>CM076260.1:26418510-27684033 GCA_038380795.1 Pyrocephalus nanus | reverse complement strand
CATAGAAAAATTGCAAACATGAAGATTAAATGTTAAAGTAGTGCAGATTGTCACAGATTCCCTTTGGGAACTATCCAATAGTCTGAAGAAACTTTGCCTTAGATGCTTCAAAATCATACTAAATAAAGAGTAGTTTTACCTGTTGAGCATTTTGACAGTACTCATTTATGACGAATGAGAAGCCAAAAATGAAAAGTATTTCTAATATACAAGCTCATAAACAGTAGCATTAAAAACTATAACGTACTATAATAACAGTAATAATTGAAATTGTAGATGACAGAAATGTAATTGAAGAGATCATTATATAAATAGACCGTAAATAGATTTTATTCTTGACAGGAGTAGCAAAAAACCTTTTTTTTAGAAATTTATTCCCCACAGAAAATGGTTCACCATTGTGAAATAACACAGAAACTGTGGCAAGAAAACCATCTATAAAAGTAACTTATAAAACAAAAATACACTAAGGAAGAAATATATTCTAGGGAATCCATCAATTTGGCTACCAAAAATAAAGTAACAGAAGAAATACCTTTGAGCCCTGCTAAACTCTAAGTTTCTTGATCAGGGATCTTTCAATTTCCCTTCTTCTTCCTCCCAACATAAACACTAGAAAATCCTCCCTGACAGTGGTATTTACTCTTTAATTGAAGCAAATAATACTTACTGAGTCATGTAATTTTTTATGCCATTTGAATTAAAAGAATTTCTAGCCCTATTGATTTGTGCTACTCATCAATAACAGTGATCCAAGTAAAATTAATCTATTGCTATTAAAATCAGACTAATGGCTGTAATGCTATGGAGCTGTTAAATATACTCCACACCAAATTTGGAAAAATGCAATATTGTTTGATTTTCCCAAAACACAAGGCAAAATAAATTAATCGCAAGAAATTATGTCTTCTTAAAACTACCACATTACAATGTAATCACAAATTTATAGAATCATTTAGTTTGGGAAAGACCTTTAAGATCATTAAATCCAACTGTAAACCTAACACTGCCAAATCCACCAATAAACCATGTCCCTAAGTGTCACATCTACACATCTTTTAAACACATCCAGGAAGGGTGACTCAGCCATTTCCCTGGGCAGCCTCCTCCAATGCTTGACAACATATTCAGTGTTCTAAACCTCCCTGGGTGCTATTTGAGGCAGTCCTATCACTTGTTACCTGGAAGAAGACACCAACTCCCACCATGCTGCAACCTCCTGTCAGGTAGTTGTAGAGAGCAGTAAGGTCCCCCCTGAATCTCCTTCCTCCAGGTTAAACATCCCCATCTTTCTTGTAGTGAGGGGTCCAAAATGACTAGGTGGTGTATCAGGTCACTGAATATTTCTTCTTGGATTATGGGGGCTTCCTTCTTTTCCCTTCTTCCTTCACCCTGTCTTCCATTGGGCTGGTACCTGGAGAACAACTGGCCTTACTATTAAAGAGTGAGGCAAACTAGGCATTAAATTCCTCAGCCTTTATTATTATGTTTAGCCTACATCCCATAAAGGATGGAGATTTCCTTAGCTCTCCTATTGTTGCTGATGTATTTATAGAAGTTCTATTTGGGCTTTGTAGCTTCTAATTTTGTTCCTGTGTAACCTCACAACATCCCTGTAGTCCTCCTGAGTTGCCTTGCCCCTTCTTCCAAAGGTGATATACTTTCTTTTTTCCCCTGAGATCAACCCAAAGCTCTCTGTTCATCCAAGATGGTCAATAGTTCATTGTAGGGCACATATTTACAGCTTGCTCCTGTGCCTTTACAATTTTCTTCTTGAAGAACATCGAGCCTCCCTGGCCTCCTTTGCCCTTCAAGACTGCTTCCCAAGGGATTCTGTCAAACAAATTCCTAAAAAAAATCCAAAGTCTGCCCTCCAGAAGCTCAAGGTATCAGTTCCACTGTCCCTGCTCCTTATTTCTTGTGACCTGTCTGGCCAGATGTACTCCAACCTTCACATTACCCACAAGTCTTTCTCTTTTTGCAAACCACAGGTCCAGTGGGATGCCTTCCCTACTTGGCTCACTCAGCAGTTGTATCAAAAAGTTATTTTCCACACATACCAGGAGCCTCCTAGGGGTTTTGTTTCTGCTGTGTTTTATTTCCAGAAGTCATCTGGCCAGTTGACTCCTCCATGAGAACAAGGGCTAGTGATCATGAGACTTCTCCCATCTCCTTATAAAATATTTTGTCTGCATCTTCATTCTGGTTGGGTGGTCTATAACAAACTCCCACCGGGATATCTGCCTTGTTGGCCTTCTCTCTGATTCTTACTCATAAAAAAAATCAACCCCATCATCAACATCATTAAGCTCTAGACAGCAAAACCACGCCTTAACATACAGGGCTACCTCTCCCTTGCCTATCCCTTCTGAAAATTTTGTAGCCATTCATTATTGGAACACTAGTTGTGCAAGTCATCCCACTGTGTTTCTGTGACTGCAGTTCATATTTTCCTGCTGTTCAGTCACTCCCAGCTCCTCCTGTCTGTTGTTCATGCTGTGTGCATTGGTGTAGATGCACTTCAGTTGGGCTATTGACCCCACCACCTTTTGAGGGGGAAAAGACCTAATTCCTACGTGACTATTCTCAGGCCCTTCCATGGTTTCTAACACATCAATAAGCCTTGCATCTTTGCTCCTACATGGATCTGCATCTCTTTAAGATACCTCCTTTAATAAGATACCTCCTTTAAGATGGCAAACCAAAAACCCCAAAATTTTTCTTCCTGTTTTTTCCTTCATGATTCCCTGCAACTGGAAGGGTGGAGGTGGAGAATGCTTATGCTCCTGATGCCTTAATCAAGACCCTTAATGTCAAGGCCCTGAAGCCTCTCTTGATTGTTCTCAGACTTCTTGTTGCTACTTCATTGCTGCCTACCTGAGAAAAAAATAGTAGATAATAATCGACGGCCATACCAGACTAGGAAGCTTTCTCTTCCCATCTTTATCCTGGGCCTCAGGGAGGCATCAGGCTTCCCTAACAAGTGGTTCCAGTCTTCATGTTTTCTTTCTCTTCCCCTCAGGATCTCTCACTGTCTTTTATGACAGTGACCCATCTTTTTTCTTTATGGAATCGGTTTTTTTGCAGAGCATAGGTCAATATTACCTTGGTGATGCCTGAGTTAGATAAACTATTATCCTCATTATTGTTTGGTTGCCTTTGCCTGGTACTTACCACGATGCCTATGTGATAACTCACAGACAGTAACAGTAGACTTAGAGTACTGCATTTTGTTGATGTGTTTTGTTAATGAATGATTTGTTATACATGCAGCAAGTGTAGTTGTAGTTGTATATGTTTTAGGATGCTTTTCATCATAAAGAAAAATTTAAATCCATTACATAGTAGTTATAGAATTAGTTTGATTTAGTGTTTGACATATTTTATATGAGTTCTAGCATCATAGGCTGAATTGCATTAGAGATGTCTGGTCTTTTATTTGAACCATATCACCTCATAGGAATCTCAGCAGCTGTGTAAACTGAATTACATGACACAATCTGGGAATTAAGGCAGAGTAATTACTTTCAACGCTGGTAGCAGGCATCCCAAAATACAGATTAAGGTTGTCATTTTCCACTTTGTCTCCAAAAATGTTTACCAGTATCATCAGCTGTAGGTAATTAAATCTGCTAATCTATGAAGGATACTTTGAAAGCAATTTAAATTATTTAAAAAAAAAAATTTAATATGTAAATTGTTTACTTTTAGTTTCACATCTAGCTGCATTTTAATGAAATCCTTCTACTGAGGGAGAATATTAGATGGAGGATACTTTCTGGTGCAACCAAATAACTGTGTCATTATGGAAAAGAGCTTGAATGACCACATATCCACCTGTGGTTTGGTTAGTCTCTGATCACACAACATTCTCAGCTTCTCATTACTGTTTTTTTTAAATAGAAGAAAAATGAACTGTCTCTCAGACATGAAAGAAATTCACAAAACACTAAAGGAAGAGGCAGGATTTTTCCTTCTTGATGTCTAAATCTCTGATATGAAAAGATTTTCCCAGTAACATCAAGTGTAAAAAAATACTGTCTTTCTTCTGCACAGATGCAAAGGTGTTATGCAAAATTTTAATGTTTTAATGTGCAGTCTTTTCATTATGTTCATTTTCATATGGCACTAGATTAAAATATATTGTCATAAGGGAATTCCTGCCACTTGAAGGTTAGAGGTAATTCAAACCAAGGAATGGAATAATATATCATTGTTCCCCTGTTACTTTAGTAACTGCAAAGTGCCCTCATTATTCATCATGATTTTTGGAAACTTTTTCACATGCAGACAATTATGTGAATTTTTACATATGGGAGGGAGCCACGTGCCAAAATCCACCTCCTCCATAACACAGTCAGAACAGGAGATTTACCATAAACAGAAGTAGAACTTCGGCATAAAAAATGCTGGACACAAAAAGTATTAAGTCCATTTGTCAACATTATACTTTCAGTAGAAAAGTAAAGCATTTCCTGTTTTAATTTACAAGTTTGCTAACAACATGCTTTAATATAAAAAGTGGGTAATGGAGAATCTAAGTGTCTCTAATGAATATTCACTGAATATTTCACTGAGACAGCCTATTGGGAAATCCCTGAAACCGAACATGCAGGTTTTTGGATCCTACTGTCCCCTACCATTCCCATCTCTTCTATTCCCTATATTTAATGTTATTAGTTACAAATTCAACAAAGTTTGCAATAATAATATAAATATTTGAGTGATAACACAGCATTATGTATTGTACACATCTGAATCCTTTGCTCCAATTATCATGCTAATGCTGGTGAGATGTTATGCAAAGGTATGCAAATATTGAATTTCTCATATGTATTTGATCTACAGTCAGTCTTTCCAACTCTCTTAGTAGCTCTCTTCAGTAATTTTCTCATAATTATCCTTCAAATTCTTAGTGTCAGCAGCAACTTGCCTCTTAGTAGTTAGCTTTTCCATTTTTAAAACTGCACTTTGACCATGGAAATTTAGAGTTTTGTCATTTCTAATACCAAAGCAATTCAAATTCAGACTCTGAGTTTCTCAAAATAAATACTTGGATTACCAACCTATTAAAATGGCTGTATTTAGTAAATGGGACAAGGCAAGGAATGGCCTTAGGTGTGGCCTCAGGTGTGAGAAAAGATGAGTTGTACCCTTGTTGAACAGTTTCAGATGACTCCAAAATGAACCCACTGATGTCCAAACCTGATACCAGCAGTGATGCTGGTGCCATGATATGATAACATATTTAAGAAAGGATAAAAATACTATGCGGCAACTGTGAGAGAGAAATGACAAATACATGTTAGAAACAGCCATGCAGACATCAACAGCAGTGAAGAAGGGGGGGAGGATGTAGTCCAGTTGCTGGAGCAGAGATTCCATGCAGCCTGTGGAGAAGACCATGGCGAGACAGTGGAAAAATGTGAGGAGGAAGGAGTGGCAGAAAGGAAGTGTTATGGACACACCATAACTCCCATGTCCCCATTCCCCTGCATTGCTTGTTGGTGGGGGAGGTGGTAGAAGAGTCAGGAATGGATCAGTGAATTTGAGTTTGGGATGAAAAGAAGTGTAGGGAGAACATGTTTTTAGTTTTGACCCTCTTTTTCACCACCGTACCTTATTTTTATTTGGCAAGAAATTAAATTATTGTTGAATTTGTCTTGCCCATGATGATAATTGCTGATCAAACTCCCTGTCTCTATCTCAGCCAATGAGCTTTTCCATCTTATTTTCTTACCCTGTCCTGTCCTCTCATCCATCCTACTGGGAGGGAGTGAGCAAGCCATTGTGTTGTGCTTAGATGCTTACCTTCAGAAGGGGAGTGAGAGAGAGCTGTTTGGTGGGTGTCAGCCAGCCAAGTATTGTATATTTTAAGCATGGTTTTTGAAGTATAGAGGTGCAGTTGGCTTATCTAAAAATTCCATGAATAAGCTTTTTGGGGTGTGGAAATGTCTTAAAACTTGCATTGTATACTCCTTTTAGAAATATGTTTCCTGAAATTTATGAAGAATATTTCTTAAGCCCCCAGAAATTGTCAAGAAAACCAAAATATTATTAAGTGCAATCTCCCTTGTTTAGTTTTTCTGTGATGTCATGAGTAGTTGTGGAGTTAAACAGTAAAATTGAGCAGCAATGTCATTATATGGAATAGTAATATCCTTTGTGCAACTGACTTGTTCTTTTAGAAGAAACATCTGCAGTTGAAAAGTGCTGCTTCACTCTCTTATATGAGTGATTAGGTATCAGTCAGTGGAAACTCAAAGGCAATCCTTTGTCTATATATGGGTATCTTTTGCATTTTATGTAGAGAAAAGGGATTTTTTTTTTAAATTTAAAATTACTTATTTTTAATCTAAAACTGTATTTCTTTATTCTTTAAAAATATCATGCTGTGTTGGTGCTTTGGGGACAAGGGGGGCAAAGAAGTGGGTGCATAAAGATGTGCAAGCTAACAAAAAAACCCCTGTAACTTCTAGGTCTGAGTGCATAACCTTGTACCTTGTTTTGCTATACACATCACTGACTAAGATCAAGATGTGTTTAAAATGTCTTGGCAATTTACAATAAAGCTACATGAAGACCTTCCCTAGTGAAAAAATAGGTTATAATTAATTCCCTCCTTTGTTGCTCTCTGCCTCCTTTCTTCATGTTTCTGTCCACTGCTACATCTATTGAGGGCTAGGATGCTCTGAGGGACAACACTGAAATTAAAATACTAAATTAAGGACCACCCACTTCTCTCTGGGAAAAAAAAAAAAAAAAAAAAAAAAAAAAAGGAGTTAGTATTTTTTATTTATTTGTCATGAATGTTTTAATAGAAGATCCGGGTTCCAATTTCAACTAGCGATACAGAGTGAAAGGGTAAGAAATTTCTAGAATCGCCTTGTTATTAGATGAATTATAGCCTCTCTTCTTGTGTCCCTCTCAATAAGGAGCAGGAAATCATATCTACTTTAGGGACACAAAATACTCTTATTTTTTTGTACTGTCCTAACGAAATCATATCCTGGTAGTGTGCTGTACATCTGGCACATGTAAAGAGACAGTGTATTTTTAACATTAGAGGGTGAAGCAGACCCAGCAATAGCCAGACACCACTGTAGAATTATATTCAGGTAAATTAACAGCTGAAAACAAAATATGAATAGAATTTAGTTAAATCACTTTGACAAAGAGGAATATTCCCTTTGCCACTAATTTCGGAAGAAACCGCAGAGTTCCAGCTGCTGGTAGTAAGATTTTGCCCAGTCACGAGTGTATATCTGCAATGAGTCATTGACGGATTGGAGCTTTTACTTGTGGCAAGTGGAAAATGTGTTACAGATAATTCTCATTCTACTCTTTTTATTGCAAAGCTACATCACTGCTTGCACATAAAAATGTTCTCCTCTTAATCACTCTATTTGAGAGCCCTTGAAATATAATAGTGATGACTCCTAGCTAGCAGGCTAGATAGATGTTAATGCAAAGAAAGTCATTACAATTTAGGTATGACCTACTGCCTAACACATTCAAATAATTTGAAAGAGTGATATAAGCATGGTATACAAATCATTTTATGTCTCTAACCAGTTTGATATAGTGCACTCTATTTTCTCAATCATATTAAGGCAAAGCATGGTCTGGTAATCCATCTCGCTGACCTTTGTCTTCTTTTGTGGATCAGGCACATGAATTCTTTTAGCTTGCAGAATTAAATGTATAATCACACACACACTTCACCTATTCATCAGTGAATATCGACCATTACAAAAAAAAGCGAAATTACCCACTGAACTTCCTTAGACAAAAGTCATGAATTAGTACCATCATGTCATACTTCATACTGCCAGAAATGAGACTGAATTCTGTGTCCAATCATCAGAAGATATGTAATAATGCAGGAACATCCTACCATGTTGTCGTGTCCATATCACAGCTGGAAAATGTTTTGACTTGATCAAATCCAGAGAACATCTGAAAAAAATCACACTGTTGGCAGTCTGGTGAAATATACGCAGTAATATCAATATACACCAGCAGGATCAGAACAGTATAGGGATTTTTAATCATATATTGCTATATAAACTGCATATCTTGCTGTGTAACACCCTCTATAGATCTCTTAATTAAAAAATAAAAAAAAGGATAATGAGAGAAAATATGTATTCTCATAGCATTTTTTAAAAATAACAAGTTCTATTTGAATTTTCATGTCCCTCATAATGGGATGGGAAAAAAAAAAAAGACAAGATAATTTACAGCATCATTGCTGACTGCATTATAAGATTATTTATCATACTTCCTCGTGGCTCTTTATGTGAGCATCTTATGACTTCCTTTTACTGACATACACATAGTTACCTACTGATTAATAAAGTTTTCCAAAATAATATTTGAACACTTGATTAAAGAAATGAGTCAAACTTTTATATTGATTGGAACATCTCTTTGCACAAAAATATGAGGACAAAAGCAAAAGCCTAGGTTTAACTGGAAGCTGTTAGATTTTTTTGTTACTTGCCTAGCAATTGAAAAGTACAAAACACTTAAGAATTTCTTTTTAAAACGTTTATATTTGATTTTATAATGCAGGGACTATGACTGAAGTAATAATAAGCATAAACAATTTAAAAAAATTTAACTTGCTTAGGAACAGTTCATAGCACTTTGATGTATTGAACATATAAATATTCATAAAATCAATTGTTACTTATGGTGCCTAGAAATTAGCTTTATATTGATTATGCCTAGTTACCTATTGTGGTTTTGACAACATGAAAACGGGCACAATCTTCTTTCATGGATTTACTGTCCAATAAATAATTACTATTCATTATTCATTGATTATAAACTTCCATAATCATTTAACTTCTTTCCTCTTTATGCTATCAGTGTCAGTTCTAAACCTAGAATAATCCACTTGATCAAATTTTAAAACTTCTTATGCACACAGGAGAAATAGCATTCCACAGAGCACTTTAAATTCATGGGAGAATACAAGGTTTGTATCTCTCAACTCATTTATACCATTTTAGAACTCTACATTTAGGAGAATAATGGAATAATAACCCAAGAGAAGGTTTCCACAGTTTACATTATGATAAGTAAAGCAATGCAATTCATACGGTCAATTTTTTTTTTTCCCTGAAGCTGCTGGAGACAGGAGTTTGTGTGTATCACTTTTTTCACAAATATTTGAGTCAGGTGCATGATGCAAATGATACATACTAGTGTCATATATGAATTTTCATGAAAATAATGAGCAAATTTTGATTAAAATAAAATTGACTTTTTAAAAGCTTCCTCTCTCCCTTCCCCACCACCACTTGTCTGTCATAGAGAAATGGAATTTCACACTTTCAAAAGGAGTACATGATTTTACTATTTGGAAATAAAGCCAATTTTAATTCTATTGTAATTGCTGTGAACTGCTTTAAACAGCATTGTCTCTGTAAGTACTGATTAGAAGTAGGCACTGTCCTAAAGAAAGAACTTTCCTGTAGGATGATTCTGAGCTTACAGTATCTTTGTATCTTTTGGGTGCTAGTCACACTTCTCCAAGATGTCAAAGCTCCTCAAAGCTATAGTGCTGTCTTTATCAACACCATACTGTATTTGGACACATTCACTGCCTTTGTTATTTTAATTCTGAACTCAGATTGCACAAATGAAAGGTAACTGAACAGAAAAGCATTCAGAACTACTCAGTGGACAGATAGATTCAAAGTACTTTTCTGATTTTGTGGTTCTACCACACATATTGAAAAAAAAGTCTGATTAAACTCAAAGAAAAGAAGCACATGAATTAAAGCTGTTCACTGAAATTTGCTTTGAGTGATCACCCTACAGTTCAGTAACAATGTGTAATTCCCATAGCAACCCCTACTGCCATATGTCACCAAACTCTACTCTCATACCCTTAGGACAAAATCTTACCAGACTGAAAAACAATGTTTAAAAATAACAGTTTTGTCATTCTAAATTTTATCCCAGGGACAGAATGGAAAAAGAAGTGACCTTGCAAAGGAAAAGAGATATTTTCATACTACATTTTTCATAACAGTCCCCATAGACTTTGGTTAGGAGAATAATCTTAATATAGATTCCTGCATTTTTATATTACACCTCTTCAAGTGATGATAAATTCTGACAGTCATGGCAAAAAGCACAACACTTAATATAATGTAAAGGAACGTATGCTGAAATGTTAAATCTGTCCTTGCCATGGGCTAAACCACAACATCCATTTTAAGAAAAATTCCCCATTGGGAAAATAATGTAAAAAATGAGCTTCACATAATACATGATAAAATTAAATGGCCATATTTGTTCAAGGGTGTCTGCATCCTTAGTATGTGCTCATGATTTGGCAGATTCAGTAACCCATCAAGTCTTCTTGACAGAAATGTTATGTCAAAAAACAAATTTTAAGATGATAGTCATGTATCATCATAGAATCATACATACTGAGTTACAAGGGACCTCAGAAGGTTGAACCTTCAACTCAAAGAAGATCAGCTCTAATATCAGGTCATGTAAGGCAGTCTCTGAGTAGTGTATAACTAGAGGAGTAGTTCTGTGTATCTTGTCATACTCTCAAGATTAAGCCAGGGAAAACTACACAAGAGACATCCACATCTGCTTGATATCCTGCTGCCCAAATAAACCAAAGGGCGCCAGAGGCAGCCAGCACAAAGCAAAGTAGCTCCAAACTAAAAGCAACTGACAGTACTCTAGTTTTCCTATTATTTTTATTACTGTAATAAGAACATATGCAAATAAATTATTTTCCTCACGCTTTTCACTTATTTGAAGTGTGCTGAACAGATTACATTCAATGTTATATACGTATATACATACACATATGTATGTACAAGTGTGAGTACATGAGTTTTCCTTCCATGTAACTCTTAAAATAACTGATTTCCTAACAATTGTCTAGGTTGCTCCAGGGCTGATGGCATTTTGAACAGCTGGGAATGTGATGTCTTTAACAAGCTGCTTCAAATGAACTAAGGGAAACAGCTGATAAGAAGATGATCCTGTGAAGATGGGGTAATGCTTTTTCAATGCCAACTTCCCCCTTTTCATCATAAGACACACTGCACAGTCACAAGGAGCTGTGTCAAACAGCAGTCATATCCCTAGAAGGGGCCATGGACCACCAAGGACCCCAAAGAACCCCTCAGCTCTTGGGAAACTCTCCATCAGAAGACTGTGCATGCACCATGGTGTTATATCATATACAAAGAACCCCCTCCCTGGGGAGGGATTTGGGTGTTCCCATGATGACTTGAATGTATATAAACAGCAAACTTTTTGTTTCTCAGGCTTCTACCCCCAGTAGATCCAGACTGCAACCATTACTCTGACCACAGACATTGAAATTACAACAATCAAGTCTCATCACTGAATCCACGGGTGGTGATATCTTTCCTCTCCATTATCTACTTTTATCCTTTTCTTCTCCTTCTTTCTTTTCCTTATATATTTTCTTTGTGATAATTTTATACTTTTATAGAAAATAACCAAAATAGCCTCATATCTCCTTTAGGCTGCAATTAAATAGTTTTAAGATAACTCTGCTTCATATCATGTTGCTAATATACCAGTCATTCAGCATCATTTCACTATGATTCACCCCAAGGGATTTATTAACAGAAATCTCATTTATCCTGCCTCAGAGGTGGGTCATTACCCACCCATGCGTTACAAATCATATAATTCACAACCTAACTCTTTCAAAGACTCTGATATGGCAAAGTACACAAGTATATGTCTTCATTGCTTCTTACTCCAGCAAAATACATCTATATGAAAGAATAAAAGACAAACAGTACTAAACAGTAAAAAATAATGCAAACCCACATGTGACAGCTGTAGAATGTGAGTTTAGTGGATCAAAAAAATGACACTATAGTCTATAATATAAAATATATATATTATGTAGGTCTTACTGGATTGATATATTATTCAGTTGCCTATGCCCCACAAATTAAATTCACAGTGTACTGACTGAAGCTTTTGAATTTACTTCTTTTTAATGTGAAAGTCAAGATCATTGGTTTAAGAAAGTAGCTATTACATCTACTTTTTATTCTCAGTGCAGGATACATAAGTATTAGACTTATATTCTTTTAAATTTCTTTTAAATTCCCTTTTTTCCCATGTTTACTTTACTGTAGCCCCTGGATACCCAGTGAAGAAATGAGACCTACAACCTGTGTGCCCATATTTCTACAATAAAACTTTCTTAAACACTGTGCTTAGTCCTGCCTTGAAATCTGTCTGTAATTGTACTCTGTGTGTATAATTTAGTTTCTCAAAGATACATAACAGTTATTATATATAATGCATGCAGGCTTACCTATGAGTCTAAAATAAAATACTTTTGACTTAAGAAGCAGAAAAAACTCATAAAGTAGGAAACTCTGAGTTATTCTGTCTTCATCATTCTTATCATCAGCTTAAAATATGCACTGTCCTGATGTCATATTCCTCTGGCACATCCAGAATTCTGACCTTGCTTACTAAACCTTTCTATCTCTTCTCCAGGCTGACTTACAGCCAAACTTTCTACAATAAATATTGTGGCTAAACTGGTCTTACTTTCCATATACACATGCCACTTTACTTTTACTCTTCATTTCATGTCAGTACATTTCCCATCAGTGTTTGGCTTCCTAGCCTTCCAAATGTAAGGTATATTCACAAGGGAGCTGACAAACAAAATCATCATTCCAGGACTGAGTCATTCTACCCTTGTTTTCCAACACTATAAACATTTGGAATTAAGGAGCAACAAAGTCTCAACAAAGTTGCTCAGAAAAAGATCAGTTCTGTACACTTTGATATTTTTCAGAATACCATCAGAGTTCCAGTCATTACCTAGATGATGGATCCTAGGTAAGGGCTCATATTATAACAAACATCAAAAAAAATTCAGAGGTTGCATGTAGGCAGATACTACAAAATCAGCACAGTCTGTCTCAACTGGTAACAGGAATGATCACAGACATTTGGAAAATTCATACTTTTCTTTTTTTCTTATTTTTCTCCAAGTGAAAATGATAGTATACAGTGCTGAATTTATAAGAGTTCTAATAGTTACCTAGACAAAAAGGAAAAATAACACACTATATCATTGCAATGAAGAAAAATATCAGAAAACACATCTGGGAAAGTGTCCAGAATTACAGAACACCAAGAATAACAATAAAGGCCTGAATTTCCTACTGTTGGGATGAACATTTTTGTTCAAATAAAGGACTCAGTGGAAGATAGTGTTACATTTACTGGCTATTTTCAATGGACCATTTTCAAAGATAAGAGCCTGAGAGTAAATAAACTGAGAATTTTTCATAGGTAAGCATAAAAGCTTTAGCTGTGGCTGTGTGACAAGGAAAAAAAAAAAAAAAAGGATGACAGAAGCAGTTATTGTTACAATAACTTTAATCTCTGAGAGACTTCAGTTCTATTAGGGAACTTTTGCCTTAAGTGTCTCCATTGTTTAAAAGAAGGGTGAAAAGATTGTGCTACTTATTTCCTTAAATTTAGGTATTTATATGCCTTGTAGAAGAAGGAATCATGTTGCTAATAGACTAATACTACTTAGAAAGGTTAGTCTTTCCTAGACTTTGGATATGACACAGTAAGTAAATCATGGGTTCGGGGAGTTGTCATTGTAGGGCAAGATATCAGATTTGTAGAGTTCTGAACATGTGATCAAGTTGAAAACTAGACCTAGGAAGAGTTATAAGCCAAATATTCATGTCAAAAAAAGGTTAATATGGTTCTAGTAATTCTTGAGCAAATATCTGAAGTGAACTCACTCTTTGACGGATAAAACAATTGAGAGCATACTATATTATCTTTTGAGGTTTACCTGAAAGTATGAGATTTAGGGAAAATTAATATTTTTTATTTGAATTATCTGGCATCTGTTTAATATTCCGTAACAGAAACTGTTTGCTCTATTTGAATAATTACGTTCTCAAGAACGTAAGACAATTAGAAGTCAACTGACTAAAGTGACATGTTTTGTGGGGTGCTTGCAAATAGTGTTTTAGCCCATAAATGCCTTCCATGACAATATCATTTACTATGGAGTGTAGTTTTCCAAGATGGTAATTTTGCCCTAGTATAAGTTGACACTAAAAAGATCCTTTAATGATTATTTTTGAAATGTTATTTAAAAGAGGAATGAAAATATACAAGACTAAAACAGCAATTGTCTAAGCTGTCACGAGGTACAGAAGAATAGAGAAAAGAAAATAAAAATGATAGGTTTTTAATTTTTTTCAGAGCAAGACATACATTTTGGATTAGAATAATAAAATCCCAATTTATTATGATATCCTAAAAATAATAAAAGAAAACCATACAGTTTCTTTTATTCATTTGTTTGCTGGCATTTCGTTGTTTAAGAGTAAATACAAACTTGCCCAAACACTATTAAAGCATCAGAAAGGTGTTCTGCTAGTTGGTGTTTTCCCCAGAGAAGTCTTAAACAACAAAGGAGTTCAAAGTGGTCTGAAGTTATGCTGCAGCAGATCATGGATCATCCCCAAACTAACTTGTATAAATCTACCATTTTTGTTATGCGCATATAACACTATCACTATCACTATCACTATCATCACTATCACTATCACTATCACCATCACTATCTATATCTATATCTATCTATTTATCTCAGCATGATTCTAACAGCTGAAACAGGAATTCAAGGAGTGCTGATGCCTTAGAGACTGATGAGAGGTCCTTCAATGTTGACATAATGACCAAAAGAATATAAAATATTATGAATCCTCTCTTTAGTCTTTGTGAAAAATTGCCTGAAATGTAATAAGCAAACCAACTATTTTTAACTAAAATTAGTAGAAATATATCAGTAAAAACACACAAACATTGTCCGAAATACATTATTATTTTTGTTTCAAATGCAATTAATGTCTATAGACACCTAAAATCCTAATATAGTAAAAGAGAAAAAATAATCTGTATATAACAACAAACATTTGTGTGTTGGTATTTCCTCTTCAATATCTACAAGTATCTTTACAAGTATTCTATTTTCTTTACCATCAAGGGACTAAGATTAAATTAATTCCACCAAGAACACTCTTTTTGAAATGTGAAGTTACAAAAACTGCCAGTTGCTTATATAAATGCCCTTTGCCAAAACGGCCAAAACCTTCCATCACTGTTAATAGAAGTAGCAGAAACTGCCCCTACAGAAGATAGACACTTCCTTAGTGATTAGAAGCTTCCCTGGCACATTGAGAATAAAAGAGAAATGAGTAAAACTCAATTCTGAGACCTAAAAAGCAGCCTTGATAGTAACTGAAGATAAGGATCTAAAGCTGGCTATGCATTTCAAACCCCAAGCATTATGGTTTGTATCCATTCTTGGTACTTGCTTTATCATAAAGCCAAATATATCTCTTCCTTTAAAATAATTCAAATCTAGTTTGTCTAAAGTTTAATGTTTATAACAAGCTATTTTTTTTTCTTCAAAGAGTGCATTTAGCAGTATGATTAACTTCTATCATGCTCTCATTTTACTATTATCTAGGGTCTAAATTTCTAAAATAACGTGTGTGCATTATATTGGGAATATTTTATATTGTAGTTTATCTTTGTTTTAAAATATTCAAGTAGACAAAGACAGGCAAGTGAAAGATGCAGTGTTTTTTAATTAGCCATCTCAAGTCTCCAAATAGACACTGCAAGGTGTCTATTTGTGGACACGGTTGTTGAACTCATTTGGGTTGTTCAGGCATCTTTAGCTGCATACAAAGAGATTTAATGCAGAGTATGAATAACTCATAAGTATAAACCAATTATTTAGTAGCCAAAGCACATAAAATCAGATACTATTAGCAAAATATGAAATTTATCACTAGTGTGCCAGTACAGTGCCTGGAGACTCTTTACCAGCCAGGTAGGTGTTGATGAGGAGGGAAGGGTATTATGCTCTGCCCCTAAAGGCCAGACTAACTAAGGTTGTTTTTACTAGATCCCTTGGGGTGGATCAGAGTGAAATGACACTGAATGATTAGTGTTTACATATATAAATATATATATATACACATGTCAAGTTTATTCTAAGTTTATTCTAGAACAATTTGGTTGCAAGGAAAAAGAGGTATATAGCCATTTTGGTTATTATCTATAGAAATGCAACAATACAAAAATACAAACATATCACTTAAGAAAATATATAAGCAAAAGAAAGAAAGAGAAAGAAAAGAGTAGAAAGATAGTGGATAGGAAAGATATAACCACCCATGGATCCACCAAAAAAACTTGATTGTTGCAGTTTTGATGTCCGATGGCTGAAGTGATGGTCAGCATCTTGATTCATTGTGGGGGAAGGCCACGAAACACAGAGTTCAATAGGTTAATATACATTCAGGTTTATGTGGTAATGCCCAGGTACTTCCTGGGGAGGACTTCTATACTGGCAGTTGCAATGCAGTGGATCAGTCCTTGGGTGGAAGGTCCCAGAAATTAGTCTGGAGGTACTTTAGTGGTCTTTGATGGTTTATGACACTTCCAAGACATTACAGTTGCCTCTCACACCAGCATGGCTGAGCTGCTTACACCCCATCAGAAGATGAAGAACACCTTCAGGCCTACATGTGAGTGTCCCAGTACTTTCCTGGGGAAGAGGGGAGTTTTATACCTGAGTAAGTTGTGTAATGGAGGACATTGGCACAATAAAAAGCATTATCCCAACTAGCAGGATCTCCTTCTTATTGGCCTCTTCCCCTATCTGTCTCAAAACCCAGCTTATTGCTAAACAAAGGTTGGTTTGTCATGGTCATCCTCTAGTGATGCATAGTCACACCCTTCTGCACCTGGGCAGTTCTTATGCAGATCAGATGTTTTACCACTCCAAGCCCAAAATCTCTCTTCCTCCCCTTCTTTTTGGGGGGGGGGTTGTGGGTGCAAACCTGGCCTCAGCAAAGCACCTGATACTTTTGCAAATGGCTGACCATTTGAGTCATTAATTATTAGCATTTCAGTCTCTCAGAAATGGTCAGTGGTCATGGCTCTTGGGTACCATCATCATGGGTGTGGAGCTGCCACCTTCCTCCAGCTTCATCAGCAGTGACAGCCCTGGTGGCTTGACACCAGCATGGCAGATCCTGACTATCCAGGGGTCAACTATCCTTCAGCTAATCTCTCCACCTTACGTTTTAAAAGATTTTATCTTTCCATGTTGATGTTTTCTCCCCTGAATCCTTGATTTAATAATGATCAGAGAACAGCAGACCTCTCATTCTGTAATTTTGACCTTTATATGGCTCTACAGGCTGTCTCACGGCTCTGTCAAGGTTCCACAGCTGGAGTGTATCAAAGCTGGACCCCTCTACAAAGGCAGCTAAATCCTTTAGGGGAGAAAATAGCAGCAGGGGCCACAAAGAGAGGGGTTACAGTGTTTGGCTTTAAACATCGCAGCTTAAGAAGGCTGTGAACAAACTGTAAAGAGACAAACCAAGGACAAGAATGATCAGAATATATGATCTTCCAGAAAAGGCTGAAAGGGAGGTAACGAAGGAAGTGGAATGGAAGGGACTAAAGAAAAGGAAAAAGAAGTAGCACAAGAGACTTCTAATATGCAGACATATCTATAAAAATGGAGACAGTAGTGTGAGAAGAATTAATAAGCTGAAACAACAGATAAGGGAATTTCAATAGTTTCTGTAGAAAATTTTTCTATCGCTACAAATAGTTTAATATTGCCCTGGGTAAAAATACTGTTGGTAGTCTATAAACACCTAAAAATTGTGAGACACTGGATAATTATATTAATTATTGGCTTGGACCAATTCAAGTGCATGTGTGGGAGGGAAGGGACAGGGTGAATTTCACAGAGGAAAAATGGTGCCCTGCTCCATACTCCAGCCCCTTGGAACTTCCTTGTCCAGCCCCAGAGCAGCCATCAGTAATTGTCACACTGGCAGCACTGCCCCTCACCCAGACTCGGAGCTCAAATCCAGCCCCAGCATGGCCAGTGGGCCAGAAGTCCCACCTGATGAGAGTGGCCACAGGGGGCCAGAGCAAATAAAACCAACACCATAATCTGTTCACATTGTTGTGGCCCATCTGGACACATGGAATCTGAAATTGCATGTGACTCAAGGCAGTAGCTATAATTCTCCCTTTTTAGCTCTCTTTCTTTACTTCCCCTTCTTCTCCTAATCTGCTTTCTTGATATTTGGGTAACTTAAAGCTGGATGGGTTGGATTTTGCTAAGTTTTATGGGTTAGCATGTGCTAAGTCAATGCTTTGTGAGATGCTTTATTTTGGTTCAATGTTGCCCTTTAACCTTTTCCAAGTTCCCTTATTTTCTAAAGTTTGCCTTTAAAAGTGTGTTATTTGACCTCCTGAGAAACATGTGCAGTGTCTTCTTCTGTGCACTCTTTCAAGGTGAACTGAAGGCCCTTTTAATAAATCCGGTGGGTGGATTTTTGGAGCCTTATATATTTTTAACGTAAACCCTTCAATGAGCTAGTAGAGCAAGCCTGGGGTCTTACAAAAATGTGATAGCTGTGGTGCTTAGTTAATAGGCAGTGATAACCTCTTATTTCTAGAATTTATTCCATAGACTACAAGTTCCTAATTAAAATCAGCCTCTTAAAAAATGTTGATTCTTGTGGTAGAAGAGCTAAACTGTCAGTCTTTAACTTGGAACTTCCACAGGTATTTCAGATACCTTGGAATCAAGCCACAGTACGTCTTGAACATAATTTTAGCTAGTGTAGAAAATATAAAATAGCTTTGATATGTTTCTAGTGGTCTATACTTCTGTATTTGGTTGGAGTTTCCTTAACAATCCAGGCTTCTTGCCCAGGTATATCACATTTCTGTAATCTGGCCAAGAGACTGATGAAAATATGAATAACCAAGGCCAAGCTCATCATATGCCAGAATTTTATAGCCAGATGGAAATGCTAGAAATACTCTTCTCTCTCTCTCCCTTTTTTTTTTGGGTTTTTTTTTTTTTTTTTTCCCTACTAAACAAGCTCACAGCCAGTAAAGAAGTTAGGAGTACATAATAATTTGATCAGAAATTTCATTACTCTTTGAGAATTGAAAACTGCAATTGGTTTCCAAATTCTTCAAATTTTTTGCCTGTGGTAGTGGATGAAAAAATTGGGCATGAGCCAGAAATATCTGTTGGCAGCCCAGGATCCTGGGCTACACAAAAAGCAGTGTGGCTAGCAAGTTGAGGGAGGGCATTCTACACCTCTCATCTGCTCTCCTGAGACCCCACCTGGAATATCACATCCAGTTCTGGGGTCTCTATTGCTTTCTGCTTCTGTTGTGTGGTCTCCCAGGAGGGCCAGCTATATTATGCTCCTTCAATAAGACTCATTTTCAATGGTCATTACTGCTGTACACCCCCAATAAAGTTCTGGAAATTAAATGGATGACTGTCCTCATCCTTCAAAACTGAATCAATTATATGTGCCATTGGCACAATTTCAGTTAACATTAGCATGAGATCAGGTTAGGTGTGTCAATCCCCAAAAGCACAATTTCAAGACTATTTCATAAGCTTATTTTCTGGTGATCTTGCTGTAGAATTTCAAACACTACTGTTTAAATTACGATTTTTTTCCCATAATTTTATATTCTACTATAAGTATTACAGCAGCATTAGAAATATATTCAAGCAAGAAATAGCCCTTTCAGAGTTAAATTATAATTGAGGAGCAGTGTTGAGTGTTACTTTTATGCTATACTTAACACTTAAAAAATCAGGCAGCTTCCAAGCCAAAATACAAAACTGATGTCAAATTTCTTTGCCTGCAGACATAATTTAAAGTTGAAACAAAAATAATAGCTGATATATTAAAGTTTAAATTAAAAATGCTTCTTAAGCACTTAAGTAATAAAAAATTAAATCGAATAATCCTATCTTCAACTTACATTTTCTTGACAGATGAGTTCATATCTTCCTCACAATAACAGTTGGAAGAAAAAGGAATGAGACTTACTTATGAAGAGACACGGGCATTTTCAGTTTCATGAACAATGTTTTTTCCTGAGTGGTTTGAGCATACTGTAACTTAACACTTAAATATTCTAGGAGAAAGCAGGACACTGCTGTTTAAAGTAGCATCTCATTGCTTTATTTTCTTACAGCAAGAAATAAAATAATTTTAGAAAACTTAAATCCAAGTTTTTCAAGTTAATAAGTTCAAATGCAAAGTATTGGCAAAAATATACCAAAACAGTATAATTCAAAAGTTATTTTAAGTAATATTTGTTTTATATTCACATACATTTGCATGTATATTATGCATCTTTCCAATTATGCTTTACAGGTTTGAGTGTCCAGCTATGTACAGCATGAGACAATTCTTAATGTCATCATATTTATTTGGGGATAAAATTTGACCTCATTATTAATTTGAAAAATCAAGCTTTATTTACACATTCAAGTATACATAACTTACGTGTCTTTACTTTTGTCATGTCCAAGACATCTCAATTGCCTCAGGGTAGTATAACATGAAGGCACACTGATGCAGAGAACATTCATTCTGAAATATCATAGCATCCAGTTGTTTGGGGTTTTGCCTTTAAAAATGGACTCTCTCTCTGTTATATATAGCCTTACATCTAGTGATGGAAAGATTTGTATCAAAATGTATGGTAGCTGAAGCATTCATCTATGATGTTAGACACTTGTCCTCATTGCACCTTTTATTCTGATTTGGCACAAGCAATTGAATCAGTCCTTACTTGTAATGTTGTAACTTCTGAGCACTATAGTAACTATTTTTTTAGATTTGCATTATAACAGTTCTAGTTTGTATGTTAATTCTAATAGGCATGAAACAGTAAGACAGTCTGAAAGACTGAAAGATGTTATGAGGACAGAGTACTTTGGTAAGTTTGATTATGTTTCGATATTAAATTAGCTATAAAGGACTGTGGTCAGTAATCTACTACATAAAAGAACATTATCCATTCTGTTTCTATTTACATCAGTATTAGTTATGGTGAAAGCAGTTAACATTTGAAACAAATTCAGAAAACATTCTAGGATTATTAAAAATAATGCCTCAATCTGGTATTGAATCCAGATATGGAATATATTACATGTTACACTTTCTACCAAGATATGCACATAAAAACTTTGAAATAGTTACTTAACAGCTGTTAACATTTTCCTGCAAGACTGTGAGTTATAGAAATTGTGTGATGTTCATAGTGTTATAATAGCTATTAAAAATACGAGTAGATCTTTTATCTAAGTCAATAGTGTCCAGATTTCCTGAGATTCCAAATCAGATCCTATAACTTTGAAAGACACTAAATGTTTTGTACATTTATAACCCCATGTTTGGTACAGTTACAGTGTGGAGAAACATTCAAAATACTTTTGCTTTTAAAGAAGTTTGAAAGTTTGTCTCCAACCCTTGTTTCCTTTAAGAAGTGGACCATGCAGGCACCTCAGTTCAGAAACTCCCGTGGTGCTGACATTTCTAGTCTCTCATACTTGCCTCCTGACCCCAGTCAAGTACAGTTGATGGAGGAACTACAGTACCAGGTCAGGTCGCAGGAGTTGTTCCATAATGGGATTACACCAAGCTCTTTATGAGCTACAGGTAGCTTAAGAGCCACATATTGGGCAGCTTCACCCTACAACACAGTATAATAGTTGAGCAGATTGCTTCCTCAGATGGAGACAGAATAAGCACATACCTGTATGTAGTAGCTAAGGCGTCACAGGTGACACAGAGTGAGAGAATAGCAAAAATGTATGGTTTAAATGACCTGTAAATCCAACTTTAAAGTATGATTCAATTCTAAATATTTTATAGTTTCTCCAAATTAGTTTTAAAATTCTAGCACAAACAGTTCCTTGAATTTTAAACCTTAATTTCTCAATTCTGAATGCAGTGTTGTTCATCTTCTAGCTTTTTCTTTGCAGTATCATAAAATTCTCCTCTGCTTCTCATGGGAACAGACACTTGGGAAATATGAAGGCAAACCAGATAAATATTATATGTAGGTTTTTGAAATAAGGAACAGTTTAAACATTTTGAGCTGCAGAAGTAGAAATACAGTTAATTACTGCTAAAAAAAATCTTTTCCTTTTTTTAAAAAAATTATATCTTTAAAATAGTTAATCAGATTTTATAGGCTACATCTATTTCAGCTTCATTAATGCTGAGGAGTTTAAAAAATGGCCAGTTTCATCCCATCTGACATTATACAAATAACTGTGTAGTTTCAACACTTGTCATTGTCTTACTCAGTGGCTGATAGAACATGACAGGCTCTCCCAGAAAATAATTCAGGTTTAGTTCAGCTCCTAACTTAGTAATTTTATTTGGAGATCTTAAGTCAGCTCAGACAGATCAGTACCAAAACACCATGTTTGTAACTTGAAGATCTGTGTCCACTGTGTTTGCTTTTATGTAAACTATTATGAAAGAGAATTTTTCTTGAATGGCAGTCAAATTGAAAGACTGGTTTTCATAATGTAACCATGGCTTTCTAACATTTACTTTCTTCTTCATATATTCATAGTCACAGAGGATAGTCATGATTTAACCCCAGTCAACACATATTAAGCCCCACACAGCCTCTTGGTTACAAGTCCCCGGTGAAATGGGGAAGAAAATTGTTAAGTGTAAAAGTAAGAAAACTCACGGGTTCAGATAAAGACAATTTAAAAGTAAAGCAAAAGCAAAGGAAACCAAGGAATTCATTTACTACTTCTTGTTAGCAGGCAGATATTCAGCCATCTCCAGGAGAGAAGGGCTTCATCACACATGATGGTGACTTGGGAAGACAAATGCTATAACTCCAAATGTCCCTCCTTTTTCCTTCTTTCCTGCAGCTTTTATCATTGAGCATGATGCCATATGGTACAAAATATCCCTTTGGTCAGTTGGGGCCAGCTGTCCCAGCTGTGTCCCCTCCCAGCTTCCTGTGCATCTCCACCCTTCTTGCTGCCACAGGGTGGTGTGAGAAGCAGAAAATACCTTGATGATACTTAAACATGGCTAAGCAAAAAACAGAATATCAGTGTGTTATAAACACCATTTTCATCACAAATCCAAAAAATAACCCAACACAAACTATTATGAAGAAATTTAACGCTATGCCACCCAAACCCAGCACAAACAGCCATTGAATTGTTATGCTTGTCATGGAGCGGTGGGGTTTTCTATTCCAACATAGTCTTTTAATGGGCTGAGGAAAGAGTAATTCCTCATGATAAAAAATTACTTATATGAATGCTAGAGGTGTACTACATATTCTTCTTCAAATGGAGAAAGTGAATCTTAAAAACAGCTCACTTTTCTGTGTCAGGCTGTTATTTCTTGTAAAAACGGCTTTTCATACGTTTGCAGTCACTCATGCTGAGAAAACAGCTTTATATACAAAACTATTTGCCTAGTGTGATTAAGTTTCATTAAACTAATGGTTTCCAATGGTACTTAGTTTATATTAGGCAGAAGGAATACTCTCAGAAATACCTATTCAGACTGATTCTAGTAATTTTTATCCTAATTTTGAGTATGTTGCTTAAGAGAAAACATTTAACAATATATTTATATGATTGTTCATAAAAATGTTATTATATTCATGGTCTTCAAGCGCTACATTTTCCTGTCCCATTAGAGAAAGTCATGGTCATTATGCTTCACTCCTCCCTTAAACCACTAAGTTGCCACAAGCAAAATAAGATAAGTAGGAAATTCATCTGACAAATGCATGGTGAAATTTCTGTCTACCAAATGCTTTTCAAATCAGAAATAAAAGCAGTCTTGGAAGATAAATCTATGAAATTTGAAACAGAAATTGCCAAAATAATTTCCTGCATTGCCCTAAGCAAGATATAAATTAAGAAGCAATACACTATGAGTGTAATGGAGCGTGTACTTTTCATGCTTCCATTCATCTCATGCAAACAGCTTGTACACTGCACCTCACAGGAATAATTACAAAATAGTAAAATGTCTTAAATTATAAATATTAAGACAGAAGAGAAGGAAAAAAAATTATTTTTATTTATCTTAATATTTTAGGATTTTTTGTAGTTAAAAAATTTAATAATTGCTCTCTTGCTTTCTAATTATCAGCTTCCACAGGTTGAAAAATCAAAAGAATGAAAAAGGCTTTGGGCAAAATCAGCAGGGGAGTTATGCATTCTGTCTGTCAAAAAGAGATGTTAGCTTGCTGGTTGACATGGTAGCTGTATTCTGTTCTTCCATATGGGACATAAATATTTGAAAAGACCTCAGAACTTCCAGTATTTGAAATCCCAAAGACAGAGAGGGCTACAGAGTTGTTGCTTCTTTCTTTCTGTGAAAAAGAAAATTAATTAAAGATATACCCATACCCAAGATATGTTAAAAGGGGCATCAAGGAATTTTTCAAATTCTGCTTCAGAAGATCATTTCAACTACTACAGTCTGATCTCTTTAGTAATTGCACAAAACGAGCACCAAGAAGTGCCAATAACACTGCTACTGCTTCTGCAAATCTGTGCCCTTCTGTAAGTTCATTCTTTACTATTTATACCTAATACTTGTCACTTCCATTTAAAAAATAGAATCATAGAAGAGTATATGAAAACTAATACTTAAATGACATTAGGGACATCAGCTGCAAGCAGATATTTAAATGAGGAGATGAAAGTTGATGGTTAACTGAGCAACACATTCTGCCTTTTCAACTTAGTCATGAAGTGAGCTACTTAACATAAAGGGTATGGTATCATAGGGATAAATTCCCAGGATAAAATACACAAGAGGTAGTTCAGTGTGGATTTTCTTTAGAAGAAAATAATTTTGTGGATTTTCTTTAGAAGTCTGTGATATTTACTGAAAGTAAATGCCTGTCAGTTTAGAAAACGGCTCTACTAGGAAAAGCCCTGAGAAACTTAGTCTGATCCTCTAACTGAATCCATTCAAAACTCCCTCCAAAACTCAATTATTCTATGTCCTTATCCTGTAACCTTAGTTACAGGTAAGATCACCTTTTTCAGATTTATTTGTTTGGCTGTTGCTGAAATGGCCAGTGATTGTATGGTTGGATCCATTATTGAACTAGATATAAATAAAAAAACAATTTTTCTAGCAGAAGAGCAGGTTTCTGACAGAGGCTGTGTCACCTCCATCCTTGAGTGTTTTCAAAACTCATCTCAACAAAACTTTGAGCAACCTGATCTGGACCTGTAGCGGATCTTGTTTTGAGCAGGAGGCTGGTTTAGTGACATCCTGAGGTTTATTTCAACCTGAATTATTCTATGATTTTATAGTGTTTAAGAGGTCCACCTATAAATTTTTTGTGTTTCAGACTGAACTGCAAAAAATGGCCTTTTTTCAATGTCAACTTTTGCAGCACAGCGATATTATGTAAAAGCTGTTCATTTACATGTTCATTCCAGTGGGTCCACTGCACTGTTGTAATAATTAATGCAAGACTGAGAGCCTTCAGTCTGAGAAATTTAATTTCCTCCGCTTTTTGACCTAATGAATGACAAAAAGAAGTGGCTTCCTGTAAGCTTGGTAGTAAGTAGCCAACGAATCCTAAAGCAGGCACACTTTTCCTCTTTCTCTTCAGTGGGTTTTGTCTTTGTTTTCTTCTTTGCCCACATAATTAAACAAATGTCCCGGTGAGGAGATAAAATAAAAACACATTGTTATAAGAAAAGCATAAGAGTAGTACATGGGGCAAGTAAATTATTAAATAGAGTTTTGACTTCATTAGAATTTAGAATATGGGGGAATACAACTGTAGTTATAAAGTTAGAATATCCCTGTGCCCAGGTAATTCCATGGAACTTCATGACTTCAAAATTTGAGTATTCAACTAATATTTTATTTCCCAACATCTTGAATATGAAAAAAAAAAAACCAAAAAAACAAAAAAACAAAACCAACCAACCAAACAAACAAAAAACCCCAACAAATCCTGATTAGTTTAAAGGAAAGTTTGCATATTATTAATTGTATATTTTTTTATAACAGTGGATATGATCACATAATGATGTGTCAATAGATAAAGAAATTTGGTAAAAATGCATTAATAAAATTTTGAATTTTGCACTCACTCTCACTATATCATAGAATCATAGAATTAACTGGGTTGGAAGAGACCTCCGAGATCATCAAGTCCAACCCTTGATCCAACCCCACTGTGATTACTAAACCATGGCACTCAGTGCCACATCCAGACTCATCTTAAAAACCTCCAGGGACGGTGAATCCACCACCTCTCTGGGCAGCCCATTCCAATGCCTGATCACTTTCTCTGTAAAGAACTTCTTTTTATCTGAAAGTGGTATAATGAAAAATTGTAGGCACTCAGGTTGATGTACATCTCCTATTGGTTAGCTGTAGAGCTATCCAAAAAATAAAAAAAACCTGCTGGTTGAAAAAAATACCTATCCAATTTTTCTCTATTAAAAAAAAGAAGAAAAAAAAAAAAAAGAGCAAGCAGAGAAAGTTTAACTCTAAGCTAATCACTCAGGAGGTTAAGACTTTCACCTGAGATGTACAAGACATAAGGGACTCATGTAAATTATAGATATAATTCAGCCTGTTAGTCATAAAGTGAAAGTCAATATGTGGCTCAATTTTTAACAGTTATGTAGCCCTATAATTTAACATTCTGTATTTGTGTAGACACACATATCCTGATCTTGATAAATTTTCAGAACTCATGAAACTCAGAACAGCTAAGTACAGTGAGAATGAAAAAATTGGTTATTTCTCCAGTTACCATGGTTGTTCATTATCCTCTGATGTACATACAGCTCACAAAATGCTATTCCCTTTCTGGAGCACAGCTGGAAAAAAAAAATTCACATGCACTTACCTAGAATATGTCCTCATTTACACGTACTGACAGACATAATAAGCAGTAAGGAGAAGGTTCAACATCACACCCAAGCCCCTCAACTTGATACCTGGGCTGAAGGCTATACTGAGGTTAAGAATACTTTTTCCTCTTCTTTTTGAAGCTGTTTCAGTGCGTAGAAAATAATTAAAATTTATAGTATCAGAAAGAGAGCAAGCATAACAATAACTCAGTAGTAGCTTTCTGGTTCAAAATCTCACTTGAGAAAAGAAACCTGGATTCTGTTCTGTACTGCAAAGACTATACATTTTACATGAGACAGACAGTGGATAACATGTATAAATAGCTCATGGAGTAACATAGACCTTTCTCTTCCCAAGTAAATACCTTAACCAGTCGGCATGAGACCCATACTAACTGCTGGATTTTTCAGTGTCTTACATTGTAAGCATCTCACTCTCACTATATCTGAACCTACAGTGTCATGTTTAAAAAGAAATCTTGGCATTTTTACTTGATATCATGCAGTAAAAAGAGGAAAAAAAACCTAAAGGATAGAGTAACTAGGATATGAGCAGTGCAACATAGCCATCACCTACCTATAATACAAAATTTTAGAAGACATCTCCTGTCCCTTTTTGGCACAGCAGAATGCAGAGTGTTCCCTTTTAGATATTTCTACTCTGCTTACTTGAAGACGGTTCAGTCACCTCCAGGTGAAAGTTCTAGGATGATTAATTTCCTAAAAACTTGTTAAAGATTAATAATATTCACAATTTAGATTGGAAAATCTGCAAGAAATATTTTGCAATTTATTCTTTATTATTTTCATGAAGAGCATTATGTTGCGTTTTAAATATTTGTCTGATTCTAGATGTCATTGACTTCATCTGCTTCTGTGTGAGACAGCATATTCATTCTCTTCTTGAGGCTTTTTGCATCATATTTCTGTGACTGAGCAACAAAACCCTAAAAGAGAAGTCTCAGAGGAGGTAAGCAAGTCTGATACGTCCATGAAGGTCAGAAAATTATGCAGAGTGTGGCTGACCAGATATCTTGCAGAAAAGCTCACTTTATCTCATCACAAAAAGAACCAGAGGGTGGCATTTTTTTCAGATGTACAGCTATTAACAATTGAGTGGATCCAGTGGTGTGTAAACGTTTCTCCCAAGTTCACTGAAAGTTTGAATGTTTCCCTGAGTTAGCCAGACCAGCATGGGGGTAGTGAATATGTGGCTCAGCGAAACATAGGATATAAAACAAGACAACTGTCAAAAGAATTTAAAAGGCAGCAATAAGTTTGACCTGACTTCAACACACATTTTCCTTCCCAGCAGCTGGGCACTCCTAGGATCCTGACAGTGAATATATTATAAAGAAAGATAGTGGGGATCATGTTGGTATTTTGATCCAACTGTGTATTGATATTGCTTTATTTTGCTAAATAAAATTTACATTTGTCTTTGTTGCAGTATATTTCCTATCACTCTGATAAGTCAAAAATCCCATGCAATATCAACAATTCAAATAACTAAATTTGAAGTTAAATATTAGACTTTCCACATGGGGAATATATAAAAGAGCCTGGTCAGAGAGTAACAGACTGAAAATTTCCTAGAAGAATTTCAAAAGTCTAATCTTCTTCTCATTAAAGATTTCCTTGTTTCATCAATAAATGTAATTTTTAGTAAATTCACAACTATATAAAGGTATTTCTCGTTCATATAATTTTTCTGGATATCCTGAAAGTTTATTCGCTTATTTAATTTAGTTTCTATGTGCATCACAAGGTTGTTTACCACAGATTCTTTGATTATTTTCTTGGGGGTTTTAATTATTTTTATGGTTTGGTTTTGTTTTGTTTTGTTTTTCCTGTTTGGTTTCTTGATGGAATATTGTGAGACACTGGATTATTGTATTACTGGGTCAGAACCAACTCAAGTGTGTGTGTGGGAAGGGGCCCCCATGTCAGGCCCTGCAGCCTCACTGGGTGACCCCAGAGCCCTGTCAGTCAAAGGCAGCCTAGGAGACACCACAGCCCCTGGAACCCCTAACCCAGCCTCTGATGGGCAAAACCGCCCCAGCATGGCCAGTGGTCTGGAAGTCCCACCTGGGAGGAGTGGCCACAGGGGGCCAGAGCACATAAAATCAGTAACACAGGGGTTCTGTTTTGCTCTTGGGACTAACATCCGTTATGTGAAAGCTGGACTTCTGCAGGACTGTCTGGAAGTAACTATTACCTTCTCTTAACCTCTTTCTAGTATATTTTTTGAAAGTAATAATCCCAGTTGAGCTTGTCGCTTTGGGGCTGAGGTCTTACAAATACAGACATCACACATTTTCACCAGATGTCTATGAACATATCTGGGGAAGAAGTTATTCAAGCAGAACTTTTGTATTATTACTACTATTTTTAATTCCAGTTTCTGATTCTGCACTCTGTATCCATAGAATGGGATAGAAACTACTACTACCTTGTCTAGCTTCCTGAAAGTGGAGCAAAACTCTGCATGTTTTCAGACCAATAGTTTGACTTCCTCACTGTGTTTTTCTTTATTAAAAGTAGAAAATGGGAAGGTGTAAGATCAAATGCACACAGTCTTGCACACTCTGGAATACACTTTAGCTAATGAAACTGAAGATCCTTATGATAGCAGAAGCTGATAGGGCAGGTATCAGAAGGATTGTGTCTGTAATTCAATCACTGAGATGATTTGGGTCCCAATGCACACAAGCCCTTCTCTCTCCTTATGATATTTTCTCATTCTTCTGATGCAAAAATGTTATTTCCCATTCCTCCTAATACTTAATGGTTTCTTAATTTTTTCTGTTTCCATTCTACTAGACCTCCAAATTAGTAAAATTAGCATTTCATTGCTTGTGAAATCTGTGTTATTGTAGATGTGGAAGTGAACACAAGATGGTGTGAGAAGGATGACCATTTTATTGGCACAGTCATTAATAGCATACTAATGTTCATTTCAGGGTAAGGTGTTAGTCTCTTACCCTTGCTCAGAGTGACTTGTATGCAAGTAGTCTTATTGAACCAGAGCCAACTACTCAGTGTGAAGAAAGTTGGAAAAATCAGGATGGCATCTCACTATCAACATCACAGCTGTTCTCACTTCATGTTCTACTTGGTAGCTGGGCTACTGAGAAAAGCAAATACTTGTCTTATTTCTGCACTAAGTAAATGTCATAGCAACCCATTAGCACTGACAAGGTTCTCATTTCTGAATATCAACTACTTTACCCTTTCTCTCACACCAACTTTTTTTTGCCATTATTTCTAATATATAGAAATCAATGTCCTTTGTTTAAAATGGTATGCAATCACAGCATTTGATTTTTCAAAAATAATAAAAGGATACAAATAACTAATTTCATTCTGATTACACAGTTCTGTTGGCTACTGTATTTTGAAAAAGTTATGCATTGCTTAGAACATGACACTCAGTAGTTTTCTTAAGCAGCTTCTGAATAGTAAATTCTTACGTGTACCCAGGACTGGTCAAATTAATTTTGATTTAAATGAAAACAGTTTGATTGGTTCTGTAGACTGAGGGAACTACTTGTTAAATAACAGCATAATTTGACCCTTTGAAATAGACACAAAATGTGTTTCAAAATATTCTGAAATCAGCAGTACTTCTGTGAACTTAGTTGAGTTGGATCAGGTTACTAGAGTAAAACTATTTAAGATTTTTTTTGTTTCGTTGCCTATATATTGTTGCCATGAAAACTGATATAATCTTTATTTATCTAACTCTCAAAAGTATCTGGAAAGTCCTTGGCACTTTTTTAGGATCCCAAATATTTCTGTATATTAATGCTAAAACTTATTAGAAGCTGCCTTTTGTTATCTTCCTTCCTAGTTACACAAGTTGAAGTTTCTCAGTGTATAAATGCACCATCAAATCCAGGGTAGCAGGCACTGATTGTCAAAGCTGTCATGCCAGACACCCATCCTGACACTCTCTTGCTTCAAGGGCTAGTAAAGCCTTCACTGATCGCTGTAGCATAGTTACACAGAGTATAAAGATTTTCCCTGATTTTTCTCCTCAATTTTCTACAAAATTGGTTCTAAAATGAGGAAAGTAGAATCAAATTACCATCTGCCTTTGGCTGCATAAAACCTGAGTACATTTATTTTCATCTATTTGTTTCTCCAACTAATTAATAAATGATTATATAGAAAGATGACAGCTTAACTTACTAGTTGTACAGGACACAGATATATGCTGTTCTGCAGTTTCTGACAGATTGAATTATTGGATATAGTTAAGTTGATGGAAAAAAAAAAAAGCAAAGGGATGGGTTAGAAGTTCAAGATTCTTTCTGACTGCACTACCTTATTGTGGCATCATGCTAAAAGTTGATTTCAAGAACACACATTAAATTTGTTTTTGTTCAATCAAGCAAAACATGGTTAATAAATCATATAATAGGAGGTAGTACAAAATAGCTTCTTTGACTTCAGGAGAGCAGTCCTACACCATGCTGATAAAAACAGTATTTCCAAATTATTTCTATCAATATTAGTGTTTACCTATGTAAGCTTCTCTATAAACTGAAATAAAGCCTAAATGCATGTTGTGGGGAAATTTCTTTTACTTTCACCCAACGCAATTTAGAAATATTAATATTTGTCCTTGATGAAATCTCGGTCCTTATTCCTATCATATAAAAATAGTTGCCTGCTCTTAACAGGTAAAGCAGTCTGTTTTCCAATTGTCTACATGTGCTTAAGTTTGTGAATTAGAAAATGCACTCTTAGGGTAGCCTTTGAGGTCTAACAGGTTTAATCTTTATTTTTCTAATTTAGATCTGTCATTTTTTGACTGTTTTGTCATTGATACATTCATTAGGGAAATATTTACTATGAATGTGCAGAGACTGCTTATGAAATATGGGGCTCAAATCCTCTTCTTGATGCAAAATAATGAAGATTAATGTATATTATCTGATCAGTGGTTAACAATGACCTACTTTACAAGAGGACCAAGAAATTCTTTTCAGAACTCCTCTGGAATCATTTCAGATAAGATTGCTTTTGGAAAAAAGTCTACACTTTACTTCCTCAGGCATACAGCTTAGATGGAAAGGCTGTGAGAAGATTTAGTATCCAGACTGTTTTGCTTCATTTAATCTTTAACAAAAGTGCAGAATTTTAAATTTTGTGATAGTTATTACTCTAAATGCACTGTCCTACCAGTTAACACAATTACCTATATGTCAAGTGATAAAAGTCTACAGGAATCTGTTACATCCAAAATCTTGTTATGGTCAAAAAGGGAAAACCACACATATTCTGAGCTGTAAAATTATTGTTATTCTGGTTAGAGTTTTAACAAGCTAGTAGCCTAACTTATCTGGTTAACATGTAAAAGCCTTACTAATAATGTGATTAAAGTTGACTGGAGGACCAGAGGGTGATCTCTGAATAAAAGGCTGAATGAGTTGAGTGGATCGGCTGGCTATGTATCAGCTTCCCAGACTTAATTAGAGAGTGTGAATTTCCTGAGTAAGCCAGACTAGCACTGGGGAAGTGGCTCAGCCCAACACAGAGTATAAAAACTGAACAGCCAAGAGAATGAACTTTCAAGAGGACAGAGGGTTTGAGCTGGCTTCAGCCCATGTACTCCCTCCCAATGACTAAGTCACCCAGAATCATGACAACAAACATAGAAGCCAGTAATGAGAATCAAGTGTGTATTGTGATCCAGTTATGTTTTGAAATTGCTGTATTGTTATTTCAGTGAATAGCTGTGTTGCTAAATCAAAATCCAAGTAAATATAATTAATATTAAAGCACTAAAACTTTGTGTAGAATACCTTCTGACAGTGGGAAATGTGAATACAAAGTTGAACTTGGCTTCTGCAGGTGAGAGTCTATGACAAATAATGTTGGGTTTGGGTTTTTTCTGTTTGAATATCCTCAGTATTATGTGGAAGGTGGCAAAGACTTTCTGTAAAAAATTATTTTCTGACAGCAGAGATAGCCATTGTAGGATATGTAAGTTTTAAAAACTTCAGTGTTATCTTCTAAGACTTGGAATACCAAAAGTGCAATCAGGAGCTAGAATTTAGTTTTGATTGTTAAAGTAACTTTAATGAAGAGCTAACATAGTGGTGACTATTGCAATAGCTCAGGGCATATCACCTGCTTTAAATTACATAGATAATGGTCTTAGCATAACAAGTTTGCATTGTAATGGATCCAGCCATACTTGGGTCCTAGTACAACTTAAGAATTTGTGCTACAGGGGTCATGTTCTAGTAAATATCTTAAACCACCTTGGCAAGATCAAAGATGAAAGAACGCCTCTTCAAGATTCACAGATGGCAGCAACTATTATAACTAACAGAGCATGAACCCATGGTTAATGTTTTTAATAAAAATATATTGCCCAAGCTCTGCAGTGTAGACTTTAAGAAAATGTAAAAATACAAAAATTGGAAGGATCATTTGCAAAAAACATACACGTAGGCAACAGTAGGTAGAATTAACCTAGTGGAAGATAGGCAGGACATCATCTGCAGCAGACATTATGGCATGTATCAATACTCACCACATATGTAATCTACTTTTTATTGGCTTTCCTCCAATTTTGTTGCAACATTAATGTTCATCAGTCCTAAACACACTCATAGTTTTACCCTATGCCAGTATTTCTTATATCCTCGCACCACTCCAAGGAAAGGATGCCTGTATTTGCCTTGATGTACACATGCCACAGAGAGACCATCTTGTCTTGGTGGCTTGTCCAGTGTTCTCTCCTTCTTTGACACCTGTTTGCTGTGACTGACAGTTTGACCCTGTAGGCATTGATCAGTTTCAGACTGACCATACCATGGCTGTCAGACTGGCATAATTCACTATCACACTCTATGTATTCACATGGCAGCATTATTTACATCTTGTCACATCAGCATGCAGCTTATGTACATTCCTATCTCGTACTCAGAGCTTCATTTTACATTTGTTTTGCGCTTTTTTTAGTCACTACAAAGTAGCTTTATTGCTGAACAAATGTTGAAATTCCTAAGAGATAGTAAAAAATCTCATGTAAAGAGGAAAGAACAAAAATTGATGCTGAAAGAAGTACCTAAAAATAACAAAAAAAGCCTACAACAGCATACTGTGCAAAACAATAAAAATAAGAAAATGAAAATCATATGAAATCAAATCCAGTATGCACATTCAGAACGTATCACTAGAATTCAGCTTTCATTTATCATGGACACAAACTCATAGTTAAAGAAAACATTTTTCCTGAAGAATTATCTATTAAAACTAATGGAACTTTTATAGAAGATAAAGACCTAGTTTCTCAGTAAAACTTAATACCAAAGGAAAGTGAACAAAGAAGAAAATGTGCTTACATTTACGCTTTTCCATTAAAATGCCCTTACTGGGACTGTGCTAGTATGTGATTCCAGTGTTAAGGATTAGCACACTGAAATCCAAGAGAGAATGGGGTTTTCCAAAGAACATTTCTTAATGAGCAAAAAACCTTTGGAAATTATTAAGTAGATAAGTTTTGCTCCTAAGGCTTTTATTTTGTCTCAGTTCTACAACCATTGTGTAATTCTATAAAAAGAGGAGGAAAAAAGTCCTCTTTTGAGAATAACATTTTAAAATTTGCAACTAGTTTTTCTAGCTTTTAGTAATGAAGCTTAATTTGAAACAGCTGCTCAAGGTGTGAGTCTTAAGTCGTGGCATCCTGATACTTTGAGTTACTTTTCAAAACAACAGGTAGCATCGATTCTTAAGTCAGTACTACTTGTTGGGCAAACGAATAACTTTCCACATTATTTGCTGCATTGCTGTAAACCTGTTCTGGAAACCTCACAGTGTCATGCCTTGTTATGTGGAAGTGGTTGTTTCTGGCTATAGCTTCCTTTACAATGAGCTGGTACCCAACAGACAGTTTCTAGCAACCTTGTTTGAGCTGTAGTACTAATGGCAGAGATAAGCATTAAAAATAATAATAAAAAATAAATCGGTGATTAATGCCCCTGCTTTAGAGCTATGAGGTCAAACTGCAGCTGTTAGGACCTATTAAGGAGTCACGGCCATACAGAAGAGTAAGCCTGTGAGGATACTGATTGCTGTTCTTCTAGATTCTAAAAGCTTATTGGTGTTAGCTAAGCAGTTTTTTGTTATAAGTTTCTAATATTTTCATGAGTTTATTTTTCTTTGTTTCGTTGGCCTTTACTCCAAAGGCTAGATTTTTTCAAGCAATGGTCCTCCAGTTATTTTCAGTGCAGTTCCAAATAGCTGGCAGTTATTTGCTACTGTTGTAGCTAAGAATGTAGAAATGTAAATCCTTAGCAACACCCACAGTCATTTAATTAACATGAAAATGACCTTAAATCCACCCTCAAAAATGGATGTCAGATTAAAGATAACATGGAAATTTCACTTTGAATGTTCAGGCTTAGAAAAACACATCTTACTTCTATCCTCTGTTACTTTGCTTTAGGTTAATGTAAAATAAAAAAAAAAAAAAAAAAAGAGCTTATTCTTTAGCACATTTGACTCTAATATAGACAAAATGGAAGCACATTGTTCAGACAACTACTCAGACATACAGTACCAGAGAAAAATTATTCTCCCTGAAAATGGGATGCAAAGTCCATAGATTTATGTTAGAGAAAGAAGAGCTCAACATCACATAAGAAAAGAGATCTCATCTTTTTTCTGAGAAGAATATGTGTAGGTTGGTCATTTGGTTTGCAAGGAAAATTTATCACAGAGAGGGATAAATTGGAAGCTGGCTTTAATGTTTATTTTTATAACATTTTTATACAATGGAGAGCTAATCCTTTTCATATCTGTGTATTTATAATTTTATATGATAATTGCTATAGAAACATAACTTCCTAACTCCATGAGGTTCTTGCTAAATATACTGTTGTGCATATTTTGAAAAAACTTTATGCTTTCTTCTAAAGCATGTCTTTTCCCTCAGTTCTCCCTCCACCAGAACAGTGATACAGCTGAACAACAGCAGTAAAAAAACTTTTAACTCCTTTTAATTTCAGGCAACTTGCTAGAATATTATCAAAGCAATAAGAAATTTTCTAAAAGAGAACAGACATACATATATATACCAGACTTCAAAACCAACTTCATTACTCTTATTTTCCTTTAGCACTAAAGCTTTGTTTAGGCCATGACATCCTCAATGTCTGGGGATGTCTGAGTGATTTTGATTTCCCAAGTCACCATTACACATACTGGAGCTCTGCTCTCCTGGAAGTGGCTGAACACCTGCCTGCCCATGGGAAGCAGTGAATGAATTTGCTTGCATATACAGCTTTGGCTTTCCCTATTAAACTGTCTTCATCTCAACCCATGAGTTTTCTAGCTTTTTTCCTTCCAATTCTCTCCCTCATCCCACTGAAAAGGGAGTAAGGAAGCATCTGTGTAGTATGTGATCACTAGCTGGGGTTAAAATATGACACCACCAAAATATTTTAGAAATTGTACTTGTGGAAAAAATATGTAATATGAAACTCGAGTAAACATGAAGTAAAATCTTTTGAACAGTACATTTTTTTAGACATGCATAGAAATTATTTTGAATCTTTAGAGAAGTGAAATTTATTATGAGAAAAAAAAAAAGAGGATAAGCAATTAAAAAATTTACTTTTTAGCTCCATATAGAGGAAAGACCACTTCATAGTGTTTGTCTGCTCCACATGGCACTTTTGGTTCTTAAATCTTTAACATATTAACTAAGCAGAAAATAGAAATGAAGGAGTGGAATAATCATATGTTCTCTTTTACCACAGAAATAATGACTTGAAGACCCTAGATGTATAGTACTTTTATTCATTACAGTGAAAGCAAGGAGTATGAGGCTGCCATAATAGCAGATAAATTAAGGTTTACATTTCTAGAAAGCAGCTGCAGTCAGAGCAGCTAGTAAAAGAATATCTTCATCAAATGTGTGGTATTACCTGGAGTTTCTTGATGGATATTCAAACTCATAGAAGGAGAAAACAATAGAAAGAGACCGTACAGAATTTATAACCAATGTGTCAGTATTGCAAAGCAGTAACTATCACCTTTACTGTGTGAGAAATAGTGGACAGAAAGGGAGCTTTCATTTGCTCGTAAATTCAGGAATGTGTTTGGTACAACAAATATTTAAAGAACTAAAACTGGCTTCCTCTGTTATACACCTTGAGATGTGCTGATAAAAACTACTATTATAAGAGATAAGCATTGTAACTTTACAACTACAGATGAGAAGAATTACTGGATTTCAAGGTTTTCTAAGGTACATGAACTTGTATGCCAGGTTATAAATGGCAACTGAAGCTCCAAAGGTAATTCAAGTATTTTTGTCATATACGTGAGAAAAGTTACCATAAAGCTCAAAATACCCCAAAAGCTTGAGTTCTGGGAGTAAGTTCTGCAAAATAATAGTAAATTCTGTTTTGACCATGCTTAGCAGCTTTAACAGAGAAGGAGTCCTTCTCCAGAACTGTGGCCCCTTGCTGTTACTGTAACTATGAACGGCTTATAACCATTAACAAATACAATTAACACAGTTTAGCTCATTGAATGAAAAGTGTTTACCTTTCAAGTTCCAGCAAGACCTAACAGTCAAGACTACTACTACTGCCACTATTTTTCTACGCTAAATAATCTTTTAGGCTTTCTCAAAAACCATTAAGGTTTTCTACAATATTTTTTCAACAGTCTTTAGACGTACAGAAATCATTAAGACTATCCCTGTTCTTAAAGAGTGCTTAAAGTACCCAATTTAGTAAAATGACAGGGTAATACCCAGGTTTTAGCCTGCATAAATTTAGCACTAGATTATCAGGATTATTCAGACTTAATTTGTAGCGATTCTTGCCATTCTCCAGAATGACTACTTAATTCAGGTATATTAGTAAATATTAGGACATATTTAAAAGAATGTACATGACTTCAGGGGTTATAGATGTAATATGAATCCTCTGTTTTAAAAGATATTTTCTTCACTCCTTGTTTTCTGAAATCTATATATTTAAGTATGCATTGTGTAAGAAATTAATAATTTTTTCTTATGGAGTTTCAGTTGCATCAATATTTGCACATTAAATACAACGTAATATTTTTAATACAGTTCTACATCTTAAAAATAAATTATTACTCTAAAAATTTTTTATTAAGTAATTTATTTGTATTTGGTATTTTCAGCTGATCCTTGTTGGACTGACCATTATTCCACTAGAAGATTATTCTCTTGAAAAAAACAGTGTCAAATCTCCAATAGTCTTTTATGAATCCAGGCAGTCAAACCAGCATGGATTGTAATCCTGTCAGACCTAACAAGCTAAGCAGATTCAGGTTAAATTAATGGTCGAGTTGGAGACCTCTAAGGACTATTTCAGTGTTGCAGCAAGTTTTTTAGTGCTACTGACTCAGTGGGAGACTCTCCGATGTGAGTTAGTACTGAACTAATGTCCCAGCTGGGGAATTCTCAAAGACACTATAATTAGGATGCAGTAGGCTGGAGTGCTCAGAAATAGGAAGACAATCTGGTCAGTGTGAATGCCACTGTCTTAATGAATGAAGTGAAGAAAAGCAAATGGAAAAGGAAACAAAATCCTGATGCCAGGAGGAAAAAAAAGGAAAATATTAGTGAAGAATATAAAAAATATTTTATAATTGGATAGTAAAATATAAAAGCAACAGAAAACCCCTTTGATGTGATGAGCACAAGATCCTTTTACTGATGCATATGATGAATTTCCAAGAGCATATAAAGAAAAAGAGCTTGCCAAAAAAAAAAAAAAAAAAAAAGAAGAAAATATTAATTTACAATAAATTTTAGCTTATGTGTTGCTCATGTGTTAAAAATGGCCTTCAACACAAGTAATCCCCAGAGGTCTTTATACAGTTATAAAAGAAGGAACATTCTGCTATAAAACTCTTAATACACTATACAACTGTGAATATTGAAAAAAAAAAAAATCTAAATTTTATGGAAAAGCTAGTCTAATATTTCCAAGTACTGGACAATCAGTAAAAAAATAAAATATGAAAGTGTCATGTATCAAAAAGTTTCCCCTCTCTTCTCATAAATACTATCTTGGAAAAAAAGTAAAGGAAGATGAGTTCTATATCACAAAATATGTTATTAGTTTTATCAGCCAGGCAGTATTTGTCCATCTGTAGCTCTGTCTCAAAATCAATTCACTTACCGTTTTTGTAACATGATCAGCAAGCAGCTAAAGTTATCCTTAACAAAATATTGTATTTTAGTTAAGATAAAGTGAGCAGTGTTCACAAAAAGTTTCTGCACAAGCCACCTGGATATGACTCTCCCTAGACCTTGACAAGCAATGTATTGTGGAAAATTCTGGGAAAACTCCAAACCAGGTGCAACTCTAAGACTGAGTTGATACATTAACAGATGAAGACAAGAAATGGGGGATAAAAAAAAAAAAGTGATGTGATAGTCCCTGAAGGGCAGTAAGTCCAATCAGTAGATAGAGCCTCTATTAATGTTTTAGTGGAAGCCTTTTACGTAAGAAAAAAAATTGGGATTTTCCCCATAAATTTGTAATACTGAATTCCACTGGTCAACTTTCTAATCTCTCAGACAATAAATAAAGTTGACAGAATACTTAGCAAGGCACTGGTTATATAAATTATTAAACATTTGATGATAATGTTCAGTGAAGAACATATGAGAAGCTAGAAGTGCATTGAATATTTTAAGTATTAGTTCTCAATACAACTTCTCAATCTCTATTAAAGTTGTAGGGAACATAATATTCTCAAAAAATTGCTATGGAACATTTAAAAGTTTTATATAAATCCTGAAGAAGTATATTAGAACTTAATTTCCTGAAGACAGGAAAAAGACTAGAAACAGCCTTCTTCTCAACCAAATATTAAATAGCAAAACAATATGACTCAGATTATTTTTCTGATTTTCATGCTACTGGAGACTTGATAGATGTGAGTCTCTTTGGGTATTATTTCCTTGATGTTCCCTCATCTCATTAGAGAATATAGTTTTACATTTTAGTAATATTTTCACTTTTAAAACCAGAAGCAAAAAACTTTTCCATGTTTGAATGTAGCCTTGGAATCATAAATAAACCATTATTCAGTTCAGCACAATGCATTTATAAATTGTGCATGATGACTCCCTATTTTAGGTAAACCTAAGCATCATCCGAAGGCAGCAATATTGCTGCTGGCAAATGAGAAAAGGCTGTAGATGGAATGGAGAAGGGTTCTGTCATGGTTAACATTGCATAATTGCATTCCAGTGTTGACAGAGAATAAGGGAAAGAATTTAATGTTACAGCAACACTAAAAGTGAAATTGTATGGTTAGGAAAATGTTAAAAATGACTCTGTTTTAAATGGTTTGTTTAAAATTACACACCACATTTTAAAACAAGCACATTTTCTTCAGACAATACTATTATATCCACCAAACTTATTCATTATTTATAAAGTTCAATCTATTATTCTCTGTAATCCATAATATCTATAATCTATAAACTCTATAATCTATAATGTCTATAATCTATTATTCTCTATATTAGGACACTATAAGTTTAAGAAGATTTTTGCCAGGATTGATCAGTGATGTTTTATTTTTTACTTTCCCAATTACAGAGAACATTTTTACCCTTTTCTTTGAAGGCCTCTTAAGTCTTCAAATTTAATTCCAAAATTCAGCCATTTTTCTCTTGTTTTCTGTCTTAATTTTCAGATCTATTCATGGGTTCTTTTTTCAGACCTTCTTTTTTATAAAATTGTTCTTTAAGAAGAATAATTTTTCCTTCTGTTTCATGACAGAAGTTGCTTGTTAACTCCTTATTCTTTTCACTAAAACCAGATTCACAGATTGAGGCAGAACAACGAGAAACAGAGTCAGGATTAATTTCTGGATGTGAATACAGTACATTACTGTAATAAAAACTGGTAAATTGTTAGCATGTTCTGTGCTGTATTTTGGCCCGGGCTCTCTAGCAGTCTCCCAGCCAACACCCAGACAGGGCTCATGACAGGACAGATATAATTCCCAAAGGCAATTTAGATACAGTCACCCTCTTTTGGTTGTGAAGAGAATTAAGGTGTGCAAAAACAAGCTAATCTGTGCCAGGGGGTCTCAGTGCATGAAACCTTTCATTAATTAGAGTGGACAAAACCTGTGTGTCTAAATATTACAAGAGTTAAAAATATACCTTTTTAGGTACTGAAATTATTAGTTATTAATATACAGTGTTGATTACTTCCAAGCTTGGTGACAAAGTCACATAAATATCAGTTGGATCCTACAAATCTATGGGGCCTGATGGGATTCATCCAAGAATCCTCAAATTGCTGGCTGATGTCATGACAAAACCTCTCTCGATGATTTTTAAGTGGTCTTGGGAATTCAGAGAGGTCCCAGATGACTGAAAACTGGCAAACGTTGTTCCAATTTCCAAGAAAGACAAGAAGGAGAACCCAGGAAACTACAGGCCAGTCAGTCTCACTTCAGTGCCTGGTAAAGTTGTGCAGAAGGTTATTCTGGGAGACATTGAAAAACATCTGAAAGACAACCCTGTCATCAGTCACAGCCAGCATGGCTTCAGGAGAGGAAAATCCTGCTTATCAAACCTGATTTCCTTTTATGACAAGATAACCCACGTAGCTGATCGAGAGAAGCCAGTTGATGTAATCTTCTTGGATTTCAACAAAGCTTTTGATACTGTCTCTCACAGGATCCTTCTGGACAAAATGTCCAGCACACAGATGGATAAACACATCATGTGATAGGTGAGAAATTGAGCAACAGGGCTCCATCTTAGGCCCTGTGCTCTTCAACATCTTCATTAATGACTTGGACACAGAGCTGGAAGGGATACTGAGCAAGTTTGCAGATGACACAAAACTGGGAGGAGCTGTTGACTCCCTTGAAGGCAGGGAGGCCCTGCAGAGATACCTCAACAAATTAAAGGACTGGGAAATCACCAACCATAGGAAGTTCAACAAGGGAAAGTGCTGAATTCTGAACCTGGGATGGGGCAACCTGGGTGTATGTCCAGACTGGGGAATGAGATGCTGGAAAGCAGTGCCACAGAAAGGGACCTGGGGGTCCTGGTTGATGGCAAGTTGAATCTGAGTCAGCAGCCAGGAGGGCCAACCGTGTCCTGGGGGGCATCAGGCAAAGCACTGCCAGATGGTCGAGGGAGGGGATTGTCCCATTCTGCTCTGCACTGCTGTGGTCTCACCTTGAATACTGTATTCATTTTGAGGCACTGCAATGCAAGAAAAATATTCAGTTATTAGAGTTCAAAGGAGAGCAATGAAGATGGGGAAGTGTGAAAGGCCTTGAGGGGAAGGAGGAATGTCTGAGGTCACTTGGTCTCTTCAGCTTGGAGAAGAGGAGACTGAGGGAAGACCTCATTGCAGTCTGTATCTGTCATATGAGGAGTGGCTGAGGTCACTTGGTCTGTTCAGAGTAGAGGAGACTGAGGGAAGACATAGTCATCCACAACTTCCTCAGTGAGGGGAAGAGGAGGGGCAGACACTGATCTCTTTTCTGGGGTGACCAATGGCAGGACCCGAGCGAATGGCCTGAAGTTGTGTCAGGGGAGGTTTAGCTTGGGTATTAGAAAAAGGTTCTTCACTCAGAGGGTGGCTGGATAGAATTAGCTCCCCAGGGAAGTGGTCACAGTACCAAGCTTGCCAGAGTCCAAGAAGCATTTGGACAAAATTCTCAGGCACATGGCGTGACTCTTGGGAATTGGTGCAGTGCCAGGAGTTGGACTCAGTGATTCCTATGGATCTCTTCCAACTCAGTATATTCTGTGATTCCGTGATTCTATATAAAAAAAAAAATTTAAGATCCTTAGCTGAATTAATAGGTCTACACAAATGAACAGGTCGAAGAGTCCTCCCAGAAGTGCTGAACTAGTCCCTGTCTTCTCTGTTCTCCTTGGACATGAATCTGTACTTGATTTTTGCAATGACCTGGGCTTTTTATAGGAGACTTTATTTTGCATTCATATGCCACAAGTACTCATTCAACGGTGAGGAATAATTTATCCCTTATAAAATGTATTAACTAATCCAATATCCTATATAGTTCTTATTGTTCAACAACTACATAGAATGAGGCAATTCTTCATAACTTTTGGAGGGAGTATGATGCTGTTAAGAAATAATACAAGCTAATACTGACCTCATAAACTGAAAACCTGCTTCTTTTTAGGACTCTGTGCCTTCAGTATTAAAACATTAACTTCACAGTAGATTTCAGCTTTTTGTTTGTAAAGACGCTAATTCATAGACCAAGGTCTCTTAGCCAAGTTACTTGACATTTGGAATCGTACCAGAATTAGAGACTCAGATGGTAGCATCAAAACTCGGCAGGTGTAATGGTCAGACACACAAGACTCAGATTGCTGACACAGCAATTTTTATATACAGCAAACATTTCTTTAAAAGTCCAACACAACTCAGATTAGTTGAGGAAAGGTTTAATCTACTCAGCTGGCCTCCATGGAACTGCTACTTCATGCTAACAGTGACCACAGCAACAATACAAAAGTTGTTTTTTCACAGAGATAATAACTCTTGCATTATCCAGATACAAGCACATTCTTTTTATATTAGCCATGACAGGGGTTTTTTTTGTGTGTGTGTTCTCTTTCTTAAACTAATATGTTTATGGCTTTCAAACTGACATGTCTTGATTTATAACTGCATTTCCAGGCTATTTCATCAGTGAAATGATTTGTCCATTTTTCTATGGATAAACTCTTAGGTAAGATTTGAGTTTCATAGAGCATCTAAATACTAAATTCATAAACACCTTTAATATAAATATTCTGAAGATGTTCCAGTATGACTTTTATTTTTTTCTAGTTATATCAGAGATAACATCTTAGCACTTTAACTATCTACTTATGACTACTAGTTATTCCTCATTAGTCATAATCACCATCAATTTTTCCTTTTTCTTTTTTAAGGAATTTAGTGAACATAAAATGATCACCTCGTCTTCTGATTCTTTTGAGGTCATTGATTATTACATGTCATTTTAGAAAAGCCACATTTTAAATATTTATTAAAAAAATCATTCTTCTGGGAGAAGAAACTGATAAAATATTATAGATTTTTAAAGCATTGGAATGGATTTGTGTTTTCTCTCTATAGTAACCATGGAAAACGTACCTGGGAAGAGAGCATTAAGAACTAAAATACAGATATTTTTGTCATACATAAAATAAGATGAATTAATCTTTTCTTAAATCCTTATCACTGAGAAGTCACTTTAAATCATTTTAGGCAGAGAAACGATTAGAATGTTTTATGGAAATCTTCTCTACCACTCAAAGCAAACAATCTATGACTTATAAAATGCTTGCTGCTGCAGTGTGTCAGGAAAAGGCTTTGTTGACATGTGATCTTTGCTTTCTTTATTCAGCACAAATATATCCAACCATATTTGACATTTAAAGCATTAAACATAATACTGAATATAAATCAGGGCACTGGAGCCAAAACTTTGTCTCATGGGAACCCCCTTAAAGGGAATTTTTTAATGCAAAAAAATATTTCAGGCAAAATCAAAACTTGAGTAGATGCCAGAAATATTATTAAGATTTAGAATATGTTAACACAGTGTTCAGACAGATATCTCCAGCAAAGTTCAATTCCTGGAAGAAGCAAAACTATGTGTTCAGTCTCTGCACAGACTAAACCAGGACCCAAGCTGTGTTCATTAACTTTACAGAGAATGTTAATAATAGTGAAGCTATGAATCCCTGTTTGCTCCTACAATTTGGATTTTCTTCTCTCATTGGTAAACTAGATCATTTAATCTGGTTAAACTTGGAACAACTGCTCTTAAATCATGCTTCATTTTGAAGCTGGCTGATTCTGTTTCAAACCTATAGCGCCAAGGACTCACCTAAGGAGAAACCACTCTGTTTTTGCAATTATGTTACAGCTAGTGTGATAAAAGTTATTACTTCAAAATGAAGAACTTGGCTACCAGAACACATTCTCAATCCTACCAATGCTTTCCTCAGAAAATGTATAAATATAGAGAATACAGAGGGTGAATATCACCACATGCAAGTATACTCCCAGATATGGTCTCAGGAATGCTTGTTTGATTTAGCTGTTAAGAGGTAACCTGTGATAAATAAATGTCATCTGAACAAGAAATATGATTCGCTAATATTCACCAAGATTCTGGTATTATGGAAGTAAGCTTTATTCCTGTCCTGCCTTTACCTTTCCACAGTATTGGATATAGCAATTTTCTAAGTCTTAGTTTTTATTGTGTTTTTAATATGCAGCACTATTATGAAATTACAGCCTCACAGTCTTGTTGGTTTATCAAGCTGTTTATGTGCAATTCAATTTTAACTGTATTTTCTATCATATTAAAACAAGAGTCACCAAAGACACTAAGAATGTTTTCATATTATGCTTTGTTTTAATCAGGATTCTGTGAAGCTCACCAGTATGATTATGTTTCCCTAATCATAGGTCCAGAAACATCAAGTTATTTTGCTCTTAGCATTTATCCTTCCTAGTTATTCCCTACAGAAAACTAATTCACAATAGATGCTTTATTAATGACTTCTTAACTTGGAGAGAAAAATATAGCACTGTGCTATGAGTATTTTTATTATATGAAAAAAAAAAAAACCTGCCAAATTATGATAACAGACATATTGTGATATTATGGTGTCTTTATAGAACACTCAATACATTTATTACACATATATTCCCATAACATTGTGAAGTCAACAAGTATATGTTTATATCATTTATTTCTTACAAAGATTCTTCTATATTTCATATTTATTCATGCTTGGATGAACCTCTTCACCCAGCTAGTTTATTAAAATTACAGGTGAGTGAAACCATAAATTTCAACATGGCTTCATTCTGAACAGTCTATGAAGCAATAGATTGAAAGCATAAAATAAAGTGAGAAGAATCATGTCATGTTCTACTGGGAGACATATTTTACCCTTCAGCAGCATATTAAAAACGCATGTTTTAGAAATTGAGGCAAGGCATACAGTACCTTCTTCCCATGAGATATATTTCTCTGCCTAGAGCAGAATTTTCCTCTTGGCAGTGTGTTTCAGAATTGGCAAGTTCAACAGTTTAATCTCTAGCATTTGCATTACATTTTCTAATTCAGAAAAAAACAAAAATATTCTATTCTACTGCTAAAGTTTTTGTGGGTTGTTTTTTTTTTTTTTTTTTCCCATATAATTTTAATGCACATGGACAAGATTAGCTTTTTTTCCCCCCCAAAATGGGTTATTCAGGCCACTGGGAAAGCATGGTTTCATTATGTAATTATAACAGTGTATTAACTGTTATATAATGTATATTAACACTGCATTATCTCTCTATTTCCTAGTTGATATTCAAAATACACTGCGGAGATAAATCAAGAAAAAGTTGAAAAGCAATCTTGGTTGAAGAAGAGAGGTCACAGCACATTTATGTGCTATAGTACATATTGCACCATCCCTCCCACCCCAGTATATTCTTAGCAGAATAGTACAAGAAGAATACTTCTTCTCCACTGGATTTAAAGCACAAACGGTGCTCCTTTCCCTAGGACCCTCTTGAAGATGTTTATCAGTAGAATATGAAATTACTAATTAAAAAACCCTTTTGATTATTTAGATAGTACAGTCTTTATTTACTAGCATGCTAACGCACTTAGAATACAAGTAAGATATACATAGTTATGAACAACGTATTTGCAGTTGTATAATGTTGACAATAGAAGAAGGTACACATCCTATGAATTTCATAGTCCCCAGACTAAGAATTCATGGATTTCATTAGGAAAGAGCAGTCTTAGCTGAAAAACACATTCTTCATGTGAAGGATACTGCTGGAAAAGGGGAATATGAGGAACAAGTGATTATCAATCAATCCTACAACTGATTATCTAAGAACTAGGAAAGGAGGGGCAAGTTATGGATGTGGTGCCCTCATTGGTTGTGGGGACAGAAGTTCTTCATGTGCAGCAGTTCGTTTTCAATTAGAAAGGTGAAGAAAGAGCCAAAGAGAAAGTTAAAGGCAATTTTGCAGTTCGAGGTGATGCCTTTTCTGTATTGGGTACTATCTTATATACAATTGGAGAGGAGAACATGTGAGCTCTTTTACTGTATGTATACTATAATCTGAAAGTATATAGAGTATTAGAAGCTTTAAGAACTTTAAGGTTATGACTTACACCTCAAGTCAGAATGTTCCCAATTAGGAACAAAAAAAGCCAGAAAACCAAGAAAGCAAAACAAACAAACAAGCCAATCCCAAAAGCAAAACAAAAGAAACACAAACCCCAAACCCCAAAACAAAACAAACAAGCAAAAAAAGCGTAATCAAAGAAATGATGAAAAAAAAAGTAAAATAAGAAAGAGTGAGTCATGGGCATACAAACAGCAATAGAGGTGTCAAACACTTAAAGGTGGCAAGCAGAGTATTTATTACAATTCTGAAACACTAAAAGTCCTAAATCTCCCCAGTTTCTTTTTATTTCTCCAAAGAAAGGTAGCAATAAAGGCAGATTTGCAATGGCCTTTCTACAAGTTTTTTTGGTGATATCTACAACTGGTCTCTTCTCCTGTGGCACAACAACAGCCTATAGCAACTCATCTCTAAAGAATTATTTTTTTATTTCTGGGCCTTGTCTGGCATCACTCAAAGCTTTTCACAATGGGAGCTCAGTGTAACACAGATGAGTAGCCCCTGATGAACTGGGCTATGAGCCTCATCACTATTGCCATTAGTCAGCTTATTGCAGCTTTCACACTCCCTCATTTACCCTCAACTAAAAGCGACTGCAAGAAAGTACAGAAAAGAACATTCCTCTGGTGAATGCTGAACTCCTTCAGGAATGGGGAAAGGGCTGCTTTCTTCACAGCTCATTTCCAAGCCATGTTTACATCTTTGTTCTTATGTCATGTTTTCATGTCCAGGGTGCTCAGCTAGAACTTTGTATTTCAAAATGTAGTTGGATCTGTGAATTATTCAGGAACTTAACCCACAAGGCATTAACAATTTAAATCTGCCAATAACTGATTTTCATATTTTCTTCTGTAAAAGCGAAACATGGGCAGATTTTATAATGGATCTGTTGCTGAATAATATTAAATGAGTTTTCTGAAGTAAATAATTGACATGCATATGAGACAAAAAAGATTTTTGATCTTCAGCTGAACTAAAGATGATGAGTAAGATATAACTACTGAAAAGGAAAAACAGACTCCAGAATAAAATCAAGTGCCAAGACCTGTGCCAAGAAAATTTCAGCCATTCATTTCAATTTCATTTTATTTCATTAAAAACCAGCAAAGGTATATACAGAGGTTGACTTAAATTTTTTCCTATTTTTTCAAAATAACTTCTCATGAAATCATAATCTTCAGGTTTAGATTAAGGTGAAGACAATTCGCCATTTCTGTTGCCATTTCTGTCAAAAAAGAGATATAATATGTTAAGCATTTAACTGCTTAGTTTCTCTCTTGGGTCGGAAGGTGATTGTCTTAGGTTCCTATTCACATCAACACCAAAGGAAATTACTTTTCTGTTTCTTGTTTTCTTTTCCAAAAGAGAAATAAGATTTTTCAGATAGAAGGAATATTGGATTTCTACCATCACATCACTGTATTTTTATCCGGAATCTCTCCAACTTCTAACATGTGTTATGTCTCAAATAGTCCAGTTGATGTTTACAAAACAAACAAACAAACAAACAACACCCACCAAATAAAACAAACAAAAAATCCCCTGACCAACCAAAAAAAAATCAGAGAGGAAAAATTAAAGAAGGGACCAACATAAGTTGTTCAAGATAAAGGTTTCTGAGTGGTGACATAAGGACACAAATAAGATGCTAAGTGGAGAAAATAGAAGCTAAAAAGGTTCCAAAAAAACTACGGAAGAAGAAACATTGTAAGTAAGCCCAGATAGGAGGCTACTAGTGAAACTAAAGATGAAGTTGTACTGTCCTAGACCTGTTTCACAAAGAGATGATTCAATAATAGAGACTATCACAGGATTTGATCAATATTTTGGAGAAAATAATAATGGAAGGTCGTGACAGTAATGGGACTAAAAAGCTATAGAAGAATAGGAACTATATATATATTGAGTAGATGACACAAATCACTATGTAATTAAAAGAAATAATTGGAAATTATGTAACATTGTGTATGAATGGGAATAATACACTGTATCTGAGTGCCAGTTTAATTTTAGATAATTTAGTAATGCCTGAGATTGATATTGTGAAATAATTAAAAGTCTAAACATAGTTATTTATCTGTGTTTGACAAAAGTATGTAAACAGAATTTCTTCATTACAGTGAAGCCGAATTTTTGCCCCAAAAAGCACAGAGAGACTGCTTTAGAGATAAATTTTGTTTCTTTAAAGCAGGAGGTATTTTAATACAACGCGTTGGAGAGCCTCCAGGTCGCCCTGGACAAAAGGTTCTGTCTTGTACAATCAGCATAGCTCTTTTATACAGTTTTTGAGTATAGGATTACAACATAATCATGCATATTCATTATATTGCAACATTTACTTGTAATATTCATATATAGGCGGAGTCTGGGCGGAGTCTTCAATTTGGGGAGGTTTAGAGGTGGGAGTTCCTGTTGCCTTCCTCCGGGCGGGGGTCGTCTTGTGAGTCTTCCTCACTGTGAACTTTCGAACTTTCTTTAGGTCTTCTCCTTTTAGGGTAGTTTTGGCGAGCATGATAGGGTCAGGTTGACTTTTGGCTCATCCTAGGATTTGCTGAGTTGCTATCTCTCTGAAGAATGCTGCTATCTTTTAAGGAATGCTCTACTTAGTCAGTATGTTCTGTTCTTTAGACAATTTATCATTCTTTTTCTGGTTTTCTAATGCTAGGATTTTTCTTTCACAATTTTGTGTTTTAACCTCTTCTTCAACAGACTTAAGATTTTATAGTTTAGTAAAAATATCATGGATAATTTACCACCCTACTGATTTATTATCTTTATCATTTCTCCCCTGCCCATGAAGGTTTAAAGGGGAAAATCAACTAATTGAGTGCTTGAAGTATTATTTGATTTGTACTGTGCATTTCTTTCTCCTCAAAAGTCTATGTTAAATATCCATTATTTGGTTGACAACTTACCTCTCCTACTTTTTTTTTTTATTTTACTCTAGTATAGTAAAAAGAAATTACCAGGTTTTTTTTTAATACATAATAAAAGGTAGATTGAACTGTTAACTGTTAACTCAACTAGTTCAAGAGCCAAATATCAGTCTGAATATGACAGAAAATATTCACCATTTATTTCTATATGGAAGGAGAAAATTACAGATCATAAAAAATACACTGGCAAGCTGGAGAAAGTCACTGACTTGCCTATCATTAACTAATTGATAGATTGAGAGAAATGGGACAAGACACGCAGACCTAAATGCATGACAATACAACTAATATATTTGACTTATTTTTCAAAAACAATTTGAGATCACAGTGACCAATTCAAATGCAACCCAAAATAAAGACCTTATGTTTCTAAAGTGTACATGAAGCAACAAACAAACTGTAAGGGTGTGTACTACAGAAAAAATCATAACAGGTTCATTTTGAGCATCTGTAGATTAAACTTTTAGATCCTTATATACATAGTATATAAATTTTTTCCAATACTATAGTATCTGATAGTGTTAAAGAGAAACTATCGAGTTTATAACAAATGAGAAATTTAAGCTTATAACTCTAGAAACAGTTCAGTTGTGACCAAAGTAAATGAGGATGTAATGACTCTGAAGAGAAAGATTATTTCTCTGAAAGAGAAAGAAGAGAACCTTCTTGCACCTTCCTTAATTTATCCCCTAACTGTGACACAGAAAATAAACAGTTGGGAGCCCCAGAGATGGATGCAGCACTCCAGGTGGGATCTCACAAGAGTAGAACAGAGGGGCAGAATCACCTCCATTAATCTGCTGGCCATGCTTCTTTTGATGCAGCTCAGGATGTGGTTTACTTTTTGAACTGCAAACACACTTTCTGGTCATAGTGAGCTTCTCATATACCAACACCCCCAAGTCTTTCTCCTGAGGGCTGCTCTAGATCCATCATCAATCTGCATTTGAGCATGGGATTGCCCCAAACCGTGCACAAGACCTTGCACTTGGCCTCGTTGAATTTCATAACGTTTGTACGGGCCCACCTCCCAGGCCTGTCCAGGTCTCTCTGGATGGCACCCGTTTCCCTCCGGCTTGTCAACTGCACACGCAGCATGGTGTCATTGTGAAACTTACACTCAATCCCACTGTCCGTGTCACTGACAACAGTGTTAAACAGTGTCAGTCCCAATACTGACTCCTGAGGAACATCACTCAACTGGTCTCCACTTGGACATTAAGTCATTGACCACAACACTTAGAGCACTATCAACCAGACAATTCCTTATATGTGGAGTTGTCCATCAGTCAAATCCACGTCTCTCCAGTTTAGAGACAAGGATATTTTGCACAAGTGCAGGTAGGAATAATAGATAATAATAGGATAGTAGTAATTCGTTAAAGGCCAAATAGTATTCCTCTTTTGATTTTAAAGGTATAATTAATTCCATATTTTTTTATTTAAGAAATTAATCAGTAAATTTACAGTATTTATGACAAGTTAGGTGAGCTGTTGATTTATTGAATTTATTCTTCTGAAGAAAAGTTTATGAAGAATAAAAGAAAATCCACAAGTAAAAACCTTATCCTAGAATCACAAAATGTCCCCCAAAATAGATAAAAGCTGATTGTACTTAAAACTATAAGGAAATACGTGGGATCAAAAAATACTCCCAGAAACAAACAAACAAACTAAAACAAATAATGAAAACCCCCAAACCAAATCAAATCACTAAACCCCTCCACAAAATCCCAAAGCAAACTGAAGAAATAAAAAACAATGAAGAGAAACTTGCTTTCTGAGGAAGATGCTGAAAAGGACAATATATGCTTTTCTTTATCTTATGGATTATTTGTTGTTGTTGATGTACACATCTAAATTCTACACTAAGTTCACCACTCCCATGCACAGAACAGCCACAGTAATAGCATGACAGAGCAAGTCCTTTCTGTGACATGGGCTCTGAGCTGACCCCTGCAGCCAAACACGGATTGCTCCCCCCCATCTGAAGCAATGCACTCAGCCCTGACACTCAATTCCATGCCTGGTTTGGGCACATATCAATAAATTCCCATATAGTAGCTTCCAGAGAGCAATAACTTAGGTCTATGATTGAAAAGTAAATTGCAGCACAGTCCGACATGCAGCTGACCTTGACACTTATGTGAGCTCTGGGGGAGTTGTGAGATACTGGATTTGAATCTCACTGAATTACATACTAATCTGGGTCAGAGCCAGCTCACTGTGAGTGTGCATGTGGAGGGGAGGTGGGGAAGGGCTGAGCTAAGGCCCGCTGTGCCCATGCAGAGCACATGGTACCACTGAAGGCCCTGTAGCTGGGCTGTCAGTCAAGGCAGACCTGCCTGGTGGCCCACCCACACCAAACCCCTGGAACCTTGACTGGCTAAAGCACAGCTCACTCAGCCTTGGAAGGCACCGAGTGGTCAAAGACCTGATATCCTGCCTGGAAGGGTAAACCAAAGTATATAAATACATGAGGCTCTGTGTGAGGTTTCTCTTTCCTCTCTTCTGTTCCAGCCTGCACTATGTGAACCATCAAATCTTGTAGGTAACTATTTTTCTCTCCTCCTCTCTTTCTTTACTCTTTTTATCTGTTTTCTTCTTTTTCTTCTTTTATGGGTAATTTATAACCAATTAATTGTGTTTTACTAAAGCTGGTATATTGATTGTTTGTAGTCTGTGTTTTCTGTGAACTGGGAATCTGTGCTGGGTTTTAGTGAAATGCTTTTCTTGGTTGTATTTTACCCCTGTAAAATCTTTATCCAAAATGTCTTACTTTTCTCAGCAAATTAAAAGAAATTCTCTTAGAGAAAGCGTAGTTGTGCTTTTCCAGATGTGAACTTGAGGTCATAACAAACCAAAAAACTTTTTAAAAGTCTTAAATGTAACCACTCTGGGCAGCTTATGGCTTAAAATTTGGAGTATCATAGGATGCCCCAGAAAGGAACTCCAGATATTCCTTACAGTGAGTCAATGAAATGGAGTTTAATAGATAGCAAAAAGTGAATCTTCAAAGTATGAACACTGAGACTAAGGCAGGAAGAATTCCATGAAGTAAGCATTAACATTTTAATCAGAAGAACCTTTTTCTCAGAAAAGAAAAGAATAAATTTCTGGCCGTCAAATTTTAGTTTAAGCTCTTACTTGCACTCTGCACTGAACAATTATGCAGCTACATTTGTATTTTTGATGGAATTCTGGTGTGCTTCGGAAAAAAAAATTCCATGCATACTCCTTACATCTCCAACTCAATATATTCTAGAGTCCTGTCAGAGAGAACCACTTTCCTCGCACATAAAAATAAACTGTAAGAAACTCCCCAGGAGTGTAGCTTGTGAACTCTTACTACTGATTAGTATTCTGTGCAGGAACTAAGCTAGAATTGATCTAAAGGAACTTCTGAAATGTGTATAATGTGGACTTAGTGTTGGACTCCTGGTATGTAGTACCAACTGTTTCACTTTACATATCCATTTCAATCACTTTTGCTTTGTGTTAATAGCTTATTTATAACTTTTGACACTTTATTCAGTTGTTCTGTTTCTCAATATCCATATTATAAATAATGTTGTCCTTACAGAGACCCTGTTTTTATCATGTATTTACAAGGTAATCAGTGATTTCAGGATGGATGTTTTCTTCAGGAAGTATTTTCTTCCAAAACTCATATGACTAAGTCATGTTTCTTCGAATTTGTACAGTTTGGTGTTTGGTTTTTTTTGTTGTTTTTTTTTTTTTTCTTTGACGTTGCCAGCTGTAATCTAAAAGTACTGTTACCAGTACAGATCCACTATCCATTTAAATATTCCTTCCACACTGTACGAGGAGCTGAGGAAAACCATCTTAACAAGTATGTTTAGTCTTCACTTGAATTTTTAATCTATAAAATATAGGCCAAACTTAATTAAATCAATAGGGAATGGATTTTATTTTGAGGAGTGGAAAGGCGCAAAACCAAACCTCAATTCTGATATTTAGTATCATGAGAGCTACTTGATCACATACCATTGAATCTATAACCCTTCCATCCACCATCAACCAGTCTCAGCATATTTCATATTTTTGTGTTCTATGACTCCTTTTCTCTCTGTTTCCTTCTTATAGAATTCTTTATCCGTTAGTCACCATTTTCTTTTAAAACACACCTGGAAATGAAGCCCTTTCTTTGGGCTAGAAATTAAAACCAAATAAATAAATAAAGGCAAATATCTAAATGGTAAGTGATCGAATTTAAGTTCTTCTTCATTTTGTACTGTTAAACACACAAAATATTCCCTACAATATATTTGAACTGTGACATTTTTTTAGGTATTCAAAGTACAAGAATACAAAGTCATCCTATGAAAGCAATGCCTTTGTTCAAAAAGCAGGTTAGTACTAAATGAAAAAGTTTTTATCCTGCTAAGACTTACTTGAGATCACATAATTCTTGTCCTTTTGCATTAGGACCATTTAATATGACAAGCAAATTCAAGCTACACTGTTAGGAGTTAAGAATCTTGCCTCACATACAGACATGAGCTGTCAAAATTGAAAATATTCCCTTTACAGATTTGACTCAATAGTTGAACTAATGACTTGAATGAGAAGGAATATTAAATTTCCAGATAGCAGAAAATGAGTACAAGCTTCAAGTACATAGGAGACAGAGTTGGACTTCAAATTGGTTTTGACAGATTGGATAGAGATTTGTTTTAAAATGTGTCTTACTATAGAAGTTTTTTTAGGTTTACCTGTATCGACTTTACTATTACTTGCTGACTTGGTGACGTTTTCCATGTACAGTTGCTACAAGAAATCAATAAAATTTTATTCCTAGATTCTGACTGATACATTAAATAAAAATTCATTTTAGATGAAGTAATATTAACGTAATCTCAGTCTCTAAGTGAATGCCTAGACCACTTACATGTTGCTTGAATTATAAAACCAAAATCTTCAAATAAAAATAAATAAATTTATTGTTATAAAATAAATTTTAAATTAATTTTTATGTAATTAATTTTTAAACTAATTAATTACTATGTAATTGATTTGTAAATTAAGCTCCACATTTAAAAAATTCTAATGCATTTCAGCAACGGGAAATTTGATCTTCCTTTAACACTTCATTAGGAAATTCTGATTAAACATTTCGAAAGCAGCTGTAGTAGCCCAAATATGTGTTTCCCCAGGTTCTTTTCAAATTTGTAATAATATAAGGTAGAGAACACAGGACAAAATGTTTTGTTCAAAGGGGAGAAGAAAACAGCACTAGCAAGGCAATTACTATTACTATATTGGTGTCCTTTTTTCATGTGAATAAGTATTTTTCCTATTGATGTTCTCCTACTTTCTTATAAAAAATTTCTATGGACTGAATACCAATCAGTATACTACTGTTTAATTGAACTGATCCTTGGGTTTTTTTCTTTGAATTATATAGAAATAGTAATTATAATACATTTTAAAAAGTGTTTGATATTGTCAGAAATATTCCCAGTATCTATTGTCTTTCAAAGCTGAAGTAATTAGAAACTTTGCACAACAGTAAAATTTAGTTATTAAATTATAAGAACAGTTCTGCCCATCCAGTTTTAACACATTCTCTATGAAGATGGAGCTGACATTTTCCTTCTGTTTGATAAGTCTAGGCATCAAAAAGTAGAAACACTTGAGACAAAATAGGTAACATTCTAATCTCTAAATTCCTTACTTCCATCAAGTGGGAAGTTTAATGTTGCTTTTAAACCTTAAATAAAAATTTAGAATTATATATACATAGCGTCATCTATCCATTCTACAATGTAACACTAACACAGTTGCATACACTGTGTAATGATTACCTGAAGCTTTTGAAATAATTTACCTGTTTGCAGAAAGAAACACAATGTTTACTGCTTTAATTTTTGTCAAAAGTCAAAGTTGGTGGTCATCTTATATCAAGTTTAATTACTTAGTCCAGCATTTTAGAAGGTTAGCTGAGTTTATTCCACCATTAAGCTAAACAGAGGAATAAGAATGAGGACACAGCCTTTTATGCCATGATCACAGTAAAACTGTGATGTTGGTTATAGGGAAACAAAGATTGGCTTTTCCATCTACCCTTGATAAATATTTCTTCTAGATCAGATGTGGTGGGTTGACCCTGGCTGGGCACTAGGTGCCCACCAAAGCTCTTCTCAGCTGGAGAGGAGGGAGAAAATATAACAAAAAGCTCATGGATTAAGAACAGGGAGACATCACTCTCTTGCTACTGTCATAGGCAAAACAAACTCTGTTCAGGAAAATTAACTGAGTTTATTACCAATCAAATCAGAGTAGGATAATGAGAAATAAAACAATCATAAAAACATCCTCCTGCCATGTCTCCCTTCTTCTCCAACTCAATAACATTCCTGATTTTCCTTACCTCCTTACCCCAGCAGTCTATGGGGTAATGTGAGTTGTGGACAGTTTATCAGATGTTGTGTCTGCTGCTCCTAGTTAGGGATTTGGTATTTTATTCCAGTTACAATTATTACAAATTCTAACTGAAATAGAATTATCTTGAGTTCAGATTGTTACATTGGTAACTCTGCACTGAAATCCTGGTAAAACATTAATGCATAAAACAAGTTTTTCTCAGGAGACACTTGGAGAGCTCTTTCAATATCCATGAGGATTTTTAACTGAGGATTTCAATATAAGCTATTTATTAGTGACAAAGTATTTGTACTTAATATAATTTAGTACACCATCACATCAAATCCTTTGAAACTTCATCAGACCAACAATTAGAGGAAGACACAAAAAATCAGTGACAAAAGTGGCTAGATTTGAAATACTTATATTTAAAAATTTAAATTTAAACTTAAATATTTAAATATTTAAATAAATTAATTCACTTACCAAAGTCCTATACTTGTACATTATATTTCTGAGATTAAGCTAGTACCATCAAAATTTAGTTTTGTTTTTTTTTTTTTCTGTTGGCAGCAGAAGCTTAACAACTGCATGTATCTCTTGTTCCACTTGTTCTCCTACACAGATAGAATTTATTTATAATAATTCACTATAAACAGGCAACCTGGGTAAAATTAAAATAAAATAAAATCTACAACAAGAAAAGCTTTCATTTCAACATAGATTCTAAGCTGGTAGGCTGATCCACAGTGTGAGATTAAATGACTGGGGAAGTGTATCTTCTAAAATAGCTTTGACTGTGAAGAAAATACATTTAGAACATTGTTTCTATGGCCAAAAAAAAAAAAAAAAAAAAAGGTGTGTGGATAGTGGGGTTTTTAAGTTATAATTCCACTGATCTGGATTGGAGTTATAGTCCCATATGAGTCTCCCAGCAAGCTTCACAGGTTCACCTGAAGGAGCATTGAACTGCAAGAAGAACATAGCAGCTGTTTAAAAATTTTTTGCTGTGAACAGTGTTGAAAAATTGGACTCTAGCCTGAGTCAGTTGGTACTCTAATCAAAGCATTATCAGAAAGCAGGAAGGAAAAAAAAACAAGACTACAATTCTTGAAAGCTTGAGCTGGGACTTAGAAATACACATTTATAATTCATTTGAACCAGAGCTGGAATATTAAAAATTCTACTTTGCATCCAGGCTTGCTTTGTTGTTTACTCTGTCATTTTGGCAAAGGAATATGAAAAGTCTAATTTTGGTGTCTTATTACATTCAGTTTTCATTTTCTTTGTTTGGATGTGAGCTATATAAAATATGGACCAATAGAGAAGCAGGTCTAAAAACCTTGCAAGAATTTTGGTGAAGTTTTTTGAGTTCTGTTTATTATAAGAAAACTACCTTTTAGTAGTTCTGCTTCTGATGAAATAAACATTACGTGAATCCTCAGGAATAAAAATTGCAATACTCTGTGGGGAAAGGACAATCTATCTATATTTCTGCATGCGTATTAAAAGGGTATCTCGCTTTGTTGTACTTAACAGCAGCTTCCATATACTAGAAGTAATGGTTTTACTGTAAGGTTAGGACACAGGAATCTTTTTACAATGATGTGGGGTTTTTTTTTTTTATTTTTTCTTTAAAAACAGCAACTCTAATGCTTATTTGTGACTTGTACTCCCTGGACAAATCATGTTTGTTGTGTACTCTGTTATTGGCCATTGTCTCTCTGGGGTTTGGAATTCCTTCTGTCAGTGTTGTAGCACAGATTGTTTCTAATCCAGTAAACTTGCTTTCCAAAGATTCCAGTTCTTTCACAAGAAATAACTACAGGCTCTGACAAGTACAATTTTATTGTGTGCAAGGCATGGCACTAACACATCTAAGCTCTAGCAGGGAAAGAATTACTATCCTTTTCCACAACTGTTCAAAATAAGAACATATTATTTAACATTAGCCTCTTCACTTAAGTGTTTACACTTCATCCTCACCTTTTACATTACCATATTTACCACTTAGTAAGCCTATACTTCTCCCTTTCTTTTCTTTTTGACTCGTGTTTTCCAAGAGCAATTATCTGCTGTCACTCTCTCCACTTAGAAGAATCTATCTATTCAGGAGGGCTTGTAAGAGTTCTACTTTGATCAAGGATTAAGCAAAATATGTCTGCAGTTGTACTTACTAATCCTTGCTAAAGTGAGGTCTACAATCATCTGAAGAGCATGTCTTGAGTAGGAATGAAAAACAAGGTTCAGGAAAGGAAAACCATGGCTTATGTTATGCAGAGTAATTTTAAAATTTCTTTTAGAATTTTATCTATGCACCAGTATTTGTTAGGGGCTTGAAGGGGTGAAAAGTATAATTATTGGAAGGTTTGATTTGTTACTTTGTTGTGTTGGGTCTCTATTTCCAGTCAAGCATACTGGGAAGAAAATGTCAAAAAAAAAAAAAAATTAATTTTGAAATTTAATTTCACTACTTGCCCTTTGCATGACAGGAAGAATATAGAAAGTATTTTTCATTTCAGATGATACTCTTTAAATGTAAATGCTTCATTAGCTGCCTAAAATAAGTTTTGTTATAATTAAGTCTTAGGCACTATTGCAAAAACCCATGATTAAGCAGAAATAATAGTTCACATCTGCAAGAACAAACCTCTGAGCCTTTGAACTGTTGTTGAACCTTTGTTTGACACTCATTGTTCTAGAAGAACATCTGCAAATTCTGGGTATAGGAAGTCTCTTTTAGAGTCCTAGGTTGATCAAGCTTCTAAGAGAAGTGTAAAAGAATGTCACCATTAGTTTTTATTGGATAATATTAAATCTTATATGCACAGGGAGAGTTTGTTTTTTTGTTTTTTTTTTTTTTTTGGTTGGTTGGTTTTTTTGTTTGGTTGGTTTTTGTTTTGTTTTTGGTTTTTTTCTTACTTTCTGAATGCAACAAATTTGAAATTTAAGTAGAAAACATTAAACAACTGAGGGAACATTCTCAAAATACATTTATATTGTAATATTACTTTGAGAAAGACTGAAGGGGCATGCAGAACAGGGGTGGAATAAAAGAGAAGACACTCAAAACAAGGAATTTCAGAGAACAAAAAACCAAGATTGTAAAGATACAAATAGTCAGTAACTCAGGTATTTTTCCAGTGTAATTTTTTTCCCTTTTCATCTACAGTCAAATCTTAAGACACTTAAGATTTACATAAGTCTGTAATCCTATCTAGAAGCTATGTTTCTAGAAAAATCTTCTCGGTGGTAGCATAACATTAATAGATTTTCTTGAAAGTGGTTACACTGAGGGTCTTGCATTCCCACTCAGACAGTTCTGTCTCTGTAGTTCCATACATGACTTCAGTGAGATACTGAAATATTAATCAGATTGAATCTTTAAAGCATATTTATCTTCGCTGGCAATGCAGGACCAAAACTACCAATGCCTTACATTAAGAATCAACCTACAGAAGACCACTTGGATAGGTCTTATTATCAGTAAGTGATATGAAAATGCTTTGCATTCTGTTACAGAACAATGCTTGCTGTTCCTTTCAGGTAATGAAAATATTTTCAGTACACTGAAAGATCTCCAACTTACTATTAAATAAGTCTCTGTTGGTAAGAATGCATTGTGTAGCACTCAAAGGGCAAGCTGTTCTTTGAACATGAATTCTTTATACTGAACTAATGTGTGCAAACTACTTTCATTGCAGTACAAAAAAAACAGTCTGATTTTTCATTAGGTAAGCTATGTGTCAGGAAAGTGACATGCATTGCCTGTGACAGATTAATATCAATTTTGTAGACTTTATTAATTTATATTTTTTAATGAGTGTTGGTAGATGAAAAAGTCTACATCAGTACTAATATGACTATATGTAGAAAATTAGATGATTGGACACTCCTGGTAAATCTTTCCCAGCACAAAACAAGTTGCATGGTGCTCTGTATACAATTTTTTTTTTTTAATATTTGTAGTAGGATATAAGAGGCCTAATTCTTGTTGAGTTTGGCTATCATTATAAGAAATTTCTTCACTGGCTTCAGCCCTTTGGTTATGTAATCATGGTTTATTTTGGAAGTAAATAGAACCCACAAGGTTTTGATTTCTTTCCATGTCACTCAAAAGCAAACTTTTAGAAAGCCTTCATAGAGGCTTATTGGGTTTTCTTACCCTGTAAGATACAGTTGTTTTTTTTAAGAGTGAAAACGTGCTTTGTTGATCATGAAGACTCTCATCCATATCAATTTGCATCCTTTGTTGTCTAGCCTAGTCTACTACTTCCTACTTGACTGTGGATCACCACCTCTTTCCTCTGTCATTTATAGAATCATACAATCACCTGAGTTGGCAGTGACTTTTAAAAGTCAAGTCCAACCTTCCTGCAAGGATTTGCAACCTGATCAGGCTGCTCAGAGCCCTGTCTTACCTGACTTTGAATGGTCCCAGGGATGGGGAATCTGCTTCCTCTCTGTTCCAGTGTTCTCCACCCTCACAATAAAGATTTTCTTCCTAGTATCTAGTCTGAATCTACCCTCCTTTAGCATAAAAACATTGATCCTTGACCTATTGCTACACACCCTACTAAATAGTCTGTCCTTATATAATAAGCCCCCTTTAAGCAGTGAAAGGCTTCAAAAAGGTCTTCCAGAGTCTTGTCTTCTCCAGGCTGAACAATCCCAACTCTCAGCCTTTCCTCATAAGAGATATACTCCAGCACGCTGATCACTTCCATGGCCCTCCAGCCTGGCTCCAACAGGTCCATGTATTTCCTGTGTTGAGTACCCCAGAGCTGGATGCAGTACTACAGGTAGGGTCTCATGAGGGCAGAGTAGCAGGGTGTCCTGATGGCCATGTTTCTTTTGATGCAGGCCAGAATGTGGTTGGCTTTCTGGGCTGTGAGCATGCATTGTCATCTCATGTCCAGCTTGTCATCCATCAGTGCCCCCAAGTCCTTCTTGCAAGGCTGCCTTCAATCCCTTCATTGCCCAGCCCTTCCCTTGTTCACTGTTTCCTTGTCTCTTTGTTTAAAGCTCTTCCCACTAGGTTGCCTAGCCTGTAGGCAGAAATACTCATGCCCTACTTGATCAGGTAGATTCCATCTTTTCCTAGGAGATTCTGAGAAAGAGTCCCGTGGTCATAAAAGTCAAACGCCTCAACCCATATAGAATCATAGAATTACAGAAAGGGGAGATTGGATGGGTCTTTCTGGAGGTCCTCTTGTTCTCCTGCCCCAGCAGTGTCGCTCTGTGTGTGATCCACAGCATTATGTTTGACATTGTTTACATACTCCATTCTTTCTAAAGGTAAGTCTTAATCAGTGGTTCTGGCTTATTAGCATATGAGCCAAGAGATCTATTGAGTGATTTTGAACAAGACCAACTGTATGAGTTTTTTCTCAGTAAGGCAGAACATCCATTGTCTGATTGTGGACACTGAATTAAAATTTTCTTCTAATTTATTTTCATATAGTTGTTTATTCCATTTTTTAAGCATCAACTGGAGAGTTGCATTGCAATGAGTATTTTGCAAGAACAGTATTTCAGGTGTTATAAAAACCTCAGTAACTACTAGAAGTCTCTTTTTAACCTGTAGCTGGGCTTCTATTTAAAATATTTTTAATTCATTTATATACACTCCGAATTTTGTTTGCTAAGGTAGAAGATACATTAATTCTTCTAAAAGAGTTTTTGAAAGAGCTTAATTACGGTCTGTTGCTTGTTTCTACGTGTAGAAATATTTTTGAACCAGGTGGTACTAATTTTACTTCAGTCTTTAGGGTACATATTTTACCCCTTTGAAAATTGTTTGAATAAAGAAGCTGGTAATTAAAATGGAGTGATCTTTTTATCATTCAGGATGAAAGGGTTGATTAAGGTACTCCATTTATGAAAATTTAAAACAAAAAAAAAAAAGGAAGATAAATATCTTCAAAGGAACAGTAAAATAACCAGTGCTGACAATCTCCAATTTTGAGCAAATAAAATTGTTTTCTAGGGTTGGAAATAGCATGAATTTATTAAAGAGGTTTTCTTTTGCAAGTCTTCTCTCAATTAAATTTGAATTGTAAAATCTGCATTCACACATGTATCTAACTTATCTTGTCAATAGACCAGTAAAGAGGCATGAATCAGAGAGGCAAACAAGTAGGCAATGAGAGTTTTAATTAAAATGACTCTATGGGTCATTCTCATTTAGGTGTACATGTGGATAAATCACAACATCCATTAGAGAGCACCAACAGTCTGGAACATGTGGATAGGTTATCATTGGATAGTATGGAGTAGAATTCGACTCTATGGGGGGAAAAGAAAAAAAAAGCTATCTGAGAACATATTTGCTTTGCCTCAAATGGTGCATTTAGGTACAATAACTCACGTGCATTCTTTTGTCTCAAAGCTGTTAAACAACAGTTCAGCTGAGGTGTGACCTTATGCTTTGTGGTGCTTAAAATGTTTTAGATGCCATCTACAAAAGGGGTAGGAGGAATTCACATCGTCAGCAGTGTAAGAAGAAAGCAGAGCATATCATCATTGAAGAAGCCAGATGTATTTTGCAAACAACATGGTCCTCAAAGCCAGTCCAGTTTCTTGTGTGTTGTCTACCAGTGCAGCTGAATTGCATCTCTGCTAAATTTCTTCAGGATATTTACGGAAATCTCATCTAAAGAAATTGTTTAATAACAGGAATTTTGATCTGATTTTACCAATACACTGTACATTCAATTTTATTTAGTTTTAATTCAGAGTAAAATTTTTTTTTTTTATAACAATACACAGGCAATGACTGGCATTACTGAAGAGATAGCAAGAATTTTCAGTTAACTTCATGACATACACATAAAATGTATTGGTTTTCTGTTTTGTTTTGGGTTTTTGTTAGTTTTTTGGGTTTTTGTTTGTTAGTTTGGGGTTTTTTGTTTTGTTTTTTTGAAGACTAATATAGTTCAATAAAATTTTAATTTCCTTTTTATCGTATGTAACTTTTTTCCTTGTCATCTCCCTTATCAATGTGTAGAGATATTCATACACACCAGTTCTTTTTGCTTTAGAGAAAGAATCTTAGTAGATTTAGTGATATTGCTTATTTGTAGTGTCTTTGAGCTCTGCTTTTTTGAACAACTCAGCAAGAAAAAAAAAATTATTAGAGATTTTTGACTTAAGTTTGTGTTCTACAGAAATAATTCTCTCCTTACCACCACTTCTGTGAAGTACTTATTTGTCTTTAAGAGAGATTCTAATGTTAAAGAGAAGTTTTTAAAAAGGAAAGTGTCAGAAAATGCATTTAGCTTACCTAACCTGGACTGTGAAATAAAACCACTGAATCAACAACTATTCCATTCAATAAACAGCATTGGAAGTCAAATGTATGAAGTCAAATGGCACAGCATGCCATTAAATAGTTAGGTGTTAGTGGATTTTATGTTTTCTATGTAGACCATGCTAGCAAATGCAGAGAATTTTAGTATGACCTCAGGAATACTACATCCGTCGGAAAGGAAATAAGTACATCTGTAAATAATGTACATACTAGAAGTTCAGACTCTCTTACCTGGCGATAGGGAAACTCAGTGCCTGTCCGTTTTCATTAAAGTGTATTGTCATGGTTTGTAGAGTCAGTGGGAGAAATGAGGTAGCCTCATGTTTAATTTGCCTGTTGCTTGAATCTTGTATCAAGAGCTATGCACCCTTCAGTAAAGCATTGTAATGATCTTCATGAATAAGATATGTTAATACTGATTATATCTAGGCATGTTTATTCTATCTGTAGCCATCAGTATAACAGTGATGTTCTAAAACACTGACACCTCATGCTGTTTTACCCCAAACAATGTAGACCTAGAAGATCCGTTTCACTGGGTCCCGTACACATTTGATTTTCCTTCCAATACTGGTTTTAAAAATTTGGATTACTTCAGAATACCAAAGCCAAAAAACGTGGCCTTTTAGTGTCCACCCACTAGATAGAATGAAAAATTTAGCAAACCTTGGGGGAAAATTTGGCTTGGCCTTTCTTGGAAATGTAGTAATATGTAGTAGTCATGACTGTCAACAACTGGCACAAAGACCAAGCATCAATATCTTTCTTTTTGACATTGATGCAGATTCTTCAGTCTTCTTCAAAACAATTGCAGACAATGTTTTCTAAAATACTGTGGGGCACAGTTATCCTCAGTGTACCCACTATGACTGTTCTCTTTAGAAAAAGAAAAAAATTACATGAAGGAGAATGAGAACATGGTTAAAGCAATTGAATATGACTAGAGGTAAGAGCATCCACTTAGGAAGGAAAAGTTTTGAGTTTCTGTTACTGCTCCAGGCAATAACATTAGTTTAATTTTACATGATAAACTTCAGTAATAAAATTCATAAATATTTTGGCCCACCTTCATAAAGGGTTCCCTTAGACATATAGGTATAAATAAAATCATATATTGTTTTCTCTTATTTCTAGTAGATCTCACTCCTTTGATTGCACAGCAGCTGGAGTTTTTATTATGCCACTTTCCCTCCCCTATAATCTTGTGATTAAGATGATGTCTATAATGATACAACTTTGAACTTCCTCAAGAAAAAGGAATCCTATTCCCAGGCATTGGATCTCAGAGTTATACCCTTTTTTGGGTGGAAAAAACCCCAAATCAAAACCAAAGCAAAAAACCCCCACCCACTTTCTTTTGGTTCAAATTCCTGTTTTGCAGAAATGTGGCAGTGTGCAGTATCTAAACTTGAAAACATGATCATAAGATACAGCAAAAGTTAAATTCAGAAATACCTAAAGTATGAATTTAAAAAAGGTCTTGCTTTGAACAAGAGCTAAGCAAGTTTTACAGAGACACTCTTTGTGTTTCCATAAATGGACTTTTAGCTACCTCTAAAGTAAAACAAAACAAAAACCAATAACCAACAACTAAAGCAAATAATCAAAAAGCATCCACAAAAAGCAATATGTACCCTCATTTGTCTTCAGAAATCTATTGTGAAGATTCATATAGCTGAATTAATCACACCTGTATATAGACTCCTTTTATATTCAGTAGAAGGAAATAAACATATTTAAAGCACTATTCATTCCATCCTCAGGTACATATCTAATTTAGTTAATGCAGTCTTCAATCTAGAAGCACCTTTATTTCTCAGTTCTCAGTCCAGTAGCACGTGCTCTTTTCTTGACTATAAAAGAAACTTAGGGACAATACCTCAGTGTCTTATTGGAGATACACTTACATTTACTTAAAGTGGTTTCACAGGAATTTGAAATGTTATGTTTCTCACTTGAGTGACCTACTCCAACCCCAGTTCACTTTCCATAGCTACATTTCTGTGTGTGTGTAACTTCTTCACACACACCTGTTTTGCCTTTCCAGATCTGCGTAGAGATAGCAGTCTGCAAAGGAAGAAAGAGCCAAGTCTATAGTTTAATACTCAAATGGCAAAGCAAAACATAGCTAATTTTAATAAGAGAAAAGATGTTGACATTAGGTTCTATCAGGCATATTGATTTTTTTAATTAGCTGGTTTACAAAAGTGTTTGGTAGGTCAGATACGGATTATTGGCTTCGTAGCAAATTTTAAAAATAACTAACAACCTGATTCTCTGAATTAAGGACATAAAAATATTACTTCCAAGGGCTACTTTAAAATATTCATGGGCATGTGCATTTCCCAAAGCATTACTAACACTCTAATTTGCATTGTTCAATAAAGAAAAAATCACCAAATAATACATAAGAAATAACTGGAATTGCAGAAACTGCATTATTTTGTAACAGGCTAACAATCAAAAAAATTCTAACTCTCTTGCTAAATTTGAAATACATTCAGCTTGTATGAAGTCTTTTGCTGAAGGGCAAGAAAATGAAGCATGGGTCACTCATTATCTTAACAATAGGTACTAAAAATAAGAAAAACTGAAAGTGAAATAGCACAAACAGAATTTGCAGTTGTCATGGTCATTTTTGATTACTCACTTCTTTAAGTTTTATCTATGAACACTCATGATCCCAGAAAAAAATTAATTCTCAGATGACATTAATCTCTGGAAATTGTAATAATTGCTTGACACTGTTTTCACTGGAGTAGATCTCTTTATTGGATCTCACTTTATGGTGAGGAGCAGATGTAAATAGTGAATTCAGTGGAAGATTCAGAGCATGGGGAGAGCATGGCCAGCAGTCATTTTTCTGCTTGCCATTTATGCCATTATTACTTCAGGGTATTATTTATTATAGGGCTAACTTTTCTTCCTTCTTATCATTCCTAACATCTCAGTGTTTCCTGCAGCATCATTAGGTGCTGACATATAATTGTGATGTCATTAGCTTTCTGGCAAATGAGAGAGCAACTAAACCCAGAAAACCTATCTATTATTTTATCAGAGCAATTGAAGCTCCTGGGAGATTGACCAACATAGGCAGAAATTTTACAATGAAAGAAGAAACTTGTATAACTCCTCTTTTTTCAATCTAGCAGACTTTTTTATCAAAAATAAACAAAGATGGTCAGAAATGTTTCCCTGGTCACTTTTGGGGGAGATTCTAAGTCAATATTGTGTCAAGAACTCATGTGCATTAAGATGCAGATTTTTTGGGGGGCTTGTTGTTGCTCTCCAGAAAGTAATCACAAGAACAATGTAACGATTATTAAAAATCTTAGCAGTGTGCACAATGCTAATGGTAAGCCCTGAAAGACCATGCCTTAACTTTCTCATGTGCAATACCCACCAAAATGCATTTATAACATTATATAATTTTTAATGTTTATAATATTAAATAATGTTTATAACATTAAATAATCTGCTCATCAAGATTGAAGGAACCTGCTTCTCAATATAAGGAAGTCTCCAAATGCCCATTTTTCATATAATCATAGAATTAACTGGGTTGGAAGAGACCTCTGAGATCATCAAGTCCAACTCTTGATCCAATCCCACTGTGATTACTAGATCATGGCACTCAGTGCCACATCCAGACTCATCTTAAAAAACCCCCAGGGATGGTGAATCCACCACCTCTCTGGGCAGGCCATTCCAATGCCTGAATACTCTCCCTGTAGAGAACTTGTAATTTATATATATGTTATATATTTTTTATATATCTTTATATATTTTTGTATCTCTATCTGCAGACATTTCTAAAGATGGAAGATACCAAACAACTGCCTGTGCTACTAACCACCCTCATCTAACAACACTGTAGAGTTTCACTTCTGATTTATGATATAAGAAACCACTTTGAACTCATCATAAATAATCCTGTTAGTGCAGCAAATTATATGTAATTTAATGGATGAATGTCTTAACCTTTATTTTATAATAAATTTTATATGCATTTTTTGTATAGTAGACTGCTAAAACATATATTGTGGGTCCTGGTGGTTCTGCTTTACGCCAGAGTGCCTTGCAGCAGTTCCAGGTTAGGTGTCACTGATTTAAATCAACACAATATTTATTCATCATGCTGTTTCTTGGCTTTCCTCAAGCAATCATAAACATTCACTTAACACTCTATTGCTGGTCAAGTTTTCAACTATGACTGGCTAACAGAAAAAAAAACCCACGGTAACATGAAGAAGACATAGAATATTTACGTTGTCTGTAATAGAAAAAATTATTCTGTGCAGTAGAGTATTATAACTTAAACTGTGAAACCAAATGTTGTCACTCCCTAAATTTAATTTTTTTTTTTTAATGTGGTGTGTGTGTCCCTGATATAACTGATTCTGTATTTACAGCGAGAAAATCAAATATCTGCCTAATAAAATTATTTAAATTATTCTCCTATAATAGTCAGGTACCAGATATTTCAATTGCTTAAAATAACCCAATAGGATGCAAAAAACAAGATTCTGTCTGTTTACATGGTCCTCTAATCATACCTTATGATTCTTTTAAGTAAATCTTTTTTTGGAGGGGACAGTGGGGGGAGGATTTTTGTTTGTCTTTTTAGCAGCAAAAATTGATATGTAAACAAAAGGTAAGGTGAAGAAACTAGAATGGAGAATGTTCAAGGTACAAGTACAGGATTGGGCCAACCCTTCAGGAAGTCACTGAGTCAAAGGACTCACCAAAACTTAGACCAGGATTGGACTGCATCAGGACAAGGTTTCCATTCCCCATCTGTAACTCAAGACATCTTAAAATAAATCAGTGAAGGCAGTTCCAAAAATAACAGTATTTCAAGTGTTTTAAACATTTTTCACAGGTTATTAAAATGATACTTGCTTTCTCATTTTCTATGATTCCTGGTATATTTTCCACTTCATGGGTGAAAAATTAACTTAGCACATTCTTTTTAGGCTCAATTCCCAAATATTGTTGATTTTAAAAACACTATTTTGATAAACAAGTAATTAAAATTTCTTTGAAGAGCACTGTTTAATTTGATTTCTTTTATAAACAATACATTCTGTTAGAGAAAACTCAAGTTAAATTATACTTACAGATTGGTAGCACAGATGCCCAGGGTTAAACACCAGCCCAATTAAGAAAATAGTATACTTCTTTTTATTCCACTACTTCAGGGTGTTGTCCTAAATTAATAGGGGCTCTAAAGATAGAAAATTTGAATGACATCTAAATGTAGATATATAACAAAGATACTTAAGCTGGGAAAACTCCCATAAGGTACATCTTCTCTTCTTTGAGTCATAGGGCACACATGGATCACAATCAATATTTCTATGAAAGCATTTAAACACTAAGTTGTTATTATCAGTAGACTTATTAATAACACTATTATCAACAAAACACATACACTTTTTAAAAAAAAACCCACATTTATTCACACATACTTAATTCACACAGAAATTCCTTCATGGTTATCTGTCCAGGTCTCAGTTTGGACTCCATTTCCAACAGTAGACTCAAGAACAAAGTCACTGGCGCACCAGCATCTTCTGTTAGAGGTGTTTGTAAAGTCCACCACAAGTCTGTTTCATCATGCATAGTTTTAACCCTACAGTCTTCCTCTGAATTCCAGCAGTCCATGACCTCTTAGATGCAGCCTAAGTTGCACAACCACACAGCCACTCTGTGGAAGAAGCCTTGGGGTCTCCCAAAACTATGCATTCCTGCAGAGCTGGCAGCTCTTCTGAGCTGATAAAACCTATGGAAACTTTCAGACACTGCTTTCTCAGCACGTAGGTTTCTGCACTTGGATCTTCTGGGCATTGTCAAGAATGTCCCTCTCCAAAGCAATGGAAAAGCTGTAGTAGCCACTTACACAAAAGCACATAAAGAGGTATTTATGACTATCAAAGACAGTGGATTGAGGAAGGGACACTTATAGAGAAATCAGGTTCCCCTGAAATTCTACCACGCTGTCACAGGGAACTTATTAATTTTGTTGTATAAATGCATCATTCTTATAAGGCACCAGAACCACTCTGATTCCTGAGATGCCTCGCTCAAAACCAAATTACATGAGGTCTAATCTGCCTAAGATCAAAACTTTGTTTTTTCTCTATCTCAAATCATGACCAAGGTTTAAAATTTGTGTTACAACAACAAGGAATAAAAGAAAAATACTTTTAACTAGCTTTTGATAAAAATATATTAAAGATCATGAGCATAGTCAAAACAATACTTTGACATTTCCTAAATTTCTCTTATCTTTGTATTCCACACCCTTTCTTAATATATTATTCTTATTATAATGCCCTTTAGCTATAAAACTGGAAGTGTTATCATACAATTTGAGCAAAAATGCAGCAAAAGTTAGTTTATGATATCTGTTCAGCACATAAAAACAAAACATCAAACATTAAGAAGGACTGTTTATGAAATTACAAGATCGTTTTTCTGTAGCATCCTACATTTCCATAGAAAGTTCCAGCTACAGTGACATTTTTTATATGAGGACAGCAGAAGTTACTGACACTAACTCATCATTCCCTGAAAACAGAAAACATTTTACTGGTGATGCTATATATATACACACACACACACATGCACCCCTTTCTTTACAAGAAACTTGTGAACGTTTTTCACAGATAAAGGTTGAAAAGTAGTCAGAGAACCTTCCATGTTGAAACCTGTTACACCATCATCAAACATTCTGAAAAATTCTCTTTCATGAATGCAGAGAACATCCAGGGTGTTTTGAAACCATTTAATGTTGAGGCCTTCATAAAGTATTAGAAGTCAGATTTTTAGAAAGAACCATCTCCTATGAGTAATTTGTCCATGGCAAAGATTTTGTTATGTTCTTATATACTTTGGAGGTATCTGATATGACACAGAGTATGAGATAGGTAAAACTGATATAAAAAAATTGTCCAGGTTTCAGTGTTTTTACACTTTTAACCTCCTGGGATACTTCACCAACAAGACAATCAGCTAAAGCTCCAACTGCAATGTAGTATTTTAAGTATTTGCCTAACTTAAAGCAGAAAGAAATAATGTAGTTGAACTTATTGCATTATTCTCCTTCTTAGACCTAGGCATGTTACTGAATTGAAGTCAAGGGCAATATCTGGTTCACTCAGACCAATCAGTCATTTAGAAACCTTAAAAAGAACATGTCACAGATCCAGAGACTGATCAATACACACTAGACTGAGTGGCTGGAGTCAGGGCCAGAAGATGAAGTTACTGAACAATAACTAATTAATCAGCAGTGTCCCACTGGGGACTAAAATGCTAATTGAAGCAGAACTAATACAAGTTTGAGACAAAATAACCCTGGAGTTAGACAGATCAACCACTGAGACAAAATCACTTTAAATAGGATCTGTCTCTCATCTACCTAGGAAAGCTTCTTGTTATTAATTATTTATTGAACAATCTCTCCCCTTAGAAGTTATGTGTCCAACCACCAAGGAGGATAACATAACTTCTATAGAGCTAACATCTGCTCATTCAGAATTCAAAGCACTTCATCAAATAGTTATATCAACAGCATCATGATGAAAAGGAGTGTTGGAAGGGCACAAAGGGAATTTGAGAAGCTTCTTCAGCATACAAGGATAGAGGCAATTCTGAGCAGTTTAACATGCGGTGTTATACTCTGTTCCATTGCGTTTACTATGGACATATTGCAAGTATATACTTTAGCAATCAGTGTATTGCATACAGTGCTATGAATCTGATTTTAATATTTTTCTTGAAGATTTTTTTTATTTTTAAAACATTCATTTAGCTGTTGAAAGGTGTTGTGATAATCTCTTCCTAAAACTACAGCATACCACATAAGAAATGTTTTGTTTAACATTCACTGGCAAGAGAATTAAGCTTAGTAGAATTGTCTGAGTTCTCAATCTTCTTACTCAAGTATATTGGAAAAAATGACATGGAAAACAAACTTTGACATTTCTCAAAACACAATGGTATGAAGAGCACAAAGAGAAAAAACCAAAAGTTTTACTGATGATTTTTCATACCCTGCCCATTCAGTCGTCAAACTGAGTACATCCAGAGAGCAACTGAAGAATCAAAAAGGACATTCACTAATAAATAAAATATATAGGAAGCCAGTGAGGATGCAGGAAATATTTCCAGATCCTGGTACATGAAAGACAGTGATAAGCTACAAACTAATTTAAGAAATTGCAGTCAATCTGCTAATGAAGTAAAAAGCAAAACAAACTCCCAATCTTAGGTCTTATTCTTTTTTTAAATTGACTCCACAAAATATTCTCAAAAATTGGACAATTTAATATATTTTATCCTATGCTGAACATAGGAAAAGAGATTACCTTATTGCAAATGATCTAATTAATACCTATTGCAGATGTCTTTGAAATTTACAGTCATTATGTTGCAACCAGAATTTAAATCTGAAAACAATTTAAAAAATCCACTTGCTAGGGCCTGCTTTAATGATATTGTTCTGGAGAAGATGTGTGGAATCATATATGCCTCACAATTAAATTAAAGTAAAAACAGAAATTGTCTGCTGACAAATATTCGCTCCAGTAAGCCAAGGTTCTCAAAAAGGAATAAAAAAAAATATGAGAAATATTGCAGTTTATTCTCTTTATCAAACTCCACCAAACCCCAATGCCAGCTGGACATATCTGTTCTTATTCTGAACCTAAATTTATGTTCAGCTTTTTTCTTTGCATGTATAAGCTCTTGTTATTAGAACGTAACATTCAGATTACTTCAGCACTTAATTACACTTTGCTCAGATTATTGAGAAAGATACATTCGGGCTTCTGATCAGCTACAATCAAAGGTAAATCACAATATGTTTTGAAACAAAGATTTACAAGCAGTCTCAGAACAAAATTATGCTTCCTTCAGTTGTCTTAGGATGTAATATGTTCCATATCCTAATAGCATAATTTTAGGGGATTATAACTTAGAAAAAAGAAATGGTTTGGGTTATAACACAACATACATCTGCAAGTGATATGAAGCCCAAGTGGAAAACAAAGGTAGACTAAAGAAATACCACTTCAAGCCCAAATATAATCAGATCTAAGGCCTCATTACTACAAAAAATGTGATCCATAGCCCTTTCTCTCTTCTGCCTAATGTATCCTCCTGCTTTCAGCACCATTGGACATTAAAAGGAATAGAATACATTAATGTGTAACTGTAATGGGAAGTCCTCACACAGATTGCAAAATGAGAAAATATTAATATCTGTTTTGCAATGCAAGAGGCTGATACTAGAAATACATAAAAAAATCAATCATTATTATTAGAGAAAGTAGTAAGTGATTACTACTACTATGAGTAGATGTTAAACACAGTTGAATATTTAGATACTCTTTTTGGTGCAGGTATTAAGGCCAAGGTTTGCTGGATTTTTTTCCATCATTCACAAATATGACATGCACTAAAACCCCAGTTGCTTGCTGTATATTTGGCAAGTGGACAGTGTAGCTTTCAAGTGTTACAGTGCAGTGGAATTTATCCATCAAAAGAACAAGATAAATGTAGAGTACAATGAAGATAATCCAAAATCTGCCTAGAAGTGATAATTAGTTTTGACTGATATAGACAAAAGAAGATATAGCAGTAGCAAGGAATGAAGGGGCAAGGCAAAAGGTTGTGGTACCAATACACTCTCATTTTTTAGACATGTAGATTCATCAGGGTAGTGTTTTAAAAAATGAATATCACATTTAGAATTAGAAATTTATTCCCCTTTTGTTTTCAAAAGCATGGGAGTGAAAAGTGCGTGGTGGCTTACAAAAAGATGACAGACTATTTGAAATGCAACCTAGAACAGTGATCGCTTTCTGCTGTAATGGTGAAGTGTTTATTGCGTTCAAATGAAGTGCCTGCACATAAACATCCGAGATCCTGGATTGTAATAACCAAAACATAACCCAGCAATTGAAAGAAATATAAGGTTCTGAATAAAGGGGAACACTTCATAGTGTTTCATCTATAAATCTTCCATTAGTACTTCATCTCTGTATTTTCCATTTTCCATAAAACCATAGACAGCCAGTCTATAGTGTGCATGAGGAAGAAATATCCAGAGAAGAAAAGAATCATAGAACTGTTTAAGTAAGAAAAGACCTTTAAGACTGAGTCCAACCATTAATCCAGCAATGCAAAGTCCACTGCTAAACCATGTTGCTGTGGTTCATATCTGCACATCTTTTAAATATCCCCAGTGACGGGGACTCAACCACTTTCCTGGGAACCCTGTTACAATGCCTTAAGAAGAAAATAAGAGGAAGAGACAAGCATTTCACAGAATAGCTATATGTGCTATATACTGTCATTCTAGGCCATGATATACTTTTCTAAAAAAGACATGATACTTCAAAGCTAATGGATAGAAGAAGTTATGTGTACATGATACCAGAATGCTCAGAACTCCTTGAATACGCAGTGACTTTATAGTTTCTTGATGTAGTTGCTTTATTATTTTAGCCACCTAAGTTTCTAACAGTCCTGCATCTCCTTTTGCAGTTTCATTGAGATGATTCTAGTCTCACCAGTAGTGCTGTGTTGTCGTGGTTTTGCCCACCAGCCCATCCCTGGGGCTGAGGATGGTTTTGTCCAAGTAATTTCCGGACAAAAAGGCCAATCAAAAGTCCAGTGATGCCTTTGCCAATTACATCTTTAAGAAAACGGAAGAGAAGACTTGTGGCGCAATTGAAATTAGGGGCAGCAGCCATGTAGGAGAAAGAAGCAACAGGCCCGAAGAGGGCCAAGGCCCTCTCCTCCTCTGGCTTGGGCCGGGGGGGGGGGGGGGGAGGGGCAGGTGTAGCACTGAAGCCCTCTCTTTCTCTCTAGTAAGAGAGTGAAGAAAAAAAAGTTTAAAAGACGAACTGTTTGAACAGAAACCGCTGTGGAAGAATTCCAGCCGAGAGATAACAGAGTTTCCAAGGTCAAAGCTGGCAGCCGGAGGAGAGAGAAGAAATTCGAAGGGGGGAGAGCTGCTTCTTCCCTTTTCGCTCTCTCTCCTCAGCAGGGAAAAGACTAAAAAGTAATCCCTGCTACTTGTAAAAAATTTGTTGGAGTAAGGAAACTCCCCATGCGGCTTACAGAGGAGCCTGTGGATGTACCAGAGAACTGAGACATCATGAGAAGGACTGAGGTGAGGCAAAGTCTTGTTGAAAACTTTGTGACCCTTGAAAGGGATGATGCTTATGCTGGAGCAAAGATGGCTTGAATAAACTTGGGATCTGTGTGTGTGTGGATCCATACTGCTGTTGAAGATTTATAACTCTGAGAGAGAGAGAGACAATCTCATGCTGGAGCGAAGCGGCCCATGTGAGATGTTGGGATCCGTGTGTGTGTGGATCCGTGCTAGACCCATGCCGAGAAGTCTGTCAAGGACTGTTTCTCCCATGGGGAGGGACCTCCATAGGGAAACAGGGGTGAACTCTTAAGCCATTATCCCCTGTAACCCTGTGGTGAAGATCCATAGTAAGCAGTGTCCTCTTGCAAGCCTATGGAAGGAAGACCCTTCAGGACCTGGGTAACCCCCAGCCTTCAATCTTAGCCCAGGAGGGGGGTAGGCCCAGCCTTGGAGGCTGACACAGAGCGAGAGAGAGGAAGAAAAAGTTCCAGCTGCAACAAGAATACTACTGCTACTAAAGATTTATTACTGGAGAGAGAGAGTTGGAACTCCGAAAATGAAGATTAAAACCACTTCTCCTCCTTGGACTGGTATAAAGGAGGGGGGGGAGTATTTCTGTAAATATATAACACTTTAACTTAGGTAGAAATTGTTGTAGATATAATTCTTTAGTTTTTAATTTATTAATAGTTTTTGTTTTACTAGTAATAAATGTTTATACTATTTTCCTCAAATCCTGTCTCTCTTTTGTCTGCAAAAACCTTCTCTCAACTAATAATAATTGTGTGGGGGGTGGAAAGCAAATTAAGCCAAGGCAAAACCACGACATGTGTGATTCAATAGTCTTTCTTAAAATTATTACAAGAATGAAAACTATACTTCTGTGCTTTCTCCTCTTTCTATCTTTCTATCTGTTATAAAGGAGATGGACCCAGTCTCCCACCCACCCACCCTTACACTATTAAAAGCCTTTGTTCAAGGTATCTCTAGCAGATATTTCACTTCCAGTACACTGTCTACAGGCTGCCTTCTAAGTCCATGCCTCGATTGAGCCTCATACAAAGTCAGCTGAGGACAGGGCCACATACGATTACTTTTTTATGCATTTGTCAAACTCTCTTCAATTAAAACCTATGTGGGACATTAAAAACTTAGGCTTGTATACTCATTTTATGTGAGTTACAGTTGAGCTACAGCTGAGCAAAGGAAGAAATCTCCAGCTGGCTTAGATTTAGATGCTGGGGAATAAAAAGGGGTGGAACATATGCCCTATCTGCTCCTTTTAATTTTCTGCTCTTTGACTGAGGCAGCGAGCAGGGTTGTGAAATCCTGTTTTAGATACTTACCTATCTCCTTGATGGCAGCTTGTCACTAGTTCTCAGCCATTTACTACAGTGGCAAAAAGAACAGTTGAAAACTAGGAGCTACAGTATTTAAGCAAACTGTAGTCCATGGGTACCTTCCACTTTATGTAGCGCGATTATAATTGGAAGGAAATCTTTAATCCTGTGTATATATATATATATATATATGTTACATACTGTGTATATCAAATGTTTTGTTTCTATTTTTGATCCTCTTGCAAAAGACACAAAAAAATCTTTTCCAAAGAGCTTGAAAAATAATTAGTGGATGCAGAAAATGCAGACAATATGCATTAAAGCCTGCAGGTTTCGTATTTCATGAATATAAAAATCTAGTTTTGCATCTATCATGGGAACAGTGAATCTTTAGGAGAGATTTTAATAAGGAAAGGGCAGCAATAGAAAAGCATTACACTTTTCACCTGGGCCCTTTTCTGAATTCTCACCTCTGTAATGTTTTTCTCAAAAATCTTAAACCCTTCACGGCCCCAGCACTGCCTTCCTTCACTTTCGTTACCAAAGTATTTGCACCTTTCTGAGAGGGCTCAGAAATACTATGCTGCCAATCTATTTAATAATAAATAACCAACTGAACTCAAAATTCAAATAGTGAAAAACTGTAATCAACCACTTCCAAACCAGCAACAGAAGATGAATATGATTTGTAAATTACTTTAGAAAAACAAATCCAACAATACTGAAATTGGCTGTCAGCATGTCTCAAATTAGTTATTATAAATTATTCACTTCCTAATCCAAAGCAACAGCATCCCCATATCCAATTTATGAACAACACCTGAGTCTTGCTCAGGGTCCTGTGTTAGTCATCTCAGCTAAGGACTGAATTAGGGTGTGATATACATTTTTTCCTTCAAAAATAAGAAATAATGAGGCACTGGTGGAGAATATATGGCTAAATTTGCTGCTGCAGCAGAAAATAGAGCATTGATGCTGCTTATATATCTGCAGATTTTGATACTGTAAACAAAAGTTCATTTTTTTTTCCTACAGCCTCTATGAAGACTAGCAGGAAAACAATGAGTGATATTTATAGTGACCTCTTCCAATATTCCATCTGAATTAAGTTTCTCCTAGTCTTCCATCTTACAGAGGTCAGATCACATTAATCTTATTGTCATGCATAGTACTACTAACATCAGAAGTGAATTAAATCAATACAGAGTTGTACCATCTCAGAATACTACTGAGAGTTTTGCCAAATAAAATTTAGCTTATCATACCTCTTATCTTATATAATATATATTTATATTAATTGTTAAACATAGAAGATTTTCTATTAGAAAAATGTATCTCTATAACATCAAAAAAGTACAAGGATTGTGTCTTTTATTTATTTTTTTTAATTTTTACTTCAAATGCTTTCCTTCTCCAATTTCACTGTATCAAGCAATTTCATGAGCTATTTAAATGAGAAAACAGTCAAAAAGATATTTCCTTCAAAGACAAAAAAAAAAAAAAAAAAAAAAAAAGGCAGATTTCCACTCTTGCATTTTCTTTTTGGAACATCTTTCCGGACCATTCTCTAAAGCAGTTAACTTGATTGCCATATATTGTCCCCATTTCAGGATCATATTGCATGATAAAAATCAAATTATTCTATCTTAGCTTTACTGGAAAAATCACTGGAACAAATTAGTTTAGGACTTTAGACTTCTGCAGTTTTTTAGTTTTCCTCCTAGACACATGGAAAAATTTTGGATACAAAATACGTTCTTTAGATCTCTATACAGATGTGTATATGTGCATATAGATATGGATATGCATGTATGCATGCATGTTCCTATCAACTTTAAATTTTACCTTTCTCTGGTGTAAATTGCAATTTTACCTAAATAAATTAAACAGCAAGTTCCTTCCCCAATGCCACTCAACATGATCTACAATGTGAGTTTGAGAGGGTTTTATTGTTCCACTTAGTGTTTCTCACCTTGCAAGGGTTTTCAGATGAATTGCTCAATTGTGCAGAGGCCATAGGAGGACAATTGTACAGACTTTTAAAATGAGTAATTAATCCAGTAAAGCATTAGATATTCTGTTAATGGTAGCTATCTGTTGAACTGCCTTGTTACTGTATTTTTTTTTCTGGAATGACAATTTAATGTGAATGTATGTGGACCAAAACAGTATGGGAAAACTCCAGTTACTGAAATGTAAGAAATCGAGCTGTACTTATTTAGAAAGGGGGAACAATATTTAAAAAAAAACACCTACAATAATGCTTTCTAGTAGTGTTTTAGAGGTACTTAGTACTAAAGGTTGAAATTACTTAAAAAGAACAAAAATTCAAGTCATGACTTAGTTTTAATTGTCATTTTATCTGCTATATATCACCCACCAGAGTGAAAGACGCAGGTGTTATATTTCTGAAAAGGATTAGATCACACTGACACAAAGGGGTTTCTAAACAGATATGTCACGGTGGTAGATGTAACCCCTTACACAAAGTAACATGCTCCAAGAATACCAGTTTCACTTTGCACATTGCATCTTAATACTTCTAAAGCAAGACTTGTCTCATACATTCTTGCAGGTCCACAACCAGTACATCATCAGGAAAGAGCATGGGGGAGGATGGAGAGGGAGTAGGTTGGGGAACAAGAAGAAAGAGAAAGGGAAGGAGCAGTATAAATACCAAAAATTACATAATTGAGGAAGATCACATGTTCCAGAACAAGAGAACTTTGTTTTTCAAGCTTCATTAAAAGAATTTTCAATTTGCCTTCAATATCATATAGGTCAGGAAGAAAAAAAAAAAAAAAGGAAAAAAAAAAGAAATCCAAACAGGACATATGTATACCATACATACTCTTACAAGGTTGGAACATAACAGAATTAAGAGCTTGTTTTTTTGTTTTTATTTTTTTTTCCAAAAGAAAAGGGAGAAGCCTGAATTATATGGAAAAAAAACCAACTTCTGCATATCTAATCTAAGATACTTTCTAAAGAATAGTAAAATAGTGCACAGACACATGCTAACTCACATCTTAACAGACATAAGCTGGTTCCAGTCTTAAGGATCATTTAAATATGTTTTCCACCTCTGTGAAAGAGTGTCTGCAAGGCTGATGATATTTGATGTGTCATACCTGTCTGTATGTCTAATGCCATGCTCTAGCCTTATAAAATCATAATGTTTCACAGCTTCAAAACAAAATTATTTTCATTCTATCCAATCACAGTTTTGTGGCAAGATACTGCAGTTAAAAATCTAATTTATTTATAATAATAGATTCTCTTGCTATTGAATGAACTAGCACGATTTTTACAGACATCTTGTACACCACAGACTAAGAGAAACTATAAAAGGTAGTGTCAGTACACTAACGGATTAAATAATCTTCACAATAGGTCACGGGGGAGGAATTAGTCCTCAGATGGAGGACTAATACCCAGCATTTTTAAACAACTAGAATTCCCAGATAGTTATAAAGGTATAAAATATACTTCTTCCTTCATCCTGGCTCCTGTGTTCCCACTCTTGCTAGTAGAATTTAGTTTTATTTTAGTTGTGAAATCCACTTCAACTGATCCTATGTATCAGAGTCTTTTACACGGCTAAGTTCTTGCAAAATGGAACAGTGGCGATAAAATCTAAGTTCTTCAAGGAATTCTTGTGATGTCTTTTCCTACTGTATTACACCTTTGTGCCATGCCAAAGGAAATTGTTAACCAAAACAAATACACTCCTGCATGTACACACATGCTCACACTCTGCAGCAAAACAACTATGTTAATGAGCTCATTCTGACAAGGTCACCTTATATCAAGTTTAAAGTTTAATTAAAGTGCTCCTACTGTAAAGGTCCTTCATTACTTTTATATTACACTATTCCAGCATTGTTATGCCAACAAAGCCATATTTGACTGCTCACTTGCCCAGTCCTGTTTTCATCACCTACAATCATCGTAACATTTTCTAAAAGCACTTCCCTTTTTCATGAAATAACTTTCCTAAACTGGTCCCTGAAACTGCTTCGTGCCTCTGTGTCAACCCCACTGATTCATAAGGTCAAGAAATACCTTCAATGCTAATAATGTCAAGATAATATGTCAGTATAAATATTTATATGTGATTTAGCTATGCTTTTCTGTCTCTTACATATCCTATCATTTTTATTACAGCTTTTGGATTGGGCTGGGATTTAATATTGTTTCTACAAATTAGTGAAGAAGATAATATTTTGGTTCTCTAAATTTAAGTCACAATAATAAAGCAAATAAGAAATTACATACTTTAAATATAAATGGCCATAAATGTAAAATATAATTATTCATCTAGTAATAATAGCATGTCTACATTTTGATTATGATCACAACTTTTGTTTTTTTACTGTACCTTTTTATTGTGATTGTAGTAGGAATATCTCATGTTCTCAGTTTTATTATTGTTTACAATACCAATTTTTTGCCTCTGAACTCTTGAAAATGTACTATTATCTTCATCATAAATCCATTATAGAAGGATGCTCTAGACATTCACATTCTGTTTAATTTTATTTTTATTTTTAGGGGAGATAACTTGTTTCTGTTTATTAATTTCCCTGTGCATTGAAGATATTTTAATATACTAGTGTATGAAGACTAAAATGAGAAATAACAATTCTGAGAGATATTTAATGCATTGGGAAAAGGAAGTCGAATTAGAAGTACAAAAAAATTCTCTGTGAAAAAGTGGACTCCTCTGAGGATAAGTGTCTGTTTTAAAAACAATTCTGAGGTCTCTCCAGGCATCATGATTAGGATTCCCATATTTGTATGCTGACTATATTTCCCTGTTGAAAACATTATCTACGAAAAATCTTTTATTATTTGTTTCTTTTCCCAGGCAATCCTCTCATGCCATTTTTTTTTTTTCATAAATTGCTCGTCTTTATTTCATAATCTTCTTAGTGTTCTTGATATTTCATGTTATCTGATGTTAGTTTTTTCCCCTCCTGATATCTTCTAATACTTTCTTAGTTGCACGAATGAGTGTCTTGACCTTCCTTTCATTATTATTTCTGAGTAGTGACACTTAGTTCAGAAATATTTGGATTTACTTCCTGTTTTACTCCAGATTTTAAGCCATAAGCTGCCCAGTGTGGTTACATTTTATTTAAGACTTTTTAAAAGCTTTTTGTTTCATTATAATCTCAAATTTGCATCCAGACAAAGAGTCACACATTCTTCTCTAAGAGAAATTCTTTTAATTTAGTGGGAAATATAACGTATTTTGGCAAAAGGTTTTACAGGAGTAAAATACAACCAAGAAAAAATATTTCACTAAAACACTCAGCACAAAGACCCATTCCACAGAATCAATATACCAGCTTTAGAAAAACCCAACTCACAGTTTTAAGTTACCACAAGAGAAGGAAAAGAGTAAAAGAACAAAACCAGTTAAAAGAGTAAAGAAAGAGAGAATGAGAGAGAGGAAAGGAAAAATGCTTACCGACAAGATTTGATGATTCCCATGTTGCAGGCAGTGGGAGAAAAGAGAGAGAGGGAGTTCAGATGGAGTCTCGTGTATTTATACAGTTTGGTTTTCCCTCCCAGGCACAATATCCAGTCAGTGCCTTCCAGTCCAGAGTGAGCTGTGCTGTAGCCAGTCACGGCTCCAGGGATGTGGTGTGGTTGGGCTGCCAGGCAGGTCTGCCTTGACTGAAAGCCCGGCTACCCGGCCTATGGATGTGGATCCAGCATTAGTAGGAGGGTTACAGATTGCTCAATCAACTGAAGATGCCTCCATATTTTACAGTCAATATCTAACATAATATCCTATAATTCACACCTTTAAAGCACTTTTACTCATTTCTCAAGATAGAAGGTATTATGCAGAGTGACAGGAAGTCATCTCTACTCTGATTTCTCTTTGTTTTTATTTTCTTTCAGAAAATGAGTATTGCCCATAATAATAATAATTTATATCACTCCTTAATAAAACATGAATATACTGTTCCTAACTAACAAATTAAGGACACTGGACTGTAAAATTTTGACTTTTTTCTGTGGATAAACAAGATATTTGCTGGTGTTTAATCCTTTTTTTTCAGTGTCAAAGAATGCAGTTTAATTTCTAAAGGAGCCTCTGTGCTGCCACTGTCTTCTTCTATGACCTTAGTCTAGTTTAATCAGCGTCCTGATTGTCAATGTACTTGATTTTACTTCTAGATTTCTGGTTTAAATTAATTCCACGTTAGTTGTGACTGAAAGTCATTACCATCTGATAGATGTTCTGTGTTACTGTTCATGTAGAATGAGTTATGGGGCTTTATCCGTTCACAGGAGCTGAAAGTGAACAGGTGTCTCCATCAAGACATTACAAGATGTGAAGAGCATCAAAACAGAGTTCTCCCTCCCTCTATTGAAGCAATCCAGCTGTTATTTGATAGCAATTGCTTTTTCCAATGTGATTACAGATCCATGATTCTCACTGTAAATGACCTAAAAGTAACTGTAAAAATGCATTGCATTAGTCTGAAAACTTAATAGGTTGAATAAAAAATTGTGGTCGGTTTTTTTTTTACTAGGTCTGACAGAACTTCTGATGAAAGGACATACAATGAAATGTTAATACTTGCTTAAGAAAGCAATGCTTACAAGACTGTTTCAAGTGGTTTGATCAGAATTGAATTTTTACCTTTGTTGAGAAATTGTTATTACAGTAAAAATGTATGGTGTATAGAAAATTTAAGTTTTTCAGGTTTAATATCCTGCAAAATGTGCTTATTTTATTCTATGTCATTTTACAAATATAAGTTCCTTACATTAGCCTACTTTTCTCCAGGTTGTTACTGTTGAAACCAGCCAGCGGTCATCTTCCCCTGTAACCTGTCTGGATTTGGGCAAACACCCTCCAGACATTTTTTTGCATTCCATGTGCAGAGCTAAAATTTGAACTCATTCTTTTCAGCAGTTGTCACCCAGGTTATTTGCCATGGGTGGGCTATGCAGACCCCCAGTAGAATCATAGAATGCTTTGTGTTGGAAGGGACCTTAAAGATCATCTAATTCCAACCTTCTGCCATTGCCAGGGATGCATTCCACTGGACCAGGTTGCTCAAAGCCCCATCCAACCTGGCCTCAAATATTTCCAAGGATGGGACATCAACAACTTCTCTGGGCAAGCTGTTCCAGTACCTCACTACCCACACAATAAGGAATTTTTTTCTAATTTTTTCCTAATTTCTCATCTAAATTACTACTTTGAAGCATAAGTAGTTTCAAAATGAGGCAGGCAACTATTAGTGTTTATTCTCAATTACTGCAGCACCACTTGGAAATGAAAAGTGCATTGAAGCTGTACCTGTGCACGGAATTTAACAACTCCTCGTCTTCTCTTTCTGTAAATTCTCAAAAGTTTGAATACATCCATTTCAACACATTTGTTAGCAATCTACCTTACTGTTTCTCTCTGTTCCCAGGTTGAAATCTCTGAACAAACACACACGCAGAGCTTTAATTACATCTGGGCTTTTTTCTGTACTGTACATTTGCAATTAAAAAAAATATTTAAAAAAAAAAAAAGAAAAAAAGAAATAGGAATGCTTAAAGAGTTGAGAGAAACCAGTCTCCAAGCTGAAAAAGTTTGATCCAGTTATGTAACAGGTGCACAAAAAAAATTAGTAAACAGATTATGTTCAAAAATTTGTGTTGTAATCTTCTCAAAAAATAAAAATAAAATATTTTGATAATAACTGAAAGGGAGAAAGTTTATAAGTAGCAAGAAATAAGCTTTTCACATTATTCTAGTGACACTTCATATTTAATTAGGCATGAAAAGAAAGTATGGTTATGAATGATAACACAATATTATTTGGTTTTACCACTTGGTTATGAAGATGTTCTTTACAAAAAAGCTAAATTAAAAAGTAAGTCATGTTTGGTAAATTAAATTATTGTACAGAGCAATGCATTATATTAAAATCCTTTGCAAATTCAGTCATTCAAAACCCAGCTGTGCCTCTGTAATAAAATTGAATAGTAAAATGGAAGACAGGGCCAGATTTATTTAATATATGTGTTTTGTATACTGGGCTACTGCATACCACAAAAAGCCATATAATACCTTAAAAAGAAAAAAAAGAACAACCAACAAAACAACTGAAAAATGAGGAAGAAAATAAAACCCTGGGATTAGTCTGTTTCTCTCTCCACTGTTCTGCTCAGTCAAGTTCCTTCTACCAATGTTATAAGGAACATGAACACTCAATTGAGGAGAACTATTTCACTTGGCCTCTAAAACTTTTGGGAAATTTGGCGCCTAAGCAAGAGATGCTAGCATATACACAGAATTAGTCACTTTACTCTGCTTCTCTTGGAACATTCTTCCCTATAGTTCAAGTGCTTCATTTATTGTCATAATCTGCAAATCAAGGGAAGTATCATCCTTATTTTACAGAATAAGTAGGCCGTAAGTAATATATTAAAGGCAAAAGTATATTATTTGGGTATCTAGTTTGTTTGGTATAAAGTACTTTTTTTGGCCAGATTTCTCCAAGTATGCTAGTGTATTTTAGGATTTCTTATATTAAAGCAGAGTCTTCTCTGAATTTAAGAGGATTTATGACTGCACTAAGAATCAGTTATTCACCATGCAAGGACTCTGGTTGAGAAACCTAAAAAGGAGGAATGCAAACAGCTCTTGTGAAAACTTTGTGGAACATCTTGGGTTTTTATTACACTGAGGGGCAAAAGCAAATAAATTCATAGTAATATAACATTTTTCTGCATGGAAAGGCTGACTCACTAGCTGTAAATATTTTGGCAAGAGGTATTTCAGAAGCCAAATTTACTTAACAGGTCATCTTTTTAATATAGAATTATCTTCCTCCATAATAAGTGATGCCAGTATACCCTCTACACAGAAAAAGATATGATACAGAATGAACAAAGCATTAAATATTTCAGATATTTCAAGATGTGTAAGGTAAGGAATTGGAGGATTGCCTATGCCATTTACACAGCCATGGTGAGACAATTTCTGGAACATCTCAACCACACTCAAAAGAAATAATTCTAGTCCATAAGAGTGAAGGGTAGGACTAGGATTATCATTTTAGCAAGGGAAAAGGAGATCCTGAATAACTGACTGAAAAAGCTTGTTCAGTGCCCTTCTGTCACTTTATACTGATCTGAACTTTCTTAAGCTTTTCTCTAGTAGCCCTCTAAAACTAGCAATTAAAAAACTTCTGCCAAAACTACTTTAATGTGGAAGCTTTCTATTTGTGCATAGAGAATAAGCCTCTTGATTTCAAGTTCAGATAACTGGACTCAGTGCTTTATTCCAGTCATATATGTTATTCATGATCCTTAGCACACACTTCAGTCAAAAAAAGGATTGTAAATTGTACATAGATATTCTAAAAGTTTAGGGCTTGAGGGGAAAAATTTTCTTCTACTGATGTTTTGCATATGCACTTTCCAAGGTTTTAGCAACAGCAAGAAAATAGAAAAGCACAAGTATCATTGTAGTTACATCCACATCATGTTTCAGCAAGGCTAAAAGTCTGAGTTCACTATAACTTTCTGTTATATGGCCTTAGAGTCTTGGCTTCCACTATACATATTTCATAACAGTGCTTATAAGGAATATTATTCCTTTCCTCTGTTTACCATTGATTAAACACATTTTCTCTGATGGAGCTTTCTAACCAACTTATACTCTCTCTTTTCCCTTCTCACTCCTCCATTCCCTTGCATCATGAACCCATTCTTGTCTAACTTCCTTCTTACCTAATGTCAAATCTTCTGTCCAATCTTTATTTATTTTTATGACTCATGACTTTATTTCTTTTTTCAGACTTTCAACTGACTTCCTTTCCTGCATAGAGACCCATAATTAAGAACATACAAGAAGTAAACCTTGAGGTCATCCTGTAACTGTCAGCACCTAGAAACAGATTTGACAGCATCTCAAGCTTTTAAGAAACTGTTACAGTGGTCTGAGCACAATTTTGTCCTGAGAAAGTATTGGTGTCACTCCTCACATTAGTGTCTGATGACATGAAGGAACACACAGTGATCTCCCACTCTGATAGAAAGTATAAACATAGTCTGATTTGTAAGAAGTTTGATAATGACCGGTGAAAATAAAATCCTTGGCAGGTCAGTTACAAAATCTAGAATTCCTATTAGCAACTAAAAATTGCAGTGTTCAAAACTGGTTGTCACTGTTTGAGAGACACAATTCACTCAGAGAGAAGTAGCAATATATTTATTGATATAAACCAGTTTAACCAATTTTGATAGGAAATGAGATAGTGATTTAACAAGATTCAGTGGCAAGGTATACTTGATTATTTACTTCATGGAGGACAGTTTCAGACAAAATTTCTAGAGAGACCCTCCTGTTAAGACATAAAGTTCAGAGAGGACCCCCTGGTATTCTAAATTCCTTGTCAGGGGGAGTTTAGGTGCAGCTGATTCAAAACTTAGTCCAAGACTTGATCATTGATTTATATCTAAAGGATTGTATATGCACAATCAGTTCTTTATACACTTAGGTAAGGTTTTGATTTTTAGTATGCTATTAATCACTTAACAAGAATCTATTGCAACAAGGAATGTCTGATGAACATAGTAATCTTTTAGCCATGGCTGGACAATGCTTGCATCAAGGCCTCTGTTTTTCACTCTACTCCCCCACTAAATAGATTGGAGTTGCACAAGTAGCTGCTGAGTTACTTTAACATTGCAGATATGAAAGCAAAATTTTGAACTTATAAGTCTGAGGTAAAAGAATTGTAATGCAGGTATGCTGATACATAGAATCTGTCTTTTCTTTAGAGAGGTAGTGACCTTGATTGCTGATTAAAAAGGAAAATAAAGATTTCTTTTTTCCTTAGGACTTCACTCTACAACTATTTTAATTCATAAGAAAATAGAAAATAAAACTGCAGTAATACTAAAGTTGTTATTACACAGTATGTTCTGATGTGAATTTGAAGCCACAAAGAAATCCATGTAAGAATTATGTAACAATATTACCTAATGTAAGAATTTATCCTGATCTTTAAAATAAATCTTGTGATTATAAGGCAAAAATGTAAAAAATTGATAAATAATGCCAATGCAATAAAATGAAGTGCATGTCTAGGTAGATGTATTTTTAGGGTTCACAAGCTCATATTTTTGGGACATCATACCATATTGATTTTTGTCATGCTAAAGCTAGATAAGCGAAGTTAATAATCTTGATTTTTGCAAAATTGAAACTCAGCATCATTACTTGTTTTTAATTGCAATAAAACTGACTTTCTGTGACAATTCCATTTCTATTGGTCACAAAGAAACTCAGTAAAGTAAAAAATGGTTAATTGCATCCTATAAAAAGTATGATATAGCCCTATTTTTGAGCAATAGTTTTTTTTAGATAATACTATTTTTCATTTAAAACCAAACCAAAACAGAACTATTTGAATAATGTTTTGCTTGTCATCCAGCTCTGCTTCTCTGTGTAAATTCCCAGTTATGTGATTTGTGGAAACTTTGCTACGAAGCCCCAGCTAGCTGTCTCCTGACACATTTGTGAGCTACATTCAGCTGCATGCAGAACTCTCTTGCGAGTCAGTGAGAGTTTTGCACAAAATTTAAAGGTGAAATGCAGTTCAAAGGTCACTTTTCTTTAAAGAATAGTATCGAGAGAGATAGGAGAGCTGAACAAAATGAACAGGATTTTCAAGCAGTTAAAGCTTGAGGCAGAATTCCATAGGTTTTAATAATCAATATTTCTGACTGTGTGGAAATAGAAAAAATATTATTCTATTTTCAGCAGCAAGAGTCTGAATTTAACACAATGAAACACAGATTCTTTGAATGTCCTGAAAGGTAGAATTAGCACCATTTACATGTAATTGTTTATGGCTTCAACAGTCCTTGCTTTTATTCTACTATGTCAGCTTCCCCACTCCTTGTATAATGGCACAATTAGGAATCTCTATTTACATATGTAACCTTTTCCTAATGAAGTAAAGACTTAGGAGTTAAAATATTTTCTACCTTTAAAAAAATTCTAGAAGATGTGGTCATTGATTGACCAAAAATAATATATTTTAAAGTGTAACACCACAAAGAAACTCAGAAAAGGACACTTTAATTGTCATGCTGTGATTTATGGTAAGATGTCTTATGACCACAAAAAACAAGTAATCACAATCCACAGCCATAACTACAGAAAGTCTATGGTCAGATAGATGGACTGAGGGATTGTTAGAAACAGGTATTAAATCTTGTACCGTATGAAAGAGAGCTCCTTTCATTGATGAAATATTCAGTAAACTTTCATCCTGCAAGGTGCCAATCACCTGCTGAGAGCAGGCCTTTGCCTTCAGACATACCCTCACTGAAGGTAACAGAAAACCTTTTTAAAGCCTTGGACATTCCTTCAAGGCACAACTTTGTGCTAAAGGATAAAAAGGCATGATACCTTTTCCACATACCTAATTTGTCTGGTGGTTCTGCCACCTTACTATGTATTGTCTCTGAGTTACTCCTCTGTGAGCTACAATCAAAAATAAAATAGAAAGGAGCCTAGAGAGAATGCACAAAACATACTGAATGTAAGTTATAACCTATTATAGACTTTCCACAAAAAAATTGTTAAATATTTTAAATTAAAAAAAAAAAAAAGGGTATTTTCTTTTAAAGTAGCTTACTCTGTTCTTAAAGTTGCTAAAGTATCCTTTACAAGCCCTTTATGCTATTAATACACCTCCTTGTCTATGGGCTCAGCTGTACCCTAAGGGAAATGGATTGGAGTCAGCTTGAACCATCTGTGTCCAGCATCGGGCAGGCCCAGCCCCTCCTGCCAGCAGCTTGCTACACCCTCTACACTGGAGTTTTATTTAGCTTTCCATCAAAGACATTTTAAATTTAGATCATAAGGATTTTGTTTGAAAGAATATTTAACAAAATAGTTTCTACTGAATTTCAGAATGTAAAGAGGTTGAGAGAGGAAAAAAGAATGTTTATTACCTTTGCTGGATGCCATCATTATGGTTGTGATTCTCATATTCATCACTCTTTTTGCCTCAGTGGCTCAGAAGGCATCACAAAATACAAAGGGAAATCAGCCTAGTTCATAGCTATAGTATGCACATACAGAATAAATACCTGACAGAGGGTTAAATAACAGAGTAGAAGGATTTGAAACTATCAGCCAACACAAAAGAATTTAAAAAAAGACGAAATACCAAAGAAGAAAGTTCAATAAATTATCAACAAAACTGAATGCATATTCTTCCATCTAGAATGCCTTTTACCTCTCTAAATTGCAAAAGCTTTTCTTTTTGTCTTTCACTGTACTCTGCATCTTCTTTATCTTTCTAAGCCTGAAGACAATAAAGCATTGTTTCTATCCTCCTGTGTTATACAGGAGCTTTACTGTCTCCAAACACTGGATAGCATCCTACCACTCTTAAGTCAGTGGGAGTGCTATTATTTCTCATTCATAAAGTCTAATTCTATCTTGTAACCATCTAGGTGCCTAATGCTTAGTCATTCCATAAAATATTTTTTTTTCCATGGTTCATCCTTTTCTATATATTTTCCTCTCTACACAACTGTGACATCAGCAGTCATAAATGCAGTTGTGGTGTAGGCTGTCTTGTGCATATGTGTGAAAACCTTTGCAAACTTATGAAACTTTCAGTCTTCCACAATGCATTCTATGATGGATTTAATAGCAAAACAAAGAAACAAACTAGGTATTTTTGGGCCTAAATTTTGTGATAAAGACCTTTGAATTGCTTTCAGTTTTTTGAATTCTGAACTTCATAACAAACTCATTCACTGAAGGCTTGATCAAAAAATAAGACAATTTTAAATTTCCATCAATATGTGCAGCAGCAGGAAGTAAAATATATAGGAGTTTATCAAAGAGAATAACACATTTCTGATCACATTTTCCACTCAGATAAAATTGAAAAAACATGAATGTATAGATTTTTAATATAAAAGGTAGCATAAACAGGCCGATACATAACTATTATTATAATAGCTTTTATATCATATTAACACTCATCTGTTAGTGCCTAGAACAGGAAAGCCACAGGTATTCAATTGTATGTATCAGTTTATATATGGGACAACACAGTATTTCTCAATTTTCTGGCAATTCGAGTGAGAAAAGAAAAGCAAAGATGCATTGTCATTCACTTCTACAAACACACACACATACAAAAGAGACAACCCATATAGTCCAATAAAGTGGCCTAGAGACAGCTAATTTTAGCAGTCTATAACAATTTGCATAAATTGGAGTCACAGATGCAAGATATTTAGTTTCGTCCAGGGCTGTGTGGCTGTGTCAAAATTCAAATACAATGATACATATTATCACATAACTCACAACAAAAATTGTGAATTATTCTGTTGATGTAAATTAACACTTGAGAATAAAATCTTTACAAGTACCAGATGCAGCCAACAGAGAAAACAAACATAGTCATATTTAGGTTGATCATTAGGTTTAGATTTGTCCATAAAAATACTGTGATCTGTTGCTAATAAGGGTACACATCTGTGTTTCTGAGTTTACTCTGTAATATCTGCAAACAAAAAGAATACTTTCTGCTTTCCAGTTCTGTTTGTTATAATGAATGGTACTCTGACTTCATAATAAAAAACCCCATGAAATTTTCAGCAATGCATTGAACACAACACATGTAAGAAAATATGGAAAACAAAGTAGACAGCTATTCTACAATAGTGCTGGAATACTCACTGCTTTTATAGAATATCCTTTTACTCTGCCAAGCATTGACCTCTGTAAGCAGGAATAATTTTCTGTGAATATCATGTAATAGTAAAGAAAGGAGGTGATACAGGACTCTAAGAGATGTGGAACCCATGTATTTTGTTTCTTGTAAATTGGCTATTTAATAATGGACATTCTTAACTGAGAGGTGCTGCTTTGTAGAACTACTTTGATTTATTGTTGTATTGCTGCAAAAAAAAAAAGAGCAGATATGACATTGGCTGAATAGGTATTAGACAAGTTAGATTTATATCTGAAATGTCAGTTTTAGTCTATAGACTTATGATTATACTCTCTTACAGTCTACAAAGCCCTCACAGTCCTTATGCAGTGCGTGTGTGTATTTGGTTTTTTGCAGCAAAGTTTGATAGTATAGGGTGCTGCAGATGTCGTTTGTGGGAGAAGACTCTGGAAACTGATTGTCACTCTGGAGCTCATGGAGGTCTGCAGATAGCCACCTGCAGCCCAGGGAGGACCTCATGCTGGAGCAGAGGGATGTGCCCAAAGGCAAGTTTGACCTTGGGAAGAGCCTGCACTGGAGCAGGCTTCTGGCAGAACCTGTGGCAAGGGGGAGAGGAGCCCATGCTGGAGCAGTTCATGAGGAACTGCAGCCTGTAGGAGGGACCAACACTGGAGAAGTTCATGAACAACTGTATCCCACGGGTGGGACCTCACAGTTTAACAGAGGAAGAATGTAAGGAGGAAGGAGTCACAGAGCTAATATATTATGAACTGACCACAAGACTCCTTCCTCATCTACCTGTGCCACTCAGAAAGGAGTAGGTAGAGAATTCAGAAGTAGGGTTGAGCACAGGATGAAGGGGGGGGGGGGGTGGGAGATAGGTGTTTTTAATATTTGCTTTTATTTCTCCATTATCGTGCTTGGATTAATTGAAAATAAATTCAATTAATTTCTCTAAGTTGAATAATATTTTCTTATGACAGTAAATGGTATGTGTTCTTTGTCCTTATCTTGTTGCACAAGCTTTTCATCATATTTTCTCCCCTTGTCCTGTTTAGAAAGGGCAGTAGTGATAGGGTGGCTTGGTGGACACCTGGAGGCCGGCAAAGTCAACCCACCACAACACAATAACTGAAAAGTATCTGCTTTGTTATTATTACTACATTCTGCCTCTTTTTAATGCTTATTAAGATTTTTTATAGGAATAAATTAATTAAGAAAATGTTTACTCGCAAGCTAATTTGCTCATCTAAGGTGAAAATAGAACTATGGGCCTCAAGTATTGCAAAAGAACATTGTGAATGTAAAACCAGATCATAGTACAATATTCAGTTTGGCTAAAAAGCAAGATAAGAAAGGCTAAGAAACTGAGTAATCTAAGTGTCCTGTTTTTGTTTTTTTTTGTCTCTTACATTTATAATTCTTATTTCTTTAGCTTAATCTGGTTTGACTGAAAAAAATAAGGGTAAGAATAGCCATGTTTCCATGAGAACTACAGAATGGATGTAATTTTAAGCATTGCTTTGCTTGTGGATCACAAGTAACACAGAACTATGTTTTCAAGAGTTTAGAATCCACAAACTAGGTATAATTTAAAAATAATTCTTAGAATTACCATTTAGATAACAGAGATGCAAATTATGTACAAAATAGTCCTGCACTTAGAGATCTCATTTTGTCATTTTGTCCATGTTCTACATCCTCTTCCAAAAATCAGGAGAAGCAATAACAGTCTTTTAAGCCAAATTGATCTATGCAACCACAGATTCTATGGTTTTTGCTTTATACTTGTCCCTGAAAATAAAGCAAATATGTCTGGAGCAAATAAAGTATTGTTTCTCAAGATTTGCAGTGGTTATATCTGTTGCCTCAGGAACTGATCTGAAAAGCAGAAGACCACAATCATGTGGAGAGCCCAAGGCAAACAATTCTGGCTCCCCTTGAAATAACATTAAAACACTGAAGAAGTTAAGGCAGCAACAGTGGACAACATATTTTAAATAAGACCTCAGGTGCAGAGCTGCTGGAAAGGAATAAATCAAGAAGTTCTCAAGCCAAGGACTATTCTGTGTTAGTGTTTATTCTATTTTAAAGGATTCAGAGATCATTAAAAAATAATATCTCCTTAAAACTATCAAAATTATTATACTATAAACCAGTGATAAATTCTGGTATACTAGGTATTAAAAAACCTACAAAAAGGACATAGAAGTCTGGAATAACATGAATAGCCACAGTATTCAACACAGAACAATCATGTGTTCTTTTTCCTAGTCCCAATAAATTTCTCATGTCAAAGACTTAAATTTGCTATTTTTCTATTTCTCTATTTCCATTACTGGCAGATTCTATACAGCCCCATAAAGGTCTTAGTAACATTGTGTTGGACACCTCATAAAAAACACCACCTAAATACCTGAACTCATTTGTTTTCTCACAGTCAGAACATGAATCTGTACATGGTACATCCCTTTTCAAACTTACTACTTCTCCTTGGCATGTCACGTGAAAACCAATTCACCTCACTTAATTTTAGCCATTCCTAAATGATAGGCATCTGGCTTGCAATGGTTGTCTATGATCTTTCTTTCCAGAGACATCTGTCTCTACACACTAATTATGATGAGATCCTGGATAGCTAGTTTAGATTAGATCTCTACATTTTGAAAGCTGAAACCAGATTATCCACCCTGTTACGACAGCAAGGGTGCTTTATGTAGCAGTGTTATCATAGTGATTTACAAGTGCATGGAAAAAACCCAACAACTTTGCCTACCTTTGTACCCCATAGCTGATTAATGTGCTACCAAATCTGAGCAAGTATATCCCAGATTTCAGATAGATTTATGACCAAGGACCACCCATGTATCAGTCACATTCTTTCACCTTTTTGTCATCTTTAAATGTAAGAGATATTTCTTGCAGATGTCACAAAATCATAAAAAAGTTTAGGCTGGAAGTGACATCTGCAAATCATCTGGTCCAAACTTTGTTTGAAAGCAAAGCCTTGGATTAGGTTATGCAGTGTCAAACCAATTCTGGAATATTTCCAGGAAGAATTATTGTCCCAGTTCTCTGAGTGACCTAATCCAATGTTTAGTTGTTTTTATGATAAATCATTTCTTCTTATGTTCAGACAGAATTTTACCTGAATTAGCTTCTGCCTATTCCCTCTTACCCTCCCACCATGTATCCTTGTGAAGAAGGAATCTCCACTTCCTCTCTAATTGTTTTTAGGTATTAGAAGAGTCCTTCTTAGAGGGTGCATTTAATCCCATTATCCCAACCATTTATAAAGATACTGAATACTGACAGATGCAGTATCAACTTCTGAGCAACTCCACTCATAAACAGGTGATCATTTGGAATATTAACTACCACCCTTTAAGCCCGGAAATTTGTTTGCCATCCATTCTGTGGGCTTCCTGTCCAATCCATATCTTGACCAGCTTGTCAACAAGAACACTGGGGGAGAACGTTTCAAATGCTTTCATGAAATCAAGATACACAACATCCACACCCCACCTTCATCCACTGAGCATCGCAGAAGACTGGAGTTTGCCAAGCACAATTTACCTTTGGTAAACCTGTATTGCATTTCCCCATCACTTTTAACTGTTTGCTTTGTCTTTCATGTGCTGAGAAATATCTTGCATGAGGGCCTATTCCTTAATTTTCCCAGTGACTGATGTGAGGCTAACTGGCCTGAAGTTTTCTGGATCTTCATTTTTGCCTTTGTATAGATGGATGTATTATTTTCTCTTTCACAATCATTCAGGACTCCCCTTGGACTCTCTGACCCTTTCAGAGATGACAGAGAATGAATTTGCAAGGATGTCAGACAACTCTCTCAGCACTCTTGACATGTAGCCTGTCAGGTCCCACAGGTGTATATATGTCCAATTTGTTCAGATGTTCTCTTGATCATTCTTTGCTCTTTGCTTCATCATTGCCTCTTGGCAAAGAGACTTTGGAATTGACCCTACCTGTAAAGACCGAGGCAAAGACAGCATTAAGTATCTCAGCCTTTTTATGCTATTTATGAGTAACTGTCTAGTCTCATTCAGAAATTTACCTACATATTCATTTCATGTCTTTTTGCTTTCTATTCACATAGAGACAGAACCCTTTTTTTACATATCTCTTACCAATTTGATCTCCAGCTGAGATTTTGGCCTCCTAGTGTCACTTGTAAATGCTCAAGCATTATTTCTATGTACCTCTTTTCAAGCCTGTCCATTCCATTCTCACATGTTTATTTCTTTATGTTTTGTTTTATTTTTGTAGGGCATTCAGTTGTTTTGGTTTTAGGGGTTTGTTTTGGTTTGGTTTGTTTTTTTCTGGTTGATTTGGTTTTGCTTCTTTTTGTTGTTGTTTGCTTGTTTAGTTTAGTTTGGTTTTTAAATTCTTTTACTAACTCTAACCAGACTGGTTTTTATGTTATGCTTGGTTTTTTTCTGGCTGAATGGGTGGATTGATCCTTTCAGAAAGCTGTTTCTGAAAATCTCCCAGTATTTCTTAGCTCATTTGCCCTTCAAGACAGACTCCCAGGGGTCACTCCCTGAACAAGTTCATATCTATCATTCTGAAATCCAGGTATTTAATCCACTTGTCTTCCTTAGGGTCTTTAAGATCTTAAAACTCTGTGATCTGGTGGTCAGTGCAACCAAGACTGCCATTAATGGTCATGTTTGTTGTGGTTTTGCCTCTCCTCCCCCGGCCCTGGGCCTGGGGCAGGTGTAACACTGAAGCTCCCCTTCTCTCATGTAAGAGGGTGAAGAAAAAAAAAAAACTTTAAAGAAGGACTGACTGCTTGGACTAGAAACTGCTGCAGAGAAATTCCAGCAGAGAGATAGCAGAGTGTCCAAGGTCAAAGTTAGCAGCCAGAGGAGAGAGAAGAACCATGCAAAGGGGGGCTTGTTTCTCCCCCTTTTTCACCCTCTCCCTTTAGCAGGGTAAAGACTGAAAAATAAATCCCTGCCACCTATGGAAGTTTGTGGGGTGAGGAGACCCCCCATGCGGCTCACAGAGGAGCTTGGAGATGTACCAGGAAGTCGAGACTTCATGAGAGGGACTGAGATAAGACAGCGTTCTCTTGAAAATTTATAACCCTTGAAGGAGACGATGCTTATGCCGGCGTGAGGACGGTTTGGATAAACTTGGGATCTCAGTGAGAAATCCATGCTGCTGGTGCTGGAGATTTGTGACCCTGAGAGAACCTCACGCTGGAGCAAGAACGGCTCAGGTGAGATGTGGGGATCCAAGTGAGGGATCCATGCTAGACCCATGTTGGAGAAGTCTATCAAGGACTGCTCTCCTGTGGGGAGGGACCTCCATAGGGAACAGGGGTGGACTTATAAGCCATTATCCCCTGTAACTCCGTGGAAGAAGATCCATAGTAAGCAAGTGTCCCCTTGCAAGCCTATGGAAGGAAAAACCTTCAGGACCTGGGTAACCCCCTAGCCTCCGGTCTTAGCCCAGGACAAGGGTAGGCCCAGCCCTTGAGGCTGACACAGAGAAGGAGAAAGAGTTTCAGCTGCGATGAGAGTGCTGCAGAGTTACTGGAGAGAGAGCTGGAACTCTGAGAATGGAGAAAAGGACTGCTTCTCCTCCTTGGACTGATATAAAAGGAGGGAGGAGTATTTCTGTAAATACATAGTACTTCTACTTAAGTAGAATTAGTGTAGATGTAGTTCTTTAATAACTTCTATTTTGATTTTGCTAGTAATAAATGTTCATATTATTTTCCCCAAATCCAATCTCTTTTGTCTGCATAAACTTTCTCTCAAATAATAGTAATTGTGTGTGGGGTGTGAAAACAAATTGACCCAAGGCAAAACCACGATAATGTTCTGAAACAACTCTTCTTTATATGTAAGTTCAGAAGAGCACCACCTAGTTGACATATTCAACAACTAGGTAAGGAAGTTGTCCTTGATATATTTCAGAAATAACTGAGATTGCTTATGTGCTGCTTTGTTGTTTTCTGGGCAAATCACAGTATAACTGAAGTCCTTCATAGCAGCCAGAGTGTGCAGACCTAACGCTTCTTTGAATTGTTTGAGGAAGGTTTTACCAATCATTTCTTTCTCACTGTGTGGTTTGTAGCAGACCACTATCACAATGCCCCCCTTGATGGTGATTCCTCTGATTTTGTCCTACGGCATGCAACAGACCTGTCCAATTTTTCACAGCTGACCTCTAGATGCTTACAATGATCTTTTACACAGAGAATGAGACTCTCTTCTCTTTTATCCTGTGTCATTTCCAAGTAGCTTGAAGAAAATGATGGATCTAACTTAGTCTAAGCAGTTAACTTTCAGGTAGGTAGTTTCAGCTGAAAAGAATCACGTTCTGTTTCAGTTTGTAAAATAAGCATGGTGACTCTGATCTACTAAGACACTTAGAAACTGAAGACATCCAATTTCTGAAAAGTCTTTGAGTATGTTTAGGTGCTTTCACCAATGCAGTGGAATAGAGGAGTTAGCCTGTAGATGTATTTGGACCTTAGATACTGGTATATTTTATCAATAGAAAGCTGAAAAAGTGTGTTGCTGTTTTATCATAGTTACTTCAGTTTTATCGTCCTGTTCCATAACAGATTGCTCAAGAAAATGTAACAAAGAGGCTCAGATAATGACTATGTCTGTGTGTCATTATAAGTGGAAAGCTATTATACCTCTTCAGTGAATAGATGTCCAGTTTTACTGCTGTAAACAGTATACAACATTCTTATTTTAGTTTAGGTTAATTAAAAAGTTTTGTTGCCACCACTCTGATAAAAATTTTGGTTTTCAAGCTGAATATACCACAGTGATAGAAGCTGATAAGAGAAAAAAAAAAAGCAAAAAAAACCTACCTAGTCCTTTTCTGGTAAATCGAAGAGTTTGGTCTTGGAAATTACTAAGTAGCAACAAACACAATATTTCTTCACCTTCCCTGTTACTATACTGAGTGACAGCAATTTGCTTTACATGTACCTCAGAAAATATTGCTTTTCTATAGACTTGGTTGATTTAAAACTTTTCTTAAAACATACTCTAATACCTTTTTCTATGCTAGTGAAAAATAAAGTTATATATATATAAAAAAAAGAATGAAAATAAACCCACCATTTTTTGTAACAGCTATCATTTAAGTAGACCTTTTGACAGTATGGAAGCTTCTTTATATTTCCCATGTTCCTTCAAATATAATTTGACTCAAAGTGTTATCTTCCCATGCTTGGTAATAATTTGATATCATGCTAATCTCTGACACAGCAGGTTTTTGATAGCTCTGTAAAGCCTTAGTATCATTGCTTCAGGCAAGGTGACAGGTGTAATCACCTTCTATACTTCGTGTTTAATACCCGAGTGACAGAGAAGAATCACATCATATCTTTGATCTGAAATCCTCAACTATGTTATATCACCCTACCCCTAGAAAATACTTGTAAAAATTGCTAAACCTAGTCCAAATTTAATAGTGCTAGGAAGAATTTCAGTCAGTGTAAAAATTGATGCAATGCAAAGGCATAACTCTTAAAGCCAAATATATATTTGACAGGATTTTAACGCTCTTATAAAGCACTTTTTAAACTTTCTTCTGCAGTCTCAACATCCAAGAGATATGTCTATTACTCCCATTTCACCTCTCCAGAATCTTGATAGCAAATGGGAAGTGGAAAATATCTTCATACTCTAGTTCTTATGATCTGTTTACCTTCTGAAGAGTATATGTAAATACTAACCCTAAGGAAAGTTGTACTTTTTTGTTGTTATTTTCTGTTTTAAAAAAAACACACAGTTGTCGTGAAAAAAGAGCCATTCTTTAACAGTGCTATTGAAATTAGATGCACAAACATACTTACACTATCTAAGTTTTATATTTGCAATGAATGCATGGGATATTTAAGGAAGGACAAAATACTGGTCGTGTCCGAAGGACACATAGACACATTTTCTGTCTGAATAAAAAAAATTTCTATATAGCGACGTGCAGACAGTTTCTAAAACGGTTAGGCATGACTTGGGTCTGCATCAGCTTGCAGAGCTGTGCCTGGAAAAACTAAGCTCACAAACTATATGAGTTTCTGTATCATAAGACAGATTTTGGTTTCCTTTACTAGATAATGATCAGCTCTATTAGACCCTTAGGCATACCCTAATATTTTGAAACAACTCAATACTGCTACTATCTTGAGAAAGAAATGCAACAAGTATAATTTCTGTGTCTGTGCAAATGGACTGTCACTTACTCCATAGCAGTTAAGCTTGATCTGAAATTACACAATTTCTATAGCGATGATGTTGTAGGTCCCAAGGAATATGGAGATGGCATGACCAAGAGAAGTACTTTAGGTAGAAAAGGATATTATCTGTCAGACACCTTTGTGTCTTCTTGGGATAATATTCATGGTAAGTATAACTACCTGCTTGCCTTATTCTAGTGTGTTATTGACACCAGGATACATAGTTCAACAGACCTTTTAGATGGCCTATTTTAAGGCCCTGAGCAATCAAACGTAGCTGTAAGATTTGAGTAGTGGGCTATTAGTGTAGGAAGAAAATAGCAACAAAATCCCCTTCAGAAATGCCCAAACAAACAAAAAACAACCTGAGAAATACTTACTTTCATATAATGAGAACATGAAATTGTGATTAAGTGGTTTGCTTTCAAACTTGTAAAAGAAGGTGACCAGCTGAACAAGTTTTAAAAATTATTGTAGGTAAGACGGTTAAATGAAGAAGAAAATTGTTATATTCCTAGCAAGGGCTATTATAAAATTTAGCCTACTCCATTAGATTTTCCATTAAAAAGTAGTGAAGCTTGTACATCTGATAAATATATGAACATTTCTTTTTGATCACTACTACTACCTGTCTATAGAATAAAGGCACTTCTTGACTGTAGTTTTAAGGACAAAATTAAGCCAGGATAATAAGAAGGAGAAGCATGAGTTAATATGGAAATGGAAATGGAAATAATAACATATGCCTTCACTCAACTATGGGTGCATCAGTATTTGTATTTAAAACAGAGATTTGCTTTCTAGGAAAATATGCAGGTTTTTTTTTCATGTACTCATTCCAGGTAAGACTTCAGAATTTTCTTCTTACTTTTGTAAAATACATTCTTATAGTCAGGTAAATTTAGTTTACTCTTATTTAAAGAGAATAAACCCCTGAATTTGAAAACCAGTTTAAGATGTTTGTAAGACAACTAAAATAGCAGTAAGTTTTGGCTATAAGGTAGAAATATGAATAATAATTTTTATGTCTTTTATACAGACCTAATACGAAATCCCATTCATGATAATTTGTCTGATGGGGTTTGGGTTTTCTTAATTCATTCTATGCCAATGGTATTGAATCGTGTTAATAATAGTGATGATAGCTTTTCTTGGTGGTTGTTTGTTGTAGTTTTGCTTTTTGTTTTTTTTTTTTTTAATATTCTGTCCAAAATATAAGTTTATGAAATAAATATTCATTAAAAAAAGCATGCTATGATTATGTGCCAGACTTGGTTAGAACTCCTACCTGTATTACTATTTAATGCAAATCCACTAAAGACAGATCAATATAATAACAATTACTTTCTTTGATATGTTATTTGTCAATGGTAACAGTGGAAGGGAGCTTAATGATTCCCATTAGAAACAAATGTATTTTGCATTCCTATGCTTTGTAGACCTAAGTTGGTTGATTTTACAAGGGAAGAAACATTACCTGTTGACTACAAATAGCAGCAATTACAGGGTAAAACAAAGTGCTTTGATCATAAAAATAGGGGAAGAAATTAGACTTAAAAGATGAAGATTCTTATTATTGTCTTCTATTTTTTCTATCTTCTTCACCACACAAATTCTTTTGTAAGACAGAATTTTGTAATTACCATAACAATATACATGCTGTTTTGCAGACTGAGGTGGAAGGAGGTATGTAAACTAGATACTGACCTTCTCTTAAAGGAAATACTACTTTATCTAATCTTCCTGAACTCAAACATTAATCTCATTAATCAGAGCAAGGCTCAATTTATTATTATTTTTTAATAATTTTAACTTTAAGTTGAAACATAGGGTGATCTATGTTTCATCATCATCTACATCATCTACAGTAGTGGTAAACAACTTGTGACTCTTGAATCATGAGTGTTTGTTAGGTCATGTAAGTGAGGCTTTCTGTTTGGGAGGACAGCAAACACCTAGAAGGAATGTCTTTGAAATGTGGCCATTTCTTATGTCTTCTGCCATATGAATATTTTGTGCAAAGTTCAGAAGTTCTAAAGTAGTAGATATTCTACACTTTTTCAATTCAACATTCTTTGGAATTCCTTTACATACAGCAAAGAGAAAAAATAAGCAGCTCTCAGTCTAACAATGTTATGACAGAAAGATATTCAGTAATGATTTCTTCAGAAGTTTAGGAATACAAATTATTTATTAACTGAACTCTAACAGCTTTTTTATATTTTCTTAAAAAGCATGAGTTTTTTTAGGATTTAGAATTACTTACATAAAAAGAAAAACTAAACAATACTTGCTTGTTCAAAATTTCTCTGAGAGAAGAAGTTCTGGTTTTGTACACATCTGAAAACATGGTGAAATTATAGAGAAAGACAGTAAGATAAAAATTTGCATACCAAAAAATTATGTAATCAAACCTTAAATATTTTCATGTATGAATCATGATGTAATTAGGTCCTTAATAGAACCTGTATAAAAGCTTGCCAATGCATTTTTATGATCGAAAATTGCCATTTAAATATTTAATATTAAAAAATATCTATTTAGTAAAGAAATTTATGTTCTTTTGCTTAGTGAGCAGAGATTTTAGCTTGAAGTATTTAGAGACTGGATAAATGAAAAAGGTTGATATTGTATGCAAAAAGGTAATGTAATTTGACAAAGTAATCTCCAGGAAATGTCAATTGAGTTGTAAAATCCCAGAGAAATTTATGAGATCTAAATTTTTTTTTTTTTTAACTTCTTCAGGCTTTTATGGCTCTCTGAATATTTTTGAAGTCCAGGTGCTTCACATACCAACTTACCTGACTGACATTTTCCTATCATTTCAGAATTTTAGTGTTTACACTTCTGTTTGAGACAGTAATCCTCAGTTGTTCTGTCTGGGGTTCTTTTGTGTCTTCTTCCTCTGTGTACTTATATTCTGGAAGATACTAAGAAAAACGAATATTTTTTAATCTTCAATACCACCCCAGCTTTAAACTAATTTACATTCCTTTCTTGTCAGCATTGGATAGCATACTTCACTTTTCAAAACATTTCAAATGTTTTAGATATTTTCATGTATGTGTAGTACAAGTGATAGCCTGCTGTTTACTGCCTGAATAGTTTTTAGTGTTGTGAAAACATGATAATGTCTCTTAATTGCTTTTGAAAAATAGTCACCTATTGGGCAAGGTTTTTCCACTCTGTCTGCTTTGTAAAGTGGTGCAAAATCATGACTTAGCATTTAAACTCACATAAAGCTATGCATTTAAAGAATAAATGTTAATGCCTGTAATACATTTAGGAAAATTAAGTATTTATTTGTAAAATTTTTGCATATCCAAGTATCACAAGTGATTTCCTTTTGTCAGAAAAGGTATTATTCTTCTGGGCACTAAAACAGGATGATCAGAAAAAAAATGTAACAGTGTTTAAGTATTTGATATGGAAAACACCTGATAGCCCTTGAAATTGTCATTTTGAGAGCTTAAAAACTACTGGGTAGATATAATTGTGAATATTTATCCTGTTATAATTTTATAAGTTGCTCAGTTGCAAAAGTGATGTGAATGAAAAATTTTTATTGTTATTATTCCCATAAATCAATTGTGGACAAGAGATCTCAGTCCAGCACTAGTATTGAATCTAGCACTAGTATTCTGTGTGAAGAATAACAATTATTATTGTTAAGACTAGAACTATTGCTTTTCTGTAGAACATAGTCAACAGGTCAAGGCTAAATTTTTAATTCTTCTCATAAAATATTCCTTAAAATCATCAGTGCTGTGGTATTAATGTTGTTCTTTTGTATACTACCTTATTAACTATCCAAGGGTACTGTATTTTGTTAGACTAGGTTTTAAAAAGTTAAATGAAAATTACCCCACCCATGGCAAGTGAAAACATCTATACACTTTGGTTTGATTTTTCTGTCGGCATGTGTTGCCACTTCATGACTGAACTCTTACATCTGTGTTTCATCTGTATTCTGAAGATAATAATAAAATTCCTATTCTGTACTCAATTGCTAAAATTACACTCAGAATTTATAAAAGGTAGTAGAACATTTTTATGATGCCACGCTGTTTGAAAAATGAGCATATGTTGAATGTAGCTTCCTGTCACTCCTGTACTTCAGTTTCAAAATGCACAAAAATTGAGATTAACATTGATATTTAGAAAACTTATTGAATAAATGGAAAAGTTTTGACCCTAGTTTTATGGACCTTAAAATTCAATTTTGCTTGCTAGTGAACTTGTTTTGTATTTCTAGACAAAGGTCAGGTTCTAAATTTTGTTAGAATTACTAAAAATAAGAAAAAATATCCTGTGATAAATATTCATTATTTTAAATTGTTTGAGCTCAAAATATTCTCCTTTATTTCATGTAAAAAAAAATCCTTTCTTGTCTTTTCCACTTTTGTCACTTAGTGAAAGGAGAAAGTAATTTATCAGAAAATCAATAAATTAAGTATTCCATAAAAATTATGAGAAGAAATTGAACTTTTTATATCTTTACTGAAATAAAACACCAATTTCCTTAATTTTAGGAAATGAAATGTATTCTCTGTTTTTACTTTAGCAACAGGCAAGATTAAAGTCATCACAGATAAGGACTATGCTATGGGATTATTATGTCATCCAGTTTACTAAGGGTTCAAATAGCCAATTCCTTTTTTCTTGGTAAGGATCACTCTGAAAGTTTTCAGAGGTCATCTTTACTTACGGTCCTATTCACATCAACAATATTTTCCTAGTAGTTTCCAAAAATTTACTACAGTTTTTCTTGTACTTCATTGTTTCTCCTTTCTTATCCTTTTCCAAATTCTGTAGCATAGTCTTACTCCTTTATTCACTATGCCACCACTCACATGCTTTGTGGTTTAGTGAAATAAAGGCAAACCAATGTAAAGTGCATTGGTTCCATTTGTCTGACTCATCCCTGGATCTACATGTCTGGATTACTGAGTGGCTAATAAACAGAGAGATGAATGCCCTCAATATCTTCTTAGAAGATATTCTTGTGTGCACATAATGTTCCTTACTATCTTCAGGAGATATATTCCTTTCTACAAAACAAGTAATGATGTCTTTTTAACCCTGCTGCTTGATGATCAGCTCCCAAGGGACAGATTAAAACATCTTCAGATTATATTAAAACTTAATGACCATCACCAGACAATTCTCTGAAACATTTTTTATGGGTACCTGTCATAAACATTCCTGTAAACACTTAATCAGTATATAAACCACTTAATTGAGAAGGATAGGAAACACTGGACTATGGAAATTAGTAACAGACTGACAGAATATTTACAAAAAATTTGAATAAAACTAATATTTCTACAGCATCTTTGTTATGTCTGAGCAATGGCATATCCTTATTCTGAAAAATATCCTTATTCTCTTAGTTCACTGCCTTGTTATTCACAGCATCCTTATGTTGGACAATTTTAAACACTAATTATTTCTGTCCATGTCAAGTATTGAATAGGATTTTCAACTGTCTAAGTATAAACTGACTTGCTTGTCTTTTCTGCACTGAGATATACAGAAAACTTGAGCACATGTGAAAAAAGTACAAACTAGTCTGTGGGTTTAAAATTATTTCTTATAACCACATCTTAGCCCTTTGAAAAGGAAAATGCTCATCCTAAAAAGAAATACCAGTGTATTATTGCAATTTTCTACAGGTATCACTCAATATTCCATTTTGTCTAAAATTATCAAACTATAGCCAAAGCATGGAGAAAAGGAAAACAGAAGAACAGAAAAGAAGGAATTTTATTCTACTCATGTAGATCAAAGTTCAGTGTAAATTATAAAATTATTTTGCTGCCTCCAGCCCAGAAAAAAATTACTAAATGAAAGAAAACCAAGAAAAAATACCCCAGCAGTATTTGCTAGTAAAATTAGAGGGCTTTTATGATAAATTACAAGAAAAAAAAAAAAAAAAAGAAGCCTTTAAAGAAGATTACCATGTAGTTTAAAAGGAATTAAAGAACAGAATGCTGGAAGAAACTGGTGGTTGCTACTGTAAGTAGGAATAGATGATGAAGATACTGTCAGCAATTTAAAACTCTAATTTCCCTCAGACATAATTAGAAATTTAGCTTTAGAAACTAAAAACATATTAGGTTAATGCTAAATACTATTGAGCTAAGATAAGCATTATGTAAAAAAATGACGAGAGAAAACTGGAAATGTTTTAAAACCTTGGGTTTGCAGGGCAACTCAGTGACTCTTGGCAAGCTCTTACTTTAGGTTCCTTACTATGGACACTTAAGAAGTTGGGAAAAGTGCTCAAATGCAACCACAGTTTTAGTAAAGAAGGCAATATTTAAATAGTGTGATAAATATTATAGAATTAAGATTATGATAATAAAGAGGAAAACTAGTTGACTCTTGGAGGTTTGTATTCTCAGACCTAAGAAATCTATGTAGAATACTGTTAGTTCATGAATGAAAAAAAGTGAAAGTAATAAATTTTAAAATGCAATCACTGCTGGCAATTTTCCTACCTTGTGTATAACTCGATGCATATTTCGTTGCCATTTCTATAAATTACAGCTCCAGTGGGGGCGACGACTTCATTTTAGCATGACAATAGCCTTCCTGAGCACAAAAAGCAGTCAGATTCCCAGCAGGCAATGGGGAAAAAGATGTTTTCTTTTAGCAACACAAAGTAGTGGCTACTGATCTAAATGGAAAAATTCTCCTCCACTAAAGATTTCTGCCAAGAGAAGGTAGGTATTTCCACCAAAGGCAGACCACTCCTTTTCTCAGAGGAAGGTTATCTCACCACGGCCCAGTATTACTCAGAGAACTTATCTAAGATAACTTGCACTCTCCAGTGTAAGGAAGAATCTCTAAGTGACTCCTACAGAATTTGATTCATTCCGTAAAATTAATTCACTGCCCCCTGGAAGCAAAACCAGAATATGAATTTACTTCATGAAACAAGATATAAGGTTGAAGGACACAGCACTGCCAAACAGTGTGACCATTTTACAGATCTGTCACTAATGTAGATGCAACCAATGTAGACAATTGATTGCTAGCACTTGTTTCTGTGCTTCTGTGCTATTTGCTGGTCTAGACATAGCATGAAAAGAGAATTAATTCTTTCTCACAGCAGGACCAGTAAAAGAAGCTAGGGAAAATCCAGCAGAGAAATCTCAGTTCTGAAGAGCAGGACACATGGTATTCCTATTTGTTATTTTCAGTTAAGCAAAAACAAAGATTTAAAGCAGAGCTCCCACACTGAGATACCGTTTCTGCGCAGGAACACCTTCCACTGACATCTGTTTAGAAGTTAGGAAAGAAAACGAGCAACATCTCTACTGAAGGTATGTGAGGCAGAAAGGGAACTAAATACTCAGTTTAGCCATAAAACCTATGACAATTTCTGCATATACTTAATAGCAGAAGGTGTTCACTTAACTGTATAGAACTGAGGAAACTCTAGAGCTAAATTGTGGTTGCATGCTCCTGTGTTAATTAAAGTCTTAATTTGCAATGTTGCCAAATGATGAATACTCTCAGAAACCTTCCTTGACAACAGCTACCTCCGTAGACCTAGAAAAGGCACTTTTAAAGCTTTGGTCTGAAGTTTTGGTCTAAAAGTGTTTGTACTCAAGTGCTACATACTATTTTTTTAATTATATTTTTAAAAAATAATGAGGATTAAAAAGCAGAATAATCTTAGCTTGTCTTGCTACCAGGGGACATTTTTTTAACAAGGATAAAATGTTTTTGGAAGTAAACTTTTGCGTCAGGTCACGACTGTGGTAGAGCTTGGCCTATAAATAAGTCAAGAAAAGTATAAATTGACTTTAAAATCTGAAATTGTGTATTATTAACCAAAAATAGTTGTATTATGGCTCAATACATCTATGTATGTGTGACCAGGTAGGGAATATAATCTTGAATGCAAATTGCTTCAAATTAATATTTTTCAATGGGTCAAGTTAATGCTATTCAGTAGCAGAAGCATAACTTCTTTTTCTATCTAAAAATATGAGAGATTTGAAGAAAAAATACATTATTCTTTAACATCTTAATTTCTTTGACCAAAATGATAAATGGAGACATCAGATATCAGGAAGCAATATTCCTACTGTGATTTTACTTTTAAGAGAAAATAAATTGGATCTTAAAAATTACTTAGATTCCAAACACTAATGAACTATCCTTGTTAAAATCTGCAGAAATAAGAAAAGGCCAGTGACATTCTCATTTGTTTTCCAAAAAATTCTGTTATAGTAAATTAATTGATATTGAATAAGACCATGCAGAATTAAGTGTGAGTGCTGGCCCCTTCGGGGCCGGTGGGTGCTGTTCCGCCGAGCTCAGGGGCAAGTGGGTGTGGTTAGACTAGGTGCTGCAAAGCCCTATGGGAAATGTAGTTTGAGTACTCTATTGTACATGTGCAGTTTGGATGCTTGTATGGGATTGGCTGACATAGTCACATGTTGTGACGTGCCAGCATTTGAAGCTGCTATATATGTGGGGGCGCTGGGTAATAAAGTTATCTCGTTACACACCATGTTGGTGTCTTCCTATAGTCCCTATGGGACAATATTATTTATTATATTAATAACTGCTACAATTAAGCTCATGGATTCAGAACTAAAGGTCTAAATGACAGCATTCTTCCTTTGTGTGGTAGATTACTTCAGATTCTTTCTACAGTTCATGACTGAAGCAAATAGCTGTATGTTTAATAACTGCATTAAAATACATAAATTGTATATACTTGAGGTAAAGAAATGGTGGCAAAGAAAATGAAATGCTTTGCAAGTATAAAAGAAATTATTTTACTTATTACCTAACCGTAATCTAGAGACTAATGCTCAATAATAAGAATTGCAGTATAATCATTGTCCATGAGAAGGAGACTGTTAGATATGCTTTTTGATTATGACTATTGTAAAAAGTATTCTTATTCTAAAAATTTTTAACTCTAAGTGGCAACCATTGTGTCAGCATCTGAAAATATTCATATCTCCTTTCAAATTCAATTCCCAATTTTTTTATAGTTAAAAAACTATACTCTTCTCTCTTTTTATTTTAAGCACATCATACTGGAATTGTTACTTCTAAATCAAAGTAGAAGTATCAATCTACTCTCCTGATCTACTATGTTGAACAGTGTTGTAGTTTAAGCATTTACTCTTGATATCAAACAGGGAATTACAATTGCCTTTCCAGTCAGATGGGGCTAAAATTCCCAGACATCATATCTCATAGTGTACCCAAACAATCCACTTGATTTGGTGGGTTTTTCACTGTATTCAACTCACAATACACAGCCTGCACAATAAGTGTTTATACATCAACCTCATTCAGGTGCTCTCATTCCAGATTAGACAGACATTATTATTTGCACGTCTGCCATTTCATCAAATGTGCAGTTTCTTTTTTTGCCAATTAACATAGCTTCAAGAGGAACTCTACTAACTATATTCCTAAACTTTTCAATCTATTGTACCAACTTCTGCCTAAAGTATTTATTTGAAAGTGAGGACATAAGACTTTAAGTCTTCCCCAGACAGGATTTAAACCCGGTTCATCCATTTCCTAAGTCACTTAATCTTCAGCAGTAAAGTAAGCACTACAGATTTCCTCAGCTGACATCTTTCTTCATTTTTTAAGACTTGCCAACTAATTTGTCTTCTATCATTTGACATTCTCTTAAAAATGTAATGATTTATTCTCCTTCAGTAAAAGAAATACCTTGATTCCAAAGCACTGTTAAACTTTCAATACTGCCAATAATAGGAGGTTTTGATCTCAAAAACAAAAACTAAATTTTATCTAGGGGAAGTTACTTAAGTGAAATGAGGCATCTTAAATATTTAGACATTTCTTCTGATCACTTTTGAGGAATGGAGTAAAACTTTAAAATTATAAGTTTCATTTCAGTTCTAAATTATGTTTTTAGAGCCGATATTTCAGATTTTCAGTGCTTACTATTCAGTGAAAACTCAAGATTATGATTATATTGCAGGGTTTCTTTTGGAATCAAATCTTGTCTAATCAAATTTTAATTATGTGTCAATTGAGAACAGTCTAGCAAGCGGTTCCTCTAACTAATGCTTTAGTCTTTGCAGAGTTCCACTGAAGTAAATGGGGACCCACTTCGGAGAAGAGACTGCTTTTATTGGTTAATATTCAAGTTTTGGGACTTTATACGACAATTCAAATGACATTAAGTAATGAGACCAAAGGAATATCTGATTTATTTACATTCAAGTCAGAAATAATGATGAAATTTAGTCTTGAGGAATTATTTTGGATAAACTGGGTAGGATTCAGACTGCAATATAATCCCTAAAAGCCAGAGACATACTACTCTGAGGGAAGAAAATTATATTAAGGAACATCCAGCAAGATTGCACAGATAAGTGTATATATGAAGGAGATTAAAAACCAAGATCTGGGGACTTAAGAAGACTTTCTCAAATGGAAATGTCATGGACATCTGGTGAGAGGTCACTGCAGCATTTCCAGCTGTGGTTATTCATCCAGCAGTATCTTATTTTGGATATCAAACTCAAAATTATGTTTTCTTCAATTGACAATAGGAATATTACATCAGAGAAAAGCAATACAACATTGTTTTTCACTTAAAGAATTAAGGAAACAATGTTACCAGTTCTAAATTGTTGTATCAAAAGCAGAAACATCAATGCACATACATTATTCTGAATAGCTGACTACAGAATGATTGATACAAAACATTTAGAAGGTTGCAATTTTCACAGTAATAGTAATATAGTACTTCATTTCAGTAAGTGAAGTTCAAATTGAATTAGAAAAAAGCAGCAAATGAGAAAAAAAAGGTGGCTTGATCTATCATTTGATTTAAACAGTGGCCTGTGGATATATTTTTTTCCTGATTTCTGTATCATTACTGAGTTTTGTAATGAGTGGTACATTTAAATCATTTGAACAAATCAGAGACAATTAGGCCAGCCATAGCCCTTTGTTACATTGTGGATATAAACCTTATGCTTCCCAGAGTGGTTACATTCTATTTAAGACTTTTTAAAAACCTTTTGGTTTGTTATAACCTCTTTCTCCAGAGAAAGAGTCACACATTCTTCTCTAAGAGAAATTAATTTAATTTGGTGATAAAAATAAGATATTTGGCAAAAGGGTTTTACACGAGTAAAATATAACCAAGAAAAGGCATTTCACTAAAACATTCAGCACAAAAAACACATTCCACAGAAAACATCCACTAAAAACAATTAATATATTAGCTTTAGTAAAACACAATTCATTGGTGGTATTGCCCACAAGAGAAGGAAAAGAGTAGCAGAAGAAAACAGATTAAAAGGGGTAAAGAAAGAGGGAGAGAAAAGAGGGGAGAATAGTTACCAACAAGAATCGATGATTAAGATGGTGCCAGCTGGAGAGGGAGAAGAGAGAGAGAGAGAGGTGCTCAAATGGCATCTTGTGTATTTATGGAGTTCAGTTTTCCCTTCCAGGCAGGATATCTGGTCAGTACCTTCCAGGCCAGAGTGAGTTGTGCTGTAGCCAGTCCCAGGCTCCAGGGATGTGATGTGGGTGGGTTACCAGGCAGGTCTGTTTTGACTGACAGCCCGGCTACAGGGCCTTTACTGATACCATGTGCTCTGCACAGGCACAGCCATGTTGGCTTTGCCCTGTACCCTCAACAGGGACAGATTTTACCTTGTGTGCAGATCTTACCATGTACCTGCAGATCCAGGCCCAGCTCTTCCCCACATCCACATCCACACTAACAGTGAGTTGGTTACGACCCATTTCAATAATTCAGTAAGATTCAGATCAAGGATCTCACACCCTTCACAGTATGGAAGGGATTAGGTGGAAGTCTCATGAATACCTGGAGAGGACAGTGTAAATATAAGAGTTATGAACACATAAATTTTTTTGATTCAGCTATTAAACTAAGACAATGCCCCAAACTGAAACAAAAAAAACACACAGAAAAACCCAAACAAACCGGGACAACCAACCAAACCAAACCAAACCAAACCAAAAAATTCAACAAAAAATCAAAAATGACAAACAAAAACCCCCAAACTCAACAGGAAAAAAGAAAACCTAAACATACCCCAGTAACTAAAGGTTTTCACCTTTTCTACATCAAAATGAAAATGCAAAATAGGATTCTATTTCGTCACTGTGCCTGGCCATCCAGACAGTTTTTAACTCAGCAAAGAGTACACCTGTCCAAGCTGTGGCCTGCCAGCTTTACCAGGAGACTGCCATAGGAAGTAGTATCAAAGGCTTTACTGAAGTCCAGGTAGACTACATCCACAGCCTTTCCTCATACATTAGGTGGATTACCTGATCTTAAAAGGAGATCAGGTTGGTCAAGTAGGACTTGCCTTTCCTAAACATATGCTGAATGGGCCTGATTTCCTGCCTTCCTGTACATGCCATGGGATCACACTCAAGATGATCTGTCCCATAACCTTCCCCAGCACTGAGATGAGCCTGACAGGCCTGCAGCTACCCAGATCCTCCTTCCGACTGGGAATCATATTGGAGGGAGCTCTGTCTGGTTCATCATGCTCCTTCTAGTGACAGTTTTTGACTGTGTGGAAACCATCATTAGGTCTGCTCTAGGTGGGCAGGCAAAAAACACCAGGTGAGCTCACCTACAAAGCTGGGAGGATGGCTACACCCTCCTACATGCCCTGCCAATGTAAGCTATCATGTAAACTGCTGCACCAAATCCATCTTATGTGCCACATCCTGTTTGCCCACCCAGTTAGCTGTCCTCCTGGTCACTGTGTCCTGTGGAGCCATTTAAATCTTCTACAGTTGCTCTGGTAATGCCCTTGCCACGTCAGCACTGCTTTCAGGAGCTGTGGCTCCTACTGGATTTCTCCACCCTTTCTTGGGTTTCCCTGACTCAGGGAAAACCCCACCTAGCTGCTTTGGGTGTTTTGCCCAAGTATTACTGTAGTCACTACTGCTGTCACTGCCATCAAAGCACCTTATCAACTGACTCAAGAAAAGGAAAGGTTAATAGACTGATTTTCAGTGTGTCTGTCTCTTTTCCTACTGTAAGAGGCTTGTCAGGGTAATCCAGGTAATTGTATGCTTTTATCTCCCTGAAATTACTGAAACACATTTCTTATGTACTTGTGAAAGCTGGCTTTTATGGTTTTTTGTTGATATTGTTCTATTTTGTATTAACAATTAAAAATTGGCAGCAAAAGAAGCAGAAATCCTATGTCCTGTCTACTAGTCAGAAGTCCAAACCACAACAAGCAATCTCTGTTTCTCTCAGTGTTTTGTTCAGTATTTAATAACTGATTTTTTTTTTTTTTTTTTTTGGTATAAAGACTTGAGGACTTTTTTATACTTCTCTGTATCTGGCTGTACAGGGAAGAGAAGACCCAAATTTAAATCTCAACCACCATCCTAAGAGATATTTAAACCTCTTTGCACAAGTGGATATCATGAGATCTAGAACATGCACTGGAGTGTGACAAATATCTCTCTCTGCCTCTACAGAAGCCATTTTATTTTGTATATAATATTCAAAGTCATTGTCAAAAATATCAAAAGGATGATACACTAGACTACAGGTTCAGTCATTAGAAAAATAAATTGAAATCAGATCTTCCAGTTACAGGTAGTATTCCAATATTTGAGTTTACGAGTAGACATTTATCATCAATTTTCATATTTTATATGAGAAGAACATCAGGGCCAAAAGATTTGCCAGATATGTATCTGTCTCTTCTGCAACCCTATTTGGACTGTGGAAGAACTGATTCATCTGCTTATGCTTTAGCTTTTGATTCTTTAAAGTATTTGTATGTCATTAAGAAATTAATTAAATTGAGACCATGCCTTTACTTGACTAAGTTCTAAAGAATATGCAGTGAAGGCATTCCCCATGTGCCTCATGTTTTTCCCCTTTTCCCTCATAGTAATGGTAGCTCAGGTGTTAAAACTCTTTCAGTGAAAAAAAACCAGTACGTTGCAATTCATAGAACTGTGGTGCACTGAAGTCACAAAGAAAGAAGCTTAGGAACACCCATCAGTTATACTCTTGTAATATGGATAACTGGCATTAGCTTGGCAAATTCATCTGGTACTGCAGCTGGCCTGCCTGCCTGGGAGCAGCAAAAGGTGTGGGCAGGTGCTTAAAACATACACGATCTTGAAGGGGATCATGAAGCAAACAGCTTTGTTAATGCACTTGGTCTGCCTAGAATGGAGTTTACATTCTTCATAGTAGCCCGTATAGTTCTGTGTTCTGGATTTGTCATTAAACCAAATTTGATAACACATCAATATTTTGGCTATTCCTGAACAGTCCTTGCTTATCATCAAGGATTTCTATTTTTCTCCCTCACCTTTCCACCGCACTGCCCCACCCCAAATGGTGCACTGGGAGTGTTCAAGAAGTTGGGAGGGGGCACAACCGAGAGAGTTGACCCCAAATGGCAGTTCTTTCTGGGTCATTCTTGCCACCTGTGCAGGTCTCTCCGTAAGGTGGCTCAAAAACTGCACAGGCATGGTTTTACTTCAAGTCCTGTGTGCAATTTTGGGTGCCAATATAAGAAGAATATGGATCTAAAAAAGTGTCCAAAAGAGGGCTGTGTGGATGATGAAGGATCTAGAGAAGAAGCCGCATGAGGAGCAGCTGAGGTCACTTGATTTGTTCAGCCTGGAGAAGAGGAGACTGAGGGGAGGCCTCACTGCAGTTTACAGCTTCCTCATGAGGGGAAGCAGAAGGGCAGGCACTGATCTCTTCTCTCTGGTTACCAGCAATAGGACCTGAGGGAATGGCATGAAGCTGTGTCAGGACATGTTTAGGTCAGATGTTAGGAAAAGTTTCTTCACACAGAGGGTGGCTGAGCACTGAAACTCCCACTGAAACTTCCACAGCTCCCCACAGAGACGGTTTTGGCACCAAGCCTTCCAGAATTCAAGAAGCATTTGGAAAATGCTCTCAGGCAAATGGTGTGATTCTTGGGTTTGTCCTGTGCAGAGATAAGAACTGAACTCAATGTCCCTTTTGAGTCCTTTCAGCCTCAGGATATTCTATGACTTTATGGTTCTAACTACAGCACTCAGCTTGGTGTCCTCTGCATGATTTCTGATGGTTCATTTAATACTATTATGTCATTGATGAAAATGTTATATATTATTGGCCCCAGTATGGTCCAATATATGGTCCCAGCACTTGTTGACTAATTTCCATTTGGAAATTAATGCATTGACTGTAACTCACTGGACACAGCCTTCCAGACAGATCATAAATTCAATATCCTCTCTGTATCCAAGGATATCACTGGTAGTTATGTTGTCAAGTAAGACTTCTCAGTTTGTGAGCAGTAAGTCCAGTAATGTTCCTAGTCACACACATCTGCGACAGAAAATAATCCTCACTGCATTTTAGAAACCTGATGGATGACTTGTGCACTGCTATGTTTGTTTCCCACAAAATTTCTGGGTAACTGCAATCATCCATGAGGATCAGGATTTAATCTCTATTTTGACTTGCACCAAGCCCTAAGCTTGATGGTTTTATAGATGTATCATAAACTAAAATTTTAATCAGGATGATGATGGTGAAACAAGGGTTTTATTTACCCGTATTAGTTACTTACATTTATCTATTTTTAATTTCATCTATTAGTTTGGAATTTCTTTTTTGGTTTTGGTGGTGGTGGTGGTTTTAATTGTTGTCCCTTCATTCCTCTTGCCTCCTGAAATTTTTTTAAGTGTTTTTTCTGCTCTTTGAAGCATGGCCTTGGGCATATTTTTTTAAAATAAGTTTGTACCAAGACCTGATGGTTTACTTCCTTTCCCAGACCATTAATAAATAAGGTAAACAGAAAAAGTCCCTACATGCAACCCTGCTGAACCACTGATATTTTCCCTTTTTGGCCGAACTGAATTTTTGTTTATGGTTTTAATTTATTATTTATTTTTAAAGCTTTCTATTTGTCCTGCTGAATAAGAAAAAGGCACGTTTGTCTTCATTTTTACTTGCAGAACTTCTTGATATCAAACAATGCATAGTAGAGAATGAGAGAACATTCATTTCATGTAAATCATGACACAAGAAACCAAACTAGTTGTGTTTTACCAAGTTTACAAAAATCCATGCTATTATAGTTTTATTACAATAAACTCAATCTTACTGTAGAGTAATTAGATGAAATCCATATAAACCCCCCATCTAACTGTATTAATCAAACTTGAAACAAATCAGCTATATTTCTCACTAAATGTTTCTGCCTTTCCATTTTTCCACTATGAAGAATGGTATTAATTTTCCAGCTAATTAGAATGCATCATAATTCTGAAGTCTAGCATCAAATTTTACTTTCTCTCTACAAATTGTAATTAAACAAGCAACTCAGAGCATATTACAGCTTTATGCAAAAAAACATTAAAAAGGGGTTGAAATAACTTCTCATAGAATGTGCTTACCAAAGATTTCTAAATGCCTTAAGCCACAGTGAATCGGAAAACTTCATCTCAGAAGTATTCAATTAATTAGGAAAATATATTTTAAAAATAACATATTCAGTGACTGACAGGAAAAAAACCCCTAACATTATTTTTGAATAGTTCTAATGAGCTCCATTCGTAATTTAATTCAGGACATTTAGCAGATGTGCTATCTGCTTAAACTCTATAGAACTTCCTCAAACGTAAGAAGGTTTTCATGGTGAATATGCTACCATCACTGAAGTAAGAATGTGGTGTTCTGCATTGTGCACACTATTATTTTGAGAGAAAAAGTTCTACAGGGATCTGTTTTGCCCCAACAGTACCCCACCAACAGAAGAATGTGAAAGGATTTGAAATGAAAAATAATAACTGATATTTTATAAAGTTTGACTTTATTTGTTGTGGGTTTTTTTAAACTGTTTAAATAAAAATGCTATTGCTTAAAATATATTTAAAAAAATCAGGAAAACTATCTGTCTCAGGGTTTATTTACATTCTAAATACATTATAAAAATAAACTGCTATACTCCGTAGTCACAATTTGTTGTGATCTTGATAAGGGCCAGTATTGCACTGAGCAGAATAGATGCTAATTAACATTTATATACATATAATTTGGGAGGAATATATCAGACTTGTAATAATAAATGCTGTAATCTATCTAAATTCTGTAACTCTTGAAACAGTAGGCTGGAAAAGATGATACAAGAGAGAAACTGAATGCCTATCTTACCCACAGATAACTGACTTGATGAAACTGTTATTAGAAAAGTTAGACATTGGGGACTTAAAGTTTAGTAGGCAAAGGTTTTAAAATGTGAGTTTTTTCACATTTACATTCAATACAGACCTTTATATTCCTCTCTTTTACATAAAGGGATAAGTTAAGGGCAGTGAGTTAAGGGCAATAAATTCAATGATTTTGCTTTAATCTACGTCTTTCATTTTACCCAAAGGGATATTTAAACTTTGTTTTAAAATATGTATTGAAACAGCCCCCACAAGCACTACTATGAGTAAGTATTTGCCAGAATATATATAAATCTCAAGAAACTCGATCTGCAATAGTTCAGGCATAACATTTTGCTGTAGTCTGGAAATGTCTGGGCAAGATCTAGAGGTAAATGTTTGACACAAGTATAGTGAACTAATATTATACTCAGTGCTTTTGTCTTCTGAAGTGCACGTGCTCGTGTGTACACCATACTCAGATACACAGTCTTAGACCTTCGAGAGGTCTAATACAAGACAATTTACTCTTTTGATTTTTTTTTCTGAACAGATGGACTTAAATTTAAATAGACATTTCCACCTTTCTTAAGATTTATCACACTCAGTGGATTACTTAACAATGTTGTGGAAAAACTCCTTTCGATTGTGGAAGTAACATTACTGAATCCTGTTTAATGCAACACTTACACTTTTTCCATTTTAATCTGGTACTTCCCATCCAGCAGGACTAATTTTCCTACATTTTTTTATGTCACTACTAGTAATACAATGAAGACTGACTAGTACTGCTACTACAATGACCCCAATGACGCAAAAATAATTAGCTTTGTATAGTAATGCAATTTTTGTGGCACTTCCTCTTTCTTGTTTCCAAAGGGAAATTTTGTATGTGCTGTTGCCTAAAAGCCCGAGAAGAAAAAAAGACTCCAGGCCAAATTAGGTAGGAGATAAGATAAAGAAGCAGAAGTTTTAATGAGGCTCCAGGAATACAAACCCACGTGTGCACCTTTCAGCTCAGCTGTTACAATTTTATAATGATTTCCATCCAATCCTTGTTCATCCACCCCCTGGTTCTGCCCCGTTCTGCCCCCCAACATGCCCCTTCGGGAATTGAGTCTTCCTCATCTTCGTTTTCTTCACAGCACGTGCAGTCCTTGAAGCCCTTACAAAGCTCCGGGCTTGAAGGTTGTTGTGCCTATGTTTATATCTTCTGGTGCAGATTTTAAGGTGTTTTTCTACAATTCTACCTCGAAAAGGAGACTAAACACACTAACGGAATTTAGAGGGATTGATATGGAATGGGGTAGTAGGGTTGGGTATGTGTAAACACCTTGTTAAGGGTAAGGGATATAACACAGCTACATTAAAATCTACATTCCCTGTACAACTACTTCTAAAATCTACAAAAAAATTAAAACCTCAAAAACTCTAAGGCATCATGCCCATACAGGTGAGAGTAGTAGTTACTAAGTCTTACATCAAATGTATTTTGGAGCTGGATACTTTCTGTGCTGGGAGGTCTCTTTTTTTCTTTGGAAATCTTAATCAAATGTTAAGCTTGGTAGATATATGTAATACATATCATTAACTCTACTGAGAATTTAAATAGAGAAATACTGTTTTCTGAGGTTTTAATAACAGCATAATTTCATAACATTATAAACCAAAGCAATTATATAGACTAGAAGAGACTACTAGTGCTTAGCTAGTAAAATTCCACACTGAGAGAAGGATCAACTTAGATCAGACTGCTTGGAACTTTGTCCAGCTGTGTTTTGAAGCAAGCAGCTAAAGGATTTATCTAAAAAATTTTCACTCTGGTGTATATTCCTAATTATATCTTCAAGACTTTGTCTTTGCCCAGTTTTTCTCTCTTACAAAATTCCTATTTTCTTTATAGCTTGAACCTGTCAACAGACTTCAATTAACTTCACATCTTCAACTGGATTTCATGGCAATCTATGAAATTAATTTTTCACAGTGCCATGAGCCTATCTGTTCTTTATTTCATACTCAGTAATTAATATCCGAGGAAGGAGATGTATAAAAAGAGAACTATGAAGCCAGGAGAAATTAATATCCTGTATCTATTGCTTTTAGATTAAAAGCAGATTTCCTTAAAATGGATATAGTTTCTCTGCATAAAGGAAGCAAATGTTACATAACGAACACTGGTATTTATATCCATGCTAAATCCACGCTCTTCACAGAGATGTTTTTCCAGAACTAATCTCAGCTTCTCACTATGTAGTGTAGGTGTATCATCAGTCCTTCCCATCCTGCTACTTGCAGAGACCTTCTTTTCCCTAACATCAGAACCTGTATTCAAGCAAATAAAAGGCAGAGCTGATTAGGGTAGGCATTTTTTTACAGTCAGTATCCAGTTATGGGCAAAAGGGAGCACACACCAGATATACAAAGATAACGGATGTTTATTGATCCTGTTCACATTTTCATATTTGAGTAATCTTAATTGTCTAGCACAAGAGGAAAAACCTAATTTACAAAATGGAATGAACGGTTACACAAAACAGCTGCTGCATCCTGAGACCTTTGGAAGGGGAGCGAGGTATCTGTGCTGGGTTTTCCCCTGTCTAGGGCCCATTCATCCTTATGTTTGCATTTCCTTGTCAAAATCACCTTCATTCTCCCAGGCTGCCAGCTGCAGCCTGGCCATGGCCTCCGTTTTCGCCATTCCCATGAGCACAAAGGACTATGGTTTGCAGTCAGTGTCTTTGTCCAGGGATGTCACCCCCTCCCCAGTGGAGCCACTCCCTGAGCTGAAGCTGGAGCAGAGGAGTCAGCAGTCACTGGCACTGACACAGGCTTTAAACTAGTGACACCCGGCTCAGGGCTGTTGAGGCCAAACTCCTGCGATGCTGACTCAGAACACAGTCATGGCATCCCCCTGATAAGGGCAGACATCATATTTACAAACATACATATTTACAGACTCCACCATCTGTGCTGCCTATCAGGACTCATTGCAAGTGAAGAGGCAGATTTCTTCTGGCTGTGTGTTTTGTAGTGAGACAGCAGTCCAGGGATCACAGTGTTGACTGTAAGATGAGGGGACTGAATATTAATTACTTCAGCATTCATCTTTCATTAGCCTCCACTCTTCCCTTCACCTTGCTGCACTCTTTAAGAAGGAGGCACGTTGTAAGAAGTCAGTAAGAAAGCATTAAGAAGGTTTTACCATGCCCCACCGAATACTCTTTGAACAAGGTGCCTTGAGGAGTCAGCTAGCAAGGGCTTAGGGAAAAATGAACATTGCAGCATGTATCTCCTATTCAGAAAACAATCCTTAGTGGTCAAGGGTTTATTTTTACATTTATATCCACAAAGTTTTTGTTCAGCAACAAAGTTTGTCCTGCTTTGTTCCACACAGTTACTTACATCCATGGGGCAGAGTTTACAAATTGCTATCTGTATTACTCGATAGTGTTTTATCCTCCCTGGAAGGATCTAGGTGACAATGCACTGAGAAGGCACAACAGGTGTTCTGCTGAGGAACATCAAGACTTCTCTGCACCTTTTCCATGGCATGCACTTCACAGTGAACTGGTAGCTGTATCAGTATAAATACTAAAACCTTATGCAGCACATAAAAAGTCAGAAGACACAGAACACTGGATGTATTGGAATAAGGAATGAGGAATAAGGGGAGCAATTAGGGATGATGGTAAAACAGAAGAGGAATTAAAATAATTTTTTGCATCTGTGTTTGCTATCAAAGATAATCACTCATCCAAGGGCACTTTTCATGGGAGATTATACTATGGGGTTAAGAAAATGATAGTTTCCAAGAAGGAAGTTATAGAGCAACTTAAAAAAAATTAGGTGCAGTAAATCACTTATGAAATTGTTATTTCAGAATATAATAATTTTATTTTTGGCATTATCACTTACCTTGGATGAGGAAAATTCCAAAGCAACACTTTTTTTTTTTTTTTTTTTTTTTTTTTTTTTTGAGGGGTAGATAAATTGTGAAATGGTCTTAAGTTGAACTGTCAAGAGAAGAGGTTTTAGGAAAAATTGCTATGCCAAACACTAAATCAGTAGGGACACTTGATATTCATCCAGGACTAGAAGAGAAACTCACTTATGAAATTGCTGCAAGATTGACTACGCGTTGTAACTTTCTGGCTAAATCAATCTCATTGCCAAAAAGAATGTAAGCTGAGAATGTAAACTGACACCAGTTTTTAGAAAGGCCTCTAGCAATGATTCTAGGAAGTGAAGATGAATAGATCTAACTCTACTACAAGACAAGATAATAGATGCTATAATAAAGAATAGTATCAGTAGGTGCATGAGTAAACATGATCTAATGAGAAGATCCATACAGCTTTTGTGAAAGAAAGTCATGCTTCACAAATCTATTAGTGTTCTTGTAGAAGTAAATGATAATATGGATCAATCAATACTTAATAATTAAAAGAAAAAAGAAAGAAAAATAGCCTCATTAAGGAGGATTAACAACATGAGGAATGATTATTGAATAGGTTCATAGTTGGTTAAGAGGAATATAGAGGGCTGAATAGACAAAACAGTAGTGAAAGGTTATCACTCATAAATGATTTGAAAATTATGTAGAAAATGTAAAATTTACAACTGGTACAAAACTGTTCAGTGTAGAAAACTAGAGGTAACTGTGAAAAGGTGTAAAATGATTCCATGACAACTGAGTAACGGGGTAATAACATGTCTAATGACATTTAGTTAGCATAAAGCCTTTTATATGAGGAAAAAAATACATGATGAAATGAAAACATGTTTAGTGTCTTAGTAACAGGACAGAACTTCCTCTGTCTATTATGGATAGGTCTCTCAGGGTCAAAATTTGCAAGTAGGTCAGAAAGGAAGCAGAAGTTCGGAAAATACTACCCTGAAATTGTGCAGGATCTGTTGCTTCAGCTGGATCCCAACAAGTCTATGGGGCTTGACGGGCCAAGAATCCTCAAAGAGCTGGCTGATGTCATTGTAAAACCTCTCTCAATGATTTTTGAGCAGTGTCGGGAATCCAGAGAGGTCCCAGATGACTGGAAGCCGGAGAACATTGTTTTAGAAGGGCAAGAAGGAACCTGGAAATTACAGGCCTGTAAGACTCACTTGAGTACCTGGTAAAGTTACGGAGAAGATTATTCTGGAAGTGTTGAAAAACACCTGAAAGACAACGCAGTCACTGGTCACAGACAGCACAGCTTTAGGAGAGGAAAGTCCTGCTTATCAAACCTGATTTCCTTGGATGACAAGATAACCCATCCAGCTGATCAAGGGAAGCCAACTGATATAATCTTTCTGAATTTCGGTAAAGCTTTCAATACAGTCTCTCACAGGATCCTTCTGGACAAAATGTCCATCACACAGCTGGATAAACACATCATGTGGTGGGTAAGCAATTGGTTCATGGGGCAAGCACAGAAGGGTAATAGTGAATAAGGTAACATCAGAGTGGTGACCTGTCATTAGTGGGGTTCCACAGGGCTCCATCTTAGGCCCTGTGCTCTTCAACATCTTCATTAATGACTTGGACACAGGACTGGAAGGGAATACTAGGCAAGTTTGCAGATGACACAAAACTGAGAGGAGCTGTTGACTCCCTCGAAGGCAGGGAGGCCCTGCAGAGAGACCTCAACAAATTAAAGGACTGAGCAATCACCAAACATAGGAAGTTAAACAAGAGAAAGTGCTGGATTCTGCATCTGGGGTGGGGCAACCTGGGTATACGTACAGACTGGGAAATGAGATGCTGGAAAACAGTGCCAGGAAAAAGGACCTGGGGATCCTGGTTAATGGCAAGTTGAACATGAGTCACCAGGGCCCTGGCAGCCAGGAGGGCCAACTCTGTCCTGGGGGGCATCAGGTTCAGCATCTTCAGCTGGTTGAAGGAGGTGATTTTCCTGCTCTGCTCTGCACTAGTGTGGCATCACCTTGAATATTTTGTAGAGTTTTGGTCACTGTAATATAAAAAAAGACATCAGTCTATTGGAGCGTGTTCAAAGGAAGGCAAAAAAGATAGTGAAGGGCCTTGAGGGGAAGCCATGTGAGGAGTGGTTGAGGTCACTTGGTCTGTTCATCCTGGAGAAGAGGAGATGGAGGGGGCACCTCATCACATTCTACAGCTTCCTCATAAAGGGAAGAGGAGGGTCAGGCACTGAAATGATGAGAGACAGGACCTGAGGGAATGGCCTGAAGTTGGTTCGGGGGAAGTTTACATTGGATATTAGAAAAAAGTTCTTCACCCAGAGGGTAGTTGGGCACTGGAACAGGCTCCCCAGGGAAGTGTTCACAGCACCAAACCTGATAGAATTCAAGAAGTGTTTGGATAATACTGTCGGGCACATGGCGTGACTCTTGCAGATGGTCCTGTGCAGGGTTAAGAGTTGGACCCCATAATCTTTGTAGGCTCCTTCCAATTCCGCATATTCTATATTCTGTGGGCCTGGTGACTGACTGGGTGGCACTGCCAGACTTCGTCTGGGAGGAGGAAGGGGGCTATCTTGGTCTCCTTGTCAAGGTGTAATAGGTTGACCCTGGTTGCATGCAAGTCCCCAGCCAGAGACTTATTTGTTCACTCTCCTCAGTGGGACTGTTTGAAAGGATAAGATAGAAAAGCTTCTGGACCAAGATAAAGACAGGGAGATCACTTACTAATTACCATCACAAACAATAGACTCAGCTAAGGAAAAAATAATGTAATTTGTGGCCTATTAACAGTATATGTATCATACATCTCATTCTTCAGAAGCTAATGCTGAGTTGTATCTAAATATTTTTGTAGGTTTTTTCATTCAGAGAACAAAAAAACTGTTTTCATTTGGATGCAGATTCAGTGTTTAGTCAGTGATTCAGCTTATATACCAGAAAGTGAGGTGGTTCTAGTCTTGCATAAAAGAACATATTATTTTTTAATGAAATATTTTTTTTTGTGTCCAAATATATATGGAAATCATGTTTTATCTAGCAAAAGGGAGCATGCAGCATCAGTCCTATGAATTATATATATTAGATTCCAATAGAAAAAAAAGGAAATATAAAACACTACTAATTTATAGAAATAGAAGTGCTATCAGGTTTTTAAGGACTACATAATTACATTTGCTGTCTTATTAACATATCTTCTTACATTTGACAGTTACAAAGAGTTAGGTTTGGAGAGAAAATACAATGATATAAATGCCCCTGGCTTAGTTGCATGATACACATTCTAGATCTCTATCCAATTAACATTCATAATTAAATAGAATTTTTTTCCTGTTTAAAGCTAATTTTTAAGAATGAAAAGTTGTAATGTGTATTGCCCACTGTCATATTTCATAGATTCATATTTATGTTAGTAGATGTAAAACAAGGTGATACACTTTATATCTGGTCTTGAAATTTGTCTCTGATTGCATATGTGATGTCATAGGCTCCTATTTATACATGTAGATGAATTGTCTTACTGTCCCCTATGTATGTTATATACTCCCTAGCTGAGATTTACCTGACCTCTGTAAGGTAGATCTCTAAGACAACTTGAATGAATATAGGTTCCTATTTATTTGCAAAGAGTACACAGAAATACTTGCTCTTTGGAGATGCGTACTGTAGACATCAAAGGTATGATGTGATGAAAGAATGTATGAGTCCTGTCACATGTACCATAATTCCTTCCCAGGGCTGTGTTGCTAGAAAGAGATGGACTCTCATCTAATTTTAAAAGCCAACAGATTTTTATCCCTCAGTGAGCACTGGTAAGCTTCCTTACACTTTTCTATTTAGGTATTTTTATTTGTGGGGGGGTTTTTTTGTGCTGTTTTTCACTTTGGGTTTTTTTGTGGGTTTGTTTTGGTTTGTTTTTTTTTTCAGCAGCACTCACGTATTACTGAAAGGATGGCTAAATTCCATTTGTTGCCTGTTTGTTAACTGAGAAAATAAAGCTTTAAATTAGGAAGCAAGAGGGATACACACCTAGACTTATGCCTATACATTTGCCATATGTGTCTGTATAATGAACCAAGTGGTTATTTGTTATAGCCACTCTACTGAGGTTCAGCCTAAATGTCAAATTCATTTAACCTGGAATAGACATGGCTTTATATGACATAAAAAGACAGAGCCAGGCTCTGACAGGCAGATGACAGAAAAGGGGCATAAATTAAGAAGACAGAGGTTCATATTGGCTATGAAGAAAAGCTTTTCCCCTATGGAGAAAGCTGAGCACTAGAGCAGGTTGCACTTACAGGCTGTGCAGTTTCTATCTCTGGTTTTCCAGACCCAACAGCATAAAGCCTTGAGTAATTTGGTCTAACCTCATAGCTTATCTTGATTTGAGCAGGAGGTTGAAGTAGAGACTTTCTGAGGTCCCATCCAACCTGAATTATTCCATGATCCAACCTTATGACTATACTTAAAGGTAATATTAATTTTTCTGTATTTCTTTGTTTAGCTTTAGGTCTTGATCCAAAAATTTCCAGACCAAATGCCTAAATATAATTTTGCTTCTACAAAACCTTTTTCCCCCCCCCCTACATAAGATGTTTTTATGTGCCTACCAAGATTATATTCAGATATGTATACATTCACCTTAAGTGTGGTTGTTAACAAGCTGTTTCTGATGAAAAATTTTACTAGTAAATGGGAAAATGATTTGTCTGTCCCATCTGAAAATGATGTTGGAATAAAAGCAGTCTTCCACTTGTTGGAAGACAAGTAAATGATCCAGCTGTCCAGAATTCTTATATCACTTTCAAGCACACAAGGTGTAGCTAAATAAAATATCATAGTATTTTTTTTTATGTTTCTCAATTAAGAGATTTAGAGACACTTTTCTGATCAATTCAGTATGATTATTTATTCTGACCTATGATTTACTATGTTTTTCTGTAAAATTATTTTCCTTTATTTTTTCGAGAAAGCAAATCAAAACATAATGTTGTCTGACTATTTTTTGTGTTGTTATTGTTTTAGATAACTGCTCACCTAGAATCTTCAATAAAAGAAAAATTTCTGACTTTTCCAATGAGCAGATCTTGTAATTCATATGAATGCATTGATTGAGCAGATATTTTAGAACTGTCAAAGTGAAATCCAAAAAGTCATATTTTTCAATGGGTAATTCCAGTCGTGCCATCTGTTCTTGCCCTCAAAAATCAATACTGCTATATGAATCTCTTGATGTAATAACATAAGAAGATACTAGAAAGAAGCCCAGACATTTAAAGCTAAAGTCTATGTTTCATAATGCTATTTTTAGTTTGAATTTTTTGTTTAATTTTAATTTACTCTTTAACAGGCCCATTGTGTAAATTCATCTTAACAGCTCTCTAAACAGGCTTTCCCAAATATTTATTTTATACACACACATAAATATTTGGTGCTCTATCGATTCATTTATCTACTATATCTTTTGCATTTAAGGGATAGAAACCAATGCTTACCATTTCCACTAATTTTTTTCTTAGTGTTGCATGTTTTATATTTTATAGTCTTTTATAAAATCTGTTACATTTTTCAAAAGTGCCAAAGAGTATGTCTGAGATACGAGAACTGAAAGTAACGTTATAACTCTGTACTATTGAGGTGACTTGTCTGTTTCTTAATAAAATTCTTCATAAAAGCACAAAAAGCTTTTGGCCCATCACCTCCAAAGAAAAATTGGTTTAGAAATTGTACAGAACACAGGAAACAGAAAGCTTAATTTTTTATTATTCACTTCATTTTATAAAGGCATTTTCAGAGGCTCAAAGTAAATGCAAAAGACTTCAAAAATCAATAAAGCAATATTTTCTGTTTAGTATTCCCTTTTTTGAAATGTTTGGAAGTACAGTAGACTAGAGAATACAGCCAAAAGCCCCCAACCTGTAAAGCTTGCAGCTTAATGCTGCTGTTTTACAAGGAATCCATGAAAAATTGTGGTTGTTTTTTTTTTAATAGATTTATTTCTGAGGGATAACACACATTTTTTATATACTATAAATTGAATAATGTGCTTCTTTAAACAAGAAGTTTTGTGTTACATAGACATAAACTGAAGAGGTCAATATTATAGTCCTCTTACCCAACCAAGTAAACACTACAAAAATTATCCTTAACTAATGGTGATCTATACCTAAAAGAGATCTGTCCCATAGTGTCAGCTGTTGTGCTGTAAATTCGGAAAAAAGATATTAATACAAACTGTCCCAGGGAAAAGAGAATGAAGAGATTTTTTTTTCCTCTCCTTCAATTTGAAGACTGAGAGATTTCATTCATTAAATTTGCATTGATACTTTTTGCTGCTGATTAACTGTCATTTGCAAATTAAGGGATCACTGATCCCTTAATCAGGGAGGATGATGCTTTTTGAAAGGGACTTTTAAATTAGGTAACACCTAAAAATATATAAATGAAAATATTTCATATTTCCTTCTCTCATACTATTCTTTTCTTTCTGTTGTGTATCACAATGCAACAGATGTTTTGCTTAATTTTTCTACAAAGAATAAATACATGAAAAAAATGGAACAACAAAACTGAACTTTTCTACATTTTTCCCCAGTAGGCATTCTAATTGCTTTCATGAGGCGCTAATTAAAAATTAGCCTTTTTTTTTTTTTCCAGCATCAGAAACTTGGTTTTTGTTGATATTTTTTGTACAGTAATGGATATCTATGCTCTTCTAAGTCCCCCTTCAGCTGACATTTAAAGTAGAGGCAATTCCTATTTATGTCAATTACCACTGCCAGCCGTGTGGGAATAAATGAGACACTTGTTACGAGGCAGAATGAGTATGCTGCTGCTGCTAATAATTGTGAACTGCATTGCAGAAGACTGTTAGCTTCTTCTCAGTAAATGCTGAGATTTCTTAAAGAACTGATTTCTTATCTGCATTCAGCATAATACCACAGGAAAAAGATATAATGAAATGTAGCTGCACTGAGTCAACTACCAGAGACATCTGAGTCTATAGGCTTTTGGGATAGCAGTAGAGTAGTCACCAAGACATTCATGGTGTTTGAATGTATATCTCATTTTAAGGCACTGAGATTATTGAATTATAGGGATTATCTGTTTAGTCATCATCACCAATGATACAGTATAATAATCTAAAATATAGTTTGAAATCCTAGGACATTGATGGCATAAAGATGCTTTAACTTAATTAGAAAATCAAAATAGCATTATTAAATTTGTTTCCTTATGTATTTCAGGTACATAAAAATGAATCCATCAGTTGATTTCTAAGAAAGGAGTAGTCTTTTCTTTACAAAAAAGTAAGAAATTTTAATTTTTTTTTTATTTTTGCTATATCTTTGTGTCTATACACCAGATTCAATAGTAATGTAGAGGTAACTAGCACTCTCTTTTACGACAGTACTGTAAAGCCTGATTCTTAAAACACAGCAACCATCAACAGGTGGAATGCCAATGACCTGTGTTTAATGGGGACAATCCCACAGGTCTTACACAAGCTATTGGTGCCATGAGGAGCACGGGAGAAGAAGCATACATCCTGTCCTAACTGTCAGAACTGCTCAAAGCTGACTGAAGTACATTTTGTACCAATAGTCTTTTGTGGGGTCTTTAATAATCAAAGTACATGAAGATGATCTTATGGCTTCTTCTCCACAACCTCTATTTCTGGCTGTGGGAGCCTGGACCTGTGCCAAATAGTTAGGGGATAGTGCAGTTTTCTCCAGATTTCTATTATCTCCTGTGTGTCGAGTCCTCCAAGAAATGAAACCTGGAAATAAATTTATATAAAAACCTTCTCTAGCACTATCATGGGAATATGGCAGGTGTTTTTAAAAACAAGCTAACATTTTTTTCCTACTTGTCTTTAACTAGAGCTAGAGAACATGATGAACAAAAGCCAACAAACTGACACTAGATAATGATCAGATGAATTCAACTAGTGAAAGTTACAGTTTTTCATGTTATTTTTATGCCCAGGGTATAGGTAAATTTGAAGATCAATGTACCAATAGACAGTGTATCACTGAATGACGGAAACTTTGGCAAGATGCAAGACTAGAAGAAAATGAACTTACAATTCATAAGTATTAGAGTTACTAATTTTATCTTGTAGAAGGGAGGCAGAGTTTATCTATCTTTTTCATTTCATATTTTATAACAAAACAATGCAGTGCCAATTTTTTAAAGCAAATATGACTTTGCTATTAGGAGGCCTCTGGCTGTGCACTGATCCTGCAGTGCAGGGGCTCAGCGTCTCCATGATCTGAGCTGGGAGTTGCTGCTGTTGCCTCCTCTGCTCCAGCTTCATCTCTGGGGATAGCAGAGGGGTGACACCCCTCCCTACCACAGTTACTGCTAGCAAACCATAGCCTCGTGTGTCTGGGGGAGTGTCACATCTGAGCAAATCAGTAGCTGCAAGGCATTATTTTATTTGGTTTGGTTTTGGTGTAACATTTTTAACTTGAGACTTTTTTTTGCAGTCATTTGGAATGTTAGCGTCACTGACTGGACCTTCAAAATCAATTTACTGTATTTTAGTGAAAATACTAAAACATTAATTGGACTAACAAAAAATTCTTACCTTCTCTTTTGCACATAGCAAGTTTCTGAGTGTGATTCACTTTTGCCATTATTATGCTATTGGTATCATTCTAGCTATTGTCAGCGTATGTTTGCAGAAAATAAGAAACTCTAGAGAAAGAATGATTAAAATTCTTTACTATAGCACGATTCCCCAGATGTAGTGCATTAGCAGGAGATTAATGTTGGAGTGAAAATTATCCATCATTTATCTAATATAATATTTATTTGTGGTCAGATCAAATATTTAATCCATCATGGGCTTCATATTGATATTTTATATATAAATGAAATTTTTTTTCTTCCTGCCTGAGGATTTTATCACTTTTCTTTTTTCCCTTTCAGTGTTTAGTCAAACAAAAAACAATTGCAAGCAGCCAGAATCTGCAAATATATCACAGTATTGTCTACCATAAGCAGGAGGCCTGTAGCAATGGGGCATTATCTGTCTTAGTAAGAGTTGACATACCTGACAATACACAAGCAAATTTACGCAATGAGGTTATTTTAATAAGTTATATGGCTCAAACCCCAAATTTATGGATTATTACTGAGAAATTTGTTAGGTGACTCTATAGCCTTCTTTATTACCTCAAAAACCTGAGGGTTTTTTATTTTACTAATGAATTAATTTCAACATAAACAACTACATGGATTCAAAACTTAAAATGTAAGTAAAGTGGTAGTTGCCTGCATCTACAGACCAGTCTAAAAATAATTTTAAATTGTTATAAATCATTTATTGAAATAGCAAACAGGAAGTTCTTTCCACTTTTTTTTTTCCTCCAGACTGAGTCTCTATTGGGCTTGTTTCCCAATTCTTTTGAATAGCTCTATAAACTATTCTTTTAGTGAAAATTCTATTATGATATTGTGCAAATCAGATTTTTGTTTTCCACTAAAGGCAACAAAATATTGCTCGTAAAAGTGGAGAAACAAATTTAAAAACTAATGCAGACTATCATTAGCATGCTGTAGCCTGGATCTCCTGATACGTCTCTTTTACATGCTATAGCATATCTTAGAGAGGATGAAAAAGTATGCTTAACAAAAAACATTTAAAAATACGTTTTAGTTCTAAGTTTCAACAAAAAGATGAAGCAACCTCACTAATATAAATAGACGCTACTTAGAATTTGTAAACAACTCACTGTGCAAACACATCAGAATCTGTCCAGCCTCTTAGTTGTCATTTTCACATTGAATATGAGTTCCAGTTCAGATTGAGATTTTTCAAAGGAAATGGTCCTTTATTCCCTAAATTATAGTAAACTGCATAACACTCAACTCTGAGATGAAGGAGTGTGGTGTATACTGCTACTGGAAATGAAACAAACATCTGTTTAATGAGGATTTGTCTTGAAGCACCTGTTTCTGAATTCTCAAAGTAAATGGAAAAATTGGGCTAATGGTTTTGTTTATCAGCCACTTTCCAGTTGTTTGTGTCTGTTCTGAAGATAATGCACTTCTGGGGATTCATGGGACAGTAAGGCATGATACCACAGATAAAAAGCGTATTTTAAAAAAATATGGAGGAAATTAATTACTTGTTTTGAGGTTTTTAAGGTTTAAATCAGCTCCCACATTAAGCATTTTACTTGAAAATTATCCACCTATTCATAATTAATATACTTTAATAGAAGATAATAGTTGTTTGCAAATTACCAGCTACACTACGGTAAATTAGATACAGTATATACAGACCCAACAAAGTAATTACTGGTTTTGTTTTAAAACATCATAAGTAATTGAAAATTTTCTCCCTGAGTTATATAATCCTAGTTTAGCTGTTAACAAACACCTGATGTCCCTCAACTACCCCATTTCATACCTTAAAGCCAGAATAAAGAGTACTGTTAAAATTGAACTTTACAGGAAGACCTCCATAGTCTGTAATGCAAAAGTGGATCTAAGAAATCATTCACCAGTCCCCTGTCTCTGACATGTTTGGAAGCAGATTAGGGACATTGCTGTCTTCTGCTTGGCCAGGGAGAAGAAAGGCCAATGCTATCTGTTCTGCATGGCCTAATGGTCCTTCTAACAGCCTTTTCCACTGAAATGTTTTTCTTCCAGGCACAAACATTTTGGAAATATCCAGTAAAAGTCATATACACACAGGTGTAGGCATAAATGTACAGTTATTTTGCCTGTTTTCTATTGCTACTGTGGAAAAGCTGCAGAGGTTAACCAATGTATATCTGCTATTCCTGTTTCTTTAATTTGGAGAGCAACTGTTCAATTCCAGTAAACTTATTTTTAGTAGGATATAACCTTTTTTGAGAATACCATATTTTATAGACAGTTTCTGTGGCTGAGTAACATGGGTGGTTTTTTGAGGATGTAGTGTAATTGTTGGTATTTGTTTGCTTTTACAGAGGGGGAGTAGGTGGGTTTTTTTTTTTTTTGCTTAAAATACAAATACAAAGTTGATGCAATCAGTGCAAACTGATGTGTGACTTGCTTTAAGGAAACATTGGTGTCCAGTAGAGTTTTCCATTTACCTCTAATCAGACCCCAGATGGACACTTAAGATTGCAAAAGTGTTTGACTGCTTGCTCTTGATATAACTATTTGCCTTTTAACCTTGAGAGTCCTATACTGCTCGGTTTGATGGGAACATATGTGGGCCAGAAATCTCAGATTTAATGATTAAATTTTAGCTTTCAAATAGTTTTGAAATATTTTACCATTATTAAAATTGCTTTAATATTCATGCTCCTTCAAACGCAGAGAGGAATAATTCCTGCTCTCACAGCAGAAACATCAGATTCCTTTTATAACTTCAAGGAATATAGTGGCAGGAGTTATTTTCTACACAAAGATATCTGACTTAATGATGGGTGACTCATATCCATTCCAAAATAACATAATAAATGTTTATAGGAGTTAGTTACTTTGAGCTGCTGCATGTAGTCACAGACCATCCACTGATTACATTTTTAAATAAAACAAAACAAAATACCAAATGTTACCAGTTTGGGGGGGGGTTTCTTTCTTTTGGATCAGATGTTATGTAATGCTCTAGGATTTAAGAATATTTATGTTGGTTGATTATTAGTTCCATTAGAGATATTATATGCAGTGTACTTACTGAAAAAGCATTACTATGATTATGTTGTTACTACGACTTTCTTTTTTAATAGAGTGGTATCACTCCTTACATGGCTATTAAGGTAAAAAAAAAAAAAGAAAATGGTAAACAAAAAATAATAAAATAATAATTTCTCCCCTTTTTCTGTTCGATATTCCTATTTACCTTTTGCTTAATGTTTTTCTCAAAGACTATAAAGAAAATACTTTTAAAAAAAGCTAAGCAAATCTAAAAATATAATTAAAAATACATTAGTTTTCTTTACATTTCTACATTTCCTGGCTTTTTCTTACTTTTTTTTCCTTTTTCTTTTGAATCTGAAATTCAAAATATCTTCTGGAAAAACATTCAGGTTCATTCAATATCTTTTGTGTTTACACTCTTAATTAAGAAAAAGCAGTGCAATTGACACAAATATTTTCTTTGAAAATTATGTTTAAATAATGTATTAAATCATACATTTACCATTTGAGTGATAAAACTGAGGAAGTATAGTGTCCAGAATAGGAAACTCTACGCACAAAATGCAGTGAGGTAATTATTCAAAGATTATAATCAAACATAATTACCAAAAGTGTTTAATTCCCTTTTATAATTTTCCTCTTGCTTCACATGCGGTGGGTTTTTGTGTATAACACATTGTAATAAACCAAAGCACAAACCAACTAGTAGTGTAGACAATTCAGTCTTTTTACCACTTGAATAAAAGTAATGTTGCTGATGCAGTGAAAAGATTGGAATTATTTCAGTGTAGAACTTTCAGCTGTACATTAAAAACCCACAAGGTTTGCACAGAAAGCATTTCAAGCAGGATGCCCTAACAGTAATACATTTTTACGATAACAAGTTACTATTCAATAACTTCCCTCTATGGAAAAAAAGAACCCAGACTTCACAATGTGCCGGAAATATCATCCTATATCATTCTGATTGATCGACCTTTCTCCTCCTTGATGAGTTCAAAAATTTGATAACATTAATTATTTAAAACTCTGATGTACTCAGAGAACTATTATCATCCTTTGCTGTTATATTAAATGTAGAGAACAAATGACAGTGGAAGTAATTGGAAAATCTGAGGCTCAGAAAGGTTAAGTGACTTTCCTGAGGTCATGTGGATTTTTTTGACCTCTTGACTTCAAGAGCCATATTTAGTTCCTTCTGCAGCTTAATCCAATTAGTAGTTTGATCATCAGTTCAGCCCAAAGAACAATTATTTTCAGCCATTTGCTTTTATCACATAGTAGTTGAACCTGCCTTATATACTCTGTGGGAGAAGGACACGTTTCCTTTTGCAGGGCCCAGAACTTAAAGCACTCATAGTGCTTCCCTGCAGAATAATGAAGAAGGCTGGTGCACTTGCCTGTCCTGGGCAAGTACCTCAGCTTCAATATGATCTTTAGAAAGAGTCCTGAGTATCTGGATAATTTTTCTCTCCCACTTCAGCAGCTGTAGTTATGGACATTAAAATAAACTGCTTTGTGTTGGCCCTAAAATAAATGTGGTGTAGCAGTTGGCAGATCTTTGCTTTAAATATACCATCATGGGAGCTTGTCAAAATATGGTGCTTCAATCAATAATGCATTAAATCCAACAATAAAGTGAGTAGTTTTAGGAATGCATTTACTCCACATGATTGGGCATATTGCCTACTGAGTACTAGGGTTTTTTGCATTTTCCAAACACTGTCAAGACATTACAATCAGCCTGATAAAGGGAAAATTGCTGTTAGTTAGGACCACACTACTATTTTTGCACTACTCTTTTCAGCTCATTTTCAAGGTATATCTCCCTCTCCAGTACAGAGTTTATTAAAAATACTTCATCAGTAACTAAGTTTTTCTTTCTGACTGATGATAGTGTAAAATTGGAGTAGCAAAAGGAAGAAGAAAAAAAAGTACAAAAGCATGAAGCTGAGCTCACCCAGGAGAAAACCTCTGCCTTTGAAGATGAGCCTACCCATTCAAAGAGAGCATTAAATGTCCATATGAAAATACCTGGTAAAAATATGTAGTTATTAGAAAGAGTCATAACTATCCAAAGCATAGTAATGTCCTAGAATCATAGAATGGTTTTGGTTGGAAGGGGCCTTTAAAAATTGTCTAGTCCAATCTCCTTCCTGTGGGCAGGAACATCACTAATCTTTATTAAAGCACTTTTATTAAATATTGGCAATTTATGTTTCACAATGCAAAGAAGGAATTTTCAAGTCTAAGAGAAGAAGAAACAGGACATGCTCAAAATATAGTATTTCTGGCCAAGGATTCAATTAGAACTGAAACCTGCCTAACCACCATTGGAAGAAACCCATAATTGAAAGCAGCTGCTGTGAGCAACTGCAGTCAGTTGCTAGAGGGCTAATGCAGCTACAGCACAGGAGGGCAGCAGTTAGAATGTGCTTTTGTAAGCAAAATTGCACTGTAAGATTGGTATTACCCAGTGCTTTTAATCTGGTGAAAAACTAGTAATTTTTTGAGTTTGATGTTTGTCTGTCTGTGGTCACTTGGACTTGCTGAAGTTAGGCTTAAGTAGCAGAACTGAATGATCATTAGTAGCATCACTTAGACTGCTTAATAAATGGTTTCATTTGTCTTATTTTTCCTGGGCAAAGTTGCTTCTAATGGTGTAGTGTAATAAATAGTTAAACACTTGAGTGTTTTTTTTTTGTTGTTGTTATTTAGTAATCATGAACTATGACATAGAGGAGATGAAAGCACAGTAAAATAACTTGACAAGCAATGAACAACTAATGTCAGCAAAAGTCAGTATTGTTTTGTCATTGCGTGAAATGCACCAGGTTTTCCCATTTTCTTTATGTCACATGGCACCTTAAATGGCTTGGCACCCTGCTAGCATGACTTTAGGATGTTTCCAATATAGGGGAATGGCTTAAAATACATGGATGGCATATGGATGAGATATCCATTTCTCTGCAGTTTGGTTTTTGTAATGACTTAAGGACACAGGAGATTTCTCCTGAAATTTGGAAATAGATGTCTGCTTGCTGGCTGTGAAGGTCATTGCAAAACAGCTTAAATAAAGTATACTATGAGTATTAAAATTTAGTCTGCAATAAACAAGGCTGAGAGAAGGAACTTCTCACACCCATACCACAAATGCCCAAATAATTTTTCACTTTCAGAAAAGCTTCTTGTTTGTCAAAAGCAACATTGCTATTGAAACACACTGAAGTATTACATGCTCTGCCTCACTGAAGCAAGATTCAATAGTACTAGTAATTCACTGTATTCTAACTACAACTTTGATTCCTTCCATAAATAAATTATTAGAACTATCTCTTTATGAGAAGCAATATTTTGCACTATGCCTAATTCCAAAGCCTGAAGGAAGAAATCTTTTTGCAAAATCCTTTTCCACAGATGTTTTGAAATTAGATAGTATTTAAAAATTTACTATCCTAATTACTGAGGAAAAATTCAATAGCTTTGTTTTAGAATTAGTCTGGCCTCTTCCATCACATCATTTACGATTGATATTTGATGCTAAAAAGCTTATAACATTTCAAGTTAGGATAAAATTTAAAAATTGAAGCTGGCATATTTTTTAGGCTTAAATACTGGGATAATGACCTTTATGTATGCTGAAATAGAATATGTGTTAGACATGGTTTAAAGGTAATAGTACATAATCAGTGCTTGGAATCACACATATAAACGTTAAGACCTGACCAAATTAATAATCAAATACATTGGTTGAAATTTGCACTTCATCTTGCAGTGCTAAATTTTTTAGTATTTTACCTTTTGGAAGTCAAATATAGCTCAAAGTTTGCAAGTGGTATTAGGCAGATTTGTAGTGACTTTCAAATAATAATCATAAAAAAATTTAAAAGTTAGTGAGTTTTTCTTCTGTTAAAATAAGTACTTTTATCACTGCCACTACACAGCAATTTGTACAAAACACTGAAAAGGTGACAGATTTTTTGCATACATGTAACAATATATAGAGAAGTTTTTTTTTTATTAGATTAATTTTGATGGGTTTTACCTTTCTAGGAAAACTCAACAACATTAAAGAATCATTCTTGTTACCTGTTTTGTAACAGCAGGCTGACTGTATAGTACAAGCCTAGCATGAACAATATTTTCCCTTGCTAAATCTGGACAATTCTTCAGATTAATCATGTTACTTTTTCAACATCTAATAGAACTGAATTTTTTTCACCACATTCCACTCTAGCTTTGTTAGTGTCTTTTTTACAGTCAGTGATAAACTACATTTGAAGTTCAATAAAAATAAATCAACAACAACAAAAAAGATAAATACAGTCTTTCAATATTACCAGAATACATAGAGGTAGATGGGAAATGTAGAGTTTTATGGGAGCTTAGTTTGATTTAAGAAATTTTAAGCTGCCAGTCAACAAGTGATCTTCACAACTTCATTCCTCTTGTTTGAAAGCTCTATTAGACTATTTTTGCAGTCTGCATAGTTTCTATTCCTGTCAAATCAGTACAGAGGTGACTGTATAAAATTAAATTAATGATATAATAATTTCATTCTTGCTCTAGTAATGATACATGGCTTGCTTCTGTCAGTGCTTCCTTAAGAGGTAAATTTCTGGGCTGTGAGTCTTCTCCACATGTAAAATTAATCAAACTAGGTAAAAGTAAATACAGTTCAATAGCAGTATTCAGTTATTTGCACTGTAAATTGCATTCACTGGAGGAAGAAACATACATATTTAGTAGATGCCCTCAGGTAAAAAAGTTCATCTGAAACCTGGCAGGTTTTAAAGTTTCAGGTATAAGAGTATTTACCACTGCATAAATTATAATGTATTTGTTGCATACCCATAACTTTCATGATTGTGATAGTCCAAGAGGAAAGCATGCTTCTGATGTATGTTTTCCTCCCTATTAATCTCCCAGAATATATTTTTTTATTCTAAGCAATATTATACTTGCAGTTATTATTTATGATAGACTCCAGCTTCCATGAGATTATTTTACTGCTATTTACCCTTTCCTTGTTTTGGAAAAACTTTAGTACTGCTTTGTGCAGAATTTCTAAACCTAAATTATTGTTAATTCATATCTATTCTCTTGCTGCATCAAAATAATGAAGTCTTCTAAAGGAAAATAATAATAAAAAATTAAATATGCTAGATTATATGATTTCTGCTATCCAGTCATTTAATTTAATTTAAGTTCATATTTTTAATATCTAATATCACTGCACATTAGTGACCAGTTTTTGAATTCTCATAAGTTTTCCATTTTAAACAAACTGCAGTGTGTGTATGTATTTAGGAACAAGAAGGCAAGCACAACTTTTGAGACTGTCAGCAGGTTGTCCCATATGCTATACATATTTGATTCTGTTTCTTGTCCCTACATCATACGGGGACACTTGGCAAATCTTCTGATGAAGAAAGTACCTTCAGGCAAATGGCATACCAACTCTGAGATGCAAATCTCCCCCTGAGCTCCGTGCTTTGTCTTTGACATCAGCAGACAGGGTTTGTGCACAAGACCTCTGAGAGCTGTTTGTGACCTTGAAAAAAACAGCACACTCCTCTCACACACACCTTCTTTTTTACCTTTCATCAAACACAAAATGCCTTCTCCCTCTCATTCTGCCCTTGTCAATAACCTAGCACAGAAAACCTATAAAGGCAAAAACAAATGCTGTAAGAAGAAATGTATCAGGAGCATGCAGAGAGTGGGCTGGAGTGATGGAGAGTGGTGGAGATTTGAAAGCGAGGGAATGATAGGAAAGACACAAACTCTGAGATCTTGTTTACTACTGCTTTTAGATATCTATTTTCTTCCTAAAAATAAAGAAATGAGGTGCTGTGATTTTACACAAATTGTTTTCTGTTAATTTCCTTACATGTCAGAGTGATTTTCTGAACATAACATCTCTATCACCACACTCATTCTCTCTCGAGAAGTTACTTTGGGCTGAAAATAACATCAGTTTTTATGCCCTACTGCTGGTGCACATCATCATCTCTGGGTGCACCAGTCAACAGGGACAGTGGCATGTCACTATAAAGCTGTTTCTTGGTTCATACATGATATCCCTGTTTCTAATGCTTTGTCTGTGTTTAGGTGTTGTTTCCCTCCCCCCACAAAATACTGGGTACTGTGCATACAATTCTGTAGCTGTTGAGTATTCTCCTGTTATGTTTTTTGTCCTACTGAAGTTACCTCCCTCAATTTTTAAACTATATGAAATTAAGAATGGGAATACTTATTTGAGGATCAAAGGTGCTCCAGGGGACCAAAGGCTTTTCTAAATCTGTATCTTCACTAGTAAACTCACCTTCTTACAGTTAGCAGATACATGATGTAATAAAAATAAATAAATCAAAATAAATCTCCAGGTTTTCTTCTAAGTGATATTTTCTCACTGTTGATTGGTTATTAGATTTGTGCATTCAGTAATCACTCTGGGCATGAGGTAAATGAGTTTGATGATGCAGTGACCAACCATTTGCAGATCCATTTCAGACTTCCTCTCTTCCCAGCTATCATAATAATAAGGTACAGCTAAAGGTACAGCTCTGAATAATTCAGGATGCAACTTTCTAATGGTTTCTGCCTTCCCCTCCTTTTATTTCTTCTCTGCATCATTGCAATACCACCACATATTTTCTCCTTTTCCTATTATCTCTCTTCTCTCCTATGATTACTTTCATTCCTGTTGGTCTCCCTCACTACCTCAGACTATTAAAAAATGTGGGCACATTTTAATGTATTTTTATGTTCAGTGTGGTTTTACATACTCAATACAAAATTTATCATGCAAAACAAGATATAGACATAACAAATTTTGTGCAGTGTCAAAAGCTCATGCTGTATAACATAGCTTTTGACTATCCTTTGTTAACTATCTTTTCCTAGTTCGAAGAATATTTAACTTATTTCTGTACTATTCCTCCTATTTTTTTTTCCCCACAGATTCATGATGCTGTACAGATACTTGAGCTTTTTCTGTGTTAAAAGCATATAATAAACTCTACTTAATAAGCCTTAGGAATAATAAACCTGTAACATCAATGATATATTATAATATTGTTGAAGGGTTAACAAATAGGTCATTGAAATAACAGCAAGCAACAATAAGTTTATCTGGACAATAAATGAGCAAAAAATCCTTCAGCAGCAAAAAAAAATCTTAAAATAACTGTTGAGGTATTGTAGAATCTCAGACATTTCACATAAATATCACTATCAGTTTACAGTTACATTTAGTGTATTAAAAACATAATTATTTGTATTTTAAAATTTGTGTTAATCAAACTTCCTTTTCATCTATATTCTTGTAATCTTCAGTTTCTTAGACACTTATGACATAGAAATAAAGTCTACTTTCTGTTACATATCCTGTAATACTTCTTTTAGATTTTGCCTTTGCAGATATTCAATCAATTTCTCTAGCTCTCTTAGAACTTTATCAAGACTTCAGGTCTGAGAAATTGAAACATCCAAACTAGAACTGATAGAATTGCATAGAGAGATATAACTGCCTTCAAAAAATATCAACACAACCTTTCCTGTAGTAATTTATTCTCTAGTGGAAATAAACAAGCAAAGAAAGCAATGTTTCTCATTGAGTGCCTAAAGTTTGCACTGATAACACTGTAGGAGTAAAATAGTATGAAAATGTCATCATGTTGTGATAAACATGCTTTTTTATAGATGACAACTTGGCAGAAAATAACAACATTCTTCATTATTCTTAGAGCCCTAGCCCACATCAGAACTGAATGTGAAGAGATGCACAAAAATGTTTAGTATTACACTGTAAAAACAATCTCTAAGCAGCTAGTGTTTCAACCAAGTAAACACACAGCTTTACTAAACTATTAAGTTAATGCACAAACAAATGAAGATGCTATTTTTGTTGTTTATTTTAGTCCTTTGCAAGAGTTAATTTATTGTCAAAGAGACAGAAAGATGGTAATAGAAAGCTATGACTATTCCTATACATTCCAAATACATCTTCAGTGGGCTTCTCATATTTCATTGATTCTTTTGTCTTTAATGATCATTGCCAATCTGTGCAATGGACAAGCAGAAGACTAACATTGATGAGCAGTCTGTACTTCTGTCAAATAGATTTTATAGTGGCATATAAATCCTAGATATACAGAGCACGAACCTTACATCTTATATTGATATAATTAATGAGACTTATTGTATTGCATCCATGACTGTTTTGAAGGAAGTGGTTTGCAGGAAAAATAAGTTAGGCTCATACAGCTACAATCTCCCGTACTCTGAACACATAGCATAAAAAAATTGTCATTTTTAGACTTGCTTCTTTTAGGGCTAACTTATGTTAAACTTAAAACTCAGGGAAACAAAGACTCAGTTCTAACTGACTGTAAAATACAGCTAGTTTAGATAGGTTCTTAAGATGTCTGACCTGCTGTTTCATTTTACCACCTATAGAAGCTCTTCTTGCTTGGCCAGGAGAAGGCCTATCACCCTAGCATAGCCAAGGATTTTGTTGTGCTAGAAAGCTGAGTTACATCTCTAATGGAACTTGTTTCAGGTAACCTTTTCCCACTGAAAACAAAATAAAGCAGATAGATCAAACTATTTCAAGAGAAAGAATATACTCCATCTCAGTTCTAAGACACCAGATGGCACATTTAACTGTTTCAAATCTATGTAGGGATTGAAGTTGGGCTTAAAAACGCAGTGTAACCATTGATGTAATTTTTCACACTGACTACAGAACTTACATTCTGAGTCAGAAAAAATATGCCACTTCTCATCCCAGAGGCTAACAGATCAAAAAAAGTGTGAAGATGCCATTACTGTGCTCTATTACAAAGGGTAGATGTGGCCTCAAAATTCATCAAAGTACCTAAGCAAATGCTTAACTTTAGAACAAGCCTCACTAACCTGCATACTGTGCTTACAGTTAAACAACTTAAAAAATTGACAAACCTTAATAAGCTCATGAGTGGATGAGGGAAAGGCTGTGGATGTGTCTATCTGGACTTCAGCAAAGCCTGTGACACCGTGTCCCATAACATACTCATGAAAAAGCTGAGGCAGCCCACAGCTTGGACAGGGGCACTCTGTGCTGGGTTAGGAACTGGCTGGAGGGCCACGCCCAGGGAGTGCTGGTGAATGGGGCTGCATCCAGCTGGCGGCCGGTCACTGGTGGTGTCCCCCAGGGATCAGTGTTGGACCCAGTTCTGTTTGATATCTTTATTGATGATCTGGATGAGGAGATTGAGTTAATCATTAGCAAATTTGCAGATGACACCAAGTTGGCGGGGTGTGTTGATCTGCTGGAAGGCAGGAGGGCTCTACAGAGGGACCTGGACAGACTGAAGAGTTGGGCTGAATCCAAAGGGATAAGGTTCAACAAGACCAAGTGCCGGGTCCTGCACTTTGGCCACAACAACCCCTGCAGCACTACAGGCTGGGCACAGAGTGGCTGGAGAGCAGCCAGGCAGAAAGGGACCTGGGAGTTTGGATTGACAGGAAGCTGAACGTGAGCCAAGGCATCCTGGCCTGGATCAGGAATGGTATGGCCAGCAGGACCAGAGAAGTGATTCTTCCCCTGTACTCAGCACTGGTGAGGCCATACCTGGAGTGCTGTGTCCAGTTCTGGGCCCCTCAGTTCAGGAAGGATATTGAGGTGCTGGAGCAGGTCCAGAGAAGAACAACCAGGGATGGTGCAGGGACTCGAGCACAAGTCCTGTGAGGAGAGGCTGAGAGAGCTGGGGTTGTTTAGCCTGGAGAAGAGAAGGCTCAGGGGTGACCTCGTCACTCTCTACAACTACCTGAAAGGAGGTTGTAGCCAGGTGGGGGTTTGGTCTCTTCTCCTAGGAACCAGCAGCAGTACAAGAGGGTACCTTTTTAAGCTCTTCTAGGGGAAGTTTAGGTTTGATATTAGGAAGAAATTTTTTATAGAGAGAGTAATCAGACAATGGAATGGGCTGCCCAGGGAGGTGGTGGATTCACCATCTCTGGAGGTTTTTAAGATGAGACTGGATGTGATACTTAGTGCCATGGTCTAGTAACCATGGCAATGTTGTATCAAGGGTTTGATTTGATGATCTTGGAGGTCCTTTCCAACCCAGCTGATGATTCTATGGTTCTGTGAATCAGGCTTGTAATAGTAGACAGCTAATGGTACTCTCAAAATAACTGCAGAAATGTGGCACAATTTTGCTAGTGAAAAGTAAACATGAAAAAGCTTCAGACTGTGTCATTTTTGTTATTACTATTTTTTTTTTTTAGGTGAGAGAGCCAAAATAAAGGCTTGTAAATTATAAATACATTAACCAGGATGTAACTGAAGAGAAGTGTAGTAAAGCAGTATAAAGCAGTGTAAACAGCAATGGTATATAAGCATTCTGTTAAACTGTTATGGCATAGCTTCAGACAATGTATGAACATTTTGCATAAGTATATGATCTGTGTGAGCACCAAAGGGGCAATGAAAGTCATGCACATAGTACGGATTCAATCAAGAAAAGTTAGTAAAAGGACAAGATAAGCAAAAGAAGAGATTACAAATAGGCAAGGCATTTCTGTATTCAAATACATAAGAAAGATTTATTAAAAAATACATGTTCTGTCGGGGTTGTGAACTAACTTGCCTCTCATTGGTTTCTGTGTTGCCATAGTTATTATATTGTCTCTTTGGATTGGCTAGTTGAATGGCCAATCCAGTCCTCCCCCCGCAGCCTTTATAAGCTGCGGGAGATTTGAATAAAGCTTTTTTTGTCTGCTCTCCGCTGCTGGACTCCCTGCGTGCTGTGTGGTCTCTGTCTCCTGGCCTAAGGGCCTACGCCGCCCGTCCCTGCCACGAGGGACGGGCGGCGGGGGTAGGGGGTGTCCTCAGCCCTGGAAACCTTCACCGAGCAGCCGGCAGGACAGGAGGACCCCCTAGAAACCCCCAAAGAACCGCAACAATGTTCCATTAAAAAGTGGTGAAAGCATTATCAGGAGCAGATAAAACTCCCTCATAGACCCCTTGTGAGGGGCAAAACAGTACAGTAACAAAGGTAAAAGCCAGGAGAATCAGAGAAGAAAGACAAGGTCACTTCAGTTCTGACATCTTTAAACAATGAGTTCCCTAGACCAATCTCCTGGGCCTCAGCAACTAATACTCACCAAGCACTCTAGATATCAATGATAACTAAACAGTTTCAGCTCCGTAGTATTGTAAGCTTAGAGTTTACTTATGATAGAAGTGCTAAAGAAAAAGTTTTGAAAATAATGATTATTATTATGCAAAAATAAACCAGTAGCATAATGTATTGATTAATAATTTTAGTAAAATACATTTTTATTGCTTGAAATTTCTCATCACAGTTGTGTCTAGATACTGCACATATTATCTACTCATACATATTTGCATAAAAGCTTAGAGAGCTGGGACAGCACTTACTGCTTCACCAAACAAAATCTATGCTCTGTGCTAGTAGTATCATTTGCGCTTATGACCTGTTTATCAAACCTTACAAATTCATAAAAATACAGGGGGAGGGACAGACAGTGGAAGTTATAATGAATTTTATTCTGATACATTTCCAAGTGCTTGTTCAAGGTAATGAAGCATTACTAAAAATGATAATGAGAACAAAACACTTAGAAACAGAAAGAGTAACACTGCATATTTCAATAGTTTCTATTTTACCTTCCCATAAGAATTATCTTTGTTTGTAACTTGAAGCCCTTACAGATTCATAGCAAAATCAGATTTAATCACTAGTGCTTAATCACTAATTGCTCTAGTACAACTATTAAAAGTTTGGTTTTTCTTCAGGTGTTCAACATCAAAGAAGAATACACTTAACAATTATGGCTAGTTAGGTTCTACTTTTCTTCACTTTGCAATAACAATTAAATGTTCCTTACATATGTTAAGATCTATTTAAATGCTACATTTTTTAAGGATGCCGTGTGCTGTCAGCACAAACACTGTTCACAGAGCATTGATGAAAAAGTACTTGTATTTAACACAGAGCTAAATACACTGTCAAATCACTGTAAGTTTTGCCACAGAATTACATATACTTTCTTTACTGAACTACTGAGTAGCAACTTATACTAAACTTTTTAACAAAGGTAGAAAATAAATGTAACTTGTCAGGATTTTATAGAAAAAAAATATACATCTTCTTATGAATGCTGCCGTTGTAATGGGAGACATTACTCCTGACAGCAGTTGATGACTTCCACTTACTTAGAGTTTGGCACTCCCACAGTAAAGACAACTGAGAAACCCTTTGAGCATTCCTAATCAATTAAAGTGGTTCAAATAATTTTATTTTAAAGTAGTCCTAACTCATGAGTTGACTGTTCTTGTCTCCAAAGTGGTGATGTGAAGATGTTCTCATTCTTTCAGTATTTTCTAACAGCTGTGTTTTGACTCTAATTTAGTCCTTCCAAAGTTGTCCTTTTTTTTCTTCATTACTAATAAAAACAAAAAAGATAATTGCACAATGTGAACTTAATACTTTTATTGTAGCTGCAACAAAAAGTATTGTTATTAGAGATTTTGTTAGTGTACAGACTGTACCATTTGAATGCAATTAAAATGCTATCCTGCTTCTCCATATCTCATAAAGATAGAAGCACTCAATTCTTTTCTCTATTAGACAAAATTTTAGAAAGATTGTGTTAAATACCTTGTTTGCTCTCTGGAAAAAAAAAAGGGAGGGGGATTTTAGCTTTAGATTCAGAAGCTGAAACTATGCTTTTCTGAGAAAAAAAAATAGGGAACACACTTTGCTAAAGGGTAGATGCTCATAAAACCACTAATCTCTGTTTCATATTCCCATGGCTGGAATTTAAACATACAGACTTTGCTGGGTAAAAACTATCTGGATGTCCAGGTCCAGAAGGTGAATGAAGTCACATCCAGTTGGTGACCAGTCAGTAGTAGGGTTACCCAAGGCTCATTATTGAGGTGGGTCTTGTTTAATATTGTTATTGATGATCTGGATGAGGAGGTCAAGTGCACCCAAAGTCAGTTTGCAGATGACACCAAACTGGACTGGAATGTTGATCTTGCAAAGGGTAGGAATGTTCTTCAGAAAGATTTGGACAGGCTGGATCAATGAGTCAAGGCAAATAGGATGAGGTTCAATAAGGCAAAGTGCTGGGTCCTGCACTGGGGTCACAACAGCCCCATTCAGCACTACAGACTGGGGTAGGACTGGCTGGAAAGCAGCCCAGTGGAAAAGGACCTGGGTGCTGGTCAACGTCCTGCTAAATATGAGCCAGCAGTGTGCCCAGGTGGCCAAGAAGACCAATGGCATCCTGTCCTGTATCAGCAATAGTGTGGCCAGTAGGACTAAGGAAATGATTGTCCCTCTGTACTTGGCACTGGTGAGGCCACACCTTGAGTCCCGTGTTCAGTTCTGGGCCTTTCAGTACAAGAAAGACATTGAAGTCCTGGTGTGTATCCAGAGGAAGACAATGAAGCTGGGAAAGGGCCTAAAGGGTAAGTCCTACGAAGAGCAGCTGAGGGAGCTGGAGTTGTTTAGCCTGGAGAAAATGAGGCTCAAGGGAGACCTTATTGCTCTCTACAAGTACCTGAAAGGAGGTTGTACCCTCTTCTCCCAGGTAACTAGAGGCAGGGAAAGAGGACACAGTCTTAAGCTGCACTAGGAGAGGTTCAGGTTGAACATCAGGAAGACTTTCTTCACAAAAAGGATTGTTAAGTATGGAAGAGGACTGCCCAGGAGGGGGTGGAGACACCATCCCTAGAAGTGTTCAAGTTATGACTAGACATGGCACTTAGTGGCATGGCCTCATTGACAAGGTGGTGTTTGGTCAGAAGTTGGACTCAGTGATCTTGGTGGTCCTTTCCAATCTTAATGCTGATTCTACGAGTTTTACAAATTATCCAAAAAAAGATATTATATTTTTGGGTTTTATTTGGAATTTCATGATTTTACATATTATTAATAAATGCTTCATATTTTTATGAATTTGTGGAAACTATGCCAATGAAACAGAGATATATTTTCTGAGATGGCATATTACAAAGCAAAGTGATCAGCTAATAAGTAACCTCGGTGTTCTCTATTGTACAAATTGAATTATAATTTTTGAAGTAAAATACTGTTCTCAGCAGCAGCCATTCAAATCCAGTGTGACTCTAGGTTTGTGTTTTTAGCATTTTATGGAAACAGCTTGCATTTATTTGCATATCGAAGGAAGGATTTCAGAATGCACCCTAGAGCTTTATTAAATTTGCCTAGTGGAATATTATTCCAGAGCTCTTTTATTAAAGAGCACACATTGCAGTATTTTAGGAAAGAGCTAAAGCAATAACAGTTACCAGAATTCTTCAATGTTTATTAAAAAAGCAAAAAGACTCAACATTCAAAATTAATGTAGGAAATTATTTTGCTGCTGAGATTACTTCCTGAAAACAATTTGGAAACTCAGTATCTAGGTTTTTTTGGAGTTTTTTTGTTTGTTTGTTTGTTTGTTTGCTTGTTTGGGATTTTTGGTTGGTTGGTTGGTTGGTTGGTTAGTTGTTTTGGGGGTTTTGGGTTGTTTTTCTGTCTCCTTTCTCATGTATTGGTAATGGATGTTAACAGTCTCAATTCTGTTCACTTTTGCAGGTACCTACATCAGTTCTGTATATCTGAAATGTGAAAATACTTTTCTCAGCATTTATTGTAATTACAAGAAATAAGAGGGTATGCTAAAAAAAAAGGTGTAAAAGTAGTTTTATTAATACAGATACTTAAATACGGGAATATTTATCAAGTTAACCTTATATTAACCTTATCAAGTGTTAGCCTTATGGTCAGTCTTAGAAAGGACTTTAAGTACGTCCTCTTTAAGGAAGAAGATAAGTGTTCTTTATTGTCTATTCTTCCCCACAAGGAACTCAAGTCCCACATGGCCTTAGTGTTGCTTTTTATCTATCCTGCACTTTTAGTAGAGCTGATTTACAAGGAGGAATTTGCAGTTCAAGAATTAGAAAAACAATAAAAATTACTCATTCTCAAAGGCCCTCTCTGAAATATTAACCTTCCAAAAGCAGACTTCCCTAGTTATCCTTAAGTGGGTAATGCCTCTTGTTTTTAAGATGTACGACCAGCGTTCAAAATGCCCCTGGGCAAATTCTAATTTTGTAGATCTCCTTAGAGGTGTGAGATCTAGAAATTGGAAGTCTGAGACTTTTATTCCCATCCAAATTTACATCGCTGTTTCTCTTGGCAATAATTAGTTTTGCTAAGTTGCAAACTACAATGGAAGTGATATCATGGGTACAGATGCTCATCCATATCAGATATGCTGGGCAACTTGTAGGCATACTATCTATACTTACCTTCCAAAGTGGGAATTCTTTTTAAAATATTGCCATATTGTCTTCTCACAAAAGAAAAAAAATTCTTAAATGAAAATTAATTTCACTCTCAATACAGTGGATTTAAACAGGACTAAAATTATGAATACATTGCTTGAAGTTCAACTGTACTAATTTAACATTATACAAAACCTGAATTACAAAGTAACAAAGATATCTAAAGTACTCATAATGACTTTTGCTTTAGACATTTTCAGGAACAACAAATATTAAAATCATTTCTACTTCCAGACAGAATGATGTGAGTGGCACAGACTAAAGCTACATGAATTCTGATTCTCCTTTATTACTTACGCACATATATAGCTACAATATTTCCTTTTTCTTTTTCCAAAATCAGGAGTCTGCTCACAGCTAGCAAGAAATGATGGATAGTCAATGAGTACTGTTCCTGAGAAGCTCAATGCCCAAACTTCTGCATTAAGATCAATTGTTCTTTTGTTACTGATACTGTAAATTGGATATCATATTCAGCTTCAGGAAATAATTTCCTTTTTATTCTCCATAGAAATAGCTGAGCTACAGACCACTGATGATTCTGGATTTATCAAAATAGCTGCTAGTGACAAGGAGACTGGCAATACTTGAGATGTTACTTTTAGCTCATTTCTACAAAAAAGGTTGTACATATAGTCAGACTCACTGTCACATCCAGTCTATTCTTATATTCATCATCTAGCTGTCAGTTCCAAGCTGGTTGAGCATCCCTGTCACACAATACTTTGCTCACTGCCACTAAGGGCCAAATATTCCCTTTCCATACAAAACAGAACTCTTGGTGACAGTTGTACTCATGTGAGAATGAAGTTTAGTTCACTGTCTCTTTTATTCAACAGTGCCGTCAAAGAAAGTTTAGCTTGTTTTGTTGTTACGGTTTTTTTCAGAAACCCAGTACAATCAAGACAAAGTAGTAGTGCATTTCTTCTTTTGCTTGCCCTTGCTGCATTTACCAAAAGTAACATACTCTACTACAATTCTTTTTTTTTCTTCATTTGCCAGAAGTGTCAGAAATATTGTTTGTAATATGAAATATTAAATTTGAAATATTATACATCTATATAAAAGTACTGAGTTATTTGTGTCTTCATAAAAGGTAAGAGTATTTTAAAAATATTCTTATCTTTTCGAAATTTTACTGCACTGGAAGCTATATAGGCTAAGACACAGTCACATAAAAAGTCAGTGGTCAAGTTGTCCATGTTGGTAGGAAATGTTTAAAATACTTCAGTGTAAAAGTAAATCATAATGGAATGTATATTTTAAAAAAAGGTGAAATCACTGCAAACAGAAAACTATTTTCTTAAATTCACTGGAAAGATATGATTTATCATAATTTCATATACTTGGGAATAGTCTTATCCTCTTCTTTACGAAACCAGGTAAAATAAAAAGACAGAGGACTGAAAAAAGCAGTTGTAATATAAATTGATATGCCTATACCCTGTTAGCTACTGTGTCAAGTTAAGACTAAGCACTAAAACTTGTTTGTTTGTTTGTTTGTTTGGGGGGGGTGTTTTTGTTTGTTAGATGTTTGTTTGTTTGTTTGTTTTAAATAGAAATACAATGAAGATTTTCTCTCGGGAACTTATGACACTAGATGACAGTAGAGCAGTCTATAAAATATTCTGATCTTTGCCAGAACTAGAATAAGGGGAAGGAATTATGTAGCCCTAGCTATCTATGGAACAGTCCAATTACTCTGCTGGAGTTGTTGGAAACTGAAGAGAATCAAAAGCAGATCCAATGTCATTATCAACAATAAATGTGAAGGAAAAAAACCCCACAAACGAAGATAAATAATTCCCTTAAAAATATTCATAGCTGAAGTTTAAATTTTGGGTTCAATATCCACAGTTCTAATTTTGTATTTTTTTCAAGGAATATAAATTAATGAATAAGTTTTATATTATAAACCAATATAAATTTGGAATATAAAATATTGAGAAGTGTTCTCCCTATTATTTGGGATCATATTTTTTCCACATTTTCAAACTTCAGAAATGAAGGTGTGAGACATCTTAAGCAGTTCAAAGAAATCCCAGAAAATTTCAAAAAGCTTTGAATAACTCCAGCTAATTACTTAAAGGCCAATTGTCTTGAATAAATAGCTCCACATTTCTGTAAATCTGCATGCTTAGATCTTGTATACCTGTACAGCTGAAAGTCATTACAGCAGCTGTTCATCTCAGTAAAGGTTTTTTGTTTTTTTTACTTCCTTCCTTGGGAATCATTTCTGTTCATCCCTGTTGATAAAGATGTTGGCTCTCATTGATTTGGATGTAGGTATTCTTTTTCCATTATCCTTCAGCCCAGCTAATATATAGCATTTCCCCATTTTGTTTCCCCATTTTGTTTCCCCATTAAGTTCGGCTAGATTTTTCCCTATTTCTCTCTATAGCAGTGTCTCCATTATGCCTTGAGGTTATCACTGTAAAGCTCTTAAAACCGTTTCTCAGCAAGTTTACTGTTTGGAAAGACCTAGGCTTTCATTCATGGGATGGAGGCTTTATGTCATAAAGGAAATAAAACTGTTTGATAGCACCTGTTCTATCTCTTTTATATCTGAAATAAACTCTAGCTCAGTGCTGAAGCATTTCAAAAACATCTGAAAGTTATTGTTGCATAGGCCCTGACTTGTGCTTAGGCTGTATTAATCATTGTGTAGGAAAGATATATATGTATTTGCAAATTGGGCCAAATCCTCAAAGGCATAAAGCAAAAGAAAAATGCAATTTCCTAACAATTTTCTATGGAAAAATAAAGACTCTTTCATATCTAGATGGGATAGAATGATTTAAAAAATTACAGGAACATAAAAACACCTAGCAAAAAATAAGTATTTAACCATTAATCCCTGTGCCAATGGAAGTTGGTTTATCTTTTTGTAGCTCATAAAGTTACTTTTTTTCTTGTTTTATCATAATGTGCATATTATATAAATATAAACACACATTTTCAAACACGTCACCAGAGTTTTCACTGGCAGAAGTATAGCAATCTGATAATAAAATGTGAGCCACGACATATAGAATATGTCAATACATCTTCTAGGTTGGTTTTGGTCCCCCCTCCAAGCCCTCCAGTCTGTCTTAAATACACTTAGGCAAACTTCTGTTCTTCCATGTAGGTTTCTGTATGGCTTGCATAGAATGACAGAGGACTGGAATGTCAGCCTTCCAAATCTATGGTGGTATTATCTCTAGCTCTAAACTTCCCAAGAGATGTTTACTTAACCTTTGTTTAAAAGCATCCGCAGTCTACTTATATTAAACTTAATAAAAACAAGTTCCAGTGTTTCATTATTGTTACCATAAGAAAGCTGGTTTTAGACTGTAACCTCAATCTGCCTTGCTCTGTTTGAAACCCACTACATATAGACATAAAGAACATTTTATTCCCTTGCCCCTAGCAGAAGCCTTTGATGAATTGAGAGAGTAGCAATATTTCTGTACTCAGTCTTAAGTTTTAGAAATTAAATAAGTTCTTTACTAACCTGTTCTCATACATTTTGTTTCTATACAACTGCTGATTTAAATTACTCTCAATTTGATCCGTGAGATGAGCTCTTTTGGGGAGTGCAGTGTCCAGATTTGGATGCAGTTCCTCAGTATAGATCCCAGAAATGTAGGGTAGAACAGAAGATTCCCTTTCCATACCTTGTAGACAATTTGGTCTACAAAATTATCTGCCAAGACTTTGATTGTTTTTCTTTTGTGGTAGAATAAAAGTTTGATTTATGTGGAGCTTGATTATTTCCTCATAATAAATTCTGTGAAACTGCTACTTGTCCTTCTCCTGCATTTAGGCAGGTGAATATTCCCAAGTGCAAAATAAGTAATTTTATAATCCTAGATTAGTGAAATGTTCTAAAAATCTTGTAGCACCATCATTCAGAAATATCAAGCACAAATATATGTGAAGAGTAGAATTATGATTGCAGAATTAGGTTGATCATACAAACAGTAATTGTCTATGTCAGAATTTAAAGCAATCTGCAATTCACAAGATTAATTTCTCCATTCAGACATACAGAATTTATTCTTTTTATGACAAGACAATATTATCTTTCAGATATTCAATCCAGATCACTGCCCTGTTATTCAAAACCCAAAAAAAAAAAAACCAAACCAAACCAAACAAAACAAAACAAAACAAAAAAGAAACAAAATCCACCAAAAAAACCAACAAAACCCAGAAAACAAACAAACAAACAAAAGCAGAACAAAAAAGGAAAATCCATGTAGGCAACATTATCTTTTTCATAAGTATTAGAACAAATTTCCACTGGCTCAACCCCAAATCTCTGCCAAACAAGCATTCAAGGGAAGTGAGTTTTCAGTATTTCCTCGACAAAGACTTTTAAAAATAGCTTAATTTAGCATTTTTTTAATATGTTGAGATTTTAAAATCACATACTAATATTTAAAAGCAAGTATTTATTATCCCTCCTGAAAACTAGGTGCAAATAGCAGAAACTTACTCTTTTTTTAAAGATCATAACTTATTGCCAATGTAAATCAACAGCACTGCGTGTACAAGATGAGATTTTTTTTCAAGGTTATTTCTTAGAGTTACTGCTTTAACAGCAAGAGTTAATAAGTAAAGCAATCCCAGTGTTAATCTGGAGGACCAAGGTCACAATTATGCAACTAATCACAGTTGACCGTATGCTTGTCTCCCAGCTAAGGATTGTATTGGTTTATGTCTGGGTGACAAAGGTATAGGAGGAATTATTTCTCTCGTGGTTACATCATCTGCTGATTTGATTCCAGTTTTGCTAAGATGCAGCATTCTTCTAATAAGAACAATTTTATTTTTACTTTGTGATCAGATGAAGTAGATTTAATCCAGATGCAAAGGTAACAGAAAATAGTAAAAAGAAAAATCATAACAAGGAAACAAGATTTCTGTGTGCAATAATCAGAACTGTTTTGTTAAATTCTGCTTACATGGCCACCAAGAAAAGCATGTCACAACTCAGGGGCACTGCACATTAATCAAGGCAATAGTTCTATTTATTGAAAGAATTTGAACTTGTTCTGTGCAAAAAACAAGTAAAACAAGATCAGATTTATTAATTGCTACCATACTTTTTTTATACTTGATATCCAACAAGTGACCTAGATGAGAAAAATATATGGATGGAAACTGGACCTGAAAGAGGGATTCACAATAACAACTTAACTGCGATTTCCTCCTCTAATATGTTTCATTTCTGGCTTAAATTCTGAGACATCTATTTTCAAAATGGAAAATAAGAATATTTAATTTTGAGGGTTATAAAATTCCACTAAGGCTTAAAAATGCTGCCTGCGTTTTCCTATTAACATTCATTTCCTAACTTCCTTTTCTGGGGTTTGAGAACTATGGTATTTTCTTCTATCAGATGTGATCTGGTAGGTATGAGTTATACTAAGAACCCAGTTATACTGAATACCTTTTCTAAAAAAATTAGTGATTTATTTTGTATTGCAATAAAATGTGTTCTTTCAGCATAAATATCTGATCTTAGTAGATATTGGTTTAATATTAGTTTAATATTGGTTGAATATATTTTAATCTTTAGATACACCTTTATAAATGTTTTTCTTACTATAAGGTATAAAATATTCATCTATTACTTAATGTATAAGAGTAATTAGGTTCTTTGTGCTCTTGTTCCATGCTTTAAGAGAGGTTAAGTTTTCAGTTAAATTTGATTAGAATATCAGTTGCTTTAGCATTAAAAATCAGGCAGTCCTCTGCTATACTTTACTTCTTAAAAAAATTTGATTTGTAATCCACTAAAGTAAAATTTAAGATAATATTTGTAAGACTTCCTTAACAGGGTTGAAAATGAATGTACTAGTGACAGTATTAAAGGGTTAATGGCCAGCAGGTATATTGATCAAAAGCATGCTGCATTAATTGAATTCTCTGTTTGGCTCTTAGCTACTTTTAAAGGGTACATCAGTGGGGGCTGTTTTTCTCAACCATCATGAGAGCTGAATAGCATTCTGCCTTTGTAAGTTCCATTAATACCATGAGAATGTCACAAAATGTTCATATGTCTCAGGAAATGATATCACAAACTGATTTTGATGTCCCATATGAATTCATGCAGAATTTTTTTGAGACTTGTATCAGTAAATGAAATGATCTCTACACTTAAGATTCATAGGAAAAAAAGCTTATCTCCTAAAACTAACATTGGAATCTATTTGAAGCAGCAGGTACACTTGCAATGTCTAGTGTTTTACAGATGGTTGGAATGTAAATGCATGTCTTATAAAACAATGAAGTAAAATTTAATTTACAATATTTTTTATAAACATATAATATAAAATAGTAAAATTCCCTAGGGTTTCATGCTTTAAACCTGCTGTTTAGAAGAAAAGAGGTAGAAGATTTTCTTCTTCTTGTCTGTTTTCCAAAAGAAATTCATCAATAAATTATGTTTCATATTGCATTTTAAAAGAAAGGCTTATGCTTAAGTGCCTGTTATTTGTTTCTCCCTAGGAAATATTTGTCCTATGTTAATCACAAAGGTTTAGATCCAGACTATCAACTGATGCAAATAGACTCAATAACTTGAAATCAATAAAGGCAGCATACAACTAAGACAGCTGTGCCAGTGACAGCAATGACTATGAGAACAAAAGAGATTCATATAAACCTGCTGTTTTATAAGCAATGTCAATGGAGGAAACATAATGGTCCATATACGGAGCTATCAAAATTAAATGATGGAGTGACAGCTTCAGGTGGAGAAGTACATATGAAAGATTATCTTAAGAAAAGCTTTAAGTGATAACTGATCAACATTTGAGAATGCTGTTATGTATCAAAAGTAAACATTCAGGAATATATGAGTACAGGGACACTCATGGAAAGTAGAACACTGCCCTGTTAGTGAGATAAAGGGCTTTAGAAGACATAAAGCTAAAATGGTATTGAGAGACCAGGAATGTCTTTAATTTCTGGGTATAATGCTGTATTCCCCTTTCGATTCATATTCTAATCATTTTGGCAAAAGATTCTGTATTTGCCAAGTGTCCTGCTTAATATCATTTCAGTCTTGTCAGTGTACCGTTTTATTTCCAGTAATTGTACTATTTATTACAGTTCAGTTGGTTCACAGATGACAACATAAAAAATATCCTCCAGTGATGGGCCTACTGAACACTGCCCAGTGCTTCCTTTACTGCCTATATCAGACATTAATAGAGAAACACTGAGATGTGTTGACATCACTGATTAGGCTTTTGAATATACTAGAAAGTAAACAGAAACATTAATTTTAATTTTAAACTCCATTAGGAATTTGAGAGTAAAACGAAACTGATGCCTGCAGAATACAAGTGGGGATTTCTTAATGGAGCAGCAGGCATTTATTTTGTGGTTTCTAAAGGAAACTTCCAGAATAGATAATAAAAGCGCTTCAAAAAAAATGAGATCATTTTCCAAACAAATTATGAATTTCGAAGATACTTATTTTTTATTGGCTATGCAATATAGGAAAGGAGAGAAAAAGGTGTCATGACTTTAATCAGTCATTGTAAGGTATTCCTGATTGTTAACAGATACTGTTATGTCACACTCCGGTGATTTTTATACGCAAAAATAATGCTGATAAGGCAAATCTACCTGTGACCAAAGCCTTGTTTCTGTTGAAAACAGTGACAAACAGTTTTGCTATTTAATAAAAATAGAACATGTTTTTACATCTTATGGTATTCATCTATGCTGCCCACATGCCATCTGTAAAATGTTCAGGTCCAGCTATTTGGCTAATAAAATTCCCAGCATAACAAAGCTGAGATCAATGAAGTCAAAGAAAGCGGAAGGAAACACAGAAGATGCAATAAAAATAAAATGGTGGATGCGAACAGATTCTCCTGTGCCTTACGTATCAGGGCCTTTTTTTTAGAATTGAATTTGACCTTGGTTTAAAAAAAAATTTGATGACTTAGCAAATGAAAAACAAAACATTAGAATTCAAGTTACTTCCTCAGATCTTAGAGCCCTATGGTATACACATGCTGTCAGCAAACCTAATACTTATGCCAGAGTTTATGGTAGTTTCTTAAAAAACATAGTTTAGTCTCAATGCTACAACATATCTAAGATGCAATGCAAGGCATGTTTGTTTACAGCAAAAGCTCTGGCGTAATGACTGGTTATTATATAAAAAATTATTGTCCTCTTTTAATAGCTAAGAGCATGGAAACTATTGAGGCAGTATGGAAGAGCTGAAGACAAAATTTGGCACTCTCAGATACTTTGCAAATATTTAAGTACTTCACACGCATAGAAACCATGTAGTGATTCACAATTATTTTCAGAGAGTAATTATAAATGTTCAACAGTACTTTCCAATACAGGATTATGCTCATTGTCTTTTTTTGTTATAAAAGCTCCCTTTAGGTACCTTTATGGTACTATAGCCAGAACTTAATTATTAAAAATAATTAGTGTAAAAAACTATGAACTTTTAACTCTCGATGCTCAACCTATTTGTAAGTCAAGGCTAATGAAAATTTCTGAATTCACTTTAAAGTAAATATACAGCTTTCATTCTATAATTATCTGCTTAATAAATACAGTATATTGAATCGCTACAAAGATTTTAAATATTAATGATTGAGAAAAAGAGAATCCCATCACACATTCTTTACACCGCCTCTATTATCACACTTCATCACTAGATGTTTGTATTCATTTTCCAGTGATATTTCAATTTTAAGAAAAATGTGTTGCAATTACAGTAAAGCATTAAAGTTCATAATTATTTATAATAATTCAGGTGTAATTCATAAAACAACCATAAAAAAAAAGATTGTTTTTTTCCAACACTTACAAAAATTACATTTTTCTCCTGCAAATGGCTCAGGTACCTACTTGACAGTCATGAGATCTGTGATAGTTACTAGGGTCATAACCTTTAAACAGTAGTTTGAAAAGCATTCTGTGTGCTATACAACTTGTCCTCATTAGTTAATACCTAGTTAAGTAAAGAAAATATCTAAGAATATTTTATACACATTGATACAAGTAGGAGATTAGCTCTTCTATCCATATTTGGACATTAGGGAAATGTTCTTCACTGAAATAGAGGATGGTCAGGCACTGGAATAGGTTCCCCAGGGGAAGTAGTCACGGCACTAAGCCTATTAGAGTCTGGACAACAGTCTTAGTCATATGGTTTAGTTTTAGATAGTCCTTCCAGGAGCAGGCAGTTGAACTCGATGATCCTTATGGCTCCCTTCCAACTTGAGATATTCTGTGCATTCTAGGATTCTATGATTTTCAAAATAAAGAAAAATCCACTCAGTGGTTTTCTTTCTCTTTCTAAAAAACGATAAGAATTTTTTCTCTATTATCTTTCAATATTTAAATATTATTACTATTTCCTTTACAGTAATAGTAGCCCTTTGTTAAATTGCTTTTGTTAAAATTACCTTTTTTGTACAGTCACTGTGATGACAAATGATCTAAAAGCCTATATTCTGTGTTTGTGGTAAATTTGATGCCAGGGCTTATTTTAGGTTTTCAGGCTAGTTTGTGGGGCTTAGGTTTGGGCAGTGGGTTCTTCCAGTTGGTTTTTCTTTTTAGTGCACAAGTGATATAGTTTGTTGACAGTTTAACCTCAAGGGGAAAATACTTTCAGCACCTAAATATTTTCTGGTACATGTTCATGCTGAACAACTAACACTTTGCCTGTGTGGATAAAGGGCATTAGTTCTTTATGTTGGACTATTAACTATGTAAAGGGAAAAAGAAAGCAGAATTATTTATTTAAATAAGTGACTAAATATATAATATTAATATAAAAGATAGATAAAAAGAAACCCTAGAGCAATCCCTCAAGAAACCCTTTTTCTCTAAGATGGCAGTAGGGAGGAAGAGTTTCCATTTCAAAGAGTATATTTAGAAAAATGAAGCATTTTTCAGCAAACATTATCTTACAGGTCATGTACTGACACAGTTGATTTAAAAGTAGGTGAAGATTAAACTATTTTTACTTATCAAAGAGCTTGCATATTTCTTATGACTTAATTCCCATTTCATGAAAACTGAATTAGTCAGAAGGAAAGCCAAAACCATTAATGTGTTAGTCTATGTGATGTGTTGGCAGGTGCTCATGGGAATCATTTGTTAAAACATCAGCAAAGTAGGTTAGAGTAATTTCCCACCTCCTCTTGGAACTCTGTCTCATAATAATTATAATTATTTCTTTTTTTTTTTTTTCTAAGTTCATGAAGCTAGACTCAACTGCTAGTCATAGACAAGAGTCATTCTCTTAATAATGAATAACAGTTGGGAGCTGATATAATCTGTAAGATCCTTGAATGTGAAGATAAGAAGTCTATTTCTATTTCTCTGTCAGAAAAGCAGCCAATAGAACAGTGCAGAAGAAGAATTATACAACTCAACTGACAGACTAGGAAAAAAGCTTTGTATTAAGTTTTTGGCTGGCTATCAGAAAGGTGTGATTGCATTCCATGAAGGTGTGAGAGACTGGATAAATCTCACTGCATTAATTATTGGGTTGAATCAAGAAACTCAGTGTATGTTGGGGAGGGGCCAGGTTGGAGGCCTCATGGCCGGGCCTCCAGTATCAGGAGCCATATGACCTTCAGCCTAATGGCCACACAGAGCGCTCGGGGCACAGCCCTGGGGCTGAGGGTTTTCAACCAAAAAAGGCCTGCCTGGTAGCCCACCCACACCATGCTCCCTGGAGTCTCTGATTGGCTGCACCACCCATTACTCTAGCCTGGAGGGCATTGAGTGGTCTGTGAACTGGATGTCCCGCCTGGGAGGGGTGTCCACACCAGCCAAACTATATAAATAGAGGTGCACAGGGGCTCCATCTTGCCATTTTCTTGGGACCTGCTATCAACGGGTGACCTTTTGGTGGTAGCAGTGCAATTCTTTCTTAGTCTAACCCCTTTCTTTACTCCTTCTTTCTCTTCTTACTGTCTTTTTTTCCTTTACTGTTTCTGTAATGTCTGGAGAGTAACTTAAAACCAATTGCATTTTACTTACCTGGTGCAGATTGGTGTGTGTTGGGTGCTCTGTAAAATGATTCTTTTCCTTGGTTTTATCTTATTCCTGGAGACTTTTGTCAAAATGCCTACTTTTTCATTAAATTAAAAGAAGTGTCTCGGAAAATGCATTATAGCATGTTCTCTTTATGCAAATTCAAGGTATTAAAGAACTAAAAGGTTTTAAAAAAGTTAGGAGGTGAATGATTTTGGAGGCTAAAATATAAGTAAAATTCCTGGGCAGCTTGTGGCTTTGACCCAGGGCTTTACAGAAAGCAAGTGGAAACACTGCTTTGGATGATCAAGATGAGAAAAGATGCACAAGTGAGGTAGACCCATAGGAAACATGTCTTTGAGCCATTATGCAAAAGACTCCACCTAACTTTGAACAGCTAGAGAAGAGCCCAGCCTGAGCTAATACACAGTTAAATATTTATTGTAATACTGTGCAAAATGACCATTTTTAAAAGCAGGGAGATTTTAAGGTAAAATCTTGTTAGATAAAAAAACCCGAAAAAACGTACACAACCAAAAAGTCAGCAAAACAGTCATATTAAAACAGATTTTAAAATGAAATACATGGAAGACAGCAGATAATGGAATTGGAAAAAAATCCTGAATTCTTTACTTTCTATTACAATAATTTCTTCACAGTGTCTTTAGAGAATCTTTTTACTGCAATGTTTTTGATATTTTTGTGGGATTCGTTTTGCTTGTTGGTTGTTTTGAGGGCTTTATTTATTTATTTATTTAAAATAATAGACAATTTTTTAAAATAATAGACAATATTTAAAAAAAACCAACAAAAACAAACAAAAAAAAACCACCTGAAATGTCTGTGAACCCTCCTGCTCTGACTCTACACATGATGTCCACACATATTATAACACCAGGACAGAAGACTGGAAGATTGATTTCAGTGACAAGTGTGACGTGTAACCCATATGAAAGTAATTTGTAAGAAGGACATGTCAGACAGTGCTATTCTTATAAGCAAAACAAGGGCTGGGCAAAAGTTGCAGCTTTACTCTAATGTCACAGTGTATTTTCCATTAAAAAATGAAAAATTAAAGAATGTGAGTCAAAAGTTATGAAAAGTTTACAAGCAGAGTAATTGAGTGAATGAATATGCATAACAAGAAATTTTGAGATATGTTTGTTTTACTGAGTGTATTCAGTCTCCAGCGTTCAAGGGATTAAACTATAGGTACTTGGACCTAAAATCAAACAGTACAGACACTTAACATATTGTGAAAGTATGAAATAGTGTATTCCTTAACGTAATTTCTATGAATGCATGTAGGCTTTTCAGTATATTTTTGTGCTGAAATTAAGTATGTACTGCTTACTTTTGTAATAATTAAAAAATATTTATAATATTTTTCTATATATTGATGCAGACTTGAGCTTCATTGAAAATAAAATTTAATTGGACTGGAAATGATTAAATAATTGAAAAGTTTGGTTAGTTTGTTTGATACAGATGGGAAGGGATTATGCAATCAGTCTCATTTGCAGGTGATAAACTGACTGACAAACAAATTTGGTTTCCCTGAAGACATTGCAGCTTTGGTATGACCAGATCTCCTTGTTTCAGCTGAGATACTGTTAATTTTCTTCCAAGTAACTGGTGCAGTGCTGTGCTTTGGATTTAGGATAAGAATAGTGTTGATAACACAATGGTATTTCTACTGTTGCTGACAGGACTTGCACTAAGTTGAGGATTGTTCAGCTTCTTGCACCTCCAGTGAGGAGGCTGGAGGTACACAAGAAGTTGGGAGGGGACTTAGCTAGGACAGCAGACCCAAACTGGCCACAGGTATATTTCATACCATATGATCTCATGCTCAGCATATCGATCCAGGGCAAAAGCTGACCCACGTCCCGGGAATGGGCTGAGCATTAGTTGGTGGGGGATGGGCAATTGCATTGTGCTTTGCTCATTTCATGTGTTCTAATTTTTTTTTCCTTCCAGTTTTCCCCCCATCCCACAGGGGGATGGAGGAATGAGTGAACAGCTGTGTGGTGTTTAGCTGCCTGCCAGGTTAAACTATGACATAAGAGAATGGAAAGGATAGGGATTGAAAAATCTCATGTTTAATTTTCATGTCCTGAGAAGTTTTCTGTAGATTTTCCTCTCCATAAATGACTGCTTCTGATGCTTTAAGGGTTGCACGTTCAGTGAACAGAACAATGTAGGTGGACAGTCTGTGCCCCCTAGTCTTATAATGTCCTCAAAGTGCTCCATATTTTATATCATAGGTAATCCAAAATCTGTGGATTTCATGTAGGAAGCAAAGGTTGATACTGGTTTGGGATATTTGGTTTGGTTTTTTGACCCATATGTTGGATTAACCTTGGCTGGCTGAATTCCCACCAAGCCACTCTCTAACTCCCTCTCCTCAGCAAGTAAGAAAATAAGAAGAAAAACTCATGGGTTGGGATAAAAACAATCTAATGTAAGAAGAAAAGGCTGTACTCAGAAGCAAAGCAAAAGGGAAGAAAAGATTTATTATCTCCTTCCCATCAGCCACTTTCTGGTAAGGAGGGCCTCAGTACATGTAGCAGTTTTTTCAGAAGACCAACATCTTAATAATGAAATCCCCTGTAACCCTCCTCTCTCAGGCTTTCCCTTAGCTTTTATTGTTATCATATGGTATGGAATATCCTTTCAGTCAGTTTGGCTCAGCTGTCCCAGTTATGTCCTCTCCTAGCCTTCTGCCACCACCCCCTGCCCTCACCTAGGAGTGTCTATGTGTGTCCAAGTGTGTGTGTGACAGCCTAGATGCTGCACAAGCACTGCTCAGTAATTGCTAAAATGACAGTGTGTTATCAACATCATCTCAGCCTCAAATATAAAGCACAGAAATGTGTTTGGGCGAAGTCAACCCTATCCCAACCAGTTCTGATACAGGGAAGAATAGACATATTTATAAATTCATGTTTGATTTGGCAGATTCATCCTACTTAAAGAGAATTTAAAGTACTGGGAATAATACACATGTGGAAGGTGGGCTAAGTAAGCATAAGGCTCCTGAAAACATTACCCTAAATTCAGTGATCAAAAGGCAAAATAGCAATAACTTTTCTACAGGAAACATTTCCATCTAAAATTTGCTACTGTCTTTGCACTAAAAAAAATTAACTGAACAAGGATTTTTTAACAATGTTTATCATAGAAATACAGACTGGGTAAGATTGGAAGGGACTGCACTGGGTCATCTGGTCCAATCTCCCTGCTCAAGCAAGGTTATCCTAGAGCACATGGCACAGGATTGTGTCCAGGTGGTTCTTGAATATTTTCAGTGAAGGAGACTCCACAACCTCTCTGGGCAATATGTTCCAGTGTATGGTAACCAGCACTGTAAAGAAATTCTTTCTCACATTTAGATGGAACTTCCTCTGCATCAGTTTCTGCCCATTGCCTCTTGTCCTATTTCTTGGCACTACTGAGAAGAGCCTGGCTCCATCCTTTTCACACCCTCCCTTCAGATACTGAAAGATATTCATGAGGGCCCCTCTTAGCCCTCTCTACTCAAGACCGAACAGGCCCAACTCTCAGCCTTTCCTTGTAAGAAATTTACCCCAATTCCCTGATCATCTTTGCTGCCTTCTACTAGACCCTCTCCAGAAGCTGCCTGTCTCTCTTGTACTGAGGAGCCTCCTAGAGCAGAAGTATAATTTTTCCCCCCAGATTTCAAGAATTATTTTGAGTTCCTAAAATATTTTTTTTTCATTTAGTCAGATATAAATTATTACAAAGGTCTGTTCAGGGCTCAAAGCACCCTGACACAATTAATAATACAATAAATGCAATTAGATTCTCAGCAATTTAAGAGTTATTTCAAAGAATGAGATTAATAAATCAATCAGATACCAACGTTCTCTACTGATTAGGAACCAAACCAGTATCATTCTATAGAGACCCTGTCACATAGATCTGTATTTTAGTATGCTCAGGAAATTTTTTAATTTGGTCTCTTCTTTTTTCTCAATCTGTAAAAAGAACAAATCTTTCATACTATCCCCCTTTCTTCTCTTCAGCACTGGTGATTTATTGTCATCTTAAGGTACTCCATGCTACACAGCAAATTTGGTTTTGTTACAAATTTAAGTTAAATAATAATTTTATCCATTTTAGAAGACAGCACCATGATTTGTGATCCTGCATCTGAAATACAGAAAAAGACTCACCAAGTGAATTCCATATTTTCATGCTTTTATAAAAATAAATAATAATAATAATAGAATTTTAAAAAAGGCCAAACTGACCTTCTTTCCTTCTTTCTATTTATATGCGGTCTTTTCAATTAGAAAAGCCCTCTCCAGGGATCCTTGTTAAGGTTGTTAATTATTGTCAATGTAAAGAGATTACTTCCAAAGTCTGAAACTGTGCACAAAAGGGAAAACAGAAAGATCACTTTAATTAATTTCTTCTCTCATGTCTCTGGGGTAAAATAACCATAATCTCTCTTTTGGTCATGCCCATATATCCCAGCATTGCTCTACACATGAAGAGATTCTCTTTGTTGACATTGTAGGAGATAGGGAACAAGAAAGTGGTGTCCAAGGAAAGGAAATGCAAGAGAACTTTAGATTACTGAACTATTGTAAAAGAACTAGCAGAACTGAACTGTGCTATAGTGCCCAAAGAAAGACTTTCTAGAGCCTTTCCAGAATTCTGTAAGGACTCTAAGATAAACTACTGCATGGTGGCATAAGCTAATTTAGATGAATTGTTTTACCTGAGTCCATAGGCTTCAGTACCATCCGCTGACTCTTAAAATCAGCCTGGTCCATTTTTTTGGTTTAACCTCAGTTAGCAGCCAAGCCCCAGGCAGGCAGTTTCTCACTCCCTCACCAGTAAGGTCAGGAGAGAATAGGAAAGGTAAAAGCTACAAAACTCATGGATTAAAATAAAGGCAGTTTAATAGGGAAAGCAAAAGCTGCACACATAATGCAAACCATGGAATTAATGGACTGCTTCCCATGGGCGGGCAGGTGCTCACCCATCTCCAGGAGAGCAGAGCCCCATCATGTGCAATATTTCCTTGAGAAGACAAACACCATCACTCCACAATCTCCCCCTTTCTTCTTCTTCCCTTCACTTTATATACGGAGCATGATGTCTTATAGAATATCCCTCTGGTCACTTTGTGTCACCTGTCCCAGCTGTGACTCCTTCCAACCTCACATATACGCCCAACTTCCTTACCAGAAAAGGCCTTGACTCTGTGTAAGAACTGCTCAGCAATAACAAAAACATCTCTATATTGTCAGCCCTGTGTTCAGCATAAATCTAAAACACAGCCCCATACCATTGACTGTGAAGAAAAATAACTATACCACAGTCAAAACCAGCACATCCATTAACAATGAATCTCTACAAACAAAAGTAGCAAGGTGAAAAACGAGAGAGAGCACTTTAATTTTTCACAGAAGGATGTGAGGATCTTGACACTTCTTACGTAACTCTTGATTTGCCTCTTTCAGCCATTGTTTCAGATATTTAAAACATTTTGAGTTGAAGGTTTTAATGACTTTTATGAAAGAGAATGGTTACATAAAATGATTCAGTCAATTAAAAAAAAAAAAAAAAGATTTATGGGTAATCAGCAAATACCTGAGCACAATTTTGTGTAGTTTGACACTACCTCCCATTATTACAAATAAATAAGAATGAAAAAGGAAGAGGCTAGTGATGGGAGAACATCAGCTGAGATGAGTTTTGATTCCTCAAAGAATTCTCCCTCTATTTCATCAGAATTCATGAGGATGTATACTCTGGACCTTGAGATTTGTTTTTCATTTTATAAATTTGCTTTCTAGTTTCTATTTTAGCATTTCTCTTCCAGAAGCATTTTATTTCTAACTTTCTCTGAGCTCTCTGTAAAGGTTTCCAATATAGGAACTTCTTCAGTTTCTTCCACATTAACAGCGAGATGAAGAATATAATTAATACTGTATTATCTTTTTTGACTATTCTTTATTTTACCCTGAATGTCTTAATGCCCCACAGACTTCCCAGCAGAACATTCCTGATATATCTGATTAAAATTTTTATATTTATGGGTTTGGTGTACAATACTATGGATATTAGCAGAAATCAATAGGCTAACACAAGGGAGAAGGAAGGTAGCTAGAATTAAAATTAGTAAATTCTTATTAAATGCAAGTATCTGTTCTTATTAGGATTTTTCACTTTTGTAGCTTTAATACCTCGAGGGAGATTAAGGATCTCTCCAGTGTATGTTTTCCAGTTAACTAAATCTTTTGAATATTCTGTGTGGTAAACTTCACTTTTATGGCTTGAGAGTGTTGGAGAGATGTGGGAGGGTAAGGACAGGGGTTTTTTACTTTTTTATTAGTTACATATTCTTTAAAAACCATTGTATAAGTCCCAAACATCTGACTTGACAGAAGAACTTATATTTATGCTTTTAAACTATATGTAGGCTTATTCTTCTGCCACCTATGTGGATTTTCAATATTAATTTCCAGACACTGCTGTATTTTTAAAATTGTCAGGTGTATAAATATGGGACAGTCTTTATTCTGAATGAGAATTTTTTCCAGAAAATTCACACTGCATAAAGAATGTTGCTGAGAATGCCTTGGGGAAACCAATTCTACCTCATCACCATGCCAATATTCCTTATCCCTGAGTGGGTTACTGTGAAGGGGAGAATTTCTACTCACATATTTAATAAGCTAAGGGATTTTTAGAAGACTTTCTGGCCACTCAAACTGATTTTGAATTTTGAGAATTTCCATATTATGAAGGTGACCTCTTATAACCACACTCCACTGCCAGAGGCTCCCTCAAAAACTGGCTAGTTTATTATACAGAGAGCTTTCAGGCCAGAAAAGGTTTATTCTTTGAAGAGCTGGAAATCACTGAAAAAAATACTCTGTTTGAACTACTTCAGAATTTAGCAGGGTGTACTGTTCTTATATAGACCTTACAAAAAAACTGTTGTTGAGACTCTACCTTCATATTTTAAAACAAGGAGCAATTAAAAGAAAAGTTACTTGAAACTTGAATATTTAGTTTAGATTCTGATCATCTCAGACCCTGGGGAAATTAAGATTATCTATCTCAGCTCTCATTATAAATTATAGTGCCACAAAAGTTTAATTAATTAAACATTAAAAGTTGTTTTTGTTTTGTTTTGGTTTGGTTTTTTTTTTAAATTTAATCCACAGTGTGTTTTTTAATACAAATTTTATGTAATGGTTATGGATTTGGATCAGTGCTCTCTCAAACTATCATCCTATCATAGTAAAAGGTATTGTGTTTCATTTCCACTAACTATCCTTTTACTTGATAATATACTCCATGAATTTACCAACATATGTAATATTAATATCTATACTTATGTACCTCATATATGTATTTAAAGGAATTTATATTGTAAATCCTTATCTTTTCTTTGGAAATTGATTTACAATAATCTCAGATTTTAAACATTTGAACTCTTTTATTTTTCTTTTTCTTAACCTTTATATGGTTTCCTATCTAAAATGAAGCACTTTGAATACATTTTTGTCCTTTAAGAGTATTTTTCCGCTATTTTTGGTACCAGTGCTATTTTTAAAGTATATTTTTTTAATCTCCTTTTTATTTCATTGCTGTCCAGCCTTAGGTCACTCAGCGTTCTAGATTCAAGGGTGGTTACAGACTAACTGTTTCCAGGAAGGGTTCTTAATGAAGGTGTATTTGCTCTTACAAGGCAATGTGCAGTATCTCGTGACTGTTTTAGAAGCAGTCACTAACCTCTTAAGTCAGAAAAAAATCATCCTACAAAAATTTTTTAGATTTTTAATTTATTTGTTTTCTTGAATAACATTATTAAGTCTTGTAATTTATATTGATTATAAAACAATCAGAAGGCAAACGGTCAATACCTGTCTTAAGGAGGTAACTACTTTCAATGCAGTATTAGGCAGCAAGGTTTGATACTGGCCATTCATTCCCCAGGTAAGTCTCACTAACATCAGTTGAAGTTTATTCCCTCATTTTTAGCCACAAACTCTTTTACCTGTCTGCCATGAACAATTGCATGCTTCCATGAAAATCTGTAGTTTTCATGGTCATATTCTTTTTGTCTCATTGGAAAAGACTTCTAGACAGCTGCAATGCCATTCATTTGTACTCTTACACAGTATGAAATGGTGAGTCACCTTCTAGTGAACTGGAAAAGGTGAAAAAAGTGTATATAGGGATTACATCTATGCAAATAAACTGAACAGAACCATGGTACAGGCTTAATAGCATAAATGGAGTTGGTTGTACTGCTAAATCGTTGAGGTGGTCCCTGGCACAGATTTGACACTGTTCAGGCAGCTCAGTCCAGATGACCTGTGCCTAGGATGGATATTAACATAAGCTGTGAGCAGTTTCCTGGACCCAACATGGACATGTCTGCACTACTCTTGGAGGATGGAGGTAAAAGTGTGGTATGCCACATGGGCTTCTCAGGCAAATAAGTTACTATCCTGTTTTACTCATTAATATAGTTACAACAAAAAGAATACTGTTAAATGCAGTTTTTCTTGTAGTTGGAATGTCATCTCAGCACAACAGGGGATTTGCTAGGAAAAAGAATTAGCTGTCTCATGTTCTGTAGCAGATTCTGGTTTTAAGTTGATCTGGACTACTCAGTTTTCAGTGTATTGTCTTCACAGAACTTTCATGAAGTAAATAAATACTCTTAACTGCCTTTTATAAGACAAGAAACTAAGAAAGAATGTAATACTTTTCATAACTGATCGAGTTACTGGAGAATAACTGATAACCACATGAGAGCTGTCCTGTAGTTTCTAGGGTAACTACTCATGTGCAAGCTCTGGCCCAGCAGAGTTGAGATAGTTTACAAGGAAATATCATACCCTGCATTCAGAGCTTTCTCTCTGCAGCCTCTAGCAGCAGTGCTGATTGAAAAGCCAGTTTCTTCCCAGATCCTGAACTTCTTAATTGCAATCAGGATGGTACTTAACAAACTCAGTATTAGGAATCAGTAGCAAGTAAGCATTATTGTAGCAAATTAGGTGTTTCTTCAACTGTCAGCTGTAGCTGAAGAAGCAATGATCAAGTGCAATGCAGCATCAGAGAAATTACCTACCACTGAATGGTGGTTTTGGCTAACAGCTCTGAGCTGATAGGGAACACGTTTAATGTTTAAATGTAAACTCATAAAGGCATAGATCAGGCCAGGCCTGATGGGTGGTGTCTGACTGAGTCCTGCTGCATCCTAGTCAACCAAATTTTCACTCATGTTGCTTTTTTTCCAAAATTATGTGCCAAGATTTTTTTTGGTCTGTACTAGATTTGAATTCTGTGGGTAAACAAAAAGCCAGACTCATCTCAGAGAAACAGTAATTTTTGTCTCTAAGCATGCTTTTCCAAGTAGGCCTTTCGTCCTGCTGATGCTTCTTGATGTGAGCATCAAAGTCTCCAAACCAGGTTCATCAGTAAAACTCCACTCCTTTGCTGATGAAGTGTGTGACAGATGTGGTGCATTTGCAACTATTTGGTGTTTGTTTTAACAATTCTACAGTCTACAGTCACCTGAGCTTTGGTGAATCAAATCAAAGAACCACTATCAAATATAATTGTCATCTGGCTAATATATGTCTGACCATTAACACCTTTCTGAATAGGACACTTCTTCAACATTCTTTCTAATCACATCCACTCTTTCATATCTAAAATAAATTTCACTTGCATGTGATTTTTATGTGTCTTCTGCTTCAGTACTTCAAAGTTACTTATTCTATTGAATTTACTTCACCTCTTATGAAAAAAAACTTACATAAAAATCATAATTGCTTTTGTACTGCCTAAATAATGCATGTCTTTAGAGTAATAACCTAAGCAATAATTTTTTTTAATAACTAGAAAATAAACTACTGTTCTATATTAAAAACTGTGGAAAAACATCTACACAAAATCTCTTTGGATCTTACCATCTGCACTTTTGTTTAGGCAAGAAAAAATATGATAAAATACCCAGCTTTTCTTCACAGATTCAAAATGAAACTAAAAGTATTAAAGCCAAATTGAAAGAATGAACAAATAAGTAAAATCTTCAAACAGAAAAAGTAATATATTATTATTTTCTTAGAAATAATTGCTATAAAATTGACTTTATATCATCAATATCACTATTATGCTACCTTTCTGTTAGACAGTATAACTTTGATAAAAATATTTTTGTGAAATAAGGGAAACAGAACTTGCATTTTCTAGAATAGAAAATAATAACTTTAAATATTCAGAAAATATAAATTAATATAAATAAATGGATTGGTATTCCAGTTACTTGGATTATCCCTTTCTTTTTATGTTAGTATGGTGAACTTAAATGAATTAAAATCCTTTTGTTCTTGGATAAAAGATGAATAGATATCTATAACTGTTCACATGATTATGCCTCTCTAGAAAGATTTTGTCAAATCCCTGATAAAAGTTAACTTTTATGTATAGTTTCTTAGATTAAATCTCTATCATGCTTCTAGTATTTTTTTTTCTTTACTAGCAAGTATGCTTTCAGCTAGAACTTTGACAAACTTTGGACTTAAGTACACCCACAATCAACATAAATCCAATTTATATTAAACAAGTGATAAATTTTCTGAATTTGTTCCTAGTTCTATATATTGGCTCAGGAATAGAAGATATCATCTTTCTAGCAGGAAAGAAGCAAACATTTGAATTATCTAAACTGAAGTAATACTTGCTTTAAAGATATTATCACACAAGTAAAAGGATATTTCTCATGAGATCTTTAATACCATGATACTAGACCAGCTAATCTACACTATCTGTAAAAAAAAAAACAAATGAACAAAATAAAAAAACTCAACACAAAACTGAAACAAACAACATCCCCCCAATTTATTATTTTTCCTGTATACAATACTTGCTATTCCTTTCTTCTATTGGTTCTAATAAAACATAAATAAATTATTCCTGTTTGTGGCCGTGTTTGTAAAACTGTTCTACTGATTTAAGAGACACAGACTGAGATTAATATTCTCATTTTTCTTAACCATATATATATAAACATGCAGAGATATATCAATATTTACACACAAATTGCTACTTTCTTGGCCTTGTTCCTTGTTGGCACTATACGCAGATAAAAAGTTTGTGCCTGTGGTGGGTAAGCCTTGGCTAACACCAAAACTCCTACCCTTTGGTGAGACGGGGGAGAAAACAGGAGAATAAGAATGAGAAAGTTTCTGGATTGAGGTAAAGACAGGGAGCAAAGATAGAAGACAAGTACCAGTATTAAGATGGTATATTTTTAATACAGCTGCCAACCTTGTGCAGGTTATGAATGAAATAACACTAACATAATCGAAATTCCAAGTTAGGAATACAGGCTCAGCAGTTAGAGTCATCAAACAGAAGTAGATTTGATAGGGATGCCTTTGAAGACAAGCCAGTAGGAAGTACCACGTAGTGTTTTCACAGTTCCCTGTCTGATTACAATCACTCCCTTAATGATTTCTATTCCTTATCGATGTGCTGTGCTCACTGATTTATGCATTAAGTCTGGAAACAGCACAATAAATAAATGCTTGGCCTGTGTTATTTTTTTCACTTCTTACTGAATATTGGCATCAAGAATACAAATACCACTGTATATATTTCCCTGATGAGTGTGCTGTGGCCCTCCTTCCTGTCCTCGCTGACTTTTTATAACATCAATTCCCATAACTATATGAGAATGAAGCCTCTTGAGAGAAACTAATGTTTTGCTTTAGACCTTGGTTTAAAGAAAAGCACAATCCTTCTTATTTCTCCTCTTCCAGAATAGAGGCTTTTAAGAGCTGCCATAGTTCCATGGGATTCATACTCAGAATTCCTTTGAATTGCAGTTTCATGTCTTAGCACATACCTCACACACAGCTCTCCTTTGTTAAGATGGGGAGTTGTAACAGCCTATGGATCAAATCAAAGCAGTTTTTTATGGATGAAAAGTCTTGGGGCCAAACTCAGATATGATTTCGGCAAAGAGAAACTTGTGTGGTGTGTCCTTAGCAGAGCAGAAGTTCAATTGCTTAGAAGATCCATAATTTTTACCTCATAGGTAGTCAGTGAAGCTACATGTCAGGAAGTATTGAAGTTCCACTAAACAGACAGACAAAAGGGTAAATTAACTTGGAGATGACAATTCAAGAAGTACCATCTGTGGTCAAATTCAGTCATACTTTCTACTGCACACAACAGTAAACCAAGAATATTCACACCAGATTGATATTTTATTGTCTTTGAGTTAAATTTTCAACTACACAATCAGACAAAAGGGTTCATCTTATCTGTGTTTTCTCTTTATGCTTTTTTCAGTAAAAATACCTACTAAACTTAGTTTTAAGCAATCATCAAAAGTAGGAATGAGTTAAGGAACGAGTGCCTATTTTGACTGACTTTAGTAAGACCTGCAGGGGAAAAAACAGTTTTCTGAATCGTATTATTGACCCAGTGAATGTCTCAATCCCTGTTTTTTGTAATTTTAAGAACAGAAAAGACAATCAAATTAAACCATTCTCTGTGGGATGATTAAAACACAAATTTGTATGTGTTATGTGTTATCAATGCTAATTCTAACTACATGGGTTAATTATTTTTCATTACAATTAAGAAAAAAAAAAAGGAGGAGGGAGGTATTATTACAACTCTTCTACCTTAGCTTAGATTTGTTTAGTTTATTTATTGTTTAGATCTGGATTACCATCTCAGATTTTTTGATATCACTTTTGAAAGCTTTTTCTTGAATATTTTGTTTCTATTGCTATTCAGGGATATATAGGAAGAGGAAGTAAACAATATATTGCACATACATATGATTTCGAATCTGAAATAAAACAACATTTGAAAACAATTGCTTTCTGAAGAGCCAGTTAACAAGTAAAGCTTTCCTAGGTTGTTTTTTTTTTCAATGTTTATTTTTTAAAAAATTATAAGCATTTAAAGATGTTTCTTGTAAACTGAGAATTATTTTTACTTGGATAAAGTGCTTTTAAAAACAGAACGTTGCTGATAACATATTCTAATAGGAAAAACTCAAACCAATTTCTATTTGTGTTTTAAGAATTATTCCCATCTGAGCAATCCCTCCCTTCTCACTACATTAACATTCATAAACTTAGACTCCTTCATATGAAATACAACTAATAATGCAATAGTAAAAAAATCAACAAGTGTATCCTTTCATCATCACAAATTACCTTAATATAATAGATTTCTGCAGAGAAGACAGATTTTTTATAATATATTCAGTATTTTATTAAAATACAACTGAATCTGCCTTGACATATTTACATGTATATGTGATTTTTGATTTACTAACCTTTTTTATCACAAAACAGTTTATCAAGGACAGTGAATGCACAGAAAATTTACCTCTTACTCCAAAATAGCTTCACCACTTGCTCAACAATTTACTTTTTAATGTACTCCATAGCTCAGTCTTATATTAGTTCTGTGTTCAGGAAAATTTAAAGACCTTGAGACAAGGTAACAGCCTTCACGTAAATAAAAAGCAATTGAAAAGAGGAAGACAATTAACTGTTCTTTATTCCATCGGCCCAAATTTAATGGGTTTAATTTGCAAGGAGGGATATTTAAGTTAGATGTAAAAAAAGGTAAAGTTCTACCTATTGGTGAGGGTAATTAAGCTTTGTAATACATTGTCAAGGGAGCTTTTAGAATCCATATAATTGACATCTTTTTAAAAACAGCTAAAGTAAATGAGTTAGGAATACCTTGGCTACAGCTGATTCTGTCCTAGGGCAGATAATTTGATTTTATGATACCTCAAGTTCCTTTCCAGGTCTACTTTTTGTGTTTTGTAACACTGAAAATACTAAGGTAGTCATATCCACTTTCCTAGGACAGTAGTGGAAAACAATTAAAAAGGATTGATGTACAGTAGGACATAGAGCAGCATCAATTACAGTGTCTGGTCTTCAGTTTCGTATATACTGGCATGGATTTCTGAATGGCCTTATCCTCCTCATTAACTTATTACTACCCTACTGTGTGACAGAGCCACGTGGCTGTCAGGCTAAGGTGATGTCAGTAATGACCACAGAAAAGCCTTTTAGCTGTTTGTTGTAATTTATGGGAGTTTTAGCAAAAAATAACAACCAGAAAGTTCTAGGGGATTTTTTCTGTCTTTTGTTAATTGTGCCAACCACATCATTATTTAGTCTCCCAAAGAAGCAAGAGGGGTTTGGGTTGGTGTTTGGTTTTGATTTTTTTTTCAGATCAAGAGGATATATTGTTAATAAGGCAGAGTTTCTAATATTGCATCCCAAATGCTATGAATCCTCGACAGTTTGAGAGCTCCTCGTTACTTAAGCTGGAATTGCAGCTACTTTGACAACATTTATGTCTATGTAATCCTCTCTTTAGTGAGTTATACTACCATAAATCTTCCTACTCTACCACATTCCAGATTTCATCAGGGGATTCCAATTTGAAGCAGTAAACGTGGTTTCAAAATACTCCAAAATTAACTAAAAAGAGCATTTCACAAGCAAAGGTGCCACAAACAGCTAGCCCATATGTCAAAATTAAGCCTATTGTAGGTTTTTGTTATCATTATGGTAGCCTATACGTAAGAAAACTTAGTCTTGGTAACAATATTTCTGGAAGTATTTTTTAATAAATAATTATAAATAATAACCCTAACAATCAAAGCTTTAGGTTATAGTTATCCAAATCTTCACCAAATCACTCAAGGATGCTTCTAAATGTTGCATATTTTTAAACTGAGCATGATTATAGAACTGTTAAAAATATGTATTTCTTGTCTCAGACTTTCATTGGACTAACACATGCAGCACAAAACTGAGCACTATGCTTCCACATTGTTTTAATTATGAAATTTGCATTTGTAATAGACTATCATTCCAATGGAATATTTTTCAGTCTACATATACTTTGAATTCTTTCAGTAAAACTTCCAAATACTCTCAAAAGGAAATTGGACATATCATTGACTCTATATAATTGCAATAACAAAAATAATTAGATGCTTTTAAAAATGTTGTCTATAATATTTCTGGGATTCCAAAAAAAGTATTTCTTTGAGTAGGTATGTTTTCTCACAGTTCATTCCATATGAAATAACTTCCCCTCAGAAAAAACTATGGTGAAGATGTTGCAAGACCTTTGTAACAAAAAAAAAAAAACAAAAAAAAAAAAAACAAACAAAAAAAAAAATTTACCCTTCTCTTTATTCACTGGGAACTGAAGATTCTACATATTTAGGACTTCTGCATATTTTTGAAATAAAAAGAACAAGTTGTTGAAATGACTTTTTTTTTTTAATAGACATCTAATCCTACATCTAAATCTACACACCTGTTACTGACTACTACTCATATTGATTTGGTGACCTTTACTGATCTGGACTGTAGTATTAAAAGTTTTTCAAATTTATTTTCATAAATTATGCCATAGAAAGATGTAGGCTTCTTGGCGTCAGTAGGGCAAATCATGAGAAAGATGGGTTATTGCTTTTTTAAGATACAAAGAGGCAATGCTTGTATTTTATTTCTCATCTTTACTGTATTATGCATTTCTCTGAGATGTACTTTGACTAAAGATCGCCTTTTTTACTATCCCACAGGCACAAAAGAAATCTGTCCTTGAGGTTATAGCTTGTCTTTTTCCTCAGAAAAGGGAAGTGGTTGTTGGATGGTTCATTGAACAGCTGTTGGATCCAGTAATGGGCAACATCATTACTTCTCCCATGCAGAAAGCAGCATTTCTTAGCTTATTTCCGAGGATTTCAAGCCCAAGTGTGCTCCTCAGAAGAGCCACACAACTCATCCATCCCTTTCTTCAGGCTGCTGGAGCAACCAGTCAGCTCGCCAACTTTGGCACCTGGCTTCTTAAACCACGACAGCAGCCACCTCACCCCAACAGACAGGGGTTCAAATACTGCTGCAAGGAAATGGATGAAGAGCAGGGCAGCTGCCCATACAAAAAGCACATGGAAGCTCACTGAGGGAGCAGAGAGTAGAAGGAGTGGCTGTCTTAAAATTAAGACACTATTTCCCACAGTATAATATTGATTTTCACCGAAAATACTATTTATTGTAAAATTGCTTTTGCACCAGGTAAGACAAAGAGAATGGTCCAGGGTCTCTATGAGGTAATATTAACATTTTTATTTCCACAGGAAGATCTTTTTGGTTTGCCACATTTATAGTGACAAAAAAAGAAAAAAAATCAACAGCTTTGCCAAGTAGACTTTTCTTGTTTGTATACCATGGTTATGAATTTTTCAAATTTGTAACAAATGTTTCAGTAAATCACCCAAATCTTCAGCATGCTATTGTTTACAATGCTGTCCTAATGATTCATTACTGTACTGGTGCCTCTAATACAGCAATTCTCTGGAGGAGCTTCCTGACCTTCTGTAACTCTATCATTCTCTCTTTTTAAAAAGAGTCATTAGAAAAGTCAGTTCAGTATTCAGTTTTGTAGTTCGTAACATTCTCATCATACCCAAGCATTTCCAGGTTGTTTTGCTTAGAAATACATTAATTGATACATTAATTTCTGGTGTGCATCCGGTAAGATAATATTCATAATTCACTTCAAGGTATGTTGAGCAAATTATTACATATACCACTCTATTTTAGATTCATCCTAGAATGCATCTCTTCTGATATTGTCATGCCTAGTGTGAATGACAGAATCAGAAGTTAAAATTTAATTGAATTAAAAAAATAACATAGAAAATGTATTAAACTATTAATGACCTTACTCCCAAGAAAAGTAATTTTCCTAAGAACTTACTTCTTACTCACTTATCTGAAATACAGATGAAAATAATGTAAATGATAAACTTTTCCCACTTCTAAAAAAACCTCGTGTAATTATTCTTAAAGAGAGTTTTAAATTACGAAAAAGGAAATTTATCAACTTATATTTTCAAACTTATATTTTATTAGGTACATAAAACACCTTTTAAAATAGTCAAGATTTTTTAAAAAGGGAGCAAAGGAAGAAAAAAATCACTGAGGGAAATTATATCATTTGAATATGCAGTAAAAACAGATATAAACTCAAAGCATTACACCTTCACAATATAGAGTCACTTTGAGCACATCAACAGTAGTAAACAACATAAAATGCACAGAAAATACTTCAATTATATTCGAGTGCTTTTTTGTTCTTTCAAAGACGTGCTACTTAATTTTATCATTATGTTTAGATAACTGTTTCTATTCTACTCTGCTATTTCTGCTTACTTGGAATGCTTTCAAACTTCACTGTGAAAATTCCTAGGTTTTCAAAATTGCAGCTCGTGTAGCTTGGCATAAACTTTTTGAAATCTGTGAGCAACACTTCTCTAACCTCATAAACTGTGTCTTGGACCCAGATCCACGCTGGAGTTGCTCCTGCCCTATTTTGGTTTCTGTGGCCAGGCTACATGTACAAAACCCTCTAAGTAAATTATACACTTTATGTGTAAGCAAGGAGTTCCTCCAAGTGGAAAAAGTTAGGTAGCATAACCATACTGAGCAACAAAACGATAGGAAATGTTCTGCTTGACTTTGAAAAAGTTTGTCAGAAGTGAAATTAACCCTTCCGTTGCATTTTCCTTTGAAAGTCTTTAATTCCACCTTGATGGAAGAATATCCTTTTAAAAGAGGAAAATATATGAAACAATAGATTTAATTAATGGGAATACTTGGTTTATGTTTTATGGAAGAAATGAAAAAGCTGCATCCATTATTTATGCTTGGCATATTTTTCCTTGATTGATAAATAAATCCCAAAGTTAGTTATTCTTTATGCATTATAACTTCATAGATTAGATTTATCTTTTTACATTTTTTTGACTGACAGCTTTACAGATTTACTCACATCCATATAAGAAAATTTTTGAATTTTCACAAGTTTGAATTTTAGATCACCTCTGCTGCTGATGGCAAACAATTCTGTATATTCATATTTGGAATTATAATGGCTTACACACATACAGATAGTCTGACTAAAATTCTTTACCATTTTCCAAGAGTACATTATGCTGTGACACTAAATTATTTAGTAATGCTTAACTAAGTGTACTAAATCAACTCTGTTTGTCAGTAATATCAGCTGTAATAATAACAGTAATGACAATATTCCTAATAGTAGTTTTATTAAATGGAATTTTTATTAAAGTGCTTGAAAAAATGTAACTCAGGAGTCAAACACTGAGGACAAAATTCCGTTTTCCAGCATCACATTTCTTGAGTATGTGGTGAAAGGAGTGGGGTAAACTACGCGATCTTATCAAACAGGTTAAATTGGCCATGTGATATATGCTGCAGGCATTCTGTCTGCAGAACGTTGATGCAAAGAATGCCTTCAGGAGTATCACAAAGTGTGTTCAGGAAAAACTGTTACTTCACACTATTAAATGGAAGCAGCAAAAGAATCCCCTACGCATGCTTCAGAGTATGAAAAGGAGAAAAGAACCCCAGAAGCTGTGTACAAGTTAACAACTATTTAAAACTATTTCCTTGAAAATGTTTCCTAATGATTCTTTTTTTAAAGATTAGTTTTAATTAAGATAAAATTCAAATGAACTTAGAGGTTACTTCAAGCTTGATACTACAGTTCTGAGAGATACTCCAAAATGAACTCGCAAAACTGATTCAAACGCAGGATGAGTAAGAAGCTTTGAAGTAAGCCAAGACCTTTTTTACATCAAAAAGTGCAAAATTTTGCCTCATTTGGAAGAGGTAAAAATAGTCCCAGAACTATTTCACTGCTAAGACCTTTCCTGTCCTGTCCATCTCCTTCCCTCCCACTGCCAGAATATAAGGAGCTTCAAACTTTGGTTTGGATGATGAAGGTTTTTTGGCTGGGATTGGGTGTGTGGTTGGAGGGCATGGGAGAGCTACAGGGACAGCTTTGGGGGAAAGTGCTAGAAACTTCCACCTTGTTCATCAGGGCTGATGCCAGCAGGCTCCAAAACAGACCCACTACTGCCACCAGTGATGGTTACAGCACTTATGGGATAACATTCAGAAAGGTAGGGGAAATTTAGTAAGCAGAAGCAGTTGTAGCCAAGAGAGGAGTGAGAATATGTGAGACAAACAACTCTACAGACCCCATGGTCAATGGAGAAGGAATGGGAGAAGTTGCTTCAGGCACTGGAGCAGAGATTCCTCTGCAGCCCATGGCAAGGCAGGCTGTCCCCTTGATACCCATGTAAGTCCACACTGGAGCAGGTGGATGCCCCAAAAAGGCTGTGGCCCTGTGGCAAGCTGGAGTTGAAGCAGGTTTCTGGCTGGACCTGTTTACCCATAGAGAGAGGAGCCCACACAGGTGCAGGTTTGCTGTCAGAATTTGTGACCCTGAGGGAGGCCCACACTGGAGCAGTCTGTTCCTGAAGGACTGTCTCCCATGGGAGGGATGCCATGCTGGAGCAAGGTAAGAGCATCAGGAGCATCCTCCCTGAGGAGGAAGAAGCAGCAGAAACAAGGAGCGATGAACTGACCACATCACAAAACAGCATAAGAATTTATCCTAGTTTAACCTAAGGGGTCCTGGAATTTATCATGTAGCTGTCATCAGGTCCTGTCAGTGTCCTTTAAATGCATCCAGTGAGCAGCACTCCATATGTTTCAGTTCACTAAACAGCAGGGGGAGGCAGAGATGGAGCTGGTTTATTAGCCCAAATAAGCTGGCAGTTCACAAACTAGAGGTGTTTTGTTTTTGTCAGAATTTCAATGAAACAGGTATTTTTCATAGAATTCTGAAAATCTTATTGTCACTTCTGCCTAAAAATAACCAGAAAAGAGAGATCTGCTAGAAACTTCTGAAACTATCTACACCTTAAAACATTTCCATCAAAGTTCTCTTGGATTATAAAATTTATAGATTAATTTCTATACAATTGTTATTCTAGACTTATTCTTTTTTAAGTGAATGAAAATACATATTTAAAGACTTGTGATGTCGTGAAATGCATTCAGGAAGTAATTTTGTAAATCATATAAACTGTCTTGTTCTTGCATAATAATATAAAGCTATGTGACCACAGGTCACACAATAGAAGAATTTCTTATCTCTGCAGTGGACTGCTTCCTATGTAATAATGCCTTTCACTTACAAAGTATTATATATAGTTGAAAGATTTTAAACAGTAACTAATGAGTCAGAAATTTTGAGTAGTTCATTTGTTGTATCCACACAAGCTTAGAACAAGTTCAACATTTTTTTTGTTAACACTGCAGAACAGTTATAAAACATCCAAGAGAACAGATAAATATATTTATTACAGATAAATATTTAGCACAGATAAATAATTCCAGTACTGAGAAAGCTAGCTACATAAAAAACAAAACCAAACAAAAAACCCCAACAAATAATCCCTAAATATTTACACCTTGACTTTTTTCCCCATCAAGGCTTTTTTTTTTGGGGGGGGGGGGTGAAATTTAAACTCAGAACTGAGCAACTAATACACAAAACTCAAACAACTGAGCAAACTGAGCAGCTTAAGAGATACAGTGAGAGAAGAGATTAAGCCCTTACTCTAGTTCAAAATAAACAGAAAGCTGAATGCCAGTCTCTGCAATGAGAAGGAAGTGAGCATCTTTGTAAGCTACTAGCTGCTCTAGTGTGTAAACATTCTTATTTTCTATAAGTAAAGTTGTGCAGGGAGTATCTTTATTATACCATGAAACAATGATATTGCTGAGATATTGAAAACTTATGCAGAGGAAGAGAATGGTCAGCCCTATGCAACTCGAAATCAGTGAAAGGGCTGCTGAAGAACAGTTTAATGCATTCTACTTAAAGTTGTTTAAGATACTTGTGTTTCTTTAGCACTCCTCTGCATAAATATAATAATAAAATCATTAAAAAGTTGCATCTTTATGCTTAATATCCAGAAGGTACCAAATTGCATTCTGATTTCATATGCAAAGGCCTTACTGCATCTTACAGAGATAGTTTCACACATCCTTGAGATGAAGACACTTTAGATAAAACTCAGCACCTGTTTAACAACACACAGCAAACCTCACATAATGTTTTACTAGAAGAAAAATAAATGCAGTGTCCAAATAAAATGCAGGGGGATTTACTGGCACAGTGTAATTACTTGTGTTGGAATTTGTCCAGGACACTGGGGTTAATGCTCCTACTGTTACGGAAAATCCCACTAGCTATTTAATGGCTTCAAATTGTAGAGGCTGGAGCATGATTTGGTGTCTGATATAAAGAATGTGATGAGAATCTTTGAAAGGTCTTTGTGTTTGAGTCTGCTTTCACTCTAGTTTGATGGTAGCATAACGTTTGCTGTGCTCTGTAGTTACCAATGATCTGTACTTGCAGGGAAAAAGGTCTTCAGAAAGCTTTGTGATTCACTAAAGGCTGTTTTTTACTTGGCAATAAACATACATAATATTGAAAGTATAGGCTATTAAAGGTGAACCACTATCAGTATATGATGCAAAATCATTAGGGAGACCAGGAAGCAAGCAAACCATTCAGGGCTGTACTTCTAATACAGTCACAGTCCTGTATTATTCTGATCTGATGTGATAACTCTGTGAATAGGATGTCTTAAGATACAATCCTAAAATCTTATTAGGGAAGAACCACATTATATACTGGAAAGAAGAGCGGGGAAGCAACATATGAAAAAACAAGAATCTGCAGTGAGAACCTTTCCTCTACCTGTGCCAGAACTCACAAATACTTAGGTCCACCCAAGAACCCCCTCTCTTTGATGTTTCTGCTTTAGTGGTGTATATAACCAGAAAACTAATATACTAATGTAAAGTATTTGAGAAAATTAATCTGCTCAAAGTATTGAAAATGGATTGTATGTTAATATTGTGTCATGGAATATAATTTTTTAATAGAAAGGTAGCTTCCACTGAATGGAGAAGCTGACAGTACAGAAGCTGATGTGCTAGTAAACAGGTATGTTTTACCAGGTGTTGAACAGAAGTAGCTATAACATTTCCATGTGCATATGTGAGCGTGCACAGTTTTTTCTGGGATTCAAAAGATCATTTATTTCATAAGGCATGTGAATGTCACAACACATTTTAACTCATCTGTTATTGTTAAAACATACAGATATTTTGGCTTCAAAAATCAATTCTTAATAAATGTTTTACATAAATCTTTCAGTGTTCTTTAAAAAATATTTTTAAAAAGTTACTTTCTACTCTAGTCTATGCAGTTATAAACACATGCAAGTCAGAAAGTAAAAGAAAAAACTGACAATAGATTTTATTTTAAATTATTCTTATCTAGCTCATCATTGCCTCTATTTTAGCTTTTTCAAGGCAGCTAATATAATTGTGTTGTTCTGACTTCCACTACTTTGAAAGGAAAAAATAGAAACCCACTTCTTATTTTTCATCAAGGATAAATTGCTGGAACCACCTTCTCTTTTCTACTGACTAAAGAAAGAGCCAGACACCTAGCTTATGAGAGATTAAATGTTCCAAAAATGTGGATGTCATGATCTCTGAATTGCAACAAACAAGTGCCCTGGGAATTAAACTGTGTCCTTGAAAATCTGCCTGAAACCTCATTGAATGCTAATGATATTTATACTTCTAGGAAATGTGCTTTCAAATTTAAACTGTACAGAAATGCATTTAAAATACATTCGAAATATGGCATGACCTTGCTTTTGAAAATTGCAAATATACTCCAGATTCACTCCCATTCTTCTCAAAGTTTTACCTTGTGTGCTTTGCTATAGGGTGAACAACAAGAATAGCTCTAGAACTTCAGCTGCTGGGAGGCTGAATTTTAAACAATATGTATAGCTTTGTAACCTGAGGCTCATTTCCTTCCTTGGTTATTGATGGGGAAGACAATACGCAGAACTCACAAGTCTTGGTTGCAATTTCATGCTGTTGTTTTCCTTCATATTTTCTTTCATGATACTAGAATCAATTATACATCAATGTTGTTCTTTTCTGACAAGCATTTCTTTTTTAGAAGTCAATCACTTTGAAGAAATAAGTTGTAATAGGATTTCACAATAGTTATCAAACTATTATTACTAGTAGTTTTGAATGTAAAAGACTACTTGCACTTTCTTGATTAGAACATCTTTTTAAGTTAAAAAAGTTAGGCACAAGACTTTTTTAATCATTGTTCAGTCAAAACAATACTATAGAAAAAGACTTCACTGTTTACTGGAAAAGAAGTCAGATGACTTATTTTTTCCCCTGTTCTAAAGAATGAAAGGTAACTAGTTGCTATCAAAACCTCTGGAAAAAGTCTTACTATATTCACAGTGGTACGTTGTGATTAAAAAATTGAGAGTAAGTCGAACAAATGCTGCAGGCTTTGTTTACTACAGATTTATGAAAACTAAGAGAAGTATTTAGTCTCTGGCTTGTGTTTTTCTTTCTAAGAAAAAATAATAAAGTGTTAATATAATGAATAGTTCTATTTTAGAAAGTTATTAAAGGTCTTCTTGGGAACTTGTCATAACTACAGTTTATGAATTATGTGTTATTGTGAGGACTCATTAATTCTGGCAATCTAAACATAAATTTCACTCCTAGTTCTGTATTTTCCACGTTAAATTGAATTTTCACCACTCTATAAGGAATAAGTGTAGCAGAGTTCTTGATCTTTAATAGTTCTTTATTCCAAGTGAAGTAATTTTTTATAAAAAAAGGGTTTTTTTCTTCTTCTTTATTCCCCTGGCTCCCCAAAACTGGGTGACAGAAAGTGGAATTTTTCTCTATTTACCTATGTTTCCTTATTATGTTTTTTTTTTAAAGTGTTTCCCCCAAGTTGATAAAAAACTCTTGTCAGAGCATTTTATGCTCAGCCCTTCACAATACATTGGTGAGGTGATGGGCAACACAGGAGGCTGAAGTCTGGACCTAGTGGTATCCTTCTGTTCAACCCTTCCTACTTATTTTCCTCCTGTGGTGAGTTGACCCTGCTTGGAGACTGGGTGCCCACCAAAGCTGCTCTATCACTGCCCTACACAGCTGGAGAGGGGAGGAAGAATAAAACAAAGGAATCATGGGTTGAGATATCCACAGGAAGGATCACTCACCAGTTACCATAATGGACAAAACAGGGACTTAAGGATAATTAATTCAATTTATTAAAAATCAATTCAGGGTAACAAAACTAAATCTTAAAACACCTTCCCCCCACACCTCCTTCTTTCTGGGTTCAACTCTGAAATTTTCTACCTTCTCCCACCACAGAAGAGCAGAGGGATGAGGAATAGACATTTTGGTCAGTTTATCACATATTTTCTCTGCCACTCCTCATGCTTAATCCCTTCACACTTCAGCATGGGGCCTTCTGTGGGCAGCAGGTGGATATTTGGTCCACTGCGGCTGCAGGGGGTCAGCCTGCCTCATCACGGTCTGCACCATGGGCTTCACAGGAATCTTGGCTCTGGTACCTGGAGCATATATTGACCCTCCTTCTTCAGTGGTCTTGGTGTTTGCAGAATTGCTAATTTCACAGATTCTGTCTCCTGTCTCTCACTGCCTTTGTGTCACAGTAGGTTTTTTCCCATCTTAAATACATTATTTTGGAAGTGCTACCACCATCTCCTATGGGCTCGGTCTTGGCCAGCAGTGGGCCCATCTTGGAGCCAGCTGGCATTGGCTCTGCTGGACGTGGGGGAAACTTCTAGCAGCTTCTTACAGAAGCCACTCCTGTGGTCTTACCCCACTACCAAAACCTTGCCACTAAAAACCCATACACCTCTACAGTTTCTTATTTTCTACTGCTCCTCTGTACTGGTGTGGGTTACTTTATGGGCCACAGTCCCCTCAGGGGTGTCCCTGCTCTGACATGAGTCATCCATGATTGCAGTCCTTCAGGGTGTTCCTACTGCAGTGTAGGTCACTCATGACTGCAGTCCTCTCAGAAGAATTTGCCTTCGTGGCATAGAGCTTCTTCTAAGATTGTGTCCAGTAGTGTGCCCAACAGTGTCCTTTCCAACATATGTCCTTCCTTTATTTTCCCCTAAACTCTGCCTCTTCACAGTTCTCCTCTGGTGTCCTCTTTTGTGCTTCTGCCCAAGTCTCCCTTCACATTTCTGTTTTGTGTCTCCTCAGTTCTTTAATTTCCTTTCTTATGTTCCAACAAATCTCCTCAGGTGAGTTGACAACTCCTGCCCCTGGCACCCTATCTGAATTATGTCTGAGGAGTGGTGGTGTGTGTTTCCCTCACCAGCTGCAGCTGTAGGACACCATGGGGTGTTTTCAACCACTGCGAGCCAAGAGCTCATTATCTCCTCCCACACAGGTGTTAGTCTGAGGGCAAGTGCAGAGAGAGATCATGATCTCTCTTCTGAGATGGGCTAACAGGCAGAAAAGTGACAGGAAGGAACACTGCTCCTGTCCATTCAAAACTTGGGAAGCATAGGAATACAGATATGTAAAATGCTGAGATCCAAATGCAGCAATGTGTGAGAGCAACACAGCCTGAGATTTGCCAGAGCTGCATGACATCTTCCAATTATTATTGCTTATGAGAAAAAACAGATACAGATAAACAGATAGTAGTTGATTTAATTTTATGAAAGGAAGAGTATGAAAATAGATGACATTAAGATCATAAATCACATTATATAGCAGATACACATAAAGAAATTATACACACTGTGTAATGAAAACCATTTGTTAAAGCATGAAATAGTTATATTTTACAGAGAAACTGTAACACATATAATTTAAAATGCACGCTAAAATGCATCTCATTATAATATAACAGATCCACCAAGTGGACAATTCTCAGATAAAATATGCTGTTAGACTCAAAGTATGTTATATTAATATTTAACAGAAATATACCACTTGCTATATTTTTCTCATAAAAACTGGAAATACTAGAAATCTGGCAATTCATTAAATTTCATTGCTCAGGCTTAGCCTTCTTGCATCTATCAAAACCTGGGGCAGCAGCACTTGTTTTGTTACTGCTATTAGTGCAGAGTTGTGTTTGATCCTGACTTGTCAACAATAGCACACTATTATTTCTTCTGCTGCATGTCACCTAAAAGGTACATTGCAAGTTCTCCTGGAAGATAGTTTGCATTTTGGAGGAAAGTAGTTTAATAGTTACGTGGAAATATAAATTAGTAAGGAAGATACATAAAGCAAAATACTGCAAAGTAACAGCCCTATTGTTATTTAGCTTCTGCAGGGGAAAAAAATTTAGATTTCCTATGTTTATTACATGCAAATCTGCCTTTGAAACAGAGGTTTCACATATGTTATTTCTTCAACTGTGTCTCAGCATTGAAAACTGTTATTTGGCCTGAAGCAAAGCCCTGCAGAGATTATGCTAACAAAGAAGGAGTAGGTCATGGCCAAGAGCTCAATCTCATGCCCCTGTTTATTAACTAGTATTGATGTAGAAACAGATTTTATGGCCAAATCCCTGTTATGATAATCCACTCTGTCATTTTGCCTAATTCCTGCCTTTAGATTACAAGCAATTAATCTATTATTCACTATGTTTGCAAGTAGTCTAATTACATATTTCTTACAAAAGGACTGAGACCCATAAAATGTTATCAAGTAAATCCCAGTGCAGACCACTAAGGTACACTGCTTGTCAGTGATGTTCTTTGGGACTTTGAGGTATTGACCACTACCCTCTGGATGTGACCATTCAACCAATTTCTTATCCATGTAACAGTCTACCCTCTGAAATCCACCCCTCCAATTCATAGAGAAGGATGTTGTGGGTGACCACGTCAAAGGCCTTCCCTTGTCCATTGAGGTAGTCACTCCATGGTAGAAGGCCACTAGATTGGCTAGATAGGACTTGCTCTTGGCTAATACCTGGCTCTAGAATTATTGTTTTAGCCTTTTAAATGTGTCTAATTTCAAGTTTATTTTTGTCTATATTCATTCTACATACCTTATGACTTGCTGTTGCTCATATATTCTGTACTGAAAAGTCCTCTCTCCAATGCATTCTCCTCTGTATGTGTTTTTAAATAGATTATTATTCTTTCATCTTCTCTCCTAAATGCCCAGGCAGATTGTGGATAAAATTCAGCTCTAGACTTGGACATTTGCACCTAGCTATCTGTAATATAGGTATCTCTGTGTAAATTTAATAGATGCCTAAGCTTTCTTTACAGTTCATGAAGATCTAATCAACACAGCCAAAAGCTTCTAGTGAAATCTTGATGTAGACGTGCCTGTTTTACAATAAATTAAACATCTCTCTGTGTCCATCAATCATACTGATTTAAGCCCCAGACCAGTTGCACAATTTTAAGTATTTAATACCAGTTGAGACACTCTAGAGCATCTGAGATATCCATGGTGGGATCGCAAATGTGGCACAGGATATGTAGGAAAGACATGACCATCTAGAGTGATACCTAGACAGCAAGACTTATAGGTAGTTTAGTCAAGCCCAGGATACCTATTGAATATAAAGTAAGCTTAATTATTTAGTCCACTTGTAGACATCTACACTACAGACAGTCAATGCACATGTCTATCCAATGCAACCCAACTTGCATGGATTAGATCCAAACTTTTGTGAAACTGTGTCTCAGTTCTTGCATTAATTTTGCAAATAATTTCCAAACTCAATAAATTTTTAAAGTGAATATCTGACTGTGAAATTCCAACAGATATCTTATTAATGCTGAATACACATGTAACATCTCCTTCTTGTTCCTGCTTAACAATCTTTTACTCCTACTTTTATGAATGCCTTTAATCCTTTATTGTTGATGCATCACACTTTTTGTAATTGGTCTTCCACAATGATCTTCTAAATTCTTTTCCAGGATTATGTCTTTTGACTGTCCATTTGACTATATCAAAATGAAAAGCAGTTGCAGAATATCAACTTGATTTTTTTTTCCCCAAAAGTTTCATGACACTCTTCTTCACATACCAGGAGCAAGAATCTTCAATAAGTGTTTGGAGTCTAACGAACTTTTTGCTTCCAAGAGGTTTACCGAGAGAATCTGCAAAAGGAATTGCTCTAGCATATGACATTTGACAAATTCTTAATGCTTTTAGAAACTACCTTTGAAACATGTTTACAACTAGGGCTTTTTGCATCAAAATGAACCTACAAGAAGACTAAGAACATCACAGGTTCAAAGGAAGCAGAGATAGAGGTTTTGTTGGATAGGGTTAAATAGATATATATATTCTAATGGTAGTTTAATTCCTCTAGAAAACACTTTTACCATACAAGAATATGCTAACAGATTTTTCTTTATTGAGCTTAAGAGCAAACCTTCCTGTTTCAGTAGACTTCAATAGAGGGGCAAGTTATTTATTGAGGAAAAAGACAGTCAATAAAATACATCTGTAAAGCTCCTTTTAAAAAAGGAGGGTAAGCTAAAAATTGTCCTTCTTCTAATGAATAGAAATGTTCTTTTTTTATTGGTACCTTTGTAAAATTCTTGCAATGTTGTAAATGTAACATGAAAAAACCCTTTCTGCTAATTCTCCTTTTGTTTCCTATTATGTCTTAAGTACTGCAGTCTAGAAAGACCTTAAGACTTTTACCTACCTTGATGACTCGAGATACATGTACCTACTAGAAAATGAAATAGATATTTCAGCTATCATTATTTATCTTTAATCTGAATGGAGCAAAACTTGATGTCTTCAGTTTTGCTGCTTGTGAATTAAAAATAGTGCAGCAGATAAAAAAGAAAGGAAGCTAATGTGTTGCAGCCTACAACTGCACAGCAAATGCTTGCTTCTCAGACAACACAAATGAAAAACACATCAGTAAAGATGTGATACTTCTGGTCACTTGCCAGACTTTGAAACTAGAATTCTCTCTCTCTCTGAATGTCCTAAATTATTTCTCAATAAAATTTCAAAGAAAAGACTATATTCCACTATCATTACATTTTTGAAAACAAAAATTTTTAAAAACAATTATAGAGTACTTAAATTGCAGGTTCACTACATTTTAGCCTTTAAGTTCAGAGGTTGTAGATCACTGCATTTCAGACAGTGCTGGCAAGGTTTTATGTAGCACATAATCCCATTTAAATTCTGCAGTGAATAGCTAATTGAGACTTAAGTGATGTGTCATCCCTGTGCAAGCCATCTGCACAGGCTGAATTGCATTCAGAGTCAGCCTGTGAGAAACTACAGAGCACCAGGTTGCTGGTTGTTGGAAAAATAAGTTACAAATTTATCTTCATCTCAAGTAAAGTGGTAAAATGAATTACAAGCAGTTATAAAATAGTCCAGACTTCTCTTTTTCTATATTGGTCAGTCAGCTTCAGATTAGAACCTGTTCTCACTATCTCCAAAGAAGTTCTCATTTGGGTGTTTTTGTCCTTACAATTCATGGCACTGTAAACAACCAGCAACTGAAGCAGAATCTGCTTCATCTAATGTGTTTTGTATACACAGAAACGTATAAAGTAATGTTCCTTGGGGTTTTCAATACATTATGTAAAGAAGCCTCATCCTGCCAACCTTCCCCCCCTCCTCAAATCTATCTTTCTAAAGCTACCATAGTCAAAGTGAGAGTGTCAATGGCACAGAAGAAAAGAAGAAGAAGTGAAGCCAAATTATAAAGCACTGTAAAATTAGAATCAGATTAACTAAATTTTCAGGTAATGTAGGACCATAGTAATTGCTAGGCAACAAATTTATTACAATCCCTTTTCAAATCCATAGAAGCCTTCTTCTGAAACATACGTATCTTATATTTCTAATCTTTCTTTTGTCTATCCAAAGATATCTAATTTAGGTCTTCAGTAAATAAGTATTCAGTGGAGTCTATACTTTGGATAGTAAATGATATCTCTACTGTCTTTTCCCGTTCTTCCACTTCCTAACTATGCTGGAAAGCATAAAAAGAAGGAAAATAGCCTGTGGGTGGCGAATATTGCAGTAAGTGGCTTGCTCTGGTGATCATAGTCATGACTAACTATGCAAGTAATACTGGAATCAGACTAACTGGATAAGCATTCTGTATTTGCATAAAGCAATAAAATAGTAATTATATATAGAGAAATCTTTTCTAAAAGAGGATGTACATGAAAATTTGGGTACTTTTTCTGGTTAGATACATGTAGATGTACATATAGAAAGTGAAGGAAGAACATGGTGAAATAAACAAGCAACAAAGTATGATAACTGTGGAGTTGCATTGACTGATAACAGACTATGAGTGTGAGAACAAATGTTTGCAGCATATCCAGTGCATGCATTAATCACACCCTCTATACACTCTCTATTTTGGGATTATGATTTTAATATACCTGGAAAAGTAAATTTTTTGAAGGTTAATATGATTTAAAACATTTGATTGTGGTAGGTGAGATTCCTATGGAGTATATTTGCCTTTATATCATTAGAAATAAGTCTTTGCCTTTGAATTAGTTCAGGTTGCTTGCAAGCTGACTAGTTTCACCAAATCTCCTTTCCCCACCTGAAAGTGGAATAGATTGTCAAACTGAGAGATGGCCAGGTCCTGAGATACAGGGTAAGAGCTTGGGTAAAAAATTCCATGTCTTTCTGCTAAAACCCCCTTGCACCTACTATTATCTTTTCTTTTAAGGTAAAGGCAGGCATGTACATGGAAATCAGAAAAGACTTTTGGTTTAAGTATATTTTTGCTTTGACTGATGATTTCAAAGGTTGTTTTAATGTATTCCCTTCCATCACAGCTAAAGTGCAAAAGTATCAAGTAAGGGCTTATTTCCGGGAACTTTTAGAAGAATAACACACCCTAAATTGTTAGATATATTGACTGGAGATATTTTACCTCACACTAGATTAAATACCTTTATGGGGAAAAAGGAATGAGGGATGGAGAAGCCAAGACATCCTTTATGTTAAGCAAATACAGTTTTATAGAATCACAGAATGGCCAGGGTTGGAAGGGACTTTAAATATCACCTAATTCCAATTGTCACTGTACTTCCACTGTATCACTACTGGATATTAATAAACCATACCAAATATTAAACTTCGGGGTTTTAGCTGTGGTTTTGTTGGGGTTTTTTTTCTCTGCTAGACTTTTTAAGTTCAGCTGAAATCAGAGCTCCCTTTTTCAGGAGTTTTATGTGCAATGTAAGAAAAAACAGGCAGAATCACAGAATCACAAAATATGATGAGTAGAAAGGGACCCACAAAGATCACTGAGTCCAACTCTTGTCCCTGCACAGGACCATCCCCAAGAGTCACGTCATGTGCCTGAAGTATTGTCCAAACACTTCTTGAACTCTGTCAGGCTTGGTGCTGTGACCACTTCCCTGGGGAGCCTGTTCCACCCTCTGGGTGAAGAATCTTTTCCTAATATCAGAAGAGAGAGGAAGTAGCTTCCACTAGCTACAAGAGATCTTGGAAAATACTTCCAGTCTCTTAATACTTAGTTATATGGGTGTCTCAAATCCAGGCTATAGTACTAGTTCACTTAAAATTCAGATGAAAGGATCATCAACTAGACCTTTGTATGCTCTGAATTTGCAGAGATATATTCTAGAGAGAAATAAAAGATTTAACTTATATTCTCTGCTTGTTGCATAGATGCATTTACTAATGATATTAATGGGACCAATGTGGTTATATAAAGAGACTCTTTATTTACAACATCTGATATGAAAGCAGAAAAAATATGAAGTATTGGGAGAGGGAATAAAGTCAAGTTAAAAGATATGTAAGCCTCATATTGTTTCTACTGCATTTAAAAATGTTAAGACTAACCAGAGATGAATTAAAACAGCGACATGAGAGAACATCTTATGAATCTGAACTTTCAAAAATACAGATCAAGCTTTTATAAGTGCTTTTTTTTATAGCAGAAATCAAAGTATAGACAGAAGTAATATGTCAGGAAAAAAATTAAATAATATATTTTGTACAACTAGTTACATGGGAAAGCACATATAAAACTTCTTATTAGTTTATTTTTTTTAGTGTTCTATTAGCAAATTTGAAGGTAACATAATTAAAAAAACAAAAAACCAAAAACACCCTTCCCTCCCCCCCCAAAAAAAAAAAAAACAAAAACAAACCACCCTACCCCAGAGTCTGATATTGCTGTCTACAATGACCTAATATCTCTTTATAAATAAATATCCTTAAGACCAAGTACTCTCTCCTCTGGATTAAAAGCTGAATTAAGAAATGTAACTATTTGTTTCACTGCACAAACTACATATTTTCTTTTTTGAGCATTAAATAAGCCTGGATTTTCTGAAACTTTATTATATTTCACCATTATTTGCATTTAGCCTAATACCACTGGCCAGAATAGTGGTTCCAAGTGATAAAACTGAAAAAGAGAAAACGAGGCAGAAATATACATGTCCTTCCAAAGCAGTGGGGTACTCTATAAGAGTGAATCATTAATGGTAGTCACTCATGTCTCCTCACAGTTAGAACAAGATCCAGAAGCTTGATTTGAAAAGAGAGAATAATCTCCTGGATATCAGGGTCACTCTTTTAAAATGTTATATATATAAAGTATTCTATTATGTTTTTATCCTCACATTTTCAAGCTGTTTTTCAAGCATATATAGCTTGTAATTGTATTGCTAATATATTACTTTATGAATGTTAATGGTCACATTTCACAATTTATTTTATTTTACATCTATCTTCCATCCAAATGTAAATATAGCATTTGCAATTTTTCTTTTACTCTGTTTAATGTAATAAATTAATTAGATGCAAACTCATAAGTTAACTAGCAAAAAGAAAAATGTTCTTAATATGAAAACCTTAACAGACAAAATATAGCTCTAACCAGAGAAAGTTCTATTACATGGCTATATTTTACAATGCAGAACTAGAGAAAGTGCAAAGCAATAAAGAAGCCACTTAGAAATAGCACTTGCTCTTCTGTTTTGAAATGACTGTGCCCGAACGGAAAATCATCTGAATTCATCCCAAGTGAAACTGAGCTTAGGTGAAAAATGGTGACAAATTAATGTAAATTTTAAGTTCAGCCAAGTTCATCTGAACAGTCTGAAAGCTGCATTCATTCTGCTGTGAACTACTTGCCCACTGGCACTGGATAAGGTGCAAAATTGCATCTAAATAACACTATCCAACTCCAGAGAAGACTTGCCATCTTTTCTCTGTGATAAGAGTATAGAGATGTCACCCAGAATAAGCTGGGTATATTCATCACCTGTAACGTATCAACACTTTTTCTTTCTCAAAAAGAAAGAAGAGCAGTTCCTAGAATTGCTACGTGACAAGGGAATTCTCCTAAATTAAAAGAGATTTGAAGACACCATTCTCAAGCCTATTGAACATGTTGTTAAAGTAAATATTTGAACACCACAGCTGCACTTTACAGATAAGTAGTCTAGGTACAGCACAATCTGCAGTGCTAGGTGACTATGATGGGAAAGTGCAGAAGGAAACAGTATTTTTTCTATTGATGTCATGCCATAATATAAAATTGTTAAGTTCTCACAAAGCAACAGAACAAATGATGATGATAATGTATTTCATACTAAGTACAAGTTTTCACCAAGAGTTTTTGTCTGAGAGTAGTCCAAATTTCAGTAAAAATTCTGAGTGCTAGTAGAGCAGAAATCAACTTTGAGAGAGCAGTTCCATATTGTGGAACTGAACTCCTGGCTACTGAATGAGAGGCGACATAATTGTCGGCTTGTTGCATTTTATATGAGATACATTCTAAGCACACTCATTAGACAAGATCTTGTAGGTAGGATAAGTAGGAAAACTTTCATTTTGTAAACTGTGTTGGACCTTAGGTGTAATAAGGGCACAAAATGGTGACTGGCGTTTCTGATATAGGTAGTTTTGACTTCTAACAGGAGAAATGAAAGAGGCATAGAGAAAAAAACATAAGTCTTCAGGGTTAAATTGGTGGCATCCACACTTTTAGGTGTGCCTTTTGTGCTCAGGGCTACACTATAAAAACATTCTGAATCTATGTCAGGATAAAAGCTAGATTTGCATCATACTTGTGTGCAACCTTGTTTCCTTGGAATGGAGGAAACCATAGTGTGGTTCAAATGATCCCCTGTTCTGGAGAACGAGAGTACCTGAGATTCAATATCCTACAGTTCAAACCTGGCACATAAAACACCCAGAATTCTAGGTTTAGGTTCTTCTTATTTTATTTTTTTCTGTGGTTTTATTGGAAAATGTGCTCTGGCGTTCCACAGGGGAAGACAAACTATCCTGAGCTCTTGTAGGTGGAATAAAGGAATAGATTAAACATAGTTCCTTTCATTAGAACAATAGATTTTTTTTCCTTTTTGAATATTGAAACGTGTCAAAGAAAAAATACAAATTTCTGCCAACTTTAGGTAAGAAAATATTTGTTAAAAAGCATTTGCAGCTGAAAAAAAACCCCAACCTGACAAACTCACTACAGCAATACAAAGAGTATTCATTTATTTTTCCAACATCATGCAAGGAGATTTGGAAAGTCACACTGGTATATCTTTTAATACCTTGACATAGCATTCTTGATCCCTTAATATCAAAGACTTAACTGCTGATCATTCAGAAGAAATAAGCCAAAAGAGTAAACTTATCCAATGTGTGGACAAATGGTTGACATATTCTACACATACAAACTAAAAACTAAACGTAACACTGAACCGAACCAAACCAAAAAACCAATTACATAAATGCTTTAATAACAATCTGAAAAATATTATTAATTATTGGTTTTGGTACTCCATTTCCCAGAAAGCCACAAGATGACTTCAGGGAGATCATCTACTTTTCTTTGAATAAGTGACTTGAAAGATTTTTTCTATAATAATAAAATAATCAATAGCAGATCCTGTTCTCTATTCCTGAAATAATACATCTAGACTCGATGTAGCCACATCTGTAAAATTAAAATATCTTGGCTTGTAAAACCAGAATCCAGATTGTATATTGGAAAATGTAAACATGACTATGATACAAGGAGTTAAACATAGAGAGAACACTTGCTTTAGTAAAAATCTGTTAACCCCACCACTTCTGAGATGAGATTTCACACTCATTTTCTCTAGCTCTGAATGGTATAGCCAAGTAGAGGTGTAAGCAATAACATAATAAACACATCTCTGTGCCATTCTATATGTCTCAATAAGAATAATTCTTTTTTCTTTTATGCTTACACTGGTCCTACAAACTGAGATCACAACAAAAATTCTTATACTTCCATTTTTTTCCATTCTGTATCTAGAACCCTTTAATATGTTCCCCATTTTATTCGACATCCCTTGTCACAGTGTACTCCCTTCTTTCTCATTCTCTTGCTTTAGCCAGGATCCCAGTCTGCTCTCATGACATTCTGTTTTATACTTCATTCAGGCTTGACGTTTTCCCATTGGATTCAGGGCCAGGGTGCAATTGAGGGAGCTGATCAGATTTTTGTAGGACATTCTGGGAATGTAAATCAGAGAATCTGGATCTACTTCTCCGTAAGCCAGTATTTGCCACTGATCTGCACATCATCTCTAACTGTTTGGATAGTGTGATGTTTACGACATGTATTTAAGTAGTTTCATTCAAATAATAACTTGGAGTTGAGATACTTAGGTCATAGAATGATAGAATATGCTGAGCTGGAAGGAACCTGTCAGGATCATCAAAGTCCAACTCTTGGCCCTGCACACGACACCCCAAGAATCACACCCTGTACCTGAGAGCATTGTTCTAATTCTTCATGGACTGAGATAGGCTTGGTGCTGTGAACACTTCCCTGGGGAGCCTGTTCCAATGTCCAGCCACTCTCTGGATGAAAAGCCTTTTCCTGATAACCAACTCAGCTTCCTACCATTTCCTTGAGTCCTGTCACTGGTCATCAGAGTGAAGACATTGGTTCCTGCTCTTTCCCTTCCCCTCACAAGGAAGCTGTAGACTGCAATGAGGTCTCACATCAGTCTCCTCTTTTCCGAGCTGAACAGACCAAGTGACTTCCTCATACAGCTTCCTCTCTAGAGCCTTCCTTTGGACACCTGCCAATACCTTTATAACTTTCTTACATTGCAGTGCCCAAAACTGCACACAATATTCAAGGTGAGGCCACCCTAGTGCAGAGCAGAGCAGGACAATCACCTCCCTTGAGCAGCTGGTGATGTTTTGCCTGATGCCCCCTGGACACAGTTGACCCTCCTGGCTGCCTGGGGACTACTGACTCAAATTTAACTTGTTGTCAGCCAAGACATCCTGGTCCCTTTCTGCATTGCTTCTCTCCAGCCTCTCATTCCCTAATCTGTGAGACAACAAGGATTGCCCTGCTCCAGGTGCAGCATAAGGCATTTGCCCTTGCTAAGCTTCCTATGGTTGGCAATTGCCCATTTCTCTGATTTGCTGAAGTTTCTCTGGAGGACAGGGAAAACAAGGGTAAAATTTAAATGATAGAAATAGAATTTTTTGGGAAAAAAAAACCCAAACAAATAAAACTCCCACAAAAAAACCCCAAAACAAAACAAACAAAAACCTCTCAAACTAAACTGTAGTCCAGAGATGAAAAACCCTATCTAGTGACAACATAATGTTTTCTTTCAGTCTTTTTCAATAGATTTTACATGAAAGGGTACAACTCTATTTACTATAAGATGACTAAATTGATGGTTAATTATTAGATCTACAACTTTTTACTGAACAGAGTACAAAAATTTTAATCATTTTGCACATATATATATACACATATACCATATCACTATGATGTATAAATATTGCACAGTGTTTGAGTTATAGGTATGAGAATATGGAATATGACAACATGAACCAAGATGCCTTGAAATGCTTATTTTATTTATGCAGTTTCATATATATGTATATATACTGAAGGATAGAGATGGGATGAGGTGAAGTAAAATCTATATAGCTAAAGAGCTGTCTGCTCTTAGTTACTACCAACCATAAATCTATAGATGGTTCACTGATGGCTGTTCCCACTTTTCTTCCAATAATGTTTCCTTGAAATCTTGCCAGATTTAAGTTTTGGAAAGAGAGAGTTCTGCATTGCTTTCTATTGTTCATTATGTAACATTTTTATGTAGCTTCAATTATATGCATGTAACAGTGGAGTGAGAAAATATATGGTCCTTGCCTAAAAGACACCAGATCCTACAAAGAAACAGAAAGAAACAAAGCACACAGATAAAGTGAGAATAGAATTACTTGTAGGTAATTTCCTGTGTAGTCCAGGTGTGGGGTTTTTGAGAAGTAATGGGGCTTAAAGGGAGAGGGGAAGACAGAATCATCTGTTGCAAACCACAGGAATGACAACATGGACTGCAATATGAATGGGCAGGGAGAAATTTTGAGCTTTTCTTCATATGATATGCCTCTACTCATTGATGTGCTATTAAAGCCGAGCCCTGAATCAAAAAAATTAGCTTTTTTTTTTTAAAGGAAATTAGCAAAGTAGCTACTACAGTCTAATTTATTCAGAGGTGTGAATTAACCAGAATGGGAGACAATTATAGTATGTTATCTAATGATTTTTAAAGTATTTCTGTCTTGTTGAAATATGCAACATTACAGTGGGAAGCTGGAATGACAGTTTTCATTACTTAGAGTTCTGTGTGGTCATCAGTGATAGACTGGACACACATCTTTCCTTCACTACAAGGAAGCAAGGGCGCAACAAGTGTCTTAGATTCAGAAAAGCATTATGTAATTAATTCTTGGATAGATTTCTGAGTACAAGGATCTTAATTTCATTTAATTTTAATGGCCACTTCAGGATCATTCAGGCTTTGCTGCTCAAGACTGAAAAAGTTTTTGTTTCACTTACAACATTATATGTGTTTATATATGTTTTCTTTCCTTTAGGAATTCCATAACAGCAAAAGAACAAGAATAACAAAAAATGTTTATCAGCTAAAAAGAGCAAGACATTATTCAAAAGCCTTTCATATAGTGAATATTTTTAATGAAGAAACAAACTCAGAGAGACAAAAAAAAATAGAAATGGAAAGTATTTGTAAGCAACTGCCCCCTTCTTGTGCATGTCACCATAGGAGTTCCTCTCTCCTAAGCTTAGCTTCAACTACTCAGTGACTTTTCGAGTTTTAGTAACATCAGCATGATTGTCCTTTGGCCAATTTATGGCCTATGTGGCCTTTGTGCTTCTCATTCTTCTCAGCAGTTTGTCAGTCTCTGCATAACATTCAGACCTGTATTCTTTCATTGTTCTTTTTTGCCAAAAAGAACATGTAGCCTCTGGAACATTCTCTAAGTATACCTCTGAGTTCCCTCTGTCTTTAGAGAGATGAAAAATCTGTTCTAACACTTTAAATAACACATACACTCCAAAAATCAGAGGAAGAAACAACAACAACAACAACAAACAACAACAACAAAAAAAAGAAGATAGCAAGATAGCAGAGTTTACAAGGATTCAAAGCACAAATTAATCTAAAACAATTTCAGCCTCTCTGTGATTTGTGTTTTGTCCATATGTTTAAAAAATCAGATGTATATTTTTGAATAAATTTTTGATAAAATTACTCTAAAATTATTTTCTTTAAATTTTAACCTAGTTTTAAATGCCATTTTTCATGTAATTTTTTTTTCCAATTGTCTTGCTGGGTAACCTCCTATTTCAAAAATATTCAGAATCATTTTCCCTTATGTTTTCCTAAAAACCTCTCTTGAAGCCTCTTCAAAACTCTTCAACTTTCTAAGATAAAAAAGGTGAATGTAAATGTAGTACTTTATGTTCAAATGCTACACATTCTTTTACATGTTATATTTTGTAGTGGTATATTCTGGAAATGCTCCATATAGGAGATTTTCAAAGCTATTATGCAACATATACTGTGTGGGGTATTTTATTGACTTTGACAAATATTATATTTGCTGAAAAAAGAATTGGGCAGAAGTTGTCTAAAACAAGAAATTCGGTTTGAAACTGGAGAGCAGCTTGGACTAGAATATGGGAGAGTTTTCTAAAAAGGTAGAAAGTTGTTAATTTGTGAAATGCTAACTCATTTTATTTTGACTATTCCAGGAAAAGTTCATTTCCATTCAAAACATTTTTTCATTTCAAAATAAACTCAAATTTTTATGTGTTTTTTAATGTTTAATTCAAAAGATATGAGTGTATTTAACTTAAGACTACCTGTATTGACTGCAACTTAATATTGTTTTCTTGGTTTTGCTGTTTTGTTGAAGACAACCCTACTCTTTCTCTTGAACCTCCTAACTCTTACTCCAAAATTAATAGACAGAAATATTAGTTCAACCTGAATGGTTTTTCCTGAAGTTTTAATTTGTCCATGGATCAATAATTAATACTTTTCCTCTAGCATTATTTAGGATTCAAAGCAAAAATATTATAGGGAAATTAATAATAGGGAAATTAATAATAAGGAAATTCATAGGTTTCTCCTTGCTCTATTTTTTTATTTGGTTTGGGGTCTTTTTTTGGTATTTTTTTTTCTTTTTTTTTTCTTTTTAAGTGACAGTAGGTAGAGCTATTGCCTGGTCCTACCACTGGCGTAATCAGAAATTCCCTTTGACATCAGTGGTGAGGTCTGTTGATGGGGTTATCTTCATGTTTGAAATATATAAGACTCCTGAAGATACAGTCTTAAATCCCAGTAGGACCAAATCAATTTTTAACCTTCAAAGTCATATTGATCAAATGGTCTTATGTGATGAGTGGTTTAGATCTTTGGTATGGCAGTCCTTTCTGCTCTGTTTGGAGAGTAAAGTTGAAGTGGCCTTATCTGTGAAGGAGAAGAATTGTTTTTGTGATTATATTCAAGAGGCTTCCCAGTGTTATGTAGTGGGAAACAATATCTTTGTAAAATGCCCCAGTACAAAAGACCCTGAATTGAATATAAAATATTATTTCTGTGTATTTATGTAAGCTTCCCACTGAACAAATATCCTGGAGCTCAGATGTACTGCTAAAGAGACATATTTGATAGAGGAATCGTGTTTTCTGTTTTCAGAAAATATTGTTATGATATCTTTTAATCTGATAACAAGTAACTAATCATCAGAAGTAAATGAAATTCAGAAAGATTTGTGAAGTAGGAAAAGATTTTAGAAGAAAAATTTGAGCTGCCGAAGACGTATATCAGTCTTTATTTTGACAGATGATACTTTGCAGTTTATGCTGACTGTGTTCAGAAATACTGGCTTTGGATGTAATAGTATTTTAAACTTCACATCACAAAATAAAAATATTTACAAACCTAAATGAATGACTGAATATAAAATAAATCCCTGGATTTAAATAGTCTCAGGCCTCAGTAAATCTGGAACTTGTTGAAAATTTTTCCTCTTTTAATCCTTTTTTAGCAATAATTAAAGAACTTAAAACACAAGAACTTAAAAGGTCTTTATTTTTACAAGCTATGAGTTTAAAGATAGTTTTTTGAAGATGCAAAATATACTTTCTTTGGAATAAAATGCAGTATTAATTTTATAAACTTTACATATTGAGTAAAGGTTTAGGAAGATTAGTTACCTGCCTAGAGAGCTTTCAGGCAGATTATGTTTCTCTATTACGTATTTTTCTAACATTTATATAAATTCTTTGTAGCTACTATCAATTTCTCAGGCAACTAAAGGATACGTCTGGTAAAGCAAAGTGAAAACATTTGGAATCCATTCTTATTTCTTATCAGCAGCATGCTGTCTAGTCCCTCAAGCAGACAATCTCTAGTACTATACCATCTGATGCTGTCATTAAATCCTCAGCGTCAGGTTTCCGTAGCAACAGCAGAGCTCTCCCAGCTTCACTGTCTGCATCTGAAATCCGGAACAAAAACAGTTAATCTTATGCTGATTTTCTACGTTTATTTGACAGACTTAATCTGAGACCTGTAGCTGGAAATAAGTGGTAAGTAGCAGTTAAAGTTTGTGATTATTAAATTGTAGGGCTGTATTGTAGTTGTTGATGTACACGCACACCAGATGGTGGCCTGCTGTATTCATCACCAGATTAGAAAGATAAAGTCTGGGCTATATGTAGGCCTACACACCCGCTTAAGGGTTTACTTTCTAATGCATAATAGGTTACAGGACTTCTATAGCTTATTTAAGATATTTTGAAAAGCGTTTACTTTGATTTGATTATAGATTTGACAGGATGAACATATTCCCAAAGTGTTCAAAGTTAGTTTCGATGTTACTTGTTTTCGCACCGCTATCCCTCTCCTGGCTGACTACAGCAAGCAGTATTCAGGTTACTTCGAATTTACCTGGTTTAGGAGTTATTGTTCACAGAACAGACAATTGTATCTGAGTCAAAATATATGATAATAATTAAAAACTGTGACCAGAACTCACACATGGTTTTCTTACAGAAAAACTGCAAAATGTGATTTAGCAACTGAACGTTTGTTGTTGAGCTGTTCTCAGTTCACTAAAAGCAAAGAAATTGTCTTCTGAAGTTAGCTTTTTTCATTTCTAAGACAGAAAAATTTTCCTAAAGCCATTAGAAAGCCCACCCAACTAGTATGGAGAGTTCCCAGATCAAAGGAGTTTTGAGTTTCATGTTATTAATTATGCAGTTGTTCTCATTATAGTTTTTTAATCTTGTTGTTGAAGTTATAAGCATGGATGATTATTTTAAGTAATTTTACTTAAATACACCATCTATTTTTTTACAGGAATATTTATCCAAAATGTAGTTGATACATTTTTAAAAATAGTTTGTAAATAAGCCTGAATTACTGTCATTTCTTGGTGTATAAAATTTTTCTGTGTTGATCATGAAAACTATGATATAGGCTGAATTAAACAGTTGTGACTGTGTTTTTATTGTTTAAATTAAACCAAGACATTATGCCTTTATACTTTTTAAGTTTCAAAGAAAAAAAGGCAACACAGGTATAATAAGTATTTTTATTTATATGCACATGAGAATATGTTTTTTCATAATTTAGTGAGACAGGACATCTCTAAGAAGAAGAAATACTGTAGCAAGTATCAAGAACTTTCCCAGAATCAGTAATTTTGCCTTTTTTTTTGAGGCATCTCCAGAAATGGCTTCTTGATATATTAGTTTTGTACTAAAATAATAACATTATTTGTTATATTAATCTTCAGATAACTGTGAACATGTTTCAGTTTTAAGTATTTTGCTAAATAATTCTTCTGATTAGTAAGAAATTTTTAAGAAATTTCATTAAAATAATGAAATTAAACCTATTTTGTAAAGTAACCAGGACAATCATGGTCATTTTCCAAGGGCCTTTTCCAAGTAACATCAGTGGTAGCTGTTGTAAAGATAGAAAATCATTTTAATAAGACATATTTGAAACATTTTAAACATAGGAAGACACATGTACCTTCTTTATGGTGTTACTTTAGGTTCATATCAGTGCACAGCCAAAATATCATTGCCCCTGTGAAGAAGAGTTATATAACTCCTCCCACTAGAGGAGTTTATGCTTATATGGTACCTACTTAGTATATTTTCCAGCAAGAGAGTAGGAAATCAGCAGACCCTTGACTACGTGGCGTTATGCCAACAGCAGCACAAGGGAATGGAAAAAATCCACACTTGACAGATTTTTGGCTTGGATCTCTCTTTTGCAAAGATATGAAGATAGTAACGGAAGAGTAGCAAAAATCCCACACATCTTGACCTCACATAGGTGAAACACATACAGGTGGAACACAGTGCTAAGTAATCCAAAGTAATAAAGATCCTTGTATGTCCTCACAGTGTAGGGCAACACTCTGGACTCAACAGTCTCAGGAGAACCAGCTGTAGAACTCGGGCCACACTTTTCCTAATTTTCAGAAGAAATCCTTAGTTTTTTTTAAATAAATTTTTCTTTCTTCAAAGGGGACCTGACAGTTTTCTAATACACCAATGATGTTTCAATAAAATAAACAAGGTTTTCATAATAACATTTTGAAAGATTTTTATAATATAATTGCTAGAGCTGTAAAGATGCCTAATTAGACCTTGGATGATTTTACTATAAATATAAAGCAATCAACCTTGTAAAAAAAAGTATTTCTGGAGAAACAATTTTATTCATAGGAACACAATTAGTTATTCAAGGTTAAATGGAGACAGAATTTATTCTTTTAGTCATTAGTAAACTGCTTGGCCTGGATCTTAATTTTCTCATTAATATTCATAATAATGTTGACTATATAGTCAGCAACTATTTAGCACCTATTTTCTTTAAGTTATAGATGAATCAACCAGTTTTTAAAAAACTGTGAGCAAATTTTAAGAAATCACAAACATATTTGCCAAATTTTAGATAATTTTTATTTATTTTTTGTATGTACTTATATTGCAGAAAATGTTTAGCTCTTTGCATACAGATTCATCCATTCTTTATGAACAATCCTAGATAGTATCAGTGAGCGTGAATAGGGAAAAAATAGGTCATCTGTAACATTTGCCTTTTTATAAAGACATCCTCCCTGTGAAAATGTTATGTAATGAATATTAAAAATTAGATAATAAGATATTCTACAAATTTGAACCTTGACATTTTGTGTTCCCAAAACTGTTTGGGAGAGTTGATTGTCTTTCTAGTGTCGTACATTATCTTGTTTTGTGGTTTCCTGTTTGTTTTTTTTTTTTTTTGTCATAAACATTTGGTAGGTAGAAAATGTATAGGAAAATTAGATTAAGTATTTCCACATGCTGACAGGAAGTGACTGTGATACGTGAAGTAACATGAGGGTTTCATGTTCATGGTGATGCATTTTCTTACTGTCTCCAAATTCTGTCAGTCCATTATCGATTCTCTTGTGCCAGTCAGATGAATCACATTTGAACCGCAAATTCCTGAGGCTCATTTAGGTATGGAGAGTTGACAGAGAAAGAAAAATAATGTCACTGGTTTCACCAATCAAAGCCATTTCTCTGGAAAATAAATTTATGATGTAGTAAAATATAAAATAACAGCATTTCTATACTATGTTGCAAGCTTTTAGTAATTTTTTAAAAAAGCACACTTTTTTATAAAGTTAACAAATCAAATGGACAGATGATCAATGTCAAATCTACTGGAAAACTGCCTGTGCAAGTGGAATGGAAGATTAGATGATAATCTGTCACTCAAAGTGCTGATGACCATGTATATATTGCTAAGCATGCCTTGGACAAGAGTTGTAGTAAAAGTCACCTTCATCCTAAAATGAATTTAACATAAATTTCATACTAAAGTGTGAAAGATATTTAAGGTTAATAAAGATTTCCAAAGTGCATGATGAAGAAGCAGTTAGTAGCTATAAATATATCTTGAACATTGACTTTCAATCAGTCCAACCATTGCAACTATTCTAAATCTTACTAATTTTTTGTTAAATCAAAAGAGACTAAATTAATTTGCAAAAATATTCATTGATGAAGGTTGTAAAATAACTTGGCATACTTTACACTGTCAAGTTGCTTCTGTGTTTTCAGGACCCTTCTGATCCCTCAATCTTACTCTAGCTTTTCTACTTTTGTATGACTCCCAGACAGAGAGTTCATTTGAAAATCTTCCTTTGGAAGATAGCAGCTGCTTTTATTTTATGCATCAATACTGCAAAACTTAAATAGGGCAAATATGCCATGCAGCCTGACGTGTTGGCTGGAGAATGCTGCTCAAACAAGTAAGTTGCTGCAAGGTAGGTACTCTATGGCCTCTTTTTTCATTCACTGAACACTAGCTAATTCACAAACTATGAAGTGATACTTCTTGAAGAGGGAATTTAAGGTGACAAAAGAAAGGAAGGATAGGTAGTAATTTTGAAACTGTGGAGCTGTTTTTCTTCCATAGTCAAGAAATTAACATGTCAGGAGTCTTCTGCTTCTCACAAGGTCTAAGATTTCTTGGGAAGGGCCTTTTAGCCTGTAATTTATATAGTTATGCTTTTCTTTTCTTGCTCACTGAATTATGTATTTTAGACAACTTGTGTTAGCTTCAACCTCAAATCCTGATACTTAAAGAACTTTACAAAGATGCAGAACATTTAGAAAATACCTGGGCTACTTAGGCTAAAAGGCTACTTTTCTTCCTGAATTAAATAGCATCTACCTTGAAAATGTTCAAGTAGAAATTATAGATTCAGTCTTGAAATGGACAAAATTATCTTGCTGGGAAAAAAACTACATATGTTACTAGGGAATTTTAAATGTTTGTGAAATGCTTAAAGCTTTAAGTAATTTTATTTTTTCAGACTGCCAATGCAATCATGTTGATGCTTAGATGTTGATGTGCAAAATTCTATTGCCATATAATACTGAGCAGAAGTGTAAGCCTGACATAAAAGCTTATATTATCAAAATATTATATATATAATTTTGATATTTTCACAGTCTTGTCTTTGAAAGTGCTTATGATTGTTTTATAATACATCAAAATTATTACATGTGATCATCATATAAATGTCATACAAAAATTGGGAGATTTCAAAATGCAAAGTTTCTAACTCAAAATAATTCTTTCCAATGTAGAATTTAAAATAAAGTAGATAACTCCATAATTTACAATAAAATAAATAAAATAGATAAGAGGGATGATTATTCTCACTGGCGAGACCAATGGTATAATTTCATTTATGCTGAACATTGGAAAGGGGGCTGATAAGAACTGCAAAAATCTTTGAGGAGTTGTTGATGATAACTGCATATGACAGAATTCATAAATATAACTTTTCAAATTAAAAGCTGAAAGGTTGCCTTAAAATATCTTAACAGAAACTTTTCACATTTGTGAAGTTTTTCAGATAATTTAGAACATTACTGTTAATATATAACATAGAAATTGATGTGCAGAATCTAAAACTAGAATATGGAAAATGGGAAAAATCAATTGAAGCAATGGAGTTTCCAGTAACGAATGCCCATCACAAGGCCGGATTTTTTTTTTTGGAAAGCATGACTTCGACATTTCTATGTATATGGTTAAATGTAAGGGAACGTGACACAACAGGAGAGTAGAAAAGAATATCTACTTCCCTTAAAAAATTTTCACACAAAGAACAAGAATTGCTTCTGTGGGTGGAAAAGGAAAGAATCAATATTAATTTTTAATATATTCACAATTGTTATATATTTTATATATATTTTTTAATATGAAGATATTATTTTAGGTCACTATGTATCCCCTCAGTAAGGTAATTTTCTGTGGAAACTTATGACAATTCAAAGTTAAAATATAAAAATCTTTTTCATACTTTAAAATTACTGATCAGGCACAAATAGAATTCATGGGAGAAGAGCCACCAATAAAGCTTGACATATAGAAGTAGAATTGACATAGAGCTCTAAATGTCTCAGCTCAAATTCTGTCTAGTCCTCCTCAAAACCCTTAAATGGAAAACATAGTTGGTTGGAGGGAATATTTGTTTTTCAGATTGTAACACAGCCGTTGTTCAAAGCAAATTTGGAAGAGTACTGGGCATGGTGTGCAAAATCTCAGACATTCTGCCTTTTTGTGTCTCTGCTAGCATTGGCCAGCAAGCTTCAGTTCAACACGCCAAGCATGTGGCCCAATAGAAGTGGATCTTGACAACAAAACAATTCATGTGGAAGGTTTGATATCCACATTATGCGTTTCAGAGTCTTTATTTTGGATTAGCTCTGGTTTCTACCTGGGGACGTGAATGCCCATTAGCAGTTGGATTTATTAGTTACACACTGGGATTGCACATTCTGGTTTAATTTCATTTGAAAGGAATCCTATTCATGTGCTATGTGATGTGATCTGAAGCCCTGTGAGGAGGGAAGATCAGGATGTTCACTTAGAAAACATGTTCTTCATCCAAATGAAAACACTATGCAGTACAGCTCCTCCTTCAGCTAGGCCTGTACTTTCCCATTCATTTATGCACTACTTTGTGTTTGAAATAAAATATTTAGAAAACCAAAATGGAAAGCAGTAGTTCATCCTCCTGTTTAATCTATATTCATTTTTTGTAAAAGTCCATTTGCAGAGCTGCAGGGAGACATTCTGCAGCCTATTCCTTCCCTCTTCTTGAGCCTGTTCACCATACCGCCATGAACTTGTGAATAGTTAACAGCTACGAACAGCAGAAGTCACATATTTACCCTTGTTTTTACTACATCACTCTCATCCTGTATTTGTTGCAAAGAGAGAGAGAAATGAAAATTAGGAAGAGTAAATGTATTTCCACACCTTCTTTGTCATCTCATCCATTGCTGTTCAGTCGTGTTTATGCAATGCAACTTCCATGGGAAAGGTTATGAAACCTGTAGTAGTCAGGTATCTCTTTCTCTGTGGTGAGCAGTGTTACTCTACACTCACTTTAGGGAAAACCCATTTGGACACTCTTGATGTGTTGTAAGTCATATTGTAGCTCTTATGCAATATCATTGACCAGAATTCCTTTTCTGTCCCTGCTGCTTTACAGCACACCTTTGTTCCTTTACAGACAAATCATGCATTGCTGGAAGCACAGTAGTACACAGAAGGAAGACACCCTTAGGCTAACTCACCATTTAAAAGTGTATGTCCTTACCATTGTACAACTACATGGATGAATCACTTTCTTTTACAATGTGTCCCTATTTTCCTCACTTGTGGCTTAGGAAGTAATTTGTTTTCATTCATTGTCAGATTTTGCATCTTTGCCGGCTGGATCTATGTAGTGAAAATTAAATGGTGGTTTATAACCTAAATGACAAAAGTGTTAGGGCATTATGACCTTGTCACAGTCTTTAATTGTTCTCCTGTTTTTTAAAATAGATGATAATCTATCCTATTTATCCTAGGAGAAAACTGATGTGACTGGAATTGGACCCTAAAACACTGAGGTGCTTAAGTTGCTTCATTTGGGCTGAATAGCCTTAAAATATATTATTAAAAAAAAACAAAACCAAAACCAAAAAAAACCCCACCAAACAAAATGTAAAACTCTACCTTTTTCTTTTCCTCTAAAATGTTAACTTCTCTTCCCGTCTATAACCATCATCATCATCATGGCTAGGCTTCGCAAATGAAGATTTGAGAAGGGCTCTATCCACTCTTGCTACAAGCGCACTGATGGCTAAAAAGGCCAATGCGAGATAGACAAGTCCGGTTGCAGAAGGCACAGCAGAAAGACTCCCCAGGTGATATCGACAAGACACAATTCTTTCTGTGTTGTCTTTTCTCCTCGAGAGTGATCCTGCGTGTGTTCTCAAAAGCAGCAGCAGCGTTATAGATGGTGTGTCTCCAGGCCTCCTGATTGGAGGCCAGGGTAGACCAATGGTGATGATCAATATGGCCAAGGCTGAGGGATTGTTTCAGGCAGTCCTTGTATCTCCTCTTCGGGGCTCCTCTCTTGCAGCAGCCAGAGGCAAGTTCCCCATAGAGCACGATCTTAGGGAGGCGGTGGTCCTGCATCCTGGAGACGTGCCCTGCCCAGAGCAGCTGTGTTTTCAGCAGCATGGCCTCAATGCTCATGACTGCTGCCTGTTCAAGGACAGACATGTTGGTCAAATAGTCAGTCCAGTGGATGTTTAGGATTGTACGGAGGCAGCGCTGATGGAAGCTTTCTAAGACATGCAAGTGGTGGCTGTAAATGACCCATGATTCAGACCCATATAAAAGAGTAGACAGTACAATGACTCTGTAAACGCTGATCTTAGTACTTTTCTTCAGGTGTTTGCTTTGCCACACTCTTTTATGGAGTTTACCAAAAGCTCTGTACGCCTTTGCTAACCTGTTGTCACTTTCTGCATCAATCTTACCATCTGAGGAGATGATGCTTCCCAGATGATGCTGGACTGATTTGAGTGCTGTTTCACCAATGGTGATATGGGGATGATGGGAGACTTCCTGAGGTGCAGGCTGATATAAAACTTCTGTCTTCCTGAAGCTGACTTCCAGACCAAAAAGCTCAGCAGCCTCTGCCAAGCAGGATGTTAAACGTTGCAGAGCTACTTCTGTGTGGGCGACGAGGGCGGCATCACTAACATAAAGCAGCTCAAGGACAAGATGATTTAAGGTCTTAGTGTGGGCCTTCAGTCGCCTTAGGTTGAATAGGCTCCCATCGGTACGATATCAAATGTAGACACCGTTTTCATCATCGAGGTCTGCCGTGGCCTTTTGGAGCATCACGCTGAAGAAGATTGTGAATAAAGTTGGTGCGAGAACGCACCCTTGCTTCACACCATTGGCTATTGGAAACGGTTCAGAAAGTGTGTCATCATATCTGACTTGACTGCGCTGGTCCTCATGAAGCGAGATGATCATTTTGAGGAACTTGGGAGGACATCCTAAACATTCCAAAATCTGCCACAGACCTTTTCTGCTCACAGTATCAAAAGCCTCTTGCTCAGCCATCTTGTCATACATGAAAAGCAACCTTTCGACTCGCTTGCAGCAAGGTACAGCAGAAACTTTGTGGCATACAGAACAAGTGGTGGACCAATCTAGCAGAAAAAATCCAATTATACGCAGATAGAGGTGATTACAGGGGATTCTCTGAGGCTCTGAAAACAGCCTACGGTCCTACACACCAGGTTCAAAGTCCTCTACTCAGTGCAGATGGCCAAACGCTTCTTACAGATAAAGTTTCCATTTTGAATCTATGGTCTGAACACTTTCAGACTCTCTTCAGTACTAGCCATGTAGTTCAAGACTCAGCAATGCAGTACATTTCACAACAACCAGTGAAAACTGAACTGGATACTGCCCCCACCATGGGAGAAACTCTTAAAGCAATACAGCAGGTGAAAATTGGCAAGGCAGATGGGGTTGATGGAATCCCCTCTGAAATCTGGAAGCACGGTGGCCAAGCACTCCATGTTAAGTTTCACGAATTTGTGGTGCGCTGCTGGGAACGAGGTGAACTGCCTTCAGACCTTCGTGACGCTGTCATCGTCACCTTTTACAAGAGGAAAGGAGATAAATCAGACTGCTCAAATTACCGAGGTATTACTCTGCTCTCCATTGCTGGTAAAATCCTTGCAAGAATTCTTTTGAACAGATTAATACCCACCATAGCAGAAGATCTCCTACCTGAGAGCCAGTGTGGTTTCTGAGCCAACAGAGGTACCACAGACATGGTGTTTGTTCTCAGACAACTGCAAGAGAAGTGTCGGGAACAGAACAAAGGACTCTATGTTCTATAACCACAAGCTTAATATAACAACATTTCACAGTCCTAAGCATATTGATTTTCAGATTAATTTAGATGAAGTATTATGAACTGCATATAAAAATATTAGCTGTATGTAAAGATGAAGAACCTACATGCTGCTTAGACAAAGGCTGTGATGTAATGGAGAATTAGTCTAGCTTTCCATAGTCCTGTGGGATGTATTTTTGTCTAAACAAGATTAAAAGGATATTCAGTTTCCATTTTTGAAGCAATAATTAGATGATAATATAAAAAATGGTGTATTTTGTCATGTTCTTCTTCAGTTCTGCATTTTCATTTCCTTCATTTCAAGCTAATGTCAGGCTAACCCAGGTGTGAAGCACCACTAGCAACTTTTCTAAATCCTCTGGTGTTACTGCATCCTAATCAGTCAGTACAGCAATATGACTAAATGAGTTGACAGTTATACTCATTGATGAATACAATACAGCCTTAAAGCACATTACTACACCATAAAGGATGGTTTATATGCCAACTAATTTCTCTGAATTGCAGAGCTTTTATCTTTAAGGTTGTTAAAAAACTACGGTATGCCATTTGCGTGTTAGCCGCTGGGATAATTTAATCTATTCTTTATTTTTATTTTTTAAATGTTATTTATTTTTGTTATTTTTATTTTTATTTTGAGGAAATGTTATTACCTAATTGCCAAAATATTTAAACAAACAAACAAAAACTATTTTCAAGCTTTTTTGTAATGTAGCACAGGTAGCAGCGTTACTAGCAAGTGAGAGAAGAGAGAAACACCAACAGGTTGGAAAAATGAAATATTTTTTAAAAATGAGACTGGCAGGATTGACTGAACATCTTTTGATCTACTACGAAATTTTCATCTCAACATAAAAAAAGAGGAATTTTTGCCAAACATGTCAATTTGGCCAAGTTCTGTTTTTCATCCCTACTCTATTTCTTGTTTCGCTATACTAGAAGACTCAATTTCTTGTCTGTTTATTAATTTGCATAATTGGCAGCCTTTATCAGTTACAACACAGTCTCTGAATGATGATTCTCTGGGTTGAAGGAAGAATAGACCTACTCTCTGTTTTTGCGACTGATAATGTCCAAGCAGTCACCTCCCCTATAGCATTTGAAGCAGACAGCATATGACAATTTCAAGATTATTAAGAGGGTGGGTTTAATTTTGTACCCTGTCAAATCATTGCAGTAATCTTTATCACAAAAAAAGATTCATGTCCTACAGTTTCCTTTTCTCATTACAATCATTGTCATAAGAATAAGAATTAATATGTGATTGATCAGAGTGGTTATGCAGTGTAAGAGACTACCTAACCACTGTAAACTTACCAGCATTTTCTGAAAACTGCCATTAATCCACCCCTTTCTAAGATCTGAGGTTGTGAGTGATTAGCAGATCAAACTGTACACTGTTGAAAGGATTAAGATAACACTTCTGGCTATTTCCCACAACAAGCCAGCAAAGTCATAATGTGTTATGTGTTCTTAGCTTCCTGCCAAGAACAAATCAGTCTGACCAAGAGCTGGCCCACAGCTGGAGGGCTGCCTGAAGTAACAAAACAATCATGCCATACTAAAGTGCCTCACACATTAAGTCAAAAACTGTGTAGTACAAGGATTGCACATAAAAGTTATTTAAAATAAAAGCACAAGGAGATCCTGTAATTAGGGCAGGACACTGAATTGCATTCCTTTCTTCTATTGGATTTTCTTTTGTATAGAAAGTCCTTTTCACACTGTGTTTTAATGGCATTCTTTACATGCTGTGTAACTGGCAGCATCTCATTCTGACAGAGAAGTTGAAAAAATATGCCAGTGTCAATCCATTTCTATATCAGGTGCAATTACAACACAGTGAATTAGTGGTGTAAGTGCTAACCTCACATCATGCCACTTAGTGTAGTCTTCTTTTTGTTTCCTTGCTTTTATGAAGTTTTCTTTTTGTCATCTTGTACATCTTTTTATAAGACTATTCAAAGAGGATATGTGTGCTTCTGGCCCTCTGAGAATGGTAGTACTTGAGCTCAAGGAGTAAGCTGTTTATACTTTTCTCATCAGCAGGATAGCGTTTGTCTACTTGTGCAAACCGTATTCTTATAGAGACTACTTTAGACACTGTATTGTACTAGAAGCTGCAAAACAAGGCTGTTTCTCATCATCAGAAGGTCTGCTTTATTTCTAGCACATCCTCAGCTAAGGATAAAGCAATTGTGAGATTCAGTAAAGAAAACCAGGGCAGAGAGCAACTAACATTCTCTTGGATCTTGTCAAAGTGAAACAGGACATCATTTTCCTGCCCTCATTTCAGTAGTTATTAAACAGGCATAAAGCATAGTTTTTACGTGTGTTAGACAGACTCTGAAACAGTGACCTATGATATACTCAAGTTAAAAGAATTACTGAAATTGTGCTGTAGCAAAGACATGTGCATTGCCATTCTTCTTGTTACCTTGGAATATTGCTTTAAGTTTTCAGGAAAGATGTATTGCAACAGAATTATGTAGACACAAACATATACATACATATAAAAAGATAGATATAGACATAGATCTATAGAAATTCATAGCCAATTCAAGAAACTTACAGATCTACCAAAATGGTCAAGTATATGTGTTGATCATTATCACCTTATTTCTCCTTGCATCCAGAAGTGTTTACATTGCTTCAGAATATCAGATGAACACAAACCTAACTCTTTCTCTTCCCTGTGAGAAATCTCTTTTTTTTTACACCTGTGGCCAATTTCCATCACTTTCAGCTAGAGTAACAGTGAAAAGTATTGGTTTTTATCAAAAGCAGCAAGTCCTTTTTCCTCTGTTCTTGTATTTTTGATGTGTCTTTTTATAGGTGTTTAATGTAAACATACAATCTCTCCTTTCTCTTTCCTACAGACTTGTGGCTTTGCCTGTGTTATACCTGTTTCATGGTTCCACTAAGGCAGAGGTTATTCAGTTTGATTCAGTCAGATACAAAACTAGCAGTTCCTCTCTTTCTAATAGAAAAACAGGTGATCTAAGAAAACGTGGATGATCAGAGAACAGGAAAACAACACAAAGAACTCATTACATCAGAAAGCATTTATCACACATATGCCCATACTAATTCCCCACATTTTCAGAAAAAAATATCTGATATAGAAATTGTTTTTGTAATATCTGTTAAGGAAGAAACATTGCTGTGAATGGTTATTAGTTTACTCTTTAATCCCACTTCAGTGAAACATAGCACTCTGCCTTTCATATTTGATACAGAATACTACTTCTCTAATGAGGATTAAGACAGTCTGTGTTCCGAAATAAAAGTTAATCCAGTTTCTCTGTCCATCTATTGCTAAATGCCTTGTCCTTAGTAACTGAACTATTTCAAATTTTCTCTTTCAATCGTATCATCACAACACTTGCAAGACTCTATGTTCCCTGTGAATTCTTCAGCCAGGAGCCATCATGTCTCCTGGCTACCAGCAGAGTGTTAAAGTGCACAGAGGACATAGAGGAATGGTAATTTGTTGAGTATTTGACACAGTAACCACGTGAAGAGCATTACAACTTAATATAACATCTGTCCTCAGAAAAATGATTGAACCTACACAAAGAAGTTCAGTCAGAGAATCTGGGTGTTCAGGACCAATTTTCAGATTGTCCAGACCACTCAGTTTTTGCTCGGTTCAAGTAGTTCTATTTTAACTATGTTGAGATTTGAGTGCTGTGATTCCCTGCTGTCTACACTGGCACACCTCTCTTCAAAAAAATGCCCTAGATATGACTTTCAAGAAACGATATATGTAATTTTATAACACTAACTCTTCATAAGAGCCCGGATCACCTTGAAGACGGTGTCTGATGTCACTGCCTGGGGAGATCGTTTTGTTCATTAGAACCGTATTAGCCAGCTCCTATGAGGCAGTATCCTGACACCATTAAGCAGATAGATAGCTAGACATGGCACAAAGACTCCATGTGTAAGAAAAGAGAGACAAAGGCCAACTTAGCTAATATTTCAAGAGTCTTTTTGAGTAAAAGTTTGAAATGGGCATTATAAAATGTATGTAGAATTTTAGTCTTGCCTGATACGGTCACTGCAATTGAATATGTAAACTACTTTTCAAGTGAAGATAGAGTAACTCTTTTAAAAAATAGATGATAGCTCAGATGACATAAAGAACTTAGCAGAGCTGCTGCTTAATACTATTCTGAATCGGTAAACTTTACCTGCTTTCTTTTACTTTAAAACTTCAAAACTCTAATGGGGAAAAAAGAAGAGTAACCATGACTATGCTTTGAAGTGAACAGGTCAGTTCTGAATGTTTTCAGAATTCCAGGACCAAAAATCACAATAAATACTGTAGAAAAAGCTGTATGGCAAGACTAAGAATAATTCAAAATTGCACTATGTAATTATTCTCAGATTTTTTTTTAATCTTACTATGTATTTCAGAAATAAGTAAATTAATAACTCAGGTTTTATTCTATTGAAGTCTTTGCCACTCTGAAGAGTGGCATAGCAAATAAATCATGTGAAATCAGATGGAGTTCTGTGTTCTTCTGTTTTACAATATATAGTTTTGATGCAAATGAACCATGCTTCCAACTGCAGAGAAGGCAAACAGAACTCACACTAATAAAAAAATCTGACTGATACAGCATTCCATAACTCACAGAAACTATCAGAAAGAAAAAAAGTTAAATTCAGACATGTGAAAAGACATGAATATATAATGCAATAAATTACAATATCGTTGCCTTTAAGAATGTAGCTTGCATACATTATATTTATAAAGAGAGAAGCAGATGTTAGAAGAGATTATGGATCCAAACTGAAACTGCAGTACATATCTTTTTCCTGGAAAAAAACCTCACTTATTCTAAAGGTTCAAGGTGTGAATGTTTTCATGAGCTTAATGTATGATGGGAAACCTTGCACACAGGTCTTTGGCTGACCTGTACAGTCCTGCTCGTTAAGCTGATTTTCATGTCAGTTGACATTCAACAGGTCATACAGAAGAAAGCTGATGGAAATGGCCAGGTTGTAATAGACCTGCCTCATCTTTGTGTCACCTGGAAGTGTGCCTTTGTGTGCCTGGAAGGCTTGTGATACACTAGCATGTCAAGAAGGTTTTGTTATAATTTCATCAAGAGATTTTTGTCACCAAATTTCTTTACGTTATGGTGGAAACTGTGAAAAAGAGTATCATACGTCTCTGCTTCATGTTTTGACGGCATTTATTAGCCATAAACACAAACAACACTTTTATTTGCTGAGGTAATTTGATAGTAAGACACTTTGTCACCCTCTATTTAAAAAACATCAGAGAAAGAATCTGGAAATCCTGGAAGTCTCATTTATAGACTGCAGTGGCAGAAGGGGAAATCTGAGAGATTGTGGACACAAAGGAAGCTCATGCAAAAAGCCAGAGAACAGCGATGTCAAAGTTCTTGTTGGAATTCTCAAATTAACTGTGTATCTGCTAGGCTACTCATTTTTTTCTGTTAAAACACTGAGCTGTGTTTATTTATGGAGTATAGTTAATCCTATTCTCATAGCCTCAGATTCTGTGGTGCTTGGAAATTCAGAGCAAAGGGAGTTGTTTAAACTTTGCAAAAATGTAAGCTGTAAGTGTAAAGCTAAAAATGTTAAGTGTGGGTACATTAAACAGCTGGCATACATACAAGTTGGTAATTACTTTTTGCTATAATTTTTCTTTTACAAATAATAATTACATGATTATTGTAATTATATTCTAAAACCACATGCTAACACAAATTTAACTAAAACTATTCATACAATCAAAAAGAATATCACTGTAGGAACTTGTTTAATAAGTAGTATAGCTAAAATTAAGATGTGTTTCTTTGGAAATTTCTTTTAAGAAATCTTTCCAGATATTAAGTCACATATCTTTTTAATTTCTTTAATAATACAAAAAAATTAGCAATATGTTTCATTGCTAGCAACGTTGTATATTGACTTGTTCCTAATTCACACCAAGCAAAGTTAAATATTATGGTTATGAGAAAATATTTCCATGATTACTCAGAAAAAAACTCAACGGAAGTAATTCCATGCGAATAAACTTGAAAATTGGACAGTGAGAATAATCTTTTCACTTATAACACAATTCTTTTAAAACTGATAGTACTAGAGTTCCTAAAAATGTCATTAATTTGGGTTTCCTAAAGTATTTGGAATCCAAAGAATACATTTAATTTCAGTGGGATATTTTTAAGTTTTTTTTTTTTTTTTTTTTAATTAGTTTGATCTGAGCTCGTACAGATTTATACTGCGTTTTTGTATTTCTACAAGCACAGGACTTTCTGCGTTTTCACAAATCTGGTCATGCAATGCCAGTTTCTTCAGAGCTCCCTGACTTTGCTTTCTACAAACCATTTTTAAGGATCATTAATAAATAAGCTGTCAAGTTTAGATACCTGAAACTGATCTAAAAGCTTTTTAAAACACAAATTCAAAGTTTAGAATGAAATGGTGTACAATGGTAAGGAAAAGCTCATCAGGGATATTAAAAATGTAGTTAAAATATAGATCTCTTCAGTCAGCCCACTAGCTGAGTGCTACAAGATTGCAGTCATAACAGAGTAATGAAAATGGATTTAGCTGATGCCATTTCTCATTTTCATTACCATCATTTTCATGAAAATGGATTAATATTGTGCTATTTTGTATTCTCATGGCAATTTTTGTCACAAAATGGATTCGTGCCAAGCCATCTTCTGTTCCTGTTAATCTTTGTCAAGAAGGCAGGGCACCAAATTTTTCATGTCCTATTGAGTTCACAGAAAAATGTAAAACTTCCACAACCCTGCGGGCTTCAAACTTTTTTTGTTTTTGTTTTTGTTTTTTTTTTTTTTTTTTTTTTTTTTTGTTTTTTTGTTTTTTGTTTTTTTTTTTTTTTTTTTGTTTGTTTTTGTTTTTGTTTTTTTTAATAGTTTGACCTTATGTGATGTTTATTAATGCAATACTGGTAAAGAACAGAAAGCACGAGAAAGATGACAAAACATTACAATATTTTCTTTTCTTAGTGTCATTTGTAGCAAGAACAGTAGAAAGTGTAAAAATGTAATACCAATGGACATTAGCGAACAGGTTAAAAGTCATTTAGGTAAAATCTATTTTTACCTATACATGTAAATGTAGGGATATACAACACAAAAACATATGTGTAACATCATCATGGCTAGGCTTTGCAAATGAAGATTTGAGAAGGGCTCTATCCACTCTCTACAAGCACTCTGGTGGCTAAAAAGGCCAATGCGAGATAGACAAGTCCGGTTGCAGAAGGCACAGCAGAAAGACTCCCCAGGTGATATCGACAAGACACGATTCTTTCTGCGTTGTCTTTTCTCCTCGAGAGTGATCCTGCGTGTGTTCTCAAAAGCAGCAGCAGTGTTATAGATAGTGTGTCTCCAGGCCTCCTGATTGGAGGCCAGGGTAGACCAATGGCAGTGATCAATATGGCCAAGGCTGAGGGATTGTTTCAGGCAGTCCTTGTATCTCCTCTTCGGGGCTCCTCTCTTGCAGCAGCCAGTGGCAAGTTCCCCATAGAGCACGATCTTAGGGAGGCGGTGGTCCTGCATCCTGGAGACGTGCCCTGCCCAGCGCAGCTGTGTTCTCAGCAGCACGGCCTCAATGCTCGTGACTGCTGCCTGTTCAAGGACAGACGTGTTGGTCACAAAGTCAGTTCAGTGGATGTTTAGGATTGTACGGAGGCAGCGCTGATGGAAGCTTTCTAAGAGATGCAAGTGGTGGTTGCAAATGACCCATGATTCAGACCCATATAAAAGAGTAGACAGTACAATGGTTCTGTAAACGCTGATCTTAGTACTTTTCTTCAGGTATTTGTTTTGCCACACTCTTTTATGGAGTTTACCAAAAGCTCTGTACGCCTTTGCTAACCTGTTGTCTGTTTCTGCATCAATCTTACCATCTGAGGAAATGATGTTTCCCAGGTGATTAAACTGCTGGACTGATTTGAGCTCGGTTTCACCATTGGTGTATAACATAAATAAATGTGATAAACATTGAAATGGTGAAAATAAGCCATAAAGTATTGTTCATTACCATAATTAAAATCCAGTATTTTTTCATTTTAATTAAATATATAAAGTGGTACTTTAATAAACTGTCAGAGACAGTACTTCAAAAAACATACAATCACTTCTGTATATATATACGTACGCATTCATATAATAAATCATTGTAATATTCAACTAAAATTTTGACCTGGTACATTTGAATGAGTTTAATTTTTACCTTTATTTTTCTCTTCATAATGTAGCTATGGTCCATATTAGACACATAAATGGGATATTTAGTAATGATTTTTATCTAAAATAACTACATACTAACATTATGTGATCATTGACATTACATGACTTACAACCAGAATGTATTTTTCCTTTGAAAATTACATGCTGAAAGGAGAAGAAAAATAACATGGCAATTTAAATAAGTGGAAATGTATGAAACTTTCTTTGCCCATGTAAGGGAGTGTTGTCATTCTTGTATTAAGAAAGACTGAATGTGATTGTTAAATAGGATGATGTCCTGGATAGCCATAGTAAGTTGGTGAAGCCACCATAGGTGAAATGTTTATATCAAAACCTTAATATGGACAAAAATCCATTGAATTCTTGAGAAGTTTAGCAGCAAAATTATTTTGAGGAACATAGCAAGCATTTTCAGAAACATAAATGCCCTTAAAAGTCTACTGAACACTTTACTGTTGTCTGTACCTTTATTTCTGAGAGTTTTGTTTTGGCTGCAATTAAAAGGTAATGTTAATATAAAGAATAAGCAGAAAAGGGAATTCTACCTTTATTGGGAACTTTTCTCAAGTCAAGTCTGATCAACTGATGAACTAAAGAAGTTCTAACCAGTATAGGACAGAGTATAATAAAGACATATTTTATATCATTCAATAGAAAATTTTAAATGAAAATTGAAATAGTAGCAGTATCATTTATTTAATGATAATGAGTTGTAAGAACAGCTTTGAGCCTTTTCTACTTTATATAGTTCTTTCCACTTCATCGTATCTTAACTCTTTGCATCAATCTGTTAAACGAAAGATAAATAGAGAGAGATGATTTTTTTCTACTGCTTGAAGTGAACCAGCATATGATCTCTGAAGGGCAACTCAGTAATTTCTCATTGACTATTATGTGGACTTAAATGGTCTCTTATTTCTAAAAGTGTCTCATTTTTCCTAACAAACAGAAAAAAACCCCTCTTTGTTTTGTTTTTGGTTTTGTTTTTGTTTTTTTTGTTTGTTTGTTTTTGTTGTTGTGGTGGTGGTGGTGGTTGTTTTTTTTGTTGTTGTTTTGCTTTTGTTATTAATTTGATTGAAAAAAAAATCTAATATGAATCCTACAGAGAAGCCCTTATTTTCCAATGAAAGCATCTGTAAGCTTTTAAAAAGGAAAATTTACAAGATTTCAAAATTCCTACTATGCAATCCTCTTCTATATGTATTTCATGACTAAGAAGCCATAAGTTATTTTCAAAGGTGGCATGTATACTTTAATTTCCCTGACTACTTGCTTGGGAGAATCTGCCTCACTTGTGCTTAGCAGTTTTGTAGGTATGTCAGCTCCTTTCAGGCTGGCTTTCAGTACACAAACCTTCCACAGGTTGCACAGGTATGTCTGAAATGTTTGTCAGATTTCTTCCTCCACGTGGCCTTCCACATGTTGCTTTCCTTTTTGTGTTCTACCTCCTGAGTATCGTATTACATATTTCCCAAGGGGCTTGAGAGTCAATGACCAGCTGGAGTGCATGGAGCTCCTCCTGAGGATGGAGGAGGAGCCGAGTGAGAATCAGGATTACACAGAGAGTAGGGACAGGTGACATTATAGTGGGGGTCTGCTACAATCTGCCCAACCAGAAAGTCGAGGCAGAATGGCCTCAAGTTCACAAACCCTGTGTCTCATGGGGTAATCCAACCACCCTGATATCTGTTGGAGGGACAACACTGCAGGGCATAAGCAATACAGGAGGTTCCTGGAAGGCATTGCGGATAACTTCCTTCTCCAAGTGATAGAGGAGGCAACAAGGAGAGGCACTATGCTGGACCTTGTTCTCACCAGCAAGAAGGGTCTGGTTGGAAATACGAAGCTCAAGAGCAGCCTGGGCTGCAGTGACCACAAAATGATGACAATCAAGATCCTTGGAGCAGTGAGGAGAGTGCACAGCAAGACTGCTGTCTTGAATTGTGGAGAGCAGACTTTGGCCTCTTACGTGATCTGCTCAATAGAGTACCATATGATAAAGCCTCAGAGGGAAGACAGGCCCAATAAAGATGGTTAACAGTCAAGGATCACTGCCCCCAAGCTCAGAAGCAATGCATTTCAACAACAAGGAGGTCAGGAAAAAATGGCAGGAGGCCTGAATGAATATCAAGGAACTCCTAGACAAACTCAACCACAAAAGGCTCAGGATGTTTTTAGCTGGCTAATAGGAGTTGTTCTTCCCCTTCATAGGAGTTATTCTTCCCCTTTTTCTAGTCTTTTTGATTAAAGTATTTTAAAACAGTGTTTAAATAAGGAATCTATTTTCCCAAATACTAATATATCAATACTAAGTCACTTTTTCATGTTCTTAATTTCTTCTTGGATATTAGATAGTCAGATGTTAGTTCATTTTACTGAATATATAGAAAATCATGTAGAAGACTCATTAGACCTCTTATTTTGCAAACTAAATAATGAAAATAAGCTGAAGTCACTAGACTAACCATAAGCCATTATTATAGCAACTTCAGAAATAAGACTAGTTCATTCTCTTTCCCTAGTAAAATGTAGAAGTAAATCTATGCAGGATTATCATTGTCAATAAGATCAAGAGGTAACTTCTCTTCTGAAATGCATGGAACACACTCTTCATTTTAAGCAGTGTACTTTGGATATAGATAAATCTGCTAAAATATTGTGTAGGGATTTTCTTTTGGAAATAAAAAGACATTCTTTTTAAAATAGAAACAACTAAATATATGTATGAACATAATTTATTTTATTAGATGATATTAGAGATATTTCATTTATATAGGATTACATTACAGGTCTACTTATGACTTTTTATTAGTATTGAATTGCTGCTTCAGCGAAAACCCCAGCAATGTTAGGATATCTGATGTGTTCCATAAGGATTCTGGGAAAGACCTAAAAAGCTTCCAAAGCTCCTAATGACACAGGGTGTTGTCACATAGATTCCAAATACATGAATCACTGTGTATTTGAGAGTGATCTCAATGTTTTAGTAGACATAAATTTATCTATTTCTTCCAGTTAGTTGTGTGGCCTTCTCGTTTAAAACATTGTTTAGAAAACGCAATGTAAAGTCTTCCTTTAGAAGAGTTATATGTGAATGGAGAAGTTTATGTACAGAACATGTATTTGCACATTAGATACATTGTCAAGAAGAATACACCTAGGTGAAAATGGGTTTTAATTACCTAACATTTGTAGAGCAGATGCAGATGCTAACATTAGAGCTATTGAATAACAGCCTATTGGTTTAGATTTAAGAGTGAACACGTGTTCTTATACTTAAGCTCACATTATGTTAATACATCATATTTAAAAAGTAAATAAAATTCAAACATTCAATATCTCAAATAGACCCCAATGAATTATATAAGCCACTTGGCAAAGCTAGGTTTAGTAAATAAAATCGGAAAATCTACCATAGATTTTAGCACTCAGTGTGTGTAAATATTCATCTTTCAACTTCTGCTTCTTGAAGCTCTTGCATAGTTGCAGCCTTCTTGATGTTCTTACAGTCTTGCATAGCTCTTCCATCTTGACTTCATGCCCTATCAATATACTAAGGACCAACACGAGTCACATTTGTAAAAGTGGGAGAAATTTCTACTTTTCTAGAATGTATGAAGCACAGTTCAGCACAAGGGATCTGACCTCAAAACCCACTGCAAAAAATTCCTCTCTATAGACTACTCAGATTTCCCTTTTGCCGTGTAACCTGCCTCGATGGAAACAGACTGTGCCAGGTGGTAAAGAGAACTGAGAAAGTATTTCTGGATTTCAGTCAGACAAAAACCTCTAAGGTAAAAGAGGTGGAAAGGAAAAGTAATTTACCTGAGTACTAATGCCAACACATAAGAGCTACTTTAAATTAATGCAGTTTTTGAGACTGATTACAGTGATTTTTTTATAGTAATCAGCATGGACATTAATTGCACTGTGAATATCAGAAAAAAATATTGAAAATTAGAGTTTTTGATAATTATTTGCATAAGGAATAACATTTACAAATTCTAAGTATAATTAGTGAAATAAATTAAAGATTGACCAATATGTTACATTTTGTTATTTAGATGTTCTTTCACAAATCACACTTATACTTCAAATAATGCCAGTGGGAGGTGGGAAAGTAGAAAGGAATGTAGTTAAATGAAATGTGTGATTCCTACTTTTTTTTAAACATCAGGACAAAGTGGATTGAAGAAGCATAGGGATATCATTAATCTTGCATGCATTTGAAACTGAAATGTGACTAAAAGTCCCAAGTCAGATTAAAGAACACATCAGTGTGATTTATTTGTATCAGAGCTTGTGCAGCGAAACTCCGATTTATTATTTTTTACATTTTGAGACTGACAATACAGATAATTCCTCATAAAGTATGTGAAAGTGCATGACAAGTGTCATTCAATGCAGAATTAGGAATGATGGAGAGGTACCTTCCCATGTCTTCATTATTAACACCAACTATTTTTGTATAAGAAGTGCAATAGGACACAATGATATGCCCTTCTTTGTCACTTGTTGACATGGACCTAAAAGGCATCTTCCTAATTGTTTTTTGTCTTCCTTTTAAATGAGTAGTCATAAAGCTCAAAATAGCTGTCAAGTTAGACTTCTGTTCATTTTTCTGTGACTTGTTCAAATGATACCCTGGTCACAAGCTCTTTCTGGAAAGGCTTATCTAGTTGTGTACTTTTGTCATTTTTTCTGGTATGATGGGACCTTGGTTAATGACTAGAAGCTTCATGGTACTATTGTGATACAAAACACAAGCATTATTTTTCCTGGGAATTGTGATCTTCCTCCATCAGACTGGAGCACTGTAAGATCTCAGACAACATGAAACTCAAAAATATTTGCTGTGTGACTACTGTTGCTTACAAATTGAACTATTAGCATAGAAGATAATAATTATTGCTGGTGCCAGGTCCATAAACTGCAACAAGAACACAGGTATTTTGTGTTCACTTATGCAAGGAGTGACTGCCTCATTCTGTTTTAATCTGTCTGGGATCAGGTTGATTTGAAAAGAAAGCTCAATGATCGCTTCAATGACACTGAGCATGTTCAACCAAGGACTATAGAGGTGCAGCTGCTCTCAAGATAAATTGCTGTATGGAACAGAATGATTCTATTTCTATCTCAGACTGTAGAATTTACTTTTAATATGAGACAAACTGATTCTCTAGAAACTTCATCTGTTAAATGTATTGTATTCTAATGTCTGTTAATTAAAAAATATTCCCTACACATAAAAATAGAAATGGAAAAGAAGCCTAATAACTTTTAATTTAGGGTAAAAGATAGCTTCATACAACTTTTTTTTCTTTTTCTTTTGGATACTGGAATACAATTATCTGTAGTCATCTGCCACATTTTTTTTTTTCATTTTTTCAGACCCATGGATTCTTACTATATAATAGTCAGTATCTTCATCACACAAATACTTCAGCCATCCTGTTTAATTGTTAATTGGTATAGTGCAGAAAAAAACTGATGGCAACTCTGCCTCTATTAGTTTCTTTTCAGAGATTTTTATTTATATAGTGACTGGTACATTTTTTTTACTATAATGGCTTTCGTTTACACAAAGATTTAACTTCTACGCAAGTAAGAATAACTCTGATGCTACATGCAGAAGTGTGTGATTTCAATGCAAATAATCATTTCAAAAAAAATTTTGATGACTTGCTTTGAAATTAGCCTCAACTCTTAGAATAGTCAGTAACGTCTCATCTTCCTAAATTTATATTCCCTGAAGTTTAGAAGCATAGGCATGTTATGCTAATTAATACCATATTGATACTACTAAAGTCAATGTTTTCTTCAGGTGTTTAAAGAAAGACTGGATGTGGCATGTAGTGTTGTGATCTAGTTGACAAGGTGGAGTCCAGTCATAGGTTGGACTCGATCTCAGAGGTCTTTTCCAACCTAATTGATTCTGTGATTCTATAATTCTGTGATATTAAACTCACAGCTATCAAGTGAGGTTGTAGGCATTACATATATGACTATTCAATCTGACATATATGCCTATTCAGACCACAATATGAGGGAGTCTGCATAAGAAAGTCTGTATAAGAAAAATTTAGGAATCACTTCACTGTTTGAGGCAGCGCTTGAAGAAAGTGTTCTACATTATGCATATTTTGATGCTATACCATGAAAAACTCCAAAATAAACTCAAGGGGCAGGGCTTTCCACTTTAATAACCTTCATTTACATTGTCAAGATTTCCATATCAGATAAGAGAATGGAATTTATAATAGTTTTCAATCATCTGCAAAAAGTAGAATTTTATTAATTCCGTAGAAATAAAGTAAGAGTTGTCCAACAGATTATTTTGCTTTTAAAAATACAATATACACAAGCATATTTCTAATACTAAGACAAAACACCTGCTGTTATTTTGAGAACTGAGATTTCAAAGAGCTTTTGCAAAGAAGGTCATCATCACTATTTTCTTTCTACGAATAATGATGAAATTTGGAAAGTATTCATTTTTATAACAGTGAAATAATATGATTTAAGGACTTAAAAACAGATAAAATGAGATGAAAGTAGACAACAGACAAAGCAAATCCAATGCCTTGAGTTTATTAGAAGTGACAGAGAAATAAAAAAATCACTAATTGCAAATAATCTAGGGGCCTGTTAGAAAAGTTTGGCACATAAAATTACATTTTCTCCTAATTTTGCATTGGTAAACAGATCTGTATATTGCCAGTAGCATTTGCATTTACCTAAAGTACTCTGAAGAAAAGCAACCAAAGCTTTAAAAGTTTCAGAAAAATTCTCATTTCTTACATTTCTTAACCAATGTGGGAATATTGCTTGTGAAATTCCCAACCACTTTTAATATTTTTGTACATTTATATTATCTGGTATGAACTGAGTGTTCGAAAGCTTTCAGTATTTGTCTGAAATAAGCAAAGATCAATGTGTCATTTCATTAATAACATAACATATATAGACCAGAAAATAATAATAAAATATCTGAGAATCATGGAGGACTGTATTTTGCAAAATAATATCCATTTGTTTCAACTTTTCCGTATAATGAAACCTACTGATAACTATGCCTAATCAGTATTAGTCATGATTATAGAATTTACTTCACATTATTGAAAGTAATTATATAAGTGCATGAATGATTGTACTCATTTTTATTGCAAATGTATTACTCATTAAATATTTAATCTAATAAAACTGTTTGCTAAAAATTATGGAACATACACTGAAATCATGGCAACATAATAAATATCTGATTAAAGTCTCATTATAAGCAAAGAAATTTTGACATAAGTGTACTCTGAAATTATGCTTATTTGTGTTTATTTTCTTTACATCTACTACAGACATAAACTTTCCACCCCTGTGATAAATTTGAATCCTCCTGTGCCAATTTAAATTATAAAATAATATTATTAGAAAAGATTGCATAAATGAAGCAGTGATCATTTAAGCATAAGAAGTTGTAATACTTACATGTCTTTAAATAGTGGAATTTCTTGCATTTTTCAGTTCTTAATGTTCCATTCACAAGCATAACATTTCTAAGGAGATCTATGGGCTAGTTGAGATTATCTGTATTCATAAATGAGACAAAGATCTTATTAAAAAATGTTTTATTCTGGAAGATGAGACCTCTTTGTGGGTCTCTAGTGTAATTCCTAGCTTCATTTAAAACAGTTTAAGGTATGTGGAAAAATAATGTGGAATAAAAAAATCCTGAAAAACATTCATCTCCCCACAATGAAGTAAAAGTCTCAATATCCTCCTTTCTTGTTAATAACTTCCTCCAGTTTTGAAAGCAATGGTAGGATTCTTAATAACCAAATATATTTTACAGTCTAGAAAGGTGCATATAAAGTGGAGAAATTACAATGGAAGAGGAGCTGGGCCCTCCAATAATCTACTTAATTATGTCAGCCAGGTTTTTTAAGAGGAACTAGAGGACTTGTGCTTCTCCTCCAGTTTATGTTATCTGAGTCTGCTTCAGTCACCTTTTTATTCCTTCTGAAGAACTCAACTCTATAGTTCTAGACACAGTTAGCTCTTCTTCATTGTCTTTAAACTCAAGATTTCCACTACCTGCCATGTGGATCCTTCCACCCTTTATCCAACCTTTGTAAAAGTACTGAGCAGTTTGTTGTAAATCGACCTTCTTGGTTTGCATGTAACATATGGTCTTTGTTCTTTGTTCGAGTTTTTCATATTCAAAGTAGTTTAGATGTACTTTCTGTATGATTCTTACTCTCACTAGCTGAAAATGTCACTTTAATTCTACCAAGAAAAGGAAGTTGAGCATCTTCAATGGGGACCAAAGAACTATTGTAAAAAAAGATCTTGGAAAGTAAATTATCTTTTTGATCCCATACCTACCACCACAGTAACATATTATTCTATCTTTTTCGGTATGTAAGAATTAAACAGGGACTGAGACAACATGAAAAAGAATTTACACAACTTCTTGATGAAATTCCAAATGTAACTGTATTTGTAAATGTTTTTCATGGGTGTGTTTGCAAAAAAGAAGAGTTTGCTAGACTGACTTTTATTTTTATGGGTATAAAAAAACCATAAAATTGCATCATCTTTTAGACTTATTAGATCTGCATAAAGAACAATTACTATATGGCAGAAATTACCAACCTGTTCCTGAGAAAGCACAAGGAAACTAATTTTTTTCAGTCTAACTATAATTCAAATTAACTGAATTTCTTTGTTTTTATAATGTTAAAATATATTTCAATCTTCTTACCAGAAGCCAAGTATTGAAAGACTTTGAGCATAGTTTAAAAGTAAGTTATTGTTTAACATTGTGATTATTTAGCTTATTTATTTATAAATTATGTATTATATCTACAATGACTAGACAAATAATTTCCATTAATTTTTAATAAGTTCTGCTGATTCTACTATAAACTGGATATAACCTAATTTATAATAACACATTATCATAATATTTATAGATTTTTCATTATTTTATTGACTGCCTGTTCAGTGTTCTATCATGAACTCTTCATTCTCAAAAGCAATGTTATATTAATTTTTCTGACTGCATAGTGAAAATTAAATTCCTTTAGCAGACACTGGGGGGAAGACCAGTAACAATCTGAATATTTTGGTCCTTTACTTTTTACTGGTCATTACAAAATATAGAATATAAAATAGAGATACCATGTTCCTTTCTTGCAAATATTAAATTTGATTAAGTTTTAGCCTCTATTCTTGTGTATCATTAATGACTAAAATATTTGGGGTTTTTTCTTACCTACGTATTCAAGTAAGAGATACAAATCCATGCTTTCACAAAAAATAATATTTATACTTTACTTGATTTTTAGCTGTGATTTTTACCCAGTTTTCCTAAAAAAGTCTCTTCATGCACAAGAAATGTACCATGGGGCCAATGTCAACAGTTTTCCCATTATCCCTTGTGGATTTAACAGCAGTTAAATCTATGTATTGAACACTTCTGTACCACGCCTCTAAGCAGAGACAGAAAAAGACTTTTCTAAATACAAAAGCTCTATTGTTCTCAAAATCTATCCACTAATATCAGTTTTGTTCAGTAGTGTTTTCTTTAAAATCAGTACAGTTATTAGCAAAGTTTAAAGTAACTTTTCATTTTAAAGAATAAGATTCCTGTAATGTTCTAAAGATGCCAGTCATCTGCCACTCAAAGACATTCAAATGGAAGAGAAAATAATCTTTATGAGAAAGATGTCAGGTAACTTATTTATAGATAGAAAACAAAGTTGTTTCTTGCAAATAACAGCAATTGTTTTTTGACAGAATAATCTTTACAGATTCTGCAACATAGTTCTTGGTTCTGTGTTGATAATTAGTACAAGAACTGTGAGCATCAAGTAGTTTTCTACTCTTTATTCTTACTCAAGTGTATTTTCTTTCTTTTAACTGTTAAATCTAAAACCAGATGATGAAAAACAAGCTTGAAGAAAGCAATTTCTGTTTTAACGATTTCTGCATTAACTCCACTGCTATTACTGTTGGTATTAAGACAGATTAATACACCTTTTATATGTGAATCTCAGAGGTTTCATATGTTAAATGTACTCAAGTAAGTCTATAAGTCTTACCAAATTCTTAGTGTGTAATGATTGATTTTGTAAATAGAGATTTTACGATAGTTTGTAAGTTGTAGCAAGAGGTTTAACTGGGTTTGCTTTTGTAATTACAAAGGCTACTCATTCACTTCAAGAATTTTTTAAACCATTCCCAAGGTAGTTCAGAAAGCTCTCTGATCTAAAAAAATCAATATGGAGTTTAATAGAGACAACACCAATTGACTGAGGCTTTAGATTCCTTAGTAGTTAGCAGACCAAGGTTTTTAGTTATAAGGCTTATTTTTAATCTAGTGTTACTTGTGTCCATATAATCTAATACAGTACATAAAGCATTATACTCATAGGACATTTGTGATTTACCAGCCCAAACAATTGTCAAGCAACAACTATCTGAAAAACAGAAAAAGAAAATAGAACTGAAGTTGCAATCAAAATCTTTACATTTAAAGATCATGACAAATTCTGCAACATCATCAAATAATGATTTGAAAATTCCTTTTGCAACCTCAAATTTAGCCTGAAAACTTAACTATAATCATGTCAGTGTACATACATAGGAGTAAATAGGTTCAATAATTACTATTTCAAGTAAAATTCCTCTAAACTCAACTGTGCCAAACCACTCTTAGCCTTTCAAATTTAAGGGGGAAAAGAAAGTGAAGCTTTCTGGTTTTGATCTACAACTATTTGGTTCCTCAAAAACATGCCCTAACATACAATACTGCCACAAATTAATTGGTATATAAGAAATAGTAGGGCCAGACCTCTATATAATTTAAGTAAATTAGTATTTTTCATCTATAAGTGAAAACCAAACAAAGCTTGAAAGAGTGTGAAAAGCTGCCTGAGGGACAGTGGCCCACTTCTGGGGACAGTTGCATTACTGCATAGTTTATATTCTATTTTTACTACAGTCAGTAATTCTCTGAAGCACAGTTCATCTTAATTCTGGAGAGGAAAGGTAAGAAAGCCAGGAAATTACACCAGTTACGAGCCCATAGCTTTTCCTGACTTGACCACCTGAACTTAAAACTAGCCTGATAAACAGAATAAAAATGCCTCCAATTACACAGACAAACCTAAAGGGTCTATTTTAAAATAGTTCTGTCACAAAAGTCTTTTAACACCCACAAAGAAACATTCTTGGTTTCTGAAATCCATTACTTCAGGTATTTCTACGGTAGTAGTGAAGATTTAACTTATCAACAGAAACTTCTTTTTCAGAAACAGTTTCTGAAGTGGCCACTAAATATCCAGGACTTCCATAACTTACAACAATACAAAATAAGAAATGGAATTTTAGATTCATATATATATATATATATATAAACACACACACATGTAAATTTTAATTAATTAATGTAATAGTGTAATAACTTTTGTGAGTGTTTACACTTGTGCACATTGTATTTTTACACCTGAGCAAGGTGAGGGAGAATAGATAGGGTTCCTAATTTTCTTTCTCTATTATTTAAAAGGACGTTTAGATCAACTCCATCTTCATTTACAGCCCAAAACTTTAGGTTAGATCTTCATGTTTTTCTCTGTATGAGTCCACAACCTTTAACACCTGAGATAGAACAGAAAGATTTATTCTTTTATATATTGGTTTGGTTTTAACAGGAAGTTATCTCTACAGGAGTTACACTCTTAATGACTGAATTGAGATATGGTAGGTAAAATAACTGAGTTTGAAAAAAATTTGCTCAGAACAGGATTTTCTTTCCCCAAAACAATAGATCACAAAGTTTCAGTCTAATTTCTACCTGGCAGTTACTTGGACTTCCAGGAATAGAAATAACAGTTCAGCACAGCTATGCTCTGAATCCTGTTTCGCAAGTTCCTGACTGCAAAGAAGTTGGAATTAGGGGAATAATATGAAGATGCATTGCTATATGACTACTTTTTTTTTTTTTTTTTTTAATCTTTGCTAGATTTCCAACTCTGCCCACTGCTGGAAATGTTACAAAATTTTTATATTCTTACAGTGATAAATAAATGACTAGTGTTTCTAAATATTTTAAAGAGGTCACATATTACAGATGTCTTTTTTAACTGTATATTAAGCTTATCTTATTTTTGCTTACTAAGCTATTTACTGTCAGAAGTTTTTTTTAATGTTAAAACTATTTTTTATATCAATGTTTAAATAATTGTCCATAATTTGTATGTACTTAAGTAGAGGCATTTTAATTTTTAATAATGAAAAAAAATCATATAGACTGAGGTTAAAATTATCAGACTTTATAACTAAAGGAAAGGACAGTTCTTTTCTATGTTGCACTGAAAATGCATTCACCAATCACCAGAGGAGCTCTTCAGTTAAAATGGTCATAAAGAAAAAGTAAACTTATGGAGACTAGCCTATTAGGTTTGTTTTTTTTTTTTAAAAAGAGATGCTGACTAGGAAACTTTTATTAGAACAAAGAATAACCTCTGTAGTATCAAAGAAAGTATATCTACCATGACAAGGAAACATTGCATACAAACAGATTAATGTCATATAGATCTTTAAATTCAGCAGTAGCATATTTTGAATATTAATTTTCATGTATTTAACATTATAGTAAATATTTCTTTCAAGAAATCTTTGACATTTTTGAGGCAAAGAAATGTGACTTCTGGAGCATGACTAGCTAACTTTTGCCACTAATTTTTGAAAACTACTTCTTTATCACAGACTTGTTCTACCAGTTTTTGCTGAGATGATGTATGTTCATTAGACTGTTATGTGATGGATTTCTGGATTCTAAGAGGAGACAGCCTGTAGAGCAAACGTACAAACTGAAACCCCCACACTTTTAATCCAGATAAGGTATTTGAAAAGCTGTTTAGCTGCATAAAGCTGTTTTGAGATAATCAGATTTGGGGACTTTTCCTTCAGCAAATGTTGCTTTTTCTTCAAGTCTGTTTGTTTGCTTTCTGTGTATGCCTCACAGCTCACCAAAATGTTGTCACATTTTTCCTTGGCCTATTTCTCTTCCCTTAGATTACTGGGACAAGAGACTTGCCTTATATCGTAATTAACATATTCAATTTGCATATCAACCTTTTCTTTCACAATTTAAGAGCAGAAAGGGAAAGGTCTGATCTGTTCTGATTATGTGGCATCTTCATATCTTCTTTTGTTTTCATTTTTTTTTGGCTTTTTTTTTTTTTCCTATGGCAGTGTCTTTTTAAATACAGTTTCAATCTTCCTTGAGTAATGTTTTTGTTTCTTCTTTATGTCTGAAACATGGAAGAGCAGACCTATTTTAAGAGACTTTCACTTTATCCTGGGTTAATTATGCCAGGTTGTAGCAAGCCTGGCTCCTTCTTATCTCCATCATACGTGCCTTATCATTTTCATTATCCTGCAGAAAGCCATTTTGCAAATCCCAGGGACTGTGAAGGCATGTCTGTGTAAGGACCATGACATCTGATTTTGAAACAATGCCTGTAGACCAAATGGTCATACTGAAGGGAAAAACTTTGCCTCTGGTATTGCTCTTATCCTGACTAAAATGGCTGATTGTAATCCTCCCTGAGCACAAAGTTCTCTAAGCCAATGATGATGGTACCTACTGCTCATTCTTTTTCCTTAAGCAATAGAGAATTTAGCTCAAATCTTGGACTGCCATATTTTTTTAAACTCATAAATTTACAAGAAAAACAACAACAAACAAAGAACAATTACCTCTTTTTGTGACGCCTGAGAAACTTGTCCTACTGGAATTTTTGAGGTTGCAGTTTTCTTTATTCCTACAAATTATACAACATTATGTGTTTCATAATATAAAGACTTTTGCTTCAGAATTGCTTTCATCTTTTCATAAATCTCATGTAATCTTAATTTTGGAGTCATACTGGTTTCCAGAAGTCCAGAGGTATTGTAAGTGAAATATTTGGTCTTGGGTCTGTGTGTTCTGGGTTCCTAGGACAGATGTAATTTCAGACAAGCAGGGTTCAATGAAATTATGTTTTAGTCTTTAGACATTCTTCTTTCACTGAACTATGAAATCACTGGTTAACATGTCCATGTTGAACACAATGCAAACCATTAAGTACAAGTAAAGAAAGGGTGAGTCTAAGGTGTTTTTCAGATTTAGTTTTTATTTCTCATTATCCTACTTTAATTTGATGGGTAGTAAATTCAATTAATATCTCCCCAAGGTGAGTCTAGTTTGCCTATGGCAGTAATTGGTGAGTGATCTCTCCCTGTCCTTTTCTTGCCCCATGAGCCTCCCATATTCTCTCCCTTGTCCAGCTGAGGAGGACTGATAGGCACCTAGTATTCACACAGGGTCAACCCAGTACACTGGATTATATAATTTTCCCAAGCAGTCTTTGATTTACAAATCACCAGTAAGGGAATATCCCCATCATATCAAAGCTTAATTAGCATAACTTTAAAAATATTCACTGTATTAGTCATATTGCAATATATAGCCTTCCACTTGAAGTCTTTTTCTGTCATGCAAAGCCTGTGACCTTTCTCGCCGTCTTACAGTATCCCTGGGTTCTTCAAAATTCTATGTGCCTTTATATATTATTGACTTACAGTAAATAAATAATCTGTACTCCTGCTTTGAAAAGAAACAAATTATTATCAAACACTGTTCAACAGCTTAAGCTCATTTAATGGCAAACTTCTGTTTTAGTTAACTTATATTTTAATAATTTGATCAGTGGGATCAAGTGCACCCTCAGCAAGTTTGCAGACAACACCAAGTGTGGTGCAATCAGCATGTTGGAGGGAAGGGGTTTTATCCAGAGAGACCTTGGCAGGCTTGAGACGTGGGCCCATGCAAACCTCATGAAGGTAAACAAGGCCAAGTGCACAGTCCTGCATGTGGGCTGGACCAATTGCAAGCATAAATACAGGCTGGTTGGAGAACAGATTGAGAGCAGCCCTGAGGAGAAGGACTTGGGTGTGTTGGAGGATGACAAGCTCAACATGACCCAGCAATGTGCGCTCAGAGTCCAGAAAGGCAACCATATCCTGGACTGCATCAAAAAGAAGTGCGGCCAGTAGGTTGAAGGAGGTGAATCTCCCCCTCTACTCTGATCTCATGAGACCCCACCTGGAGTTCAGTTCTGGAGTTCCAAACATAAAAGGATGTGGACTTGTTTGAGCAAGTCCAGAGGAGGGGCACAAGGATGGTCAGAGACCTGGAATGCAACCCCTATGCAGACAGGCTGAGAGTTGTGGCTGTTCAGCATGGAAAAGACTCCAGGGAATCCTCAGGGCAGCCATCCAGTGCCTAAAGGAGGCCTACAGGAAAGATGGAAAAAGACTTTTTATGAGCACACATAATGATAGGATGAGGGGTAACAGCTTCAAATTGAAGGAAGGTAGATTTATACGAAGGATAAGGAAGAAATTGTTCATTACGAGGATGTTGAGACACTGGAAAAGTTTACCTAGGAAAGTGCTGATGCCCCATCTCTGGAATTGTTCAAGGCCATTTTGGATGACAGAGCTTTGAGCAACCCATGGAAGGGACAGGTTGGAAATAGATGATCTTTAAGATTCCTTCCAACTCTAACCACTCTATGATTATGTGAGAGTCAGATGCTAGAATCTTATGCCTCAAATTCAGAAATGATACTTTTATATCTAGGTCTCTGACATAGACAAAAGTAACTCTGCTGATGGTTTAACAAGCTGTTGCCCACCAGCTGAGCTACTGCAAATGTGCATATGCATTCTATTAACATGGCCTAATTAGCTGATAACCCCTGCCACTAGAGTTAGTTCTGGGAAGTTTAAAAGGAAGGTCTCATTATATTGTACTATTTGTAAAATGAATTTTTTGTTTGTGCACTGAACACTCAGTCTTAGGCAGTGAATATAGAAAAAATATCATAAATAAATATAAATGTTAGAAGATTTATATTGTTTTCTTCTTGTCTTCTGAAATTTTCTCCAATTTCTCTGAGGCTGTAATTGGGAGCTGACTTGCAAAATGGGACATAACCCTTATTATCAATGTTTTTAAGGCTGTATAATGAAAACCCACATAACTTAGATAATATGTAATTCATACTTAGTTTTTTCTTCTTAAACTCAATCTCTACTTTTCACTGTTCTTATTTTATTTTCATGGCACTTTTTCCATCCCAAAGTAGAGGATGTTGTTATTGGCACAAAGAAATATAAGAACAGATATAAAATACTCATGGTATTTTGAAATTTAATACTGAATTTATCTCAGCTATATTGAGCCATATTTAGTAATTGGCTTTCGGGATGTGTAATTAAACATGACTTTAAATCTGCAGCTGGTTTAAAACAGAGGCATGGTTCTGCTGGACTACACTTTAAGGCAAGTCATAGCTTAACTCTTTTAATAAACTAAAACTACCATGACTAGAAATAACTATCCATCTATTCTTTTAAATAGGACTATAATTTATTTTAACTGATTTGTTTTTTCCACTAAACAGGCTTTACTTGCCTTTCAGTACCAGGACACAGAAAGGAGAAGGGCAAGCTCTCTCAAGCATAGACACTGTCTTTTGTTTGTTTTTTTGTTTCCAAACAAAGGATACACCCATAAGGAAACTCCCATTTCTCAATGGAGGGGGGATCCTCGTAACAGAAAATGCAGAGAAGACAGAGGTACTGAACACCTTCTTTGCATCAGTCTTCACTGATAAGACCAGCCCTCAGGAATCCCTGACCCAGGAGAACAGGGTAAAGGAATGTTAGAAGAGACACTTGCCCTTGATTAAGAAGGGTTGGGTTAGAGAACAGCTAGACAAACTTGACATCCCCTGACCAGTCCATGAGCATCCATGAGTGCTGAGAGAGCTGGTGGACACCATAGCAAGGGAGCTCACAGTCATCTTTGAAAGGTCATGGAGATCAGGAGAGGTGCCTGAGGACTGGAAGAAAGCAAATGTCACCCTAGTCTTCAAAAAGGAAGATCCAGGGAACTATCAGCCACTGCTTTACCTCAATCCCTGGAGAGGTGATGGAGTGCCTAATTTTGGAGGCCATCTCTATCCACATGCATGAAAAGAAGGTGATCAGGAATAGTCAGGTACATCCTGCTTGATTTTACTGCAGAAGGGAACAATACTTTTTTGTTGTTGTTTTGAATTTACTGTTGTGTGGAAATGCAATTATCATATGCCAAGCAAAATCCCACTGTACAGATAAGGAGTAATAACAGTATCATGTTATGAGGAAGTAAAAAACAGTCAGTGACAGAAGTGAGGCAGTTTAAAACAGATGTCAGAAAAATAACGCTGTATGATTTCAAGACCTGAATAAGGAAAATGGGATTAAAGGTAAAGTTTTAGGCTATACTCTTCATAACAGTTCACATGAACTTTTGTTTTTAACAGAAAATTCATTATTGGAAACAACAAAACATTACTAAATCCTGAGTTTGCAAGTCAAATTGATTACGATGATTATGATTCAGTAGTATGATATAAATTCCCATAGTAAAATAATGTAATGGTATAAAAAATCAAGTGTATCCTAGTGTTTGGAGGAAAATCAGACAAGGCCTTATACATTTTTATATCAGGAGGGGTAAATGTGGTTTCCTCTGCTATCATACAGATACCAACAACCTAAAATAAGATTCTATATTGTATATTTAGATGATCAAGCACTTAACAATCATCATTTTATGCAGGGAAAGAAGACTGTGCATCTTGGCCTTGTTTGGGTTTTTTGGTTATTTTGAGGGGAGGGGGGTGTTGGTTGGTTGTTTTTGTTTTATTTTGTTTTGTTTCAGTTTGGTTTAGTTTAGTTTGGTTTGGTTTGGTTTTTTTTCTTTCCTTCAGATAATATAGCTACTGACTCTAATTGCAGCAAAGCAGGATCAATAATTTCAAAAGTCACTAGTAAAGTACATAAGAAAGGAAGCTGGAGATGTTCTAGGAAGAACAATGGTAGTTCTTACCTTCTCTTTTTGCTTCTCTGATAATTAGATAAATGTTTATTGATGGCAATGGCAATTTTATAAGCAAGAAAATCCAGTTAGAAGAGAGAAACAAGAAGTTCAGAAAATTTGTCTCATATTATGCAATAATTCCCAGCAGAACCATACATCTTAAGGGATAGCTGTTTTACATGTATCTTCCTCTTGCGAGCTCTACCAGTGAAAACCAATTTTCAGTAAACACCTTATTTTTTATTAAGAAAGGGTAGCAACTGAGGTATTTTATTCATTTATGTCTAAAATGATATTTTGCATGCCAGCAGGCATTTAATATCTTTTTATAGCGGGGATGTCAAGTGTCATGGTTCTACCTACCAGTTTATGCTATTCAACATTATTCTCAAGAGGAACTTCATGTGGGAGCAGAAGTAAAACTCCAAAACATTTAAAACCACAGACCCCACTGCCAGAGGTTGAGTTGTTCAATATCTATGCCATATTGCATGACATTTTCAAATAAAAGATAAACATTTAGATGATTTAAATGATTGGTGAACAAAATTAGATAAATAATTTAAATAATCTTATAATCTTATCTAAGAAATGTACCATAAATTTAAAGTAGTTTCCTATGGCATAGGAACATTATCTTAACATTTTTCTATGTGTTCGAAGTGAAACTGTCCATTATATGATTACATGTAAAATATGTAAATTGGAAAATTATTTGTTATTCCCATAATGTTTTAAAATATTCCAAATCACAGTTTTGTTTTGATTGAAAATAAGTAGATGAGCAGTCACTATCATACATTATTATTCTCTGACACTGTTAACAGACAAGAAAACAATGAAAAAAATCTTTTTAAAAACAATTAGTAAAATAAAACATTTTTAGTAGTTTACGTTATGCACAGTGTGTCAAGAAGCCACATTCTGGAGTATAAAAGACCCAAAGTTTCTGTGCAGAGTTCATGTTAGGTGCTTTAGCACACCTGTCTTTCATAATAGCAGAACTCTGGTTGCCCCAAATTCCAAGAATACAGGAAGAGACCACTGTTGCCAACCAAGAGATAGAAAAAAATGAGACAGTTTTAATTAGCATAGCTTGCAGCACTCATAATACAGCAGCTTGTCAAGTATTTTTAGATGACCCAGAAAAAATGTCTCTTCTTTGGGGAAAGAAAGAAGATAACAATGTATAATGTAATATATTTTAACATTTTGGTTCCTTTTTTAAGGAATAAGACAAGCTATTTTTCTTCAGAAGCTTCCATTTGTGAATCAACAGTAGTGTTGTGGATTACACTGCACACCTGGATAAGTAACCTGTGAAAAGAATAAAATCACTGAAGTAAATAGGTATGATCTACCAAAGCTATAACAGGAGCTAGAAACATCTTCCTTAATTCATTGTCAATAGATAATACTACTTAATTAAGAAGAAATTATTCCCAATAGACTTTCTTCTGGTGAGGAACTTACTGTGCCTGAATTACAGGCTCATATATTAATGTAATTATTTATTATCTAAACATAAAAAATTCTGATGGTTTCCTTTGCAAAATAGATTATATTGAAATTGCTGTTAAATGCTAGCCTGATTTCTGTTACTTCCAAAGATTAATGATTTTATAGTTTATTCTTTTGTATTTTAAAGCTAAAATAAACAAACTTTTTAATGTGGTTTATAAATATTGCTGTCATCTGAAAATAGTGGCTAAAAATTTTCAGTCAGACCACAAATACAATGCATTTAAATATTTTCTTTATTCTTGAGGGGAGAATAAGGCAGAGTTATCTTCACATAGAATTTAGAGGAAACTATACATACATACTAAAAAATAATTTTTACTCTTTTACTCATAAAATCCACTGTAATAAATAAGATATTCTAAGAAAGCTTTTGCAGAGATCTTCAAAGGAGAAAGGAATTAGGCATCCTTTGTTTAATTCATAAGCAATAACTTGTTCAGCATCTTCAAATATTTCAGCTTTTCTGTTCAGCTGAATATTGTTTCCCTTTTTTTTTTTTCCTAGAGTTGTTTATTGATTCTGTGAAATAATTAATAATTAAAACCCCCCAAAAAAGCTAAACCCCACAAGAATTAACATGTACAATAGACTTTTCTCAGTATTTTAATTTTCTCCAGTTATTTGCAGAATGTCTTGCTAAATATTAATTAAGAAATATTTACAGCCTTATTTTAACACCAGAAATATCTGAGACCAGGGAATATTTACATTTGTGCTTTTAAAGTATATTTCAAAATTGTTACCTATATAGCAGATAGGAGTTCACTGGAAGTTTTAAAAGGGTAATAGTAAATTCTAAGTATTTTTTTTCTTGTCTAATTACTGTGATTTGTTTGCTTTGGTTTTCGTTAAAACAAAATGGCATATAGGATAAGGGTAAGCTATGTTCCTTTTCTTTTTCAAAATGTATTGGTTAGTGCCTTGTTTGCCAAAAAGGTGTTATCTCCTAAGTAATTCTTGTATATCATCAGAAAAGTTTGAATTTCACTGCCTCAAATGCATCCCTAATTATCAGTATATCAGCAGTCAGTAACTATTTTGCTGACATAGATGGAAAAATTAAGGTCGTGATTATTTTTGTTAATTATGTTTTATAATATACACACAAAATACTAATTAGTCACTGTGTTCCTTGAAATATAGTGGAAAATGTTGATTTGAAGTAATTTTTTTAATGGACTTTGATTATTTTGAAATATCATCTCAAGAGCATTGATTTTAAATTACAATATGTAAAAAGACCCCAAACCCAACAACACTTTAAATCTCCTGAAAGTTATTTTAGAAATGGTAGCTCACTCTTTCCCCTAAAGGAGTTCGTCACTGAAGTTGGTAACTGACAGATTGAAATCCTAACAGGATTGGATGTTCTGGGCTCCAGCTCCCAAAAGCACTTCAGCAATTAAAAGTCGATCTGTCTGAGCTACATTTTGTTGCGCTTCTTGAAGGCCTATCTTCAAGTAACCAAAAAGTGATTAGATATAACATGTTTCCAACTTAATATTTCAGAATCAGGCATTCAGAATTTTTTACGAGCACATATTTTTTCAGAAAAATTCTGATTAATGCTATACATACGCAGAGCTGGGTTCAAATATAGGTTTTTTTACATGTATAACATAAGGGAGATGTACTGTGATTATGACAGTTTTTAAAACAGAAGACAATGAGGGCTGTTGAGTACTTGTAGTTTTGGTAATGCAAAGGAAATATTAAATATCAGTTGCGAAGAACTAATTGAAATTAATGATGAAAAGGCTTTATCTATATTTTATTCTTCATTTGAATTAATATTTCAACTATTTGTTTAGATATCAAAATAATATATCTTTTAATTTCATAGATATTTCAGGCCCATTTGTATCCTCTATGGCTCTTCTTACATAGTCAAATTGATCTTCGTATACTGAGAATAGCATTATTCTAAAGTCCTCTTGTTCACTCTTGAATGCAAAAAGTGAGTTCCTGTTTCACCTGTTCATTCATTTAAATTAACCATTTTATCCTTTTACTGAAAGCAACTGATCAAGAAACTTGCAGCTTTGGTCAACAAAATTACACATAAATTACACAAAAGTAAATTCCTTATATTCACACTTTTCCACACTATTTTGCTTTAGGTAGATTTTTGAAGTTACATTTTAGCAATATTTGAATTTTCAGGTAATAATAATATGGAAAATAACATAAATCTAGTATGCTTGAAAACTTTTCTGTTTTTCCGGCAATTTTGTAGTATCTGCTAAAGGTGCTATATCTTTCTAACAAAGGTTAGACTTCCTTAGTAAGACTATATGGTTTTGCTAACAAATATAAATACAACAGCTAAACAAAATAAGGCTTATTAGGTAAATAATGAGTAAACTAATGCGTATTCTGGTGGATATGAGCTAAGGTTGCATGAAGAACTTTTTGGGATTTAACTTTCTAATGACTGGTGTTAGAGCACTGTCATTTTCTCATGTAGCTAGGTGTAGGGTTTGGGTTGGGGTTTGGTGACCACTTTCTTACCTGCAACTATAGGGCTAACATTACAGTTGCAAAATGATTTCTTAACAGTTACTTGCTATGGATGACAATACTTGATAGTTAAGAAATGACAATATATAACTCCAATAGTTTGCAAAAAAACCGCAAACCCTCTTGCTGCATCATTTTATCAAGAGTTTTTGCACTAAGACTGCCTTTTAAAGCAGCTGGAAATGTGTTTCACACATTAATAAGACTATTTATTGCTTTTATTGTCTACAATTGTTATCCTCATTTTTTGTCTCCATGTATAGCTCAAGTGTAGAAGATTGCTACTAAGAAGATTCAGAATAAATTTGCAATCAAAGTCTAAGAATAAAATTTACAGCATAATTAGAAAAGGTTTTAGTTTGGTTTTTTTCAAGAAAATAGAGGCCCTTATACAGCAAGAAAACATTTTCAGCAAGCATTTTGAAACATAGCTCTCCAAGGGAGTTCCTGGGCATCAAAACTAAGACCTATGTGATTACAGTGTTCACACCTCAAAACCTCCCAGATGTAAAATAGTTATTTTTCTTTTATATTTATATAATTATTTTGCTTCTTTCTTGTCATTGTCAACCCTATTTCTATGAGAACTCTGCTTAGGAAACTTTTAGTGACTATTAGACATTTTTCTAATTTGTGATTTGAATGTTTCCACAGCTAACATATAATACTTACCACTCTACCAGTATTGACTTGTTGCTTAAACAGTAATTTTTTCTTTGCTGATACTTCTAACTTTGATGCATTTTTAAAGAGGTGTTATACTCCTTCCCTATCTTTTTCCTAGACTGCTTCTAATGCAAACAATCGACAATTTTACTTCCTATCTTGTAGCAAAATATCCATTCCTTGGCTAATGTCAACATTTATGGGAAGCCCATGCAGTTCATATCTGTTGCAAGCTGCTTCTAACACTGAAATTCTGACCCCTGACAGTATATTAGAAATACTATGCTAGACTGAACAAGCCATGTTTTTTCCATTTCCTCTTCTAAGATCAGCTCCCTACTCACTTTATCATTGTCATTGCTCTTGTCAGCATCTTATGTAGTTTGATGCTATCAGTCTTGAATGTGAAGAAAAAGAATTGTATTCAGCATTTCAGAATATAATGAAAGCTGACTTTCTGTTTTTTTATGGAGAAAGTTTTAGCTGAAGTACACTGGAATTTATTTTACTTCCACTGATTCATACTGATAGCTCATTATCATTTCATGATCTGTTTGTATACTCAGGCTTTTCTTGTCTTCAGCTGCTTTCAGTCAGTAAGCTTGTGGAAAAGTTGTCTAGCTAGGAGGCACCTCTAGTGAGCAAATAATTCTAGTGTTAATGTCCATGACAAAAGTCAGGCACCTTCTTGAAGTGGATATTTATTTATTTATTCACATTAAGGATGGAGATTCAGCACGACTAGCTTCACCTAGAAAGCTAATTTTCAGATAAATGAAATGCTGTGAGAAACCTTGGTCTTGTATGATCCTTAGTTTAAACATGTACTTAAAATAACTGTTAAATGGGTTATTTTTATGTTTCAGTTAGAGATATGTTTTTAGATCAGTGATGTTAATGTCTAACTAGACTTTATGTCCGTTTAGGACTCTGAAAATTTTGTAGATAAAATTTGTATTTTCTGAATTAAAGAAAGTGTAGTTTCCCAATGTATCTGTGTACATAAAAAATATTTCTTATTTCCAAGAACATCTTGGAATAAAAAAAAATTGAAAAGTTATTATTATCCTTAGATTTACACTTTTAAGAATTTTATTTATTTTAAGAACTAATAGCAATAAAATTGATAAAGCTAATTGTCATCAAATCACTAAATCATGTGTAAAATTAATTTTCATTAGTTACTTGGTGCATTGGTCAGAAAAAAAATTAAATTTCTCATCAGTCTATAGGACATTATGAAAACTACATTAAGGTTCCTCTAAAAAGCTAATCAACATTTAAAATAAATCATGTCACTATTTAAGCATTTTACTTATAGAGCTTCCTTGACACTCAATGCTGAAAGGAAGTGATGAGGTCTAATGTGTGAGCTTTTATTCTGAGCATGGTAGACAGTTTGCTGATTATTAGCACATTATCAAGAAACAGCTGGAATCCTTATGACTTTGATAATATCTGAAATTGTTCCTAAAAATTTTAAAGCTGAACTCTGCCACAGCATAATCTAATTATTAAAACTTGTTCAATCATGTTTCAGAGAAATCCTGTTAATATTTTATATCTGAGACAGGTTTCCTATAAAATTTCCACACATTACTTGGAGATTTATTACTTGCTTCTGTCTGTCTAAAAAAAGACACAGTAGTTCCATATCCAGGATCTCTGAAAGAAAGCACAAACATCAAGAGTGTTCTTGCAACACAAATAGGAGGACAGAGAATTATCATCTCTTAATCAAGAGCTTGAAAATTAAGCCCCATTTGAATTCCTGATATTTCCGGTCCCGGTGTCTTCTTTCACTGTCTTCAAGGCTCAGACATTAATGTTTTCCCTGTAGAATGTAATCTATTTATCTTTATCTTATAATGTTAATATTAAGTTTTCTGCCTGTACTTACCTTTCAGTCTGTGATGTGGATGTCTTGACTTTGCAGATTTCCTCCCAAAATATCCTGGTGGTATCAGAAATAGTGTGGCCAGCAGGACAGGGGCAGTGATTCTCTCTCTGTGCTCAGCCCTGCTGAGGCCACACCTCTAGCTGTGTCCAGTTCTGGGTCCCTCCCTTCAAGAAGTACATTGAGCTGCTGGATCCTGTGTAGAGAAGGGCAAAGAACCTGGGGAAGGATTTAGAGAGTAAATCCTATGAAGAGTGGCTGAGGGAGCTTGGGTTGTTTAGCCTGGAGAAAAGGAAGCTTGGGGGACCTCATCATCCTCTATAACTACCTGAAAGAATGTTGTAGCCAGATAGGTGTTGGCCTCTTCTTCCAGGCAACCAGCGATAGGACAAGAGAACATGGTCTTAAGCTGCACCAGGGGAGATTTAGTTTGGACATTAGGAAGAAGTTCTTCATAGAAAGGGTGATTAGGCGTTGGAATGGACTGCCCAGGGAGAAGGTGGAGTCACCATCCCTGAGGGTATTTAAGGAAAGACTGGACCTGGCACTTAGTGCCATGGTCTTGGTGATATGGTGGTCATAGGCTGGACTCGACGACCTTAGATGTTTTTTTCCATCGTAATTCATTCTATTATTCTGTGATTATCTTTTAATAGATTTTACAAACAATCAGAGATTTAACCACAATTTTAATCTATCTTCTCCTATTAATTTAATTTTTACATTATCAGTAGATCATTACTACTAGCTTTCTAACTCTTATTGCTCACTCCCATGTCTATTTTCTAGTCTACGCTGAACTACTGCTTTTCAAACACCTGTTATATTAAGCTTAATTTTGTGTTCCGTGACAGGTGGATACTTTCTACAATAGGAACCGAAATCATCATTTTAGGTAAAAATATTAAGTGATTTTTTCACATTAAAAAGGACTGCACATATATAAAAGGAAAAATCCAGAAGACTATGGTTACAACTTTTTAAAAGTAATGCCTAATGACGTAACGAGAGAATGTCTGGATTTACATGACAATGTAGATCAAAGTTCCCATCTGTCTTTCTATGCAAAATATTACCTGAAAAATTTCTGTTTTGTTCTGTTTTATTCTATTTTAACTTATTTGATAGAGAATAGGTAGCTTGAAAGGTACACTGTCACTTTCATTATTTCAGATTCCTTTCTCCAAAGCCAGTTATTCAGGGAAACAAAATTGTTTTAATGATATGGACACACAGGGACTAAGACAAGCTCAAGAAATAAAATTTAATTTGTGAACTGATGAGGATTTGAATTTAAGCCTCCAGTGAAAAAAGTAGGTATTTCTGGCACGTCATATTTATGTTGGATAGCAGTATCCCATAAGTGAATTGTGATATTATCATCCATGTGATATTTGAAGGGCTGACCATAATATATATATAAAACCTGAAAATATGAGAGTTTAAGTTTCAAGTTTCTGGAAAATTATTAATGTGGTAAATGGATTTGGCAATCATAATTAAAATATGATTTCTACTACAAACCAATTCTATATTTTTGAAGTTGTCACTATTGTTAACTATACCATCCTTTTAACTGCTAGATCTAACATTCCATTTTATTTCTTTTTTCTTCAGCATCTCTTGACAATGACACCAACAGCACAGTAGGATTAATGACACACTGTCATTATTAGATGCAAATGATTCAAGCCAGGAGGCTATACTAATTTCCCAGGCACATGTTTTGATTTTTGGGGCTGTCCTATGCAGGTCCTGAAGCTGGACTTTGAGTCCCTTCTCTCAAGATATTGTATGAGTCTATGAGTAACACCAAACACTTAAGGCATTCTATTTTTAAATAACAAACTAAGTTAATAGATCTCTTCATATAAAGTTTATTCTTACTGAAAAGTATTTTAAATTACCTTCCAGTTTATGGGAAGAAAATCTTAATTTTCTAGAATTAAAAGCCATATTTCTTCAGATCTTTTTTTCCCTTGGGTATGAAGCCTTGTTTATTTAAATGCTGAAAAATTCTTGGTCCGGTAACACCTGAAAAAACAGATATGTGTTGCAAGAAGAAAAAGACATTAGATTACAAGTCTGTTTCTAGTCATATGTATTTCACTTTTTGTCCCTTCTATAATCCAGTGTCGTCTATTTTGACTTTATTGCTTTCTGACAATATATTGCCTTCAAACATAACAGGAGATCTGTTAATTCATGAGATACCACTTTTATATAAATAGTACACTTTGATTGTAGAATGAATGACTGCAAATTAAGTTTATTCCCCATTACAAGCTGATTTTTTGAAATCTAGAATTTCAACCAAATAAAAAATTCTTTACTTCTTGAATTTGACCATTGTCTAATATCATCAGAGCACTGAAAAATCTTGTGTCATACACTGATAGAATCATAGAAAGTTCTGAGTTGGATGAGACCTTATAGATTATCTAGTTCCAATCTTCCTGCCATGGGAAAGGAACATTCCATTAGACCAGGTTTCTCAGAGCCTCATCCATTGGGCATTGAACACCTCCTAGTATGGGTAGTGCACAGTCTCCCTGGGCAATCTGGTCCAGTGTCTCACCGCCCTTACAATAAAAAATTTCTTCTGGGTACCTTATCTAAATCTACTCTCCTTCAGTTTAAGACCACTCCCCTTGTCTGTACGGGCATCATTACATGCCCATATAAAACCCCTCAATCCAACTCTCTTTTAGGCCTCTGTTTAAGTACCAGAAGGCTACTCTAAGGTCTCCACAGAGTCTTCTCTGCTCCAGACTGAACAGTCCTAAGTCTCTCTCAACCTGTTTGCATACGGTAGATGCTCCAGCCCTCTGATTATCTGTGTGGCCTCCTCTGCACTGCCCCCAACAGGTCCATGTCATTGTTATGTCATTGTTATGTTGGGGCCCCAAGAGCTGGATGGCCTCCACGCAGGTTCTTACGAGAACAGAGGGGCAGAATCACCTCCCTTAATCTGCTAGCCAAGCGAAGTGAGTGTTGGTAATTACTTGTTCAAATTCAAGGCAACATTGGCCCATTCACTGGAACTTTTTCAAGAACGCGTATGTAAAATGTAGGATCATTGGTTAGATTTTTTTCATGTTTAGCTATCTTATGCTGCATGTCTGCATATTGTCAATGAAACTTATCTTCTGATACTTTGAGGTAAAGTTGTCTAAAATGCCTTACTTTCTTTCAATATTACACGTATTTTAATATTATATTTTCAAATCTGGCAAAAATATTTCATCTCCTTTCTCTTGTCATCCCCATTTAACTGCAAATGTCAAACTAGTATAAGCATATGGAAGGATGGACAATTAAACTGAAACAATACATTCGTAATTTTGTCAAGGTCATAATGGCTTTGCATCTGCTACACATTATAAAGTGAGTGTAATAATTGATTTTCTTCTGACTATATCCAAAATTTACAATAGATGTAAAAAAATCTCTCAACATTATATGCTTGACTGATTTATTAAACATGGCAAATAGTGTTGTTATCCTTATCATAAAACATCACAGTTATGATGAAAATCGAACTCTTTGATAGATACAGATCAGAAGCAATTAAAGAATAATTCCAGGAATGCTTTTTAAAAAATAATGTTATCCTTGAAACACAGTTTTTTTCCTTTTTTTTAATATATTTCTGTATTATATCCCTACCGATATGATGCTGTAGATTTTTATTAAAATAGTAATTAAAAGCTAACTATGTAATATTATATTTATATAAGACTCCGTACTTTTATTTTTCTACTAGGGCAAACATGTTTCTGGTAGTGTTTCTCACTTTGATTAAGACAAAAAGTGTATGGAATTCATATCTTTCTTAATAAAGAATCAGTTAGCCATTAAAGATATATTTCTTTCAGTAAATATATCTGAATTTAGTTCTCGTAATTGATTCCTATTGTGCCTTTCTCTAAACTAGGAAGTCCTTCAGAATTTGTTTTATTTTGGTTTTTTTTGAAAGGAATTAAAAGCTATGAATAATTTGGAAATATTTGGAAAAAGTTTAATTCATTTAAGTCTTTTGATATATGTTTTCTTCATTGCTTTTATATGTTTTGGGCTTTTATTTGCACTCTTTCCTGTATTTTGTTATCTAAAAGTTGTAGTAATGAAAAGCAAATGAAAACTTACAAATGGAAAATCACTTCCCTCTCTTTTCATACAATTTTGTAAAAAATCATTCTGAATTGGTCTTTTTTATTCCTAATTCCAAATGTAACCAAAATCTCCCTTGGAGAAAAACAAAAGGAAAAAGTAGAACAACCTTCAGTCTCCACAGGCAGAAATTTATTGTTGCAGGTTCTTTTGAGCAATGTAGAATACAGTGTATAAAGTCAAGTAATATGCTATTAAAAATTTCCTAGAGATCAATATCCTAATTGCTGCATGCTGTTATCTAGTTTAGCAGAAGCTGCATCTTCCACACCATTTTGTCACCATTTAATGTACATTAGCAGAATTTTCCATTGCATTTGAAGTCAATTTATGAAACATTACCATTTAAAATAGATATTCCACAGGGACTAAAACTTGCTTTATTCTGAAACATGCACAGATCAGCAGAAGTGGAAGCTTCCCCACTGTACTGTATAAAACAGGCTTAATCTCATCTGGAAGACAGAAAAATTGGGTGTCACTGCAATAATTCATCAACAAAGCTGAGCAGGTAGACAGGAATAGAAAACAGCTTTTCCCTTTTGTTTAAAAAGTAACACATTGTCAGGGTGGAAAGAAGATTTTATTTGAGGTAAAAAAATAATGTATGCTACTGCACTGATGGTATGTTAGTTTAAATGATTGTTGTATCCAATGCTAATGGGTTTCAGAAAAGTAAAAAAAAGTTATTTTGTTTTAGAGATAGAGTCCAGAGGCTTGGATTTTCTCTTCATGGCCAAGATATATCAGTCCTGATGGTGTGACAGTAGGTCAGGATAAGGAACTAATAGTGTATTGATTTTGCATTGTACAAATTCTATCTATTTTCTCAGATGTTTAAGGAGACATGTATAGGTCGTTGATGTGAGCAGAGGCTGATGTTGTTATTCTTGTACAGTGTTGTGTGGTTGATGTCTGTGTTTATGTGAGTTTATTAGTGTTTTCTTTTAAAGTGCTGTGTTCTCTTTGTAAATACTAAAGGTTGTGGCACTTCAAACACCAGGACTGTTATTTCGTAATGGGAAATAAATGGGAACAAAATTAAGATGGTAAATACCCTAGGAATTATCTGAAACTTGAAGATCAATTAAAAACTATCTAATCTGTAACATATCTCCATTTAATTTATTCAATAATTCAGTTAAAATGCTTTTGGACAATTAAGGATACAGTGTCTTATTGCATTGCAAGCATTTTGTGCTAGTAATTATTTTTTCTGTCAATATATTACAGAAGTTTTTTTATATTCTCAGTTAATTGTAAACATAGATTAATCAATGTTAAGATAATGAAAACATACTAGTAACCTAAACAAATGTATAGAGGTAATTCCATCTTCTCAAGCCAGTACAAAAAATATTAATATATCTTCATCACTTTCAATGACAGGAGAATTTGATGTTCTCCAAAATGCTTCTGATTACAGTAAAATGGAAATTTTCATAAAAATAATGTTCCCTGAAATATCTTTGACAATGACCTACTTTTTTTTTATTTGTTTTCTGGTTCATAATGAAATGAAACAATACTTATTCCCATAAATTCTGAATACACATTATGTAATTAAAAAAAGTTCAAATAAAATTAATCTCCTGCAGTGGGTTGACCTTGACCGGATGGCAGGTGCCCATCAAGCTGCTCTATCACTTCCCCTTCTCAGCTGAACAGGGGATAGAAAACAAAATGGAAAGCATCTCATGGTTTGAGATAAGGCAGTTTAATAAAGCAAAAGTGAGAGGTTTAATGCATACATGCAAAGAAAAAATCCAAAGATTTTATTCTCTGCTTCCCATCAGCAAGCGGTGCCCAGTCACTTCCCAGAAAGCAGGGCTTCAGCAACTGTAGCTTTTGCTCTGGAAGGCAAAACTTATAAATAACAAATTCTTTCCCATCTTCTTCCTGTTCTTAACTTTTCTATCAAAGCAGACATTACATGGTATGGAATATACCTTTGGTGAATTTGGGTCAGCTGTCCTAGTTGTGTCCTCTCCCAAGACCTTGCCTACCCCCAGCCTACTGATGGAGTGGTTAGAATGTTGGGGAGACAGTGCTGATGCTGTGCCAAGGCTGCTCAGCAGTAGCCAAAACACTGGTGTTTTATCAACACCTTTCCAGATACCAATGCAGAGCACAGCACTGTGAGAGCTGCTGTGGGAAAAATGAACTCCATTTCAGCCAGACCCAGTACCTCTCCAAACTAAAAATTATGTTGTTAGTGTCTGAGTATTTGAGTATTATATCTGAATATATAGAATTACTTTTTTTTTTTTCAAGTCTGGTCTATTAGATATACAAGTTCTGAAAGGCTTTTAGTGGTTGCATTTGCTGATTTGTAAATCTGATATTTGTTATCTCTTTTCACATTGACGTAAGTTTTGACTCCATCTTATGTAGTCATCACAATGTGTTTGTATAAAACATGTAATGCTATATTATTAATACAATTGGAAAATGGGATAGCAATACTGAGAAATATAAAACTAGGAGAAAACTGATCCAGCCCCATGCTGCTGCATGCATCTAATCCAATGAAGATGTCAGCCCTGTCATACAGCTATTGAATTTTCTTCTGCTGTACTGATAAGGCTCTAATATTTTCATGGTACGTGTATATCCATTTCCAGCATTAGCTTTATCTAGCCTAATATTTACCTTCACACATATAAACATCAATCATATCCCTTTCAGCCTTTATTTTCCTAAGTTAAACAAGCTAACCTCTATTTTCCAACCATCGTTCAATTTTCTGTGTCCTTGATCACAGCCATGAATTCTATATTAAACTTTTCCTGACTTATTTCTTAATTATTGAGAATATATGCCAGCTGAGGTCTTACACAATGACATTACTACTTTTCCATTGCTGCTGGACACGCCACTCTGCAAATCCAAAAGTTACATTTTTTTTTTCAGTCATATTGCATAGTTGATTCTTAAACATCCTATGAGACACTAATCTATTTCATCTTCCTCTTCTGACATTTAATTTTTAAGAAACCCTAGTTTATAATAGAAATTCATAGTAATAAATTCTTCATTAACCACTTAGTTGCCTAGCACAAAAAGATTTATCAAACATAGGATAGACATGATAGAACTGAACATCTACAATTAACTTACAGGAGAAAATAAGACTTTAAAATATTAATTGCTGATATGTTTTCTATCTTCTGTTGTTTGTTTTTGTTAATAGATAGATAGATAGATAGATAGATAATTTCACTTTATTCTTCTTTCATCATTCCAAGCTTTTGAAATTCTTTGGTATAAGGAAAATAGGTTACCTGTGTAAGTTAACCACTGGGAGCCCTACTGACAAAGACTGAATCACCACCACAGAATTTCTTAAAAAAATCTTAAATGCATCATTTGTTGGAATACAGAAGCTGCTCCAGGGATAAGGAGAATGTAAAGGAGTGAACTCAGGAATGTCTTATTTCCAAGTCAGTTTCTAATCTTGATAAAATATTGGAAGCAGAATTATGGTTCACAGAAATTTAATCCCTTTAAATATAGAAACAGGGCTTCAAAGTTTGAAGATATGGAATGTGAAACTAAAAGATGAGGTCACTAAGCCACAAGGCTAAGTAAAATTGAACAACACACTATTCATCATCCCAAAAGCCTGAATAAAACCTCCACAAGCAGAAGACACTGACAGTCTTCAGGATTATGAATTTTTCAACAAATATTTCAAATAGTGGATTATCCTGTTTACCCATACCTTAAATATGGGCAAATAATAAAAATTTTTCTGAGATATTGGTTCATTTTTTGTCTCTATTGCTACAATTTGTAATGCTCTCTAAATGTAATCTGTAGGATAAAGCAAATTTTTCACCCAAGGGAAAATAATGAATGTATTGACCTGGCTACATTAAGGATTAATGGTAAGCATTGGGTCAGGAAATCCTTTGCACTTCAGAGAAACTAGAAATAGAGTTAGCACTGCTATAGGAAGCCTGTTATCCTGTAGTTTAGTCTGTGTAAACATAGGGAAAAATTAACTTGACTTTGAGACCTGACTCATTCTGACATAAGAAAACCTAATCTGTTTCCTGGGGGATTTTATTTTAACTCTTTATTCAAAAGTCTCACTAGCTGATCTGAATGACATTCTTGCTTAACTTCATTGACACTATATTTGCTTTAGCATCAGCATTAGGATCACTGTTAGCGATGACTTGTGCAACTCATTTATTCTGTCAGTTTTTTCTCTTTGATTTATTCCACAAGTTCTTATCTGTTCTTATTTTTCACTTCTGTCCACATTTTAAGTAGAGGTTAGGAAAAAGTTCATTATATGAGCATAAATAAAAAATGTAGAATCAGAACCCTTCCCTAGTGGCTGATGTAGAAAGAAAGAAGAAATCTTATGAAGCTCAGAAGACTAAGCTGTGAGGATTTTGGAAATGAAAAGGTGTAGCTTTGTATTTCCACTTCAAAAATTGTTACTGTTGGCTACTGCCTACATAGTTAATACAGTTTCTTTTGAGAAGCAGGAATTTTAGGCTTTGCTGACATCAGACACTTATTTTGTATAGATTGCTATACATTCCTTACAATTCAAGACCACCTGTGCTGAAGTAAGAAATTTTATTCTCCTCGTTACCATCATACAATATGCAATCACCTTAAAATACTTGAGCAGGAGTTGCAAAGAGATGTGTTCAAAGGCTCTACACAAATCTATCCAACACCTGCTTCACTGAAGGCTCCCATTGTCTTCTACCTCTCTTTTTTCCTACCTATAATTCCCTCTGATTTTCATCTGGAAAATATAATGGTTTAGTTTTAGCTTATCAAGACTTATCAAATAAGCTGCTACAATTAAAGGTAAGGAAGCTGTTCCCACATGCTCAGCTACCTTTCTAAATTCATCTCCAGGACAGTAAAGGAAGTAGTGAAGCAACTGGTGGGTGATTGCTAAAAATAATGCCCAGTATTTTAAAATACTGCATCTATTAAGTTAATAGTGCATGACTCTGCATGATTGCCATGTTGCAATGCAATGTTAAAAAAAACAACCAAACAAAAAAAGTGAAAATATTTACATCTTAATGATGTACAAATGCACATAACATTTTACAGAGTGGGAGATGGTGAGTCTTTCAAGTAGATGCAGGACATTTCATAGAAATTTTTAATAGAAGCTGGAAGCATGTCAGAAGTAGGGAAGCCTGTAGGAATGCAAAGATACTAATGTCAAAATAGATTTTCTTACTTTTGAAGCTATAACCTTCCACCATCATCCAAAAGGTCTGGGTTGTTTTTACTCATCAAACTCATAATCTGGGAGCATTAAAAAAAAAGAAGGAAAAAAAAACGGAAAAAAAGCGCCAAAAATAATCACATATTCTGTAGCAGTTATTAATATTGTTGCCTAAATGGCTGTGAGGAAAAAACGACTCCTAGCCAAATTAGGTAGGAGATAAGATAAGGATACAGAGGTTTTAATGAGCCCCCAGGCTTTCTGGAATACCCCCAGCGCGCGCTCCCGAAATACCGATGTTCCCAGTTTTATAATGATTTTCACCCAATCCCGTCCAGCCACCACCCAGGTTCTGCCCCCGCCACGCCTCTTGGAAATTGGGTCTGGGGGCGTTTTGGGACCCCCTCTTCTTCATCTTCATCTTCCTCAGAGCACGTAATGTCCTTGGAGGCTTTCCAGAATTCTAGGCCTGAAGGTTGTTGGGTCTAGGCTATATCTTGTTCCGTAGGGTTGAGATGTTCCTCTATCCTTCTGCCTTGAAAAAGAGACTAAACAGGCTAAGGAATTTAGGGAATTGATATGGGAATGGGTAACAGGGGTTTGAGCTGGTGTGTTAAGGGTAAAGGGATAATATTACTGCTACTCTAAAATCTACATTTACTACTTCTAAAATCTAAAAAAATTAAAAAAAAATTAAAACATCAAAACTCCAAGGTATCAATATAATAAATAATAAGTCCCATGGGGACCATGAGCCCACCAACATGGTGTGTAACGAGAGTCTCTTTATTCCAGGGGTCACAGCTTATATAGCAGTTTCAAATGCTGTCACGTCACACAGGTAACTTCCTAAGCCAATCCCATACAAGCCTTCAACAGAGCATGTGTAAGGGTACCTAGAACTACAATTCCCAAAATGCCCTGCGGCACCTGGTGTAATCAGACCCCACAATCTTCTACTAGCAATGATAGTGAAATGACTAATACCATTTGGTGGGCAACATCAAGACACTTAAGTGCTCCAGCTGAATGCAGAAGGAAAAATTTGTCAGTGTTCTGACTTTCCAAAATTTTACTTAATTATTGTTATCTCTAAATAACAGCACTGCCTCTACCACTTAGCTATTTTTTGCATTGTGCATTTGAATACACATTTCAAAGGAAAAAGCTTTTGAAATTTCATAAATAATTCTCTTTGCAGTGAAATTTTGCATCTTTTGCACCAAGAACTAGGTAAACTTAGCTGTTGTAAAACAGATTAAGGTAAGGTAAGGTACAAAGCTAAAAGGCTGAATTTTGGTAAGGTTGCAGTAAGACTACTATTTTATAACACTGTAATTTTAAAAAAGTCATTGAAAAAGGAAAAATATCAGCCACTTCACATTTCATGTCCATGAGAAAAAAATGAATAATCTTATAAAATCAAGTATTCTTAAAATCAAAACTTAAGTTTTTCATATTTAAGTACTGATTGAGGTGGAGATTATGTTATAACTCTGTTAAACTTCACAGCTGGGCCTCAGAATGATACTCTTTCTAAAGATATGTATCACTGTGTACATAGATGTTATTTAGGAAGTTCATGTCAGCCTTCTTGCTGAAGAAAACACTGATGTCAGACTCAGAATAAAAGATTCACAAGAGTCTAATTATCAATTCTCAGACTGTGGTCAGCAATAAGGAATGATGTTATTTCCCACCTTTCCAATAAAACCATATAAAATCTAAAATGTAGCAACTAATTGGTGTTGAAAGGTTAGCTAGGAACTATAAAAATTTGGAGTGCTGTCAGCAATTTATTGATTCGAAACATTCAACCATGGCCAAAGTCTTTGTAAAGCATCTCCTTTGGTGTAACTGAATCCTGTTCTAATTTTCCTATCTCCAATGAGATGAACCAATTAGGAATAAATGCTAAGACGCATATGTTTATATTATGAAATTTAATCTCTTTCATAATTACCTACACAAACTGAATGGACTGAAATAATACAAAAACTTTTAAGGCATTTTGGTAAAATAATAGTAGCCAATAAAATGCTCCATTTTCTACCATGGTAAGAAGATTTAAAACATATAAAAAGGTCTGCAGGGAAGACACCTATTACATATGATTCAAATAAAAGGGAATACAAGACTAGTAGACATCATAAGATAATAAGACGAAAAGCAAGGTAAGATAGCTCTGGAAATGTTTCCTTTTGATATAGCAATAGTTTTGGTAGAAACAGTGTGTCACAGCATTAATCTGAAGGAGACTGCAAAATTCTTAAAAGGAAAAATAACAGCAATTTTTAGAAAAGTGGAGAAATTATTCATCGTATCAAGTTCTTCTATGGACAAAAAAAAATCAAGAAAAAATCAAGATGTGGATGCATCTTTCTAAAAAATGCAATAAAGGGAATGACGTGACCTTAGAAAGTGAGTGAAAATTAGACCCTGTCACATTTTTTCCATAATATTTCTAATAGTGAGCCTGTTCTTTTGTAGACAATCTGTGGCTAATAAAAAGTAGACTTCCTTTGGACACTTTTTAGATGTCCACAAGGCTTTAAACTGGTGTGTTATACAAAGTGAAAATCTCTAAACTAATTTAAATGGCTTGTGTCTTTCTTGGATTCCAAAGTTCATTAAATTCAGGTAAAATTATCGTATTAAAAATAATCATAATAAAATGAGCTTTATATCTTGGAATGAAAGAAGGATTCATTAAATATTCTTGAATGGTCACTTTTGTACAACAATTTGACTGTTACTTCTGGCTCTGTAAAAGGCATGACATTCAAAGCTGAAGTTGGGACAATGACAATTGTTATAGGAGGTAATGTTCATTTGGAGCAAAATCTGTTGCTGATCTTCATGTTACGAAAAGAATCACCTCTCTGTTGCCATGGAGCTACTTGTATATAGCACTAGACAACAATAATTGCAAATTTACATAACTTCTACACAAGCCTCACTAATCTGTCAGTCAGTCTTCAGAAGTCACTGTCTGGAAGGGACAGTTTTGTTTCACTGACTGTAGAGTCTAATTTGGAAATTGAGAATTGTAATGCAAACACTTCAAACAAGTGATTTAGCTCGCCTAGACTGAAACAAGGCTTTAATAGCCAATTAAAAAAATTCTTTTAAATGTTGGAAACGAGGAAGAATAGACAAGCAAGCCCCCTACAGTGTACTTCTGGTATAACAGAAGCATTTTTTTTTTCTTTTCTGCCACAGAATATTTGAAAATGCAAGATCTTGTAATCTGGTATTCAAACCATGGCATACAGATTGCATCACTGAAGCAAGACCTGGCTTTTTTGTAGAATCATATGATTATAACATGGATTATATAGTGTAGGATTAGAGCCCATAGTTGGATTCTAAGAGTAAAACATGGATAACTTCTCCAACATTCTCCATCTAGTGGCAGGATTAATAATGCTATTCAGTTTCAGAAAAGGTATATGGTGGGGCAACAAAAAGTCACATAGAACAACTCAATAATAGCTTGAAAAATATATGAAAATGCAGCACTAAGAAATGACCTTGGTAAAGATTCCTTGTCACGTGGAAGGGGGGGCTTCCTTTGATCCTTTATATTTGATCAGTCTGACAATGTCCCAGACAAGCTGAGATCCTTGCGCCTGACCAGTCAGTCAGCATCACATTATGGTGACTCCATTGAACAACCCACTGTATTGGAGAGTGATTTGACTAAGTTGGTCAGGGACACACACCAAAAGAGTATGTCTGAGTGGAAAGAGGTGCCCTTCCTGAATATCCCCATGTGTCAAATATGTTTTCTGCCAGTGACAGCTGCCAGTGCCCTTGAAGAACTCTAAACAGCTACAGAATCACAAACTTTATTAATAATAGAAAATATCAACAGAGTAAGGTTAAAAGACTGCAGTTGATCGTGACTGAATGCAAAAACTAATATAAAGCAATATAGAGACAAGTTCTAATCACCAGTGAAAATTATCTCAAGGTAATCATTTAGCATGCATAAAGCTTATGCATGTGTGTTACTGCAAAATTAGATTATCATGAACCAAGCTGATCCAAAAAGAGAAATTACACTTCCTGGTTGATCACTTTCTTCTGTCTCCCTTGGCTGACAGCTGCTATGCAGTTTATCGGCTACATGGTACCACTGAGTTCTCCTCCATGGAAGGATTACAACAGAGCCTGTTCACAGTGTCTCTACTCCTTTCTACCCTCTATTTCATATCCCATTGCAGTTCTTAAAGTTGCAGACTGTGTGTATGAGAATTCATTGTGAAACAGACTTTGGGCATGCCAACTGCATTCCATCCAGGAAATAGCAAATTAGTTTCACCCCATAATTTCTGTACTAAGTTCTGTTAGAATGTGAATATAACTTCCTGGTTTTCTTTTGTTTTACCCCCAGTCATCTTCCCACACTATTTAGATAGATGCCATGAAATCGTGATGTAACTCTCCTTTTTCAAGTAACCAGAAGGAATGTACATGAGTGAAACTTAGTTACTTAGTTTCACTGTGCTCCTTTGCTTTCACTTTGATCACTCAATCCAAACTCTAACAAAATGTATTCACTTTTACAATCATAGAGGGATACACTTATAAAAGAAAAGTTAAAGGAAATTCATTGGTTTGCCAGACTCCAGTTTGTATGACCACTACACTCCTAGTCTTTAGGAGTTAGACTAAACAGCACAGATTAACTGTAAACACATGAAAATACTACCCACTTCTTTAGCTTTTACCAGCATATCCTATGTAAAAGAGGGAAAATCTATTGGACTAAGTAGATGGTTATTCACATCCAGAAAGATTCAAAGTACAAAGTAGTGATGTCTAAAGGCCATTTGCATCAAAGATCTAGGACTGTTTGTTTCATCTGTTTAAGAAAAAAATACCCAAACATAACAAAGAAAAACCTCTAGAAGATAGAAAAGGTCTCTAAGATCTTAGCAATATACATACTATTTAACTTTTCTAAACTTAATAATTTAACTGATTAGTTAAACATATGTAACCTTAATGACTTTCAGTACATTTTATCATTTGCTCCAAAATATCAGACAACATGAAAAGACATATTTTGTTTGTTCATTTTTGTTTCTGTCACAATGCACATTTCATAGCTAAAGGAGCTAGAATGTCTGGAGATGCAGAAAGAGGAAAATTTAGGCTTCCACATGTATGCAGTAGTTAGTGAAAAAATAAAAAGAGGCTTCAACAAATGTTTGATTTAACTTCATTATTTATACTTCTAAATAGGTAAAGTGGTAGGGCTTTATTTTATTTATTTGGTACTACATGTTAGAGATTGCTGGTAAGAGATTGCTTCAGGATTCCGGGCCTCATGAAATAGAGATGTAGCTAAACTGCTCTGATAGCAAAAGCTAAAATCTTTGGATATGAATACAGCAAAAACTTTACTATTGGTGGACATAACTGAAATCTTCAGCTCTTCTCAAAAAATCCGGCTTCAATGTCATGTACTTTTAGAACTACTGTGCTTCAGCAAACTGAATTGCAATTTTCTCATAGGCTTGCAAGCTTACTTAGAAAAAAAGTAATCATTTGCCACTATAAAAGCAGCTATCAAACAAATGCTCTTGACAGGAGAGAGCAATAGACTTCCTCAAAAAGAAAGTGCTTGAAAAAATATCCAGATCAAAGGATTTTCAATACATTCACTATAGATAGATCTTATAATTAAGCAGCATATATCAGCTTTATCTACTACCACTATTTCTTGAAGAACAATTATGGGTTTTTTCCTTTTATTGATTTTTTTGTATTGTATTTTTTCTCACTGTAACCGTGCATTGCCATAATTCATACTCCAAGAATGAGAAATAAGGATCAGTTATATATGATGTATGTAGGCATACAATGCTATACAAAATGCATTTCATGGATGAATTCCATTTAAAAAAATAATAAAAAACCAAATTCTGTTCAAAAAGTTAAAAGTAACAACAAAGCAACAGATGAAGTTACTGATGTGAGAGGGCTTGTATTAGTTTCAGTGTGATAAACATCTCAGTACATATTAACCTTATAGTTCTGCTATCATTCAGTTCAAAAAGACAAAAAGGACGAGTTGCAAAGTTCTAATTTTATTGAGGAAAAATAGGTTTTATTACTGAATGATCTAAGTTTTACACTTTGCATGGGGAATAAATTCAGATTAGGAGAATGTCCCAAGTTTTTTGCAGACAGTTTCATTATTAGAATTTATGTTTCTGAAGCAAGAGACTGAGGTTTTCATTTTAATGAAACAAAATCAAAAATTCTAAAATTTATTAAGGTTAAAATTTTTCACTATAAAGCTAGGTTGAGTCTATTTCCAAAGCATTTTTTACAGTACTACCATGCAGCATGCAGTGGGGACATGAAAAAGAAAGAGCAGATAACTTCCAGCTAATGCTTCTCTCACAATCTTAAAATCAGGAAACCAGTTATTTGAACTATCTTCTGATTTACAGTAGATAAGAATCCAACCCTCAGACAGGATGACTAAGGGAAGAGATAAAGACAAAACATGGCCCAAGAGCCAAGCTCTAAATTTCATTTTTCTCTGCTTATGATTTTAAAAGCCATAAATATTGGGGTTAAAACAAGATACTAAAGAATAAAAGCACACTGTACAAGATTTGAAACTGGTTTTTGTTTTGAAATATTTTAATGGAATATTTACACTTTAATGTTTGAAGTAAAGACATTTGCATTTAAATTATTTAAACAAAGTGGGAATAACAAAACTGAAGCAATTGCAACTGTTGGCAAACTCTTTAAGTAGTTGATATAGATTCTGAAACCTTCTATAGCTACAGGTAGAGTGGTTTGATTTGGGAGTTTTAATAACCCTGCTTTGATATCTTTGTTTGCACAATTTGAGTACATTTTTAACATTTTGAATGTAGAGTTCAAGCTGTGTGTCTTCAGTCAAAGACAACTGTAAGTGACATGACTAAAATTTAAACCGTGCCACAAAACATAAATAATAAAATCTCACTTTTGCTTTATTGTTTATCTAAGAGAACCATGTATAAAATCCATAAAATATAATCTTTAAAAAAAAATTGGTCATAAATAAAAAGACTTGTTCTTTGTTCCTCATTTCTTTTTTTTCAAATTATATTTAAAAGTAGAAGTTTTCAAGTTTTTATCCTATACTCAATGCTAGGAACCAAAAAAAATACAACATTTTATCCTCCTGTGACTCACTTATCACTGTAATCTTTTGAGCAGAGGCTTTTTGAAATCTCTGTCCTGTGTGGGTGGTTCATTCAAGAGACATTCAGGCAAAACACATCTGCGATTGTGCTAATTTTGATGGGGCATCAGAGATCTGCATCACCCTCAAACCACCCACTGATGCTTTAATTGTTTTGGCAGGTTTGTTAAGCCAGTTAACATGAAGTCTCCACAAACTTTCAGTCTTCTGCCTCTACTCTAAGCAGTTTACTGTTATATCTACATCAGGATTTGTGTTTTACTGTTACCAAAGGAAAAAATTGCAAATTATTTTAAAGATGAAAAAGAATCAAATTTGAATATTTTCTTCTTTCAATGTTCTCCTGCCTTGATTCCATTCAGCTAATTAATCATATGATTTAATGGGAATTATTTATGCAGTTTTAATATGAATTCTAGTTAGAAAGCCTGGACTAACTGCATATTTTAAAAAAGAGTGAGGACTATCAAGCATCCTACAAAGAATGCCAAGAGAACATTAATTAGTATTGTTGACAAATCTGGGGGAAGTCAGCTGAAAACCTTCATGTTCACCTGAACTAATGAAAATGCTGCATGCTTTTATGTAAATGCCTTCTTCAGATGTTTGGCTGACACGGTTTGGAATTTTTTTGTGAAAATCTTTCTCTTAAGCTCTCTGGGTGGTGCACCAATGTGTCACAATGTGCTTAATCACATACGGAGTAGAAACTGCTGGTAGTTTTTTGAAGAAACTTTGGCTTTTTCCTTTTAAGATATCCTTGCCTGAAAAGTGATTTTATGACTTACTAAATGCACTGAAAGTGATAAAACTACAGTGTTACAAAACATTTTGCATTTTTAGAGCAATTTGCATTGTTAGGGTCAAAACCTATTCCGTAGTACCAACATTAAATTCAACAGAATTTGTTGGATTAAAAAAATTAAAAAAGGCTTTGATCTTTGTTTTTTCCACATTATTTTTGACCATGTTTCTGGCCACTTGTCATTTTTATTGCAGCATTTACTTCATGCTCCAGCTACGCTTTCTATCTTTGATAATTCCTTGTTGAAGCAGTAATGTTTTTATAGGCAATATTTTGCATTCATTTTCAGAAATTGTTGGTGCTTTTCCCTTTTCACATTACATCTCCCTCAGTGTGCTAAGGCAAATAATAGAGATTAATACTCCAAAATGTAGGGAAATGAATCCATTCCAGATTGGAACATTCAGTAAAAATGAAAAAAAAAAAAAAAATCCCCTTCAGATTTACTACAAAGGAATCATTTTACAAATTCAACATCTTACCTTTGAGAATGCTGGGCTGCATAAGATATTATCTTTTTTCTTCTCATAGTAACAAAAGCAGATTATAATTAAATAGGTGAGAAAAAAGGTTTGTCTGGATCTTCAATTCATAGAATATTTACATAGTACAAGTAAGATCTTCAGCCTTATCATCTTCCTTCACTGAACATCACTTGCCATCTGCTGGCTGAATAATAATTATTCTGGTTTTGTGCACAGTTACATTATTATCTTTTACCTTCCTAACCTTAATGTAATTTAATTTGAAAGAAATTAGCATGCTTGCCATTATCTATTTCTGAATTTTACCTTGATTTACATATGAGCAACCATGTAGCGTTCGATTATTAATTTCAATAGTGACTAAAGAAACGAGCAACATTTCACCCTTTCCAGATATCATCAACGTGAGTCGTCCTTCACTGTCTTCTGAAGATATGAAGAAAGGAATTGCCATAAATTTAGTAGGTTTTAGACAAACAGTCTTCAAAACAAAACAAAACAAAACAAAACATATCAGAAATGAGAAATGGGCTGAAATTAAATAACATCTGTATGAACTGTGGAGCAAAATAGGAAGTTTACAAAGTTGTAGTGGATAAAAGTAATGTAAATATTTGACTATTACAAAATAAAAAAATGGAATATAAATTCAAACCTTTGTGAAAAAATAGACATCTGACAAAGAAAATGTAAGGAAATTGAAAACTAAATTGTCAAGCAAAAAGAAAATTTATTTGGGAACCATCAATAAGAAAGATTAGCCTATGCTTTTTCATATATTTATGAAATGATAGGGTTCACAATTGTTCTTTGACTAACCTCTGCCTTATCACAATATGCAAGTGTTTTGCCGGCTGTAATGGAGTTGTTCACAGAATGCCCATTAAAAGCCTGAGGTTATTTTCCAGAAGAACAGAGAAGTGATTCTCTTGGTCATTTACAACAGAGGAGGAGATTAAAGAGCAACCTCCTTGTTCACAAGTATTTTCCTGAATTCCTTTTTGCTCAAGTCAAGAAACTAAATTCAATTGAAATCAAGGTGACTGAAGAGGATGCAAGTTAACAAAGTCTCAGTCCATAAGAGAGATGGAGATACATTTTAAACTGGAGCTCAGGAAAGAAAAGGTAGTCAGTTAAAAGCCAGGTGAATTGACCCATGCGATACTAAGTCCAAACTACTGTTAAACACAAAATTTCGTCCAATATGAAGATTAGAAAAGTAGGTTACAATACCCTGTTGTTTGTGTACAGATTGGTAATCATTGGCCTAGGATCATTAACAGCATGTTACTGATGAATGACTACACTTGGCAACAGTGTAATAAATCTAATGAATAGTACTCATTCTTCTGAACAGAAGCTTATGGCTTGAAAAATTGTACATATTACTTGAAAGTCAAGACTTTGACAAATCATAATAAGACAGGCCTGAATGGCTTACTTACAAATGCAGCAGATGGACTTGTGTGTTTCTTACACATACAATCTTAGGCACAACCAATCCGTTACTTTCCTGAAGGAACTACAAATAAAGAAGGAATGGAAGCCAAGTAAAACTCAAAGTTGTAAATGTAATTGATCCTTTTGTAACAAATCAGTTTGAGCAGAAACAGTATTTGGTTTTTGGTTTTTAATAGAAATAAAAACATAAAACCATTATTTGTTTTAAAGGACTCAGTGGGCTAAGAAATTTTATCTTGCTCAACAAAAGCAAAGGAAAATTGAGACTAAATTCAGAAATCCATTAGTGGTTGCTCTGCCATTCAAATATATTTGGTTAAGTACTCACCCAGAAAGTAGGACTACTATTTTTTAAATTATCGCTATTTTTTAATCTGAGATTTTAAAATCACCTTCCTTTCCAAGAGTACGTTGTACACCCATTTTGTATTACCTAGGGGGATAAAACCTGGTGGGTATAATTGCATATAAACATTTAAACATTTACTAGACCAGATGAAATAGAGACCAACAGCTCTAGGTCATCATCCCCAATGAACACATGAACACACACACAACACATACACACACAAACTATAAGTTAAATAGTTTACAAGGTGTATGTGAGCTTAATAGTGAAATAGTATTGAATGACAGAGCTGCACACAGTTCTCAAGCAGTTCAAGCACAACTCCTGTGCTGGGGCAGGCAACACGTAATCAGCAGTGCAGCTTGTTTCGGCAGGGGATTATTACACTGTATGATTACTTAGTTGTGGAAAACAGCAAATTAACAGGGGCTGCTGAGGCTGACGCATTTTTATTGCAGTAGGACTGAGCAATATACCTACTGTGGCTGTTTTTAGTGCTTGAAAACTATTCTTGCTTCTCTTTTTTTCCTAATTCTCCAAGATGTGTTTTTTTCAGCTATGTAAAAGTGTATACCTGGCTTAAAGTGAAAGCTTAGGCATGTCAAATCACATCAAAAACCATCTTCTCCTTTCCTATAAATTTTTCTCCTTCAGCTGTCCTGACTGCAATAATACTAATACTGTAATGTCTGGTTAATAGTAACACATGACTTTATGAATGTTATTAATATGGGGAAACACAGTCACAATGTTATTTTATATTTTTATTTTATATACTTCACAATTTTAAAATTATGCATATTTACGCCATTATAACATAAGATCTGTAGCTTTTCAATATTTCATTTCAATTTGATTTCTTCAAGACTTTCCTAAGCACACATTTCCTAGAGCAGTGTATGTAAAAGAAACCTATTTATTTAAAAGTATACCCTCAGTGCTTTCTTTTGAGTAGCTGAAGTTTACAACCTTTCTGTCCCTTCAAACTATCAAACAATATCATGATTATCAGGTACAAACTGTATTTCTCATAACACCTTAAAAGAATAGAAGAAGGTATTCTCAGGATGAGAAAATTTGAGCCGTATGATGTTTGTAAGAACATTGAGATGTTAAGTTGTTCAGTCCTGTTTTTTTTTTTTCTTCTTTTTTTTTTTTTTTTTTTTTTTGTCTTTTTTGTTTGTTTTGTTTGTTTGTTTGTTTTTTTGGTTGGTTGGTTGGTTGGTTGGTTTTCATGTAGTTTTGTGTTTTGACTGAAAGAATGAGCCTGTTTCAACAGGTTAGTAGTGATTAACTCCCAGTAGCTGTAAAGGTAAATTAAAAGTGTTTAGTAACTGTGTTTTGACATGAATATTCTCCTGGTTAATATTTTAAGTAAGAGGAACAAGGGATCCAAATACCTAAAACTAGTTTTAAACAGGAACCATTTATTAGCTGAAAAGAAGTATTTCCATGGCAAAGTGTATCATGGAAGCATATATATGACTAGGAAAGAAAAATCAGCCTTGTGCAAATTTATTTATCATGAAATTTTGGAAATGGGAATGATAAGAATCATATTAGCTAAAACAATGTAGTGAACTTAAGAAAGATAATTCTTCACAATTCTTAACAAAATAAATGTGAAAACCCTTCAGAGTCTTACAGTAAAGTCTCTCCAATTCTGGAAAAATCTGAGCATTTCTGCATATCACTGAATACAGTCCCTTGATAATGTAAGCAATCATATTGTAAATTGATTCACCTTTCTAATAAAATTAGCAATATATTTTTGTTCCACTTACTCTACTGACTTAATACTCTCCAGCATTGGTGGACTGAGTATTTGAAATATCTGGGTTTTCTCCAAAATTTAATCCTGGTGCATTTATTTGTTTTTATGCCAACTTTGCACTTTAGCTCTGTAATGTATTTATGTGAAATTATAAACCTATTTAACCTTTATTTCACCAAGATAAGTAAGTCTGGTTTAGCATTTTTGTCCAAATTATGCTAATTTCATTATAACTTCTTTTCTGCATCTGATTAAAAAAATGACCCACAATGTATGCAGCAAAGTATTTCCCATATTACTTTCATAAGGAATATAAAATAGCTTCTTCAAGTGATAAAGCTGTAAAGTAGGCCATTCAGAATGAGAATTCAGAATACTATTCACATGGTCTGCATCCTATTTGTTTCTCTTAATTTCATAGACAGAATTTTCTTATAATGACAATCTTCCAACTAGAAACCTAAAATTAGGTCATAGCAATTCTTCCCAATATTGTAGATGGAGTATCCCCTGTGTTTTGGCCCAACTCCTTAACTATTCCAAGTGCATGACCTGATCAGAAATACAAAACTCAATGACTTTTTCATGTTCCATAATACTGCTAGGTGATGAATTAATACAGACAGGATTTTGTCCTCCTTTGCCCTTTCACACTCAGAATCTCCACGCATATAGACTTTTATTACAAGCAGTCATGCACTTTGTACTAATAAAGTTCATTTTCCATTTCCATTTCTGTTCCCACAGACTGAGTTCTTCCTGATCTGATTCTCCTTGTGAGTGATGCTTTCCATATCTTTGGGTTAGGTAAATGTTATTAACATTTTTCTACCATTTTGTCCTTATTAGTGAGATCCTTAGGACAAGAATTTACTTTTCAGTATGGTGCTTTCCCTTTGAATACTATTATTCTCAATCTGAAGCAAAACACAGTGCAGCCCTCACTCTCCATCTTTAGAATAATTCTCTGTGTGGCTCTTCATTCAATACTTTGCATCACATTTCTATGTTTTAAGAAAAAAATAACCAGTATATTATAACTTTTCTCAGAAAAACAACATAAGAGAAATGAGCACTATTACAGGGAGAGCGCTTAATTGTTGAGAAGTTTGTATATGTGAATTGGCCCCAAAAATGGCATCTGATATGTCCATGCAAGTTTATTCTTTAAATTGGGATTTGTTTGTTTGTTTGTTTAAACATGAATCGTCATGTCCCATATAGTACTTTACTTCTTAATCTAAAATTCATATAAATAGAATTAGTTGAATGTAACTCTTGATTGAATGCAATTTGTTGAGAAATGAATGCAGACAAAAAATTCATCAGAGTTCAATATAGAATATGTCCCAAACATAGAGTAAGTACATGATGCTAGGTAAGCTTTTTACACCTGAGATATATAATCCATGAAAATGTTCATACAAATATTATACTCTAACCCATTTGTTACTTTTGAGGCCTGATTCACATTAATCTCACTGCAAGAACAGTTAATCCAGTTACTTGCCTTTTGAGGATTTTAAAATGCAAGAGCTTTTTACTTATTACTTAATTTAGGACATGATAAAAGTTCTCCATGTGAGAAAAGCTGCTGCTTTTATATTATTGACAGTGAGGATATTATATAATTGAAAGAGGTTTAAAAAAACAGCCTCTCAATTATGGAGCAGTGCCAATTTCTCTGAGCTGCATATAGTGTTCAGTGTGACAGTTTGTTAACTGGAACAATCTGTGAGTGACAGTTCTTCAAGAATTGTAGGTTGTGTTACTTTTCAAAAAGGAAAAAAAAGAAAAAAATTTTCTGTTTTTTTCTGCTGTTTCTCACTCCTTTAATAAATTGTTCTGTAATAGCTTAATTTCACATTTTAATTTTTAATATGTTTTAAATTATTTTTCTTTATATATTTTAGCAAATATAATATATATTTATATATTTTATATATAATATATAATGTATATTTATATAATTTATATTATAGCAAAAATTATTATTATATTAAGATATATTAAAATTTGAATAATTGTAGACATTGGTTTTAATTTTTAACCCCCAAAATCCCACTCCCAACCCCCACTATGTTTTCCTATTATCAGAAAATCTAGGCTATTTTATTCATAAGTATACAGCAAGTATACTTTTGGCACAACATCTAACATCGTGAAGTAATTTAGCAAGGGTAGTAAAGCTATCTCTGAGAGCAGATTTTACATGCTCTATTCCACAGAGACCCTTCTTCTTTGTCTTTTTCAGTATATGTAGATATTTTCCTTGGAAAGAGAGAGCCGAATATGCAACCACTAGTTAGAATGTTGCTTTCATGCAAACATTAAAGGAATGATATGAGTCCAAATGACAAAGCAAGAGGGGAGAAACAAAGCATTTTAAAGATTTGAAGGTCAGACTTCTGAAGATTTGAGAATGTATTTGTTCTACTCTCGGTAATAGTAAATCTCAGATATATATTTTTGAAGTTCCTAACATCCTCTTTCAGAATATCCTGGACAATAATTGGCAAAATAGGTCTGTAGACATTTTGAAATTGCTTAGTACTGCATTTGCAATTGTGCACAGACCACAGACTTCACTTTTGAGTTTAAAAGTACTGACATTTTACCCATAAATCTGTGGTATAGAAACATAACTAATCCCCTCAGAGATATTTTTGGGTTAACAGCACTGGGACTTTTTTCCTGTGCATATCTGATATTTCTGTGGTGCACATACATCTGTTTTTATTTGCATTCAGAAAGCAAATTTACTACTTCTGAATGGTATGTTTACATGTCTTTTTTTTTTTTTTTTTTTTTTTTTTTTTTTTTTTTTTTTGTGTGTGTGTGTGTGTGCATGTTCAGTTTCACTCTTTTCAAGGACCAAATGGAGTCAAATTCAAGTGGATAGGAGCTGTCCCTCAAGCATTCCCTGAGTAAATGCGAGATTTTGAAAAGGAGACAAGAGGACAGCCTTCTTTCCTCTCTTTAGTCACACTTCCTTAAGCTGAAGTGTATACCCAGTAATGGCAAATGACATTGATATAAACCACTAGTTAAGCCATTGTCAACAGCTCCAAGTTATTTTTGATGTGGAGTCAGTCAAGTCTAAATGCAACAGATGTTATGTACCTGATTTTGTACTGAGACAGTCTAACTGTACTTATGAGCTTACATATAGGAGAGAAACTTAGTTGTTTGGTTTGGACTCTGTATGCACCATGATTACTCTACAGCCTAACTGTTAAGGTAGAAACTAAAGTTATGTCTTTAATTTCCCAACTGAAGGCAAATAGTTTCTTGAGCAAATGTTTATCTTTGCCACAGGTAAATATCCATGTATATTCTCGAAAAAGGGACAAATTATTTGTCCAAAATTATAAAAGAATGGAGAACTGTTAGCCACTACGGTTTATAATTCATAACCAGTAGAGTTAGAACAAATAAAAGAAGGTAGTATCTAACAATTTTGGGATAGTTTGCCTTAGCATATTTCTAGAAGTAGAAAAAAGAATGAGATGAACCTTATGAGAGGTCAGTCAGGAACCACTACTGCACTCACGAATCAGTACTGAATTTCATGACCAAATGCAATTTACTCACACTTGATCCATTTCACACCCCCTTTTCCTAAGTGTCCATTCCTGGCTAGAGTTAGTGCTGATTCTGTCAAAACATAAGCTGGTAAAGCTTTGTTTTACAAGCCCTAGTGTGAATGTGGTCACATTACAAGATGCTTAAGTACAGTAGATGGTAGAGTTTCTGATAGAGATCTTTTCTAGCATTTTGTATTAGTAAGTTAACATCTTTCTCATCTACTTTCTCATTTTATCTGTTGTGCATCCCATCTTTAGGTTTAAATTTAGAATTCATTTCTTATGCAGTACAGAAACTTACATGCTTAGTTATTTAGAAAGAAGTGTTTAAAATTCAGTATATGAAGCCTGTAGATGGTATAGAAGTAAAATTAAGCATTTATGTCTTGCTATTTCTTCAGGAAATGCTCTGTCTTTAGTTCAGTAATATGAATTTTATAACTGTAACTGGGCATCTGAAAGGTGTGGAGTTACTGTGTGTTTGTGCCTTGGTAAATAAAGAGCTTTGTTTTCACAGCTCTTTACATTGCAATGCAAATGGTTTGAACCCCAAAAAACACTATTTGATTTACACATTCATGCTCTGTTTTCTGATGTTTTCCTTAGAGGTTTAGTGTAGAAATTGTTCCATTTGAAACTGCAAAAAAAGAACAGAGGAGTATTATAAAATTAAGGATTAATGTTTATCCAAATGTACCTATTTTTTTAGGAAGGCCTTGAAGATAAAAATTACTTTAATGAATCACGGAATTCAATGAAAGCTTTGAAATGCAAAGTTTATCACTACTGGCTCATGCTATTCTTTAGTTGTATGACTCCGAAAGGTGAGATAACAAAAAGAGCCCCATTTATGGGCACTTTCCCAAGTATTTGCAATTGGCCTCTACAGGAGTCAAGAAACAAGCTATACAGGTCTTTGTTTTATTCAAGGGCTACTGAGTATTGCTGTACTCTAAAGAAAATAAGCACATAGTTAATAAAATGTGGTAAAAATGAAGTTATTATTCATGAAGCACCAGTGTTTTTCTTCACAATTATCACAATTGGCTTATGATTGGTGTAATCTTTTTGCATCTTTGCTTATCCCAAGAATTAAATTAGGTTGGCATCCTTAGCATATACTCAGTTATTCATCATCATGTCCAGTTCACTACCCACATAAAAGGCAGAACACCTTGCTGGCATAAACCAAAGCTCTAATGTCCGTGATATCTTTAGCAAGAGTCAGTTTATAGTTGATGTGAAAAATATGATAGTCTTAGCCCATTTATCAACTCAGTAAATTTTATTTTGTCAATACAAAGACTGATAAGAGATACCTTAAAGTAATGATCATATTGCAGCTTATCAGTTATTTTATGTACACTGTGGAAGAAGGAGAATGACCTACAAATTTAGGGGATTTTCCAATCCACCACATCTGGTAGTATGGAGTAAATACGCATCTGGCTTCTATGGAATTGTCTCCTGAATCGCATCACATGCTAATGCAGAATAATCATGGTTAAAGAACACCGAAGTTGCTGCCTGGATAATTTTTATGAATTAACACAGAATAGAGACAACAGCTGGAGTATTTTCAAGGAAAAAGTTCAAATCAACAGATGTACTTCATGAAGGCAAGCAAATAAAATTAGGCTTCAAACATATCACGTATCAAAGCAGATCTGGTTAAATACATTTCACTTCTATTGCGTGTGATGTTAAGGCCATGAAATATATTTGATTTTTTATTTTCTGATTAAAAATATACATATTTAAACTCTTATTAGTGCAGCTTTACTTTTGAGTTGCTAATGTTTGTAGAGAGATTAATAGTCTTAACAAAACACAGTGAATCATAGAATCAGAGAATTTTAAGGGTTGGAGAGAGACCTCATCTAGTCCCAACTGCCCCCTGCCATAACTAAGTAATATACCATACAAAGTTATATAACAATGTTCAGATTTTCATGTTAATTTCTTGTGTACTTTGTTTATCACACTTCAGTGACTGTTTTGGTTATGTCATGGACTATTTAGGATCATATGCTTTTTTTGTAATTAAATTTCTCCAAGGGAAACTGCTGTCCGTGAGCAGCTGCTCTACCTGTCACACTAAGCAAGGAAAATGTCTATTTTGAGGTGCCTAAGCAGCTGGGTTTCCTTAGTAGGTGTTAAAGTGAATCTCAGTCAGTGTCTAACGAGTTTACACCAAGTTCTGGTCCCTTGGGTCATTCCTTTTTAAACAATTCCTCTTTCATTTATACTATTTATCAAAAAGAGCACTATTAACATCTGTTTTACCTCTTTGTGAAAAAAGTGGGACAGTAATTTTTATTGCTGGCTTTGAGGAGTGTTCTAAAAAAACCTGTTTATTTTCATTTTTATTTATCTACAAAAAGAAGGGAAAAACAAAGCTACAAACAAACCCAATATCCTTACGTTCAAGATAATAGCAAGGAAAATTATCCTAACATTAGAATGTACATATTTTTATTATTTATCTTTGTTGTTGAAAATATTTCATATAATTTTCCATTTCTATCTGACAGATAGAAAAAAAAAAGAATGTCAATTTTAAAATAGTATCATAGTGTCAGTTAGGTTGGAAAATACCTCTTAGATCATTGAGTCCACCACTAAACTATGCCTCTAAGTGCCATGTCTACATGTGTTTTATATACCTCCAGGGATGGTGACTCAACCACTTCCATGGACAGCCTCTTTCAATGCTTTATAACCATTCCAATGAAGACATTTTCCTTATATCCTTCAGGATGTGCCCGTGCCAGCATAAGCTTGTTCGTGGCCATCAGCCCCTTCAGGGATGTTACCAGCTCTGCCATGGAGCCCATTCTACTACCCTGAACTTATTCACTTTGTTCTCACATTCTCCCCCTGTATATTTCCTCATACACCCCTGCTTTCCAAGTTACAGTGAAGTTGAGCTGTGTCACCTATGACTGAATAGCATTTATGTTACAAAGATCAACCTATCTCCACTGTCAGTCTCGCCTTAAAAGAGGTTCAGAATTGGAGGCTGAATCTGTTTTTCAAGGTTCAGTAGGATTGTTTTCTCATCTTCCTTAGATGTGTTTTCACTGAGGAACCACCAGCCTGACTGAAGGGCTCAGATATGCCCTGTGGGACAGCAAGCCTGTTGTGGCAGCAACTGGACCTGCCTGTGTCCACTGTGGGGCGAGGCTTGACATCTGCCTGTGGATGCCAGCTCTGAAGACCCCTCTTCTGCTTCTGCTACAAGAACCTGCCATTTATGCCCATCAGCACTTACAGTTATGTTTTTTTGTATGACACTGTCAGAAGTGTAACCCAGTGTCTTATGTGAAAATCACAGCTCTCTGTAAATCAGATGCTTAACTGATTTCTGAAGACAGAAATAGAGAGCTTAAATACTAGGTAAGGAAAACAAGATAGTTTTCTTATAAATGAATTTATTACTTTATGCCTTTAAACTGTTCATCCTACTGCAAGGAACTGTAAAAACATGAGGAAGCACATGCTAACTGAGGAGACCTCAGGAGGTGCTCTTGGCATGGGATCCAAGAACCACCTAAAATCTGTTTGTGTACCATTATCCAATAATGACTTCTTGCTCTTAACCATTGCTAGAATTCAGTAGAGTCAAATTAAGATAAAAATATTAGAAAATATTAAGTGCATAAATGTTGGTGATGCAAGATGCAATTGTATGTAAACACAGACAGGAATTCCAGACAAATACTTCTATGAGAAAATTTCTATTTTATATATTAAAAAAAAAAAAAAAAAAAAAAAATCTACGTTCTGGGTCTGTACATATGAGGCTTACTCATTAAATTATTTATAAGATAATAAGAGAATGAAAAAATAAATTTTCAAGCCTTGGTGCTTAGATCCAAATCCTAAACCAAATCTGTTTCAAGCTTGCAAAAATAACTAATTGAAATTTTCATCTCATTATTCAGAGAAGAATATTTTATTGTAAGTTTATTCTCATATGCATAATATATGTTTAAAAAGTGCCCAGTGGTTATCAAATGGCATGCTTTCTTTTAAATTTTGTGTTTTTCTTAACAAGGAAAATAAAGTTAGTATAGAAAAGTATTGGCAAAGCAGACAAATAATACCACTACCAATAAATTAAAACTAATTCCCATTCCACTTTAGTTCAAGTAGGTAAAAGCTATGAAAAATAAAAATATGTTCCTCATAATTTTTCCAATATTTGTATAATCAGTAACTTTTCATAACAGTGTTATTTATAAAAAACATGTATAAAAACTTCTATATCCTGTCAGTTCACGTTTGTTTCATTGCGAAGTTTATTCTTGCTCAGTCACATGTAAAGAGTTCCCATCTTCAGTTCCAAGATTTTCACCCTTGACTGCCCGTTTGTCAGCTCCTCACAGTTTGCCCCATGCTTTCACTCACACAGCTCCGTGTGTGTGTTGCATCTGATTCCTCAGCTTGCACTCACGGCCCTTACTCTGATCATGTTTCAGTCCTTCTAAGGACCTTTTCCTTTTATTCTGTACGCTTGCAGGCATATATATCTTTTTAATCCTAGGGTATTTTCCCCTGTAATTTTTCATTTCTCATTCTCTGTTATTGGAATGTAAATGTCTTCATGACAGGAACCATCTTAGCAGTGCAGAGGTGTCTTACAAACTGAAAGCACAACTATAAGAAATATTATTGCAGTGTAATAGAATACGTGTATGAACAGAATATGCAACATTTTGGAAATGCTGCAGCCCCTCAATTTGGAATAAACTATGATTACATTAGGTAATGTGTCATCCTGTAAAAGTGAGAAATTTAGAACTAGAGAAAGGATAGATTTGCTGGATGAGGTATAACTTAATTGAAAGCCATCCACTACTAGCCAGACACTCCAACCCAAGATAGTAGGAAAAGGAGAGGGTGAATTTGTCCAAAAACACAGGAAATCAATGCCTCTGGATTCTTGATAACATGGAAAAAAAAAAAAAAAGAAAAAAAAAAAGGCACTGCATCTCTCAACTTTGAGCCTTGTAGTATGTAAATCAAGCCTTGGAGACAATTGCCAGTTGCCCTGATGCTTCAAGCCATTTTCCTTTCCATACACAGACTTAAAGAATTTTTTTTTTGCCAAACAATCTCTCCTAATCTCACTGTTATTTTTTCAAGCAAACTTTTGAGCATATCCTCAGGTTTTGGCTTTGTTTTTGCAGTAGTTTGCTAGTTAAACTGTCTGAGTCAGCCATGCAAGAGTGATGGTAGATAGTTGCTTTGCTATCATTGCTTTAATATAAGTATTTTCTTTCATGGCTGAGTCACCACTTCAGAGAAGACATCCTAGGAGAGACAGGAATGTAGGCCTCTACAGGGTACAAGATAGGTACAGGCTCTGTGAAGACCTGCATTTTGTTTTGCAGGAATGGTGTTGATACGCATTTGAAGCATGGCATTTCTGCTATAAATTGAAAAATTTGTAGTGCTGCCATCTATTAGTTTTTTTCGATAACATAGAATTTTCTTTTGCTCTATAATTGAATTATTAATATCTTAAGTAACTGGTGACAATTGCTGAAATTCTTGCCTGTTTCAAATTCACGCTATAGTTTATGAAATCAAGATTAATTTAATAACTTTTCATAACCTTTGAATTTTTTTGTGGGAACTGTTTGTTCTTCTTGCAAGCCTCACTCTTCTTACGTTAAACCCAAATTATTTTGAAATGTAAATTTAATCCATAAATTTTAAAACATAATCTTAGATTATGATGACACTATCTACATTAGAACTGGGAACTCTGTTTCATTTCCCAAACTGAATATGGCTTGTTGAAGTCAAAACTTGTAACCATGTGGATTAAATGCAACAAATTATGTGCGTGCTTTGTAATGGACTTCCTTTGATGAAAATTTATGTTTTTTTGGTTTTGGATGGGAGACTGGGAAGGCTGTTGTGCAGGAAAGATGTAAAACAATATGCCATATAGTTGTCAGATTTTACTACAATTTCATGGTTATAGGGATCAGAAAGGTTGTGACTGAAGAATAATAAAATGTTTGTTGAAGAACTCCTTTATTCAGTTTAGCTCCATAAATGCAGACCTCAGTTTTACATCTGAATTAACTGTAAGTAATCAAAAAGATGTGAGAATATGTTTCAGAGTTTTGGAAGTTATGTTGCCAAATAATATGTGAATCATTTTTCAGTTTTGGGACTCTGAATTCACTGTTGTCAGTTTACAATATTTGCAGCTATAATTTAATAACAAATGAAACAATTTAAAATTCTTATTATGCCTAATAATATACTTGAGAAGGATAAAGGTATGCATCCTTCTCAAATATATCTTACAAATTTTGAAGATAAATAATAGTTGAGATGAAAGGCTTGTTAATAATTATAGAACTGAAATAATTTTGGATCAGGGTGACTGACGGCTCTTACCAATAATAGTTGGGGTTTTTTTTAACAGTTCTTAAGGTTCTTATTGTCTAAAAATCTACAGAACTTCAGGTAGAGTGGATTTTAATTTTTCATCCAGTGATACCTACTGTACTTGGTGCTCTTACCTGCTTGACACAAATGACACGGTAAATGTAATAAAGTTTTTGGTATTATATGTTATGGTTTCCTGGGCCGTTAATTTTAAAAATACACTTGGTTGTGCAATGGATATTACATAGATTATGCTTCTGGAGTATATTTTTTTTATTTTTAAAAATGAGAATTTGATGCCTAACAGGATTCTGATAAACAGCTATTTTGAATTCCTGATAAAATCTGTAAACATTTTTGAACAGTCACAGAAGTCTTAACAATGAGTCTGGATTATCCAAGAATTTGGTATTATTCCTGAAATCACAGTACGATGAACTCTGTTCTATTAACAGAAATAATTAACCTCCTGCAATGATTGCTCGCTTGGATAGGAAGGCATTACAGAATGACAGAATCAGAGAATCTCCTGAATTGGAAAGAACCCATAAGGATCATCAAGTCCAATTCTTAGGTGAATGGCCCCTGTGGGGACAAACCTGTGACCTTGGTGCTTTTAGCAGATGTGTATTATTTTTTAGATGATAAAGTAAAAAACCCTCCATTTTGTTTTTATTATTACTATTTTTCTTGTTTTTTTTTTTTTTTTTAAATTTTACTAATAGATTTGTATACTTATAGTACAACAACATATAAGAACACTTCTGATAACTGGTTTAACTGACTCTTCTTTTGCTACGCCTTATCACCATTGCTTCTGCAAATAGGTATCATTACCTCCCAGCCACTAGGAGCTTGTCTCAGGAGAGTTAACACCTTTTATCAAGTTCATTAACTTTCTCATGATCATCACCTGAAATGCTTGAATGATCAAATCTCATTTTCCTAAAGCATATACCTTACTTCTGTAAACTCATCTTCCACAGTGATGTCCTCAATGTATGAGGCATCATTAGCACTCCTTCAGACATTCATTAGAAAGTGACTTGTTCTGTAAAGCTTTCGATATTGTCTCTCACAGTAACCTTCTGGACAAAATATCCAGCACACAGCTGGATAAACACGTCATGTGGTGGATGAGAAATTGGCTCATGGGTAAAGCACAGAAGGGTAATAGTTAATGAGGAGACATCAGACTGGTGGCCTGTCACTAGAGGGGTTCCACAGGCCTCCATCTTAGACTCTGTGCTCTTCAATATCTTCATAAATGACTTGGAAGCAGGACTGGAAGGGATACTAAGCGAGTCTGAAGATCACACAAAACTGGGAGGAGCTGTTGACGTTTTGAAGGCAGGGAGGCCCTGCAGAGAGACTCCAACAAATTAGAGGACTGGGCAATCACCAACCATAGGAAGTTAAACAAGGGAAAGTGCCAGATTCTGCACCTGGGATGGGGCAACCCTGGATGTACAAACAGATTGGGGGATGAGAAGCTGGAAAGCAACACCAAGGAAAGGGACCTGGGATCTTGGTCGATGGCAAGTTGAATCTGAGTCAGCAGTGCCCTGGCAGCCAGGAGGACCAACCATGTCCTGGGGGGCATCAGGCAAAGCATCACCAGCCGGTCGAGGGAGAGGATTGTCCTGCTCTGCTCTGCACTGGTGAAGCTTCACCTTGAATATTGTGTGCAGTTTTGGGTACTGCAATAGAAGAAAGATATTAAGCTCTTAGTGAGCATTGAAAGGATGGCAAAGAAGATGGTGAAGGGCCTTGAGGGGAATCTGTATGAGAAGCAGCTGAGGTCACTTGTTCTGTTCAGCTTGGAGAAGAGGAGACTGAGCACAGACCTCATCACAGTCTACAACTTCCTTGTGAGGGGAAGAGGAGGGGCATGCACCAATGTCTTCTCTGAGGTGACCAGTAACAGGACCTGAGGGAGTGGCCTGAAGTTGTGTCAGGGGAGGTTTAGGTTGGATATCAGGAAAACGTTCTTCACACACTACACATAGAGGGTGGTTGGGCACTAGAACAGGCTCCCCAGGGAAGTGGTCACAGCACCAAGCCAGACCGTTCAAGAACCATTTGGACAATGCTCTCACACTGTGTGGCTCTTGGGCATGTTCCTGTGCAGGGTCAGGAGTTGGACTCGATGATCCATGTGGGTCCCTTCCAACTCAGCACACTTTGTGATTCTGTGATTATTCTTGCTACTTCAGAAGTTAACTCAGTTAAAGGCCAGAACAGACAGTTTTGAAAAAGAGAAGAAATCTTTTTCTAGTTATGTGTTGAGGTGATGACAGACATACATGCACTGGTGCTACTAGATTTGCAAATGGAAGACCTAACCAGTAAACACATAGTCCTAAACATTGCATGTTAAAAAAATGCATTCACCGGAGCAAGGTTTTTCTGAAGGGACATTTTTTCTTCTGGTAATTTTCTATTTATTCAACATTTAAGATTACAGCTTTCTCCTCTTGAAATAAAAATCTCCTCTTTTGCAAATCCTTATGTTTAGTCTGGGAGAGTTCCATTCACACAGGCTTCATTTGATGCCATCTTTAGCAAATGTAGAAAAACATATCACTGATATATTCCTGCAGGAAGTTACTAGGCACACACTGAGTTCCTAACCACTGGCATTTCAAGTACAGGAGTAGTAGAGATTCTGAATGGAAAGAAATACCTCCAAGTAGCTATTGGGATTGTGCATGTGCAATGTCTGATGCTAAAATAAGAATTTTAGAATTGGTTAAAATTTTATATTTGAGTATTTCCGTCAAAAAGTCTGTGAGATAGAGGATAATGTACTGTCCTGTTCTGTAACAGTGATTAATGTCAAGTAGTTGAACAGATGTTAAGTCCAACTACCTTATGAAGAATTATTATTTCAAATTTTTTAGTTTGATGGTTAGATAACAACACATTTGTATAGAGTTGTCTTCCCTTTCTTTATGATATTTTTTAATCTTCCATTAATTGCCTATTACAATTCTAAAAGTATTTATGCATTTGTTGGAGAGAAATAGAAATTTCGGGTTTTTCCCTCAGTATCAGTGAAGAAGGTTGTCTACATTAATTAGAAAACATAATTAAAAAAAAAGTACATTTTTAATAATAGGAAAAATGTAAATTGTACATGTTTATATTGTCAAAAATATGAACTACCACAAAGAGTTCTATAGTGTTATTAATCAAGTTAAACCTTCTAGGTTACAGGGTTATTTGAGTGCATTAACTATTCAGTCTGAAATAATTAGCATCAGTTTAAGATTATATCCAAATGCAACATATTCCCACATATAATTCTACAACAAAGGTTTATTTTAGAGGAGCTGCTTAGCTTAGCTAATGCACTCCATAGATGCCAAGCTCTATGTCATATCGTGGAACAATACTACAAAGAAAAATGACATAAAACTTAATATAAGAAGAATAGTATGACTTTTAAAAAATATCCATTTCAAAAACTTTTTATAATCCCTCAAAAGACTTTACACAAATATGTGTTTGCTCTTGAAGTGGAAGAAGAGGAAAAAAGACAATAGGGCAAGGGAGAATGCAGTAAATAGTACAGAAGTCAGACAGATATTTATTATACAGGAGATCTAGGAGATTTAGACTGTATTTACTATACTAATAAACTGAAAGATTCTGGGGAACTGTTTTCGGGGAAGAGGGTTTGACTTTTTGGTTTTGTGTTTGTTTTTCTTTTCATTAGAATATTAAATAACCTTACAGCCCTTTCAAAGCAAGGATAGCTCATTTGCTTCTGAAATAGTTAGCTGCTTTCTAATGTATTGAGATAGCATATTGTGACAAGGCAGAGAACAATAAACTCTGTCAAAAAGGAAATTGGAAGCCATACAAATTGTTTATATACTCAAATATTCAGAAAGTAAAAAAACTAATAGGAAACTTTGACATATAATAAAAAAGTAGTTAAACATCTAATACAAAAAAAAAGATAAATATAAATACATTTTGACACCAAAAAAAGCATAGAAATACATAATTTCTCAATTAATTCAGCTTGACACTTGTGTGAAGGTGACATGATGATTACAATCCAGTGTAAAATTTTGGAATGCACTTGTAAAAAATTAATGAATGCAGTGTATTGACAAAATTATTTAATGATTTGAAATTAAAAAATGAAATTGTTTTGGGGTTTGCTGTCATTTCATAAATAGTTGAAAATAAAATATACTTTGAAAAAACCCAATTATTACTTTTTTCATATACTTTTCTCTTTTCTGCCCTTTTAAAGGGGCAAGAGGAGAAAGTGGCAAAGGAATGCAAAAAACCCCAACAGAAACTTATTTGAAAAGGAAAAAAATATGAAAAGGAGTATTTTAATTTTGTTTTATACTTTTTACAAAGGTTTTCCTTTTTTTTTAAAGCAAAAAGCACATTATCAAAATTTATTGAAAAAGACTCACCTCTAAATGTCTTAAAATAAACACTATTATTGTTTGATCGACCCTGCTTTTAAATCAGGGGAATGTATGTTACTAACCACGACTCAAAAATCATTGGACTGTTTTCTCTAAGCAGTCTGTGCATTTCCATTTCATTCTAGAGAGTGTCAGTCTGCTCTAAATATTCTATACTGCAGTCAAACTGTGACCAAAAAATTGAGGTGGCTCTGTAGTACATGATCAGGTAGTTTCTCTTGCTTCTCTCATACTGTGACTATCTGCATAATTTCACTATAACTTTGAAAGAATTGAATTTAATGTACTTCTACTGCTTAAAGGATTAAAATAATTTTCTATCTGAACTACAAGTATGATCATGGAAAAAGGAACTATTTAAGAGGATTATTTGTATGACTGGATTTATACTGAGAGGCCAATGTCAGGCCAGAGTTTCAGCCTTAATTCTGTCAGGTCTTGGTTTCATGGCTTTAGAAGTTAAACCTTCAAGAGTTTTAAATGTATCCTTTTGTAATGACATAGTATATCCAGAAAGTTGAAAGATGCATCCATAGGCAAGGCCTAGGAATAGATTAATAGTAAATGTACAGCTCAAAAAAATCCCACTCTCTGAAAGGCTATTACAGGTTTAAATGGGAAAATCAGTTTAAGATATAGTAAGGAAATTAGGGAGAATTTCAACCACTATATGGTGAGAATACAAAAACCTTCTGAGAATAAGATGTACCAAATGAAAAAATATAAAGAAATAATATTGGAGGGGGCTGAGGAGGGGAGGGGAAAGGCACTAAAATTCTGCAGATAAATGTAGTTCTTGTGACTTTCTAGTAAAGTCAGTACCTTTCTGGCCCTGTTATAACTTTTTTCTGTAACATTTTTTAATTTGCAGACTGAATCTGAGAAGATACATAGCAGGAGATATTTTTCTTCTTCTACACTTGCACAAGCCAATGTGCTACCATATGATCAGCTATAGGGATGATATGTCTCATGATTAATAAGTAGTGATTAACAGATGTAAGGACTCAGAGAAGACACATACAAAATTAGAAAAAAAAACAATTAAAAATGTAAGAATTAAAAGAAAAAAAAGCATGATACTTATATCACGTCTTTTGCTGACAAAATTAAAACCTTAATTTATTTTCAAGAATTTCAGTAAAATCCATAACATTCTTTTAATAACACAGAGCAAAAAATCAGAAGTCTGTATTTAAATCATACTGAACAATATGGTTGAGTAGTTCTTTGGGTGAACCACTGCCACAGTCCAATACTCTGCACAAGTTCTTTTAGACAGCCCACATAAGGAAAGTGTAAAGTTTGCAATAAAATTTACTTAGCAAAATATAGTGACATGGTTTGTGGGGAATCAGGGACAGCCAAGACCAGCAGGTTCTTGTGGCTGAGTTGCAGCTCCTTGCTATGCCTGTTAGGATTGTGCTTTGTCTCACCCTGAGGGTAAATACCAACTGTGCCCAAAACACAGGACAAGAGACTAGGGGAACAACAGCTGAAGCTGAACCCAGCAAAAGCTGTTCACAGCAGGAGCTGATCTACTTTGTTTTTCAAAATGGAGGGTTTTTATAGGGTGGATATGGAAGGTTCAGGAATAGGGGTGAAAAAAGGGTGGAGTACGTAAAACTTGGATAAGGGATTGGACGGGCATCAGGAATTGACAGAAAAAGGGGAAGGCACATAACTTGTCCTATAATTTTTAAGTAACAAGGGGAATGTGATTGGTGAGGGCAGCTACCCTCTCAGTAATCTGCCCAGTCAGAAACTGTCTCCTTTCTCCTATGGGAGAAAACCTACAACCTAACAGAATAAGAACATGAACATAAAATGGAGGTCTCAACCTATCTCTAGGTTTGACCTTGTTACAATGACATGTCAAAGTCTCTCAAGCAATCCGTGTGGTGCAGGGACATTCGTGGCTGTCTGGTCCATAATGTCAGATGCTGACTCCTTCCACTGGTCAAACTCTGCCTCATCCTCCAGCCCATCTCCAACATCATATAGCAAAAATTGCAATACGCCATTCATTCGCAATATCAATATTATCCCCATTACCAGTATTAGAATATGCTCACTATCACATCTCCAGGTGACCCAAATCATCACCAAGGAAAACATAAATTGAAACCAAATCAAACTCCTTGCTTTTTTCAAAATTCTTTGACTAGCTGTCTGGTTTCTTATTCTCTGCATTGGGATTAGCCATGTATGCACATCCCACAAGCTGATCTGGCTAATTTAGGAAGATATTCATACTTTTAATTAGTTCAAGGAGAAATATTTAAGCCACCAGTTGATCTGTTCAACTGACACAGCTGCTTATCTAAAACAAAGACCAACCCCTGGTCCTCTTTTTGTTGAGCTAAAGTCAGCTTCTTTGAAAGAGCTGTGGTCAGTCACACTCTGTAGATTCATGGACACATTGCCCTTGCTCATCTTCTCTGAGTCTTCTTCCATTTTAGAGGTCTACTGCTCATTCATAGCCCCACTCAAGTGAAAACTTTTCCTACGATTATCGTCTGCTTTTTTTAGCTTTTTATGGGGGTTGTTAGATCATAGACTCATAGAATCATAGAATATCCTGAGCTAGAGGGAACCTACAAGGATCACGAAGTTCAACTCTGTCCCTTCAGAGGACAGCCCCAAGAATCACAGCATGTGCTTGAGAGCATTGACCAAATGCTTCTTGAACTCTGACAGGGTTAGTGCTGTGACACTAGGATAACTCTGCCTAAGAAAGGAGGTTGGACCATATGACCCAAGGTGGTCCCTTCCAACCTGACACATTCTGTGATTCTGTGACCACTTCCCTGGGGAGCCTGTTCCAGTGGCCACCCACCCTCTGGGTGAAAAACTGTTTACTAAAAAAAAAAATTATAAATGTGTACATACTGCTACTTTTTCTCGAGCTTGTTAAGGTTGCTTATATCCACAGCCGATAATCATATGTGATCCTTTGTGAGGATGTTTTTTTAGCATTAGATAACAGAGATTTTCTAAAATTTCTCTCTGACTTAAATTTAGTATTTGTAAACTGGAAAGGTTTGTTTATAACTTTTCCAGGCAAATATTTACAACCCTGCATTCTCTTCTATCTAGACTTACGAAATTAGGTTTGGCGAATTGAACCTTCCCTGTTTATGGCCTAGGCTGGCTTTTCATAAACCATCTCTTCCCTGAAAGCTGAATAAACAAGTTTTACAGACCCATGAGCTTTCTCACAGATCATGATAAATTTAATATACAATTTCTGGTTCATAGTCTGTTAGAACCTTGCCAGATCTTGCCCAAATCTTGACTGTAATAAAGCTTGTAGCAACACTGGGTGCTGTGGAGTCATAAGGGTTCAGTTGTTCAGAGAAAAGAAATCATCGTATTTTCAGATGAGTGAGTGAACCCATGGCAGTTATCTCAAGGTTTGTGTGCACTGCTTTTGAATATTTTAAATGCTGTAACCCTAGCCATAAGGAGCTTCATCTTCCAATCTTAACAACAGTATCATGAGAGCAGTAACAAGACTAGCTTATGATTTATTAAGTATAGTTGGACATTTTTTAGAAACTGAAATAAACATGAGGTACCAGCAGACTGCAGTTCTTAAAGACTGGACTTTTAAATGTGAACATGGTCTCTTAACATACCTGTTCATAACTCTTGTCGAAATGGAATGAAGTTTTGTCAGAGGAAGTTCAGCTTGGATGTTAGGGAAAGGTTCCTCACTGAGAGGGCGGTCAGTCACTGTAACAGGCTTCCCAGGGAAGTGGTCATGACCAAGCTTGACAAAGTTTAAGGAGCAGGTGAATGATTCTCTTAGTCATATAGTTTATTTTTAAGTAGACCTGTGAGGTGCATGGTGTTGGATTTGATGATCCCTATGGGTCCCTTCCAACTTGAGGTATTTTATGCTTCTAACCCTTTGAAGAATCAAATTAAAAAAAGATCATGGAGATACAGAGGATCATTATGAGAAACAGATCTCCTCTTATGCATTGTTCCAGCTGGATTAATAGTAGATTTTGTCAAGCAACAATTCTTAGTGAAAGCACAGTATGAATTTAGAAATATCATAGCCACACAGCTAAACATCCCCTTTCTTCTTTCCCTTCCTAACTCCTTCAGAGGCCTTGATGACTGAGATGTATTGACCCTGACTGGACACTCACCAAGCTGCTCTATCATTCAGTTGGAAGGGGGAGGGAAAGATGATTTTCTCTACCTCCTCCACCTGAGCAACATAGTGGGCTGGGGAAGGGGGGCTCTGGCCAGTTCATCACGAGTTGTCTCTGATGCTAGTTCCTCCTCACACTCCTCCCTTGCTCCAGCATGGGGTCCCACTCAGACAATATAATCCTTAATTAACTTCTCCAGCATGTGCTGCAGGGGGACAGTCAGCCTCACCATGGTGTTCACCACAGGCTGCAAGGGTATCTCTGCTTCTGCGCCTGGGGCACCTTCTCCCTTTCTCTCACATATTCTTGCTCCTTTCTTTTCTAGGTGCTGTTGCACAGCAATTTTTTATCTCCTTCTTAATGGGGGGAAGCACTATCACTGTCGCTGAGCTTGGCAGTGGCCAGTAGAAGGTCTGTCTTGAAGCTGGTTAGTGTTGGCTCTGTTGGACATGGGGAAATCTTCTGGCAGCTTCTCACAGAAGTGATCACTGCAGCCCCTCTTGTTACCAAAGCCTTGACATGTAAACCCAAAATTAAAAGAGGTCTTATTACAGAAAACTCACCCCTGGAATACTGGATATTTACTTAAGGAGTACCATATTTATAAATTGTTTTTCCCAGTGTAGGCTCATGTAATATTAACAATATCAGTGAGGCTTGTTTTAATGAGTTTCAGTTTGTGTGTAATTCTCTTGTCCTGTCAGAGGGGAGTAGCAAGAAGTCTTTCTCTCACTTCTTCATTCTCTCCCATTAGGTATTTATACATATAGATAAGACCCTGCATGAGCCTTCTTTCTTCCAGGTTGAAGAGCCCCAGCTTCGGTTTATGCTCATATGAAAGATGCTCCAGTCCCTTTAACATCCAAATGGCCATTCTCTCAACACAGTCCAGTATTTCCATAGCCTTCTTGTACTGAGGAGCCCAGAAACAGACACAGAGCTCCTGACTGTACAGTCCTTGGCAAACTGCTCTGCACGATAAGGAGTTTTGGACAAGATGATCTCCAGAGGCTCCTTGGAACCATTATATGAAATTCTGTGAAAGCTAGATATGGAACTCTAAATTCAAATGACAGGTCTATATGTAGAACTGGTTATTCTATTGGAAATAACCTGCAACTGTAGGTTGACATTGGTATCACATCCTTGACTATAATACTATCTCGGGCATCACTTTTATAGCAGGTCTTTTCCAGAGGAGACAAGTCCAGGTGGTACAGATCTTGATTTGCAATTATATAATTTATCTGTTCTAGCATTCTAATCTTCAGAGGACCTAAAAGCCAATAGAAATTCAGCTATCATTCCACAAAATAAATTTATTCTTAGAAATTATGAAATAATTGTAAATCTAAATTTGCTTCAGAATTTTTTCTGTCTATATTTATACATGGCACAGTAGAGTATGCAACGAAGGCAGATTCTAGACTAGGCTGAAATGTCATATTTTCTAGATTTGAGAAATGTATATGTTTGCATTATTTGTACAATGAAGAAATGCAGCTTTATTTCATATAAAATAACTTTCAAAATCAGAGCTTTTTCTAGAAAGCAGATTAAAAATATTGTTCAGATGTGCAGATTTTAAGAGCCAGTGATGCTTAATTCTGATAAAGGACCATAAGAAATGAAAACAATTTGTGACAATTGAATTTCAGAGATGGAAAAGTAAAGTAATATTTTTGCAAAATACAAGATCACAAATTAAATCATACATAAAATAAAAGTAATTGCAAATGCCTCAAATGGATATTGAAATCTCCGAGCTCATGTATTGCAATGTGTTATGGAATTCAACAGACAAAATATTTTAAAAATATACTGCTTTTTGAATAAGAATGCTTATGCACAAAACAAGCTGGCAAAGTATCAGAAAACTTACAGAAAACCAGAAAAGATCCAAAAGGGAGAATAAAACAAAATTAGATTGCAAATCTCAATTATGTGAGGTGAATTCCTCAACAAGTTAGTCAATACAGCTTATAGTAATACCTTTTTCATTTAATCTTTGTGGAAAAGAAAAGAAATTATTATGAATCAAAAATATTTTGCAGCTTCTATAATGTTGATACAACATTCTGAAGAGCTTTGGAAGACATTTTACCCACAATTAGTTGAATTAATTTTTGAATATTTTTTACATGACAGTTAATACAATATTCCAAATATACTATGTGTTAAACATTAGTTTTAAGTCTTTTTAATGTTAAAGACTTTTTCCATGCTAAAGACGCCCTTGTGACTGATGTTATTAGTAACTCAGGCTGTAAAACTGTAGAATTTAGGAAATAATTTCCAGTGCCTTTATTTCAAACGTTGCATAACATTTTCAGTGCCAAAATAAGAACAACAAGACTTGGAAACCCAGAAACTTTTCCTCTAGTTCTTAAATTACCAAGTTTAGGTTAAATGTTTTCTTTCAATCACTCTTATCAAGAGGTGGACAATATATCACCTAATTTGCCTTTAAAAGTCACATAGTTTTCACCTTGAACAATAGATTTTATAAGTTTCTCTATTTCTGTCTCCCTTAGCTTCTGAAAAATGATGTAATTGTTTCCCTGTGTTTTGCTGTATTTTACATAATATGTGAAAATAAGTGTGGCTGGGAAGCAAAGAAGAAACTTATACACATTCCCTGTCCTAATTGATGCACACGAATATCTCTATAGAAAGAGGGAAAGATGGTGCTTTGTCTGATTGCAGCTCAGTTTGGGCTTTGAAGAGGTTCTTACAATGCAGGTGGTGAGAAAGAACTTTAGTAAGCAAGGACTGTCAAGAATAAGCAGAGCCAGGGAGACCTTGGGCAGAATAGGGAGGAGGTTTCAGAGACTACAGGAAATATAGACTGATTTTTTTACTCACCTAGTGAAAATAGTGTGCTTTTTTCAATCCAAAAGACCTCTGAAAATGGATAGATCACAGGAAAGGGTATACTATTCAGTTCCACAGCGGATATTAGTAATGCTGTTTAAAAAAATCCCCCTCCTCTTGTCTGATCAACTCTTAGCATCTTGGTCTAACAATCCTAGAAATTCAAAATCACTTGTCTCCTGAAAAAGATGAAAAGAGTGTGTATCTATTTCAAAGCCCTAATTGTTTTGGGGTCATCAGCCATCTATTAGTTTTAGTTTTACAATTTACGGAAAGATTATTTCTTCCCCTTTGTAAGGTGTTCTAAGAGTTTTGTTTCACTTATTTATTTATTTATTTATATTTTTTTTTATTTTATTTTCCCTGAGCTCTGCTCAGTTTTACGGACACCTGCTGCGAAAATGAAGTGCTCTCAGCAGGAAGCGTTGAACTAGTTCTGTTTTGCTCTGACAGTTGCAGTCTGCATGCTTCCCTCAGAGCTAAAAGCTCTACACCTCTTTCATGAATTATCAGGAGAACAGCAAGGATTTTCTCACAGTTGTTGGAGAAATCAATTTTCTGAGATTATGATGAGATTCTGAGTAAAATTTATGTATTTTATCCACCCAAAATCTACTGATGGAGCAATGTTACTTTAGGGAAAACAAAACAAAACAGAACAAGCAAATTCAGATACTACTGCAAATTACTTTTGTTGCATCACTAACCTATTTCCTCTGAGCCAGAAAGCATTTCTGCTTTGACTACTAACACAAGTATAGCTGAATAAAATCATCACTTGAATAAAAGCAGCATGAGATCCAAACCAGATCTTTTCAGGCAATTAAATTCAAGCATGATCTCATCACAGGTTTATAAAACTCTCTGTACTGTAGTGTGTTTCTGCAACTGAGACAGGTGAAAAGATGCTTGCTTCCTCACGAGTAGAATCTGAATACTGTTCCAGGAACACTAAGACATTTATGACAGTAAAATATAACTCAATCTGATCACTATTTGTGATGAGAAGCCGGAGAACAATATTGGTTTGATTTTTTTTTTTCCCTATACACAGTTTGTTCTCTTCCCACCATCAGCTAAAATGGTCTTTTGATGATTATTTGTAGAGTCTTGGTTACAACCCAGTGTCCATTTTAGTTGAGGTTCTATGAGAACTGCAATTCATTTCTTCACTGTACTTGTTAGCTGTTTTATTTTTACATCAAGAATGAAATTCTCTTATACAAGCCAAGTGAAACTTTCTTCAAAATTTAGATTAAAGTTCTGTTCATCTCATCTTGACTAGTGAAAGTGTTGGCTTTGGTTTGTACCTTATTTTTCTATGCCATATGTGAAAAATATTTCCCACATGTACCTGCTGCAGCTTAATTCAGATAGATAGAACTAGGGTTATTGACAGCGACTTGTAAAGGCTTATCTGATATTCAGTGTTAATAGTGATTTCTAAAGACCTAGGAGGATTAATCATCTACCTATTTACTCATGTTTTTCAAAATACATTTGGTGAAAATTGTGAGTTTTCTGCTTTTCCATTCTTATCCCTGAAATATAGATGCCCCGTATTCTTTATTTTGTACATTCATACAAAAATGATGGAGGAAACTAAAACCAAAGAAAATCGTATATAACCATCATACCAGCATTAATTATCTTTTCTTTAGTCATATTCTTTAAGTAAAAAGCCTTAGCTAGATTCTTTATCATTAGAAACAAGCCCTTCAAGTCAGTGTAGGTGAGAATGTATTTAGAGGAGCAGTGATGATTTAATTCTAGCAAAGTACTAACTTGTAAAATCCTAGCAATGATAAAGCAGTTTTTCAGTTTCTCTTGTAGCCTAGATATACTGTTGTACACTTAATATCAAATACATTAACTTGTGGAATGACTTGGTTAATTCTATCATTAAAGCTTCTTCTACCTCCATTAATAATTTGCAAGATGGCCATTAGGAACATACATTATAAACCTTATTTATCGTGAGTATACATTTGCTGTGTGTGTGCACTTAGTGTTGTACTTGACCGTGTTAGGTGGATCTGATGATCTTAAAGGTCTTTTTCAACCTAAATGATTCTATGACTCTGTTTACACCCTGTATTAAAAATGAGATTTCACCACTATGTGAACCTAAATATTTTTCTGTGGTACATATCTCATGTGCTGATAATGCATGTTTGGCACCTATGGAATATTTACAAGAAAAATTTATTTATTGAATTTGAATTCATAAGGTAAACTGCAGCACTACTGAACAGATAATTACATTCAGATCCTTTGATATTGTGAGTCATACAAGTTAATTTATTGTCACTATTCACAGGTCTAATTATTTTGCTATTATATATAATATATTTCAAAATACTAGTAAAAGAGCACTCATATATCTGGACATGTATTCTGGGTTCCATATTCTGGGCAATTAGTTTTTCAGATAGACATCAATATTGTTTTTTTCCTTGTGCTTCCCAACTCCCTGAAAGAGTATAATCATATCCTGCATTAAAGGCCTGAAGACATTTTTCTAATAACTGAATATTTCCAGAGGCTGTTATCTAGTCTTAAAGTTTAATGGGATGCCTGACTGTAGTAAATTGACCCTGGCTGAATGCCAGATACTCACTAAAGCCACTGTCTCACTCCCCTCAGGACAGGGGAGAGAAAATATAACTAAAAGTTCATGAGTTGAGATAAGGACCAGGAGAGATCATTCACCAATCACTGTCACGGACAAAACAGACGCAAAGTAGGGTTATTAATTAAATTTATTACTGACAGAATTAGAGCAGGAGAATGAGAAGTAAAATAAATCTTAAAAACCCCTGCTCCCCATTCCTCCCTCCTTCCAATCTCTACCTCCTACCCCCTAGAGGTTCAGGGAGATGGGGAATAGGGATTACGATCAGCTGTTGTTTCCACCGCTGCTCAGAGATAGGAGTCCTTCCCCTGCTCCTCTGGGGTTCCTCCCATGGTATACAGTTCTTCACAGACTTCTCCAGCATGAGTCCATCTCACAGGCAACTGTTCTTCACAAACTGCTGCAGCATGGGTCAGTTTTCCACCAGGTGCAGTCCTTCAGGTGCAGGCTGCCCCAGTGTGGATCCCCCACAGGGCCACAAGCCTAATAGGAAACCTGCTCCAGTATGGGCTCCTCATTCCACAGGTCAGGAGGTCCCTGCCAGGACTCTGCTTCAGCACAGACTTCCCACAGGGCCACAGCCTCCTTTGGGCATCCACTTTCTCCTGTGTGGGTCTCTTCCACGGGCTGCAGGTAGATCTCTGCACTCTCGTGGTCCTCTGGGGGCTGTAGGGGGATGCCCTGCTCCACTATGATATGCACCGTGGACTGCAGGGGATCAGCTCTGGTACTCCTCCTTCTCCACTGACCTTGGTGTCTACATTGCTGTTTACATGTTCTCACTCTGCTCTTCTCTGCCTGCAATTTTCATATAACTTTATTTTTCCTTCTTAAATATATTATCACAGAAGCTATACTATTTTTCTTATTTACTTGGTCTTGACCAGCAGTGGGTTGGTCCTGGAGTGGGCTGGCATTGGCTCTACCAGACATGTGGGAAGCTTCTGGCAGCTTCTCAGAGAAGAAGCCCCCCCATTACCAAAACCTGGCCACAGAAACCTAATACACTGACCTATCTAACCTATCATTTTTTCTTAGACTCCAGAAAATGTGTATGCACTCCTACTTCCTATTGAGAATGATTCTTGGCCCGACCTCTCTCAAATTGTCCAAAAAAACTAACTGTTAAACTACAACTTAGTATTGTTTCCAAAAACAAACCTGACAGTTTAATAGTATAGAACATCAATGTCTTTTTCCCACTTCCAAAATTGATCACGTAAACTGACACTTGATTATTACTGAAGAAATGGACATTGTATCTTACACAGATACACTGCCTAGGCTTCATGGGGATGCCTTTTATGCATAAGTTTCCCCTGCCCTGGTACTAAGTTTCTTGCTTTCTGTTACAATATAAAAATGCACAGTTTGTTCTTCTAGACCTTTCTGGAAATGGATCAGAGGCCTTCGGGGTCTTTGGTGGTCTTTTTCCCCCCCTACTGGTTCTGTTTTTGGTTGACAGTCCATGCCTGCTTCTCAACCCTCAGTTCGTGCTGTGCTGCATTGTGTTCTTCTCCAGAAGCCAGAACAAGGGCATTTGTCCCAGAAAAGTGCTTCCCTATCTCTGTGGGTAGAGAAGTGAAGGTTGTGTATAGGACCTCATAATAACCTCCCAGTATCTGAAGGGGGCCTACAGGAAAGACAGAGAAAGAATCTTCATCAGGAACTGCAGTGATAGGACAAGGAGTAATAGGTTCAAAATGAAAGAGGTTTGGATTAGTCGTTAGAAATTCTTTACTGAGGGTGATGAGGCACTGGAACAGGTTGCCCAGGGAGGTTGTGAATGCCCCAACCCTGGCAGTGTTCAAGGCCAGGTTGGACAGGGCTTTGAGCAACTTAGTCTAATGGAAGGTGTCCCTGCCCATGGGAGAGGGGGTTGAAGCTGAATGAAATTTAAGGTACCTTTCTATCAGAACCATTTTGTGATTCTATGTCACCTAGGAGTGTCCCATTATCTTTACTCTTTCTTTCTATCCTGAACTAAAATCATGATGGACTGTAACAGTCAAGAAATCCTTGACTAATATGGCTTCTTAAGAATTAAAAAATTAGGCTAATACTTTCTCTAATTCAGTATCAAAGCCAATTCAATGAACCTAAATTATCTGGAATTGGCAAAAATGAATTTTCTTTTTAAGATTTATGTTAGTTTTCACACAGAATGTTCTTAATTCCTTTGCTCTAATTAGAGATCAATTCTGTTTAATACAACAGAGTTTAACTCCTTGAATATGCTTGAAAATTAGTTCTGGTATAGTTTACATTTAATTCACAGATTTGCCTTTATTTTCAAGTAGTGTGGGGAGATAAAAGAGGATTTTTAAAGTGAAGCAGTGAAGCTACCTGATATCACTACCTGATATTCATGTTATTCTTCATTTGGGAGTTTTACTGAAGACTAGCCATATACATGTGGATCAATCATCCATTAGTCACTGGAATGCACTAGGTACATTCCTGAAGTGTTTCTTTCAGGTTTGTTTCATGTGAAGATTCACTTGTTTTGAGATTGCTGCACTATGTGAACTAAAGTATGCTAAGAGGAGATGATTTTGAGTTAGCTTCAGAAGTATATTTTTGATTTTAATGAAAAGTTTATTTCAAATGCCCCTATGAAATGCATGATATAGGAACTCAAAAATCACAAAGAAATGGAAACAAAGGGATAATCAATTTTATGTGACAAATTAGAGGACTGAACAATCACCAACCATATGAAATTCTACTAGGAAAAGTGCTGGATTCTGCAACCCTGGATTTTCACACAGACTGGGGAACGAGATGCTGGAAAGCAGTGCTGTGGAAAGGGATCTGGGAGTCCTTGTTAATGGCAAGTTGAATATGAATCAGCAGTGCCCTGGCAGCCAGGAGGGCCAACCTGGGGGACATCAGGCACAGCATTCCCAACTGATCGAGGGAGGTGATTGTCCCACTCTGCTCTGTGCTGGAGCAGCCTAATCTTGAATATTGTGTGCAGTTTTGGGCACTGCAATGTAAGAAAGCTTGATAGCTATTAGAGAGTGTCCAAAGAAGAGCAACGAAGATAGTGAAGAGCCTTGAGGGGAAGTTGTATGAGGAGTAGCTGAAGTTACTTGGTTTGTTCAGCCTAGAGAACAGGAGACTGAGGGCAGATCTCATGACAGTCTACAACTTCCTTATGAGAGGAAAAGAGAGGCAGGCACTGATCTCTTCCCTGAGGTGACCAGTGACAGGACCCAAGGGAATGGCCTGAAGTTGTGTTGAGGGAGTTTTATGCTGAATATCAGAAAAAGGTTCTTCACCCATGTGATAGATTGAATACTGTTCATGTCCTAAATATTGTCAAAATCATGGAAAGACTTTTTGTCAAACTGCAAAGAAGCAACTGCCTGCCTGGGACCACCAAAGCACCCCCCTCCAGCATATGCATCCTAACTGGAATTTGAACTGTGATGGGAACTTGAGATAAGACTACTGTCCAATGATATGATGTGTAGGGAGAAGTAAACAAGCCTTAGCGGGTGAAGGATGAGATGGCTTTTGGATGTGCAATGGTGAAATCTCTCCACACAAAACAGAAGCAGTAAAGCCCCCACTCTGGGAAGACCACATACACACAGCACATTCATATGAGAGGCAGCTGAGAAGGGGTCATAAACCATAAAAGACCCCCAAATGCCCCCCAGACTCATTCCTTTGGCCTTCCACCACCCGTGAACTGCATATGATCCAAATGAGGCAACAAAGCCAGAATTTATTGCAAGAGACTACAAAGCTTCCCCCTTCCAGGAGAGATTTCTGGCATATCCTAAACATATATTTATCCATTGGACTCTATACTTTGTGGGACTCTAACCACCAAAAAGACCAGAAGAACCCAATCCACAGGACACCATTATGTTCCACAAAGTGGTGATACATTTCCTATCTAATCTCTTGCTGTCACTCTCTTTCTTCCCCCTGCCCCCTCCTTTTTCCTATTTCTTTCTATCTCCCTCTCTGCCTCAATTTACTGTCAAGTACTATTGACTTTGGCATATGGTCTTGTTTGCACCTTAATTCAGCCATTGACCTTTCTAATAATTTTAATAACCAGATCATAACAATCCAGAGGATGGTTGGGCACTGCAACGGGCTCCCCAGGGAAGTGATCACAGCACCAGGCCTGACAGAGTTCAAAAAGTATTGAGATGATACTCTCAGGCACATGGTGTGACTCTTGGGGATTGTCCTGTGCAGGGCTAAGGGTTGGACTCAGTGATCCCTGTGAGTTTCACTTCCAACTCAGCATATTCTGTGATCCTGTGATATTAATTTTATACGCAATAAGAAGATAGAGTAAAATTTCTTTTGTATTTAGAATCCTCTCACAATTTTAGGTTGTCCATCACAATTTTCATGCATTGAAAATCGTGTTTCCATTTTTAAAAAGCTTGTTCATACTTTGCTGGCATGACTAAATATTTTCAAAGTTTTAACACCAAAAGCAAAGGTAGCGTGGTGATGGACAAGAGAAATGTGTGTCCTGTTCTATGTCCACCTGTCTTCATTTCATTCTTCATATACCACTATTCAGAGAAGCTGTTTGAAGGAATGTAACTGAAGTACACACTCCACAATTTTCAATGAATGTCAATGTCCTGATGGTCACTTTCAGGACCTTGTTCTATGATTGCGCTATAACTAAGAAGGGCTATAACAACATTTCTTGTCCACTCTTTTGGACCTTGTGTTGTCAAGTATGACAGTGTTAGATGACAAAACACACTTAAAACCATTTCTGCCGTATGTCTTTTAATATAGCTGTAGCACAATTAACTAAATATGACACATAAATTATTATGTAGATTAGGAAATATTAGAGAAGAATTTTATCACAAGAGCACAGTGTGTTCCTTAACAATTTCTACTGCTAATATTTCTAGCAATGTTCTTTCCCCCAAGCACCATAAGTGTCACTAGTGAATACAGCAAACGTATGAAATTCAGCAGAGTGAAGTCAGTGGGACTCGACAGAATGCCATTCTCAGGACTTGTGAAGTTATCCTTTTCTTCTCTAGTTTCTATTACAACACAATTTTCACTGAATGTGAATATGATCCACTCTGACACTGCATCACAACTGAACAATAAGTTCATCATTAGAATGTCTGTTGTTTATGAAGGCTCTCTGCTAGGATTTCAATTACTGCTGACTTTTTCAAGACTTGTTATTGGTTTTGATATAGTTACTTGCTCTTTGAAATCTTTTCTTCCCTCTAGTTTTCATATGAATATATGTTTTCAAATTCAACCTACCAGAGTCTGTGATTGATGGGAAATTGTAGATTTTAAGGTCTGCTTCTTTCTTTCCTTCTCAGACCCTTAAATTTAGATGCCAGCTTCTTTTTATCTATTTTCAAGCCTTGATTAATGGTACAAATTTTTTAATCTACCTCTAATACATTATCCTTATGTAATCTCTGCTTTTTCTATGAGCACTTCATACCACTGCCCTCTTTTAAGCATTATTTTAACAAGCTAACTGCATTAATAGTTTCTATTTCAGAAACTGAGGATAATGATTGACTTTTTTTTTTTTTACTTTTGTTCTTTCTGCAGGCATTTTGAATCTAGGTACATAATGGTCACTGCTAGAGAGACACCCTTCAGTTATGAATCAGGACATATAACTAACTATAAACACACCAAAGGTTGATTTGTGTTTTGTGTTTTCCAACCTACTGCTCCATGAAACAGTCAGAGATCCTACATAGAAATTTCATCTTTATTTAAACTGCTTTATGCTATTTGCCTAATGTACATCGTAGTTGCAATCTCCCATTACCTATTAATTTTCTGTACTCACAAACTCTTTAACCTCAGAAGGTCACAGTCATCGTCAGTCATAGTCACGGGCTTCATCATGAACTTATAAAAAGACTAGAGGTGAAAAGAATGTTTATTTATTTATTTATTTAGGTGAAACCATGTCACTTAAAACATTTTCTGTGGTCTGGATGAGACCCATAAGGATCACTGAGTCCAACTCCTGGCCCTGCAGAGGAACATCCCCAAGAGTCAGTCATATGCCTGAGAGTTTTGTCCAAATGGTTCTTGGACTCCGTCAGGCTTGGTACTGTGACCATACCCTTGGAGAGCCTTTTCCAGTGCCCAATCGCCCTCTGAGTGAAGACCCTTTTTCTAACATCCAACCTAAACCTCCCCTGACACAACTTCAGGCCACTCCCTCAGGTCCGTTCACTGGTCACCACAGAGAAGAGATCGATGCATGCCATTCCTCTTCCCCTCACAAAGAAGTTGTAGACTGTGATGAGGTCTGTCCTCAGTCTCCTATTCTCTAGGCTGAAAAAAACCCAAGTGACCTCAGCCACTCCTCATATGGCTTCCTCTCAAAACCCTTCACCATCTTCACTGCCCTCCTTTGAATGCTCACTAAGAGCTTAATATCTGTCTTCTATTTCAGTGCCCAAAACTGCACACAATATTCAAGGTGAGGCTGCCCCAGTGCAGAGCAGAGCTGGACTATCTCCTCTCTTGACTGGCTGGTGATGCTTTGCCTGATGCCCCCCAGGACATGGTTGGTCCTCCTGGCTGCCAGGGCACTGCTGTTTCATGTTCAACTTGCCATCAACCAGAACCCCCAAGTCCCTTTCCATGGTGCTGCTTTCCAGCTTCTCATCCCTCAGTCTGTTTGTACATCCAGGGTTGTCCCATCCCAGGTGCAGAATCTGGCACTTTCCCTTGTTGAACTTCCTATGGTTGGAGACTGCTCAGTCCTCTAATTTGTTAAGGTCTCTCTGCAGGACCTCCCTGCCTTTGAGGGAGTCAACAGCTCCTCCCAGTTGTGTCATCTACAAACTTGCATATTATCCCTTCTAGTCCTGCTTCCAAGTCATTTATGAAGATGTTGAAAAGCACAGAGCCCAAGATGAAGCCTTGAGAAACCACACTAGTGACAGCTCACTAGTCTGATGACCTGTTACCCCATTCGCTATTACCCTCTGTGCTTTACCCATGAGCCAATTGCTCACTCATCACATGATATGTTTATCCAACTGTGTCCTGTCTCCTTTGTCTGGAAGGATACTGTGAGAGACAATATTGAAAACTTTTCTGAAATCAAAAAAGATTACATTAACTGGCTTCCCTTGATGAAGTAGGTGAGTTACCTTTTCTTCAAAGGAAATCAGGTTTGAAAAGCAGGACTTTCCTCTCCTGATGCCATCCTGGCTGTGACCAATGACTGCATTGTCTTTCAGGTGTTTTGCAATACTTCTAGAAAAATCTTCTTCATGACTTCACTAGGCATTAAAGTGAGACTGAGAAGGCTGTAGTTTCCAGGGGCCTTCTTGCCCTTCTTGAAAATCAGGACAATTTTCCCCAACTTCCACTCAGCTGGGACTTCTCCGGATTCCCAACACCTCTCAAAAATCATCAAGAGAGGTTCTGCATAGACAGCAGCCAGCTCTTCGAGGATTCTGGGATGAATCCCATCAGGCCCCATAGATTTGTAGGAATCCAGCTGAAGCAGCAGGTCCTGAACAATTTCAGGATTGACTGGGAGTTGATCATACTCATAGTCATGGTCCTCCAGCTCAGGGGACTGAGACTCCCTTGTTCTGTCATCTGTGTTGAAGACAGAGGCAAAGAAAGTATTAAACACCTCTGCCTTGTCTCTGTCCCTGTCTGTCAGATGACCATCCTCATCCTGCAATGGACTGATAATATTTTTATACTGACTATTGCCATTAATGTATTTGAGAAAACTCTTTTTATTGTCCCCCACATTTCTGGCCAGTTTCAACTGCAGTTGAGTTTTGGCTCAAAATTTTCTCCCTGCAGCTGCAAGCAGCCTCTTTAAATTCTTCCCATGCCACTTGACATTGCTTCCACTGGGCATATACCTTCATTTTTTGCCTTATCTCCAAGAGAAGATCCCTGTCCAGCCTAGATAGCCTTCTGCCTTTCCTGCTTGACTTCTGACATTTGGGTAAACATGGTATAAGGTCAAGTATCAGCTCTACTTGCAGCGTAACACAGGTGAGGACCAAGAGTGAGACCTGACCTTAAATGCAGCTCCTGAGGAAGGTGAGGGACACCCTGCAAGCCCCCAACAGCACCCTCTCAGTTCTTTTCACATCACTTTGATCCAAGGTTTCAGCTTTATCCTACTAGAGCTGCTCCAGCATAGGCAGGAATTCAAAAAAGTGTGCATGTGACACATGAGACAGTGGAAAAAGGAGGTCCATTCCTAAACAAAACATGGTAACATGATGTTTCTAAACATTTTATGGCTTATCATCTTCTTTTACAGATTTTTTTTTCCTCTGGGAGGTCACTGGAGTCATGTATCTTCAGTGGGCATTTCTCCACTTTCACTTATATTATACTGTATTTTTGTCATTAGTATGTCATACTTATTATTAATAAAAAGAACACGTAATCTTTAAGATACTGGCATTGAATACAAATAACTTGGTATTCATTTTCGCTTTTAAATTGCTTCCCTGAAGTTCTGCATAAACCTACCTGCTTTAGTTTTCCAATAGTACAAAATAGAGCATTGTGTTGCTTTTCACCCAACTTAATGTAACTTTAAGAGTTAGATTTTTTTCAAGTATCTCTATGTCTATACAAATTCCAGTCTTGAACTTTTCTTAGTTTTCATCAATTACAAGGAACCAGCTGGGGTTATAAATAGGAAGATTTTCTCTTTGCCTAAAGCAGACCTAAGGTATGACAACTGTAAAAAATCACTTCAAATTTCATCTTATCATATTTTTTGTCTCATGATATGGCATCGGCACTTTGCAGCTATTTACTTTCTTGGCTGATTTTCTATGCAATGTATGTTAATATTGGAACCGTATTTCTTACATAGCATTTTACGTTTTATGCTCTTCACTCTATAACTTTTTTTCCTTCATGATTTTATTGCTGAATAAACAATCTATTGATATTTATTTTCTATCTTCCTCTGTGCTTTTTTCCATCACTTTTACAGGATGTTTTTGTTTATTTAATATTATTAATTATAGTGCTCCCATAATAATTTTTGGCTGCATGAAGATCATTAATGATTTTTATGAAGAGTATGAACTGTTAAAATGCTACCAATAACTTATTTTAAAATGATCCAGATTTATCCCATACAAATATTGCGAGGAAGCACGTTTTCTTTACTGGCAAAAATGAAACCTGTGTGTGATACCAGAATGATGCATAATTACATGGATGAAGGGCAAAATGTAAGTGGGCAAGAACTCTTCTGCATTAAATATGCAATAGCTTTCTTTTTGAAGTGTCTAAAAAGAAAAATAACCTTTTACAAAGGCCTATTTTAGTACCGAGAAAATCTCATTATGAAATAGGTATGAAAAGATGGGCTCCTGAATGTAGGATTTCTAAATATGTGGTAATATAGAGCATAGACTTTTATACCTGATAATAGTAACAGATGTAATAGCAGCTATAATGAATATAATAGTTCAAGACTGCTACCCTAAAAGAAAAAAATGCTAAATGATCCAAACTACACATTTGATGGGCCATTATCTAATGGTATCATTGAACATCATGAGATTCTGAAGATAATAGAATGGTCTCAAAATAGAAAGACAATAAGTATTCAGCAACAAGGCTAGTAGTTCTCTTGCAGATACATGTCCTTTCTTTCTTTCTGTGGGGAGTTAACTCCTAGGGGTGGAAATACAGAGACAGAGAGAAAAAATTAGAAATTAGAAATTAACATACTTGCCTGGCTCTGGAGCTATGTGGTTAGAGTACTGAAACTCTTTGAAGGCAGAATTGGGATTCAGTAATTAAACTAAAACAGAAACTAATGTGGGAGAAGGATCAAACCCTAGTTTCTACTCCTTCTGAGTTTAATATTCTAAAGTTTAAGTCTGTTATTATTACCACTAGTTAGTCCACACTTTTCTGGTATCTTCAAAGACTTAAACAGTGCTGATGATCCTGCTGCACAAAGGCCATTGGGATAGGTTCACATGCTCAGCAATTTAATAATAGGGCCTAGTTAAATTTTAGAAGTTTTCATCTCAGTTTAGGTGATGATGCAAGAGACTGAATGCTACTCTTTGATATTATCTTATAATTTTCATCAGCTTGTTGAGTCTTTTATTATTCTTCATCTAAATTTTTCCTCAAACAGTATCTTTTCCATCCTACTTTGATCTTTCAGCATAGTCCAAAATATTGTCCAAAATACTCTTGAAGTACATGGGAGAAAAGAAGGACATTTAAGGAAATCATGTACTTTAATCAGTATCATAATCCACATGCACTTTACTGGTAGACCAGGTACATGTAGGCATAGCAAAATATACATCCACATGTATTTCCACATGCTGCATAAAAATGAGAAGAATGTGAACAAATTTCAAACTATAAATACTACTTTTTATTTTTATTGTGTCTTCCCTTGTAAGGTAGATTTTATTCTTTCAAATAATTTTCTCATTTGTACATGTCAGTTTAGAAATCACTATCCTAAAGTGTCAGATAACTATAGTGAGGAGAAAAAAGGCTAAAATTGAGAAAAAAAACCCATTATATTTAAGACAAATAAAACTTTTACTAAGGTAAAGCTATGGACAATTTCTAGGGTATTAACAGTGTTTTCATCAATTTTAGTATGACTCCAAGAAAAAGCTTCATAATCTTATTTTGGTTTTCTTTCTGTAATCACTCATCTCCATGCAATAAAAAATTGTTAGATATGTTCAAGGGACAAAAAAAGGCTAATCTATAAATTAAACAGTTCTGGAGGACTCTGTAGTCTGTTGTCTTTGACTGTGATACATAAAAACCTCAAGCATATGAATAAGGACATTTGGTCTTCAGACATGAACTTTGAAAACTGAGGATTTAATGAAGTGTTTTGCTGAGTGTGTATGAACAGAAAAATACTGTGGATTGCATGCATGTTTTCTTCATAAAGCCAGAATTCTCAGGCCTACATCTTCAGAATATCTACTTTTATCATAAACTAATAAATCATTATCAGGAAAATATTTAGGGTTAAAACTCATGACTAGAGCTTAGATGTTCTGGTTTAATTCTAGTTTTGCCACAGATGTTCTATCTTAACTTGAATAACATTTTTTTGGGGGGAACAGAGGGAGGGAATATGGAAAGTCTGCTTTTAAGCTCTTTCTTTTCTGCACAAAAGTACAATGAAATGTCCTAAATAGAAAATCAAATCTTTAGCAGGAATAAAAATAGGCAAAATCTGACTTTTTTTACAGTGTTATAGTTCTGATCAGTTAATTGGACTTATCCTAGTTTTCCATTACAGTAATTAAATGTTGCTCTTGCTTTGTTGTACATTTTCTGTTATTGTAATGAGGATTTAATATTCAATTGTATTTGGTGTGAGAACAGAAATATTTTCCTCTCTTTGAATTCCTAGGCTGCCATGGAAAATACTCGAGAACTTTAAGGAACAAGTGTTCTGAAGATATCCTCAGTAATGAAGCAGGTGTGAAAAGCAACTTTCATTTGCCAGGTGAAATGATGACTACGAAATCAGCAGTTCCCATGTTCGTGTGCTTTCTTCAACTCTGGGTTGTAAATGGGCAGGTAATATGTGAGAGGCAAATGACAGCTGAATGGAGAGAGGAACCAAAACCTACTGTAATCAAATGGACACCAAGGGCAAATGTCTGCTCAGACTTTTACACGGAATGCTGGAACATGAATAAAAGTATTACTGGGGAAATCTTGGAAGGACAAAACCTCAGTATCCCTCAGATATGCCCCTTACAGCTTCAATTAGGTGACAGTCTCTTCATCTTTTCTGAGCCATCCTTTCAGTCCTATGGAATGAATTTGGTAAACGTCTCCAAGGAAGAATTTATTAACTGCCCTAAAGCTGTTTTTCTTCAAGAACAGTTGATTTTTGCTTGCCAGATAAGAGGACTGCACCAAGTTGACCCTAACTGGCTTGGTGTTGGAACTCATTACTTTGCAGAACTTCATAAGAGAGGCCCCCTACTGTGCAACATGGGCCTTCGTCTGAATGTAACCGTTAAGCAGCAATTTTGCCAACAGTCTCCAAACGCACCGCTCTGCTCTGGGCATGGGAAATGTCTAAGCCATGTTTGGGAAAAAGCATATAATTGCCATTGTTTCTCACACTATTCTGGAACATTCTGCCACAAGTTTGATATGTGCTCCACTAAACCTTGCCACAACAACGCCTCCTGCACTGAGAAATTAGAATTTTCTGGAGATTCTTACGAATGCAAATGTCCTCCAAAATTTTCAGGTATTTCTTTTCTCTTCTGGGAATAAATGTTACATGGATCATAGACTTTCCTTAATAGATGACAAAACAGTGAGAACATAATTAGCAAAGCTTTTGTATAATTTGATTTTCCACTGCCACTACCTCACCTGCACTGAGTCACTTTTACAAGTAATCACTTATAGGAGACTGTGAAAGAATTTGAAGACAGTTTGTACTTGCTGACCTTCATAAGTGCATCGTAGAGAAAAATAGAATAAGTTATTATCATGCTTCTTTCCTGCTTAAGCATGGGACATTAATAAACATTTGAGAACTTACAGAAGTAACTTATTTTTTTGTTGTTGTTCAGTAATTTCTTATTCCAAGTAACATAAACCATTTGGAGTAAACTTGCAAAAAGTAATTACTTAACCAAATTGCTGAAAAAAAAGTAAATGGTTTTGTTGAGCATTTCATTCAGCCTTCCGAAAACCCCCTCCCTTTTCAGTTTTAAGGACCTTTAAAATACACTAGGGCAATTTTTGAAATAAAAAAATTTGTTTTAATTGAAAGGTCAAACTTTTAATTAGAAGAACAAGTGAAGCAAAATACTTAATCTTTTCTTCCAGATTGTTCTGCACCATAAAGTTCCTTGCAAAGGGAATTCATTAAACATACTGTTATCACCAAATTAAATATTTCACAAATGAAAGGAATATCATCTGATTCTATCTAGGAAATATTAGAGTACTTACTCAAAACTCATTGGAGAAACTGAATTTGGTGTTGGGATTGCAATACCAGAGAGTACAGCATGATTAGAGAAATTCTTACTTAACCATTTTCTTCCTTTCAGGGAGTTAAGAAAGAGGATTAAGGAAATTATGAGTATATTATTCCTGGATTCAAACCAATGGAATTTGGGCACTCTTTAGAAAGTATCAGAAATATTAATTCACATCAAAAATTGATTGTTGATGCTCTTTTTATACTTGTGGAACAGAATTCTTGCAACGTTCCTTTGTTGGACTGAACTTCTGTGCTCTTGCAATAGTGATGCTATGCTATGAAATGTAGCTGATGAATCATGAACAAGTGAGGTTCATGGAACACAGAAGTAAAGGTTATGTTGCATAAAGTTTGCTTTAGTTTATTTTTAATTGCTTTTCAAAGTGTGTAATAATTTGGTTATTAATGCATTTGACAATAGAAGATTATGCAGGTATGAATGAGTCAATGTTATGAGAACAGTATTTTTATAATTGCTCAAAGTGTAGTAATGTAGTGGAAAAAATTGATGGTATGTTTAATATTTCTGTTAAGATTTCTGGGGGCTGTATAAAATGCTTTTAAAATAATAATATCAAAGGGTGTCTGGTACTAATTTAATTGAAATTAGTGGAGAAATTCACAAGCAATTCTATTAAAATCAATCATAATTCTTAATGTTATCAACAAGAAATGCTTGAAATATTGTATAAGCCTATATAAAAAATTTTTAGGTAATGCCATAATTTTATACTAACAGTACTGGTCCCATAAATAAGCTGTATACAAACAAGAAAAATTAGGAGAATAAACCAACTCATTATGGACATGACTCCACTAGAATAAGGGAGAAAAAGTGCCTCCCATAATATAAAGTCTGTTAGAAATTTGAAAAGTTGTTGAATCGTCAATAATGTCATAGCAGTAATTCAACTGGCAAATATAATTATGTGGTATTTAGACCTGTATGCTGAAATACCATTGAAAACTTATAAGTGGAACTGTAATTTCCAGAAAGCTGCATATTAACAAAAATTCTATCAAATTCCACTCCACATGAGAACATCTCTTGTTCTCAGTGCTAGAAAAACGTTAAGCTAGATTCATGGTAAAAAATAAAAATACTACTCTTCTAGCAGCATTTCTGCATTTTAAGGCATATGTGAATTTGTGACTATGTGGCAGATGAGGCTGAGCACAGTAGCTCCTATAAAAGCAGATTAATATCTTTCTGCCTTGCTTTAGAATTTCAGTAATTTTCGTGAAAACTAATGAAGAACGTTAACATGAGTACCAAACTATCCATGTGCCTACCCATATTGTAGCTATATATTTGACATTTAAAAAAAAACTTAACCAAAACTCCTAAATATTTACTAAAGTTCAGTGTTCCTATTACTCCTTTCAAATAGGTAAAAACTGTACAGAGATAGTTGGACAGTGCCAGCCATCTACGTGTTTCAATGGTAACTGCGTCAGTGTTACTCCAAATACTTTTCTTTGTAACTGTGACAAGGGCTTTACAGGTAAGAAACACCTTTGTTGCTTGTGTTACAAAAATGGTTTTCTGTGTTACAATAATGGTATGAGCTTTTGGTTTATTAAAATAGTTATTTTAGATGATTGTTGCACAGTTTGCCATGTGCTCAGGTTTTTTGTTTTGTTTTGTTTTGTTTTGTTTTGTTTTTTGGTTTGTTGTTTTTTTTTTAATGTAGGTTTTAAAACATAAAGAAATCTGACTTCCATGTGACTATTCCCAAGTACTCATGCATTAAAGTGAAATCATACAAATGATAGAAGTTTTTCATATTTGATTCCTTTCACCTATTAGTGGTATAAAAAAGGAAGACTCATAATCACTTTCTCACTGGCTCTTAAAAACAGAGTTGTAAGTATCAGAACTCTTTCTGAGTTGATGATTTGAAATGATCAAAACATTTGTATTAGTAATTTTGGTATACTCTTAATAGATGTGCTAGAAATATAAGAAGGAAATAATTCACAGTCAACAATCTTATGATTTAGGAGTGTGTCATGATTAAAAAGAAAGAAGTTATTTGCTTTATTTTTGGTATGTTGGACAAATAAGATATTTTTATGAGAAAAGTTTGATCAAAATGTACCTAAAGCCATCCTATTGTAAACAATTTTTGGAGAGTTAGAAGAGCAGTCAAACTTAAAAACACTATTATTTCTGGGCTTCACAGAAGAAGATTACTGTGTTGATAAAAGAAAAGTAGCAATACTCAGAAGAACATTCTTTAAGAATGAGCTAAGTATAAAGCTAGCTCTTGAATATCCAAAGACAGCAAAACTTTTCAAAATGTCTCCTTCTTGGAAGTGTCAATTATTCCTGACAGTCATAGAATATAAACAAATTATTGCACTGAGATGAAGAGTTAAAAATTAAAAAAACGAAAGGCATAAGGGAGTTAGAGGGATCCAAGAGCCTAACAAGCCAATCTTTATTTTCATAGTGAAAGACTGGAAATCCTTGTTGACATTTAAGTCTGTATAGAATTATATTTTATAAAAATGGCATAGGCATGCTGAATTTTAAATTCCTAGTAAATGTGTTTGATATTACTCTCCTTTTTCTCTGTCTCCTTCGCTTTAGAAGCATCACAGTCAGCATAATTCTGAGAAAACTGAAAAAAACCCCACCTTTTTTCAAAGGAGAAAAGTCTGTAGGTAGAGTTTTCTAGAGCTAGTTTTTCCCCTGCTCATTTTCCATATCTTTTTAGAGGGCTTACTCTTGTCCTTTCATGCAAATTTTGTGGGCATAGTGCTTTTGAAATTTTCCCTACAGAAATCTTTTTTATTCTTGTAATTTTGACCCGATGAGGGAGAGGAGAGGAGGAGACAGGAGGAACATCCTTCCAGATACAGTAAACCGAAACCCATCATGACATGAAAACAGTTCAATGTTCTGAACTAGTGGATGGCAGCAATCATTGCAATCTGCTCTCCAAGTAGCTGTAAAGGATTGACAAGGAGAAAAAGAGACTATTGAATGTGCATTAGCTGCCTTTTTATTCTCCATGTAGCTAAAAGAAAATGGGGAATCCTTTCTTGTTCCTAAGCATAAGTATCATAGAAGGAGAAGGCAGACTTATAGGAATTTAACTCACTTTTTCCTGCTCTGATATAAAATGCCCAGATCTAGCTGTAAGAAGAAAGTGTATAGTATATCAGCACACCCTGCAACAGGACTGGTTGACTAACATACAGTATAATTTTGCAATTATGTTCTAACCAAATATGGTTGTTTTAAGTCCACATTTCTTCCTATGATACTGTGGCAAGGTGTTTACAATCACAAAAGAAATTTCAAGAATAGTTACCTAAAAAAACCAGCCCACATGAAAACAGACATCTTTCTATGAAAACAGACATTTTTCTGTTATTGTTCCACAATAACTGTATGGTGTTCTCAGAAGAGGTGAGTTATGTTATTATGAATCTTGTAACTTGAATTGTTATTTTAATTGTGCAAAATTAACAGCAAATTCAAAACACTCTTCTGTTTTGATATTGAACTTTTACATAGCAAACACAAACATAATACCAAGATTGTGCTCATTATGGTTAAGATTTTGTAAACTTTTTCTTATCTTTTTTCAAAAATGAGGTAAGGCACAGGCAGCAACTATTTCACATGGTCTGAATGAAAATATGAACTTTTCTTGTTACTGGAAATTGATGAGATGCAAATAAAATTGTAATAAAATTCTTTTATATTTATATTTAAAGTTATTATTTGCAAAGTTTTATTCAAAATAAGTAAAGATTTAGGGTTTCAAGTTTTGTTCACCATGATAGAATGGATCTATGGGAGAAAAAGCAATGTAAATTGCTTATGTCAATTATGTGTTTTTATTATATTTAATTGTTTAGTTCATTCACTGAGATCTCAAAACTCTCTTTACTCTTTCCTGAAAGAACATTTTTAACAAAACTTAATAGCAAACAGCTAACATTAGGCTTGCCATTATTCTTATGACTGCATACTCCAATTCATACCAGAATTTGCACCCTTAGACTTACTAAGAAATGTTTAGGGTAAGGGAATCTGGGTGAAGCAAGGATGAGGTGGGTACAAAGAGGAAGGAGGTATAAAATAGGCTGGTAGTGTGTGAACAGTTTGCTGTTCAGTACTCTTGTCTGACTGAGACCTGCATCAATCACTGCAGTCTATCCACTTATCCATTCTTTCTCTTAAATATTTCTTAACTCTCTTTCCATACAATCTTGCTCTCTCCCCATCTGTGAGCATTGAAAGGTCTAGATGAAAGAACTGGAGATACGAAAGTGACTGAATTTGGAGGCTGAAGTTGGTGTTAGGCCACTGGTGATAGCCGTCTTAACGTCTTTGGTGCCAGCAGCTGAAGTTAGTGTGAGTCTCAGCATCAGAAGCTGAAGGGAAACCACAGCTCATAGGAACATGTGTCTGCAGCGAGTCAATTTAGTGCCAGTGACTGGCATGAGACCTTGGGTGATGTGGCTTCTGTGGCTCCCAGGTCTTTGAGTGCACTGGGCTGGGCTCCTCAACCAGAGATGGTGTCTTTTATGCCTATTTTAACAAGAAGGATGTCTCTGAAATTTTGATGGATGTTGTGATCCTGTTCTCTGAAGATGCATAGAAAATAATGTGACTCATTCACAATCAACAGGAAATAGCAATATCTTAGCTATATCTGTACTGGTACTGCTCAGTGTGCTTACCCTAGACAATGCTTAGTAGAGTAAGAGCAGTAGTTTTCCATTTGAGTGTATTTTGTTGAATCTGGGTGGGTTTTTACTACTTAGGTGGGAAGATGGCACTGATTAAAAACCAAGCCTCCACCGAGCACTTGAGATTGTTGATGTTTTTTTCATATATTCCTGAGTTATATTTCCTGTCTTCCCCAATGGTCCAATTGGCCTCTTTACAGAACATAATGAGCTCCCTCCTCACTTGTGTGACAGGAGATACTATAAGAATGAGGTGGTTTTGCTTGGAGCCACTTTGCTAGAAGTTTCCATCATCCAGATGCTTTAAAGTGGTCTGTTCACTTAACCAGTAATTACAATCAGAGTACTTTAAAAAAGGTCATAATTGTAAAGAGACTTCTCTATATTTAAATCTGGAGAGAGGAATTTATTGTTTGTACAATTAGTGTTTTAACAGTCTAATAGTTCAATTTGGATAGTACTAAGACTCATACACCAAATTAATACCCAAAGGCTTACTAATAATACCTCTAAAAATATTAGACAGAAAACTTTCCTACTATCTATTTTTTACTTTGGTATTACGCTCAGCTTGCCAGCGTACCTCTTGGTCCCAAAAACAAGACATAAATCTCCCTCAAGAAGAGGGGTCAACAATTGCAGCAAGTCATTGGCATTCTGAGGTTTTCATTGAGAGTTTCACACCTGTCAGTCAAGGAACTATCTCACTCCTCTTTTACATGTTTCTCCAGAGACGAAACTGAAAGAGAGGAGACAGCAGTCATTGGGCCCAAGCATAGATATTAATACAAACTGGAAAAATCCTGACCTCTTGCACTGTTAGATCAGTACAAATGTTAGTCTGAAAAGATATTGCTGATGCAGAATGTGTTTTTTGGTGTTTCTCTAGGGGGTAGGGCTCATAGCAGCAGAGATGTGGAAAAGGTGACTATATTTTAATGAAACCATTTGTTAAGTATGTCAGTTTCCTCAGAGAAAACTGTGGATTATGGGATTATGATCCTTAGTTGTAAAACTGATCTGTGAAATAATTCCTTTATCACTAATCATTGTCACTTAAATGAAGAAAGTATGGTCAACTTTTTTCCCAGTTTTATAATGATACTGAAATGGCTATAGTTCTTTTAGTGTTAAGAAAGAAAATTCATATTGTATTTTGGGTTTTAATGAAGATACGATTTTTTTAAATCACATCGATTCATGTATATTTCATACTTATTTTATAGAATCGAATATCATAGAACCATTAAGATTTGAAAAGACCTTCAAGATCATCAAGTCCTTTAAATGAACACCTCCACGTCAATTAACTTTTTGAAAAATTAAAGCAGAAATTTCAGAGTTAGAGTTTTAGTTTTCCTCAGCATTCTTTGCAACATCTAACTTCTGTTGTAAACTGCTGTTTGGTAGACACTTTGTTCCAGTGTATTTTCAACATGGTCCACAGGCAGTCCTTGCCCTTTTGTCTTCACTTTCTGTGTATCCAAGTAAAGCAATCTAATGTCAGATGGAACCGATCTGCTGGCCAAGAAAGTCTGCTCTTCTCCAGACTACATGCCTGTTCTGTGTCAGAGACTAGAATATCTATCGGTTACACAGGACTCAGATGTGAAAATAAAATTCACAAACTATCTCCCTATTCTCTGATCCAGCTACTATATATGATTCTTTGGTAATTGTTTTAAACTCAGGCTCAGAAAATTCACACTATGTTTGCAGAGGGTGAAATTAAGACTGTGTTTTTTAAGGCTTGTGTTTCCAGGGACTGATTCAGGGAACCAATACCGTGAAGCAATGAAGGAATATTCTGGTTTGAGAGGAAAGGTAAATGTCCTTAAATTAGGTGATGAGAATATGAGACAGAACTTTTCATACATCTTTTGAGGCTAAAGTAGGCAATTGTCACTTGAGTGCCAAATAACTCTAGTAATTATTCTTCCAAACACAATACAGATCAATTAACCTAAGCTAGTGACAAAGATATACACACACCAAAAAGTCTTGTCAAAACTACAATAAATGACATGAATTAGGTTTCTGACCTAGCAGATGAGATGTAAGTATTCTCAAATGTACTCTCCTGGCATGATTTCATTACACATTTCAGTAGTCTATTTTTCAAAACTTCCTATGAATTTGATTATCTTCCTGTGAGTTTTGATAAACTTCTTGCATTGCACAATCTTTTTTCCCCTTTTTTAATAGATTCATAATTGAATTATAAATAATTGTATTTGTTGAGTATATCAACTCAGTGTTAAGCATACTTAGTATAATTATTGAATATCTCTCTCATAGCTCTTTAAAATAGACAAGTGTAATTACTCTGGGAAGAGACCAGGCATGAATGTTTCTTGTTAATTACTAAATCTTAGAATCATATAATCGTTAATGTTGTAAAATATCATTAAGATCATCAAGTCCAACCATCAACCCAGCACCACCACCATGTTCATCATTAAGCCGTGTCCTCAACCACCATATCCACACAATTTTTGAACACTTCCAGGGATGTTGACTCCACAGTTTCCCTGGGCAGTCTGTTCCAATATTTTATAACCCTTTACATGAAAAAAAAAAAAAATCCAAATATCTAATCTAAACCTCCCCTGGTGGAACTTCAAATAGAGCAGCTTGAAATGCTGAGCAGTTCAGTGATCCGTTTAAAGGAGTTAGATAACTTGCACTTGAGTTTCCCTGTTATTAACATTGGGCCAAGGCAAATTCCAGTGACCTTTCCCAAGGTTAAATGTAAATCAAGATCTTTGAGAGTAAATTGTACATTTCACTGTCACTCTAATCCAATATGCCAACTAGTAAGTCTTTAAAAAAATGAATTTCAACAAATTATTAAAAATATTACAGAAAATTTCTATGAGATGTATAACAATACTTATTTCTAGAGTAAAAAGTGGAAATTGCATTATTGTAAGAGAAGTAAGACTGTCAGATCTAAAATAAATTTGAAATACATGGGAATGTGCAAACATTTGTGGGTGCTATACAGATTTTAGTATATTGCTAATAAAATGTTTTGATGATATATACTTGAGCTGTGATGAAGTGAAGAGTTTGGCTGATAAAATACAGGTCAGAATACTAAAAGATGACTCAATTCAGGAAATGGTTTTCTTCCTTGTCTCTTCAGATTTGCAAAAGGATCTTGTTTGTCAATATAGACTAGAGTGTCATCTGAAAAAATTACATGAAAAGAAGTTGATTTATCAGTTTCAGTTTGTATTTAATTATCTGGACTTGTAAAAACATTTTTAACCTGACATGATTTGAAACTTTATTTCCTATATACTCCCTTAAAATAAACCCAAAATCAAACCCAAGCAAACAAAAATACCCCCAACCAAACCAAACCAAACCAAACCAAACCAAACCAAACCAAACCAAACCAAACCAAACCAAACCAACCAACCAACCAACCAAAAATTTAATAGATGTTTTATTTTAAAGAAAATTAAAATGGTAAAGCTGTCATTTTATTACCGTCTCAAAATTAATTTCAAGCTGAGATCAAACCATATGCGGCCTATATGTTAGTGTGTATAGAACATATCAGACTATATCAGATACGTTTTATGAAGGCAGATATAAGATCACCCATGCTATTTTATATTAACTGATGTGACTGTTTAGTTCAGGAAATAGTAAATTCCATTATAAAAAAATATATATATAATGTTAGAGTTTTTACTTTTCTGCGAATGGATAAGTTTCCAATATATTCTTCTTCAGGGAAGGGGTTTTTTTCCTTACAAGATTATTAATATTATATTTTTCAATTAATTTATAACTGAATAACTTTTTAAATTATTTCTATTAAAATAAATCTCCTTTTTTCACAAGTTATTGTGTGATCTTGGTAGCTGGAGAAACAATGCAATTCTCACCAAATCTTAACCATATAAAATAACTGAGGCAATCACACTCTACACATTAAATGAATGAATTTCTTTTGAGGTTACACTCATTACACTATATTATGTAATATAATTCTTTATTCTAATGCATGAACTCCCTTTGTTTCCTTACTGCATTGCCATTCTATGCAGAAAGGAGATGATAAAATATAGCAAGGTATAACAAATCAGACCCTTCTTTCCCATCTCCTTACAAACAGAACATCTCTTCAGTTTTTGGATGCCTGTTCTTCCTTAGATGTTCACTAGTAATTCTTAAATTACTATTATTGTAATTTTTTTAAAAATTTTATTTATTTTACAGTTTTTCAGGGAAAATAAAATAAAACCTGCACATGGTCCTGCAAAAGACAGTGATAAAAGATGTACTGTATTTATAAATGTCATCAGCTCATACGTATCAATAAAAGTAAACATGGAATTAGAAATAATTTATAGAAGGTATTAAAGAGTATAGTGACTGAAACTCAGTCTCCTTGTTGCTTTCAGATCCTTAACAGAGCTGTTTATAGCAATTTTCTCTTTACAAATCTGTCTGCTCATTTTAATCTGAATGCAACTGCAGTTCACTATACGTTTCAAACAATAATTGTAGGATACAATTATTAAGAAGGAATTAAGAATATAAGTTTCTGTTGAAAGAAGCTTTAAGATCAGTACAGAGTTCTTTAGGCTGTACAGTTCTTTAGGATGGAGATAAATTTTCTGCCTGCAATTTCTTTAGGTATTTCACATAATTGTTCTGAATAGAAAGAAAAATGAACCAAATATTGTATAGGGTGGGGATCTACAGTAGTGTTTATTTATGTAATATAAATATAACACTGTGACAATGAGCTTAATAATAGAAGCTCTAAGGTACAATCAGAGTGTGCCTAAATATAGAAGATCCCCAGGAGAACACAGATGTGAGTCATATCCAAGAGCCATAATACTTCAGTCTTACACAGCAAGGAAGGATGAACCAAGTGAAATATAGCATTTGAAAAACATAGATGGATGTCACGATTGAAAAACGAGACACATTGACTCTTGTCTGTACTTGATGGAATACCAGGCTGAAAATGCTTATGACTTAGTAAGTAGCATAAGGCAACTGATAATCTTATACTGATAGCTGAGCACATTTGACAGGATTTTTACCTTTTCCTGAAATTTAGATTAAAATAAGTCCAAAAGAGTAGATGGGCTCATTAATGCAATATTTGCTGTCCCACAGGTCCTAGAACTTAAATTGCACTGATGCACATATCTTGATTAAATGACTGTGACCCTACTGTACAGAAGCAATTACAGCTCAACAGCCTTTTGATATTTCAGGAAGACATAATCATGCCTAGACAAGTCAAGTCCACTTGTTATCAACAGGAGATATTTTAAGGGCACATTATCTTATGGACAGTAAGAGCAAGAGCTGCTTGAGATAAACAAATGGTGTCCATACTTTCAAAGCATTTAAAGCATGAGTAACCTAATGTGAATGATGTGACACAGATGTTATAAAAGGCACCAGCATTTATGAACATGCCATGTAGGAACTGTTTTTATAGACCACAGATCTGTGAGATAAAGTTCATTAGATATGTCTTAAGCTATATAAGATGAAGGGAAAGTAGGAAAGGAAGGAAAGAAGGGAACGACAGAAAGAAAGGAGGGGTGAAAGAAGAGGATAGAAATAAATATGGAAAATGAAGGAGGAAGGAAAAGGAAGGTGATATAGTAGAAAGGAAGACAGGGATAGAGGGAGCAAGAAAGGGAGGAAAGTTGGGAAGATTAGGCAATTTCTCAGAGACCTCACTATGACATCAAAGCTGACTTCAAGGTGATGGTATCCACCCGCTCACCAGATCATTATATTGTTCACTTTGTCATGCTGTAACATCTCAAGATTTGTACAATGAGATACCTTTTGCCATCTTTCATACTGGTGGGAAGAAGTTCTGTTCCTAAAAAACCCACACTGAAGTGGCTGAAGAATCTCAGCGCAAGTATCAACTGGTTATGACTACAGTATCGTAGTTTCATTAATTATGACTTCATAGAATTATACATCTTATTACTTAATTTCCTATCTTTATATTTCACTTGTGAATTACACTGTAGCAAGTGCATTTGAGTGGAGCAAAAGGTCTCTCTTTTATGGAAAAGATAAAATAGATTTAACATACTTATTCAGGTCAGGCACATTTGCTGTTTTGTGCTTTAAATAATCTAAAAATATCACGTCATTTTTCTTTGGTCTTTTTTTGTATCCTGATAGTTCCAGCATCTTTCTCTTTTCCAACTGAAAAAATAAATCAGCCATGCTAAAAGGACTATTTCATTTGACATTAATGATATTTCTCCACAAATGATTGCAAATAGTTTTATTCTTAGTAATTAAAAGATGTTCCTGTTGATAAAGGCCTTACTATATATAATATTACCATGAGTCCTCAGAAGCAAGAAGTGGAAGAACATGGTTTATATCTTAATATTCTTGAGGACTATACAACTAACACTTATAAAAACAGTCTTCTAGAAAAGAGACCTCCTTAAAAAAATCCTATTTTATTTTTATGTACTAAATTTGGACTTTGGAAAATAACAAGGATGGTGAAGAATCTGCAGGGGAAGCTATATGAGGAGTGGCTGAGGTCACTTGGTCTGTTCAGCCTGGAGAAGAGGAAACTGAGGGGACTGAGAACTCATCACAGTCTACAAATTCCTTATGAGGGAAAGAGGAGGGGCAGGAACTGACCACTTCTCTGTGGTGACCAGTGACAGGACTCAAGGGAATACCATGAAGTTGTGTCAGGGGAGGTTTAGGTTGAATATTAGAAAAAGGTGCTTCACTCAGAGGGTGGTTGGACACTGGAACAGGCTCTCCAGGGAAGTGGTCACAGAACCAAGACTGACAGAATTCAAGAAGCATTTGGACAATTCTCTCTGGCACATGGTGTGATTTTTGGGGTGTCCTGTGCAGGGCCAGGAGTTAGACTTAATGATCCTGATTGGTCCCTTCTAATTCAGCATATTCTATCATTCTATGAATCTCATTTAACTAGGCGAAAGGAAAACACCATCTTTACAAAGAACTTTCATACATGCAAAAGAAGAGGCCATCTTTTGATGGCCAACTTGATACCATCATTATTTAAAAGGATGTTAAATTATATAAAACCATAAAAGGCTGAGACACACATAAGTAATCTAGACTCCACCTCCTTTATCAGGGGGGTTAGCCATATTTATCATCATATGGGGTGTCTGTTGCAAGCTGCTGGCAGGGAGAGTTGCCCTGTGCTGGATATCGCTGGTTCCAGCTGGCTTCAGTCCACCCACTCCAGGGCAGGGCTGAGGCCACAGCTGAGCTGGGATCGCCTCAGGCAAAATGTACTTAAGAAAGGGCAAAATGCTGCACAGGCATAGTGGAATGAAGGACAAATATGTGTAAGAAAAAGCCCAGTGAATGCCAAGATGGTGAAGGACAGGAAGGAGGTGCTCCAGGAGCCAGAGCAGAAATTCCCCTGCAGCTGGCAGTGAAGATTCTGGTGGAGCAGGAATTTCCCTGCAGAGTGTATAGCAATCTGGAGTGGAGTGAGTCCTGGGAAAGCAGGGAAGAAAGGTGTTACTTTAACATTTGTCTTTGTTTCTCACCAGCTAAATCTATTTTGATTACCAATAAATTCAACTAATTTTGGTCTTAGAAGTCTTCAACCTAAATGATTGTATGATTCTATGAAGTTTTTCCAAGTTGAGTGTGGTTTGTCCACATCAGTGGCTGATAAGCAGCTTATCTGTCCTTATCTCAACCTACAGGTTCTCATTCCTGTTATTCTTCCTATTTTCTGGCCCTCTGCTGCGGAAGGGGGTAAATGAGAAAGCGATGATTTGGGCATTTGCCCTTAGCTAAGTTTAAATCACTACAATCATTCATTTTTCTCTCAGTTTAAAGATCACCAAAGATCAAGATAACGTAATTCTTATCTCCCATGTAATTATGTTCTATACACATAATTAAGAGTTTTCTTAACAACTTCAACCTTTTTTGCAAAGTTATGTTTAGTGCTGCAACTTGAGCATAGCAAACAGAACTATTATCCCTATTTGCAAGTCTTTGATGTACCTAAAGAGCTCTACTCCATCTTATCTTTTTAGTCTAGACTACCTCAAATATGTTAGTGTTTTTGCTATTTTCTAGGTACTTTGTTTGAGACTTTCTTGGAGGCCTTACAGTAAACTGACTCATCTATAACTCTTTATTTTCTCTTTCATTTCCTTTGCTTTCTGAAGTTAGGCATTATACTTAAATCTATTATTTCAGTGAAATGAGCTCCTATGCTAAGCAGGGACCTGAATACAATTATCTTCTTTTTGCAAAAGTGTGTGTTTGCTACAGTATAATAAAAATCATGTACTTAAACATTGTTTCAAATTAAAACGCAAGACCAACCATATAAAAAATTTCTGTTTCCTTTTTCTGTCAGGAATGAAGGCACAAAATATAAATATGAAGACTACCTGTGAATAAAATATAGTTTCCTTCTAATAATCCGAGGAGCTATCTGTATCTGTTGCACTGTGATGACAACAGTAGTCAGAAGGGCACTTAGTACACATGTATTAATATTTTTTGTATACTGAGAGAAGACAATGACAGATGAAAAAATCTCCAGATGCTTGTACTTCATTTGGAGAGGATAAAATTAGCTGATGATTTTGAGTCTACTTCACTCAAATGTTCTATCTGGTTTAAACAGATGGCATTAAAAATGGGTAACAAGATCAAGGAGTCGAAAAAGCTTCAAACCAAATACTAAATAAAATTTTGTTTAATGACAATAGAACAACGCCTAGATATGTAGTAATACATTGTAGGATGCCAGTGATCAGCTCTGCATACTCAGTTTTGAGGCATGGCATCTGAAGAATAAGTTTTTTTCATGCAGTTTTATATGCACTATAAAGACACTTCCAGATATGCTATGGGTTATGGACATTTTCCTGATCTTGTTAAACAATTTTATATCAATAATTGGCCACTGGTGTGCATGTCTGATATGTTTCTGCTTTGAGCTGTCAGGAACCTCTGCCCCAGTCCTGTGATTGTGCACTTTTATATACCTGTCTAATCTGTAATAGCTCACAATGAAAAACAGTGGGGTTTCATTGCTGTTTATTCAAAGTATTATTGGTGTTAATAAAAATTGGTGTTTATTCAAAAGGTTTAAACAAATGGGTAAATAGGGAATGAGAAAATATTTGGACATAAATTCTAGTTGTTAGTTTTAGTTCACAGAATATCACAGGATATACTGAGTTGGAAGGGACACCATATGGATCATCAAGTCCAACTCTTGGCCCTGCACAGGAGCATCCCCAAGAGCCACACAGTGTGCCTGAGAACATTGTCCAAATGCATCTTAAACTCTGTCAGGCTTGGTGCTGTGACGACTTCCCTGGAGAGCCTGTTCCAGTGCTCAACTACCCTCTGGGTGAAGAACCTTTTTCTAATATTCAACCTAAACCTCCCCTGACACAACTTCATGGTATTCCCTTGAGTCCTGTCACTGGTCGCCTCAGAAAAGAGAGCAGTGCCTGCCCCTCCTCTTCCTCTCAAAAATAAGTTGTAGACTGTGATGAGTTCTCAGTCCCCTCAGTTTCCTCTTCTCCAGGCTGAACAGACCAAGTGACCTCAGCCACTCCTCATATGGCTTCCCCTCAAGGTCCTTCACCATCTTCGTTGCCATCCTTTTGATGGTCTCTAATGGCTTAATATCTTTCTTACATTACAGTTCCCAAAACTGCACTCAATATTCAAGGTGAGGCTGCCCCAGTGCAGAGCAGAGCAGGACAATCACCTCCCTCAACCGGCTGGTGATGCTTTGCCTGACGCTCCCCAGGATATGGTTGGCCCTCCTGGTTGCCAAGGTACTGCTGACTCAGATTCAGCTTGCCATTGATCAGGACTCCCAGGCCCCTTTTCACAGCACTGCTTTCCAGCATCTCATTCCCCAGTCTGTATGTACATCCAGGGTTGTCCCATCCCAGGTGCAGAATCCAGCATTTTCCCTTGTTGAACTTCCTATGGTTGGTGATTGCCCAGTCCTCCAATTTGTTGAAGTCTCTCTGCAGGGCCTTCCTGCATTTGAGGGAGCCAACAGAGAATTTAAACTCTATCGCTTTGCGTTGCTATTGGCCAAGATGGCCACCAACCTCCACTTCACTCATGAGATCCCTTCTCCTGACAAGCAGTAGATCAAGGAGGGCACCTTTCAAAGTTGGCTCCATTAGGACCTGTTCCATAAATTCGTCATCCAGGTTTTTTCAGGAACCTTCTTTCCTGGATTGTACCAGTGGTGTGATGCTCCATGCATTCCAAACCTTCTATTTCATACAGTGCCCCGCCCTCGCCTCTTCTGCCCTGCCTATCCCTCCTGAAGAGCCTATAACTGTCCAACAGGGCACTCCAGTCAAAGGTCTTATCCCACCAGGTTTCACTTTATGCCAGTGATGTCAAATCTCTTGGACTGGGCTAAAGTTCATTGTTTCAACATCTGCTTCATGAAAGGAAATATCAGCAATAGTATACATTTATGAAGTAACTAGTATTGGAAAAGACTTTTTGAGGGAAAGTTTCTGATGATGAGGATTCTCTTACAGCTGCAAAGCACACTATTGTATAATCTTTATTTAATGATATATATATATGAAGTATGAAAAGCAGCAGGAAGCAGCAAGAGTATTCCCACTTCCTTCCACAGAACCAGAGGAGAGCATGTATTTTCTTTTCTTTATAGACCTGTACTGATAGATTATCCAAATTCAATTTTATATAACTATAGTCAGTGAAGAACTTGAAGGATTTAGAGCCAAGATTTAATAGTAACTTTTTGTATAACTTAAGAGAGGGTCAGACCACAAAAAATATATCATCTCCAAAGATCTTATGACTGAAAAGGGGACATATTGGAGGAAAGTCAGAAAAAGAAAAACAGGAAAAATAAGTATGTGAGATATATTTCTATAAAACTGAGTAGAATGTTTACGAGAGTTCATGGAAGATAGGCTCAGAAGGTGGTTTTAGCTAAGAAACTGAGTGAAAATGAGGAATCAAAGACATTTTAAATTTCATAATAAGTATTCAAAGAAAAAATTAAAACAAAAAAATATATATAAAAAAAGAAAAATAAGAAGAATGACAGTGGTTGAAATAAAAACAAAGCCACTCTGTAAAAAGCCAAAAATGAGTTTGAGGAATACCAGTTATGTTTGGGAATCTAGGGTAGTCTACAAGGCTGATAAATGAGAGGTTGCTGAAATGTGACATTCTTTGTTAACCATAAACCACGGTAAATACCAAGAACATAAGAGTTCTACCTGAACTGGGACCTGAAATGGGAGACATGCCAAAGGCTCCATTATGTCCATAAAATATATCACTATTCATTTTTATGGAAGTGATTGGATAGTGGGGTGATGGATGAATAGACTGATAGGTAGATAACACAACAAACAGAGATTGCTCATGATTCGACTGTCATTATTCATATTTAGCAACCACAATTGTATTGGTGAAGACAAATCATACATTGCAATATATTGGGTTAATATTGATGAAAACATAGAGATGTAATATTTCTTTTTTGTTCTGCCTGTGAAGGCATTTCACTTACAGAGTTATAAATTACACTTATTGAGAGAAAAAAAAAACACAAGGTGATATGAAAACTTAGACAGCATACTGAAGTCTCACAAACTCTGACAAAACAAATATTAAAAATAATAGCAATTCTAGAAAGAAGACAAATACTCTAGGAAATAATGAAAGTGATGCAGTCAATAAAGTTACTGCCACTCTAAACACCAGAGTGGTTAAGATTCTCAATATTAAGCAAGTAGCAATTTCTTGAAAGAAAATAGTTTGAAATCATCTACCCAGTTTATGAGCAAAAATAAGAAGACAGAATACCATGAAATCAATAAAAAATAGAAGATTTCATCCTTATATTAATTCTACCTGTAATTCCAGTCATTTTTGTAGTAAGGATTGTGCAAGCGAAAACATATCTTCTCTAAAGATCTTATGACTGAAATAATATGTCAGCTGAATTCTGACATATTCTGAAAGTTATTTCTGAATCTCCAAAGTCACACATCAGGTCACTGTAGGAGACAAGAATACCTCTCAGGTGCTTTACACAAATCCCTGCTTATGCACCAGACAACAGTAACCACAGTGGAATTTTGTGTGCATAAATGACTTGCATGGTACATTGATGTATCCTTGAATAATATGCAGGACATAGCAACATAAAATAATCAAACACAGAATTTTTTTTTGATAGAACCTAGAATAGAAAAAAAGAAAAAAAAATACAATCAACAATTGAAATCAAAGTACCTGACTGCTTATTGTTCATAAAAATGAGTGTTACAATGTTGACCTATTCTATATTCACAACAATTTTACTGCACTTTCTCATCGGAAATGCATAATTGCTTAATATTACAAGCTTCTAAATATACCAGTTAGGATGCTCTGCCAACTAAAGAGAGAATTAGAAAAGTTTTATAGGAAGATTTGGGTGACCTGGAAGACTGGGGTAGTAAAAGTGCTAAAAGTTTTGCTTGTAAAGAGTTGAAAAAAAAATTCTTAAAACCGTAAATAAACAGATGGAGTGGAAAACCTATGCATTTTATCTGATCCCAAAGAAACTCCCAGAGAGCTACCAGTATAGTACTATCATGAAAGAGACATTTCCAATTTTGTGACATTTAAGTCAAGTTGTATTCAACTGACATATGGAGGTATTCACAATTTACAAAATATATAAGTAATAAAGTCGGTTGACATATACTCTGAAAAATTCTGCCTGTCCTCATGCAGGAAAAATGAAGTTAGGCATAAAGGAGTGCAGATTACATTAACTTATTTAGTAGTCTAGCAGAATGCAGTGTCAGAAGAAATACAATATTTTCAAAGTGGAGTTTGAAAGACTCCTGTAATAGGGCTACCATGAATGTCCTGTAGAACCAAGAATTTAGCTTGTGAAACAAACAACCTGACTAACTGTAAAATTAACCACAGAATGGCCTAGATAGAAAGTGATCTCTGGAAGTCATGAGTTCAAAAGCCCCTGCTCAAGCAGGGACACCTAGTATAAGTTTTCCAGTACCATAGCCAGATTGCTTTTGACTATTTCCTAGGATGGAGATTCCACAAATTCTCCGGCAACTTGTATCAGTGCTATTACCCTCACAATGCAAAAGCTTTCCCTGATGTTCAGTCAGAACCTCCTGTGTTTCAGTTTGTGCTGATCACCTCTGGTCCTGTCACCAGGAACAATGGAAATCTCTGCCTTCTTTGCATCCTCTCTTCAGGTATTTGTATTTGTTGATTAAATCTCCCTGAGACTTCTCTATTCTAGGTTCAGCTTTCTCAGCCTTTCCTCAGAGGAGAGATGCTCTAGATTGTCAGTTATTTTACTGATGCTTTGATGGACTCTCTCCAGTATATCCATGTCTCTCTTACACTGGATAGCCCAGAATCAGACACAGTTCTCCAGGTGTGGCCTCAGTACTAGTACTGAGTAGAGGGAAAGGATTATTTCCCTCAATCTGATGTCAACACTCCAATGAATATAATCCAGCATAACATTAATCTGTGTGGCAAAAGGTATATTGCTGGTGCATGTTCAAATTGATTTCCACCAGAACCCCCAGGTTCGGCTGGCTTCCTGCTTTCCAGTTGGTGCACGGGGCTATTCCTCCCCAGGTGCAGGATTTGTCACTTCCCCTTTCATGAGGTTCATGTCAGCCCATTTTTCAAGCCTGTTAGCAGGTCGCTATGTGGCAGCACAACCCCATAGTGCATCAGCTACTCCTCACATCTTTGTGTCTTCTGCAAACTTGCTGAGGGTGCACTCTGCCCCATCATTCAGATCATTAATGAAGAAGTTAGAAAGGACTGGATCCACTACTGATCCCTGGGGTACACCATTGGTTACCAGCCTTCAAGTTGATTTCTTGCCACTTATCATCTTCCTCTGGGCTTGGCCATTCATCCAGTTTTCAGTTCACCTCACTGTCTACTCATTCAGCCCATGCATCAGGGTTTTTTGCAAAATTTACCGTGAGATAAATTGTCTCTTTAAAAGCTTTTACACCAAACTATGTATTTTTTTATACAATAGAAAATAATATAGTGGTCGCAGAGAAGACACAAGACAAATATTTTCTTAATGTGAACATGTGTTATTTCATTTGGTTTCAACCCCAAAAATTAATCCTGTGCTGTCTTTCTTCACACAGTAGATCAGACTTAAAAAAACCCTACTATAAATCACATCATCAACATCCAGGTGGAAACGGTAATAAGTATATTTTTTTTAGCTAATTTAATTGCAGCATATATATTTCTAGGCTTTTCCAAATGAATTACAAAAAGGCATCTCTAAAATAAAACCAGGATGGTCCACAAACTCTTTGGTGCACAAAAATTGGATTGTTTGGTCTACATGTTAATATCACTCCTGGTCGTGGTTTTGACTCTGGCTGGATTTTAAACACTTTCTGAAAACTGCTTTTCCCCCCTCCTCCCCCTTCTTCTCTTCTCGGATGAGAGCAAAAAAAAAACCAGTTAGAGAATTCCTGAGTAGAGGTAAGAACTTCCTCCCCTCTCCTGCTACACTGACCTTGGAGTCTACATTGCTATCTTATATTCTCCTCTGCACTCTTCTCCGGCTGAAGTTTCTTCTGTGACACCAGCTTTCTCTTCCTCTGTTCTTAAATATGTTATCAGAGAAGCGAATACCATTGGTAGTAGTAGGAAGCCCATCCTGGAGCTGGCTATCATTGGCTTTTTCAAGGAACAGCAAAAGCTTCTGGTAATTTCTAATCACAATTATTTCTGTGGCCCCCTATTACCAAAAATTCAGCCACTTGAACCCATGACACTCCATTAAATCCATAAATTTTACACATTCTGACCAAAATAAGCCTTTTTCTTTCTCAATCCCCCTCCACCACCCTACCACTCCAAAGCTCTGCAGTGTCAGATTTCCATCAGAGCAGCCTAAATTTCAAACTGTTTCCTGTGTTTCCAGAAATGTTTTTACAGAGCCATTACTAATTCAATACAGAAAGATTCAGTTTTATGGCTTCTTCATGAAAAATTAATCTCATTTTTTGAAACCATTGTAATGTGTAGTCACTATAAGTTATGGTGCTATTTCTTAGTCATTCAGTAAGATAAATGCCATAAAAATATTTTTTTACTTTTCACTGTAGTCTCTTTGAATGGTGTCACGGTTTGAATCAATTTTTGCTTGAAGGTCTTGGCAATATTAACACACATTCTCTGACACACAAGTTACCCTTAGCCTTTAGTTTTACATATTATGGTGGTACTGCTGCCACTCCACTAAAGATTTATTTGGAGCATGTCCATGTAATGTTTCATCAGCCTTCTTTTCAGCCATTTATGTATGTATTATCTGGCCAGTGAAATAGGTTGGAGCAATCTATTATGTGACATAGAGACACCTGGACCAGCATATTTATGCTTAAAGAAGCATCCAGCTGTGCTGCTGATCTCAGTAGTTAAAACTATATTCTGTCACTTTATATCAGCAAAATAATTCATACAGAATCATATAGAAAGCATTGAGATGCTTATTCTGATGACTGCATATTACATAAAACTGGTTTCAAAATGAATAGAGCACACTTGCATTCAAAATAATATTTCTTCTCTCTTTAATACACAGATGAGTTTTTAATGTCCCAAAACAGAACTTGAATTACTCTATTTGTCATCCATGTAAATTTTATCAGCTATGTTGTCAACCTAGCTAAATTCTCACCCAGATTTTTCAGTTATTCAGTTGCAATGCACAGATCTGACTTTTCAGCATCTTCTATCTCTTCAGCACTGTGAAGATGGATGAGAACCTTAATTTCCTTGATGTTGATGTGCAGGCTTAATCGCTTGTTCTTTTGATCAAAAGAGTTAATGATATATGGCACACATCCTAATATATACGTAATGACTGGCAAAGAACAGGCTACTGCACAGCAATTATACAAATTTTGTATAATGTGCTGACAAACACAGATTCCTTTGTGCAGACTAAGTACAGCCCACAGGTTTTACTATCAAACAAGTTATTGCATTATAACTTTTCTATAACTGAAATACCTAAATAATCTGCTTTCAACAAGGACCTGCACCTCACTCATTATGAAATAAAAGAAATATATTTGAAACTTTGACTATAAAATGAATTTTTTCCTAAAGCCTTAGGAGGATTTAATGGGTGATAGTACTGAGGGGTTTGGATTGATTGTCCAACATTTCTGTTAAATTTTCTTTGTTGTATAAATCGTATCAGTTTGATCAATGTTGTGGTTTAACCCCAGTAGGCAGGAAAGCACTACCCAGCCTCGCTCACTCCCCACCAGCAGGATGTGGGAGAGAATCAAAAGGGTAAAAGTGAGAAACATCATGGGCTGAGACAAAAACAGTTCAATAGGTAAAGCTGTCCACACAAGCAAAGCAAAATAAGGAATTCATTTACCACTTCTCATGGGCAGGCTGGTGTTCAGCCATCCCCAGGAAAGCAAAGCTCCATAACACATAATGGTTACTTGGGAAGACAAACACCATCACTCCAAACATTCTCATCTTCCTCTTTCTCTTCTCAGTTTTTTGTTGCTGAGCATGATGCCATATGGTGTGGAACATCACTTGGGTCAGTTCTGCTCAGCTGCCCTGGCCATGTCCCCTCCCAACTCCTTTTGCACCCCCAGCCTCCTCGTTGGTTGGATGGGATGAGGAGCAGAAAAGGCTTTGATGCTGTGTGTAAGCACTGGTCAGCAATAACAAAAGCATCCTTGAATTATCAAAACTGTTTTCCTCACAAATTCAAAACACAACATCATACTAACTACTATGAATAAAATTAACTTGATCCCAGATCAAACCAGTAAAATCAGAAACTCATTAGCTAGAAGATTATTAGGATCAACATTGTCAAGCATAACTCTCCCTGTAATGTTTTTATCACTGAAAGAATCAATATGATCATTATAATGTCTGAAAAATAATTTTTCTATTTGAAGATATAAATATTATTTTTCATTTAACAACAATATCTTTATATGAACTTTGTCAATAGCACAGTCTTTCTGAGTCACTAACATCTCCTATATTTCTCTATTTTGGTGGGAATGCTGCAAGTTTCTGTTGAATAACTCCATTGCAGCTGTTCAGTAGCTTTAACCGTATCACGAAGGTAGTTCTGCTACTATCTGCTTCTTGATGGGTGGCTTAAGTTTCATTTAGCATTTTGTCAGAAATGATAGATGAGTGATTTAATGGTACTGAATTGTTCGCTTTGCACCAGGGATTCAGGATTTCTCTTCCATCAGTTCACAGAATTTGATCATATCCATTGAAATGTTGTACAATAGCACCATCATAGGGACATATATAATTTAAAGCCACTGAAAAGATGTTTGCTGTGATACCATTTTGCATTTTATTGACATTTATACTTTCCTTCATTAGCATTTTAAAACTTTCATTTATGGTAAGCAGCTGCTTGTTTGCCAGTTTTTACATTTTACTCCAGCTCTGTGCCACATTTATACTTAAACAGTGTTCTGATGAAATTATTTTAAAAAGAACCCCAACACATCTCACATTTCCCTTTGATGAAACAGAGAACATTCTCTGAGGTAGTGCAGGCTTCCTGACTTGCATCCTGACAAAAAAATAATCAAATCAATCTAATATTGAATTCATCCCAATATCATATACTTGCTCCCTTTTCTTCAGTGCTGGATCAGTGATACCTGTAACATTCCTAATAAGAAAAAAATATCTTTGTTTGTTAAGCTACAAGAAGATAAGTGCTATGTGATTTCTAGTCAGTGTCCCCTCACTATTTTTGTAGTGCTTTCTAGCATTAATGTATTTTTTACCAGCAGGTGCTAGTCTGTTAGGACCCCAGGAAGAAAGGCACTCAGACTCTGTAAAGTCTCATGTTAAATGATAATTTAAAATTATATCTATTGGGGCCAACGAAATACAAAAAGATAAAATAGTATAGATAATCTTATACCCCTATAGATTCTGGTAACTCCATACTGTACAGAATTGAATAGCCCTCCAAACAGCATGCAGAAGTCCAATGCTGACCCAGTCTATGGAAAGGGTTCTTCTATTTCAATCATTCAGTCTATTATAGTTTTATCTTAGAAGGAAAATCTTGAAATCATTCTTGTACTTGAAAATGTCATCAGCTTATGCCAAGATTTTTTTTCTTAAACTGAACACAGATTCATTCAAATTGTCTTTGTAAATCATGTTAATTAAAATTTTGATTCTTCTTGTTCTTTGAGCAGGCATTTCTATAATGACTGGGTTTCCTTTTCCCACTTTTTTTTTTAAACGGAACAAGTAATCTAACTGAGATAGGTTTTCTTCAAATATTCATGAAAAACAATGTCAAATGCACTAATAAATTTAATATAAGTGTCATTAAAAGAATTGTTTTTCCTTCATAAACGTAGGCTGGTTTGACAAGATTTGAGACAACTCCATGTTATCTTTTATATTTGTTATTAGGTGGTATCTTTATTGTCTTTTAGGTGCTTGCACACAGCTTGATTACTTGACCTTTTCAATTTGATCTTTTAAAAAGCTAAACAGCATTAAGAATGACCTTCATTAATTTCTTCTTCTCAGCTCTTCTGAGTAACTGAATCTGAACCCTTTAATGTGTTACAATTGGTATTTAAATTACAATTTTCAGGCATCTTGTGACATATAGCACCATACAGGTTGATATCTGGCAAGCAAACTGCATGATATATAGGTAATTTTGACATCTGGAAATTCTTAATTGCCTCACAGTGATCTAACTATCAAATTGCTATGCCTAGACTATTTAAGAAGACATAATTTTTGCTTCTCAGCTGGTTGAAGTATTATATTAATGATAAGCAGTGTCCTGAAACTTCAGTAGGATATTATTTTTATTTTCTTCACTACAGCTATGCTTATCTAGGTCCTTTCTCTAAATAGGAACTCAAGGATTTATCATTTCATGTCATCAGCTTTATATCACTGTAAAGATACAGTTTTCTGACCTCCTTTGTTCTTTCATCAGTAGTGAGTATATTACCTCAATAGTGGTAAAATAAGCAGCTGGCTTTTTGTAATGTCAACAGCTGTTCCTTAAATTCTGGATCAGTTCCAGAACCAATTCATCATATCATAGTAATCAAATACTGCTCTTTTTGTTCCTTCAATTTGGCAAGCCAAAGTCTTCCAGGTAAGACTTGCTGGCCAAGCATTTCTAAACTCCTACTATGTCATTGGCATATAACTTTTTCTACTTTTCTGCACTGCTGGAGTTAGGATAGTCAAGAATAAAAGGAATAGTGCAGTACTGCTCTAGAAATTATATTGAAATTATATGATCATAGTAAGAAAAAATTGCATATTCACATTCCAATTTTCCCATTGGTGGCTTTTGATTATCTATTAATATAGCCACTTGAAAAAAAAAGTGGGTGGTAGGTAAAGTGCAAATTGCTTGTCTGGATATGGTGAATCAGTATAATTTTCTTGTGTTTGATAGAAATAGCAGAAACCTGTACAAATTTGAGTCATTTCAAACCTGTCATATGTGTCCATTGTTCAGAACTGCAACAGTGCAACATGGGGATAAGGCAATTTCTGAGCCTGGAGGACTTAAAGTGTCACTGTTGCCCTAATTTCTAACCACTATTCAGCAGGCCTTTTGGAGTGACTCCAGAGGAGTGCCACAAAAAATGATCAGAGAGATGGAGCACCTCTACTATCAGGAAAGTCTGAGAGACTTGAGGTTGTTCAGCCTGGAGAAGAGAAAGTGCCAGGGAGACATGATAGGAGCCTTTCTGTACCTAAAGAGGGCTTATAAGAAAGATGGGAACAGACTCTTTAGTAGGGCCTGTAGTGATAAGTCATGATTTTAAGCTAAACCAGGGTACATACAACAGACTAGATACAAGGACAAAACTTTTTACGATTAGGCTGCTGAAACACTGAAACAGATTGCCAAGATAGGTGGTCGATCTTAGATATATTCAAGGCCAGGTTGGACAGGGCTTTGAGGAATCTGATCTTGTTAAAGATATCCCTTCTTGTTGCAGGGGCATTGGACTAGAAGAGTGTACTAAAAGACCTTTAAAGATCCCTTCCAACCCTAATCTTTCTATGATTTGATGACACAAAATTAGAAACTATGACTAAATAAAAAAAAAAAAGTAGAGGAGAAAAGGTTTCACAGGTTACAGAAAGTACTTTTTCTTATTTGTACAGAAAATATTTCCATTAAGACAAGTAGATTTTGCAACTGCAAAAATTACTGATTCACATTTTATATTGATGCTCTAAATGTTTGAAACTAATTTCTAAATACTGTTATTTAGTTGGTTATGGCATAGATGAGTATTCTTATCTAATTGTACAATCTGTACTTTCACTGGATTGCACCCTATTTTTCTGTAACATTTTGAAATCCATCCATAGCAAAAAGCTGTCCCAAACAAATTTCAATAATTTCCAATTACAGCCTGTTATTTGTGTCAAACTTACGTTTCAGTGTGACCAACATAATTTTAGGAATTTCTTTCAGCACTCATTTACAAAAATTTGAAAACACAAAGTCAAACAGAATTCTGTAAATGAATACACACCTAGAAATGTAAGAGATATGTTTCAAATGGACTGAATTGCAGTTGCAAGATAACCATGGCTTTAGTGGAGAAGACGAACAAAAGGCTTAAGCATTTGTTTAGTTTCATGAAAAAAACACAACCAACAACGAACTAGGCAAACCGCATTTATTTCTCTAGTTAAATTTTGAATGCAGTTTTTTACTTTGTGATTACATAATTTACAACAAACTAAACTTGATATAATTATATCCATTTCGTAATTATTAAGTCTTTCTAAAACAATTAAGTTCCTCACTCATCTCTCAAGTCCGCCAATAGTATTAGATGACTGGAATTATGTTTCTATATGAAGATAATTTTTGGATATATGTGTTTTAACCACAAAACAAAATTTTGTGAACTAAACTTACAAGCATTCTGTAGTAAGCTTTTGTGAAAGTAATATAACCTTCTCCACGTAAGTGGGTATAGCTCAATTTTATTAAAATTACTGTGACTTTCCATAACTGTTGCTTCTCATGGAGTGAATTCTTTCTGAATCATATACAAGAATTTCTCTACTCATTTATAGCTTGTCAAACTTTTGTGGTAATTTAGAGAAGTTCCTAGTTCTTGTATCTCCACTGAGCATTGGTATGTAGCTTTAGAGTGTGGAAAAATAGATAAGCTGATGTCCCTGCTGTATGTTACTTCAACAGGAAGTGAGTAAAAGTCATTTAGCTCTGTTATCTCAGTTACACCACTGAAAACAGTCAGTGAACACACAAAACTGGGGAGGCTTGAGCCTAAATATGGCAACTGCATATTAGATGAATATAGAATACCAAAATCATTATGCCTATAGATTATGGGTGCCTTGATGATTAGGTGGTGGCTGTTCAGAGGGTATTTTATCACAATTTGGATAGAGACTTATTTCTCAAAATTCTGCCACCAAGACAGAAGCTTTCATAAGCTCTAGGCTACAGTCTCTGCTTCCCCCCTATACCCACACAGTCTTCCATGCTTAGACTTGTCACTGCTATGATTTGACGGTGAAAGATCTGATCACTGTATCCTGTGGTGTTCCATCACTGCATGTTCATACAGAATGCAAGCACACACTCGTCACTTGATTTGTACAAAAGAAATCTATTTCTCTGCAGGAATAAAGAGCTTAATAAGTGTTCAGTACAAAAAGCTATAGTTTCACAGCTTCTTACTGTTAGTATTGTCCTTTAAAGCCAGCGGGTTGTCTCTACTCAATTAATTTTGTAAAAGATCACTTAGTAGGCACCATTTTATCAACACTTGACAACTAAAGAATGCCTTGCTTATATCAGTGGGCTTTTGTTGCTATTGCTTTATTAGAAGAAACCACAACCAGAACTGTTCCTGAAACCCTTTGTATTAGAAACACAGAAAGCCTTTATATATTGTGTTAAACTATTGTACATTACAGAAGCTTGTGTGAATATCTCTTAACACAAGAAATCATACATGGAGTTCATTCTATAGTTCATCCCTGTATAGAAATTCTGTGCTATGCGAGGAATAAAGTTGTTAGGGTTTTTTTATTTATGGAAATCATTGCAAACATCGGAAGTTAAAAGTGGAAAGCCAATTTCATACATTTCCTGTTAAGATCAATTAATTCAAAATATTTTTATTTTATTCAGTGGATACCCTTGCAGAAGGTAAACGTGTAATAGTTTAAGACAGTGCATTGTGTAAACTGAATACTCTATAGAGTCTGAAGAAAAAAAATTATGTACATGTTTTATTGATTTAAAATATATTGTACACATTCAATTCTATTCATTACAGTCTAGATTTCTTTTTTAATTGTGTTACTGGGGAACAATTACTATATATACTAAAATATTCCTATACTTGAATTGTTCTTATTTGTTTTATGAACTCGCTTTAGAGAATAATTTCTTAAGTTTGCTGCTGGCATCGGTTATTTTTCTCATAATTAAGCACTTAGGTCAACTGCTTACTGTTAATTTGGGGTAGTTTGTTTGTTTGAATGTAAAACTGGAGTGTACATGAGTAGTAATTTGAAATTCCTTCTGAGACTAAGCATGGCTACAGGAGTATATCAATCTATAGTCAAGGGAACTGCATTTCTTCTTCATCTCCTTTTGTTACTATGATTATTTCTTCCCTCTGGCTTTTCAGCTTTCTGCCAAGTTAATGGGGTCTCAACTCTGAGATACCTGATAACTTGTCTTGTCATTAATCACTCTGAAGTTAACAGATAGTGCACCTTTCAGCACTATCTTGTCTTTAACTTCATCCATATAGTAATGAATCAAGGTCATGAAAATATAGGATTGTGCCATTTGAAAGCAAAGTCTCTTTTCTTTTTATATCAGTCAGTCTAACATTTAAAAAAATCTTTTCACATTCTTTCAAAAGAACAGAAGGCTGATTAAAGTTTATGTGTTGAAAAAGCTCATTGCACATACATCTAGAGAGACCAGCATTCCTGCAAGTAAATTTGATTGAAAGAAATAAAAAGTATTATTTCTAGAAATGTATGGTGTTAAAGAATCATTGTATAATTAAAGACCATTTCAATTTAGAATTGCCTTGTCCACTACTATGTGGAAAAATTACTGGTCTATACATTCATGATTTTACATTTATTTTATATACAGTAGTTCAGATCAGGAGCTACAAATAAAGAAGTTTAAATAGTTTGCAAATTGCTTTTAACCTATGGTTCATTTGGAATTCATCCCAGACATTGATGGTCTTGCCTGCACAACAGGCACAAAGTTCAGTGCAGGGCAGATAGTGAGGATTGATTATTTAGTTTACTTTTCAGAATAATTCTTCTAATTCTGAACAAGCAATTAACACATGAGATCTTTTAGCACTCTTCAGGGAGAAAGAGACCCTGGGAATTTTGATGCATTTCAAAGAGTTCAGTTCTGGTTTTAATTTTGACTCACCATTATTTATAAACATAATAGGACAGGGTTCTGAGAATGTAAATGCCTTGAAAACCTTCCAGCACACTGATCATGATCACAGAAAAACAAATATTTCTTATGTGCATTGAACTTAGAGCCAAATAACCGAAACGTATCAAGTATACTCACATTAACATATCAAGTATACTCATATTAGAAATGTTTCAACATTTTATCTATTTAGTCAAAAATAGTAAAAAAATCAGAATTTATTAAATATTCATATATATAAGCCTCCAATCACAATTATATACATAAAAATGCATAAATAAATTGTAACAGTTTATATAATTGGTTGTGGGACTGCATCAATAACTACAGCCTTTTACAGCTTTGCTTAAGAGAATCTCCTAAAACCAGTCTCTGTACATAAATGTACATGTACATCTCTCATGGGTGTAAATGATTTAGAGAGATTAAGAGAATATCCTTTTAAAAACATCTTCCATATGTTTACTGATAGTAATAGTAGTAATAGTAAACATATCTTGTGATGCAAGATCAGCAGTACTCTCTTAATTTTTGTAGCATTCAAAGTATTCAAATGTTTAAAGTTTTTAATGATAGTATGGATTAAGGCAGTAAAATAAGTATATAAGGCTGTACAGTCACAGGCCAGGTAGAAGAGACAAAAATGAATAAGTGTTACTGATAGCACTAGCAGCATTTTAAAATAAAAAAAATAAGTACTATAGAATAATAGCATTCATCCATCAGAGCACATAAAAAATGCTGGTAACAGAAAGAATCACTCTTGTTTGTCAAACTCAGTTAATACATCCCATTAAAAAAAAGGGAGGCAAAAGAAGACTGTTTCTTCCACAGCAAATAACTGAGCAGACTTAGGGGAGAAACCTTCTCATGGCAGTGTGGCAAAGAGGAGAAAAAGGCAGTGAGAAAAGAGACAGCAGCTTATGCAGAACACTACTGGAGAGAAGTAAGGATCAGACAGACAGGAGTCAGTGGTGCTGGAAAGAACTTCCTAGGAACTAGGATGTCTGAACAGTTAGCCAAAAAATCAAGCCCAGAAATGGGACATCCCAGTGGAAAGGGAGGACAGAATTGGAAGGGTAAAAGTGAAAAATCTTTTGGGTTGAGATAAAGACAGTTCAGTAGAAAAAAGAAAAAGCTTTGTATGCAGGCAAGTGAAAAAAATTAATTCTTTCCCTACTGGCTATTGGGAGACAGGTGTTTCAAGGAAAGCACAGCTCCATCATGCGTTACAGTTACTTGGGAAGACAAACAAAGTAACTCCAAATATTTCCCGACTTGCACCTTCTCTCCCATAGCTCTTCTTGCTGAGTACAATGTCATGTGGTATGGGATATCTCTTGGGTCAGTTGGGGTCAGCTGTCCCATCCATGTCCCCTCCCAGCTTCTCATGCACTCCCAGCCTCTTTGCTGGTGGGGCATTGCATGAATCACAGAATCGCAGAATCATAGAACGGTTTGAGTTGGAAGATAATTTGAAGATCATCTAGTTCCAACCCCCCTGCCATGGCCAAGGACACATCCCACTAGACCAGGTTGCTCATATCCCTATCCTACCTTGCCTTGAACACTTCCAGGAATGGAGCATCCAAAACTTCCTTGGACAACCTGATAAGGCCTTGATGCTGTGAGCACTGCCTGGAAATAACTATAACTCTGATGTGTTATCAACACTGTTTTCAGCACAAGTCCTAGCCTTATGCAAGTCATTATGAAGAAAAATAACTCTATACTGCCAAAATAAGAATAAACCCCAAAAATAATATATTTACAGTTGAGTAAAAACCAAGAATATGAAAACAGAACAGAAAACAGAATTAGAAAATATGGTAGAATGAAGGAAAAATATTAAAAGCCTCAGCTTTTTGGCTTATTGGATTGTGTGCTCTTTGAGGATAGATGAAGCTTTACGAGGTTCTTTATCTTGTAAATCAGTGTTCTGAACAAAATGACAACTGAACATTTTTCTATACAGAATGAGTAAAATCAACAAGATACAGATTTGTATAGCAAGGCAATAGGTTGATGCATAATCTGAAGTGCTTTCTAAAGAGGATACCATAATTTTTTTTTTTTTTTTTTTTTTGCCAGTTAAAGGGTAAATATGTTGCTGATTAGCTGGCTGGCAGTTTCCTGCACCTGTTAGGGAGGGTAATACTTTTGTAGTGCACTGAATATGTGATTTTTGCTATTAACAGTAGAAGGCTTCAGGCTGACCTAGCAGCGCAGGGTCTCAGACTCCCCTTGGTCTGAAGTGGGTTTTTTGATTGCTGCCACCCCTGATCCAGCTTCAGCTCTAGGGATGGCCCCTCCCCTGAGGAGGAGGGGACACCATCCATCCTGCAGTCATCGCCAGGCAAATAGCCCTCTGTGTGCATGCTTGATGAGGCTTCAGCTGGCAGCCTGGGAAAAGAAAGTGGTTTGTTATTTCAAAAATATATTTAAAGAAGACAAGACAAAACAAAAAAATATGCACCCAAAGAAACCCCAGACTTGAGACAGGAGGAAGAAACATGTTCCAGTAAAAAGTTAAAATCTGCACCTCTAGTCCCCTATGTCATTTTGTTACTTCCTCTGGTTCTTGGTCTAGTTAAATCCATCCTACCTTTACCATTTAATATCCCAGTTCATCCTCAGCCTAAACACCGGCAAAAGGATAACACTGGTTGTTAAACAACAAGAAAGGCAAGAAAGTGTATCTAGAAGCTTTCTTACTTTTTGGTTCCATCTTCAATAGCAGTGTCTTTGGAGATGTAGCTCTAGCCATCCGGCAGCAGATACAGTGGTATTTACATGTAGCACTTAAATAACTCAGTCCAGTGTTAGTTCCTAAGAATTCATGCATTAAAAAATAACGTAGCTGGTCTGACTGATAATACTGCATATTGAATAAGGCTGAATTAATTAACTCACATTGCATTTGGTTTTGTTCACTCTGAATCACAGAATCATAGAAAGGTTTGGTTTGGAAGGGACCCTAAAGATAATCTAGCTCCAGTCCTCCATGCTGTGGGCAGGGACAGCTTCTACTAGACCAAGTTGCTCAAAGGCCCATCCACCCTGGTCTTGAACATTTCCAGGGATGCACAGCTTCTCTGGACAACCTGCTCCAGTGCCTCACAACCCGCACAGTAAGGAATTTCTTCCTAATATCTAAACTAAACTACTTCCTAATATCTAAGCTAAACTAAACTACTGCTCTGAAATTTGGGCAGTTTTAAAATCAAATAGACAGCTATAAGCAAAGTATTTGGGAAGATATGTGCATTCCCTATTGCTATCAGAATTATGGTTTTATTTTCTATACCCTCAAATATCTAATTTTGCTTTTTTATAAGTTTTTTTCTGGACCATTCAAGTCAAGAATAGGTAGTTAGTACATTTTGTTGGTAGATCAGCCAAACACTTTTTCTAGCTAACTTGTGCTGAGTGTATTTGTATTTGAATAATATTCTATAACACTATAGTATCTTTTTCCACTATAAAATGGGAAAAATAATGTTAGCAACAATGACACAAACAGCTAGAGCACTGAATTGGACCTGCCTGCACTTTCATTTTAATATGTAAGGGCTTTGAATAGCCAAAACTATGTTTTATAAAACCATAATGGGAACAATGAACTTCCTTAGAGAGAGAAATTATAATAAAATTAAAAACAAAATAAAAAAGCTTTTGTTGTTTCTTTTTCTCTGATTTTGTTATCAGTTCTCTGGGTTAAAACAATTTCTACACTTCCTGGGACCATAGGAAAAATGCCTTTCTGCTCTTCACCATGGTGTTTTAGCCCTCTGTTTTCTTTGTTTCTCACAAGTCGTTCAGTTTATGCTCATGCTGCTCATCCTGTTGCTCACACCTCTGCCTGGATTCTTGCAGTTTCAGTTGTACTCAGGAGTGATTTCACCCCTTCCCGCCAGCAGCTTTCTTCTAATCCATAGTGCAGTAGGAAGGAAAAGTTAAAACAGAAGGCATTCATTTTGTGCTGCTCACTCACCTATTTTATAAAGAATTTAACATATACTAGCTTATACTGGCATTTTATATCTAGTTAAAAAAATTACCTAACAAGTACTTAACTTTTCATTTGGAGCTCTCTCCACCTGACATACAAACTTCCTTTAAAAATTAAAGTTAAGTTTCATGTATAATGACATGCCACCAAAAGTTTGTTCTCTGGGTAGTATTTCCAGTCACAAGGTCACTGCACTGATAACACTACTGTTCAGTATACTAATCTTTCTCTCTGGGCTAGTGATTAATTACCATTGATGGAGAAAGCATAATATAATTAATTACACATTTTTCTTTGCTTTTCAGAATTGGCATAGAAAGATGAATATATTTAAAATCTCAAAATACAGGGTTTACTACAAGATATTAACTGACGTAATATAAACACACAACAAATTAACTTATTATTCACTGTAATGGCTGCAGTTCCACATTACATCTGAATTTACCATAGCCATTTAGAAATGACACCTTTCAGACACTGAATATTTCAGTTTTATATCTGAAATATTACAAAGAGTCCTGGCTAAAGATCTGATCCCTTGGCAGGACCCATTAGTGTCTATCTATACTTAACAAGGTAGATGTACTGGTCTTGGCTGATGTAGAGTTATTTTTCTTCATAGTGGCTAGCATGTGGCTGTGTTTTAGATTTTTGCCAGAAACAGTGCTGATAACAGGTATGTTTTTGTTTCTGCTGAGCAGTGTTTGCACAGCATCAAAGTCTGTTCTGCTCCTCACACCACCCTACCAGAGAGGAGGCTGGGAGTGCCCAAGGAGTGGGGAGGGGAACAATGGGATATCCCACACCCTATGATAGTGTGCTCAGCAATAAAACTAGGTGGGAGGTTAACCAGGAAGCAGCTGCTGGGGGGATCGATGGGTGTCATTTAGTTGGTGGTGAGAAATTGTTTTCATTTGCATCACTGTCTTTCTCTCTTTCTCTGTCTCTTTCATTCTTGGTGTCTACAAAATTGTTCCTCACAGATTCTCACTCTGCTTTTCTTTGGCTGCAATTAGATCTGCCTAATTACTTCCTTTTTATTTCTTAAATATCTTATCACTGAGGTGTTACTGTCATTCCTGATTGGCTCGGCCTTGGCCAGCAACACATTTGTCTTGGAGCCAACTGGCGTTGGCTCTGCCAGACATAAAGGAAGCTTCTGGCAGCTTCTCACAGAAGCCACCCCTATAGCCCCCTGCTGCCAAAACTGAGCCACAGAAACCCAATATATACATTTAAAAGGAAGGGCATCTGACAAAACTCATGAAGATAAATGGATTGGACTGGCTCTTAACTGAGCTAAACAGATAGGGATTAGTTTAATTGTAGAAATTCTTTCATGTAATCAACGGAAATCTGATAGCCCTGAGATTAAAAGAGCCTTGTTTAGGAATTAATTTTAAGGACAACAAGAGTGTTCTGTTGTGTACCACATAGTAATGGTATGTGTAAGAAGGGCATTATGTGGGTTTCTATAATTCTATATGTTAAACTGAACATATAAAAATATTACCAGTATTTTTAACAACTGAATTTTTATACTTGTCTTCACTCTCCAGCTTTACTTTGTTTACTACCTACTGTGTATCTTGGTTCTTGATTGTATCAAATGGCAGTCACTTGTTTCATTTACACTGAAAATAAATCTCTCTCCTACTAAATACTTCCTTTTTTATCTCAACCCTGAAATATTATTGCTCTGTTCTGACACAAGTACAAATAAGTGATTGTATAACAAATGTATAACATATGTATAAGATATGCTGGGTTTTTTCCTGAAATTATCCACTATGCCTTATGCATAACTACTCTAGAAAATATTGATTTTTCATTAGAGGAACAATAAAACAAAAGCACTGAAATCATATTAAAGGGTAGTATGCTAATATGATCTTTAGCATATTTTACTCCTTGGGAAGATAAATGTTTGCATAAATATGGAGTTCAGAAATACTTCAATTAAAAATAGAAACTACTTATTTTAATCAGTAACCTCAGACATTTATGTAAATGTCACTATGTAGTATCGTAAGAAACTGAGTGATGTTTCTCAGTGTTTTCAGAAATGTCCTTCTTCTTTAAATGTATTATCATTTTACCACGGCAGTGTAACTAAGGAAGACCAGCAGGTATAAAGTTAAATTAAACAAAGAAGGGCTGGGAGTTTTCTGTCATTCCTTTTAGTTTGGTGAAGGGTTTTATTTTCTTCATGTGTAAAAAAACCAGAAAATTCTGAAAATAAGGTTCAGCTCCTTAAATTAAAATTAATTATCTTTCATATTGGTCAGTGAGATAGTCTTTACTCATTCCTGCTTTTTAATCTTCCACAATTTTTTTTAATTGAAGTAAACTAAACAAGAATGCCTTATATTGAAAGACCAACGTGAACTGATCCTACTGATGAAGTTTTTAATTTTTGACTTTTATCAAGATATCCAATCAATCTGATAACTATTTTTTTTTCAAACTGAAGTTTTCTGAATCAACTATCTCCCATCAGAACATGGTTTCTGCATTTATCTTCCTGAAAATTTGAACAATATATCATAGCATTGAGTAGCTGATCATTCATCAGTGAGCACTAAAGGGACTTCAGTATTTTCAGCAAATGTCTCTTTTTGGGTCTGACTGAGGGAAGAATTACTTCCGTTGAAATTGCTGGCAACAGAAATATACAGTGTTTATGGCATATACTATGCCTGTACTATGTTTTTATTGATATCAAAGTAAAATAGAAGGTTATGTTTTGAATCTATGCAGTTAAGAGAATTTGCCTTGCAAATTTTTCTCTTTTTTTTTTATTTTTAATTTAAGTCTTAGGTCTCCAGAACATGCAAAAACATTTTAAAATATGCATGTGGAAGTTGGACTCTTGTGTTGATGCGCTGATAATTGCTTAAATATTGCCCTTGTTCAGAGACTTGAATTTGATATCAGATTATAAAGATCTATTTTTGTCCTGTTCCTCTTTATCTTGTTTTTAACAACAACATTCAAGAGGTCAATAAATCCTAATATGGTTTTGAATTTAAGTATTTATTTAAACATATCTAAACAAGAGGCACTGATGATGACAAAAATTTGTAAATTTTAAAATGAGAATTTAGAATTAATTCACAATTTTACACAATTTTTTAAAAGGGTTTGATTCATAGTAGGTAGATAGATTTTCAAATTTAGGGGACCAGTTGTTCATCTTTTCCAACCAAAGCTTGTTATATTGCTTATCTATATATGAAGGCTTCAGTCTACTTCTATATGGTTAAAAAATTATCTTTTAAAGAACATTGATGTGAAGACATCAGCAACTGTTGAATTAAATTCTTTCATGATACCAGAAGTATCACTAGTAAAAATGTGTGAGGTGTTTCTCACTTTATATGATTTTGCTTCTCTCTTTAGTTTTTTGCTTTTTTTACACACTTCTACACTGAATTAATGATCCCTTTAGTGCTTGATATTTTCCTCATCCAAGAGCTGTAAGCAAGTCATCTTTCAGTCTTATTTAGTAAATAGATTGAGTGTTACATGAGGTTTGGGAGGGATAGAATAAAAATCTTAAAACACAAATCCTTCAGAATTCTGTTTATTGCCTTGATTTGTCAAACTTGTCAGGCATGGATGTTCAGCTGCAAGAGCACTGCTCTTGCCTTTTACATAATATATTGAATAAAGTGAATTGTAGAGTAGAGGAATGTCAAAGAAACAATTAGCACCAATGATTCAGGAAAAAACACTGAATTCTTCCTAAAAGACATTGATATGACTTCTGTTTTAGACTACGGGTGAGTTGTTGCCTCAGTATCTTCATTTAAATTGATCCCATTTGACCTGGTTAGGTTATAGTCTATCAGTTTTCACTAAATGAAATGTTTCTTCCCAAATTAACGATATTTTTTTTCTGTCTTTGCATGGAGATGCCAAGGAGAAAAAAATAGAAAAGATATATATAGATATATAGATATATAGATATATTTTATTATTTGTCCTTGATATATATCTCATGGCATGACTGACAAATTTCCTTATATTTTCTCAGGATTTTCTCTATTCCTCTTCTAGCTACTTTTAGTCTTCCCTTAAAATAATGTTGCACTTTTTTTTTTTTTTAATTTTTTTTTTTTGGCAGAACAATTACCTTTTTCTAGTTTTGCTACAAATGAACATAACATTACCAAAAAGGGCCCTCTTTCATCTGGTTTTCCCAACTGTCCTATATTTTTCTGTGCTATTTTGTTTATTTTGTCTTTCCTTGTTCTAATAATTCTATTGAGAGCCATTGTTTAACAAAAGGCTAAGAAATATTTTGGTCACTTGGTAATGGTGACTGAAAAAATGGAGAGGATTGAATAGATTCAGGGGTAGAAACAATGGCAGGAAAAACTCATTAATCCACTCAGCTAGTGAGACTTCTCTTTCTAGCTGTCCTTTGGATAGAGCAAAGTGAGTCAACTGTTTTTCTCATTTGTCTTACCCTATTTAGTAATGTGGATGGGATAGGAGCACCCATTCTTGTCAAATGTGCCTAATAAAAGGAAAAAAAAATAGGATAAGCATTGATATATAACCTCATCTTTGAGTACTGCTGGGGTACAAAGTTGTACTGAAGTAGAACATGATAGCTAAATAGTAAATTGAATTATGAGAGAATTGACCAATCCCACTTACTTCATGTTGCAGATGTTCTCTTGTATATGCACCAATCAATGGCCTTGTTCTGACGAATGACCTTCTTAGCTTTTCCTATTAGCAAGCCCTAACATCTGCAAGTTGCAATATACTGTAATTTTGTTACTATGGTGATGAAGGATAGCAAAAAATTTGCGAAAGATTTTTTGACTGTCCTCTGATGCTAAAGAGAAGTGAAAAATCTGTAATAGAAGATAGATCCAATTTATTTTGCCCTATTGGAATAACTATTTCTACTGAACTGAGGGATGGAAAATGTGTTTTGACCCTTTTTCTGCTGAGGGGATTTTCTTGTATAGTGTTTGTTGCATCAGCTGTTTTGGTATATAATAAATAATAAATTTTGATCTCCTATTAAGTGTTATTCCACATACTTACAGTTTCTTTACATAGCTATTGGTAATGAAATTATTAGAGGTTCACATCTATTAACTGGTTTATAATTAGTTAGTTATGTTTACCTTATAGTTTACAATTTGGGTTAAAAGTATTCTGTTTACCACTTCAAAATTATTCATCTTTTTGTTAAGTATATTTTATTCTTTTATGAATATCTATTTTTAATTCAGTGGACTCAAGTGACTAACAAAATGTGGAATCAATACATATTATTTCTTCAGCAGGGATTTATTATGAACGTAATGTTATTGCTACAGCAAATTGCTGAAAAATTCATCTGATGTAATTTGTAAGTATGTGCTAGGGAGTTGCTTTGAATCAGAGCACCAAAGCACAAAATATGTAAAAAGCATATTTGCTACATAATTTTCCTGAAGTAAATGGAAGTAGATTCTTAGCTGCTGGCTGAATGTAAGCAGGCTGCTGCCCATTCTACTTCTCTGGCTGAGACTGTGTATGATCACTGCAGTCTCTTTTCTTTACTACTTCTGTGTTACCAGCTTTCCTAGTGGGAAGCAATGGACCTTTAAATTGGACTAACCAGCAACTAGAATGATACCCAGATCTGGAATGACTCAAGCTCTGAGCCAGCAAGTTGGAAAGAGTTTCAGGATCTTGGTATAGATCTCATAGATAAAATCTATGCTTATTTCTCAATGAGGGTTTATTTTTGTATTTAGAAAATGAGGGAGTGTGTATGTTTGCTGTTGAACTTCAATACTGACTAGCGAAAGAGGAGGAAAAAGGCTGAGCCATCGTTGCTGTTTAGTTGATGTGACTTCTGTTTGTGTTTATGCAAGGGAAAAGACATTGTTCTTCCTGTTGATCCATATGGCCAATGTGTCTGCATTTTGTGTGTGTGATTGTGTGTTTGCTTACTGAGAGCACATTCAGTTTTGCTACTGGCTGGATCTATAAATAGAAATGAGAACAACCTCCCTGGTCTGAGAGTACACTGGATTCAGCTTCCCCTAGTAATAACCACCATGAGAGAAATAGTGAATGACTATTCAGTGTCTTCTGGGATTCTGATTCTAGTTCACCTCCTTCCTTTGTTACAGATGAATTTAGTCCTTCCCATAGATTTCTACCACATTTATTCACCAAAACAAACAAAACATACAGGAATATATTAAATTCTTTGCTTTTTAAATGGTGATACCATATAGATGTCTCAGTCTTGGAGCTTTGCAGTGTAAATAATTTAAAAAAATGCAATAAATAAAAGCCTCTCAATGTTTAAAAAAATTATTAAAAAAAGAAAATAAATAATAGAAAAACACAATAACAAATCATAGTAAAGAAGTTAAAAAGTTATGTTTATGGGCAGCATGTCAAGAGGAACCATTCACTCAAACACTGTAATTTTTTATGTTTATTTCTTTTAGGTCCTTTTTGTGAGAAACCTGGTGATCCTTGTGAATCTCAGCCATGCCTAAATGAAGGCATATGCCAGTATAATCGGTCTGGATATGTTTGTGCTTGTCCTTCTGGATTTCTTGGTCACAACTGTGAAATTGATATCAATGAATGTTCTTCAAGGCCATGTCAGAATGGAGGCACATGTATTGATTTGCCAAATGTGCGTATAAACTTTAGAGATCCCTATTTGAACATAGAATCATAAAAGCATGGAATCATAAATTTTTTTGGGTTGGAAGGGACCTTTAAATATCATCTATTTCCAACTTTTCTGCAGTGGGCAGAGACCCTTTACACTAGATTAGGTTGCTGAAAGTCCCAGTGAACCTGACCTTGAACACTTCCAGGGATGGGGCATTTACAGCTCTTCCCCTGTCATTGTTTAGCAACAATGAGGATATGTGGGATGGTGTTAAAGGCCCTACAGAAGTCAAGGTAAATGGAATCAGTTCCTCTTCCCTTACCCATCAGTGCAGTCACTACATCATAGAAAGCCACCACTAGTCAGACATCATTGTGAAGCCGTGGTGGCTGTTTCTAATCACCTCCCTGTCATCCATATGACAAGCTTCCAGGAGGATCTGTTCCATGAAAGTGTAAAAAAATTTAATTCTAATGTATGATTCTGTGATAAAAAGCCCAAATTCCACATTTCAGTTCAGTTGTTTGGTGATCACTTAAGGATCTACCTTAAAGAGCTACCAATGTTTTTTAATTTCTTTTTTCCTCTCTCTAATAAAATCTTCTGACATAAAACACGTCAAAATGTATCATTCTTTCATTAGTATGACTTATTGCAAATAGCAGTGATTGTACAGAACCAAAATAGTGAAAGAAGAATTCAAAAGCTTAGCTATCTCATACCAGTGATACATACTCATGCACAGAGAAAAAAAAAGGACATCTAAATTGCTGAAAAAATGGATAAATTCCTGTCATGCAACTTGTTTAAATATTTTGTCTATTAGATATACTAGCACATACTATTTTGTACAATAAACAGATACAGTAATTTGTTTCACACATATAGACATGTCTCAACAGATATTGAAGTTTCCTGATTATACCTTTAGGACCATTTCTAAAGAAACACCTGAGCACTTCAAATTTTCCTAGGGGTACCAAACCCTTTATTCTTTTTTCCTTTACTTTCTGACTTCAAAAGGCCTATAAAGAGCATAACTTTATATAGAAAAATAAGAGTGCGAGTATCAGCTCTAAGGAATATTTTGTTTTGTAAAATGACTTACTTTTCTTACTGTGCAAATTAGGAATTGCAGCAACTGACAGATGTCTTCCACGATAATAGTCTCTGTGCCTCATAATGAAGGAGAAAAAGGATACACATAATTTTCTTTCCTCCTCTAGTTGCTGAATACTATTTGGTATCTAATGTACTGTGTGTACTGTTACTGTTTGATAGTTGTAAACATTATATTGGAAAAAAAAAATCAGAAATGAGGAAAAGCCTAAATGTATTATAAAACCCCTTCTTGATTCAGTTATGAAATCACAGAGCCAGCCAATTTTAGAACTGATGTATTTCCAGCTAGCAAACCCAAGTCCGGTATAATCTGTGCTGGAAGGCCTATTGCATTTGTCCTAAATCAAGTTTGTAACCTATCTGAGGCTAGAACTGCTTTTTGTCCTATCTTTCTGGACTGTTTAATATGATGAAATCCTGGCCTTTTTAGAATCTCTATAGAAATGGAAGTAAACACTAATTTTTGTATTGCCTTGGGTATCACAATTATTTCTAATTTCCTTATCTCCTATAGGATGTGGCATGTATCTGTCTGCCAATATTTACTGGCAAATTCTGTGAGAGAATACTGAATCCATGTGAATTATTGCCTTGTTTAAACAATGCAACTTGCATAGCTCAACAGCAGAACTACAACTGCCGGTAAGACTGGAAATTAACTTATGTCAGTACTTTGTTGGCTCACCTGGTGATATCCCATAGATTGCAGAAAGAAAAGATGTTGTCATTCACAGAGAACACAGAAAACTATAAACTTCTCTTTTAAAATATTTAAATTTTTTTTTGGTGCTTTATTGCATTAGTCTTCTTGAAAACTCCTAAAGTGATACAGAAAGATTTAAAGTATTTAAGGGGCTAAAAATTGTTCCATTATTAATACTGTAAGATAAAACATATAAATCCTGACAAATTGATGATAAATGAAACATTTATACTACAGGGGCCACTCCCTTTCAGGGTTTATGATGTTTATGTTTTCTCTGAAAAAATAAGACAACCTATTTAATATCTAGTTCACAGTCATGCATTAGTAGACCTTAGGCTGATCCTTCAAGTAGCATATGAAAAACTGTTTTATTCAGAAAAAACATGCCAAAAATTATCCACTTGAAAATAACAGAAGTGACCCAGTATATAATTTATTTTCATTTTAAATAAGTTTTTAGAGTTTTTCTTTTTAATGTCACTAAGGATTACAATTTTTCCTCTTCTCTCTTCCTTGGCTTTTGTCTGGCTTCCTGAGTAAGTTCTGCTAAGCATTACTGAGGTGCAGTAAACAACGTTCAAATTTTAGAATATTCATAAAAGCAGAGAATTGAAAGCTGTGATACACAAAAACCTGACATCACATTATTAATGAACCTAGAAACTGCAAAAAAAGATGTATAGAACACAAATTTACAGTTCATCAGCAAAAATTAAATTGAAAAGTCCAGAATTAAAAATATAAGTAGAACTATGTTTACAATTCTCCCAAAGAAGAAAATACTTAAAATTTTATTTATACTTACTCCTAAATACAGAAATACATATAAACACACATATACAAGCACACATACAAGTTAAATCTTCCCATATAGACATGTACAGCACAGAACAACAGTGTTATCATTCGTTTCCCAATTCTTTAAACCAAGATATAAGCTAATAATTTATTATTATATAGTGGGTCTTTCACACAGTATGTTGGTGCATGAATAAGTAGAAAATCATGCTTTGACGTTTACATTTAAAAACATGCATATCATGAATAATTAATATCAAGATGTAGATTGCCTTTATTAACAAAAACAAAACAAAAGTAATAAAAAATTATCCTGTCCCTGTGTACAACGCAGATTAAATAATTAACATTGCTCATTCAAAGTCTTAAGTGAAGATTTGTTTCGGTTTTGGTAATCATTGTCAAATACTGTATGTTGTGTCTCTGTCCAATCACCTCACAATATGAAGCATGTGCTTCATTCAGTGTAATACTAGTACAACAATACTACTACTACATTCAATTTAATACAACATGTAGTATTGCTACGTGATCCACTTTTATAGCATTTTAACGTTATAAATAAATGTAATGGCATTTAGCTTACATACATATACAAGTTCAAATAATAGCTGTTTTGACCTCTTTACTTCATTATGGGTTTTTTTTTGCTTCCCCTTATCTTATGTGGTTTTCCTCATTCTTCTTATATCCATTACAGTCTAAGCTTTTATCTACACATTCTTTCTTCTTTGGAAAAACAGTTATTTTCCACTTTAAACATATAACGAGGCTGACTCAGTTTAATTTTCTCCACTTCAGTTATGATATATGACTATCTTGTAACATAATTCCACCCTTTCAGTCTGATATCACACACAACTTTGTGCTAAGAATCTAATAGTAGCATTTTTTCTTAAATGTAAAAAATTAAGCTGAATTCAAATAGCCAGTGAACAAGAATATCCATCACAATAAACTGTGATTGTTTTCTTTGTGTCTTCTTCTATCTTTCATGTTCTTTAGGACAACTAAAAGTCACAAAAATTGTGAAAGGGGGTTCTGAGAAAATTTGTTCTGTTAGTGTTTTCTCTGTAACTTTACTGTCAACTTTTTTTGCTCTTAGTTTACTCTCACCTTCCGTGACACAGGCATATTTATTGCAAAAAAAAAAAAAAAAAAAAAAAAGAAAATCCAGCTTCTAACATTTCCTTATTAGATTATCTGTTTAATGAAACCATCATAGACTAGCTAAAGAGATTAAAGCAAAAAAGCTAGGATCTCTTTCACTTCTCTGAAGATCATAGGTAAAAAAATCACTAAAACAAATGTAATTTAATTGCTCTGATTTTGGTTTAGATGTTATTTGAAAATTAAATTATAACAAAACATAGAAAAAACTTTGTTATTATTGTTTTATGTTCCTTTTATATGTAAATTTAATGTATGGATACATTATGCTATAGTATAAAGGACAAAAGATATGCTATCTGTTGATATGAGTACTTTTGTTTAGAGGGAAAAATCAGAATGTAACTATCTGATATCCCTGAACATGCTGAACTAAAAGCAAGTAAATATTATGAAAAACTCCTTTTAGCTACAATACATGAACTGGAAATTTGTTAAGAATAGACTTCACAAGAATTTTGAAGTCAAGTACTTGAAATGGCAGCACTATAATTGCACAGATCACCTTTTTCGAGATGAGAATGAGGATTATGTAGTCCATTGCTACTTGCATAGAGTGTCCTTCTGTGGTTGTGACTAGCCTAAAAATGTATAACTGTTTAGAGAAGTTTTTCCCATATTTATCTAACTCTGTCCAAATGGTCCTATGTGTGAATTGTGTGGATGGTCTCCAGCGATTTCTGATTAAATCCAACCTGTTTAATATTTAACTAAGGTTAATTAGTGACTTAAGCCTCTGGACATGCCAGATGTGTCTGTGCATTCTTCAGAGGCAGAGCCACACCCACTGATAGATCTCTTTAACTGATTTAGAAAGTATGGTCAACTCAGGCACTTTCTATTGAATGTTGTTGCCTGGTTAATTGCTATAGAAAATATATTCTTTATTTTTGTATGCTGCATAACTCTGAGAGGCTCAATACATTTTGAAACCAGGGATGAGATTAGTTTTTTTTTAACGGGAAAAAATAAGCAAATGAGTGACTCTCATATTTATTAGGAGCAAGAACATAGGAGAAACAGAAGCAAATCTGTATCATGTTCATGCTTTCCAGCTTCTGAACTGAGTCATTTGACAAAGTACCCCTTGGAAAAAGCTAAGAGGGAAATATCCCATCTATTACTTTGGGATTCCTTCACAAATACAAATTTTCATCTTGCTGGCCATTTCCTTTCTTTTCTTAAATCTTTTCTTTCCATGATACTAGAAAGAGCCTTTAGACAGAGGAGCATGCTATATATAAATCTCATGTTTTTAATTTGTGTATATGGGATTTTTTTTTAAACACTGGAGGGCTACACAAGAGAAGGATTTTCTTCTTCTACTACTACTAAGTGTTGACATGAAGCAGAACAAATTTCTGTAGTTCCTTTTACCATAGAAGACTTACCCACAGCTCCGTTGGCATCACATGGAACTAGCAAACCATCACACACACAAAAAAAAGCTAGTTTTCTTCTTTAAAGAAAATACTGAATTGCAATTAAACAAACACAAAACCAACTATGCATTGTTCTCTCTACATTGTTCCATATTTAACTAAGCATGTCATTATTTACTACCATTTAATCATTAGCAAAGATTGACATTAATTACTTTAAAACTCACTTATCATCATATTTCTAATTTTTCCTCTTTGATGCTTTAATTGAACTATTCTTTTTAACAGTTTCCCAAAACCTTGTTACTTTGTTTATAGCTGTTTATTAAATATTACCCTATTCTGTTTGGTTTGTTTTTCTGGAAGATTATATTGATATGAAAATGCTTTAGTCAATGAAATTAATTATTTTATGGGAAAGTAAAATTATACAGAATCATGCAACTGATTTTTAATTCCTTGAAAACATATTCTGTGTATTTTAAATAACATATGAGATCTGTTTTGTTACTGCAAGAATATTATTTAATAGAATTATGAAATGTAATTAAATACAATTAACTTTTAAAATGCAAGTTCTCTAAAATACACTTGTGTATTTGCAGCTGCATGCCAGGATTCACTGGAAAGAATTGTGAGGAAGTAATTGACTACTGCAGTCTGCTCAGCATCAACTGTCTGAATGAAGGATTGTGTCTTAATATAATTGGAGGATTCACTGTAAGTAATTTAATACATGTTAAAGTAATTCAGTGTTCCAAAGTATAAAAGCTTCCGACAAGCAGAACTTGAAAAGCATTCATTACTCTAAGAGACAAGAGGGGCATATTTTATAGGTTTTATTTATTTAAATCAATAACACAAGGACAATTCACTTGGGTAATATAGATTTTTTTTATTACTTTACTACTGAGACTGTGTTTAATACTATATCAAGTAAGGTAACTGAAGGATATTTTTATAATAAAAAGAATATATAACTAATTGTGGTCCAGTGCTATTACCCACAAAGATGATAATCTCAGCTGTGTTTCAGCCTTTAAATATACATTGCTTAAATTAAGAACATCTGTTGCCATTGTTTTAACCAGAATCAAATTACTTTCCTAAACATAAACACATTTAAACTTAATAAAATCTTAAAAGTTTTATGATGAAACTGTGGTGTGGGAGGTTCATTCAAACTGACAATTTGGAAAAAAAAAAAAAAATCTGGTTTCTTTTGACTCTCAGAATAGCTCCTGAAAATGTTAAGCAAAATCCATCATGTAGCAAGATTCTTCTGGCCATAGCTTGTAAAAAAGACAGGAAATAATAGTTTCTCCAGCAGCAGTATTAGGGAACTTCAAGGTTACTCAACAACCACTTGTTCTGCGAATAACAGTTGATGATCATAGAATCACAGAATGACTGAGGTGTGAAAGGACCTCTGGAGGTCACCTGGTCCAACACCCTGCATAAGCAGGGTCACATAAGCAGGGTCACTTAGAGCCATTTATCTAGTCCCATCCACTTATCTGTTTGGGCATTCAGACAAAATATATTAGGATTACTGTAATTCCTTACCTCATGGAATAGCACGAGTGGTCCTTTCTGTACGGGAAAGGGAGCTGGAACCAAAGGTGACAGCAAAGCCAGAAGTGATGGTGACGTCACCAACAAAGAGCACAATCCCAGAAGTCCATCAGACTTCTGATCACCAGACAAGTACGTGGTGATGAAGCAGGTTTGTTGTCAAGCTGGGTAGCTGGTTCAGCAGATGAAAATCATCAAGATACAAAGCTGCATCCATGCATACTGAAAAAAATCTGCTCTGGAAAGGAACTAGTTCAAAGGCCTGAGCTTAAATTCTCAGGATATGTGATATATATCCATTAAATGCATGGATAAATGAGTAAATGAATGGAATTGTGGACATCTCAGAGGCGAGCTCTGTTTTCTCAGTAGGATTATCCAAGATGATCCATGATGCTGGGCTGCATCAGAGCTCAGCTTGAACACCAGCATTTAAACACGTAAGAGGAGAGAAAGAGGTTACCAAGGAAGCATTGCAGAGAAAAATAATTATAGGCTGGTCAGGCCAATTAGAATCTATTGATATATTCAAGGTCCTGGCAGTTTCTCTGAATAGTTCTTGTATGAAACAGAAGATTTCACAGTTTATGTATTTAGACTTGTCCGTTATGGCCAACTGTCAGAATGACAGTTGCAAAAAACCTTACAATTCTGTTAAAGATAAAATTTGGATTTTTTTTTTCCAAAATTAGAAAAAATACAAGCTGATTAAAATATTACTATATTATTGGATTTATAGGCTTTAAGATCTGTGATGTAGTTGCTCTTTTAATTTAAATATTTTCCTTAGATTTTTTCATGAACCATATTAAATTAACTAAAATATGAATGGTCAAATGGGAAAATAATTATAAATTAAGAATTATTGTCTCCTATACTTTTAATGAACCTCATGGCAATTTGGTTTTGGACTAATTATTTGAAGTACTTTGGCATAGTAGGAAATATGAAAGTCTGTTGAAATCATACAGTCATAGAACGTTAAGGGTTGGAGGGGACCTTAAAGATCATCTAACATCAACACCCCTGGCCCTGGGCAGGGACACCTCCCATTAGACCAGGTTGCTCGAGGCCATATCTAGCCTGGCTTTGAAAACTGCCATAACTTTCCTGGGCAACCTGTTCCAGTGTTTCACCATTCGCACAGTAAAAGCTTTCTTCCTAATATCTTGTCGCAGTCTTGTTCTCGGGAGGGGAACAGACCAGCGACGGGGGTTCTTGCCTGCTTTGTGAGTTGTCAGAGCTAGCAGCAGCAAAAGCTTTGAGGTTAGGTTCACCTGCGCCACGCCCGCAAAGAAGACACGGAGACGAAGTGAACACCTAGAAAGCCAAAGCTGATCCACTTTATTAACAAAATGGGGGGGCTTTTTATACCCCCTGGGGAAGAACAGTCTGGAAAAGAGGGGGTGACTAGGCGGAGCATGCAAATCCGCTACATTCTATAGGGTAAAGGGTAATGAATAAACATATGTGGGTGTCAACTGGGGAGGAGAGAACTTAGGATAACATGATTGGATGGTACCTCGGGGTAAACCAACCAATAGGGAAGTGTTGCCAAGCCTGACAGGGCTTACAGGCTAGGGGGGCAGAAGAAGGGAAAATGGGGGATGGTCAACCTAATATTAGGTTTAAATGAAGAATACAAGCTACTACACAAAAGTCCTTGAGGCACACTTAAAGTCCAGTTCTGGGGTGATTTCTCTGTACTTTCCACACATCGAAGTTGGTTTCCTTCTCTCTATTCTTCCTCCATTCATCTGTATCAGTGCAGGTCCCATTTCCAACAATATCTAACGTAAATTTCCACTCTTTCAATTTGTGTCCATTATTCCTAGTCCTATCACTACAGCTCCTGATGAGAAGTCCCTCTGGGCCTTCCTGTAGTCCCCTTCACATACTGGAAGGTTGCTAATGTAGTCTCCACACAACCTTCTCTTCTCCAGGCTGAACAGTCCCAACTTTCTCAGCCTATCTTTGCAGAGGACATGCTCCATCCGCTTATCAACTTTGTGGCCTCCTCTGGACTTGCTCCAGCAGTTTAATCTCCTTTTTAAGTTGGGGGCACCAGAAGTGTACACAGTAGTCCAGGTGGGGTCTCACAAGAGCAGAGTAGAGGGACATAATCACCTCCTTTGACCTACTGGTCACACTTAGTTTGCTGCAGCCCAGGACACAGCTGACTTTCTGGGCTGTGAGCTCACACTGATGGCTCATGTCTAATTTTTCATCAACCACCACCCCAGAGTCTTTCTCTGCAGGGCTGCTCTCAGTCACTTCTCTACCCAGACTGTAGCTGTGTCTGGGATTGCCATGACCCAGATAAATCATAGAATCATAGAATGTGCTGAGTTGGAAAGTACCCATTGAGTCCCATCCCTGGTCCTTCCCAGGACACACCAAGAGTCACACTATGTACCTGAGAGCAGTGTCCAAACGCTTCTTGAACTAAGAAAGTGCCTGTTCCAGCACTCAGCCACACTCTGGGTGAAAAACTTTTTTCCTCATGCCCAAGCTGAACCTCCCCCAGTTCAGCTTCCTGACATTTCTTCAAGTTCTGCTACTGGTCACAAGAGTAAGGAGATCAGTACTTGCCCCTCCTCTTCCCCTCATGAGCACGTTAAAGACCATAATGAGGTCTCCCTTCAGTCTCCTCTTCTCTGGGCTGAACAAACCAAGTGACCTCAGCCACTCTTCATACGATTTCTCCTCCAGATCCTTCACTGTCTTTGGAGCTTTCCTTTGGATGGATGCTCTTTAATACCTTAATGTCTTTTTTATGTTTACGGTTCCCAAAACTGCCACAGTATTCAAGGTGAGGCTGCACCATTGCAGAGCAGAGCAAGACAATCACCTTCCTCCACCAGCTGGCAATGCTTTGCCTGATGCCCCCCAGGACACGGTTGACCATCCTGGCTGCCAGGGCACTGCTGACTCAGATTAAACTTGCCGTCAACCAGAACCTCCTGGTCCCTTTCCACAGCACTGCCTTCCAGCATCTCATTCTCCAGTCTATGAACACAAACAAGGTTGCCCCATTCCAGGTGTAGAATCTGGCACTTTTCCATGTTGAACTTCATGTGGTTGGTGATTGTACATCTCTCTAATTTGACGAGGTCTCTCTGAAGGGCCTCCCTACCTTCACTATAACTCTTTGGGTCCGACCTGTGAGCCAGTTGCTCACCTATCCCATAACATGGTTATTCAGCTGTACAATGGACATTTTGTCCAGAGGGATACTTTGAGAGATGGTATCAAAAGCTTTGCTGAAGTCCAAAAAGGTTATATCTACTGTCTTTCCTAGGTAGGTGGTTACCCTGTAGTAGAAGGAGATTATGTTTGACGAGCAGGACTTTCCCCTCATGAAGCCGTGCTGGCTGTGGCCAATTACTATGTTGTCCTCCCAGTGTTTTTCAGTACTTCCCAAACTAATCTTTTTCATGATTTTAATGGGCACTGAAATGAGACTGACAGGCCTGTAGTTTCCAGAGTCCCTCTTCTTCTTCTATGTGTGCAGATGACCACAGAAAATGGTACTGTAATTAATAATATACAAATGTGATCAGTATTTCTTGGTAGGCTGCACTACTTAGAAAAAAGTGTGTTCTAGGAGAGGCAAATGCAATGCTGTCTGCATAGGAAAAGGAATATGAGTTGCACAGTACTGACTGTTCCTGCTAATCAATGACAAAGAAGAGAACTTTCAGCTCAAAGTGGAAATTAAAACCTAACACCACATCATTGATGAAGACAGAAAGACAATCCCTGTAGTTAAGAAAATGAAGTACTTGTATATATAGAAGCATTTGCAAGTAGTCATACTTCTATGACTGTCAGTGGAGGGTCATCATAGGCAGCTATATTGTTCATGGTTCTGAGCAGCTGCTTCTTCCATGCACTATTGATTATACAAGTGGCATTTTCAAAAAATGTTTAGGTAACATGATGTAATGCTCTGTATCAGCAGTTTCCCATCAGATCAATGCCAGGTCACATCTGTCCTGTCCTAGTGAATAACTCCATCAAACATTAAATTTCATGAGGATCTGCTACTGTGGAATCCAAACCCCATAATTCCCACAGAAAGGTGAAGGCCTTTTTGTGGATTGCTTCTAGTACTCAATGCAGCAGACTTGTTCCACTGATATTAAAAGGTTAGGAAAGGGATTCTATTTCCCAGAGTTGCCATGAATAATGGAAACATAAAAAACCCTCCACTTTATTTAGTTTCTGTAGAGGGTCAAAGGTATGATGTTTCCTTTGTTACATAGTTTCTAAGCACAGAAAGATAAGATAGCAGCTTTAACTCAGTTTAAGAAATCTGGATATGGATATCATTTGGGCATATGATTTTAACTGGAGACAAACACAATGTTTTAACGTAATGCATCTTCCACCGTCACAAAATGCTGCTATATAAAATTCTATTATTTACTATTGATTCGTCAATTACTGCAAGAACTCTGCTATTGAATTTCTCCTATTTTGCAGCTACAATGTTGGAGTCACTTTTAAAAATCTATATAATCACAGGTAAAGTTCTGAAGAAAATATAATGCTTTCCTATTTTTATATTCATACCATAGGAAAGCTTTTAATTAATGCTATCCTGGTTTGTCAGCTTTATAATAAATAACTCCACCTACTCAGTAATAGAAGACAGAGGGCACTATTTTAAGAAAAAAAATTAAATTAAAACAGGTTTAACATAACCCATACTTATACAATCATTGAAGTGTGAACTATTTTCAGTTTTTAACAGTTTATTCAAGAAAAATATTACTCTACATTATTCTGACAGTATGATAACTTGCTTCTAAAAAGTATTTTTATAAAATGTGCCCACAGATATGCTTTTCAATAGACTTTTCTATTCTCACGGACACTTATTTTTCTTAAATGGATTTTACAAGTGAGAAATCAGTTTTCTTATTTTAGAGTTGATAGTGTTTTCTCAATTCTTTTAATCTGACTGTGTTAAGCAATTTATGTCTCTAGGTATCTGTTACCCTTACCTTTACCCGAAGACAGAGAAAAGATGAGCAATCCCCAAAGGGCAAGTGACAGAGAAGAAAGAGATTTTGTTTGTTTCATGCTAATCACACTGCTGCTGCGTGGTGCTAACCACCTGGGGGAATGGTTTGATTAGAGTTCTCCCAGTGATTTAGAATGGCTCCAGCAGAGCCTCTAGCACAAGACTGGGCAGTAAAACCCGATAAAGGGGGCATAAAAACAAGAAATCACTTGGGGATCTAAAGCTTTCCTTTAGGTCCCGAGGGTGGATGAAGTATCTAACTATCCATTTATCCACGGCAAGCAGGTTAGATCATGTTAAAAAAAATTATCTCTGCTAAGGTCTCCTGTGTTTTCCTGAACCATTAGTAGTAAAGTAAAAAAAGAACCAAAAACCAAAACCAAAATCAACCAACTAAAATAACAATACTTAAAAATATGTTAAATGAAGTTTCTGTAAATTCTGAGTATAAAAGAACTGTCATTTTGGAAACCTAAGAAGGAATACAATTTCTAAAACATAACAGTGTTAAAGTTGAGAGTATGAAGCCTGTCAACTTTACAGCATATTAGGCATCCTTGCTTTCTAGGGAGAAACCACTGAATTGCAGAAATTTACATCATTAACAGGCCATTTATGATTACCTACAGAAGTGCAACTGAGGGAGAAGAAGGTGCAGCCCTATACACTGTCTTATTTCTGCTCTTCCATACACTTCTTATGGAAGGGCATGCAGACTAAAAATACCTTCTACTTCTTGCAGGGGGTAAAAACGTGCATTCATGGAATATTTTTTTTGCCTATCAGATCCTTACTATGTTGCAAGCAACTGTCTTCCAGCTTACATGGTCTGCATAGTGTATCCAAGTCTATTTTGTAAATATGTTTTTATCCCATCCCCCTGACAAACAAAAAGACTGATTTGTGCAAGGGTATGTGCTTACAGCTAACAAAGGAATAGAGCTATATAGACACAAAAACAAGCTGAAAGATGAAGTGCAAGTAATGCCATTTGTAAAGTCCGTTTCCATTTGCCAGCACTACACGTGAGACAAGGTCTAAGCAGATTATACATGTTGCCTGAAAAGCAGAGCTGTGTTGGCAAGCAAGTACACACTAGAGCAGCATTAAAGAAAGAGAAAATAATCTGTGTTATCATTCTGGGTTTTGCTATTACACCTACTGTTGGTCATTCAAAGCAAACATTTGAAATTTATTTGAGAAGCTGCACTGACACGTGAATGTGAAATTTTATGTTGGAATCATTGTCAATGGATGTCTTGGTGCCTTCCAAAAGAGGAGCAGGAATTGCTGCTGATTTATGGCTAGTGCTCATACAGTACAATGGAAGTAGATTGTGCTGATAAGGGAGAGTGAAGCTAACCAAAAAGAAGTAATGGTTTTAAATTCTAGAAGTAATTTGCCTGGGCAACATCGATTAATGAGAACAGGTACCCAGATGCATTCCTTTCAATTTTCCTTTCAGAAAATTGTTCTCCGGTCACCAAATTTTTGGTTTTTTATATGGATATACATTTAGTAGTGTTTATCAAATATTCTAACTGACTATAAGAGGATAAAAAAAAAATAACAGGTTAAGAAAAAACGAGAAAATATTAGTATCTAAAATCTAGCCCTGCAGATGGCTCTGTGGCTGTTCATATTGTACTCTTTTGATCTGTTTCCTTACATTCATATATCAAAGCCATAGAGTTTATATTTGGAGTTTTATGGCAATCTAAGATATTTCAACAAAGAAGTGTGCATCAAGAGGATATATGGTTGATAAAATAAAATTGTGAATATAAATGAATAATCAATAACACCATGGGTCAAACTGCTACAGTTTGTTTCAAAAACCAGCAAATATGTTCTGCCCAAAGATTACTGTGTTCTCCAGCAAAGCAGAAGAGACTTATATACTAGCATAAAAATTGTCTTCACCAAAGCTAATGTTTCTTCTGGAGGGTCAAGGAAGGAGGAGAGAGAATGGAACCTGTCTTTCTCCTGTGATTTTTCCCCATGTCAAGCTGGTATGTGGCCCTCATTCAACAGAACTTGTGCAGAAATTACAATCAGGCAGACAGAGCTCCAAGTTTTATCCCTACCAGATGAGGTTTGCCCTTGTGGGTGCAGAAGCAGATGCATCAGCCAGCTGTCAGGCTGGGAATCAATCTGCTTCTTTTCAGAAGAGTGGTGAGCAGTGCCAAGCCCCACAGGCCTGCGGTGCAACTTATGCCAGCCTTTGTGGAAATTCTGCTGCCCCTGCTCCCCTTTGTAAGTTCTGCCCTGAGGAGCCACTCTCAGTCCTAATGGTTTTTGATGATGCTTAATCCCCAGAAGTCTGTCTGAATTTATAACCCACCTCTATGCAGAATTAACAATAATCTCCAAAATGGAGCTACATCATACTACTTAAATCTCATAGCCTTAAGAAGGCCTCCAACTTATTCTTAGAAAATCCATTTGTATTTATTGCATGAAAGGAGAAATAAGTTCTAGATGATATATCTGGAAATCGAAGGAAGTATAGATGAGAAAAACAAATTCAGTTCTTTAAAAAAAAAGCCAGTAGGGCTTTTTTAAAGCCCTCTGCACTGTATCAATCACTGTTTGTTTTCTGAGTATAAAAAAAGGTATAAGGAAACAAACATTTGGCATACTATATATTAAAGCAGTTGGTTTGAGTAATAAAATTGTAATGAATATTTAAACCAGCTCTAGTACCAATGCTAGAAGCGATGAAAATTGGCACTGCAAAATCTACTGTTCTCAGATGCAACTTTTATACTTATGTACAACATATAAAATAGATTATTGTCATTTTCCTTCTTAAAAAAGCTACAGTCTCTCCTACTGTTTCTCCCCATGGACTGGATGAGCATTATGGTCTCATCTCCGTGAAGCCACTTTGCCAGTATCATTAATTCTATTGATGTCTCTCTCATGTTTGTCCTTCCAGCTGAGTGTTCAAAACAGCAGAAGTTCAAAGTCAGATATTTCCATTAGGGGCTAGTTTTACAGTAGTTAATTAGTCAATTTTCTTTCACACAGTAAAGGTAATTCTACAGACAAGTTTACATAAATTTTAAAATCTCCTATACAGTTATTACTTCTTCAGTGTTTAATTTGAACTTTGTCAAAACTACCTTGACCTGCTTTTCTTATTCTGTTGAAACCAACAGTATCAAAGCACCCTAGGCACATTTCATATGTGCTCTTACTTATCCCTGAGCTATACAGAAGTTAATAAACAGTAGAAATCTTCATGTAATAAACTAAATATCCTGCAATGTGCTGCTTTTTGAGAATTAATTCAAATGAAAAATATTTAATTAAAACTCTGATCACATACTCTTATCTTTATACAAAGTGTCTTAATTGATACACTAGAACAGTATATAATTAAGTATAAATAGACAGTTAACCACACTAGAAATAACCAATAAGCATGTTCTGTTTAATTTTTAAATGAAACTTCTGAGAAGAAGTTAAAATCAAGCCTGTGTCAAGTTTAAACCACTTTTCAAAGACACAGAAATTCCCCAAATCTCTTCTTTACTGACTTCCCTATCTAATAAGGAGCTGGCCCCTTGAGATATGGAGAATGTCTACAGAAAGATTTCATAAAAATTCAGTTAGCCAACTCAGCACTGTGTATTTCTGAGGGACATAACTTACAATAATTTTTTAGCCCATTTATTAATGTCAGTTAAATCAAAAACACATTTTCCATGTGCTGCATAAATTTTGTAATGTCTTCAGCAGGTGTTTCCTATACTGTAGAGTAAGTTTCTAATACATGCTATAGCTTCTTGTTGATTATTTTTCATCCTGTGGTATATGCCATTTCTTCATTTACTACCAAAAACTCGAAAATGCACATTCTTAATTTGCCTAAGTTATAATTAAACATTAATAAAGTTTCATTATTTTATAAAGTCATATGTAGAGAGGTGGCACCTGCCCAAAGTACACAAAATTTAACTTCTCCATCCCTATATGACATTTGCACAGATAGAATTGTAGTTTCTGTTTTACCCCATACATTCACCTGAGAAATGAAAAAATATAAAATTACTAAATTTACTAAATCTAGTAAAATTAAATAATTAATTCACAATATACCATTTTTCTGCCCAGACTCCTAATTGGTTTACCTGAAATCAGGATTTCCCATGAATCAGCATATCATATTAGAAATCATAATATCATAGAATGTATTGGGTTGGAAGGGACCTTTAAAGGTCATTTAGTTCTACTCCCTTGCAGTCATCTACCACTATATCAGCTTGTTCAGAGCCATATCCAACCTGACCTTCAGTGTTGCTGAGGATGGGGCATCTACCACTTCTCTGGGTAACTTATTCCAGTGTTTCATCATTCTCCTTGTGAAAAATTTCTTCCTTCTATCTAATCTGAATCTACCCTCTTTTAGTTTAAAAACATTACCCCATCTCCTATTGCTAGAGACCCTGCTAAAAAGTTTGTCCCCACTCTTCTTATAAGACCCCTTTAGTAATGAAAGGCCACAGGAAGAGCTCCCCAGAATCTTTTCTTTCTCCAGGCCTCAGCCTACCTTCATAAGAAATCTGCTCCATCCTTCTGTGGCGCTGCTCTGTATCCCCTCCATTGGATCCACTTCATGTATTTCTTGTAATGAAGACCCCAGAGCCAGATGTAATACTCCAGGTGGAGTCTCACCAGAGTGGAGTAGAGGGGCAGCATCCCTCGCCCTGGCCTGCTGGCCACACTGTTTTTGGTGCAGCCCAGGATATAGTCAACCTTCTGGGCTACAGGTGCACACTGCTGGCTTATGTCCAGCTTTTCATCCACTACCTCCAGCTGTCTCTAGAGGGCTGTTCTTAATTCCTTTACCTCTATCCCATGTTGATACCAGGGATTCACCCAACTAGGGTGAAGGACCTTGCATTTAGGCTTGTTGAACCTTACTGTGGGTTCCCATGTGCCCACTTCTTGAGCTTGTTCAGGTACCTCATGATGCCATCCCATCCTTCAGGTGTGTCAACTGCACTACTCAGTTTGGTGTCATCTGCAAATTTGACAGATATAGTAAGTTAGTTTTTAAGTTAGAAGTCACTCATGTACCCTGGTGTGTTGTAGGCTAAAGATTTAATATAAATTTTTAGGACCTTAGCCATTATAGGCATAGCATAATTTATTGACAGGTATAGAATTTCCTAATTTTCTTTTTTTTTACACATTTTGAAGAAAAAAACCCATAACTTTGCCTTCCATAAAAAGACGTCTATTTCAATTGGAAGAAGGAAGTGATTAAAAAGTTCTCCCAAAATAAGTTCTTCCCTCCAGTTCACTAAGAAGGAACAGGTTTGCCAGCTATGAACTAAACTTCCATACGTCTCTTGCAGTTATTATCTTCCCAGTGTGAGTGACTTCTATTTACTTAGGAATGTGCTTTACATACAAAAAAAACATAAGCAGAATTTTTTTCAGGTATTAAGCTAAGGATTTTATTTTCTTTATTTTAACTATTCTCACAGCTCCATCAATGCAGAAAAATTAAAATACTATTTCTTTTTTGTCATTTGGCCAAACAGCATGTTCTGGGTTCTTAAAACTTTTTGTCATAAATCAGTCACTCCAGTTCCTAATTTTGAAAACACTTATAGGAAAAATTGAAAAAATAAAGAGCTGTAAGGATATGCACATCAGTCAGACTGTATTTGGGGAACAAGGTGACAGAGGGAAGGGAGAGGGAAAAGAAGAAAATCTGAGTAAAGAAAAAACAACATAAGAGATTATGGAAGGCAAAACAAAAATTGAAAGCATTTGTACCTAGTTTGATGCTTAAATTTTTAGTTATTTGGGATTTTCTCCATGTACTTTAAAAGTGGCAGAGCAGCCTAAAGACATGTATGTCTTAATTTTGAAAGCCATCTTACCAGGCAATTGAAAACTGAGAAGGAAAAAAACCCAGGCTATTGCACCAGTGTGCTGTTGAGATGATTTCAATTAATCTTTAAAATACTGCTTAGCGTTTGTGGAAAGTGCTGGCTTAAGCATCCTAAGACTTGTTCTTCGATTATCTTGAAAACAATTCTGGCATATTCTGGAAATAGTGATTCAGTTCCTGAATGCTGTCTTCCCAGCAATATGTTTCACCCCAGGTGCAAAAAAATCACTTTGCTAGATGAAAAGTAAATGTAGTTTTAACAACAATTCCATCTCTGAGAACATAATTTCTTAAGTTAATATGTATTCACTAGGAATAGGGTTAAACTTCAGTGAACTTATTTGAAGAAGTTATTTCTTGAAGAACAGTCTTAAAATATGTGAAGAAAATAAATACTGGTTAACCAATAAATTGTTTTAACCAACAAATAGTAATGCTTAGTGAGTAGACAGATAAAAGGTTGAGTCTAATCAATGAGAATTTCCAAATAAATCCTCATGAACAGCAATCATAAAGGAGAAACTATCCTATAAATCCCATTTTTGCAGGTGCAGCAGCAGAAAAAAACGAGACCAAGGATAATGTAAGCCCACTACTGAATTAGGTGGCTGACATTCAGTGTCTTTGCTCTGGTTTTTACTTGCAATATCTCTTTTCAAGTTTCCCAGGTCCCTATACTCTAGTGGCAAAATTTAGAGGAAAGAAATACTGTCAGTGATAGAGGAATGCCAAACTAGGAACTACTTAGGCAAAAAAAGGGGGTTATATATATCTAAAGGGCTTGACAGCATGTATCTAGGGAAGATGAGGGAGTGGATTAATGTAACCAGAACATGATAAAGAGTACCTTCACCTAATACAATAATGGATGTTGGCACAACAGAGCAATGCAGGGATAGGAATTTGGAAAATAAGGGCTAAAGAATATTCAACTGCTGGAGAACATTATATTGTTCCAGGTCCTGGAAAGGTAAGTTCACTAATTCTGTTGGCTGTCATGCTCCTCTTATACCTCAGTCACTTAGGAGATGACAGTCCACTTTAGCTATCTGTCGTTTCAATAGCTGAATGCAGAGATTCACAGTATGGGATCGCCATCACTGCAGTTCTCTTGGCCTTCACTTGGCCATCTAAATAATGTTCATTTTTATAAAACATGTATATCAGATAGATCACTGTTATGTGAATGTTTAGAAGACAGGTCAGGTGAATTTTAAACTTTAAAACAAACTTCAGTGAGTTAATTGATAAACAGCATACTTAATAGTTTTTTACAGTTTATTAGACATTCTCAGTACACCTACATACTGCTGTTCTGCAACACATTTTAAATTATCTGCGATCACACAATACCATGGAGATGATACCTGCTAGTTAGTGCTGACAGCTATGGTCCCTAGGGTTCTTAGCTCCCAAAGTCAAGGTAATCTGTCTCATGAACTCCTTGATGAGAGAAGTCATTACTGACTTGAGCTTGTCTTCCTTTGTCTCCATTCTACCGCTTTGCATTTGATGGTTTATGCTATTTTATCTCCTACCGCCCTACCCTGCCCTTAAAAAAGGATGGTCTCCTAGTATTACTTGCCATGGGGCTTTTTGTGTCCTGACAGTCATTCTTCTTCTGTAGTCAGCAATCTGTTCTGCCTATTTTCTATGCATTATGGTAATCTTGTTCTTTTGCAACTTTTTTGTTATTTGTATGAATCACTACAACTCATCTCTCTCCCTTTGGTGGTCACTTTGTACACATATTCATGTAAAATGCATATTCATTGTGACTGGCTACACCACCATGGTGTTCTAAAATACTTTTATGCTGCTGTTGGCTATACCGTTTTATTGCCCTTGTAATTGGATTCAGGAAAAACTATTAGTTATATTTGATCAGGGCACTTGTATAGGTATTACAGGACTCTTTTGAGAAGCTAATATAAGCTTCAATTCTTTTCCTTTCCTCGGTAGAAATTGTTTTTATTTATTATAATTAATAGATGAGGTCAGAATGTATAACAGAAATCTTGGACTACATTTTCTGATTACTGTTTGGCCCCTATGTTTGTCTTGTAGGCTTTGTTAACATCATTGTCTGATTTCTCCCTCATCTCTGAGCCTTTAAAACCCTTTCTAGACATTCAGTTCTTCTGTTTTTGTAGGCAGCTCTATCTCTTACAGCCAATAATTATCTTGCAATTTCCTCCAACTCATGTGTCCTCTCTTTTCATACTTTTTCAATAGACATGGTAGATGAGTTTTGCCTTTGTCAACTGTTTTACCATCTGTAAATACAGGCTTGAAGAATAACTTCAAGTGGTAGTAAAATACAAGGCCTGAAGAAAATTCAACAGACTTTCACATTGCATTTTCATTTTGTGTTTCCTCTGTGTTTGTTTGTGTGTTTGTTATATCTAGTGCCTCTGTGCACCTGGATGGACAGGAGAATTTTGCCAATTTGCTGAAAATGCATGTTTAGTTTACCCAAATAGTTGTTCTGATGGAGCAACTTGCATAGATATGAGCCAACGGAGGGAACAACCTTTGTTTCAGTGTCTATGTCCTCATGATTTCACAGGTAAGGCATATATAAATCATGCAGAAGTTTGTAGTTTTATTTCCTTTAAAAATGAAAGTATAAGAATGCTGAATTTTAAAAAGTAAGGGATAGAGAAGTGTCTGCATTTTCTGGCCTCTGATGTGATGCCTACAAAATCTAAATGGAATTTAGAACTTAGTTTTGAATCTTTGAATTAAGGTTACAGAAAGAATAGACCTAGAATAAGCTTCATCTTCAATTTAAGAGGTCATGTGTATGTCTACACATAAAAGTTCTGTATGTGAACTATATGTCTGCTTTCTCATTGTAGCCCCTGGAAATCTAGTTAATGAAAGTACTGTAGCACAGAAGGTTGTTAGTTTGTATCAGCCCTTATTTGCTCAGATAATTTAGTTTCTGGGAGATGAACTCCACTTCCTATTGTAATGCCTTGGTGGATCACCAATTATTTAGGCAATTTCATTTGGTGTGGGATTAGTTCATTTACTTTACTTGACTAAAAGAATGTGAGACCAGTAAACTAGTCTTCAAGGCTCTATGAGTCATCAGTGAGTAAGTTTTTCAGAGGGAGACTAAGACCACTTGTACTTGTTCGTCACTGACAGAAGTTCTTCAGGACTGTTTCTCTTTTACTTAGACAGAAAAGAAGACTAAAAAAGTAGCTTATATTAACCACATTGCTTATCTGGCAAGGAAAACAATTTCTGGGTTTTCCTCCGGCTTTACTCTTTAAATAGAAGCTTATTTAAATTGGATTCTAAAATCCTTCACCAGTCTTTGATTAGAGAGGGAACTGAAAGAGAAGCATTGAATGTGATTTACTGCAATTTTAGGTAACATTAAGGAAACAGAAATTAGTCATATGTACATCAATTTAAAGATAAGTATCAAAAACATTAAGAGAATTTAAAAAATAACCAACTGAAATACAGATACTTATATTTATTACTCAAAGATTGAAAATTAATTTATCTAAAGAAATTACACAGAGAAAACAGACTTTTAATATACTGCCATTGAAAAATAAATAGAATAATACCCCAGAGTAGTAACTATCAACCTTTCTCTTCATTTCTGCCTTATCACCTTTTGGATTTTATTTTTTCAATCTAAACTTGAGGGGTTTTTTTAATTGATGTGACACCTAAAATTATGGATTTCTTAATAAAAGTAATGTTTCATTACAATACTTCAAGGCTTTTGAGGTAATTTAAGGTCTCTAGTGTACAATATAATCATAAAACAAAAGTTTAAAAGGCTACAATATATGGCAATAAATGAATGCAATGAATACAATTAAACCTTACTAAACACTGAGTTATGACTGAATTCAAGTGGAACTGACTTTGTTTTTCAGGGATATCTTGCTATAAGGTCAAGATTCTGTCTATTGTGGCATCTCATTGTAAGAGGTTCTTTATATTGCAATTGATTTTTTTTTTTACTTTTTCTATTTTAAATAATCAGTTAGTTCTTCAGTCTTGATCCATAAAAATTTCCATTTATATTTGTTTATTGTTTCATTTATGTGTTTGAGAAGGGGAGGACAATGCAGTAGCAATTTTGGCTTGTTTACTTGACTCTGAATGAAATAGCATCTGCAACCAGAAAAGCTATTGTAGTTTCACATCTAATTGTTCTTAATTGTGTTTATAAATTATAAACACTGCAGCTGTAGCTTTTGCATTACCATTTAAATCATATTTGGAATAGGCATCTTAGGGAACACAAAATATGGCATGATGTAATATTCTCAGCTGTGAAAAGCAGAACTTTGATTAAGAAAGTTATATAACCATTTCATTTTGGTTCCATACTCTTTAAAAAGACCTTGTAGAACTTACCATATACACACAAATGCAATTTTAAACTACATTTTTTTGTTTCTGTTTATATGTAAAATACATTTTGGGTAATTTACTAATAGAAGTAATATATAGAATATATATCAATAAATATATTTTTGTTGAATAGATGTCATTATTTTTGTGCTTTCAATTTCCTTCTATGGTTTGCTCTTTATTTTCATTTTTCTCTTCTCTGAAAGTAGATAAAAACCTTTATATCTACAACAGTGCAAGTAAGTAACATGGCTTATGACACTGAAACAATACGTATCAGCAATTTCTCAAGTTTTGTACAGTAGGCCAATTGTTCTTGAATAAACTTCCTCTAATTTATTACTATCTTTCCTTGAGTGTAGAGCAATCATACTGGCAAGGATTGATTGTTCATGTTAGACACTTCATTTAGTTGGCAGAAAAGTCCTTTAATTAAAATAATCTTATTGCTGCTAAAATGAACTGAATCCCAAGAAAACTCACCCACTAGAATTTTAAGTACTACCTAATTACATACTTTTTCCTCATCTTCAATTTTTCCTTTTATAGGACTCATTAGGATTAATCTCAATGTCTCCATAGTTTATTATTTCTCTTTCACTGTTATGTTGAATTGAGAAAGATCAGCCAGGATCTACAGGTATATGGGAAATGAATATAAATATACTTTGTTGAACTGCATGGGTTATTTGTATTAGTATTCTTTAGAAAGTATCTCTGATGCCATAATAGCTAATGTCCCAGAGAAAAAGATATAGGATATAAAAGTTCCAATATCTTTTACAACCTAGTTAAGACAGTGTTTACACTAGAGAGCAAAACAATTATATAGCCTAATTTAAATCTTTCTATCTGGTCAAATCCACATTTTTAAATTCTTTTGTTCTCTAGAATACAGTGTTGACATGTTTTAACCCTGGTGGCAGCTAAATATTACACACCTTTTTGTTCACTCTTCCCCAATAGGATGGTGAAAAGAATTAGAACGGCAAAAGTAAGAAAACTTGAGATAAAGACAAATCATTAGGTCAAGCAAAAGCTGTGCACACAAGTGAAGCAAAATAGGGAAATCATTCAGTACTTCCTGTTCGCATTTCATGTTGAAGTACAGTGATAACCTCATAAGTCTCAAAATTCAAATAGATCAAAAGAATTATTTTTTTTTCACAGCTCTAATCCTTATACTAAAGTTGAGCAGGTAAAGCAATTTTTGTAGCATCATAGGAGGCTCCTATGTCACAGGAGTGTCATTGAAATTACACAGCAGTATATTTCTCAGCAACAGATGCTGCCATTTTAGGCTTTGTTCATTGCACTTTATGTGTTATTACCGTTGTCACCTCTGAAATAGAAATTGTTAGTGCACACAGATCCCAAATATCAGTACCATGTACCGAAATAAAGGAATAAAAGAAGTCACTTACTAAGTATTGCTACAGGAATTCACTCAGAATACTTACCTTCATCAAATGAAGAAAAAAGGAACAGCTTGCTACTTTTCAGAGGATTCAATTTTCTACTGAAGAAGAATTTTCAATAATAAGTGACAGAAAGCAAAAATAACAACCAAAGTAATTTTCTTTTTGATCCTCTTCAGCAGCTGCCCAGAAACATTACCTGCTGTTTAAAATGCCTTTTAGGAGGTGTGTCCAAATAGCATTAGTTAGGGTGAAAAGCAAATGGTTTTAGCTAGCACGTTTCTTTAACTTTTCTCCCAATACAGGTCTCTGCCAATGCCAGTAAAATTCTTAGAAAGAACATGAATTACACTGACTCCATTAGAATCATAGAATGTTCTGAGTTGGAAGGGACCCGCAAGGATCAAGTTAAGTCCAGACTCTGCACGGGACCACCCTCATAAGCACATTGTCCCAAAACTTTTTGAACTCTGTCAGTCTTGGTGCTGTGGTGCTGTGATGACTTCCCTGGGAGAGTGTTCCAGTACCTAATCACCCTTTGGGTGAAGAGCCGTTTCCTAATATTCAACCTAACCCCCCCCCCCCCCAAAAACATCTTCATGCCATTCCCTTGGGTCCTACCCAGTGTGAAGAGCTCAGTGCTTGCCCCTCCTCTTCCCCTCACAAAGAAGCTGTAGACTGATAAGACCTCAGTCTCCTCCAGGGTGAACAAGCCAAATAACCTCAGCTACTCCTAATACAGCTTTTCCTCTAGATCCTTTCACCTTTTTGTGGCCCTTCTTTGGATACAGCTTTATATCCATCTCATATTGTGGTTCCCAAAACTGCACACAGTTCTCAAGGTGTGTTGGAAGGACTACAGGGATCTCTCACCTAAGAAGTTAGCAAGCTGACACATGAAAACACCAATTTCACTCCACATGGAGCATTCAACACTAGTAATTGTAATGAAAGGATAAAGTAAGCAACAAAAAAATTAGAAGAACACATTAAACCATACTGACATAATATTTTATTTGAAGCAGATAAACTCTAGAACAATAAGCAAGGGCTAATGTCTGATGTTGTACCATACTTATAGTAACTCCAAGCAGACTGTCCTCAACACTAGTTCAAGTCAACAATTTTTTTCTCAGGTCTTGATTTCCACAAGAAATAATAATACTATTGAAATTCTTGTGCTGGAAATTATTCTATTATTTTGGCACACAGCAATTGCATGAAAAGCCAAAAGACTATAAAAACATTCTACCTGGTATTTTAAAGAGAAATATAATATCAATATTTAAGTTCTGCCTGCTTTTAAAATGGAACAAAATGTTCATATAAATAAGGAAGAATTTTGATGGAGTTTTTGTTCATCAAGAATAGTTATATATTACATGGTTAACTTAAAGAACTGTTTTTTGTCAAGAAGCATAGATGCATCAATGTGTATGGATTTCTAAGTAAATAATTAGTAAAGTTCTCAACTGAAAGACATGCCTTTATTAAGGCATACAACTCCCAGATTTGCTTCTTGTGGCGTTTTCAGAACTCTGATGATTTGCTTTATCTTATCTGACTCTTTTGGCTTTACATCTATTAATGTCTATCCTTTGCTTTTTTACACATTCAGAGTAAAACTTATTCTCAGATTTTACCAGCCAGCATAATTTATTTCCATGGAGCTGAATGTAAAGCTTTTTGAAAAGATCGAAAAGGCTTCCACTGGCCACAGTCAGTTTATGGCTTAGCCCTGTTATCTATTGCTGCATGAATGGTAAACATGGGCAGATATTCTCAAATGTTAAATACAAAGTTAAAATTTTGTCTTCTCCTGGTTTAAAAAGAAATTAATCATTGAAGGGAATATTCAGAATCCATGAAAACCCGTCTTCCAACCTCTAGTAGTTCCAATAAGTATAACTGTAAGTGGATTCAATGTCTTTCAAAATAAATAAATTTAAAGTTCCAGGAAACAAAATAAAAAATGGGTAATTTTTAAGTGCTTTTGATGTCTGTAACAGGCTTGTCACTCTGTGCTCTTTAGGATATATGGAAAGAACTGAGAATTTTAGAGGGCTCCAATCATGTGACTTTTGTGGACATAGACTTCAGGATGAGACAAATCATAATACAAAAATGGAGTTTTTCAAGACCTTAAATGCAGTAGCATGGATGTTAAGACCCACATTTCATAAAGGGAACTTCAACTGCCCATGCTCTGCCAAATGATTAATAGCTTCTCAGTTCAAATGGTTGAAAAATAATGGATCTGTGAGTCTAACTGGGTATTTTAACATAACTGCATTCAAAGAAAAGGAAAAAAAAATAAAAATCTTAAGTTGTAGTTTGCTAAAATTGTTTTATTCAAGAGAAAAATAATTTTGTCAGGGTTTAATTCAGCTACTGCCTCTCCAGGCAGTCCTTGCCCTCATTCTGTACCAAAAAATGTCATGGTTTTGCTCTGGGTCAATTTACTTTTACATCCCCTACACAATTAATATTAGTTTAGAGAAGGTTTATGCAGACAAAAGAGACTGGATTTGGAAAAAAAATTAATATTAACATTTATTACTAACAAACTAAAACTAAAGAACTATATTTACAACAATTCTACTTAAGTAAAAGTACTATGTATTTACAGAAACATCTCTCCCCCCTTTTTATCAGTCCAAGGAGGAGAAGCAGTTTCTTTCTCCATTTCTCGGAGTTCCAGGTCTCTTCAGTGCAACTCTGCAGCACTCTCGTTGCAGCTGGAATTCTTTCTCTTTCTCTCTTGCTCTGTGTCGGCCTCCAGGGCTGGGCCTACCCCCCTCTTTGGCTAAGACCAGGGGCTCAGGGGTTACCCAGGCCCTGAAGGCTTTTCTTCCATAGTCTTGCAAGGGGACACTTGCCTACCATGGATATTCTTTCACAGGGTTACAGGAGATAATGGCTTATGAGTCCACCCCTGTTTCCCTATGGAAGTCCTTCCCCATGGGAGAACAGTCCTTGATAGGCCTCTCCAGCATGGGTCTAGCATGGATTCCACACATGAATTCCAGCATCCCACCTGGGCTGTCTCACTCCAGTGTAGGTTTCCCTCAGGGTCACAAAATCTTCAACAGGACTCTGCCTCACCTCAGATCTCTCATGAAGTCTTGGTTTCCTCATGCATCAACTCATTCTAGTGTAGGCTCTTCCATGAGCAACATAGGAGTCTCCTCACCCCAACAAACTTTCATAGGTGGCAGGGATTTATTTTTCAGTCTTTTTCCTGTTGAAGGGAGAGAGTAAAAGGGGGAGAAACAACCCCCCTTCACACTTTTCTTCTTTCTCCTCTGGCTGCCAGCTTTGGCCTTGGAAGTCCCTTATCTCTCTGCCGGAATTCTTCTGCCGCGGTTTCTGTCCAAGCAACCAGTCCTCTAAAGTTTTTTTTTCTTCACTCTCTTACAAGAGAGAAGGAGGGCTTCAGTGTCGCACCTGCCCCCGGCCCAAGCCGGGGGAGGAGGAGGCCTTGACCCACCTCGGGGCCCGCTGCCGCCTCTACTACATGCCTGCTACTCCTAATTTTAACTACGCAATCAACTTTCTCTTCTGTTTTCTTAAGTATGTAATTAGCAAAGGCGTCACTAAGAGTTTTGATTGGCCTTTTTGTCCGGAAATCCACCTGGACAAAACCATCCTCAGCTGGCCGGCTGGGCAAAACCACGACAAATTTTAAAAAATAATTATGACACACTCCAGTACTTCTGTACTGAACAGAAGTGTTAGATCATGTAATATACTTTTTTTTTATAAGCTTGTTGCCATATGAAATAGTGAATAGAAATGCTTAGTGTAGATCACCTTCATATACTTTTTATTAGCACACTTAAATAGTTTCTGGGAAAAAAAAAAGAACAAAAATAGACTAAAGCAGATCACATAAAACTAAAATTATCTCTAGCAATGACAAATGCTAGAGTTGTGCTAGTTAAAGTCCTAAGGAATGAAAATTCTGATGTAGAGCTTAATATGTTTGGGCCAGTTAAAAATGAAACACTCATTAGAAGTGCTGACTTTTCTACACTGGCAATATGGAAGGCAAGAATGAGTTATATTCTTTATTAAGAACCTTCAGGAAGTTATTTGATAAAGTCAGACTTACTGGTATATACAATTCTAGATGATTCTGTTATGCTCAAAATCTTGGTTATGTGCAGAGGAGAAGTACACCTTATATACATAAAGCCAGAAATGTACGGATAATGTCACTGAAATATTAAAATTATAATCATTATTGAGTCAAACCTCTTCACTAGATAAGAAATGAGAAAAAGAGTAAAAGTGCAGTTTAAATTGGGACTAACAGAATTTTTACTTTCTCTCCATTTTCTGAAATTATACTCATCCTTTTTTCTCCTCCTCCAGATCTTAAGGTCAGTGGTTTCACTGTGGTGCAGTTGGGGGCAGTGTTAGGAGAATCTATAGTCCTTCAAAGGAGGAATATGACCAGTGGTTTCTTCTTCATCTCTCTAGGACCCACTTGGGGTCATTTCTACATGTCCACTTATACTTTTTCTTCATTGGACTGAAGCTCTATTTTGTATCTGAATTTACTTTCTTTGGTGGCTCTAAAATATATTAAATACTATTTGTTTGTTGTTTTTTTTTTGTTTTGTTTTTTGTTTTTTGTTTTTTGGTTTTTTTTTATCCTTAAGACCAGTTTTGTCCAGCTCCGGGTCTGCTTTCTTTAACTGAGCACTGGTGAGTTATTTGCAGTCGTGGAGTCTCCCATGCCAGACCTGTGCCCCATCTCTGATCATTCTATGCAGTTTTCCTCACATCATATCCTATGTCTCCACTTCTCAAGGTCTCTTATTATTGTACTAGGCCTGTATTTCTACACAGCATTGCATTAGAGTAGTAAACATCCTACACAGAATGATTACTTGTTACTACTGTCTATATAAAACTGGTTATTCCATGCAAAGGTAAACAAAAGTAAAGCAAACCAGAAGAAAAAAAATGGCTGTCACAGTTAAGACAAGTAAAACATCACTGCAGGAAAGACAGATCGAGTCTGATGAGGCTCACTTCTTGCAAAGTTAATTCAAAGCTTATGGTCTATTGCTAGAACTGTCAGTATTGTTTTGCAGGGCTGCAGGGAACAAAATCCTCATGTTTCCCTTCAGAATTTGTATTGCATTTGCCATCTTTCCTTTTTCTGGTCCCAAGTCAATTTAAAAGATTGCTCACTCAACTAACGTTGCTTCAGCAATGCCATATTTTAGTGTCTTTACAATTCTTAGGTGAATTTTACCTAGATTGGGTAATTTACAGTTGTTTATTTAAACAAACTAAGAGCACATGCTTAGGTATAAAATGCATAGGGTCATTTATAAAAATCAACAGTACAACAGCAAAATCCTGTACTTTTCCCTCCCTTTAATGTTGTTAATTTATTTTTTCCTTTGTCTGTTGTGCCTGCTGAACTTATTCCTGATAGAAGAATCACAAGTTTAATTGTGCACAAAAATCTTGTTTGAGTTCTCTAAGTACTGCATTTCTCAATTACTCAGCCCTTACTCACTATGAAGTGATAATTAGGCATTAAAAGCTAAGTGGATTACTGTAGAGATCTCTCCTGATATCCATTTATCACTTAATCAGATTTTAATACCATAAATTATGCATTTCTCAGCAGAGATTCAGATTCCAATAAATTTTATAACAGTTTGGAGTTACTAGATTTTTTTGACCTCATGGCAGGGAAAAGTTGTAAAGCTTGCTTAAAGGATATGGCCTTTATAAGAATTTCAGATTTATAGCAAAGTAATTCTTAAAGCCTGTTTAATTGCACTAATATTTCTTCTTAAGGCTTTCTTGGACAAGATAATTCCATCCTGATGCAAAATGGATCCAAAATACATATTGAGTCAAAGTTTATTCCCAGACTTTTTTTTTTTTCTCCCAATTTTGCCTTCCAGACCTCATTAAGAAAGGAAAAAACAAACAAACAAACAAAACTCCCAAACAATCAAAACCAAAACCAAACCAAACCAAACAACCAAAAAAAAAAAAAAAAAAAAGACCCAACAATATCCTAGGAGATAGAAACTTCCACAATACATTCAGTTGATTTTGTAATAAAAATATCTATTTATGTTTTAGCATACTTTTTTGCCAACCAGTATTACAGAAAGTGTCTTTCTAAAAGTATTAATCATGATGGAGTCTCCCCTGAGATACACATACTTTAAGCTACCATTAGTGTCAATACAAAAAGAGCAAATGAGAGTCTTATAAATGTAAAGGCAAGTTGCCCATAGTTTCCGGTGTATTATTACATATAATAATAATAATAAACTGCAAAAAGTATATTATTTACTATTACCTACTCTCCCTATTATTTACATTTTACTGTAGTAATATGCTTTAACAAATTCTAACTGAGTAAGCTTTACAAATTACAATAAAGTATACTTTTGGCTGTTGAAAATTTGAGATATTTCATCAATGGGCTATTTTTGACTGAGGAGTAAAAGGACAAAGTAAACACTGATAGTGTGTATAGCATGCTGATCAACCTCTTTGTAAATACATGAGACTGCACATGTGGTTCAGTACTTGATGGCCCAAAATAAAGATTTCTGTCCAACAAATCACAGTATATTCCTGTTTACATTTATAGAAGTCCATAAAGAGCAGTCCTTAGGTCTTAGTTTGGCACTCCGTTTCAGCATATTAAAAGATACAGTGTGTGTAACTTAAAGCTTAAGTGGTTTATATCAAGAATGGACTAAAGTGAATAAAATTGGCAGAAGAGACAGTCATTTTCTTACCAGATTTTATACTATCAATCTGTGGTCTCCTGATGTTTCTAGCTTTAAAACAAAAGGAGAGCTGATTAAAAATTTTAAAACAATTTCGTTATGGGAAGTAAAATTATTTCCTTTTTCTTTTGACATATGAAGAATTTAAAATAAAATACTAACTTCTGACTCAATATTTTACAGAATACATTGTCTGATTTAAGAAATTATCCAAATTTCTTGTACGCTCTTCACAAACACTTTTCTTTACATCTCTCCCATGTTTTTGGAGCTTCACCGTGGAGTAAAGTAACTCAAACAAGTTGGTAGTAACAACATCAGTAATCTACACTTACTGTATTTTCTGAAGTTTTCCTCCTTGAAACATCTCAAAACTCCTGCATCTTCTTCTAGTTTTCTCAGAAGTAAAGATTGTTTCATTTTTCATTTCTCTATTCTTTATATTTTCTAAAATTGAAAAAAAAAAGTTAAATGCTGTAGAAATAGTAAATTAAAAATTAAATTAAAATCAGTGAAAAATAAACAATTACACAGCAATAACAAGAAAAAAAACCCTCAAGAACCTATGCAGATAATTTATTAAATTGTTTTCAGTACCACAAAGAAGAAAAAGTTAAGGTGTTTTGTTTTCGCCAAATCTACTTGTTTTCCGAGAATAATGGTAAAACTAATGGTCTTCCTTATTGATTGGTATCACATTGCCAGAGATATATTTCTCTTCATCATATTTTTTTTTCAGAACTGTTCAGTTACAAGTTCAGTTATTTCTTCCTGCTGTTCTAAAGGCAGTTTTCAGCTAAGTTTGCAAATAATTGTTCAGTGGAATGACATTAAAAGTTGCCTCAGATAAATGTGGAGTAGCCTTTTTCTAGCCAAAACAGAGCTCAGAAAAGACATAATGAAATATAAAATATGTACATAATAGATTCAAAAGTATTGAGTAGAGATCAGGTTTGACTCAGGCAGCAAGAAAAAGCAGAGGAAATACAAAGGTTTTTGCCTCCCTTTCAGTTAATTATTTCCAGTGAAATTCCTCCCTCTTCAGCTCTGTGTCCCCATTTGCATGAATTCTAAAATTGTTTTAAATGCTGAAAAAGTATTGTTTTGGCCTCCTTTTCAAGGCATTGAGATTTATTTACATACATATATAAGTGGAGAGAAAAGAGTATGAAAATTATGCAAGATCTTTAAATTCTAACCAATATTTCAGAGACTTTATTTAAAGCAGGTTATTCTATTGACAGGACTAATATAACTTATGATGTTTCTTTAAGGGTTTGTTATTAATTATCAACCTCTTTAGGATTTTTTTTTTCAACCACAGGAGAATTCTGCGAGGTGCAAATTGATAACTGTGGTTCCAATTCATGTGAAAATGGAGGAACATGTATTGCCTATGAAGATCATTTTCAATGCACTTGCCCTGTAGGTGAGTCACTGGAGATTTATTGTATTTTCTAAACAGAACAAATAAAATGTCATCCTAATATTTATGTTGAAGAAATACCAACATAAAAGTGGCAATGTATCTCAATGAATACAGCAAACATTTCTATGAAGAATTACACTTTTTGTTTAGGAAATAAAACTGCCAAATTTCTCTAGAAGAGTAGTGTTAACTGCTAACACCCTGAACAGACATAATGTCAATATTCTGAATGAAGTGTGATTAAACATTCTCTTTGTGGTGCAGGTTTTGAAGGTAAAAGATGTGAACTCGATATTGATGCCTGCCTTTTCAACAATATAAGCTGTGCTCCCGGAGCATTGTGTGTGGATAAATCTCAAGGATTTAATTACACATGTTTATCACCATGTACTGGAAACACAGAGGTAAGATAAAGTGATATATTCCCCCCAGAGTTTTTGGGAAATCAAACAAGTTATTCTAAGGGCAGTGAGCTGATGAAGCCTCACTTCCCATGGTTTCCTAAACACAGTACTCATTCATGATATATTCTCATGCTAATAAGCCTTTTTCCTGTGTAACCTGTGCATCTAAAAGTACATGTTGTGACTAGTCTGGCCACTGTCCAGCAAAATGTTTAATGTCTGAGCTCTGCCTTTCTTATTCTTTATAGTTTACTCATGGATGTGTCTTCTGTCCCCTACTTGCTGCTGCTATGTCATGAAACTGGCAGGAACTTTAGGCAAAATTTCTTTGCAATGTTTGATGTGTTTAAAAGTTACCAGAGAGAAGGCTGATGGTACAGCAATGCACAGAAAGAGTGACAAAAATTTCATTTCCATTAAAAAACCCAAAACAAACATAATAAAAAACCAAAAAAGGTAGACTAATTGCACTTCAAAGAGAGAGGAAATAGCAGTTAGAAAAAAATCAGAATTTTCCTTTAAGTTACTCTTCAATACTTACAGTACAGGCCCAGATCCTTGAGTTTATAAGACTTTGATATGAGACTTTGATATAAAATACTGTTGCATTTTTTATTATGATAGTTATTTTAAAAGCTATGTACACAATGCTATATAGCCTTTTCGAACAGCTACACAAACACGATAATGAGTGTTTTAAAGGCTTTATCAATTATTTTATTGAAGTATATGCACCATGAAAATATACTATGCAGAGTAGGCAATGCATTTACAAAGAACAATCAATATTTATATCACCTTGAAGTCCATGGGTACACACTTATCAGTGAATATGAAATATAACACTGAAATACCCATTGGCTCAAAGGTTTATACTTAGATTGTTCAGCATCTGGTAAATTTTAACATTTTTATGATTTAGAGTGTCATACTGAGTGAAAATATATTCTACATGGCACAGCACCATAATGATGCAATAATCATTATGGGTAGTTAGTATGGGAAGTGATGGTGTGCCAAGGATGCTGATGGGAGCTAGTAAAACATTTTACTGAAGTATCTGCTTAAAAGCCCTCAGACATAGTTAATTTATTCATACAAACATTTCATAGACTATCATAAATGTCATGTGGGAAAAAAAGTAACTTTTTATATACATCAATATACACTCACTGTGTGAGATGTTTAATTTGGGCATAATGTGAATAATTAGTAGATTTTCTAATGAGAAAGAGAATAGAAACTAAAATTATGGAATTATATACTTGAGTTTTACTTGTTTTCTTATCTTACAGATCATTAAAGTAGTATCATTTGCTTATTGGAAAAAATAAAGGCCATATTCAAACAAACAAATATTTTAATAATTTTTGAAGCATTTTTTAAGCAATCATTTGAAATGAAACATTTCTATTATTCAATACATTGAATTATTCTGCATTTAATTCTTAATTTTTTTTTTTTTTTTGGCTGGAAAGTAAGTATATATATTGCATCCTTTAATTTCTTTCCCATTTCCAGTGATACTTTAGATATGCTGAACTGCTTTACCTTTGTGTATTCAGCACAACAGACTGAAAAGAATGCCACTGTTTTTAATATTTTCTTAATTAATTTAATAAATTGGCTCTCTTTTATCTATACATAAATATATAATGATATTAATGCATTGGGATTTGGCTTTTTCTTTCCCAGCACAACATTTAATACATTACAGTTGTTTTTAATGTTATTTTAATTATAATTCATTTAAAAAATAAAAAAAAAAGACATGAATACATTAAGATGGGGGGTATCTTCCATTAAATTTCAAAATCTGTTCTTAACTTTGTAATCAGGATAAAGCCTGCCTACCTTGAACCAAGAATTGTGAAGAACTTCTAAATAAATTAAAATATTGTTCATTTTAAATTAATTACATCCCACAAGACCAAATTTAGCCACTTTGTATTATAATATCTTTTAACTGTAATGTGCTCAGGTAGCCATGAAAAGGAATAAAGAAAATATCCTTTCCCTGTTTGAATATAGTATGCTACAGATTCCAATAATTTTTTTAACAGGAGCTCATGGAGAACTGATAAGAGCGCTCGTAATAACAAACACTTGGAGTGCAACATGCTAGGCCTAGATAACAGAATCACAGAACCACAGAACAGCCCAGGTTGGAAGGGATCTAGAAGTCCAACCTCTCATGGAAAAATGAGCCTAAGTGAGATTATACACTTTAAAAGTCCATCTGTGACCCAAATAATTACGAATGTGGAAGCATTCTAAGATGTTCTGGACCACTCTTCAAGAAAGACATTGTGGTACTGGAGTGTGTCCAGAGAAAGGCAACTGAGCTGATGAAGGGTCTAGAGAGTAAGTCCTATGAAAATCAGCTGAGGGAGCTGGGGTTGTTTAGTCTGGAGAAAAAGAGTTTCACAGGAGACCTTATCACTCTCTACAGCTGCCTGAAAGGTGGCTGTAGCCAGGTGGGGGTTGGCCTCTTCTCCCAGGCAACAAGTGACAGGACAAGAGAACATACCCTTAGGTATGTCAAGTTGTGCCAGGGGAGGTTCAAGTTGGACATAAGAAGGAATTTCTTTATGGAAAGGGTTGTTAAACACTGGAATGGACTGTCCAGGGAAGTGGTAGGGCCACCATCCCTGGAGGTGTTCAAGAAATGACTGGACGTGGCATTTAATACTATGGTTGAGTTGACATGGTGGTGTTTGGTCAAGGGTTGGACTCAATGATATTGGAGGTCTTTTCCAACCTTAATTATTCTATGATTCTATGTGTGATTATTTTTAGTGCCCTTGGCTGCATCCCATTGAACACTTTTATTGCTTCCCTTAAAACATTTATTTTTCAAAATTCTATTGCCAAGCTTACAAAATCACTCTTTCCTTCACCGATTACTAAGAAAAAATTTAAAATTGTAACAGTCATCTGTGAGAAATTAAAGATCTTGGCCAGTAGTTATTGTTTTGTAACAGGAATCATAGGAATTAAAAAGTACTTTTCAATTATTTTTTCTCCAGTTTAAAATGTAAACAGACACACTTGGCAGATATCAACTTGAATTGTTAAAAATAATTTCCACAAGAGTTAGGAACTGAACCATCTTTGAACGTTCCTCTCAGTGTCTATCTACAGATTTATCATACTAAAGTTTAGTGGAAATGGATTATTGAGCTCCATTTACATGTTTTCCTTGGAAGTAGTTTTCTGTTTTTATGAGCCAAAGATCCTATGTTACCCTGTTGCATTTGAAGTCAGGATCACAGTTCCGAACTTTTCAGCAGAAATCTATATGCTTGATACATATTTAGTGTTTAGAGGAGCTGCCACTTTCATGTTTGTTCTAGTCTTTATGAGCTATGCAACTTTACACAGTTTCCTCATCCAAAAAACTAAGGAAATTTCTGTTTTCAATATTTTTAAAGAAAACATTTTATCTACTTGCTTAATGTACCACCAGTCAAGAAAAAACAAAGGGCAGATTAACTAAAATTACAATTTTGGAAAAAATTTCAATATTCCGGTACAATTGATTTTGAAGTAATAAAACTTAGTAAAATTATATACCTGGGGAAAAATATATTTATGTCTGTGGTTTTTTGTATATATAAACCACAGTTTCATTCAAACTGTAGAGAAATACATGAAATGTAAGATAAAAGAAGTTTTAGGAAATAACGACTGCACTGAGTGAAATCCTTCCAGCTCAACATCTTGTCTCAAGCAATGGACAACAGATGATATTTAGGGAAGAAATAGACATATCACTCACTTTCTGCAAAATGAAGATAGGAGAAGAATAAAATTATCCTATCTCTAATAACATCTATCCTATCTCTAATAACATCTCCTGGTTGATATTAGAAGGAAGCGATTATTACATTTTATCAAGACTATATATTGAAGCAGATTTATTTTAAAGTACTTTCCATAGAGAGAAGTATGATGGTCAGACTGACCAGAGTAGACTGACCATAATAGACCTGCTTATGGTCTGCTGAATCATAAGATTTGTATTAATCAAAACTATTAGGAAGATTTACTTGAGGAAAAAGGAAAAGCCAATTGATAGGAAGATGCTGCTTTTTCCAAAGGTCCATTTGTCTACTTATTTCCACTCAAAAGTATTTTTTGTATGAAGAAGAAACAAAAAAAATCTTTGTAGTCACTTTAGAAAACACAATGCAAGTTTGAAGTTTAGAAAACCACAATGAAGAGAAATTCAGTTTGACTTTAGTAATAGATTAATAAATGCATTTAGCCTTAATCTCTTATAAAATCCTTAAAGACATTAACTCAAATTATTCAAAATTTTAATTGATAGATTTTTAATGTTTGCTCTAAAATTAATTCCATATCTGTTAGAAAAACATGCTAACAAGATTTGATGTTAACAATATATTCCATAGCTTTCATTTCAATTTGAAAGTGTGTAGATTGCAATAGCATCTTAAAGGTTAACACCTTTCTTCAGAGCATTAAGTATCAAAACAGCATAAGAATATAATAAATATAATGTTGTGGTGATATTGAAATATTTGTCTTAATTGTCCACGTTTTTTCTAGATGGTTTTCTTGAGTATAAGCTTATTTGACCTTTTGACCTATTTGAGTTTTGAGAAAATAGTAAGCCTTAGAACAAAAAGCAACAAAAATGTTTAAATAAAAAAATTAGAAAACATATAAAAATAAAACAAAAAGGGGGAGAACATTTCCCAAACCACACATATAAAAGTAGTTTTTGCATTTATGTTGAGCTGTGCTTTTCTTCCAAAAGTTGTCATACTGAATAAGAATCCCAAGGTAAATGTAAAATTCAGTACTGAGAGCATAACAAAAATCTTTTCATTTTAAGGTCAATTTAAAACTTAATAAAAGACAAATGAATATTATAATATTTCTGTCAAGAACTGTTATTATTACAAATCTTAATGACATTATAAAGAGTTTCAGATTCAATCAAACTGAAGTACTAGTGGATTAGCTCTTTTAGACATGATTTTCTTTAGAAGCCAATTGGTTATAAGGAGAGGTCTTAAGCACTTTGAAGTGAAAATGTTATTATCCTTCTTCACACTGCCAAAATTTTCATAGAAATCAAAGGGGAACCTAAAACTGAAATGAGGAGAAGAGCATTCATTCAGACTTAGAATTTTCTGTAATTTTTGAAGAATACATGTTACTTACTGGTTTAGTAAGTAATATTAGCAATTAAAAACAAAAAGGAAAAAAGCTGTTCCAGTCCTAAGTTTACCAATCTTTCAATCTGTAGATTGAAAAGAAAGAAGAATACATATATGTATATATATATATATATAAATATTCAAGGATAGATTGTGAATCAGCATTATAATAAGCATGAAAAAAAGTTTCGGTCTTTTTTTCCTGATAGCCACAAATTTAATGAAGTTATATGCAGATTTTAAGCACAGGAACAGTTGCACTACTCTTTCAGTGGAAAAATAACAGGCTAGTTCACTATCATCCATCCTAAAAAGCAGATTTTAAAGGCAGTTATGAAAGTGATACAGTTAAATTAAATAATAAGTGTGCCTTTCCAAAGAAATGATAAACTGATACATTGATTTAGTAACAGTGTTTTAGGTTCTTGGAGATTTTTTTTTTAATATTACAACATAAAAAGATTAAATAACCATATTTATTATCAACTGCTTATTCAATTAAACTCTTTGGAAAAAAAAAATCCAACACATAAGGAAAAATCTCTGCATGTATGTGGTGGGTTGGCCCTGGCTGGATGCCGGGCACCTATCAAAGCAATTCTATCACTCCTCTCCACAACTGGACAGGGGAGAGAAAATAAAATGAAGGGCTCACAAGTTGAGAAAAGGACAGAAAGAGATCACTCACTAATTACCGATATGGGCAAAACAGACTTGACTGAGGGAAATTAGTTGAATTTATTACTAATCAAAATCAGAACAGGATAAGGAGAAGTAAAACAAACTCTAAAGCACCTTCTTCCCATCCCTCTCTCCTTCCTGGGTGTGGTGGGTTAGACTTGACTGGACACGAGGTGCCTACCAAGCCACTCTATCACTCTCCTTCCCAGCAGGACAGGGGAGAGAAAATAAGATGTAGAACAACTCCAGGTTGTTGTAGGCTGAGATAAGGCAGTTTACTAGAGCAAAAGTGGAAGTTTGTGGGCACACAATCAAAGGGGGAAAAAAAATGGCTTATTTTCTACTTCCCATCAGCAAGCGATGTTCAGTCACTTCTCAGGAAGCAGGGCTTCAGCAAACATAGCAGTTGCTCTGGAAGGCAAACATTGTAAATAACAAAGGCTTCCACTTCCCACTCCTTTCCTTATCTTTTATATCTGAGCTGACATCATACGGAACGGAATATCCTTTTGGTTATGATCCCTTTGGGTCAGCTGTCCTAGTTAGGTCCCTTCTCAGTATCTTACCCATCCCCAGGCCCTGGATGGGGTGGCAGGGAATGTTGAGAGATAATGCTTGATGCTGTGCCAGCCCTGCTCAGCAGTAGTCAAATTGAAACACTGGTGTGTTATCAATATCTTTCTAGATACCAATGCAAAACACATCTTTGAGGGTTGTTCTGGAGGAAATCAACTCCATTTCAGCCAGGCCCAGTAGACTGGGTTTAACTTTCTAGCACCTCTCCCCCAGAGCGATGCAGGGATATTAGGAATCAAGGTTACAGTCAGTTCATCACATGTTCTTTCTGCTGCTGCTTCCTCCTCAGGGAGAGGAGTCCTTTCCCTGTTCCAGTGTGGGGTCCTTCCCACAGAAGTCTTCCACAAACTGCTGCAATGTGAGTCCTTCCCACGGCCTGCAGTTCCTCCTGAATTCCTCCAGTGTAGGTCCTTTCCACAGGGTACAATCCTTCAGGAACAGACGGCTCCAGTGTAGCTTTCCCATGGGGTCAAAAGTGCTGCCAGCAAACCTACTCCAGAACCAGCGTCCCACAGGGTTACAGCCTTCTTTTGGGCATCCACCTGATCTGGCATGCATCTCTTCCACAGGCAGATGGATCTCTGCTCCAACGTGGACCTCCATGGTCTGCAGGGGGACAGCTTGATTCGCTGCAGGGGAATCTCAGCTCTGGTGCCTGAAGCACCTCTTCACCCTCCTTCTTCCCTGGCCATGATGTCTGCATAGTTGTATTTCTCACATATTCTCACTCCTCTCTTTGGCTGCAATTACATCTGTGAAATAACTTTTTCCTTCTTAAATATGTTATCACAGAGGCACTACCACTGTCACTGATGGGCTCAACCCTGGCCAGCAGCAGGTCCATCTTGGAGCCAGCTGGCATTGTCTCTGTCACACATGGGGAAAGCTTCTGGCAGCTTCTCAGAGAAACCTCCTCTATAGCCCTCTCACTATCAAAACCTGGCCATGCAATGTGTTTGTAATTCTCGCCTTCAGGTATGTGCAAATGGAGGTAGTTGCTTCTACGATGAAGAAAACCAGAGATCTCACTGTGTCTGTGTTCTTGGATGGACAGGAAAAACATGCCTAGAGAATATTAATGAGTGTGAGGTAAACCAGTGCCAACATGGAGCCACATGTGAAGATGGAATTAATAAATACAGGTACTAACATGATGCCTTCATAAAGAAGTTTATGCCATATTAAAATATTTTTCCTTTCAAAAGAATTACAAAAGGAGTTGCTAATGCAGTAATATTATTTTCATATTATAAAATGCCATAATACTGACTTTCAATAAAGATGTGCATTTAGTAGCACTGTGTACTCTGAAGTGTTAAACAGGAAGGACTCACAGACATTCCTCTTTGCTGGTAACAGTTAAACCAACTATGCAAAATCCCAGATAAAGAAATAAAAAACACTTTATGAGCCTGGATTGGGACATACAGTGGCTTTTCTTATTAAAATTTGAATTATAATTTACTATCGTTTTAGGTATTGACAAAACCATAAAGTATGTGTTTTCCTTAGTGAGCTGTAACATTCTGTAGATATTTGAAAATGAGATTTTACAAAGTATGGTGAAAAAATAAATGGAAAGGGGTTTCTTAAATAAGCAGAGTTCAGTTGTTCTTATCAGACTTCAATTATTTATTTTTCCTCAAAAAAAATCCAGAATAATGAAAATCACTACATAATGTTTGTGAATGTATTTTGCAATGCTTTAATTCTATGCTGTGTCCTAGACTTAGGAGCACTGTAGTTAATATGCTTTAGTATTTCTACCTAGGAAAGATTGTAATAGTACACAACATTAAAATAGAAACAATTAAAAATTCCTTCCACTCCACCGCTTTTTTTATAGTATCTCCTGTAAAAATAACTGAAATCACCAAGTAAGAACACAAATACAGATAAGTATATGATTCTCAGTATAGCAGAGTTAAAAGGTATTTTTGTTACAGAATCCTTACAAAGTATACATCCTTCCTTTTTCCGAGCTTGCAATCAACTCTTGTATCAAAAGACTGGACCATATTCTGACACTTCATTTGGCTGACAAAACTGTGTTTTTCCACTCTATATCAGGAAAATAATTCTGATAGAAGTACAAAGCCATGTTTACCTTACAAAATCCACCAGCATTTATTGAGAAATTAGTAGGTCTGAAGATTTCTGGTAAAAAAGAACTTTTGATTTTAGCTTGTTAATCCAGGCTTGGTTTACTGAATGAAAACACTTTATTCTTACTTTTGTAGTCTTTGAAAGACAAATTAAATTACCCTATCAGTGTTTTTATGTAAGGAACAAGAACTCATACCATCAAGATCCAAATCCTAGATGGTCAATTTTGTCAGTGGAGTACCTGACCCCACAAGAACACAGTTGGTTATTTTGTCAAGATGAAGTGTGTATAATACGTGCTTTGATGAAAGAGCATGGTTGTTTCTTAATTGCAGTGAACCATGGTTTTAGAGAACTAAGCTACACTTGCCTTTAAAAATATGGTATTTCTCAAGTTATTATTTGCAAGTGAAATAACAATAATTTCACCTTTGCAATACACCATTAAAACAAAAAGAATACAAGAAGAAATGCTGAGCATAACTACTGTAGTCACCCATCCTTTTTAAAAGACTTGCAATTTGCATTTCGACCCTAAAATGGTATCATTTTTTTGTAAATAAGAGCTGTATTTGATGCAAAGCATGTTTAGAAAGACATAAGAAAACTGTCAGCAGAGTATATGGAGAATTAGATTTTAAGTGCCATTAAGAACCCAACAGAGATCCATTTTAAAAATTATTACAGTCATTCAAAACCTAATCTACTTATAAATGCAGAAGATAAAGGTATGCCAAAATGTTATGTATTAGTTTTTTATTAACACAAAATTAGTGTAGGACTCTAGACCTTTCTCATAGTTAAGAAATGTTAAATTCAAAACTAATTATTAAACTTTGATCATAATTTATTGTTCTAGTGGTACCTTGATATAGTAATGATAATATGAAGAAAACATGAAAAATATCCAGCTTAGCTTCAAGAACGTCCCCTTCTTTTAAGATCTCACATTTTGCAAGTGATCAGGTTTTTTCCAGATTGGAAATAAGCTCTCATTTGAAACTAATTTTTCCACCTTCCTATGTCCTTATCTTGGCATATTCTTTCTCTCATCCCATTTTGAAATTACTTTCCCAGACAATAGTGTCACATAGGTGTATATATATATATATGCATTTCTATGTATATATTTGCAGAGAAATTCCTTTGAGTTCAGGAGGCGGAATTGCTCTGATTGAAAGAGGGGGACTTTAAAACTATGATATACTGTAATTCTTAGTAAGGCTACATATTAAGAGCCACATAATCACAGTAAGAAGTCTTAGGAATTTTACTCCTTTGGTTTAGTGAGGCTTCTCTTACAAATAAAGTGGCCTCAATCACAAAGGCACAAAACTCCTAATTAATTTTAATGAATTTTTGCACTTCCCGGTGAGCCTATGCTGTTTGAGATATTATAAAGTAAGTTAATCTCCATGTATTTAAAATGATAAGTTCTCCAAAGAATTACTCCTCCTGCTACTGGGTTGATGGTGTAGTTGGCACATACCATGAAATAGACTAATTGCATCCACGTGCAAAAGAATCGCTTGAGCTTCAGTCATATATACCTGAAAAAAACAAAGACAAATTCAAGATTCATTACTTCAGTAAATAGACAGTGTTGCTATATTAAAACAAAAACATTTAACTTTTACTTTCAAAAAACCCTGTATGTTTCATTACCTACTTTCTGTGTAGGAGAAGAGAGAGAGAGAGAAGTGAGTTCATATGGTTCAATTACAAGCATTTAATGAATACTTAGAGTGAAAGAAATCTTCAGGGAGTATATCCTCCTCTTTTGAAATCCAAGGGGGGATTTATTATTCTGTTTTCTTCACCCCTATAAATTTATTCCTTGTCAACATTACATTTTGGACAACTAAGATTCTAACTGAAATAAGTTAATAATAATAGATATTTTACTGTAGTCTATGTAGTGAAAAGGAGCAACAAAGGGAAAATACAGAATTTAAAATGCTGGGTAGTTTCCATTACCTGTCCTGTTTCTCTTTTCTTCAGTCTAGTCTATTCAGATGAAATCCTACACTTATAACCCCAGGAAAGCCCAGACAGAAGGACTGAGAATTGTTAGATTAGACTTGTATTAATCTAACAGCTGTTTGGTAGGATTTACCACTGTTTAAAAGGTCATAATTAATTAATATATTTTAAAAATGTATTTAGTCAATAGCTACAGCTCTGAGGTCAGCATTTCATGACTTTTTATGCCAGAAAACTGACCATTAAAGAACTAGATTTGGTAAAACTTGATCAACTCATTCGTCAGCATTTAGTATATAAATGTCAGCACATACAATTAAAAGTTGAAGTAATCTCAGTAGGAAAGAGTAAAGTGACACATTGTAGAGTAAAATTCTTTATAATATGAAACACTTTGTTGCATGATGCCAACAAGATTGTGAAAGTAAACATAATTTAGATAATTTCTGAATATCAAAAAATTTAAAGCTTTTATTATTTTATTCATCCTTGACTTTTTCCCGTTTCTTCCAGCTGGAGGAATAGGCTGTTTGATTAGATTACTTTTTATATCTAATTTTCTGTTTTCAAGTTTATTCATTCTATACTATATATGCAATTTGACTCTGGAACCTAGTTGGCAGTGTCATATAAACTTAGAAGTGTGATATATACTGTTTTCTGTAGTAATAATAAGCTTCTTCCACTAGAGAAAGAAGAGAAATACTCTTCTTCCCTTTGCTACAGCTACAGAAGGTAGGTGAATATATGTTGCAATTTCTTAAGAATATCTCTGCAATAAGTTATACAACAGCTTTTCTGCAGAGAAGACATACACATATTAAACCTAAAAGTGAAACTAAATAACCTTTTAGTCCATTTATGAATGTGTGCACAGTTCACATTTCAATTGGAAAGCAAAATATTTAATACTGAGTAAATGCAGTTAATCTGCTTGGATTAATAATAATAAATATATTTAGATAATACCAATAATAACAAATGTTAAATCAAAAATATTTACAGAACTAAGTAGAGGGATTCTAGGATATCTTTGCTAATGTCAGGCTTCAGTGCTCCTATATGCCTCCTGTGTAGATAGAGAAAATATCTGGGTCATCTCCTAGCACAGATTAGCAAAGCCACATCTTCAGTCTGGTCTTTGGCTTTTTTTCAGTCATTTTAAAGATCCATCTGATGTACATAGTTATTTATTCACTAGCACACAAATCACACTGCATCTTTAGTGCAGAAAGTCTATGGTGACACTGTGACAACTGCAATGGCTGGATTATGTAGTACCAACTTGCTCACCCGCACACCTCCTGTTCCAGACCTATGGTGGTAAAAAGCTATATCCGACTGCATATTGGTAGGAACACATTGCAGCTATGGCATAACCATAAGCACTTCACTAAAATATTCCTTCTTAGACTAAATTCCATATCTGACATATCACTGTATGCCTGTATTTTACAGGCATATCAAATTATTGTGCAACATTATCTAGATTTACGCAATGGAGTAGTAACATACAATTGTCTGCATGATATGTGTGGGAGCACAGCATAGGGTAACTTTGGCTAGTGTTTGCTACCCACTACAAAAATTCATGTTTGTAGCAAAAGCATTGAGGTATTTGTTTTCCCTCCTGGGATCTGTTACACTCAAAATCTTGCTATGGATGGAAGAGTACGTATGTGAAGCTAAGAAAGTACTGTTATTCCCATTAATGTTAATACAAAATTTTTCATGTCTTGCTTTTCTCTGGGGCCATGCTCATCCTTTCAACAGTCTCCCAGTTTGTAAGGTTGATGTCTTAGTCCTCTTTAAGAAAGAGGATGGGGGGATGTCATTAGCATCTCCTGGTCTTTGCTGGGAAGTGCCCTACACACACACCGGAGAGGCCACACCCAGATCTGAAGCTGGAGCAGGTGAGGCAAAACCTCTTGGCCCCAGCGCAGGAGTTAAACTAATGACACCCAGCCCAAGCCACGGAAGGGCTGAGCCCCTGCACTGAAGTGTCAGTGCACAGCCAGCTCAGCCATCTGATAAGGGCAAAAATGTTAAAGTGCACGATCTTTTAATGTATATGCATAATGAAATTTTATGGAAGTTGAAATTTACAGTTAGCTGTAAATGTCATGACTTAACCCCCACCAGCAGCCAAGCACCACGCAGCTGCTCACTCACTCCCCCTTCAGCAGGATGGAGGAGAGAATCAGAAGAGTAAAAGCTAGAAAAATCATGGGCTGAGATAAATACAATTTAATAGGCAAAGCAAAAGTCATGGCTGCAAGCAAAGCAAAACGAGGAATTAATTCACTCCTTCTCATGGGCAGGCAGGTGTTTAGCAATCTCAAGGAAAGCAGGGGCCCATCACACATAACGGTTACTTGGGAAGACAAACTCCATCCTTCCAGATGTCCCCTACTTCTTCCTTCTTCCTCCTGGCTTTACATACTGAGCAGGATGACGTATGGTGTGAAATATCCCTTTCCTCCATTTGGGTCACCTGTCCCAGCTGTGTCTCCTCCCAGCTTCCTGTGTACAGTAAAAAAAATGCATGAAATTATTTTTTTGAACTTCATTCCTTTAAAAAATGAGAAACACAATAGCTGAAGCTCTCAAGAGGAGGGAAAGATTTCTCCTTTGCAAAGAAGTTTAGGTTGGAAGAGAGAATACAGCAGCTACACTTCCTTGAGTAGGTACTGCAGCAGCAATGGATCTGTAAAGGAAAAATGGTGGTGCTGAAGACTGAAGGCTCACCTCACAAGCTCATCAAAGAGGTTTTATGTCAAAAAGATTGAAGGTTCTGAAACCTGCCCTACAGATTTTATTAAAGTAGCCTTCAGTTCTTTCACACCTTGAGGCCCCACATGGGAAAAACGTAACAATGTTTCCAGGAGGTCAAAATAACACACTTTTACTGCCAAAGTTTGGAAAATAAGGGAACTTGGCAAAAGTTTAAAGCAAATATTTCACAAAGCGTGGACTTAGCAAACTCCAACCCATCCAAGTTTAAGTTAACCAAGTCAAGGAAAAGGGAATTAGGAGAAGAAGAAGTGAAAAAAAAAAAGAGAGAGCAAGAGAAAGAATTATGGCTATCACCTTAGAACCAGCTACTACAAATCCAAGGACAGTAGGGCTGTGACTACGAGGAGCTCTTGTGGTTTTGGTTTTAATTACTATGGACTCCTGGGCCAACACCCCCAAGGTGGGCCTTTTGGTCTGCCAGCCATTTGCGCTCTGGGTCAGGGGCTCCAGGGGGCGTAGTGTGGGGTTTCAGGTGTACCAGTGGCTGACAGCTGCACTAAAGGCTCTCAGGAGATAGGTTGAGGGCAGAGCACCATTCCACCTCGGCAGAACCTGATCTGCCCCCTTCACCCCCCTCCTCCAAATTGTTTTGAGCCACTGATAATTTTAATAACTTTTTTCTAGTCTCTCAGGCTCATGATCACACTAGATGAGATATGGAGAGCTTACTTCAAGCCAGCTCTCTTTTGGTCGATGGACTAAAAGCCCATTAGCAGTTGGTGTCTGTTAGCTGTACTCTAGGGCTCACAGCTAGTGATTTGGTTTCCATATGTCTACTATAAAAAATACAGAGATAATAAACCAGGACAGAAGCAAACAGCTACATGAACAATACCTTCTGTCAAAAATAAAGGAAAAAAATACTCTTCCTGCCAGATGGATCAATAGAGAAAATTACTATAATCAAGGCTTCCTTAACATGTTAGTTCTTTCCATCATCTAGATAGCATCTCTATGGACTAAGAAGATGTAAAATTACTGTAAAATTATCTCCTCCTGTGTGAGGAAACCTCTGTACATGAGAAGGAGAGGATCAATCAAAGAATATATTGCCAAGGGATTTTCAAATTTTATGAGATATGGGTTAGCTATGAGATAGTCCAGATTTGTATTCATTCATACATTAAAATAAAAAAAAAAAAGGCAGAAAGAGAAGCACGAAAAAGTCATCTCCAGTATTGTACAAATTATATGTCATCCAACATTTGGGGAAAAAAATCCTGAACAATTTCTATAAAATTCTATTGATTTTTTTTTTTTTTTTGGTTACAGATAGAAATTGCAACTTTTTTGCTAATGATACATCAGTTTTATACTGATTTTATGTCCAGAGCAAACAGGATGTAATATTGCTTCTTCATACTGATATTGTAGGATGCAACTAATTATTTTTCAGAACAAAAAAATTAAAATGCATAATACACATATTTATAAGAGTTTTGTATTCTAATATTCTCATTTGAAGCTTAATATTAAAAGTTATAGAGATGCAAGTCTGTCCCATATAAATAGCTAGGATTTTCCTTATTGTTTGGCTTCGTTTAATTATTGCTAGCAGTCTATGTGAAATGAATTTACTTAGTGACTAACTAAAGGTAAATAAAAAAGATTGAAAAAAAATTGTGATTCATTTGTGGATGATTCAAAGAGTGAATATTGTTAACATTATAACCATTATGGACCTATATATTCCAGGCTGGTGATAATGGGGGTGCTGTTCCACTCTCCTCTCCTCTTTTCTCATTTCAATAACAGGTGCATATGTCCCCTTGGCTACACTGGCACATATTGTGAACTTGATATAGACAATTGCATTGGAAACCAGTGTTCTGAATATGGATTCTGCCAAGACCTCTTGCATAACTACAGCTGTATATGTCTGCCTGGATATGAAGGTCCCTTCTGTGAAGTTGAAATTAATGAATGCTTAAGTTCACCTTGCAAAAATGGAGCTACTTGTATGGATTTAAGCGGCCACTTTTCTTGTCGTTGCACTGCTGGGTTCAAAGGTAAGTTTTTTCTTTTGAAGTGCAGTGTATTGTAGATGTGAATATCCTATTCTATGTAAACAATCTTTATATGATTGTTTAATAACATATATATATGAATATGCATATATTTGCGTGGTTGTATGATTTACAAGAGTTTTAACTGAATTAGCATTGAAATTCTTAGACTGTGTCTCCTAGTTGTTCCTGAGCTGAGCTTCCCTTCACTATATGTACAATTCTGAGCTTGAGCTTTGCTGCTGTAGGCAAAAAAACTGATCGAGTTCCAAACCATAGTTTTAATTGTAGTATTTTAATTTCACAGTTATGCAGTCTTAGCTGTCATGGCTTTAGTCATATACAGGCTAATAAGAGCAAATGCTTTGGTACAGAACAGGAAAATCTAAGCATGAGGAGGAATCAGATCAGGAGTATCATCTTTCTGTATGTATGGGATATAAACAGCTATATTTGAGTGAGTTGTTCAGACTCCCTTTCTATACACTGGAGCTAGGGCATCTATCTGTCCTAGACATCTTTTCTAGGGAGAGATGGGCTGTAAATTTCTGTATTGCATTAGATGAATCCTACAAAACTGATAATATGATTCCTTTTTGTACTAATTTTTGGTTTTGTGTTAATAATACTGATATTCAGACTATGTGTGAGAGGCAGAAAATAATTTTGTATCCAGCAATACTGAAGTGTTGCATTCCCAGCCTTTAATCTCTATCATTGAGCACAATCATTACTGTGCTGAATGTTTCTCTGTTGATAATCTGTGGTATGCTATCACTAACGAAGACAAAAATAAATAGTATATAATGCATAGTGTCGTTTGTACTAACTAATCATTAATTTACAGCTTATTCTTCCAAGCTGCTGGGGGCTTTTGCTCCAATTCAGACAGTGTGTGTAGTACTAGATTTGTAGGTCCCAGTTAAACTAGTGAGATGTTCAACATTTATTTGGATCTTTCTGGGTCACTGCCAAAGTGCTGAACTATTAAGTAATTATAACTTCACCACTATTTTTTCATTATAGATTCTGGCTAGCTTGTAGCATTTCATCACTAACATGTTTAATTTCAAATATGTTTATATTCCTTTGCATTTATATAAACACATTTATGTGATATACACTTGCAGATTTGTTGCCCTCAATTTGAGTATATAATTTGCCATTTTAATGACATTTAAAAAAAGATGTTATTTCCTGTTCATGCTCATTTATTAATAAACATGCAACAAAACAAAGGAATGACTCAGAAGTGGCTTAAATTTCAGCAAGATAGCACAACCATGTCCGACTGCAAGTGAAGAAAACATACTTGGCTCACCTGTGCAAAATCTAACACATTTCCATTTTGCTGCTGAAACTTCAACACTTATTTTGTACTTTGCTGGACTTCGTAGGGAACTTCAATCATCCACATATCTTCTATAATGGAGTGAGGTATAAGATCTGCTTGGGAGAGTCCCATAGGATAAAACCCCAGAGGGAAGAAGGGTCAAAAAAAGTCTATGACTACCAAGATCATGAGCAGCTAATCTCAAAGAGCAGTTAAAAATACCAGGAGGCCTGTAGGGATGATTGAGGAACTCGTGGCCAAATTCAAACACAAAAAAGGGAACATACAGAGGACAGGAGCAAGGACAGGTTACCCGGCAGGAAATAGAAACGCTATCTGAGCATCAGTAATAAGTTTAGGAAGGTCAAAGGCCAAATGCTGTTGAGTATGACAAGGATGTGAAATATACCAAGAAGGGTTTCTGTAAGCATGTAGGTGACAAAGGGAAGAGAAGAGAGAATGTAGTCCCATTTCTCAATGAGATAGGACCTTGATGAGACTGGACATGGAGAAGTTTGAGTACTGAATGCTGCCTTTGCTTCATTCTGTGCTGGTGAGGCTGTCCTTCAATGATCCAACGACACTGAGACAAGAGAAAAAGTCTGAAGCAAGGAAGACATACCCTTGATGGATGAGACTCAGGAGAAGAAATACATAGGAAAACTGAATATATATTTGTCCATGAGCTCTGAGGGGATGCACCCAAAAATCACAGCATCATAGAATTTTACAATCAATGAAGTTGAAAAAAATCCTCTAAGATCACTGAGTCCAAATGTTAAGGTAGCACCACCATGTTCACAACTAGACTTTATACCCAAATCCACATACCTTTTGAACAGTTCCAAGGGTGGTGATTTGATCACTTTCCTGGGCAGCTTATTCCAGTGCCTGAACACCCTTTTAATAAAGAATTTTTTTCCAAATATCCACTCTAAAGCTCCCCTGGCAAAACTTGCTCATATAAATGACATAATTACATATTACTGAAAAAAACCAAACCTTTATTTTATTACACAATGAGGTATTATATAATAGCATTTTCACAGAAGTAAATTTAAAGACAAAAGAAATGTCACAATATTAGTCATTAAGTGCAACTCATTAGCACATGTACTGAATATATTGAATTCTGATTTTTCAGAGTATGATTAATTATAACAATTAATAAAAGACTGTTTAAACTTATAAAAATATTATCAGTACCCTAGAAAATCTATTTTCATAGTCTCTGATGGTTTATGATCCTGGGATATTTTCCAGCACAAAACTGATTTGAAGTTTGGTCATAACTTTATGTTATGAGTTATTGATTAATATCTCAGTGTAATACTAAAAAACACGTGGGTTTATGTTGTTTCTCTGAAATTCGGCTTTTTAACATATCCAAATGTATGTAATTTTTCTTCATAAATAGTAAATTCACTTTCAGATGAAATAGCAAATGCAATAGTGAATAAGCTAAAGAGTAAAATGGAAATTATTGTTGCTCATTGCTCTGTACATACCTGTCGAACTATCATACTTTGTATAGTAGGATTCATAGATATTGCATGTAATTTCCCACATATTAGGTGGGAGGTGATTTGGTGTCTCTCCTGCTATTAAATGAATCCCCGCGTTCTCTTTGATATAACTCTAGAATCAGTTTTTATTTCCGAAAGAAAGTGTTAAACAGACAAATCATATCTGTCTCCTTTGTCTAGTTGATTGATCAATCTGATGTCTATCAACATTCCTCAAACTTTGCATTCTATTAGCTAGGGACCCCTTAGGCAGTGTAATGGGATTTGTCAACATGAAAAACATGATTTGATTATCTTAAAAACAAGTTCATAAAAAAATCCAAGGCTCTGGTACTTTCATAATAAAAACAAATGCTTTGTAACATGATATACCACAGTCTTTACTTTTGAAATGTAAATGATATTTGTGATGGAAATTTTAATGTGGAGACATTTGGTATATGCCTGGTGCCCTCTCCACTGCCTATAAAAGAATTTCACCCATGTTTGAATGTGGAGGTTCAAACAATTGCAATACAATTTTAAAAATTGAGTAAATAACTTTTTTAACTTTTGATTAAGTGATGACCCTGCATATCACCTACTTCTGGCTCAGTTTTTCAAACATAACATAGTGCTGCTCTCCTTCAGAATAATTCCCAGTCTATCCTTTCTTCTGTATCTTTGTGTTAACTCTATCTCAATACATCAATGTTCAGCACCAAATAATTCCTGCTTTCATGATGACTGGTATTTTAAAACAAATACTACTGTTCTTATTTCTTATTTAAAAGAAGATCTTGAAATTATTTGGGGGAAAAAAAAAAAAGCTGTATTTATCCAAACACATCCTACATTAAAACTTTTTTCTGTTTCAGATGCCCACCAAAATGACAAGGCAGGTTCTGAGAACTCTAAGCAGATAGGCAATATTGCCTCATTGGTTTCTCTTGAGAGTTTGTATCTATATAATATTGCTTGTACAGTTAAATTTGGGAAATATTTTTATTCTGAATATATACTGTATCCTATATAGCAAGATATTGATCCATCATTGCTTTAGGCATGTGTAAGTAACAAATAACAGTATTGAAGTTCATCACTAATGTAGGCCTTCTGATGACTTTCTGAGTTTTACATTAATATATGCTATATGTGATGCTCTTCAGTATTCCTCTTTTTTCCAAAAGAGGAAAATGTCATTTCACTTTTTGAAATCCTTCCATTTCTTTAAATTTCTGCGCTTTGCTTTTACTTTTTTATTCCGCAAATAAGTAGGAGAAGTCTATGTAAAATCTGGAGTTCATCTGAGGAAGTATTTAAGTGTTGGTACTTTCAGTGCGTTACTAATTGGCTTTACAACAAGGCTGGGTTGGGTGTGTGGCTCAGGGCATTGGGCAGTGCAGCTTTTTAAGGGGTTCTGGCTGGCTTCTTCTGGGGAAGAATGATTACTGCTGGCACACTGTGCCAGTGCAGCCTGCCTGTCAGATGTACAATGTAATCTCATGGAGAGAGATGAGCTGGACTCTTGGCAGTTTACATCTGAAGAGTCACATACTTTCTTCAAGTTAAAACTCTTTCACAGACGCTAAGCCAGTGGAGTTGTTTAACACATCATACAAATCACTTTCAACCTGTAATAAGTGTTCACAGAAAGGATTACACTGCATGAGGTAAATAAAAATTAAATTTGTTTTGGATTTTTAACTACTACAATATGCTACACAGAAAAGATCTTCGAGAAAAAAAAAGAAAAAGACCAAGTGTGTAGAACAACAAAGTTGAGAAACAGAAATATCTGTCAAGTTCACAAAAGCCACACCTGGAACACCTGTCTTGCGTTTTCATAACTGCATTTTCTGCAAAGTAAGCAGAAACATTACTCAGGGTGATGCCTGTCTTATCTAACAGAAAAACTTATGCTGTTTAGCAAGCAAAAAAATTACACATTTTGTTTTTAGGTACTTGACTGGAATGCACATTTTACAAAATGTAGACAGTAAGGCAGGAATGTTGTGAAGACAGTCCTCAAACAAATTGTTAATGCTTTGGATACTAGCTGAACTTTACAAACCCTTGTGGCTAAGTTCTCAGTCTTTTGCTTTTTTTCAGCAGTACTTCATTAAGTTTACATTAACTAGAATTTTAAATCATCTACTTTTCATCTGATCTCAGAATAGAAAGATGATACATTTTATGTCTTGAATATAACCTTCAGTGAGGAGTTTTATTTAAAAAATATATCCTTAACATCCTTTTCTTAATTGTGTTCCTTGTGTCTGCCTTTGCATTGTCAAACTTTATATTCCATTTTGCTTATAAAACAAAAGTTGGTATAAAAAGTATTTAAAAGAAACTTTGTATTTTGATTTTTTTTGCATGTATTTTGTGATTTAGGTAGAGATGTTACAGTAGTAGTGGCTCTTAATAACAGAAACTTTAAATATAATGTATGTTACACTATGAAAATAACCCCTCAAATTATTGCAGTTTTATTCTAATGTCTGAATATTATATTTAAGAATAACATGATATGTTTATAAGTTAAGCAGAAATAAATAATCCAAAGTTTGAACCACTGAAAGGTGCAAACTTTCAGTATAATGATCATACAAAGTTGCACTTTTGAAGTGAATTCAATGAGACTTCATCCATTAGACTTATGAAAAGCGATATTGTTGGTTTTTTTTCTCCTTGATCTCTACCTGAGAACTTTGGGATCTCTCCATTTGGTAAAATAGCATGATTATTTTAAACAGAGTAAGTGATATCAGTAACGCTGATGGAGGATGAAACATCTCTGCTAATTTTTTTAGCATGCACTTTCTCAGGTCCTTAGGCTCTTCTCAAGGCTTTTGAGCTCCTGTAGAAAAATGTCTTGTTTATCATCAGTATGTTGGTAGATAATGTTGCTGTTAAAGATCAGGCAATGCAATTTTCAAGAGTGACAGACTTTCCTGTAGTTTTCTGTTACATATTTTAAGAACACTGCAATTTTATACAGCATAAAACATGCTATAGAGTTAATAGAAGTACACTTGGCTCATGGTAATTTTTTACACTCTCTTTGTATTTCAGAATCTGGTGACATGATCCCAGTAAAATGTTTAAGAACTCAGACCTTAACCTATGATTTATTAAATAACATTTTACTAGTAATTATCTTTGAATGTGTTATATTCCTGTTAAACTTAAAAGTGTGAGCCCACAAAATATTTATATTAACATATTTTTGTGTTAAAAGTAATTTGTAGCCAATTAATGATTTTTATCTGATGTTAAAAGCACATTCTCATCACACATTTAAAATGTGTAGTTGAGATGAGCTGCATACTGAAAACAAAAAAAAGGCTTCTTTGTATCTGTCTAGCTTTTTTCATGTCTTGAATACTCAGAAAATATGGTCTCACAGTAGCTTCATAGATTCTTTGATTCTCTCTGAAATATTTTTAAAATACTGCCCATATATTACCTTTGAGGACATGAATCCTTAAATTTCCCTAGCAACCGTTTACAAGAAGTTTTGGGATATGCCTTTTGTCAGGAGCAACTACCCATTTAATGGCACTCCAAGTTATGACACATAACCAGAAGAGCTAGTCATTGTCTCCAGTACACAAAAAGCAATTACCTTTATTTTCACTACTTATTTATTTGATTGGCAGAAATTGCACTAAAACATGAAGGCTTCTCCAAGTTTTAACATGATTCTCAGGAAAGATATATTATTCTCCTAGCCTCTTCTGAGATGTACAGAATTACCAAAACTGCACTGTTAACTTTTAGATGAAAAATAGTACCATTTTTTCATATCTGTAAATAGTATATTTTCCAGTGGCTAGATAGCTAAATTAGACATAAAACAGAGAAGATGTTGAAGGAATGGTAGTAGGGATATATAGAGACTAAAGTCTTAGCTGTCTGTGTCAAAAAAACTTCAGGTTTGTCAGGAAAAAAAAAAAACAACAGGGAACTATCTGTGTTTAATGTGTTAATAGCTGTTTCAGCTGAAATATTTTGAAAAGTTTGGTATCTTTCTAAATCAGTCTACGAGTACTGTTAGCTAGCACAACTTGTAAATCAGGCAGTGGTTTTCACAAATATATTCATTAGTTATAGGAAAGGTATTCTCAGTGCTTGATAACTCAGACGAGGCTCAGTGGCACGTAATTGCTTCTTTGTCAACTGAAGTAATTTTGCTGTAATAACAACCTATAACATAAAATCAGCACCTTTTTAATCAGAACAAGGATTTCCCTCCCATTTTCTTTTTCTCTTAAATAGAGAATGGAATTCATACAAATGTAGCATGGCTATAGGTAATAAAACCAAAATACCTAAAACCAGATTATTGTCTGTTAAACAAGTATAGCATGTATATCTCTAGTGTACAGCATTGTATTGGATATTTGGACTAATTATCTAAATTGGAACTAAACCTGTTAATCTATGACATGGTGTAATACAGACTAATACACTCAGAAACATGGTACTCATTGAACTCTAAAAATAATGGGGATCAGTGGCAAGATATGAGAAATTAGATTCAGATTCTGATGCCATCAGTAAGAATTTCATAGCTATACATTATAGAATAAATTTCTATTTTTTCTAAATGAAGATGGGAAATAAATTATCTTTTTCTGCATCTTTTCTTGTTTTGACAGAATCATTATGCTTCCTGTCAAACTGAAATGGGGAAACGGCTTTGACTCCTTTCTCACCTTTTCTACATACAATTAGGTTTTGCCACTATTCCTTCACACAGTTCCAACATTCATCTCATGTCCCACATTCCTCTAACCTTCATTATTTCATCATCCTCTCAGGACTCCCCAGGTCTTATAACATTTCATATCGTTCAATCAAAACATAGCCACAGAATTAACCTTTTGATCCGGTGCCATTTTGATTTTGATTTTCTCAAAGGGTTCACCTGGCCTAGTACAGGCTAATTTTTAGTTCTTTATTGAGGATACTCCAGAGTATTCCACAACTACCCTATGTGTCTTTGTTCCTTTGTCTTATTTCCTATCATCCCATCAGGATTTCCAGCCTGAATGACTACTCTATTGCACTTTTATAAAACTGTTGGAACTGTCTCTGCTTATTGTCCATTTCATCCCCTAAGGACTATTTTCTCAAGACTGAATATAGGACATCCTATAATGCATTAGATACTGACATTTAGGGAACTGAATTTCACCCTAAACGCTCAGTTTTAAAGTATAGATCTGTAGTCTGAATTGTGCATGTAGCTGACTCATTTTCCAGCTGAATGCTGTACCCTATATCCTATCCCCAAAAGAAATGAAAATCAAAGAAGATAGATGAAAAGAGTTCACAAGGAATTGCAGCTATACCTGCTACAGTCATGTGTTAAAATTATGGTACTGCTCAGTTCCATAAAATACCTTTGCTGCCTTAGATTCAGAAAGAAAGCAGAGACATCTTCACAAAAAGGCAGTAAGATGTTCACAAATCTTGAATATCATCAGTAAGTAAGGATGATCTCATTCCAACATTTCCCTTAAAATTGCATTTGCTTTAACCTTTAATAATTCAAAGGAGGCAAAAAAATCTATTTCAAGAAGTTTTTTTAGCACATGCTTCAAGTTACCCATGGCTTGTGGCCAGATAATTAATTTTAGAGGAAATTCTGCACCTGTCTATCCAGAAGAAAACAGATGCCAATGCATTTTTATTTATTTTCCTCAAAAGAGACCCACTATAATCAGGGATCTGAACTAGAAAGCATAAGGAATGCAAATTATCAGAATGAGATCATAAGGACTGCACATAGTGCTACTACCTTATCAGCACTTCAAAGAAAATTCTTTAAAAAATTTAAGAACTGAGAAATGAATTTATATTTTGGTCAGTCCTTGCCGTCTGAAATCCTCACTAGCGCCATGGCATACGTTAAGCAGCACTCAGCAGCTGCCCTAGCAGATAGCTTTTTAGTTTACTGAGTTACCTGAACTCTCCCTGGACTTTGCTTTTGTCTCACCATTTTCATCCATGTATCTTGAAGTCTTACAGAAAATGAAGAGATGTTTCAAGGTAGGAAAAAATCCTAATAGAAACCACACTGTCATAAGTTTAAGTGTGGAAGAGAATCTTGGTGCTACTATGGGTTCCACTGGTGGCCTTTTGTATCTGGTAAATTCAGCAAATACAGGTTTTGAGAGCTGACTGTCTTGGTTCATATGATTCTACAAGAGGGCATTTATGTGTGCTGCAGATAGGAGACCAAATAGTTTCCACAGTGCAAAGAATTCAGAGGAATTTCAGCTTTTTTTTTTTGCTTTTATCTTCTGCTGTGTGGCTCACAGAAAGCTCAGCATGCTTTGTACACTGCTGACCTGTCATAGCTACTGAAAGATTTGCCTCCTTATTCCTGTGGCTAGAAATAGCTTCTCCTGTTACAAATCAAAGCAACCCCTTTCGTATATTACAAATCTATGTTTCACTATACCATTTTTGCTTTTAACTATTTCATCTCCTCTCATTTGCATTTCTCCTCATTAAATGTTCGTTAGTGATTTGATCATCCTCCTTCTTTGTATTAAACAAAGAAAGAGAAATGTCCAGTGCTACAGGACCAACAACTTGCTTTTGAACATGGTCTGAACCGTACCATTATACATAACTGTGTAAATTAGTGTTGGCCAGATTTTCGTATGCAATGATACTTTGCAATACTTTTTTAAAGACATTAAAGAAAATTCCTCACAAAACTGGACAAAAATTGCTTGAAAAAAAATAATTTTGAGTAGTGGAAAAAAGTTCCAGAAGTATGTATAACCTCAGTAAGAAAACCTTCTATTTTCCTGATTGTCACATTTCCAACTTTGTCTGTCAAAATGGACTGTCTTGTAATCAATGAAGGAGAAAAATACTTGACATACAGAATGTCTATCAGTAGTCCCGTCTACTCAGTAAGTGTACCTTGGTCACTGGGGTCAGCACATAGACTGTGACAACTTACAACCTTTTTTCTTATTTTTTTTTTTTTAATTTAAAATTTCAGGAGAAACATGTTCTGTTCATGTGAATGAATGTCCAGACAGACCCTGTTGGAATGGAGGAACATGTGAAGAGGACATAAGTGGCTTCAAATGCAACTGCCCATTTGGTAAGTATTTATACTTTTTATTCAATTGCTAGTTTGGAATAGTGTGGTTATGGGCCTTCCACATCTGCTACTCAAGTGCTATAGAGCCTTATACAGTGATAGCATTCTACTTACATTTTGAAAGGTACAGAGCTAGTTATCCAGACTAATAAAAATAAATTTTTTCTCTTATTTTTTAAATTGTCATAATGAATTCTTATAAATAATAAGTTACCTAGATTAAAAAGTACTTGTAGTACTCAAACAGCCTGCTAAAGAAATATGACAGACCTGGACATTTCAATTATTTATTGCCTATTTGTATAGACACCTTAGAGCAACATTCCTTCAAAAGGTGTAGGTTTTAGGGAGCAAAATGTAGAAATTGAGCAAACATACAGAATCTTGGTCTTTGAAATCCTATTCTGCTGGCCAAATTACTTATACCTAAGAGAACTGAACACTGCTTTAATGACAGCCGGAGCATGTGCACTTTAAGCATTTCAAGTATTCAAAGTATTGTATAAGGCTGGAAGATATGGTATAGGATTATAAGGGACATCCAAGATGGATCAGGCCAGAAGACCAATGAAATAAGAACAGTGTAAAAAGACCAATCAAAATTAAGGGAGAAAGATGTTGAAGATTTTGCTTTGCTGATTAATTTAGGATTTTGCATGTTATTGTGTATTGACTAAGAAAATATAAAAGAGGTTGGGCTAAGAATTCCTGACCACAGAAGTCCTTTGACCTGGATCAGCAGCTTTCTCCACTTTTATTAAACACTGTGGCCAAAAAAGCCTGGGGTAGAGATTTTACAACTTGTAAGTTCATTTATAAATATGGATGAGAAAATAGTGATAAATTCTGAAAAGGTTTTTGTTTTGATATGAGCATTTATAAGTTCATTGTTACTATGGAAAATAAGGTCAGAAAAACTAATTTTATACTGTATTGTGGAGTTTCAAAGATACTGATGGTGATCAGTAAAATCTGGAAGTGTCACAGTACTGAAATAAAGGTCTCCAACCATCCCTTTCAACTAGAACAACTGACTTAAAGAGGACTTTAATATCCTTAATATCAAGAGATCCTTAAATGCTTTAATGGTGGTATTCTGCTGAGTTGGGAACCAAAGACAATATTTGAGAGATATCTTCAAAGGTAAGGTGATGCTCTCAAGTCTGTTGCTTCATTGGGACAAATACAAGCATATCAAGTGTTTCACTGAATAAGGGCTGTAGCAAAACATTAACACAGACATTATTTCCTTTGTTCTTCTGAGCTTTTCCCATGTTTAACTCTTACTGGTGTTGCTAAAACATTTACCTATAGTGGACTTTAAACAGAAGCATTCTTTACCTCCTTTCACAGATGTGAGGGGAGATCTCTTTCATGCACTGAGTGCCAATGCTAGGTAAGAAAATTGTTGTGCCATTGTCTTAGTAGATCATTTGTGCCTCTTTCTTTAAAGAAAAGTCAGTCTGTAATCTTTTCCTTACCCAATTAATTTTTATTATAATTCTCAGTGTGTGTGTATAATCTGGAACAATGAAGTTTATGTAATGGACACATATAGAGTAGAAATTATGAGTTTCATTCTATTGACTCTAATAAAATGCTATGAATAGCAGTGGTTCTTTTACATCATCAGTCAAATGATCAAAAAAATTCACTGTGAATCAGGAGTTATCTGAAGAAATGATCAGTTATTTTTTGAAAGAGTTAAGACTTGCTGTATTACAATTTGCAGTTCCATTATTAATATAATAGCAAACTGAATTAGAGAGGGAGAAAATTGCATAGTGATGTGCATAACTAACAATGAGCTGAAAAGAGGAGAATTTTAATCTAAATGTGATATGGATCCCATTTGTGCACTTGGGTAAATTAATTAATATCGCAGTCCATATTCTCTGGGTGAAGATACAGATAAACAAATGTAACCATGTCACAAATACATTGCAATGATTAAGTAATGTCTGTAAATTGCCTGAAAACACAAGTTAGAACTGCTAGCTCAGTCTAACAAGAGTATCACTTCAAAACATAACACAGCTAACTTGAGTTGTTTCAGTTTTCAAACTTACATGTAGAGTTCCTTCATCCTTGAGTAACATGATTTCTCTTCCTGTTAAGAAGTCAGAACTATATGTATTTAGCAAACCTAAAATAAACACATTTAATTACATGTGCTAATTTTATGAAAATATACCTTGTGCTTTATTAGTCACTTTTAAGTAGTTCAGTGTCTTTATTTGTGGTCAATTTTGATTCTCAAACTATTATTTTTATATGACAAATATCCTTCCCACAGCTTTAAAAATAATTCATCAAATTCTCTATCGTAAAGCCAAGATATTTCTTAGATATTATTTCAGTATTCCCTCCTGCTGTTGGTAAGATATTGTCACTAAATAGGATGAAATGAGGTCATTTAATCACACAGGTCATTAATTCACATGAAAGTATCCAGGCATTGCTGGAAACATGATGTAAAAATAGATAACTAGAGTAAATTCTTTCCTTTTAAACAATTTGGGTTTTTTTTGGTTTTGGGTTTTTTTTGCTGTTGTTGATTTGTTTGGTTTTTTTGGTTTTTGTTGGTTGGTTGGTTTGGTTTGTTTTGTTTGGTTTTGTTGGTTTTTTTTGCACTTTTGGTTTTGTTCTTTTTAATTTCTCTGTACTATCCTCTAATTTTGTTATCACAGCATAAGAAGTCCATCCATCAAAAAGTATAAAAAGGTATATGTTACTTTAAATAATGGACTCTGGGTCCACTTTTGTGGATTTTTGTGACAGAGCACAATCATCTTTTTGCATCTCAAGATCAGAAAGAGTAACATACAAATGGATCAAATAGAATCAGACACTGTCTTTAGATATTGTATGAAATAATTACATAAATCCTTTTTTCTCTGTGTAGAAGACACTTGTGCCTTTCAGGTGAACATTGTAACCATTTTTTGAAAATGTTTAACAGGAAAGTTGTTTTATAATAATTTAGCTTGGGTGACCAGTTACTGATATATTCTGATGACCTTATACAGGAGATTTTACAAGCCTTACTTTTGAACTACAGCATTTTAGAAAATAGTATTTCCATTTACTTGATGAACAATGTTGGTTGATTATGGTGAATGATTTTCAACAGTGAATTTTTTCAAGGGATTTTTTTTTTTAATAATGTTGAGACTGTATCCTTTTATAGGTCTTTTTCTTTTCTGGGACATAGAACATACCACCTGAACACCATTTTTTTATCTATATATCTTTATCTATATATATATGTATACATTTCTGAGAGGTATATATTTCTCTACCTATACATTTCTAAAAGAGTAGCTTCTGGAAAAGTGATCTCTACTTCCCATTCAATATATGGACCATTGTGGACAGACTTGACAACATTGGCACTACATGACCAGCACCTCCAGACACAGAAGTTTCTTGTGCACAGGCAAATTTCTAGTCTTCATGGAGATGGTCATGACATTGGAACCTACTCTGAAAGACCTACTTAAACCAAATGATTGAGCCCCAAGTTGTGTTTCAGAATTCTGCGACAGCGTCGTTTTAAGGATTTGGTTGTGTTAGTTGTTCATAGCAAGCTGCTGACAGTGGGGGCTGCAGGGGGGGCTGTGAGGGGAGGCCAGACACAGATGGTTCCAGTCGCCTCCAACCCACCCAGTGCAGGACATGGCTGAGCCCACCGGCAAGGGGGAGCACCTTGGAGAAAATGTATTTAAGGACAGGTAAAACACTACACAGAAATGTGTGAGAGACAGCAGTGCAGAAAAAAAGTATGTGAGAAGCAGGTCTGCAGTCACCAAAGTCAGTGAAGAAGGAGGGGGACAAGGTGCTTCCAGCACCAGAGCAGAGATGCCCCTGAAGCTTGTGAAGAAGACCAAGGTGAGACAGGCTGTCCCCCTGCAGCCTATGGGGATCCATGGTGGAGCAGATTTCCACCTGCAGCCAGAGCCAGCTCTGTCAGAAGCTCCTGACAGAATCTGTAGCTTGTGGAGAGGAATCACAAGCAGGAGTAGTCTTTCCATGAAGGACTGCTTCCCTGGAGATGCCCCATGATGGAACAAGTTTATCCCGAAGGACTGCAGAATGTGTGAAAGACCCACATTGGATTAGCGGAAGCGTGAGAGGGAAGGAACAGCAGAGGGGAGATGTGGTGGACTGACTTCAATCCCTCATTCCCCTTTCTCCTGTGCCATTTGGTGGGAGGATGTAGACAATGCAGTAATAAAAGAGTGAAATTGAGTAGAAGAAAAAGTGGAGTAGGGGAGGTCAGGTGGAAAATGTTTTAGTTTTTGCTTTATTTCACACTATCCTACTCTATTTTTAATTGGCAATACATTAAATCTATTTTCTCCAAGTTGTGTTTGCTTTTCCCATGATTCTCAGTAGTAAGTGATCTCACTGTCTTTATCTTAAGCAATGAGATTTTTCATCTTTTTTTCACCCCCCGTTCTGCTGAGGAGAGGGAGTAAGAAAGCAACTATCTGGGTGGGGTTCTGGAAGCCATCCAAGGTGAACCCACCACACACCCACAAACACCAGTGTTGTGAATCAGAAGATTTAAGAAAAAGAAAATAGGATCTTCCATTATTTTAACCTCCTCAAGTCTGTCTTGCACCAAAGGATGACTTTTGTAGCAAGGAAGTTGTATAATATTTAAATTCAGGTTATTAACTGATACAACTAACACAAGGAATTTTTAATAAGATTCTTGAAATATGGGGAAAGCACCAAAAGCCCTATAAGCAGGGTGTAAAAAACAAACCTGCTCAGAACTGTGATAGATGCAAATGCTGCACCTATAGCAGCTATGCCTGGAAGATGGCATTGGAAAAGCAAGGAATTCCAAGGCATCTGAAATCTGTGTTCCAACATAGCAAGAAGTCTTGCAGTGTTAAATAATACCATTTGGTGAGATGTTTTTCATCAATTTGATCAGAAGAAACTACAGCCTCTTTACTTGGAGCAGATAAAACCTTCAGTCAGAATGAAAAATACTAAGTAAAACATGATAGGCACTGTTTGTTGCCATCTCCATGTGATCTTTTTCTTTAGAAACATAGGGACTGATCAGTATTTATTAATTCGAATTCTGAATTCAGTCTAATAAAAGGGCAACATAATCCCATCTTCATCAATGGAACCAAAGGCAGAGAAAATTTCAGTGGTGATACATATACAGCTAGTATATAATATCAGATTTAATATGTGATATTGGAACTAATATGGTTTTAGCTCAATACAGAGTGAACGTAATTCTTCACAGAGTCTGTCAAGAAAACTGAAGGGCAGGTAACTCATGAGGAAGGCCTGAAAGACATTATTTGAACCTTTGTTGGGCTCCAAGATTTGTTAAGATTAATGTGTCCACAAAACATTTTACCTATCGGTGAATTAGCATTTTTAGTAGAGAAAAAAGTATACATGGAGATGGTTAGATCTGCTCTTGTTTCAAGAAATAACGTATACATTTTCAAAACCCATGGATTCATTGCCTATATTTTTTACTGCCCTATAGTTTCTTTGTACATTCTTCTTCTTTTATGTGGCTCAGTTGTCAGATAATTTTTATTGGTCTCTACTGTTGTTTTTTTTTTCATTTTGGCTATTTATATTGCTAATTGAAACACTATTAATTTCTTCTCTTTTTTTTTTTTTTCCCTTCAAATTTTGTTTTATAGTGCTTGCTTCAGGTTATTTTCTGAAGAAATGCCACTTGTTGCCCTTTCCATTCTTTTCCCTTTGGTATTTCACTTTTTTTTTCCTCTATGATAACTAATATTTAGAAACTCATTTGTTGCAGGTATGTTTATACTGAATAATTAAATTTCTGTTTCTTGCAGGTAGGCTACTAAGCAAGAATTTTTCTTTACTTTGAGTACTTGTGTTCCTTTTATGATTAACCTGGTACTTATTTATTTTGTTTTAATTTTCAACTTTGTTTTTTAATTACTTTTATAGATGAGCTCTACAGATCCCCTGTTTTATTCATGTAGAATTAAGCATTTTAAATTTGGGGAGACGGTTTTTACAGGTTTTCTTCTTCATTTAGTTCACTTTTGGTAAAACATTGTGTGGAGTGCCATGGTAGCCTTTTATGGAGGGAGTGACTCACTCTTTTACTCACCTTTTTCTTTTAGTCTTTCAGCTAGATGAGAGTGGGAGTAAAATGGAAGATTTCATTTTTGTATGTTTCAGTGTAGATGAATATGCCATTAGATTTTGCTTTACATCTGAAAAGTTCTAAACATAGCACCTTGTTTGGAGAAAAATAAAATCATGAGTGACTTCAGAAAGATTAATTTTTTAAAATAACATAAAAGATAAGCAGCAGCTGAATAAAATTGTAGCAACAATAAGATTTCTAACCCGGCTGTTTCCATGACAACCTCCCTTTTTGGACTTAAAAAACCCCATTTCTGCATTACTCCTGAGCTACTCATCACTTTCATTATATGTTATTTCAATTGATATATATTTCTATTTCATCCATATAAAAAGGTCCGATGAAACACAATAGGAAGTATTTTTCTATTTGTATTATAGTAGTGTCCATGGTGTTTGATTTATATTAGGGACAATTATGTAACATTTATTACATACATGTTTTCATTTTATGGTAGCATCAGCATTAATATGAGAGAGTTCAATAGGTTTTGTTTGTTTGTTTTAAGGGCAATTATCATTGTTGTAAAGGAAATAGGAAATGGTTGGATGCACGTTGATATACGCGAGATGAACATTTTGCTAGAAAGAGGTACCAGTCTCATGTAGCAGAGCTTTAACTGAGAGAGCTTACATTCAGAAAATGAAATTTTAAGCACACCTGAAGATAGATGAGACGAATCCCAGCTGAAGTGATTTTCTCTGTGACTAGAGACATCGCTGTAAAAGTGGTCAGAGGTCTCCTTAGTGTTATTCTGATGCTATTTGTCCATCTTTACAACTGAATTTTGGAGATTTTTTTTTTTTAACATAGTTTTCTTTTCTGATATTCTCATTATACCTTTAAGGTTATGAAAAGGCCTCATCTACTTTAATAAAGCACAATTATTTGCCTTAATCCATTGTCTGGATCTGAAAAGGACAAGTCTTGAGACCAGATTCACACAGTTCACTTTAATGACAACAAATCAATGCTGATGCAATTAGCAATATAAAGGCCATCAGTGATCAATTTGGCACATTTATTTCTTTAGAAAATAGCACCTGTGCATCTCACTGGGGTTTATTACAGGATACAAAAGCTGAGGGCAGCTTTACCCATGATCCTAGTTATCCTAGTCAAATTTAATGGTTAAACTGGGATCCCTTCACAAGGTTAATTGATTTTTCAACAAAGTATTTTCATTTTCTTTAATTTTAGAATTCTATATCAATTCTATATCAACTACTCTTCTTTTTGTTGTTTCTTAAATAGCCTGTACACCTTAGACTGCCTGTGTATCTCTGCACTGTGTACCTGGGTATGTTTTTCTTTGGTGAAGATATTTGTAAAAACATAGTATCTTCACAGAATCATAGAATGGTTTGGATTGGAAGGAATCAAAAAGATCATCAAGTTCCAGCACTCCCTCAAGACACCTTCCACTGGACCAGGTTTTTTAATCCAACCTGGCCTTGAACACTTTCAGGGATGGGGTATTCACAACTTCTCTGGACAAGCTATTATAGTACCTCACCCCCGCCCCTTACAGTAAAGAATTACTTCTTAATAGCTAAACTAAACCTACCCTCTTTCAGTTTGAATCCATTTCCGCTTGTCGTATCACTACATGTACTTGTAAAAAGTCCCTCTCCAGCTTTCTTGTAGACACCCTTCAGGCACCAAAAGGCTGCTTTAATGTCTCCCTGAAGCCTCCACTTTTCCCGGCTGAACAGCCCCTATGCACTCAACTTGTCTTCATAGGAGAGTTGCTCCAGCCCTGGAGGGCCACTAAACTTTTGTTGGAACAAAAGTTCCAACAGGCCTATGTCCTTCTTACGTTGAGGGCCTCAGGCCTGGACACAATGTTTTTTATTTCTTTACTGTTTAAGAATTGAAATTGGTAGCAGAGCTGGGAAAAGATATTTATCCTTGCAGATAAAAGATATCCTTGCAGACCCACTTTGAGTGACAAATCTATCATTGATGGGCACTGTTACATGATGAAAAATTAATCCATTAATCCGTTAATCCATTGCGGTTATCAGTGCAAGAACTGTTTGAACTTCTAGTCTGCCATCATAACTAGGCACGGTTATTCTCTCCAGTCTATTTTGCAAAAACTGCGGTTAGACAGGAAATTGGCTATCTGGTTATCCTTTCTACTTACCAGGCAGGAATCCAGTGCATAACCCATCTGCAAGTAGTCCCTGAGAGGATTCACCAGCTTTCTTCCCTAAGCTTGTAACTCAGACTGTGCTAGCTGTGTCAGCTGGACTTTAAGAAAATAAAAAGCACGCTTTGACAGCTGGATGGGGAGCCTGTACATCAGCCAGGAGAGAAACAGAGCAGAGTACAGATTGCACATAATTCCAGAAGAATTATTCAGCTTTGCTAACTGGGACTTAGTTAAAATGTGCTGTTCTTTGAACTTCTTGGACAAATTCAAATTTCTTTTTTTCAAGCAAGTTCATTTAACTTCCTTGTCATTGAATTAACTTCCTCGTAATCTTAAACAAACCTTTACTCTTTTTTTTTTTTCTTTTTCTTTGTTTTTTTTTTTTTTTTTTAAATCTCTATTGGTTTCAGCTGGGATGAAGTTAATATTCATCATAGCACCTCTTATGGTGGGTGCAGTGCTTTGGATTTTTGACCAAATCAGCGTTGATATCATACCAGTGTTTCTTGCTAAGAGGTGCAAGAGGCAACAAGGCCTTTTCCGTTTCTCACACTGCCCTGCTGGCAAGTAGGCTGGGGCTGCACAGGGAGCTGGGAGAGGCCACAGCCTCCCCTGGGACAGCTGAGCCCAACTGACCAAAGGAATAGCCCACACCATATGGTGTCATGCTTGGCATTTAAAACTGAGAGAAGAAGAAAGTGGGTGACATTTGTCCTCTCAAGTCACCATTAGGCATGATGGAGCTCTTCTTTGCTGGAGATGGCTAAACATCTGACTGGTGATGAGAATCAGTGAATTAATTGGTTTTCTTTGTTTGCATGCAGCTTTGCTTTCCCCGTTAAACTCTTTTTTTCTAAACTGATGAGTTTTTCTCACTTTTTCATTTCTCTCTCCTATCCCACTGTGCAGTAGTGAGTGAGCAGCTGGGTTGGGCTCAGCTGCCCACTGGCATTAACAAATCACATTACCATATATTTTCCTCCCTGTTTTTGCTCCTTAAAATGAGATGCAATTATATATTAAGATTACTAAAAATATATTTTCATTTTAGTTAAACATATTTGTTACATATTCTTGTATGCTTTGAGATAAATTTAGCTCTGCTAGTGCAGACCTGCAGTAGCATTCCAGTAGCACTGTTAGTTCCAGTAGCACAACAAACAGTTAATCCCACTAGTCATTTCCATTCTTTAAGTATATGTAGGAAGTTATCAGTGAATAATCCTTTTGTCCACCCACCTATGTCTTTCTAGTTATCTTTTTTTTTTCTTCAAATATACAGCCTTTCACCCATTGCTGTAATAAATTCCAAGTTTTCTTCAAACTGAAAGGGGATTAGCTTTATCCACTTCTGTGGTAAAGGTATATAGCCACATATATTCACCAAAAAGTTAGTCATCCAGTTCCTTTAAGCTAGTTCTGCAATTTCCAGGTCCAGGTTAAGCATGAAAAGAAAGACACTTCCCAGCTGCTGGTTTGACGCTTTTGCCTGTGATAGACAAAGATTCAGTATATAGATTCTCTATATTGAAAACACAGCTTAAAATCTGATCTTATTCAATGAAAATAAAATGAAACTTTTAGGACTTACAGAATCAAAGAATCATAGAATATGCTGAGTTGGAAGGGTCTACCAAACGAGGATACACAATCCAGAAATACCTTTTTTTCCTCCCACGTCTGTAACATAAAAACCAGGAAAACTAGGTCAGCCGCATGATGTAAAGCTGTGCTGTAAATATTAATGGCTAGTAACACAAATTCCATTCTTAGCTGTTAATTATCCAAATTTTATTCTTCTCCCTGATATCTTTGAGTTAGCTGTGTTTTCTTTTTAAGAACACATGTTGGAAAGGTGTATTTTTAAAATAGCTTTCTCTTGCCACTCTTTTTGTTTGGGAAAGATGATTGTGTTGGTTTTGGACAAACTAGCCTGAGACACAGAACTTAAAATAAGTCCCTCCCCTTTTGTTTTAATCTCTCACCGCCCCCTCCTGTAATGAAGCGACAATATAAAGAGATATAAGTAAAAAATAACAACTAAAGGAAATAGCAGTAACTACTGCACCAGCAATAACTTACCTGTGGAATTCTCCACTGTGATAGAAAGGTAAAGTAATGGCAAAGTCATTAGAAGTGAACTAATGACTCAAACTTTATTGAAATGAATAGAACTACCACTTTTAGATTTGTGACTTTTTTTGGATTTGAAATTAGTCACTGAATTTAATGGGCTTTTACATACAAAAAGCTTCACTACATAAAGTTTACTTCATAAAGAACACTGTCACATAAAGTTTATTTGATAAAGGTATCAGGATAAATATCATAAACTGTTTAAATGCTTAAGATATTATTTCTTAGTCTCCATTTTTTAATTTTAATTATGTGACAAATTTATAATTAGGACAGAACTTTTTAACAAGTTAAAAAAATAGATTTTTGTATATATTCCTGCAGATGAAATATTATCTGGCTTTAGAAGGAGAAATTAATAGTCAAGACTTTCAAGAAATAATGAGACTTGATATTTCATTAAAAAATCTTTATTAGAATTTAGAGAAAAAAATAGAATAATCTTACATATCAGGAAGATTTATACCTGTTGTAAAAGATAGCTATCATGACTTAAGTTGAATACACTAGTTATCTTGTTGCCTTTTATAAAAGCAAATGGTTTTGAGAACATCTAAAGGAATATCAGCAAATGGTGCAAATGTCTATAATGTTGCTGTCATTTATGAAAGTGTATTGATTAGATAATTGTACTTGCTAGCTGTGCATGTGATTAATTAAATAATTATTTATCCTATTTAATGAAATCCACAGAAATAATTAGTTACACTAAATTTCTTCTAATTATTCATTTTCTACAAAAGAATTCATGTATTTCAAATCATCAAAAGAACAGTCATTACCAACTAAACTTGATTACTCAGTGAAATGCACGTGAGATGCCTCCAGAAGAACAATCCTAAAAGCAGTGGAGGGAATAAGACTGAGTTAATCAGGTTGCTTGAGGAAGTATCTGCTGTCAAGCTGAAACTGGTATTTAGTGGTTTTATTCTTTACATCTAAAACACTACATGGTTTAGCTGACTTCAAATTAATATGGCATATGTCAGAAAGGTCCTACCAGCTTTTCACTGCCATATTCTGACACACTTGAAACCTATTTAAAAGTCTACTTTTCTCAAAGTATTGTTTCAAAAGAATAGTCCATGGAAAACAATGAAGATTATCATTACTCTGCAATATGTGCTTTCCTTCTCCTTCCTGCTCATCCTCTCCCAAAAATGCCACAATCCCTAGTAATATTAAAGGGAGATTTATTGCTGATAAAATACCAAGTAACACAGTAGTGCTCTTAAGTCTTGGGATGTTTTATTTTTGTTTTGTAGGTAACAGGTTTTATTGCAGTATTTATATGCAAAAAAATACAATAACAGTGTTCAATGACTGTGTGCAGCTACAGAAGTGGGATCTTCTTAGAAAGGTCTCAGGGAAGCAAGGTAAAATCTTGACTCTGATGGAAAAAATATGGACTTTTCTGATTATTTACAGTGAATCATGCATTTTTCAAGGTGAATATAGCTTTGAAAAAGAGCATACTTTATGAACTTCTAGCTTTGGAATCACTGGAAAAATATCAGAATGTCTAAATGTTGCCTTGGCTTTCAAACTGCATTCAGTTCCTCTGTAATTTTCTGGGAGGAAAAAGAAAAAACATCTTAATAGAAAAAATTGTTTTGGAAGAAAAATGCCTTTTAGCCAAAACTCAAACAAACAGACAAAGTGGTGTTGCCATGGTGCTTAATTTTCTTTCTTTCATAATCTCTGATTGTATTTTTTATGATAAATTGTAGTCGTGATGCTTTGGGACATACATTCTGCATCTTCTGAGTCTCATAACTTCATCTTGGAATCTGAAGTCAACTTGTCTCAGCAATTTAGGCTGTTTTGCTATAACAATTGAATGTTAAAATTTAAATGATGACAACGTGGCAGAAGTAAGTGGTAACCCTGTATTGTCAAAAAGTGAGTGAGCAATTGGCTGGACAAACAGTACAGAACAACAACTAGGAAAAGTGAAGAGAATGTGAATGATAGCTGTAAAAGCTGGGGGTATGGATCTGACTGAAGTGGTGTTAAGCTAGCTCTGTAGACAGCAGAGAGCTGAATCAGAGAATGGATAGGACTGTGCACAGCAATCAGCAGATAGATGTGGTGGAGCTAAAGCATGATAACACTTGAAACACATTCAACTGGAAAAGGTACTAGACCCAAGAAACCAATAAAATAACCTTCCTCCTCAAGAGAAGGAAAAAACAAGAGAAGAAATATAATATTCTGACAATCTCTGCCAAAAATTCAGGTGCACAGAGTTCTGAAATTATGGAAAATAGCAATTTGTCAAATGCATTGTCTTTATAGCCACTTACAGATGTGACAGCTAGGTGAAAGTTTTTACATCAGTCTAACACATCTAATTGGATTTCTTTTCCTGAAGTCCTTTCCCCCTCTCTCTGCCAGTAATCTCCTCATTAATTTAAAAGTTTAAACCTTTTTTTTTAAGTAGGAAATTACTGCCATTTAAAAACATCCAAAAATCCTTTTTTAGAACATCTCTAGCATGCAATCTTTTGTGTTCCTTAACTAGCTCTATACATCACTCGTTTCTACCATTCTATTTTCTTCATAATTATTTTTTAAATTTTTATTCCTTATTTTTTAATGCAAAGTAATAATAAAAATTGAGTGCAAAATATTTTTTATAAAAAATGTAAGACTATGAGCCAGATAATGTTGTAGTAGTAGCGTTGCTCTGCATTAGGGGGAATATGGCAGGCTCAGTGGGTGAGTACAACAACTAGATACAGGTCAAGAGTTTCTGTGTATTAACAGGAAAAATGAGTCTCCTTTTAACATTGGAAATCAGTTAAATCCTACATATTTTGCAGGTTGCAGACAGAACTGTTTCTATTACTGTGGTCTTGTTGCCCTAGACAATCCTTTCTGATTTCCTCTGAATGATCTGTCTTGCCATCCAGTTTTACTGGTAAATATACTGGCGCTTGGTTGTTTTGGCAGAAAAGTCCAAATATAAAAGCTTTGTTGTCATTCGAGTGATTATTCCTCATATCTTTATCAATATACATCAATTACACATAGTTTCTTTTAATACATATATCTAATAAACAAAACAAACATAATATAATGAGTTGTAATATAGGTGCATGCTCTACGCAAAAATAAAATATCCGAAAATAAAAATACAATGAGGTAAACCATAAAACTCTCCCCAACTGTTTCAATTTTTAGTTGTATATATTGGTACTTACCTTTATTAAGACCAGTTTGAAATAAATTTATTTCCAATATGCTTTATGGCATCCTGCTCATCAACAGATGAAGCAAGCTCTTAAACTAGCCATGATGGAAAAGTTAAAATAATCTAGTGATCCAGTATTTCCTCACAATTGGGTGCTACATACATTTTTGAAAGGACAGTTCATGTATTCTAAATGCTAAAGACATTAATCAAAATGGATTTTATGCTATTAGTGAATTTTGTTCTTTTAGCTGAATTGCAATGATTACTTAATCACCATGTATAATTGCCACCATGTTTAGTCCATCATTCATGAATGTTATTAAGATATTAATATTCACAGAATTCAACCACTATTTGAAAATAAGGAAAGTAACTCCAAGAGCTGTTTGTCTGGCACATAGATAGGGGCTGTAGGATCAGTACTCTGACCCTTAATTATTAAAATTTTTTAAAGTAAAGATCTAAGGACATGTGCATCAGAACAAAGAGCTGAATTGCCAAGGAAGATGCAGGCTTGGATATGGATTGATATGCAAGTGTTCTAAACTACTTGAGGGGAGAGATGTGGATGTAGTAAATCATTTGGCACGGTCTCCTACCACATCCCCTTTGACAATCTGGTTAAGAAATAGACCGCACAGATGGACTGCAGTTGGTGGAAAGTGGCCTATACTATTGAGCTTAGAGGAGGGTGGATAAAGTCAAACTGGCACCCACTCATGAGTGAGTTTGTTCAGGGGTCAGTGCTATTCAGTACCTTTCTAGATTATATGGATGATGGGACTGAATGTATCATCACCAAGTTTGTGGATGACACTAAACTCTTTGAAGAAGTGATTAAGTCAAAAGGAAGAGCAGCCATACAGAGAGACTTCAACAGGCTAGAAAAACCAGGTCAGCAAGAATCACAGAAGTTCAACAAGGCAGAATATAAAGTCCTGTAACTAGAATAACCCCAAAGAGCAGCACAAGTTGGGTCTTTTTTCCCCTACAAGGAGGTGGGGATATATCTCTATCATGAAGGCCCTGGGATCAGAGTGTATAGCAAGCTGAACTTGAGCCAGCTGAATGTGCCTCAAGCAGCCAGAAAGGTACATCCTGAACCAGAAACCACATACTGGGCTCCAACATCTAGCGTATGCTGAGCAGATCAAGGAAGTGGTTACTCAGCTCTCCTTGGCACTTTTTAGCAACACCTGGAATACTGTGTCCAATTATTTCCTCCCAGCAGAAGAGAAGCAGGAAAGTTGAAGGGTCTCTGCCCCACAGGGGGCCCCTAAATGATCAGAGGGTTGGAGAACTGAATGTTTGAAGAAACATTCAGTTTTCTTCTCCATTCAGTTTTTCTTCTCCATTCAGCTTGGAGAAGACACATTTCAAGAGTGATCTAGTCAGAGTTTTCCAACACCTAAAAGATAGTTAGAGAGGGTATCAAGGTACTCTCTTCACAAGGATGCCCAGTGACAGAAGAGGCAATGGGTATAAGGAGCTTCAGAGCAAACTCTATCAGGATTCAAGAAAATAAATTACACCGTGAGAACAATTCAACATTGGAACAAATTGTCCCAACAAGTGGTGAAAAGCTGGATATATCCAAGGCTTGGCTTATTATAGCCAAGTAAATCCTCTCTTGGGATAACCCAATTTAAGGCTCTGCTCTCAAGAGAAAAAGGGATCAGGTGATCCCCAGAGGTGTTTTTTTACCTAGATTTTTCTATTGTTCTGTAACACTAGTTGCATCTGGACATGCTGGTTGTAAGTTTTTTATACAAAGGTTGTGAGCTACTTCTGCCTATCAAGGTTAGTCTCAAGATTAATCTAACAGCACTATCATCTTGCATACTTATGCCTATAAATTTTGTAATTCAGTCAATGTCTTGGTTGAAAGACAAATATTGGGGCAGGAACTCCAACAGAACGAACTCCATCCCCTTTTATTCCCCACTAATATAGAGGACAACATGGGAATTGTCTAAGTGAAAGTGTCTAAGAAAGTCGAAGTGAAAAAATAAGTTTACTTACAAGGAAACAGCAGCACCACAAAGATACAAGGGAATCGGCTTACTTACAAACAAGGGAAATTCACTGTGTCCCATGGTCCCCCGGGAACAAAGGGGAAAAAATGGCACAGGGTCCTTCCTCTCTGTCAATCGCTCCCGTCTGCCCAACTAAACAAAAGAAGCAATGGGAAACGGGCAAAAGCAAAAACCTAGGAAAACTGTGTCTGCCCAATCTAGATCACCCAGTATGGTCCAGGTCTTAGCTGCAGCAGTGGTGCTAGTTCAGATTCCCTTTGCTCCCTGCCATGCGCTGTCCCCGGCACTGGGGTCGCCTCGCTGGGCTCGGCTGAGCTGTGCAGCGCCAGCAGGGGCTGTCCCCGCAGGGGCGAGCGGCGGCAGCAGCGGCGGGGGTGGTCTGGGCAAAGGGCTGGGGTTCCCTGCACAGGCTGTCCCGTCCCGCCCGGCGGCAGGGAGCCGTCCCGCTTTCCTTCTCTGCCCGGCTGCGGCGCAGGGCGGTGGCAGCAGCAGACGGGTGGTCCCGGAATGCTTCCATCCCGGCGCGGTTCTGGGTCCGCTGGCTCGGGAGTGGAGTGGCAACATGGAACTCCGCAGGCACACCAGCACCCATGGTCCTGGGACGAAGAGAGCGAGCTTCGCTTTTCCCTGCCTTCTTTTTTGCTTTTCTCATCCCCACTACGCGCGGGGTGTGTGTGTGTGTGTGAAGTTTGTCCTTAAAGAGACAGTCCCTTCAAAAACAATGTTGGAGAAAGGGAATAAAACACAACAAAACCCCCCTGTAGGTATGACAGTCAATCGTTATGCATGACCTAAAACTTGTAATTCCACGGGTTTATCGCACTATATTGTATTTAAAGTGTGACAGAATAAACCTAAGTTGAAAGCATAAGATTTCATATCTCATAAGATAATGAAACCCTCAACCCAGCTCTTCAGTTTCATTCCCTGTTTGAAAGAAGTATTTCTTTGTTTGGAGAAGATAAAAATTAAAAACATGTTTTTGGAAGTCATCTATTAAAATTTAATCTTTTAACTAAAACATTCATTTACTGAAAACAAAATTTTAAACATTTTGCCTAGCCAAGCAGTGCAAAAAAATCTGAAGACAGGGTGTAATTTCTCACAGAATACCCCATAGGCTGTACTTGAAAAATTAATTTTATTTAAGTTAATTGATTTTTTAATAGCATGTTAAAGACAGTACAAATATTACACAATAATTCAATAATACAGATGAAAGATGGAGGAGGAGTACTAGGCATAAAGGATAAGCATCACTCATCTGAATTAATCATTTAGTGAATTCTACACCAAACTGTTTCCTAGTGAGAATCTGATAATTTGACTGTACATTATATAAAGTATGTTAGTACACAAATTTCATTAAGAAATATACACAATAAATAGGCCAATAAAATAAAATATTTTCAATTGCATTAGCTGGAAAATACATTCTATATAAAAAGAAATTACTGAGTTGCACATTTTTTCTTTTTAAATCTTCCAGCAGGAAAGACACTTCTCCCCCTTCCCTGTGCCCCAGCCTTCTTTTTCCAAAGTGCTAATAAAGGAAGGACCAAATATAATTCCTAAATTGAAAAGGCAAGTCAGAATAGGTGCAATAGTTATGCTGAAGTTGATTCTTTGTTTCTCCTAATGGTAAACAAAGGAAAATGGAAGGCAATGCTACAACTGATCTGAAAAAAGAAAAGCAGGAACAGTGAGTATTTGTTTCACGTACAAGATTGGCTTTTATAGTAGTCTACCAGACGGGTCACATCTGTTATCACCATTTATATTGCAACATTTGCCCCAGGTCTGTCGCTCAGCAAGAAGCCATCATGCACTTGCCAGGAATTTTCTGTGCAAGTAACAGCTCTGGTACAGCCAGGCCAGTATCCTCTCCCAGTTTTCTCTGCATAGTCTTTCTCATCTCAGCATCTCAACCCTTACCATTGCCTCTTCTGACCAAGAGCAGAGTCTTTTCAGCCTTCATCGTGAAATAGATCAGCTAAAGACCACAAATCAAAACAAATCCCTGCCATTATTCATGAATGTGCAAAAAATGTATAGCACTTAAGGGTGGGGTTTTTTGAGATCAGGGGTGTGTGTTTTGTATTTCTGTGTTTGGGGTTTTGCATTGAATCTTGTACTTCTAAGCTTTTCTCTCCATAGACTCTAATCTTGGGAGTTGCAAGCAAAGAAAAATAGAAACCAATGCATACAAACTCATACTCTATCAACAAAAGTACAGGTTGTTACGGTAATATTAGTATATATGGCTTTCCTAATAGCGCCAAGACAAAAAAAAAGTTATGTGCATAAATCTGTGAAGGCTTAAGCTCTTGTCCCTAATTTTATTGGCTATGAATTATGCCAAGGCAGTTCAGGGGTAACTCTCAATATTTGAACTCATTCCTGCAAATTTCATTCTCAGGCAGCTTGAGTGTAAAATAAGTTTTGTTTTGATCTGGAGAAAGACACCTAAGTCTTTCAAGTACTATGGTGAAGTAAAAGAAGGTTATCAAAGACTTGTCATGTTAACATCAGTGTATTGACTTAAATGCGTGAACCATGAACAGTTTCAGACTTTTTACATCATAAAAATAGAGTAGTTTTTTTCACATTGCTAGTATCAAGCTCCATGGTGTCTTTTTTGTCTTAAAGTGTACTGGAAACAAAATTGTTTGTATTCCAGACCGACTCAAGAAGAAACAAGTGTTTTAACTGCCACTAAAATTCCCTGACATGGTAATGATAATATTACAGACATCTTCAGGAAGATGAGGTGAATCCCACGCTAAAGCTTTCACCCTGGTAGATAAGATCAGAAACTGGAAGAATGTGGAGAGTCCCTTATGGCAATCTTGTCAGTGCCTAACATGAGGTCCTTAACTAGAGATGGTATTAATATAATTCAGTTTGAACTACCTTTATCTGAAATAGTCATGGATAAATTACATAGCTGCATAGTAAGCAGGGAAAAAGAGGTATTTTTAGTGAATGATTCATTTAATAATTTTTAATGTCTACTTTATAGTAAATCAATTCCAGTTGAAAACTTCTAGAACAGCTTCCTCTCAGAAAATGTAGTTGTCTGCAAGCAAATAATTTTATCTTCTTATATCTGAACTCTCTCCTAAGGCTTCATGTGTGTTTGTGTGAGTGTGCATAGATATGAAATTATAATTCAACTTAGACTGCCTTGGGTTTCTATTGCACAGGAACAGGACTGCAAAGATAAGAGAGTGTGCAGTTTAGGCAATTAATTCATAGATCGAGAATGGCTCAATCTCGGAGCCATTCAAAGAATTTCAAAGAATAATCCTTTGAGCTATAAGTACCCTTCCTTCATGAATAAAACCATAACTCTAGCATCTCTGAGTAGTGGAAGAGGAACAAGAATTTATACATTTGCCTTTGGGTATGATTTTAAACTATCCTGTAAAGGAAAATTCGACTTGAAAAGCTTGATGAGAACACACAGAGAGGCTTAAAAATTTCTGGTATACCTGTGACAGTTATACCCAGAACATGTTAATCTTTAGGATCAACTTAAGAAGTAACTGAGGAAATGAAAGCCTGCTGACAGCCCTGTGTAAATAATATGATTTATTTTACAGTATGATGTTCATCATTACTGTATAATGGAATTCCAGTAGCATTTGAAATATCTGGCCTTTCTCAAATGATTAAGGAGTCTCAGTTCTACCTTTCTATTAGAAAACGTACTTTTACTTTCAGAAAAATAGAGATTTGCCAAGTCTTACCTCTTTTAAATAACTCATATATAAATACAATAATACAAAAATACAATAATCGGACATGTAATCAAAGCATTTTCAAAATTGGAAAAAGTTGAATAGTCTCTTTAGAAATAGTTAGTTACTCCTTCTGTAACTGGTGATCTGGTATTACTTTAAAAAATTGAGAAATGGTGGGCTTTCTCCTGTATTTTTTGTTAGTACCAGTATTTAAGGTCGTGGAAGGACCTCAAGAGGTCATCTATGTCAGACCTCTGCTCAAAGCACATTTAACTTGAAAATTAGATGAGGTTGCTGAGGGTTTTGTCCAGTCAAGAGCTGAAAATCTCCACTGGCAGACTTGTCACAGTCTCTCTGAGTGACCCGTTCCACTAATTCAGGGATCAGCACTGCATCTGACTCCTCAACAAGTTCCTGAATTACCATAAACTGGGGGATGATATAAGGAGGGAATATATGTAGGGAGGTGTTGCCAGTCAGGGTGAGCTAACAAAGATGTAGAAACGAGCAAATAGAGCCTCATGAACTCCATTGAAGACAAACAGGAGAAAGACAAACCTAAGAAAGAACAACCTCTCGCATCAGGGCTGGGACTGATGTGCTGGGGAAGAGCGCTGCAGAAAAGGTCCTCGATGTGTGTCTTGATGAACCAATTAACATGAGCCAGGACTGCAGTCTTGTGGTAATAAAGGCTAAACACAAAGAAGGTTGCAGTGGTGGCTTGACCCCAGCTGGAAGTAAGTCCCCCTACGTGTGCTGGCTGACTCCCCTGCAAGGAAATAGGGGAGAGAGAATCAGAAGGGAAACAGTGAGAAAAACTTGTTTATGGAAGCAAAGTAAGAAATTCATTCACTGCATCCTACCACAGGCAGATATTTAGCTACTTCCAGGAAATTAGGGCCTCAGCACACAAAATGGTGAGTTGGCAAGATAAATACCATGACCACAAATGCTCCACCCCCACTTCTACCTTGTTTTTCTGAGTTCTTACTGCTGAGCATGTCATATGGTATGAAATATTGCTTTGGTCAGTTGGGGTCAGCTGTGCTGGCTGTGTCCTCTCCCAGTTTTTCCTGACACTCCAGCCTCCTCTCTGAGGAGGCAGACTAGGAAGAAGAAAAGGTCTCAACACTGTGAAAGCACTGCTCAGCAGTGCTGGTGTGTTATCAACACTGTTTTGGTCAGAAAATCAAAATAGCACTATACCAGATGCTACGAAGAAAGTCACCTCCATGCCAGCCAGAACAAGCACTGCATTAATAAGATCATTTCCAGTTAGCTGAGGGGAGCTGTTATTGTACAAGGGAGGCCACATCTGAAGTAATATGTCTCCTTCTGGGTCCCAGTACAAGACATGTACAACAAAAGTGCAGGGACTGCTAGTCCAAAGTTGTAGCAGAACTTGCAGACAGATTGTATAATCTCCATGCTTGGAGTTTTTCAAAATGCAGCTTTACAGAGTCCTATAGAACTTTATCTGCCTTTGAAGGTAAGTCTACTTTGAGCAGAAGGCTGAAGTAGATGAACCCTCTCCTTCCAACCTAAATTACTCCACAATTCAACAGACTGGCTATTTCATCTCCCTATTAGCCACTAAACCAGTTTGGAAGAAATTACGTGATTTATTTCTATCAGTTTTTTGTCTTTATTTTAAAGAGTCTCTTCACTGAATTATTTAGAATACGAATGTAAATACGTGAACTCAGAGTCTCTCACAAAGCTTTCTGAACTCTTTCTGATGTTATTTCCATAATGGAAATGGAATTTGCTTCTTAAAATTAGTGCAAAGATCAGCAGTTTCATGCAGTTTTCCAGACAGAGTTAAGAAGCAGTTGTTTTCTATCTATCTAATACAGAATTAATTAACCTGCACTGATATCTCTTCAGGGAACATGTTTTTGTTAGTAGTTTTCTGCTGCTACATTTAAAGATACTATTTTTTAAAATGGGAAAAAAAAGCTCTTCGAAGGGAGCTAGGAAAAGGAAGAAAAGAACACTCCTTGTCATTTTATCTTTGAAGTGAAACCTCTGTGTAGGTAAATATGAGTCATTTGGATTTGCTGCCTGCTGAACTAAAGTACTTGCCTGCTGTAATACTGCAGATATATATTTTTTGAATTTCTCTGAAATTGTGCTTCTGTAAAGTGAGAAGAAGTGAAGGTGTTTTAATATGTTCTTTCCTGAGACACCTTTTAAATGATGACAAATAGTGATAGGATGAAACCTCTGTTAGATGGCACTTCACGCTGTATCACGGGAGGGGTTTTGATCCCCCGAGATAGACCCTCGAGGCACACTTTGGAAAGGAGATAGTCACACACTGATGACCCCAAAATGGCGTTTATTAAAACAAGATGTCAGTTTATATACAGGGGAATACAGAAGGTTTGGGAAAAAAGGTGGGTTTCTTGCTGGGAACATCAAATCCCGAGGGTCAGTGATAAGGGAATTTGGGAGGATTGGCTGCAGGGGATATGTCTGGCCATATAGGGGAAGGGGAGAGTAAGGGAAGGAAAGGAAGGAGTGGTCTGGGGGGTACAGACAGGGGAGTTCTGCAGGAGTCTGTGAGGCCGCATCTTATTGCTGGGTTTCAGGCACTTTCTGCAGCTGCAGCTGTCAAAGACCTTCCAGATAGATTTCTTTCTCTGAGGCTTCTTGGCAGCCCTTCTGCATCTCTCTCCATTCTCTATAGGCTTCTGCTGGCCCACCTCCAACAACACGGTATGAAGCTGTACTTCAGGGATACTGCAAAAAAGTAATGATAAAGCATTAGTAACTTTAACAGAGAACATAAATTTTCTTTTATATATTAAAAAGTCATTATGCACTAAGGCTGGGTTCAACTGTCTTTCCACAGTTTCTTAATTAACCTTAATTTTCAAAAACTTTATAACATAGCTATTTTAAGTCATAATATAAATGCACCTTATCTGTCTAAATGCATGCATGCTAATTTTGTTTTAAAAATTTGAATATACTTAGTCTAAGTATATTGATAGAGGGTCAAACAGTAGTAGCAGCCTGACAAGATGCTGTTCTTCAAAGATCACATTCTGAAGTAGTAATCTTAAGGTCAAATTTGAACAAACCTTGGTTGAACATAATGGGTTGGACTCACCAGTCAGCCAATTCAGTCTGTGAAATAACTGGTAGTTCAAAAAAACAAGCTAGATGGAAGAAACAATGAGAAAAAAACTCTGGGAAAAAGTGGAATGTCAAGGCATGAAAATGCAAAGAAAAGTATCTGTGAGCTCTGCAAGTATCCCAGAGACTGGAGTAAATTATAACTTCACTTAAAATTATGCTGAGTAGTTCAGGTCACCAATTAAGTTAAAACTCAACTACCTATCACCTGTCCCTTTTTCTGGGCTCAGCTTCACTCCTGAATTCTCTATCTCTTTCCCCCACACCGGTGCAGGGAGACAGAGAATCAGGGTTAGGGTCAGTTCATCACATGTCTCTGCTGCTCCCTTCTCCTCAGGGGAAGGGCTCCTCACACTCTTCCCCTGCTCCAGCAAGGGGTCTCTCCCATGACTTCTCTAATGTAAGTCCTCCCCAGGGGATGCAGTTCTTCATGAACTGCTCCAGCATGGGTCTATTCCATGGGGTATAGTGTGTCAGGAACAGGCTGCTCCAGCATGGGTCCCCCACAGGATCACACAACTCCTGCCAGCAAACCTGCTCCAGCATGGGTGTCCCATGGGGTAACCGCCTATTTCAGGCATTCAGCTGCTCCAGTGTGGGGTCCTCCACGGGCTACAGGTGAATCTCTGCTCTACCATGGGCCTCCATGGGCTGCAGGGGGGCAGCCTGCCCCACCATGGTCTTTACTATGGGCTGCATGGGGAATATCTGCTCTGAGACCTGGAGCACTTTCTCCCTTTTACTGACACTGGTGCCTGCAGAGTTGTTGCTCTCATATTTTCACTCCTCTCTCCTGTTGCCGTTGCAAAGCAGGTTTTTTCCAATCTTCTTGCGCTTCCAATCTTCAGTGCTACCACTGTCACTGATGGGCTCAGCCTTGCCCAGGGGCAGGTTCACCTTGGAGCCAGCTGGCACTGGCAGTTTCTCACAGATGCCAACTCTGTAGCCTCCCTGCTACCAAAACTTGGCCATGCTCCAATACACCAATGAAATTGCATTTAAAAGTAGTAAAATTTTTTTTCTATGACTTTTGTAAAATTATTCTGGAAACTCAATCATGTTGATAGCTTGCAACCTTATTTCTTTTCAATGACAACCAGTTTATACCACTTTATTGCTCTGCCAATACTATTCTCTTCATGGAAATATGTATTCTGATACAAATACATAGCTAGATGCTTCTACCTTGTGTTTAGAAATAAAAATTATTACTTTTTATGTCCTGCTGTATTGATAGACATATTTAATATATATATCAAAAGATTTGTATATATGATTCATATATACAAAAAGATTATTTCTTTCAGTAAAACAGGAAAAAGTAAATACATATACAATATTTCTGTATTGGCATCATATGAAGAGGAGAACTGTTTGTGAAATGGATGTGAATAAGGATATAACAATTCATAGGTGACTAAGCAATAAGAAGCGTGCTGATTTATGCCTTAAGAAAATGCCCAACATGTAACATTTTTTTTAAAAGACAACTTTCCTCACCACAGCAATAGCTATGCATCCTGACCAAATCCTATCCAATTGTTCTGCTAATGTACAGACTCAGCCCTGGGCTTGTCAGGTCTGTAGAAGGTGACCAGTTTCACATGCCAATACCAGATTAATGCATTTGTGATTTTACTAGGCAACTTTTATTCATTCTGTAATCTAACCCCGTAAGTGAAATTGAGTTCCTCTGAATTTGTATCTAAATATCAACTATATATTCTTATCATATGTTTAATATGTCAATTACCTGCTTATGCATTGATAATTCTGTAGCTTACCAAATTCTTGGGAGCAAATAAGTGTCTTAATTCATGAAGCTCTTGTTTTACTAATTTGTCATCAAATACTCAACTTTGGACTTTTATAAGGAAAACAGACTTTAAATAAACCTTGTTAAATGCACCTTGCAACTAATTTTTTTTTTAAAACAGTACTGCCACTGATATACTTTTTAAATGCGTTACTTTGCATCTGATAAACACCACTAACTGAGTTACACTTTGAAGCACTCAAAACATAATTATTTTGCTGTATGTCAGAATAATTGCATGTTCAGCTTCAAAATTTCTTTTACAGTTTCTATTGACTTTGCATTTCAGCATGACATTTACTGTTACCAGGTTTATCAGCATATTCTGAAATGAAAATCTGGCTTCCTAGACAAAATAAGAAAGTAATATCTTGTAAGCTATATTGCATTGAAATATATACCTATATTCATAAAAATACATCTTGTTCCACCTGTCTGCTTTGATCAATTTTGCACAAATAATTATTTTTTCTCATAATCAATTTCAAGGACAATGTAAATATTCATGAATTCATCTCACCAATATTAATTTGCTGGGGTTTTATTCACATAATAGGGAGTCTCTGATGCATCTATTATAATCTCACATACCTTTTCATTATGACAGTGCTAAATTAAATCCAGGAAACACATGCTTCTTCCATTCACAGAATTTAGAGAGAGATAATAAATTATTGCCATCACTCATAATAAGTGTATAACTATATAGGAGAAAAAAAATTCACCCAGGAGGGAGTCACAAATATACCCATCTTTGATTCATTTTTTTAATGTGTTCAGAATGCATGCATTAAAGAGTCTGTCTATCCAGTTCTGTGTGGCTAAGAATTCCAATAGTTTTAGTATTATAGTTTAATTTTCAACATTCAACATATATAATAAAGTTTAAGGTCAGACCTTTGAGTAACTGAGGGGAAGGGGGCAGGCAAGGGCAAAGTGAGGGGAAGGGAAGGGAAGAGGAGTGGGGGTGGGGGGGAGAGGAGGGGATTGTACAACTTCGGGAAAAAAGTCTGTACAGAGGAACAAGTTTTAGTAGAAAATGTTCCTCATAGGAAATGAGGAAATATCTGTCTATAAAACCTGTCCATGGTAGGTTGCTAGTAAACATATTGATCTGGATTAGTTTGCTAGAATTCTATTTTCTGTCCTTAAAATTATTTGAATAAGCATGCAGATAGAAAGCTTAGTAAAAATAGACATAAAACTCCAATATTTATGCTCTGAAGCTAATGGATAGCCCACTTAAAAGTTCCCCAAGCCTTGTTTCTTACCAAATTCACACAGATATCAGTTTTATGACAAACACTGAACAAAGCCCAGTATGGAATTCTTAGAGTTTTCATTTTTAAGCCTATTTCTCAAGATGAATGGTGGCTTGTATATTCTCACCAGGTGCCTATCAGATGGAATTGTAAACAAAATTAAATGCTAGGCTTTGCTTTCCTTTGAATTTGTTCTAATATTATCTTTGCAATCTTTATCAATAGTATAATAGTCACTATAGCTGCCCAGTTTTCTTTCATTGGCATCCAAGGAACTGGAGAAGTATCTTTCCATTGTCATTACACATTCTCTGATGATCCATATCCAGAATTCTGGTGAACGGCATGCACTGTCATTATAACATAATGAGTTGCTCAGCTAGCATCAGACAATCAAATCAGGTTTTTTAGTAGCACTCGGAGCTCTACATAGCTGTTGTTTCAATCAGTAGTGGGCCCCAGTGGTCTTAATACATTTTCATTATGTCCATGCATGACTGAACCCAGAAAACATCTCAGTAAAGAATAATCCCAAAACAGGAAAACAAAAAGTGAGACAATGATATGCATGAAATTAGGTAAAAGAAAGAAGTGCTTTGTCATGTAGGCTTGAATTCGTCTCATGGATACTCTCCCTAGATCCAAATCAGAGATGGCTATAGCTGATGCATGTGCCTGGGTGGAGGCTGCCTTGGGCCAGGCACAACCTGCCTGCTCCCCTGAAGTGCTGGAACAAAATCTACTAGTACTACTGTGCAAATACATGAGGTTGCATTCTGTGACTTATTGGATCCTAGCATTTCAGACCATACCTAGCTCTGGTAGGTGTGGATGTCTTAATTTCTTCACTGTGTTCCAACATGTATTACAGATACGTCCTTGAATTATTTAACATGCACATATATTCTTCCTTAAGAATTACCTGCATTGTTTTTTATTTTGGTGTGCTACAGAAAGAAAACATTGTGTATGCTTTAATCTTGCTGTATCCAGCAAATTTTCAGGAACTGGATATTGGTGTTTGGATTTAGATTTCACCAAGAGGGGTTTGTCTATGCTACAGCATACTTGTGCATCTACTTCTGAACCCACGTAAATGTAAATAGATAATATTCATTAAGAAAATATTCAGATGCTACCTCACATGCTGCTCCTTTCAGTGAAAATTAGTTAATAGAGTCATTTCAATTGCCATTTAACAGAAGAGCAGTAAGATTAAGAAATGTTCATCTTCATAGTATCTATTCTGCATAGAGGAAAATCAAACTACAGATTATTTCTTAGAGTTACACCCATGGATATTTAAAGAATGTACCTTCCCTATGTTGACTCTTCAAAAGGCATTCATTCCCAGACACAGAATGGGGCAAGGGGCTCTGTCATCTGATTCCCTTCAGCCTATACTTTATTCAGCCATGTGATACCCATTTAATTTCTTGAAGCTTACTGAAAGTTAGCCACATTATTCCAGGTTTTTTTCCTAGCAGAAGTTCTATACTCTGCATTATTCATTCTCAAGTATCTCAACCAGTATGTCAGGGTACTGTTACATAACAATCCTTGCTTTGAAAACTCAGTACATCAAACTAGGTCAGAACACATTCATAAATGCTGAATCCTGTAATGAAAAGTGCAGTCATTTTATGAGCAGCCTCCATGAAACTATTAGTAATTTTCTTAACATTCAAATTGCAACCAATTATATTAGCATCTCTCTAGGCTCCCTGCAGAGAGTCATTTCAAATCAGACCTGTGAGGGTTGTTAGAAGAGAACAATGTCCGAAAAAGATATTCTGCTTCTGTGTGTCTGGTGATAAGGAACCAAACTCTATAGCTGGTCATTTGCTGGATATAATTAAGATGTAGTTTGGTAACAGAAACTGAAAATGCATGAATGATTGCAGTTTAACACATTCTGTAGTAGAAAACTAGCATAGTACATCAGATGAAGTAGGAGTAGTTTCCCACTAGTACAAAGTGTCTCTGACAGGAAAGTGACACACATAGAAGCAAAGTCTATAAACAAAGACAAAAAGAATAAAGAAAAAACAACTGCTGCCAGATTTGGGATAGGATATGTCTAGTGATTTACTGAGTGAATCACTGCACTATGTTTCTCAGTATTTACTATATAAAACCATAGCCTTTTGTGGTGTAAATTTTCACCTTTCATGATTGTTACATGTTTGTGTATTTGACATTGGTTGCAAACTGACACAGGAATTAATAGCAAGAAATAAATTAATAAAAAATATATTTCAATTGAGCATTTTTCTTATTGGCAAAAGTATTCTTCTACAGATTTTGGCATTAAACAGATATATGCAGCACCAAACTTTCTTGTTCCTGTCAGAAAGACTAAGACACAGATTTCTAGGCCAAGTCCCTGATTAACATTTCAGCTGCTTTAATGTTCATTTATTAATTAAACAGTAGCATTGGGAATGTGTACGGCTCAGTGGCTTAGTTGGTTAAAGCGCCTGCCTAGTAAACAGGAAATCCTGGGTTTAAATCCCAGAGCTTGTGACCATATCACAATAGTAACTGTGTTCGCAGTCTACAGCTTCCTTGTGAAGGGAAGAGGAGGGGTAGAGACTAATCCCTTCTCTGTGGTGACCAGTGACAGGACCCAAGGGAGTAGCCTGAAGTTGTGCCAGGGGAGGTGTTACAACCTGGTTTAGCAGCTCCATGCTTTTACCAGTTGTACCTTTTAACTTTAGTCTTCAAGAAATTTCGCCCACATTAACCCTTGCAAAGTCTTTGATTCTTTGATAACTTGAGTTCATGTGCAGAGAAAAACTACACAGGTTTCTCTACAAGATTTTTTTTAATTTGGTGAGAAAATAGGGGGTTTGGCCAAAAGGGTTAAACAGAAATAACATGCAACTTCCCAAAAGCATTACAACAGATTACAGAAACTAGCAAGCATTGCTATAGTAAGGCAAATGTTTTTACACCTAGCAAAGACAAATTCCATACAACTTAAGTGAAACACCCACAACTTAAATCAAGTACAGGGAAGAGGTGTTTAAGCTGCCCACAAGAAGAAGGAAACGGAGATTAAAAGAAGACTAAAGAGAGAAAGAGAGGAAAGGAAAATATAATTACCACTGTTAAGGTCACATCTTGATGGGTCAAGAGGGCAGAGGCCAAGAGAGGGATTGAGACCCCATGGGTGTTTATAGGCTCTGGCTATTTTGACCATGCCGTTTGGTGGGATTTTGTCTTGCTGCCACTCGCTGTCTCCCTCACCACAGTAAATGGGTGTCACAGCCAACCAGAGGTTCTGGGGGAGTGGGGTATAGGTTTGATGGATGAGGACTGAAAACGTACATCAAAAAAAACCCACAAAACCTGGCTGTTCCATTGTTGTTTAATAAAAAATAGAGCAGTAGGTTTTTTTTCTGTAACACCACTATTTACTATAACAATCATGCAGGAAGAAGGGTGCAAAGGTTTTGTTCTCTGATCAGCTTACATGTCCCTCTACTGAGAACAGTTAGACTTACTGGACTAGCATATGACTTGAGCAACATGTATAAACCCTTTCTGTAGCAACCATACGACAATCCCTCATGAACGGTGAGGGATTCAGGGCTCACAGATGTGAGAAAAATCTTGCAAGAGAGTTTGTGCTCCTCAGCAGCCTAACACTGATGTGTTCCCACTGAGAGGATGAACTTGCCTTCAGCCCCTGTTCAGAAGAATGTTTCTGTACTCTACTTGAAATAGGTCTTAGCTAGAATAGGTATAGTCAAAACCCTGTGTGAACTGTCAGCCACGAGCTTGTATTTTCTATTTTTCTTTCTCAAATATTGCATTTGTTGCTGCTCATTCCCAGAAGGAAGCAGAGTACAAGAATCTCAGAGTACACCCTGTTGTACAGGGCTTGCTACTGCAATAGTCAAGCTTGAACATCTATAGCTGACAAGAGTCATGATGCTGTATCTCTCCCTTTCCCTAACCCTAACCCTTACAAAACTGCATAATGCATGCACATTGTATATGCTTCTCTTTAAAAGAGGGGATGAATTCAGTACTTGTCTTGAATATTCTGGTATAGACATCTCAGTTCAACACAGGAACCTTTAAATCTGAAGAGTAATCAATTCCCTTTCCTACTGACTTGTTTTCATAACTTGCTGCCTGGTGCTCTGATAGCTAGAGGCTGTCTGATTCCTGCTTATAGGGAGAGACACAGCTTTGAACAGTGGATTCAGCTGTGTGACTGAGGCACCTCAGATATCTGAAGACCCGGTCTAGTAAAACTCAAAAATAACGTAATTTTATTTTGGTACCCGGGGGGTGGGGAGGAAGAGGAGGGGAGAAACAGAACGAAACAACTTCCTTCCCCCACCACCAGCTTCAGAAAATAATCACTGAAGAGCAAGAGAAGTAGACAGGACACAGAGATAAATGACATTCAGTCCACATGTGCAGGTTTACTTATGTGAAAGTTATAACTGTGGTTACTGATACCGCTAAGAATTCTATGAGAAGAATTCTATGAGAAGAATTCTATGAGTGTGTGAGTACGCACACATGTGAGAGAAAGAAAAAAAAGTTTAAAGATTTGGTTTAAAACAATTGCTTGATTTATTAGGATGACATAAGTTTTACACTATTTAATCCCAGAATTAAATATTCTGGTAGAATTTATAATAAAGTCTACCAGAAAAAGATATTGAAGACATAGGAATTGAAAATCTGATAGAAGAATCTTTTTTGTTGTTATACTTCATAAGGACTGTGACCTTTTCAGTTCTAACATCACTAGCATGGGACTCTAAATGTCTCAATCATCTGTAACTCATGAAATGTCTGCCTTTTTTATAAACTAAAATATATGTAAGGCAAATGAGAAAAGTAAGAGACAGTCTTACAAATATGAATTTATGGGTCTGCCCACTACCATCTCTTCAAACTTTATGTAGATTTTTTTGGTAAACAAGTTTCATAGCTGTTGTTCTGATATCTTGGTTTGTGCAAGAGGTACCTCATGGCTCCGTGGCACTCTTCCTCACCAAAAAAACAACACAGTGGGAGGAAAAAATTACAGCAAACTGATATTAAGGATAGCAAAAATGTGTCCGTAGAACAACAAATTTAGTTTGATTTGACTTCTCATGCAGTCTGTATAGGAAATTATGCATCTAATTATCTTTCAAAATGGCTTGTATTATACCATGCAATATTCAATGTAGCTTGAAATTATGTCCTTACCACTGCTTTTTAGGTGGATGATTTGCTAGCTGATGTTGCTTGGAGCTAGTGTCTGTTTGGTAATTTTTATTCCACACTTCTCTATCTACAGATATACATGTTGCATGATTTATAATTTCACAGGGGACATTTTGAGAAAAGAAGCACCTTTCTCCATAAATCTTTATTTTTTTCTATGCATTAGAAAAATATTGCACCTATAGGGCTGTATATGCATGAATAGCATCTACATACATATATATTTTGCTCTGTTCCTAAACTCGAGTTCTTCATGCTTATCAGCGTATCAGTAAACACACATTTGCTGTTATGAAAAAAATTCATTATAAAATTCATGCCCTCTTTCTCTCTTTGAAATGTATGTTTTTTTCAACTTTCTGACAGAGTTCTCAGACGACTACATTTCATACCTAAATGCACAGAAAACAATTCAAAATTACAATATAGTGTTAAGAACTTCCATTTTTCGTGTAAAAGTAAGTCGGTATTGTAAGCTGTTTTGAACTTGTTATATCATATGTAATGGATGACTTGTTAGAAAAGTTGGTAATTTATACTGCATTTTCACTAATATGTTTTTATTAACCTTTTACATTGAAGTACACCATGATATGTAGTGTTTGGAATGCTCACTGTAGCTGTAAACTGGTAAGAAAGACTTCAAATGTCTTTAGAGAAGTGAAAATCTTTTGTATTGGCATTAAAACTGCTCCACCTTGAGTGTTCAGTTAGTGTGCAAAACAACTTTTGCTTTTAATTCCATTCTCATATTACTTACAATTCATGGTATCACCAGGATATAGGTGGCAAGTATAGCAGGGGTATTGGAACTAGATCATCTTTCAGATCTCTTCCAATTCAAACCATTCTGTGATTTGATGATATAAGAAACCTGCTCAAGGTTTAAATTCTGTAACAAGTGTAAAGCAAGACTCAGTCAAAATAGGAACACATCAGCTCAACATGTGATTTAAAAGAAACAACCTGAGAAACAAAGTGAGGACTGCTTTTGTAGCCTTGCAGTTAGATGACTCACATGAGAAAAACATGAGAGCTCTCTCTCTACTCTGTTTTTTAATCATTAGGCTAAAAAACCATTAATTTTTTGTCTTGATCTCCACATTTTCTTACCTTATTTTGTGAACTCTTTCTTCACTGAGGAAGAGAAAAAGTGAATGTTGCATCTTTCAGAAGATATCTGATGACTCTGAACTCTCTAAATCAAATTCTTTCATGTAATTGGTTATGATTCAAATTATAAAGCTATAAAGTAATAGGAATACTCTTTCGGAGAGCAGCAAAGGTGACTCCAGTGCATATAGTGCTCCACAAATAGGGGATGAAAACTGTGGTCAGAGCAAGGGACTGGTAGAACAACCCAGACAGACTGAGCAATGAACAAGGTCCAGGATTCATTGACAAAGACCAGCCAGGAGCAAACAGGGCCAGAGAAAAGACTGGAGACAAGGCTGTAGGTTGGGGCTGAAGGGTCCATCTATCTCCAGTGTAGGGCTGAAGTCCATCCAGGAGACAGCACAGAGACACAACTGGAGACTGATTCTCCTATGGCATCACTACAACAGGAATTGGTATGAAATGGGGCTCCTGGATCCATGGAAAAGGACAAGAGGAAGCAGCAGCAGAGAGACTGAGCAGGGTCACAAAAGCCTTTTAATGCCATCAATGCCCTGACATAATGCCTGTCAATCTCTTGTCACTTAAAACCCTGAAAGATGAGTAGCAGTATTGATTCTCAGTAAAGGATTCCAGGCTTTACACTTGAAGAGGCTGGAGGCAGATAGCTAGAGATGAAATGAATTCAAGGCATGGTCATCCATATTTATCGTCTTGCTCTAGGTGGTTCCCCATTTGGTATATGATTATTGCCTTTTCACAGTACCAGTGTCACCCTAAATCCTGGTATGAGAACTCTCAAACTATGTTTCATTTCTATAGTTTAACATCAAGGCTATTTATTGGACTGGATTACTTTCTGCAGATCTATTCTAGGAGGAAAGCATGAACATTTTGAAGATATGCAGAAACTGTCACACTGAATCAAGAACCAAATAAAGGCAGTCAATAACATTTTGAAGTATCTCTTTTTAACAGTTATCTTTAGTTACAGTGGAGAACATGACTTTTAAAAGCTACAGACGCAAGAGTGAAATATTCTAATTTGATTTGGAATTAAACACACCAGTCTTTTGATTTGGTTTGACTTTTTAACTTCCTATAAGCCTAATAAACTTCATCAGTTCAAGGGAAATGCAGTATCTTGCAAAGTTTAGAATTGCGACCATTGTCCTTCCCTACCATTTACTCAGTGTAAAAATATGTAAAGCATTTTTCTAGTTTGAAATTATAATGAAATAATAGAGTTTTCAATACTCAGGGATGCAAGGAGGACCACCAATAAAACCTCTATGCTGGAATTCCAGAGGGCAGATTTCAACCTTTTCAGAAGACAAGTTCAGAGTGTACCCTGGGAAACAACCCTTGAAAACAAAAAGGTACAGGAGAGATGGACATGCTTCAAGAAGGAAGTCTTGAATGCACAAGAGAAGGCTGTTCCTGTCTGCCAAAAGACAAGCCAGCAGGGAAGATGACAGGTCTGGCTGAACAGGGAGATTTTAAAGGAAATGAGGGTAAAAAAGAGAGCCTACCAACTATGGAAAAAAGGGCTGGCTACTCAGCAAGAGTTTAGGAATATAGTTAGGTCATGTAGAAGGAAAATTAGAGAGACAAAGGCAAAACTTGAACTTGGTCTTACCACTTCTGTTAGGTATAACAAAGAGTCTTTATATAGATACATGAATAGCAAAAGGAGGGACAAGGAAAACCTCCATTCTTTATTGGACATGGGTGGGAACATAGTTTTCAAAGATGAGGACAAGGCTGAGGTATTTAACACCTTCTTTACCTCAGTCTTCAACAGCAGGACAGGTTGTCCTGAGGACAGCTGGCTTCTGGAGCTTGTAGACAGAGATAAGAAGCTGCATAGCCCCCCTGTAATCAAGGAGGAAACAGTGAGCGACCTGCTGAGCCACTTAGATCCTCACAAGTCTATAGGACCAGATGGGATCCACACAAGGGTGATGAGGGAGCTGGTGGAAGAGCTCGCTAAGTTGCTCTCCATTATTTATTAACAATCCTGGTTCTCTGGGGAGGTCCCAGATGATTGGAAGTTGGCAAATGTCACACTGATCCACAAAAAGGGCTGGAAGGAGGACCTGGGAAACTACAGGCCTGTCAGCCTGACTTCAGTGCCTGGCAAGGTTATGGAGCAGATCATCCTGAGTGCAGTCACACAGCACCTACAGGATGAACAAGGGATCAGAGCCAGCCAGCATTGATTTAGGAAGGGCAGGTCCTGTCTGACCAACCTGATCTCCTTGACCCACCTAGTGGATGAGGGGAAGGCTGTAGATGTAGTCTCTCTGGACTTCAGCAAAGCCTTTGACACTGTCTCCCACAGCATACTCCTGGAAAAGCTGGCAGCCCAGGGCTTGGACAGGGGCACTCCGTGCTGGGTTAGGAACTGTGCTGGAGGGCCGGGCCCAGAGAGTGCTGGTGAACGGGGCTGCATCCATCTGGCAACCAGTGGTGTTCCCCAGGGATCAGTGTTGGGCCCAGTCCTTTTTAACATCTTTACTGATGATTTAGATGAGGGGATTGAGTCCCCCATCAGCAAATTTGCAGATGACACCAAGCTGGGGGTGAATGTCAATCAGCTGGAAGGCAGGAGAGCTCTGCAGAGGGACCTGGACAGAGTGGAGAGTTGGGCTGATTCCAACAGAATGAGATTCAACAAGGCCAAGTGATGGGTCCTGCACTTTGGACACAACCCCCTGCAGCCCTACAGGCTGGGCACAGAGTGGCTGGAGAGCAGCCAGGCAGAAAGGGACCTGGGAGTTTGGATTGACAGGAAGCTGAACATGAGCCAGCAGTGTGCCCAGGTGGCCAAGAAAGCCAATGGCATCCTGATCTGGATCAGGAATGGTGTGGCCAGCAGGAGCAGGGAAGTGATCCTTCCCCTGTACTCAGTGCTGGTGAGGCCATACCTGGAGTGCTGTGTCCAGTTCTGGGCCCCTCAGTTCAGGAAGGATATTGAGGTGCTGGAGCAGGTCCAGAGAAGAGCAACCAGGCTGGTGAAGGGACTTGAGCACAAGTCCTGTGAGGAGAGGCTGAGGGAGCTGGGGTTGTTTAGCCTGGAGAAGAGGAGGCTCAGGGGTGACCTCATCACTCTCTACAACTCCCTGAAATGATGTTGTAGCCAGGTGGGGGTTGGTCTCTTTTCCCAGGCAACTATCAGTAAGACAAGAGGGCATGGTCTCAAACTCTGCCAAGGGAGATTTATGTTGGGTATTAGGAAGAAATTCTTTACAGAGAGGATAATCAGGCATTGGAATGGGCTGCCCAGGGAGGTGGTGGATTTTCCATCCCTGGAGGTATTTAGAAGAGACTGGATGTGGCACTTAGTGCTATAGTCTAGTAACTGTAATAGCAGTGGATCAAGAGTTGGACTTGATCTCAGAGGTCCTTTCCAACCCATCTGATTGTATGATTCTGTGATTCTATGAAATAAAAGAAGTAAAACTAAGGTTTCCATTCACTTTAACCTCCATTCAGTATTACTTGAATTGACAAGTTAAGAGTGTAATATTAGTGACAAAAGCAGACTTTTGATTTAATTCTGCATGCTTAGCAATTAGTTTTAATTCTAAATATTGGAAGAGTTTTATAACGTTAAGTATATGAAACATTTTTAAAATATATTCGTAGCAACCTACAAAAGTTAAGGTTTTATTTGTGCCAGAATTCAGAGTAATTGTCTTTTTAACTAGTAAGCTCATCTGATTTTATATGGATTGTGGAAGAATTATGACCTAAAATGACAGGTCATAAAAATTTTTTGGAATGCTACTGCCTCAAAATTAGGAATTTGGATTTTTTTTTTTCAAATTCTATGCCAAACACAAATTTATCAGATATATATCTCATTTAGCTCTGTTTTATGCCTGTGAAGTCAGTAAAAGATATCTAGTAAAGAAAATGCTCTGGTCAGATAAAATATCATAGTATTATGCGAAAAAGGACTGAAGTCTACTTGGGGTTAAAAACTATCAAGTTTTTATAAATGTCAAATGCTCTTTTCATTGTATTATCTGTTTGCAGTACTGCTTTGTTTCTTTTGCTCTCGCTGCTCAGCAGATTTATTTTTTCTTTTTAATATGAACCCATTATGTGGTTGTCATTATTAATCTTGGTTATGACCTACCTCCACAATTAGCCTTTTTTTTTTTTTTTTGAAGAATGTTTTATATAGTCAAGAATTTTTTGAATATGAGTGAAGAGTCATTAATGACACCCCTGAGATAAGGCTAATTTTGTTTGCTTGCATTATCTCACTGCATCTTTATATATTGAGATCTGGATGTTTAGAAAAAAGTCAAATGTCTCTGGCTAAAAACAATAAAATTACTGTTGCTATGCCAAACATCAGTAAATACCTAAAAAGCTATATTAACCTTACATAGGAATTAGGGAGATTCTTCCAAGGTTGGTAAGAGACTGCATTACCTATCTCTAAACGTTTTCATCTCTTGTAGTGCCAAATCTATATACTAGATTTGGTCTTGCTATATAATTTCCTGGAAAGTATCTTAAACCTCTAAGCCTCTATTCAGTCACGACAGGGAGCTGAAATTGAGTACAATGGCCTCTATTATTTCAATTGTTACTAAATGAAATGGAATTTAGCTTGCCTTCTTTTTTTTTCTGACAAAGGGCTATGTTTTCAGAAGGGTTTAGATCAAGCCATAACTCATTTTAAAATAAGAAGAAAAGAAAATTCTACTGTACAGCAAACAATGAAAAAGAAGAATGGTAAATTAAATTACCATTTACTTCTTATTCTATTCATGTTATCATTAACCAAAAACTTATTTTACCAAAAAACCAGATTGTTCAAAGTCAACAGCAAGCTAAGCTGAACTCCTAGCCCTTAATGGAATTCAATTTTAAAAGTAATGCAAAGATTCTCTAGTTTCAATATACAACATTTGTAATTGAAAACAGAGAATGACTTTGTCTGAAATAATATGTACTGACACATGAGGCTGACCTTCCTGTCACAGCAGCCTTTTCCTCTATTCTTTCCTGCAGTGTCAAAACTCATTTCAGAGGAAGTTGACTGGATGTAGTTTGTTTTTTGTTTGTTTGTTCTCTTGTAGAAGTGCTGTAGCTTTCCTCTTCTACAATTTAACAATGTTAGAAAGAACAATAACAAAAATGGGAACAAAGAGAATTATGAAAGAACCTTAATCTCATCCACAAGTGATCTCATAACTTACAGAGGTGGTGGTTAGATCTGAAAGTCTAGGCTAATCTATAAAAACAAATAATCAGCTAAAAATATCTATATACAATATAAATTATTTATTATAATTAGTAGTCAGGATAATCTGAAGTATAGAAGGCTGTACATTTATAGTTTCAATACTCTAGTTTTATTTTAAGAATTTTAATTTAATTGAGAAATATTGTTTATTTGTCTGTCAGAAACTAAGCAGTAGAGAGGTGAAATATCCTTTTTAGCTCCATTTTGGGGAAGGGAAGTTTTCCTCCTTTCTGTGGTTACATGTATCTCTGGGGCATACACTAGTCTTTAAAAGCTTCAAGACTTTAATGGTTTAGTTTAATGGAAAGGATGAAAAAAGAAATCACTTCATCATATTAAAAGTCTGCAAGTCTAGTTTGAAAGAGAAGAGGCTGTGTCTAGAATTTCATATGGGACTACACAGTAATTTTGTATGGTTCCCTATCAGTGACACTTTTAAAAATAAAATTGTTAAAAATAAAAACCTTTAGGTATTAGAAACCTAAAATTGAAGTTTTTCTGTCTGCCAAATGTTCTGGCTCTTACCTGCACAACCAATTTTTACCTGCACCTGAGGAAAATTGTAAGAAAAGTAAACATGTTGAAGGAAGATAGGAGAAGAAAACAATTTTATTTGAGTGGTCGTTTTAAAATTTGACACCTGAAAATATTTTACTTCATATTTTTAGGAGAGATTTTGTCTTGTTTATGAAGTCTCTGAATTCTAATTTTGCATTCATTTCACTACCCTTTATTTCCCTTCATTAGCTATTTTCACTTACTCTTAGTACTTTGGGAGAAACATTAGCATTATACTTTGACACTGTTAAAAGCAGTACTGCCCCCCCCGCCATAATCTAAACTAAATATATCCATTTGCTCTTGTAAGTGCTTCAAAGTTCTTCAGAACTAATAATTTTTCTTATTTCCTCTGTTCCTATATGAATTCTTTTCTAGGGTGAGGAGAGAGACATTTGTGGAATTATGACCTAAACACTTGGGCGAATAGCAATTTTAAGAGAGCAGTGTATCAGAGGCAAACTTCTTCTTACCATAAATAATTCATAAGCAGATTTATCCCAAGGTGTTTAAAAAAGGCAATTGTCAAAAGTACCTATGTAATTTAGAAGCTCAAGGTTTTTTTGGGCAAATATATTTTAGAAATCTAACTTTAGGATATACTTCTTTAATATGTGATCTAATGCTCTATTTTGTCTCATTATTTTAAAGAAGCAACAACTCATGCTTTTCTTAAAAATATTGTTTCATCTGCTTCAAAATGTTAAGTTTAAAACAATGGCAACTTATTTTCCCTTATTTATTCTCAGTCGTGAAAGAGGACATGCTAGAAGTGTATGTCATATCAAAGCTTAAATAATGCCAGTAGCCAATGCTGGAGATGGATACCATAAAAGAATTTATTTACATTGTATCTCCATTACATACCCATATTGTAATGAAGTTCTTCAGTCTGCTAGAAATATGTCTATTAGTCTAGATAAGCCTGTTTAGCATGGACATTCAGTTTCCCTTACCCCTGAGACGTTGACAGGACAGCACACTATATGCTCCTTTTCAAAAGTCTGATGAAAAATTGGAGTGGGCAATGCTGATTGTCTAAAATTTACTAAATAGTTTATTGTGAAAGATGTAAGACTTTGGTTTATCAGGATGAAATAATGGAGGGTTATGTCACAGTTCATAAGTAAACTTCTCTGATGCAGAAAATGGGCAGCAGTGGTCTCTTTAGTGATGAAGATAATTCTGTCCTCAATATATTCTCTAACTCTGTAAACAGGGCTATATGTCTTTCTAGAAGGACCAAGTGAACTGTAATGCCCTTTTGTCTAAGTGAGACAGTTCCTTCTGTCATTAAGCTCTATACATGACATACTTTATTCATCACTTGTGAATGTTCTAAACAAATAATAATCAAACTGTTCACTGCACATATGTAGTTTTATATCAGTAGTAAACAAAAGGAAGATTTCCATGTTGCTATTTAAAAAGCAGGTAAATGAAAGGTCTAACAAAAACACGTGTACTATAACACTAAAAAATTCAAAAGGATGAAAAGAAACCTAAGCCTAAATTGAATGTTTTAAATTAAAAGACATATATTGGGTTTGTGTGGCAAGGTGTCTGTAGCAGGGGAGGCTCCCTCTATGTCCATCAGGGCCAGTGCCAGCTGACTTCAAGACAGACCTGCCACTGGCCAAGACTCAACCCATCAGTGACAGAGGTAGCACCTCTGGGAGAACGTTTAAGAAGAGGAGAAAGTTATTTTGCCGGGTCAATTGCAGCAAGAGAGAGCAGTGAGAATATGCAGACACCAAGGTCAGTGGAGAAGGAGGGGGAGGAGGTGCTCCAGGAGGTGGAGCAGAGATTGCCCTGCGGTCTGTGGTGAAGGTATTGATGAGAGAACTGTTCCCCTGCAGCCCATGGAGGTTAACTGGGGTGAAGAGATCCACCTACAGTCCATGCAGGGAGAGAGGACCCATTCCTGGAGCAGGTGGATGTGCCCAAAGGAGGCTATGATCCCATAGGAAATCTGTGATTTTTTCTTTCCTTGGAGTGAAATTTATGATAGGTTATTTCTTTACTGTTGTATAGTTTGTAAATGTCTATGATAGATGACTTTTTATTAAAAATTGTTATGTAGTTGAGATTTCAATATATGAAGTCTAATATTGATTATAAACAAATAACATAAAATTTGGTCTGAAAGGAGCTTTAGGATTCATTTTTCTAACTTCTGCTCAAAATAGAGCTATAAGTTGTTCAGAATCTTCTGCAGTAAATTTTTGAAAATCTCTAAAAGTGGAACATCTCTAACTTCTCTGGGCAACACTTTCTCCGTCTTTACCCTAAACAGTCCTTCCAAACTGCTATTTTTAATTACTAAACCCTAATGGGTGCTTTAAATGAAGGCCTGTCCTCTTTTTAGGAGAATAGCTTTAAACACTTTATTTGTTTCTGCTCTTTCTTAATGGGCAAAATCATGGCATTTGCTTTCTAACTGATGTGGCAATATGGGTTAATATTGCTATTGAGTTTGCATATTTTTTCCTAATTGAATACCTCAGTTTGCTCATCTGTAAAATATCTATAATAAGGCACTTTCTTCCCTCACAAGGGTGTTGTAAGGTTTAATGAGATAATGATGTGCAGAACTCAAGATCTTCAGATAATAGATCACGTGCAAGGGCAAAGCATTAATTATTGTTATTTTTGTCCCTCAGAGCATATTTTAAATTCAAAATCTATCCATGTGAGAATGTTTAGATTATTTTTTACCAGCTTTGGTTTTCTATTACTTTTGCGTAGCAGCGTACTATGGGTCCCATATATCTCACCTGTATTTATTTAGTTTTCTAGTTTTCTTTCAACCTTTCCAGATCTATGCCTTATAATAAAGCAGGAAAAAAAAATAAAAAAAGGGCTGAAATTTCTTTACAGATTTACCACATATAAGCAAAATAATTTAGGAGGTAGGAGAGTTTCCATTCAATAAGAATTGAAAAATCATTTCTGCATACTTTAAATGTGTAGGAATTTATTTAGAGAAAGGATCCATGAAAACTAATCTGTCTTTATTAATTTGATGTTTTACTACCACAACAAAAGACTGGAACTAGGTTCCTAACCTTGTATGTAGCATCTGTAATATTAAAAAATAATAAAATTCCATCTTTTAATATTCTGAATTCTCACTAATTAGAAAAATTGCATAAAATTTCACCTGTCAGTCAGTACCAGGACACAGGCACTGTAGCCCTGTAAACATGATTTCTGTCCCCATCAGGGAGGTTGCAGTACAGGAACTCGGCCTTGCTGTGGCCTGTGCTGAGTGGCACTCGTTTAACCCCAGCTGGTGACCGCTGCCTCTCCTGATCCAGCTCCAGCTCTGGGGTATCCTGCACACCCCAGACAGACTTGTAACCACTCTGGGAGGGTGAAGAACCATGTAAAACAGACAGGCTGCTTCCACCATACTTGGCCATATTTTCCCTAACTCCTTGTATGGGACATGTTTTTCAGTTCAGAGGGTCTGAAAGGCTTGAGAGCTGCATTTTAACCCAGCGAAATTTTGTAGCCTAAATACAGCGCAATAACTTGAAATTGGAAATATGTGTTACTTACCTCAGAATACAATATGAATGCATGTGGTCACATTCAAGAGGACAGTCTTCTATTATTAACACAGAGGACTATGTAGGGCTAAAAGAGCCAAATCTGGTTCAGTGTTACTAGTTTTGCTTTTTGGAAGAATTTCCTGGAACAAATTGCCCAAACAATTAAACCTGAGCCTTGATTTGAAGAATCCTTGCTAGAGACAGCCAGGCAACAAAACAAAGACCTGCAGATTCAGAACTCTAGGCATCCTGTACTCTCCTATTTTCCTCCAAGAACATGTCCTAGCCTCCAGAAGAACTGGAAGGGGAACCTCCTCTACCTCAGCTGACACTGGGAAGAAGAGTGAAATGAGATTGATGGAAATATGACTGATAGTACGACGATTGACATTTAATAGATATTTTGGGTCTTGTGCCACTGTTTCTCATTAAATGTTTATTAGGTGAAAAGAAGCAAAAGACATAATAATTAAAAAGTCATATCAGTAATAAGAATGAAGCTCATCAGAACAACATCAAAAGGTGTTTTGACTTCAAAGGCTGCTAAAAGCTGTGGTGTCTGAAGGCACAGTGTCTTTTCAGTTTCTATTCTTTTTGTAAGTGAAGGATGACAAAGTGTCCAAAAACTTTGTACAATTTAATTCTGGAAGAAGACTAGGAGAAATTCAGGAAGGGGCTCAGAAAATAACAGCAGTTTCATGTTGAAGTTCATGTTGAAGAATCAGCAATGTCAGATCATATCTTGATCTCAAGACATGCCTAGATAGCCAGGGCAGCAAGAAAGTCACCCTTATTCATTTTGTTGAGACTCAGGTTGTAGGAAATCAATTGCAAAAATGGGAACAGTGTTGTTTAAATTATATATATATTTTTTCTAAATTATTTTATCTTGGCTTCATCTCTTCCCTTTATCTTTTTTTTTTTTTAAATTATATTTATTTTAAAAATTATTATAGAATTTTGTTTTGAAAACAGTACCAAAAGAATGGATTAAATACCTGAAACTATATATAAAGGCATTTAAAAAGAAACACTTTGCTTTCAAAGTGCCCTTATTATTGTTACAGATTGTAGCTATTAAGAATACTTGATTGCTTTGTCTATCTCTCCAGCCCCATCCCTACCCTTGCCAGCCAATGTCTTAATTATCCTGTATGACATACACTGTGCTGTTGTCAAATACAACTGAAGAACTGACACTTAAAATAATTCCTTCTTTTAAAAATATTATTTGTTCCATTAAGAAAATTGTCTATTATCAATCCTCAGTACTTTGTTTCTGGTGAAGTTGCTTATATTTTTATATTAAATCATATTAAATATATTCAGTATATGCAAAACTAATTCTAACTGTTAAGGAATATATAACAGTGTGCAGCAATGCATAATTTTCATAAGCAGCGCTTGTAGAATACAGCACTATTCTTGTGGAATTTTTGTTCACTCTACCTTTTTTTGTAGTTGTCCAAAGGTTTTGAGGTTTTTTTTTTGTAATTAAACAGTGGAAAGTATTTCTGTCATTTTCATTGTCTTTCTTATCTTCAAAGCAAAACAAGAGACATTTAGAAATGGATCTTCTGAAGCAAAGAAAATTACAAGAATATTATATGGACCAAGAAACAAATTGCACAGTATAAGCAATAGCACATTTGAAGACTCATTCACATGTTCACAGCATGAAGAAGTCATGATAACGAAGGCAGTTAATGATCCTTCTCTTTTTCTCAGAATCTATAGCATAAATACATTTTTGAAACAAACTTTTGAGCTGTTCTCCTGAACCGCCTGTCAACATTGCAATTAAAATACAAGAAACTCATTGCCATTATCAAGTACAGAAATGTCATGAAAACAAATGTATTTTAAAAAATATTGTTGCATGTATTTTGTACTAAAATGCTAAATTTCCAAACACTTACGGGTCTATTTTTGTAAAACTCTACACAAGAATTTATGCTTTCTCTCTATCCCAATTTTCTAAATCTTTGTATTCGCCAAATAAAATAAAATAAAAACCCCCAAACCTCTCCACCTACTCATATTTGTCACTCTAAGCACTTTAGAACAGCCTGATTAATTACACATATTGCCACGCAGCCTGGAATTATGCACTCCTTCAGTAAGATGCTGCTTTTATTTCTTGGTAGAGGGATAAACATCTCACCAATACTTTATACAGCCAAGCAAGCCAGTCAAACTGGACTCTCCTGAAGTGAAATAAACTTCACTCTCATGGAAGGTGGTCTTTAATTTATACCTTGGCCATACCTACAGCTAAACTAAAAGGTTTACAGATTACCGCAATAGGAAATAAACTGATTTTCATGATGACAGAAAGGACAGTTTTTAGGCGTAATCACATAGAAATTTTTTTTTTTTTTTTTAAGAGAAAAACAATGATAAGTCAGGATGAGCAAATGGACTTGTTGGTTTTACACTTAATTCTTGTGTAGCTGTTTTTAGCTACCAATAAGATTTCCTAGTGTGTTTTCTTCATTCAGATTCAATGAATCTCAACTGAATTGACTTTGTAACTGCACCCCACTAGTAGACTAAGTGTTCTTTTGGCTATTAAAATGCCTGTTGCCCTGGAGCTTTCCTGAAGTGGATATAAAATCCAAATAGCAGCTGGAAGACACATAGGGAAACTAACTTTGAAACAAAGGTAGCTACTGTTTCTCAAAGCTTCTGGTTATATTTACAGTCGAATGTGGAGTGCAGAAGTGAGAATAAAATGAAATTTTTCATAGTTTCCAAGTAGCCTTTTTCTCATTCTCTTGTATATATATTAGGAAAACATGTCTCAGTTATGAGAGCCTCAGCCTTTCCTATAGAGATGAAGCTGTTTGAGGGTGATCTCTGGTCTTTCTGGACTGTTTGCATCTCTCTTGGCTTTCCATATCTATCTAATTATCTACTTAAGACTACTACAGAAGCATGTAATGAAAGAAATTTCAGTGTAATGCATGGCACAAAAATGTAGGACCAGCTGTATCCTGATAAGGCTCAACTGACCTGATAAGAATCAGAGGCAACTTCTATTTCACCTGGAATTGTAGACACAGTGGGCTAAATTCTGCTGCTCTTGTACATATACATATGTATTTTATGCAGAATTGCTTGAGTTTCATGTGATATTTGAAACATTCATTTTAGGTGTAATGAAGCTTTCAAAATGTGAGTAAAAATGTAATCACTGTTTTGGTTTTGTTTTGTTTTGTTTTTGTTTTGTTTTGTTTTGGTTTACTTTTTTTTTTAGTTAATTTGAAAAAAAATGTTTGCAGGGGTACTTTGTAAACTCTTTTTCAAATGATGCATCTCACCTGATAAAGCTTCTACTATTTCACTGGGAGAACAAATACCAAAGTCTTTCAAAGTAAAGCCATAGATTTTGTGAAGATATTAACTAGTATCAGCTGCTTATTTCTCTGTGGTAACTCAGTACTATCCTCTGCCCCTGAAAAGTGGCTGAAATTGAACATTCTTTGGTAAGCAGTCAGAGCTTCAGAATATATACCTGATTTTCCTCTCATGAAGGAACGACTTTCACTTTAAGGGAAAAAAATGAAACCTCAGTAAGAGAAATATGCCTTGATTGAGTTAGTCTTACTGTGAGCTAAGAGGATATATATTTAGTTGCTTGTACCATTTTACAAGTTAAAATAATTTGGTTTTGGTTTTGGTTTGTTTGGGCAGGGGGCATTTAAATGACTCTTCATGTCAGTGATACAAACTCTAAAATTTTCATATTGACTTTGATTAATTTTTCTACTTCCAATTCAATTCTTGCTTTGCTGTAGTTTTAACTTTTGAAGACAGTTGTACTAAATCAGATCTATGCTACTTTGTAGTCTTTGCTGTCTCCCACAGGATAAACTTGGGGATAAATTGTGACTTAAAACAGATCCCAGTAAAGAAAATGTAACTAATAATAAATATAAAGTAAAAATAAAATAGCATAAAAAAATAAAATAATTTTCACAGACTCAGACTGTGTTTTTACATCTCAGTTAGCAAATGGACAAGATTATAGTTGATCTTTTTTTTTTTTTTTTTTTGGAATATTGAGCTAAATTTTGAGATGAAAAAATGCCAGCAGTTTGGTGGTCTTCTCTGTGAAATTTAATAATATACTTTAAATAAGAAGGCTAATTTCAAACAAAATTTTGAGCATACGATGGCAAGGAATATTTCGCACTGTGTGAGCTTTCAGAATGATGCATCTTGCAAACTGGATTAATTTATTTTTTTTTTTTATAACTCATGCAGAAAACACAAGAGCAATTCATAAGATGAAAACATTTAACATAAAACCAGACTTGTTATTATAAAGCAAGGATTACTGTTTATTTCTACTAGGTAGAATGTGTATTGAACTTTATCCAAGGAAGATGAACTTTTCTTCTAGCATTTCTTTCCAGTTAAAGACATTGGAATGTTTTCAAGCTGTGAGCCTAATTACCATAAGAATAATCTGAAAATTTCCTGGTGAAAGTCTGTTTATGAACTCTGTTCTGGTTTGTAGAAGCCAAGCATTTCATAGAAATGTCTTTAATTCAATAAATATCTTGAATTCAACATAGCCTGGTTCTGTGGCCCATCCTACACTTGTGTGATTGTGCTTTCTGTAGTTCACTGTCTCATGTGAAACTCCAGGTTTGTAATTTTGAACTAGAAATTGGAGGTAAAACTAGCTAATCTACAGATGTCATGGAATGCACCAGAATATTGCATCCAGCTTGCACTTTTCAGTGCTGCTTGATTTTCACAGCATTAACTTGGCAAGTCCTGTGGCTGTAACTATTGAAGTTGACAGCTGACATTTGTTCTCAGCATGAATGACAAACAGATTTTTTCTTGTAAGTTATTGGCAAACTGTTCTTGAACTTTTTGTCTTCTTAGAAGGCTCTTGCAATTGAGATTACTCAGTACCCACTAGAAAAATCAAGATGAGTTAATGGATATTAAATTTAAAAAAAAAAAAAAAAAGAAAATAGACATCATACATGCAACAGCAGTGACACAGTTAATTTTATAGTTTATTGAGAAGGATTATTTCAAGAAAAAGGTATTTTATCTCTTCATGGTATGTGTTCTGTATTTTACTAAAAATTTGTCTTATTATTTTATTGATATCTTTATATCCAAGCATAAATAAGTTTACATATATCAACAAATAATAAAGGTATTGTGTTTACTCTTAAAGAACCCAAGCTTTTTTATTGTGGAAATAGTTATAAAAGTATTGGGTTTTTTAAATTATTGTAGATGGTTATTATAGAGCTGGCATTATAAGTGTATGTAATAAATATCAGTATTTATATCCATTCTGATATTCTTTCTTGCTTTCTTTTTTATCTTCATGCCTGATACAAAACTATTTCCTTATGGGTGCTTTGGCCTATATTCTATTCTCAGCTATAGACAATAATTTTGTTAAAATCATTAGATTATCTGTTGAAATTAAAATTATTTTGCATGAAATAACTAATTTTAAGATAATATTTGATCCAAAGGTTTGATGCAACCTCCCATAAAACTTAAGTAAAATAAAGTGAAAATAACTAATGAAAGGGAAAGTTTAATGTACCTTCTTGACAATGAAAAGGAGAAACACACAAAAAGAAGGAACTGTTAAGAAAAAGATCAATGGTCTTTTGCCTAAATAAAGATGGAGTAAGAAAATCAGGCTTAAGTTGCATATCTACAAAATTATTTCAAGAACTATTTTTTAATCTTTCATCAAGAAAATACTATCATAAGGAAAAAATTTCAGCTTTTATGCACAAAGATGGAAATGATCTTTGGATATAACAACATACAACAGTGAACATCACATGATCATGTTGAGGAGTTTGAGATATGGATACCATCAGTGTGATTTTCCTTACATCCTAATTTAGTCTTCCTAGAAATCTCTCCACTGGTCTTTGTGCAGTGTGTGTCTGTGCATGTGAGTGTGTGTTTATATATGTTTGAGTAAGTGTGCATGCATACAAATTATATCCATATATATGTGCATCCTTTATACTTTCACACATGGAAAATCAGAAAATGGATTTGTTATGATTTACATCTCAACATCAGTAATTCCATTAACCTTGTAAGAAGTTGGTCCTCCTCTGTCTTTGAAAAGAAAGTTGTTCTGTTACATTTAAAATCTGCATGGAATTAATAAATTTTATTGGCTTTTCTATTTTTCTATTAAATTATGTAGACTATTTTCATAAGAGTATACATTTTTATAATTGTTAATATTTGGTGCATAATTTTACTAGCTCATTAAAATGTGGAAAGTTAATTAATTGTTTGCTAGTTGTAAAGATATTTTGAAGCTATGCAGTATTGTATTCTTCATAAAGTGTAACAGTGTAGACTGGGGATTTTGAATTAATTCAGGAGACACTAACTAATCAGTGAAATTGACAAAGAAATACTTATATTGACATATCTAGATGAAAATGTACTCTTGATTGTCCATATAAGGAACATTGAGCTATGACCAAACGTTTATCCTGTTTAAGTATTCAACATATCAAGAATAAGAAAGAGATCTTCAAATTTTCCAATTTCCAAACTGTTTTTTCTGTATTAATTCTCGTTAAAAACCAAGGATTCCAGTTTTATCAATCTTGGGGTCATTGCAGCAAAAAACCCATACTGGATAAACTAGTTTTCTTTTTTAAAAACAGGAGATACTATCTCTAAGTGATTTAAGATAGGTTTTGCCTGTTTTCAATTTATACTGTAACCTTTCAATTGCAGAGCTATCTAGAGGGTAAAAGAGCATAATTTTGATTTTTGTACTGCATAAGGGCAAGGTTAAAATGCTTTTGATTCTAAAGAAGATTAAATTATTTTCAGTAGAAGTGGTAGAAACAAACCAGTGAGTACTGAAATATAGCTTGTTCAAGGTCAAGCATGTGCCAGTAAAAATATTTTTCAAATATTTAGATTTCTTTAGAGACATAGGTTGTCTTCAATCTATACCAGTACAGTCTGAGTGATGAATGGATTGAGAGCAGCTTTGCAGAGAAGGAATTGAGGATGTTGGTGGATGAATAAATTAACATTACCTGGAAACTTGAATCTCAGAAAGATAACTGTATCCTTGAGGGTGGTGGAACACTGGAACAGGTAGTCCAGAGAGCTGGTAGATGCCCTATTCCTGCAAACATTCAAGACCAGGTCAGACAGGGCCCTGAGCAATCTGCTCTAGTTGAAGGTGTCCCTGTTCATTGCAGACAAATTGGACTTTAAAGGTTCTTTCCAGGTCAAACTATTTATGATTCTATCCTGGACTGCATAACAAGAAGTGTGGTCAGCAGGCCAAAGGAGGTGATTCTGTCCCTCTACTCTGCTCTTGTGAGACCCCAGATAGAGTATTCCCCTGGAGCACTCCCAGTTCTGGGAACTCCAGCACAAGACAGACATGGACCTGTAAAACAGGTTGGGAATTTGTCATGAGCATGATCAAGAGGTTGAAATACCTCTCCCATGAAGAAAGGCTGAGGGAGTTGGAGTTGTTTAGCCTGGGGAAGGGAAGGCTTTGTGGAGACCTGACTTTGGTCTTTCAATACTTAAAGAGGGCTTATAAAGAAAGGTAGATACTTTTTTCGTGGGCTTGCAGGGATATCAAAAGGGAAAATATTTTTAAACTGAAAAAGGTAGGTTCAGATTACATATAAAAAATACATATTTTAAGACAAAGGTAGTAAGACATTAGAAAACTTGGTTGCCCAGAGAAGTTGTAGATACCCATCCCTGGAAGTGTTCAAGACCAGTTTGGATGGGACTTTGAGCGACTCGATCCAGTGAAAGATGTCCCTGCTCATGCCAGAGGGGTTGGATTAGACAATCTTTTAAGGTACCTTCCAAACCAAATCATTCCATGATTCTATGATTCTATGATATTATCAGTAGCTAAGTAATGTGTTAATACTATATTATTATAAATTATTAGATTATTGTTTTCTTCCATTCACCTTTTTTTCCCCTTTTTCTAGCAATTACATTTGATTTTTTAATGCTTAAACACAAATTTTCTACTGCATGTGCTAAACATATTTTATCTGTGATAAAATCTCTTATTTCCTGTGTGAATATAGTCCCTGTAAAACTATGTAAAATAATTCAGGACATCATACACACTTCACAGAGGTAGAAATGACTGTACAAGCTTTTATGTAATAACACTTTGCATGCAGAGACCTTGAAAAAGAACACTCAAGCTTTGTTAGAGGAAAAAGCAAGATTTTTTGTAATAGTAATTGCTACATATCCTGGTGTCTGTGGCAGCAAACAAGTTTGCAGGATTCTGAATTCAGGACAAAGAGGTGTGGAATGAAGATTAATCCTCATTGAAATGAAATAAATTCTTATAAAGAAAAATTTACTTTTTCTAAAGAATGTTTATGCAGATAAGTTATCTGCAATTATAGCTGAACTGAATGAAATTAGCTTGATTATTCTTTTAAAGATAAATTATTACAGGGATGGGGAGCAGAATGAAGCCCCCATAATCCAAGTGAAAACAGTCAGTGACTGCTTGATAACACTTAGATACTTAGATGGTTGATGAGGCTGGATTGGTTCCATTCAAGGGTACTGAGGGAGTTGGAGGGCGAGCTTGCCTAACTACTTTCAATCATTTACCAAAAGTCCTGTTTAAACAGGGAGCTCCCAGGTGACTGGAGGTGGGCAAATGTGAGGCCAATCTACAAGAATGACAAGGAAGAGGATCCAGAGAACTACAGAGAACTTTTCAGACTGAGCTTTGTGGTGGGGAAGGTTATGAAGCAGATAATCTTGAGGGACATCAAAAGCACAAGGGATCAGGCTTGGTTAGACTCATTATATTATATATTAGGAAAAATTTCTTAACTGAAAGACTGGTCAAGCATAGAGACAGGCTGCCAAGGAAAGTGATGGAGATGGAATCACCATCCCTGGAAATGTTCAAAAAATGTCAAGATGTGGTACTTGAGAACATAGTTTAGTGGTAAAGATGGCAGTGTTAGGTTAATGGTTGGTCTCAGTAATCTCTGAGGTCTTTTCCAACCTTATCAATTCTATGATAGCCACATAATCAGTATTAAGTTTGATGACCTTTACAGTTGCAAACCAAAAATTATTTTCCTCTCAAAAACATTGGTAGTAGACAGTTGAAGCACAAAATGTTTATATTAGACAGATTTAAAAAAAAAAATAAAAGGAAAACAAGTGTTACAGGAGTAGAAAAAGCTATGGTCAGAGCAACTCAAAAAGTGTTAGCAACTTAAGCTTCAAGAAGGAATCTGGAAGATGTACACAAAACCACTTGCACAAATGCTATTTAAATGAGAATAAGCTTACCCAGAACAGCAGATAGGCCTAGGTCAAGTGGGAATGAGGATCTAAGCAGAGATTTTTTTTTTTTTCTGCCAAATGTTCCTAATGTTGCCTTGCTGTCTATAATCCCTAGAAATTCTTCATCATATATAAACTACTTTCTATTTTACTCTAATTGTGAGAGGAAGTGATGAACAAGAAAGGCTATTCAGAGTTTAATGCCAGAAGGTATCATCAAAACATCTATTTCTACTTTCATATTACAGACTCTTATCTTCCTCCTACCACTTTATATTAATCAGTAAGATTTAACATATTAGTCTTCTGGTACAGTTGTAGGGTACTGTTTACAAATAGGAAATTTATTAATTTAAAAAAAAAAAGTCTTATGCTCCTGAAATGATGTAAACAGGTTAAAAGGAATATATTAGTTTGGTGTAAGTTAAAAAAAAAAAAAGCTAATACAAAACACAGTTGACAAAATTTGAGAACCCTAGTAATCTATCATGGAGGAAAATTTCTTCTCAAAAATAAATGCAATGATCAACCTGTCCACTACTATGTATATAGGATATCCTTGGTGAGTACAGCAACACAGGATTTTGGTTCTCTATGTTCCATATGCTGTCCAGCCTATACTGTATGTAGTTTCAGTTAACAAAAATTTCTGTCAATATTTTGTTCGTAGCTCAGGAACAGAAGAGCATGAATGAGTCCTTTTGCAGGTGATCAGGAAATTAGTGGATTTGGCTGGATGAGTGTTTTGATGCCCTCCTTCTTCCCACCAGCTTGCAGAGTAATCTGTATCAGTATGGCCAGTACTGCTTCCCAAAACAAAATGTATGGAAAACAGAATTATCACCCTAGTAAGCTAAGAGTAGTCAGATATGAAGCTTCTTCAGAAAACAGAGGGAAAAGACTTCGCAGGAGTTTGACAAAGGGTTTCACTGATAAAATATCACTTGGGTGGCTACACGGAGTTAAGATTATATGGCAGTAAGTTTTGTCTTAGTTCTGGCAGTGCATCTTCCTGGAGGCCTGGAGCACTTACTCTCAGTTTTGATTTCCTCAGCCATAAAGCAAAGACTGTATGATTTCAAGAAAGTGTCTTCTGTTTCTTAGTTCTGTGAGAAACACAATAGAAGGACTCAATCCAGAAACTTCTAGGAGAGAGTACGTGGTGTGATTCTTGGGGTGTCCTTCACAGGCCAGGAGTTGAACTTGATGATCTTGATGCACCCCTTGCAACTCAGCATATTCAATGAGTCCATGCCTATTTGAGGCATAGGCAAAAATTTTGAGCATATAAAGAGAATCTGATGCTTGTCAATCCTTTTAACAACTTATTCTGTTTATTCTTTTTGTCATTTCCTCACCCAGTTTATATTTATTCTAAGTGAATCTGATTAAAGAATAGCCGATTTTTTGGAACAAGTGTCTCTTAGCCAGAGAGTAAAATGTTAGGAAAGATGTCAAACTGTCTTTAATTATGGCTGAAATTTCATACCTTAAGAATTATGTCTGTCAGTGATCATTTATGTGGAAAAATTATATACACATATCTCTTGGTGAATGGTTTCAAGAAGATTGGCATGGCTAGCCCCTAGCAACCTGGATCTTCTTTTCAGAAAGGTTTATTTTGCTTTAATATTTTTAAAATTTTATGAACTGGATTTCTCTTGCAACTCAATGTAAGGTAAGAAAAGATGACTCAAATTACCTTGAACACATTACCCATGGATTTATGGAACATTCAGTAAATTTGCAGAATAACAGACTGTAAATATTTTCTCTCTTTGAAAATAATCTAACTCTATTGAAATATTTTTATAAGTCTGGTTTGTCTGCCAGAATATACTTCGAGAGAAAATTGATTCACAAATTCTGTCCTCACCATGACAGTTTAAACTGACTTGGCCTACAATTTCAGTATAATATTTTTCCTTAATATATTTTAAACCAGTAAGAAGAATCATGCCTCTATAAAGAAAAAAATCCCAAGATTCCTCTTTATCCTTGCTCTTGATTATGTTCAGTCTCTCCCTGCTTAGAAGCATTCCGCATAAACAACCAGATGTTGGCTTCAAGGCATCAGCTGTTCTCCCTTGGGTTTCTGTTCAAGATGCCTGATGCACAGTTTGTTCAAAAGTATTGTGGGTCTTTTTTGGATGATATGGAGGACTTTCTGCTCAGCTCTGTAGACAGTATCATTCTGTGCAGTTTTGAGGCATGATAAAATCCTGGAGGAAAATAAAAAAGTCTAATTTAAAAATTATATAAATGTGCTCTATTAATTTCATAGTAAACAAAAGACTACAATTTAGGTAAAAATGAAAATTCAGGCTCAATTGAATAAACTTATATAAGAGATTTGATGCATCCCATACTGTCTGTGATGATATCATGATACTGTGTTTTTTAGATTTCCTTGCTTCTTTGTTATAATAATTTGGCCAAAATCAAACAAGTTGTATGTTAACAACAAATATTACTTTCCTTCATATGTTCCAATTTCTCAAGACTGAGGTGGTCTGATATTAGCAGTGTCCAGCCCAAGCCTCCTTTCTTCCTCCCATACTTCCAGGACATGTTTCCTATGCTCTCTCAGTGCCTATGCAGCATTTTGTGCATCTAATTTGAACCTTTCTAGAGTCTTATCTTTGTGTCATCCTCCTCAATGCCAGACCTTGCCCATCATGTCTTCAACAATCCTTAAAAAAAAGACAAGGAAGAATACTTGCTGAATTAATCAGTAGGATGTAGGTGGACTAGAGCCTGTCCAATATTATTGCCTTTGTGAAAGTTTTTCCTCACCCTGCTCAGTTCACCTGCCAGTATGAAGAAATAAAACAGGGGAGAAGGTTCAAATGACCATTTTTAATCAGTTTGGATTGCTGAACACAGAGCGGGTCTTAGCCCAAGCCATTGTTTTTAGTGTGGTCTGACCTCAATGACTGCAACAGGACTGAGAAAAACAGAACAGTTGAAAAGAGGACTGAAAGACATTTTTGGATTCCTGTTGTTTTCCATTTTTTTTCCATATTTCTCGCAATTACAGCAAATGGAGGCATGAGGAATGTGAAGGGTCTGCCTTGTCTGCCCCCACCTTGACAGCTATTAGTGACAATACAGTAGGTTTTCTGCTAGCCCTTTGTTCTGATCAGTAATGGTGAACTGATTTCTACCTTGTGCATATTCTCTTTAGCAACAAACAGACCTGGACATCAATGAAATTCCATATATTTTATCCCGGTATAAATGAGCACAGATGTCTTTCTTCAGCCTATCATGTTTGGAGCCATCTCTTGTGATTAGATGATCACAAGTTAATGGCCATTTTTGACTTGTCAGGAGCTGTTTGTGTAGGGAAAGTGTATCCAGCAGAAACACAGACACATTCCCATCCTGTGACCTAGGCACAAATTGATGTCAGCAAGGCAGGGACAGAGGGACACTGTACCACTGTGAATTGCTAAGCGTGCCTAATAAACCTAACTTGAATAATTTGGAATTTGTCAAATTAATTTATGCTACAGTACCTACTTATCATGATTTTGGCAAGGGTGAAATTATATTGCTTCCTGAGAGCAGCAGATTAGTTCCTGTTTACACTGTGATGACCTTTGACAGCTCTTTGCCCTAGAGCAGCCCTTTGAAATTAGTGATATTCCACACACATGCTCCTGGGATTTGTTCCTTGCTGATCTCTGTTGTTAAATTCTGTTCTGTTGCACAGCCTGCTCAGATGTACAAAGACATTTGACATTCTACGAGAACCCCCAGCCAACTTTAAATTCAGATCAGGTCTGTTAATCAAATGCAGATTTTCTCTTTCAAATCGATGAAAGACGTATACATCTATTTTTATAGTTTTCAGTTATAATAACAGTGTCAAAATGTATGTTGGTAATTTGCATCATACTAAATGGTTTATTAACATGAGGTGAAAATTTAAATGCAATTAGAATTAAAAACAAATCAAAAGATACCTTTTTGAAATAGGAAGAAGAACATTATCAAAAAAGAATATCCATTGACTTTCAGCAGTGGAGGGATTTTTAGAATACTTATCTTTCATGGATTGATAATAATGTTTGCTCTGATTGCCTATGAGATAAAGATTCCCAGACCTAAACATTGCAATCTTGAAAATTTTGTATCTTAAGTGCTAAATAATTTCAGTAGAGAAGTCATTAGTCATATGATTTACATAATTATTCACACAAATTTTAAACGGCAGTAAACTAGAAACATTTAGTGTATTGTAACACCTGATTTACTGTTAGATCAACAAAATTCATAAATAATGTTTCAGTGCATTTTATATGCATTTTGCTTGAGGCAAATCTGACACTCTGCATATCCATACAGCAGTCACTTCTTCTCTTTCCTCATACAAACAATGAAATTAAGATATGTGCTTCTAACACCCACTGAAGGAGAATAGTCATAGGTTTTTCCTTTAATTGTTTTAATTTTTTATCTTAGCCTGCATATACTTTAACTGTTAGGCTTATACTCTCACTTGCACCTGATGCAGACCACTTTGTAGTCAACTTGCTGGATATTTTTGATTTCCTAATATAAAACTCTTCATGAAATGTTTTTCACCCTTGATTAAGCACATTCAGTGTAGAAATAAAATGAAATGAGCAAAAAGAATTCCTGGCAAAGTATTTAATTAACTGGTTTTACTCTCATTATACAATGGGGACTAAACAGACTTGAATGTGAATAGGGAAGAGAGAACAATGCCCTAAAACACAAAAGCTGTGATTATTCTAGATACTTACCTGCTACTGGGCTGTCAGGAGGAATTAAGATGAATTTCTGTTCATACTGGTAGAGAAGAGACTAAAATACTTTAACTACTTTAACTGAAAAAATTATTGGCTTAAACATAAAATATCAGATCAGATACATCATGGCACAAACCTTACATTGTTTCTGTTTTAATTTTTAAGCCATGTATCTTACAAAAATAATCATTAAAAGAGTTTTGAAGTATCATTTTCTTCACATAACTAATATTCTAAAAAACAACAGGGAATTTATAACTGTGTGAGTATTCTTTAGCATATCTTGTTCAAATAGAAGCAAAACTGTTTGAAACCGAAAAGAACCTTCCCAAAAAGTCTTATGAATAAAGAATGGACCTGTTCTTTCTATTATGAATCCTTTTATTTTTATGTCATTTTTAATTTAATTGCCAACTTCCTATATCTTCCATATGTAGTCTTCAATACATTCTGCCTACTGAGTTAGAAGTTATCACAGAAAGTGTCCTAAATATGAGAATTTGTGAAAAATTTAAAAAGCCTAGCAGATGTGGTTAGATAAGTCATCTTTTAACATTTAATTATGGAAATATCTGATTGTCTGACAGATGATTTTATGCACAGTTATCACTATTCTGATTATATTGTGGAGAAATTAAAATTAAAAACAGTCCTTATTATGCAAAGTTTAACAAATACCTCTCAGTGAAGAACTGTGTCATCTTCCTGAGCTTTGGCTGTGTCAGACCAGCAAGTGAAATCCTCACTATGAAGGCCTTGGCTTGGGGAAGTTAAGATCTGAGCCAAAACCAATTTAAACCAACAGAGAGAATCCTATTGACTTCATGAGATCAAGCCTTTGGAGAGCAGCCTAAAGGACTCCAGTGTCAGCCAGCTTACTTACACAAGCCAGTTGGCACTGGCATTGTCAGACAGGGTAATTTTGTCAGTTTTCCTGCATAGAGAATAAAAACAAATATATAAAAACCTGCTGCATTTCTTGCTGTCTTTTTATGCCTCAGTTTAGAAACTCTTTTCAGGTATCTAAACCCTTTAGATAGAAGGACCTTACCGCTTTTTGTACTTGTTTAAGAGCCTTGTTCTGGTCCTCTCAAACTGCTTAATGTATAGACATAATAATAGACTAAAAATAGACATAAAAATAGATTAATACCTGGAAAAAGGTATGGTATTCACAGTCAAAATATGTGGTAACATATGTTTTGAAAATATTTGTGAATGTTTCTAGAATCAGGACAAGATTAATATTTCTGCCTTTATAAAACATTTTATCAAATAGCAATGGCCCTAATTTATGAGTCTGAGGAAAAGTTCCCTAAATGAAACATTAATGGGTTATTGGTGTGTAAACAGTACAAAGCACAGAGGATGAGTTGCTCTGTAGATATTGCAAATTATCCTGTATAAATAATTATCTCAAACTGTACAGTATCATAGCAAGATAAATTACAAATCTTCTTTCTATAAAGACTTGAAGGTCTTTAAGCATTTAAAACTTAAAGTTCTATTTTGCTATAGCCCACATCTCCTGCCTGTACTCTAATTTTTGCCAAAATGTTAGAAGGAATGCTAAAAGATACTTTACAAATGAAAAGGGAGTAAACATAGTGACAGACCTGACAAGAGCAGTAGCTATTTTCAAAATTGTTAATTTAAAATATGTTGAGTGTAAATATTTTAGTAGAAGCAGTAAGGCTCCATTATAAAGCAATATACAGAAAATATATGCCATAGAAGTCCTTATAAATTTCCAGAAAACCCAAATATGCCACTCATTTGCAACATAAAAAATAAAAATGAAGAAAGATAACTGTATTGTAGTTAACCAGCATTAAGCAAGGATGTAGGTAGATGTAGCTGGAAGAGAAATAAACTGTAAAATAAAGCTGTGAAAATCCTGGAATGAGGAAAATTGCATACAGGTCACTGAACTGAATAAAGCTGTCTTCAGCATTTACTTCCATAATATTTACATTTTTAGGCTTTTTGTTGCTGTGCAATGGTTTTATACATTTGGTTCAGCTATACTACAGCTGTTGTAATGCTTACATGCTGTAAAATCTGTAAAAAATTTGGTCCTGTACAGAATCCATTCCTTGTTAGCATATAGCCACAGTTCACGTGCAATATAACGTGTCCTACCTTTCTTATTTCCTCAAATAAAAAACAGTTTTGGCACATTATATATATAGGTGCTTTGTCTATTGATTAATGTTGATTTTTGCTGGACACTGTTTGTATCAGAACTTGCATAAAGCTGTGAGGCACAGTCCAGGAAGCTCAGGGTCCAGCTGCAAATGGTTAAGCGTTAGATACTGCCTGTCTAAAAATCTCTGACATGGAAAATGCTATTTGAACTATTTCTCATTTATCTTCAGGTTATAGCAATTGCAAATTGTTTCTGTTTCATCTCTGTTTATGCATCTTGCAGAGATATTCAGCTGCAATATTTTCATCAGTGGTAATGAGCTGCAGTGCAGCCTACTATCTTTCAGATTCCTCTTCTCTCTTCAAAGACATTGTGCTGCATTTCTTATTTTCATTTCTCATTTGTAAAAACAAGTAGTAACACAGTTGGAACTATGAATCATGTAGGAGAAACTTGAATTGCCTTTTCAAATCTGCTCAGGATGTAAGAAAATAATTTTCTTTTTTATGTGCCTGTTTCCATTTCCCTCCTTTGTCTGTCTTGTCTGTGTGGGGTTCTAAGCTGCTAGAACTGCCATATTTGTATGAGCTATCTGTACATATAGAATCATAGAAAGGTTTGGATTGGAAGGGACCTTAGAGATCATCTCATTCCAAACCCCCTGTCATGGGCAGAGAATTTTCCACTAGACCAAAGCCCCTTCCAACCTGACCTTGAACGCTGCCAGGGATGAGGCATCCACAATTTCTCTGGGCAACTTCTCTGGGCAACTTCTTCCAGTGCCTCACCACTCTCACAGTAAAGAATGTCTTCTGTATATATCACTAGCATTTAGGCAAATGAATTTAAGCATATGAACAAACTGGAATGGGCAGCATGATTAACTGATAATGAAAAAGCAATATCGTAAGAGAAAGAAAGATGAAATATGAAAACAATTTGAAAATTTCTTATCAACAAGATTGTTTATTTGGATGTGAAAGAATGCCTGGAAGAATTTTCTATACACTTCTTCAGTTTTGGCAGTTATAAAACAAAACCAATAGAAACACAAGTCATGATACAAAAGTTAAAAAAAAAATAAAAAGAAAAAGTAAGAGTGAGTGTATTGTAGTCAATCCTAGAGTTCTTTGAATAGAACTTCATGAAAAATATTTCTGGTAAATAATAAATTCTAACACCAAAATATTCAATACAAAGACCAAAAAATTAAGGCATGAAATGACTAAAATCCAAAATAAGTATATATATTTCAATTCTGTAGTAACTGACCAGTTCTAGAAACACAAGAAAAAATACCTATGGACTAGATAAGAGTAACTACAGTCTAGTGCTGGTGTAGCTACATCTGCATTCCAAAGATATAGATGTGTTAAATATCAGTTTAAAGAATTAGTGCTGAGTAATTCTCTCACATAATGAATTATGTAGATATGTAAATTAGTTATAACAACAGGAATAAAAAAATCAGAACAATTTAATTACTAAATTGTAAAGCGTATCTTGTCTTTAAATGAGTCTGCCTTAACAAACTGCTTCAGCAATTGTTTGAGTTCATAAAGCACTCAGCAAGTGTTTCTACAAACAGGAAAAAAAGGTGGAGGCATTTGAGGTTGAATCAGATTGGATAAAAGCCCAATACTTTAGATTTTCTGATAATCTTAAAAAGGAGGTTGTTGGGTAAACTCCATGCACATGTGCTGAAGTAATTTACTTATAATCCCTATAAGCAGGGATGTGCTAAAATGCTATAGCATTCTTAAATTAATGCCACTAATAGTTTTTATGTAAATATTTGATCTGTTTTAAGCACAGACTTTTAACATGGAGCTTTACAGAACTAGGACCCAGCTGGTCTCTCACCTGTTTTTAATAATATTAAATGACAGCAATAATGCCTGTGCTGTAGCTTCATCTCACACTGAACTAGAACTGAATATTAGATGAGGATAAATGGTGAACTGCTTATAGTGACCAACACTAAAATGGAGCCAATCCCACATAGTAATAGCAAAGTTCATGTAAGCAGCTCCTGCCCCAGCCCACCCTACTGCTAGTCCTGTGTCTTGCTCTTATGTAAAGTCCTACAGGACATCCTCCCTTCCAGACTTCGATGCCACATAGAGATTTCTGGACCCATTTCTGAGAGGTATGCTGTGTCTCTTTGGTAGGAGTCTGAGGCACTGTGCTGCTGCCTCACTGAATCTCAGAGAAACCTTGCAAGCACCCTCTTAGAAATATGTATGTGCACCCAAGGGCACCCATCTGTGGACATCTGTATTTCTAGTCTGCAACCTGCCTACTTACCCACTGACAGCCCCTTCCCAGAACACAATACATGAAATGTCCCACCTTGAAATGTAATAAATCAGTTTCCTGCATTCATTCAATGTCTTTTGCAAGTTCAGTGGCTGAGATTATTCCTGGGTTTACGCTGGGGGTGGTCTGCTTGAAAAATAACTATGGAGGAAACAGTTGGGATTTTTTTAAAAAAGAGATGCTACTCAGCCATGTCCTCTTTGACCATGTGATTTATTTATAGCTGGGCTGTTGCTCTGTTCTCAGAAATGAAAAGTTTCAGTGTAAGCCCACACTGGAGTCCCTATTTTGAAAGGTTTATGAGATTTTTTCCATTCTATTGACTTTGCATTTCTTCATAAAGGTGAATTTTATGCCATGCCAATGGGCTTCAAGTCCAGTAGAATATTTAATCACCCTAGTAATTCTAATTATATAAGTGCCTCCACTGAAATCAATACCATTTCTCACATGCTTAAATTGTACCCCTACTTAAGTGCTTTCTTGGATTCAGGCCCAAAACACTGTCATTAGAAAACATGTTTTTTTGTATTTCAGTGAAAGGTGTATTTCAGGAAGACTTTCACATCTCATATACATCCTCGTTTTAAAAGGTCAGGTTGAGTCAGTGGATCACATGAATAAAAATTATAAATAAACAATGTGTAATTTAATATGTCTATTGATTCCTTTTAAGTAATTTTCAAAGCCTGTTTTCATTACAAATGTGGACATATCTAATTAATATTTTTCTGCATAGTCCTAAATGAATTAAGATTAATTATAATGGAATTTTATACAGATTTCATTTAATCCTGAAGAGAATAATACAGTTTAGTGTTACTGCCATTTTTGTGAGCCTAAGGAAGAACTGCTGCCTGGCTGAAAGGCAGCATTGTTTAGCCTGGAGAAGAGAAGGTTCAGGGGAGACCTCATTACTCTCTACAACTCCTGAAAGAGGACATAGTCTCAAGCTCTGCCAAGGGAGGTTGGATATTAGGAAGAAATTCTTTATGGAGAGGATAATCAGACACTGGAATGGGCTGCCCAGGGAAGTGGTGGATTCTCCATCCCTGGAGTTATTTAAGACAAGACTGAATGTGGCACTCAGTGCCGTGGTCTAGTAACTGTGGTGTTAGTGGATCAAAGGGTTGGACTTGATGATCTCAGAGGTCCTCTCCAACCCGTCTGATTCTATGATTCTATGATTACAAATTTACATCTTAGAAGTAAATATCTAAAAATAAGCAGAATAAGTAATAATCAGAAGCTATTATGACTACTGGAAAAAAGTGTACATGATATGAAGTTTGCTGCAAAAGGTTGTCTTTTTCATCTTTGTATTGCGTACAATATTTCATATTTGTTCAAATTACATACACTAAGGATCTTAAGATTGTCTTTGCAAGAAAAAGTTCTGAAGACCTGAAGCCTTCCCAAATAATTTTTAAAATGCCAACCCAAGGACCGGGTGGAGGATTGCCATAATTTTCTCACTACTTACATTTAACCTCTCTCACGTCGTACATTAATATCTTACAGCATCACATTTTCTTATTCATAAGCTCTTTAGGTATCTCTGAAATATATTTTAATCTTTACCCACAAATGTGGCCTACTTTCTTGATTCAAGCATTTGATTTTGGAACAGTTTGTTCAAAGACTCATCTTACAAAGCAAGATAATTTTATGATTTGCATGTCTACATCAATATTATTACTTTTCCAGCCTTACTTCCAAGTTCAAATTTTGCTAATAACTATTTTATTTCTATTTTTATTATTAAAACACAGAACATCTTTAGACCAAGTAGACAACTCTTCTATATCTGATTAAAAAAATTTCTGCTTTGCAGAGGTTCTGCAGTCATAATTACTTGTTAGTTAATTAATAATTACTTGTTAGTTAATAATTAGTAAGTTAGCTAATTTTAATTTCAGTAAATCCGGAGACCTCTTATTTTGCATAGCATTGATAGGTTTTTCAGAATATTTTATGATACTAATCCCCCAAAAATATAGAAGTGTATTTCTACTGGAAAGTTCCCTGTCCACGACAGAGGTGTTGGAACTAAGATCCCTTCCAACCCTAATCATTCTATGATTCTATGATGGTTTTTTATGTCAACATGCTTTCTCTTAATTTTACTGCCATAAGGGTAAATTTTATTTGATATTGTTTGTTTTCCTAAAATAATGATCATTGATGTGGATTATATTGTTGTCCGTCAACTTTGGATAGAATAACAAGTTCTATCCAAATCTTGCTCTAATTGTTTTCTGGAAGTACTGTCAAGCAAACAAATCTCAATTTTTAAGAGCCCTCTTATTAGGACTTTTAATGTAGCAGTAAAATGTATCTCTCTCCTCTTTAATCTTCTAAAGGTTTTATGTTATTCCAATTTTTTTTAAAATTATTTATCAGGGATGACTCAGGTAATTCTTTTCATAAGCTTGAATGAGAATTTCATGCCTTCCTAAACTGTAAAAGGTAGTAAATTGAATTCCTGTCTTTTAGTGTTATTTGTAACACTAACGAAATTGTAATTGTTTCATGATCATTGTATAAATAGGAATAATTCATAACTTAAAAGTAAAAACTCGTGTCTCTGTGGCATCACAGTATTTTTAACAAATGCTTTAACAGTGACAGAGAAAAATAAATTTGTATGCATTGATGAAAATTTTGTAAGATGTCCATATCTAAAACATTTTTCTTTTTAGTATTTAATTTTTTTCACCAAGTATTTTCCTTACTACTAATTTAATATTAATCTTATTTGTACATCTCTGTAGTTTATTCTAGATGAACTAAAATTGATATGTCAGTAAATTCTAAAGTAAGAGATTTTTAAAGTGATTCCTTGCATTTGTAGTGTCATAAGTAATACTATTTTGCTTACACTCTCAATACATGACACTATATGGAAAAATGACCTTCAGTACTTATAGTAAGTTAAGGTTTGCTATGCTCTGCTATAAACATCTGATGAGGAAGGATTATGCTGAGATTTTAACAGATTGACAACATCTTATCTTATAGCTGCACACATGCTTCTTGAAAGCAGGAAAAGCAATTTACCCTCCACTGTGACTATTTATTAGCTTGTTAATTGTCTTGGACTACTTCTGCACAAGAAATCATTAAATCACTGTAGAAAAGATAGGATGAACATAGTGGATGGTAACCTCTATATTGTTTTTTTCTAAGTAAATAAATATCACCTATTCAAACACAATTTTGAACACTTGCTCAAGAGCAATTTAAGCTAATATTATATTCTTCATCAATTACTTTTTAAACAGTTGACGGAATGGATTACTGAGAAGGACAAACCAGCAATTTCTAGTCACAACTGTTGTCAATTTTGTGTTAGGAAACAGGCATTTAGATTTGATTCTTTAAAAATAAATTTTTTCTTTGAATGAAAAAATACAGCTTTTGAAAAAAAAAGTTCATTAAAAATAGTAGGTTCTGTTTTGTAGCGCAATAGATGCACAAAAACCTTTATAATAAAGCTGATATCATAATGTTATAGATGGATTGCCTTCACTCATTAGAGAGAAGTAACAATATGTTTATTGATATAAAAAAGCAATTTAATCAAGTTTGATAGTAAATGTGACAGTGGTTTAACAAGATCTAATGGCAAGGTCCATTTGATTATTTATTGCGTAGACAACAAAGTCAGACAGAATTATCAGGGAGACTTCCCCTTTGAATCACAAGGTTCAGGAAGGACCCCCTTGCTTTCTAAACTCCTTCTTGAAGGGGAGTTTAGGTGCAACTGGGCCCTCTGCTAGTCCCAAACTGGTCAATGTTTCATGTCTAAAGGATTGATTATATGTACACAATCAACCATTTATTATACTTAGCTGAGATTTCAAAGCTTAGCATGGTATGAATCACTCACACAAGGATCTGTTGCAGCAAGAAGTCTCTCCAACCCGAGGAGTAGCCTTGAGAGGTGTCCCTACTTAAGGGGAGATCTGGTGTGTGGTCCACTCCAATGCAGGAGAGCTAACAGGCCCTTGGCTGTAAACTGTTTTATAAAGGAAGATAATTGACTTATAGCCATATTTTCATGCTGAATACTGAAGTTAATTTCTATCAAACTTGGCTTGAGCCAGACCTTGACCATCTCTATTGTTGGGTAGCAAGAGGGAACTCAAATTAGCTCTTGGCTGTTGTGTTGTTATCTGCCTCTGTCAAACACACGTCAAGTCCAATGCAACCATCACAGCCAGACACATCCATTACAACCACCACTGGTGGTTATCACTTGAACAGAGTTGTGGGAAATAAAGGTCAGATTGGGGGGAGGACAGGACGTTGTCACACACAAGAAAAAGTTATTGAAATGTACATGAGAAAAGTAGTTTGAAGTATACAATCTTTGATTAAAAAAATTAAGACTCAGAAATATAAACTTTATGCCTAAACAAATTCTCATGGAAATCAACTCCCTGTAAGGGATTTGTTTTAAGTCCTTGTAAAACAGAGCTAAATTCTTAGATCCAATTAGACTACAGAAGTATGAAGGAACTGAAGCAGATCTCAGTATCTCAGAGTGTTTTTCTGCTTTGTGTGCATAACAGACTGACTCTACTCAAACAGATTTTGAGAAGAACAGTGACAAGAAGGGAAATTTAATATGGACCAAACCTTGTGTGAAAGATGCAATATATAAATTACCTACCTGGGCGTTTCTTGTCTTTCCATTTGGATGGGTTCTAGTTCCTGACATTACCTCAGACTATATTTGATTTATTAATGTTTTATTTATTTTAAAATACACCATAGTGTATTTAACATTATCAAAATAATTTTTTAGAAGTGTGTGGGTAATAGACATTAGCTCTATTCTAGGCAGGTGATCCTTGGTGTTTCTCATGGTCTTAATATTCCATTTAACCACCTGAATTTATCTTATCAAAAATGCTTAACGAAATCACAAATGTGAGAAAGTGCAGAGCTGTTCTTTCTTATTTTCTGTCTTCAAGGAGATAGTTTCCAAAGCACTTTAAGGATATAGGTGCCTGATTTCGACTGTCAATCACAGTTAAACAGCTAATTTCTTCTCACAAAGTAGGTGGGAATTAACTGTCATAGATACCTTTAATTTAGTTTTACTGAAAGTAACAATGGTCACAACTCTAAGTAGCTTAGTTTATTAATTATTTCTAGATTTCTTCCTTTCAAGTTCTTTTATAAATATTAATATTTTTAGCCTTTATCTGTAGCACAGGACAAATTCTCTGCTGTTACCATATCTCAGACTTAAGTGAACCTCTTGAACTTCAAATTCCACTGCCTTCCACGATTGATTTTTCTGGCATGAGTCCTAATTTTATGACAGTGTACTGAAAAGATTTCTGAAGGAAATGTGAAGAAAATGTTAACTCTTCTGAAAGGACTCTTTATTTCATGGTCAGCAGCTTTCAGGAGTGAGAAAAGAGACGATGACTGATTCAATGACTTCAGTAGTTCCTGACAGGTATATGTTTCTCTGACTTATACTGCTTCTAAAATTAGCTGATTCACACAATATTTCTGTGGAGAAAAAAACTTCTGTCTTTCTAAGATCTTTTATAAAATTCAACCTACTTTTATTTTTTAAAATGAAGAATATTATTAATGTAATCAGATTAATAACTCATATAGGATGTGCTCAAAAATCTTTAAGCAACTGATAGAAGTCCATGTTCAGTTTAAAAAGGCCAAAATGGGTTACAACTTGTAGACGTTTTTGTTTCCATTATGGACTATATTTTTTTTGAGCATTTATCTAGAATACTAAACTTAAAGTGAAAGTTACTTGCAGGATGTGTGTGGACAATAATATGCCAAGTTTTCTGTGTCACATCCCAAACCTACATTAGCATTCAAGTGAACATTTTCTCTCTGATACTCAAATTACCATGGAGCTATTTCTTTTGATTTCCTTCTTAATTTACCATGTCATGCTTTCCCAGTAGGTAGTTTCAATAATAAATTATAACAGAAATTGGAAAATGAAATTCATTTTTACTCTCAAAGGAGGTCCCTCCACAGACTGAATGAGTCATATTGTTTAGGATACCTGTGGGATGTCATTGTACTTGTTTTAAGTGCCTGTATTTAAGGACAATGCTTGTCTGATATTTTTACCAGCACTAGGCTCACTTTTTAAATGAAAATTTCTAACTATATAATGAAGAAAATATAGAAGGATTGACTTTTCAAACTCCATTGCTTTGTGCCATGGAATCATACGCTTGAGACACTCTTTAACTATTCCCATACTTATTGTGGAAACAAACATCCTTGCAGACAATATCAGAGAGTTATTTTGTTACCTGGCACAAGAGATACGAAACAATTCTGAATAAGTTTTTCATGCTGTGTAAATTTATCTTGAATAGACAGACTTCTTACCATTTTCTTCTTTGTTCAGTAAAAAAGAACATTCAGGCTAGTGCTTTTCTAAACAAAAGCAAGCGGAAAAAAATTGGCTAAATATGAATTATGCAGAGATGAAATTTAAAATGAACTTTAGGAAAATGGGAAAGGACAGAGGAGTGATCAAGAAAACTCACAACTTAGGAAGAACATGAAGTGCATTTTTTAACTGAAAGTCCTAGAAAAGATAGGTCTATTAATAAATTAACAGTAATGTTGACTAAAAATACTTCAAGTAAGTGAGGCTTTTATGAGGAAAAAAATACCCTTTGATCAGTGAGTAAGGACATACTGCTTCTTTAAAGAAAATCACTGATCATGAAGGGCTAATAATGAAATATTAAGAAATAGATGTATAAATACATATGTTAGGACACCCGAAAGAACAAGATCAAAATTACTTTAACTAAAGAGCTTCAAGTTGGTAGATGTGTAAGAATAATGGGATTGGAGAAAGCAAATAGAAATTTGAGTAAAAGAGGAGCTGGTTCTCTATTTTTTTAGATTCTGCTGACAGGTTTTTGAATTTGTAATTAAATAATAATATGTGATTTTGTTTGTGTATTTATCTGTATAATGTGAATTTCTGTTGAGGGTAAATTTGCAAAGAAACACCTTGATTTAGCCTAAAGACAGATTTTTTACACTTAATAAAGAAGGATTCATGATTACCTGAAGATAATTCTGATATTTTACTTTATATCAAGTTCTCTTGCACTACTTGTAAATAAAAGCTTTGTGGTTAGAAAGATTTTTATTCAGTATACAGGGGAAAAAAAGGCTTGCATTTCAGTTGCTGCATATCATTAACTCACGTTGGAGCATCACTGCCGTGCAGTACAAATTTGAATGATTTTTTTCCCCGTCATAATTTCACACTGTAATGCCAGAATGATAGACTCATAAGGGGCTCCCTATAGACACATACAGAAATCATTTTGTCATGGTTATCTCACCTTATAACAGCACTGAAAGCGGTTGGTCTCCGTGGTCTTGCATTAAACTGTCACATCATTGTTAAAATCCCCTGTTACGGGAAATGGTGATGGTACTTCTTGAGTGCTGTGAAAAATACCTACTTCATTGCCCATACTCAGTGGTTCTGTAAAACCAGATTACTCTTTTATTCGTGAATGGGAGGGGAAAACATTTTTCAGTAGTAAGTGATTGTAGAGATTAACCATTTTTTTTCTTGTTTAGCTCTCTTGAAATAATTATTCCAACATTTTACCACCCCAGTACTAAATTTGGCAGCAATATTTATTTTTCTTTTGTACTTTAGCTTGTCCTGATTTTTAAGCCATGTTAAATATACTCCAAACATTATTTTTTTCCTTATGGTTATCTAATTCCTTATATTAAATATGTCTTTATAATACTAAATACAGCTCAGCTACTCCCCTCAGAGGACACTTGATTTTTTAAATTTCTGGGTATATATTTTTCAATGTTTTTTTGTGCTTTTATCCTGACCATAGCTACTCACCAGTTCACTGAGATCCTAGATGAAAGAGAAATTTATTTTTCTGGTTCTGTAAGAGAAAAATTCAATGGACTCAAAGTATTTGGCTCTAAAATCAAACATTTTTCTATTTAATAAAAGCTCCCATTTTAATCATGCAATTAGAAAGCATCATCTGTATGTACCAGCAAGGTATGATAATGAGTACTTAGCAGACAAAACATATTTGGTATAGCAATAGCACAGCTCAGAATGCTAGATATAGTGTGATATGTAGTAGGCTCCTTTTTCATTGTAAGTAAAGCAACATTCTCTGTCAAGGAGAGTCACATATTTTGAACCTCTTCAAAATGACATGATTGGTGCCAACCCAGCCGTGACTGGGGGCAACAATATAAATGAGAGTCTATATTGAATCTGGATAATGGAGTTTATTTAAGAACAAACCAGATTAGAGCTCTTATCATAACTGGTTATCCCACACACTCACCCACTTATATCCTGCCAGTGCGACATTTAGCATGGTTTGATTTTGTGGGAAGCTCAAGCAGAAAAGTGTCTTGGTTCATGCTGAGCCTCTGCTCAAATGCTATCAGTCTCTAGCATTACCAATCACAGGCCGTGTGCACGCCCTGGCTTTTTTTTCCCCCACATCTCTCTGATTTCCAGGCTGTTGCCACACTTCCAGAATCTTTCTTCCAGTCGAGATCTTCAGCTTCTTCTTTACCAACTCCTTTCTCTACAACACCATTTCCTGCTTTCAGGAGTTACTGTTTTTCAGTACCAGCTCTTCTGTCTGAAAGCTTGACCACCCTCAGTTCTCTCTTTCACTCTAAACAGTCTTTGCACAAGCACAGCAGGTGATCAGATGGGTGATACTCCCATGGCATCTCAACTGGAAGATTCAAGATATGCAACCTTGTTTGATCTTGGTGTTATCAAAACGTACAATAAGGCCACATTATGACTGCAGCTAATAAGTTGCAGGCTTTTGCTTGAGGTATTTACCTACACCCACATCCCCAATTATCTATGATCTGCTAATAGTTATAAGTTTATATTTCTAGCTTTTTTTTTTTTCTTCCTCTGATGGTCACATTAAGTATTTCTATTTGTGAGGAGTGGTTACCAAATTTCAAGGATGTCAGTTCAACCTGTTTCACTGGGAGTTATGCTTAGCATCTTTGCCTCTATAATATATGGAAAATTAGGGAGCTTCCATTATTTCTTTACATAGTAGAATTTGAGCAGATTTTATCAACAAGAATCAAAAATTAACATTTAAGTTAGTTCAAATACTATATACTCTGAGCTATTTGTCATTTAGATTTAAGGTTAGTCTTGAGACTATTTCTAAACTTATATTTGAGTTTTTCCTAGGGTAAATTTGTGTCCTGAATAGCTCACTTATAAGGACAGCTAATTTAAATGGACTTATGAATCTAAGGAGTTATGACATTGTTAATAGTCTATTGAATTATTTAGAAGAAATTAACAATGCTCTGTGTCCCCAAGATACTTATCTGGAAAAAAATTACATCCATGTTGTGCATCTGCTGGCCAAGGAGTATATCGCAGTACATGTATGAGAATTTTAGTCTCTTTGATAGAAAAGTGCCCATCTGGTTATTAGAGTCCAGATGTACAACTATTATTTCTTATACCATTTGCCCATTCTATTTCTTTTACAGTGAATTAATCAAGACTATTTTAGTTTGATGTAAGTTTAAAATCTGTTAGAAAAATAAATATAGAATAAGACATCACTAAAAAAAAAATCCCAAAAATATCCAAAAAAACAGAACACCACCAATAAGAACGGAAAGCAGAAACTCAAATGAAAGAATGCCAAGTAAAAACAGCTTCTTAAATCCTTGTAAACATATTGCTTCTAATGCATTTTCACCAGGGAAAATTTTGACTACATAAATGTGTTGTATTTTCTTTCAACTCTGTCCACAAATTCATAATTTATTCCTTTTATTCAAGCTATAAATCCTGCTAGTCTTTTCACTCGAGCGGTAAGTCCTGAAAATCACAAATGCAGAAAGAGGTTCCTCAGGCCTAGAGATATAAATGAAACACCAGTTATGCCTGTGCTACCTGTGGTAGCAGGTTTGTTCAGCATCTTGCTTGGAACAGAGCTCTTTGTGGTGTCTTCTGCAATTTTTTATCTGTGGGATGTATACAGGTGCTGTTCCTGTGTCCTTCATTTTGATGTGGCTTTACAAATTTGTCTGCAGTAATGACATCCTCTCAAAAAGACAGATACTAATGGGGGGAAAAAAAAAAGTTGCTCTTAATAGGAATGGAAAAAACCATTCTCATGCTTTTCATCATCAAACAAAAATTTCATGGGGCATTGGAAAATTAGAATATGTCGGAAGAAAAGCCTGGAAGATCACCTACTGTAGCACAAGTAAAATCAGTAAGCCTCATCTTGAACAGTTTTTATAAAATCATCCTGTCAGGGGGCCTGGTTTTCTATTCAGGTCCACAGTATGGTTTGTGTGACTAGCATCGCCCACCTGCAAGTCTGTCTTTATTTTTCTCTGCAAGGGCAAATCATACAGGGATTTTTTTAAATAATTGAATACATGTACTCTCTGCTATGTGTTTGTTCTTAATTCCTATTGAAATTTGTTCAACAGTCTTCAACTGGCTGTCAAGAAAGCTTTATCTCCTATACAAATAATTCTAACACTTGTGCAAGATAATTCTCATGTGTCTGTTCTCTCCTTGTTCTAAAGTTTTCTGCTAGTTTAGTATCCTAGGCTCAGACAACCGAGGGCCTAAAAAGTAAAATATGGTATGAAACCCTATACAGATGCAGGGTGGTTTGCTGAACACATGATAGGTAAACTATGGATAACTCCCTTCCCCTCTTAACCACACTGGAGAGAGTAATGACTTAACCTTGAATGACCAAATGTAAAACACATCATCTGGATGAATATTCAGAAAATGAAAACATCTGGTAGATGATATCTTTTCTCTAATGCTTCTAAATTAATCTAGAAGGTCAGTACAATTTTTTAAAAGAAGAATAGTTTGCCCATACTGTATCCCTTGAACAACCATGGAACTTACTCTTTCCTTCTTAATGCTTGAATGCATCTAGTATGTATATATCCACAAACTGTATTAAAAGAGTGATTAAGATTTCAATACCTGAAAAGCCAGAATTAGTGCTGCCAGTGTGATTTTCTGTAGCCTCTCTGTTCCTCTGTTCCACTACTATCTGAAGTTGCATATCTTCTTTTTGCTTACATTGTGCTGTTTCTACACATCTATTCCAGTACTCTTATGTCAGTTGCACTCCAGAATACTGAGGATGTCTTCTGTTGACAAGAATATTTAAAATTTTAGATTAAGCGGTAATTTTGCTGCATTCTAACAGTTGAGGAGACCTCTTTATTATTAACAATATCTGGTGCTGTGCTAATTCAACTCTTAATGTAATCTTGATTTTTTGAAAAATATTTTTTCCTATAATATTCAGGCTGCTGCGATATATTTAATATGCATAATACTAAGATGGCATGTTATCATATGAAAATTGTTCTGTAAGGAATTTTATATAATCTCATTAGTTTTAAATACTATCACAATTTATTTGTGCAGATTTAAGAAGTTCCTGAGTGATCATGAGTGCTCCTATTGAAACATCTAATGAATAAATGTGTACAAGTAGACTTCCTCAGCTGATTAGGTTTTTCTACTATGGAATTTAAATTTGTTTGTGACAAAGAAATCACTTTGTACCTGTGATACTCATTCCTTAACTTACATAGTTGTTCACTTTTTCTTATTTTTTATATTTCTCACTGACAAAGTTAGGAGAAACACTCATATCTCCTTTCAGCCTATATTTTGCTACACTAGACAAAGTAAAATTTCTGAGTCCTCTGTTCTGGGACAGGATCTCTATTTCCCTGGTCATTCTACTGGCCTTTTTTTACAGGCTTTTTTTTTTGTGTGTGACAGAATCACAGAAAAACCCAGGTTGAAAGGGATCTCAAGAGATCATTTTGCCCAACGTTTGGTTGGAAAGGGAGCCTATGTGAAAGCATCTCACACCCTGTCCAATTGCATCTTGGAAACCTCCACTCATGGGGACTCTACTTTGTCCCCTGGGGAGTTGTTCCAGTGAATGTTCTCACTATAACAAAATATCTTTCTTACATCTTGAAAAAGCAGTGCTTTTCTTTAATGAGACTGTTTCTTTATTTTGCCAAGATGCATTTGAAATAGAAAATACGGTGCCATTCATGTGACTTTCTATCCAACCAGTTCTGGGAATTGAATTGCTGTTTAATCTCAGAGAAGGTTGTTAATAAATGGTCTCCTTTTGGAAATAAGACATAAAAAAAAATATGAACTCAACAAGAAGAGTTCACACACTGCAGGTGTGCACAGTTCGGTTTCTGAATGCACCTTATTTTTCAGTACATAACCTGTGTGCGAGAGATTCACATATAACCTACTTTAGTAACTGGCTTAGCTTGACATTTTAAGAGTTGAGACATTAAAGGCTGTAACATAAAATATTTTTCAGTTTTATGCTTTTATCCTTGAAAAATGTCTCGGAGTCTTACCACTATATAAAACTACTACTTTGATGTAAAGTGTATGAATTCAAACTCCTGTGAAAATGATCCCAGGCCACATTGTGTTGGTCTAATTTAGCAGAAACTAATGGAGTCATACCGAAGTTAAACATATATTGTTTCCTTTTTACAAATATATGTATCATTAAAAATAAAATTTAATGGTAAAAATTTCTTGCTTTCAGTGAATAACAACTAGAGCTAATAGATTTAAGGATCCAGGTAAAATGTTTATAGTGCTGAGGAAGTGTCTTGCTTTTCTGACATATTCATAATACAGATTCTTTTTTCTTTGATTGTGACATATCTGCTAAGAATGAGAAAGTGGAATCATAACTCTCAGTGACCAAATAACAAAACCTTATTTTTACTTCATAATTTCTATTGAAACAACTGATTTTTGGGGGATTTGACCAACAGTTTCTTGGATTATTTATGACACAGCGAAAATGTGTCTTTTATTACTTATTCCTTTTCTTACTTATTCCTTAATACTAGGATCCGAAAAAGAAAATAATACTGAGGTTTTGACATATGAAATATGTTTATGAGTCAGATGACTGTATATGTTTTTGCAGAATATCTACAACTCTATAAAAATTACTCCATTTTTAAAACAACTTCATATATTTAGAAGATTCCTGTAAGCAATACTTCTCTCACAAAATTGTTTCCAAGTGAATCTTATTCCTTTTCTTGAGTATTTATTCTTTATTTTACCTTTCCATTATCTGAGAAAACTATGGCTAATACCAGTAAAAAAAAAAAGATCTCATCCTCATCTTGAGGAGCAATTTTAAGTAAAGAGATATAAAGCTTTCAGTCTGAAAATAGCTACTTCCATGTAAGAGTGTGTTGGCAAAAAAATTATGAAACTATATCCTTAGTAAATAATTATGCTATATTTTTCCAGATCTGCAACCCCAGAAACTCTCAGGTATTAATCCCTTCCTTGCAATCTAACTTAATACTTTTAATGCATCTTTCAGATGCATTTCATTCTTGCATTTCCAGTGCAGAGAAAAGTTGTGTAGCAGCAGCATCACTTGTTACATGCTCCAACGATAGCTATTTGCCACTCAGTGAAGACAGTGTCAAAATATTTATGGAGACATAATTTGTTTACCTACTTTTTATACTAACACAAACCCACTATTTTTTTATAAACTTCAAATTACATTCTATACAATATGATACAATAAGATACAATACTATAAAATATTATACATGAATTTTACATGTATATCATATCATACTATATTATTTTTAGGGAGAACTATAGATTAGGCCACAAATTACATTAATCTGTTTTTATGTAAAAGATTCCCATAAATGTGCTCTCGACTGTTTGAAAGGATTTACATATGGAACACATGTTTTTTCAATTGACTGAATGGAAATATTTATTCAGGAGTAGGTGTCTCATGGTATTGCTTATCACTGGCTAATGGAGAGCAGAACTGGATGAAGGAACAGAATTTTTTCCTGGTTCATAAAGCATAGTTGTCAGAGCTGTCAAAGTAATCATATAGGGTAAGAATGTAGAGTATAAAGGCTTGAAGTACTCACTCAGAGAAATTTATTTTCCTATTTTCATGGGTATATGGTGAAACTTGTATCATATCAAACATGCAGATATATTTTAGTTGACAAATCTTTTCTGTTTTCTTATCTAAATTAATTTTATTATAAAAAATGTAATTAAGTGGGAATACAGGGATTATAATGCAGTTAAAACCACTCAACTCATTCTTGATTTAAAAATAATACAAATGAATCTTATTCTTCCTCATGTTCTTTCAGCACATTAACTTAATTAATGTGTGCGAAAGAAGTGTAATTTGTCAGCATTCTGATTAGCAAGAAATAAACATAATCAAAGTATATTATATAGTATTATGTTGTAAATTAATAATTTTACTTCAGCAGAAACAATTTAAGATAAATACAGATTATATTTCTATTGTTTTCTGTCTGCGGGACAAATTATCTTAAAAATGTTAGAAGTAAGAGATAGATAAAATTCTATCAATATGTTTTCCTTTCAAATATTTCAGAGTAGATAATTCTCACTGTCTACACTAAACTCTATTAAGGACAGGTTCTATTTATGGCTTTAATTTCTTCCCTCCCATCAATAAATTGATAACATAACAAAGGCAGCTCTGAAGTGAACTATATAATGAAAACCTTTACAAAACAACTTCTGCTCTCTGCAACTCTGTATTTGTCCCTATGATGTTTGCCTTTGCCTACTAGTCCTTCTGTATCAAAAAAACACAGAAAGTCAGGAAAAAATGCTGGGCATTTACATGAGTCCTGAGAAAGGGTGACCCTGTCAAAACTTGTCACAGGGAGTTGTTGCAGCATCACAGCCAGACATGTTGAGGGTTGGAAGCTCATGAGTCACTTCTGTTCTTAGATTTCAGACTGCCTCCAGTGGTAGAACTGTTACCAATGGCAGGACCAAACTGTGTGGGTTTTTCTCCCTGATCCTGGAAGGACAGTAGCATTAGTCCCTAAAACATTTTAACACTATTAAGTGTTAACACTTATAAGAATTTTAAGTAATTAAGTATTTAAGTAATTATTTAATTTAATTATTTAAGTAATTATTTCAAAAATTATCTAATACACTTGTCGGTAGTTCTGTTAAGAAACTCTGTATGAAGTGTATTTTTAATAAATAATTTATGAAATGGGGAGTGCTAAAAAAACCAAACCAGCATTGAAAAGTATTTTTCCATTTTTAAGAATGAGATGCTGTTCTTTGTGCTTGTTAATTTTCTGTCCTTTTAGGAGAAAAGGAAAAACCTAGACCAAACCTTATTTGGGCCAAACTGAAGATAGTCAAGTTTTCAATTTGAATTAGTTTCCACCTAGTTAACTAGTTCTCATTTACAGGGAAATTTGTCAGAAGCTAACATTTTCAAAAAAAGACAGAACTGCTAGAAAACAATTCTAACTTTTTAAAATTTAAAGAAATGGTCTGTAACAACTTCACTGAAGTAGGTTGGTAGCTATGCTTAATCACCTTTGTTTTCCTGAAGATCAAAACTCCTGTGCTCTATAGCAGAGGCACAAGAAATTTCCTCTTTAGTTTTTTAATACATTGACATGCAAAATACTTTTTATTCTTTTTTTCTTTTGCTCCTAACTTTCATTTTAAATGTAAAAAGTATCAGCTAATTTTATTGGTGTTAATATTTTTGCTTTTATTTCCCCAAGTTTCTTCAGTATTTTCATAAAAAAAAAAAAAAAAAAAAAAAAAAATTATAGGTCTTGATTCACACTGTAGGCCCTTTAGAACAATTCTTCATTAAACTTCAGATTAAATCTTGCACCTTTGGTTGCTATTTACAAAAATACTAATTTATGCATTCTTCATCTGGCACATGTAAGTTAGGAACAAGTGAACAACTCTGCCCTGTTTTCCCACTGAAACCTAATTTGAATGTTTTTTTTGTTTTATAGATCTGCCGAACTGAGTGTCCAGCTCAGTTTTTGTAGGCTAATAACTCCTCTGGGAATCTGATCGGTTCTTCAAATATCCTAGTTTACAATACATTAAGGAAATGCATCTAAATTAATTCAATAAAAACTAAACTTGTGATAATTCATGTACGTAGTCAGCTAGAATTTATAATAAAGGATTTATAATGGTTAATTTTGCCTCTCAGCTTTTCATTTTCATGATGTTTAATCTCATAATACCTTTGTAAATAGTTGCTTTACATGTCTTCACTCATTAGAAAGTTAGATAGGTCATGTAAAATGGTTTTTAAACCTAATTTATTCTGTCATTGGCAGTCTGAAAACAAAATATCAATCTGATAATTTTTAAATGAATTCTAATTTTAGAGTGTTTGTTTGTTTGTGGTTTTTGGGGGGTTTTGGGGGGGGTTGTGTGGGTTTTTTTGTTTGTTAGTTTGTTTTTTCAGAAAAAAAAATGTGTATACAGAGCTCCATATAAAGTATGCAGGCTGACTACTCAAACACATTTCCATCATTGAACAGATAAAATTGCTATAAGCTACCACTTTAAATCATGAGGGGTTTTATTTACATTCTCGCTATAAAGCTGGTCCCAGAGTACTGTTCTTATGAAAAGATTCTAAGGAATAAATAAATATGCAGTTCTGAATTTGGATATGCTCTGGAACTGTTATATTAAAGGGTATTGCTGGAAAATATAAATTTGTAAGACTCTCAAACATCTTTTCAACATCAATTCAACTCATTCTTCTTTTATTATTTTCACTTTCTTTTGACACCAGGTTATCAGTTAACACAAATAAGGATAGGTAAATCGCCTGTTCTGAATTCCCAAGTGGAAAGGGGTCAGACTGGGTAGGACTAACCTTGGAAGTAAATGTGAACATACTATCTTTAAACCAGGTAGATGGCAAACTGTATTATCACAGCAGAAAGCTCAGTCTTTATTCTACAGTCTTAGACACTTCATATAAGATAACTTCAAAGTGTAGTCAGACTGTTTGAGTAGGCTACAGCTCTTTGACCAAATTATTCAAATTGAAACTTTTATTTTCCTTAAAGGATATTCAGAAAAGAAAAGATAATTTCAGAGTTGTTACTGTTCACCTAATGATCCGTACATGGCCTGTAATACTAAGAGATCTGAGGCGCTCTGCTAAGCAGTCTTTGTAGAAACTAGACACAGTGGCCACCTGCTGACTGTTGTGTTACTTTCCAGCTATTGTTCATTACTAAAAGGGATTTGGAGTCACAGAATTACCAACATTAGTGTTTTTCTATGCAATCACCTGTGACTTCAAATGAACCGGGATATTTGCTTGGTTTGAGTTTATTTTCCTTTTCTTTCCTTTCCAGTGGTCAAATAAAGGCATTAAAAAGGTGATCAGAACTTTTCACACTGGAACCTTGAGTATTTTATGGTCCAAACAGTCATGTTAGAAGTATCTACACTAGTATCCTCAGAAGTTTTGCAGTCTGTTTTCATAATACCTTCCTGTAGGTTTATCATTTTCAAGAAGATAACCAGGTTGGTAATTTTGATATTGAAGCAATGCATGGAGGGTGGATTTAGTGTGAGAAAGCTCACCCAATCACATCCGAAACTAACCATACATAGACATGTATTTAAGCCTGAATGAAGGGTTAGTGCCATATTTAGCTTGTTTCCATGCTGTATTCTTCCTGGGAGTACAGTTAGATTCAATATTTCAGATCTTGTTTTACCTTTGATCTTGAAAATGGGCTTAAAGGCTACACTTAAAATGCATAAAATAGAATCAACAGTTAAAGATATGAATTAGTAAAGATAACCAATTAATGCAGAAACTTGATTAATAGTGAAAGCTAAATTAGATAAATTTAATTCAGGACTTGAATTCTACATACTAATTTTACAATACTTCAATTTTATGGAAAATTAACACTGTTATCAAATATCCAAGTCATAGGAAAATAAAGCACATTGGAATTTAGGATAAGGGGGAAAATCCTAGGTTACTGAGGTCAGTTCCACAACACAAAGAATGACAAAAAATGACCTGGAAGGGGTAGTGTGGAGTTCCCTGATTTAACCTTAACAATGCTTCCACTGAACAGGACTGCTTGTTTTATTATATCTGCAAGTGGAAAAATGTTTCACTTCAGGAAGAAAGCTTTTTGGAAAAATAATTTGTCCTTAACCAAAAATCTATTCTCTGAATGATACTTTTATCATCAATGTTTAGTAATGTATCAAAAAGTAATGACTAATCATATTTCCAAATATAACAGCACAGCTAGCAATGCTGATAAATTAGAGCAACTGTTAAATTAGCAACAAAATTACAATTTACTTCCTAATAATCTACATTATTTGTACCCTCTGCAATCAATGTACTAACTACTTCAAATTATCTACTTTTTCATTGATACTTAGGTAAAATCCTTGAAGATGTATGGTACTAACTAATCCAGAATAATCCAAATACTGGTGGTTGTGTAATGCCTTCCAAATAAGTTCAGTCTAAGATAAGAATGAAAAGGAGCTTCTTTGAAAGCATGTCTGATGTCTTATTCCTCTTGTATTCTGTGCAGGTTGTGCTTGATATCTTATGTGAGAACCTACCCTTATTTTAAAATTCATAAATAAATTCTGCAAAAAAGAGGAGAAAGGACTCATACACTGATTGCCCTGGGACATTACATTCTTATCTGCATTTGTTGACATTTTGCTGACATAAATATCAACTCTATAGAAATTATTTTTTCTGGTGTTCACAAATGCATCATAGATTGTCAATTCATGGTGATTCTGAAGGCTTTTAAATTTGTTTTCTAAATGAGATAAGGCTGAGGCAACATTAAAAAAAATAAGAAAATACATAAAATCATCTTTTTTTTTCCAGCATATACGATCATTCTAATTTATTGATTTATTTGTATTTAACACTTTTAAAAATCATTTCTTAAGAAAGTAAAAAATATTTAAGTAAATCTCCATTTAACAGTGTGTCACATCTTTCAGAACTTGGAAACTTCATCCAAAAAGAATGCTTTTTCTCCATTTAAATAATTGCACTAAGGTACATGGAAAGAAATGGAACAGAAGAAGAGAATAAAAACATTCAGTAGGAACCCTTTTATGCTATTTAAGGATTTTTTAAATACATTTCAGGAATGATAATGATTTGAATATGTTTTTGTTCTTCCAGTCAAACAGAATGTGCCAGTGATTGCACAAAGATTAGTGGTGGTATTTGAAATTAACACAGAACAAAGCTATCGGTGTGTGGTGGCTGACCTTGGCTGGTTCTCAGACCCCTACCCATCAATTCTCTCACCCTGTCTTCTCAGCAACATGAGAGAAGAAGTAAAGATTAAAAAGCTTATGAGTAGAGAAAAAGACAGAGAGATCACTCTCATGGGTAAAGGGGGCTCAACCTGAGGAAAATTAATTTAATTTTTTGCCAAATAATGAAGTTTTGCATAGTGAGAACCAAAGACAAATTACCACAACCTTCCCCTCAGAGAGCCCCCCTGCAGCCACTACTGATGAGGGCGCTGAGGCACCAGTACCCTGCACAGTGTGTGAAAGTGCCCATAAGGAATGAGAAAACTGAGTTTCCCTCTCCTTATGCAAGCCTAATTAGTCTTCAGAATTTTGTTTTAATGGCACCCACTTTCCTCGTTTTAACAGCATACATAGCAGCAACACAGACAACAGTAATTGAGCCGGGCACTTTACATATCCTGAAGACCTGACTCTCATGGCACATTTTTGCTATGCCTCAATGGATTTGCACTCCGTACTTTGTTCTTCTCCACAGCAGTAAGGATTAGAAGATGGATGAGAGATAATTGACGTACTCTCTCTTGTACTGACATGGCAAAATTCTGGAAAAGTTATTGAGCAACCTCTTGTGGAAGGTGTCCCTGCCCCTGGCAGCGGGCTTGGAACGAGTTAATCTTTAAGGTCAACCTGACCCAAAACATTTTGTGATTCTATCATAAAAGTACTAAAATAACTCTAATATAGTCAAAACACTTAAAAATTTCTATCTAGTTTGCATACTGCTATGAATGTCCTTTTGCTTTCTGGTAGTTCTTCATGCTTCATTTATTGCTTTATTCCATCAATAAAGACATATATTTAAAATATTGAATAAGAATTTAGTAAAATTTAACTCTTGTAAATAAAACATAGAAGCCCTAACTTCAGATTTCCTTTTTCAGGGGAATATGGATCATAACACCTCTTTGTTTTCGGTATAGAACAACATTTGAATTACTGGTTTTATGCTAATAGCACACATAACGATGAAGAAAATCAAAACTTATCTTACTTCCTTTGCAGGTTTTTCAGGTCAGTACTGTGAAACAGAAATGAATGAGTGTGATTCCGCTCCCTGCTTGAATGGTGCTGTCTGCCAGAATGATGTCAACAGCTATGATTGTTTTTGCCCGGAAGGTAAATTGTTGAAAATAATTTTTATTATCTTTGACAATTTTCAAAACTGTCTGCAGTTTGCAAAACATCTTTTTGACAGTCTTCAAAGCCATTGTTAAAATTTATTTTCTATAGAATTTATTAATTCTTTTTCAAAGTCTCATTTTCATCTTTCCTTACTGACATGTCCACCAAAACAACCATGCCCATTAAGATAGGAGACAGGTATACTTGGAAGTGCTACCTTTTTTTTCAGACAGAACTTTGTGATTGTAGCACAGTCTGAAGGAGTGGAAAAAAGACAAATGAGAAGTGCATGAATTCCAGAGAAAGTGTAATCAATAAACTTATAAAAAAACTATTTCAACCTGAGTTACTAATGTGGAGCTTTCTGAGTATAGCAAGCAAATTACAATAGCGATAGTAATTACTTTAAAAGGTTTCCAGTACAAAAATCTATTAAAACTTTCACAGACAAAAATAATGTGATTTTTAGCACCTGTAGTCTGTTTCTTTAAAAATGCACACTGCTCAGGGTTATCAGAACTCTATGAACAAATGAGTGATATCAAGAAAAAAGTAGTCTAAGTAAAATGTTTCAAAATATTTAAAATTACATTGTCATTCTGAAATATTTTCACAAATGTATTTTCTGAATATTTGTAGGTTTAGATTTATTTTATTTAGATTTTTAGTTAAAAATAAGGCAAATCTGTTATGTTGTTTCTATGTTTTAAATTTTTTTGATTTTAATCTTTGAATTCTACTATTTTCTAAGTATATGCTCATGGGAGCTGATTTCATAGCTTACAATATTTCAGGTATGCATACGTTATTATCAGCATTCCAGTGGTGATAACTTCAGAAACTCATCACGAAAGATGAAATTGACACAAATAAGTACAACCTCTGTAATTAGTTAGCTTAAATTAGAAGCCAAAACAGATATTGGAAAGTAGCTGAAAATTAACCTTGGAAAAGATCATTCTGCTGTTTAGTCTGCCTGGACAGCTTATAAAAAATAAATCTCGGCATCCACATTGAAAATTTTGTGGCTTACTTGTTACCTGTGAGACATGAGGCTGATTAAAATCCAAACGCAAATAAGAACTGTTACTCTATACATTATTAATGAATTAAGGGTAATTCTAAAGTTTTATGACTTAAGGAACAGTGAAAATTGGTTCCATGGTCAGTTTGAGAAATTATGGGAATATGCCTTGCACTGAGGGTGCCAATAGCTTAGCATTAGTCATGGTCTTCCTGCAGCCATGGCCTTTGACAGCACTAATGATAGTCATTTTGTAGCATGACCATGAATTAGAATACATTTACAAGAGCATAAAATGTCAGAGATTGGAGAGGAGATTCTCTAGCAATCAATTACAAAAAACCACTGTTGGACTTCTGAGTTTGCTAAAAGTCACTGTGACACAAGAAACTGGGTTGTTAGTCTAGAGAAAAGGATGGTTAGGGAGGATCACATTGCTGTCTACAGCTACCTGAAAGGAGGCTATAGTGAGGTGGGGGTTGGACTCTTCTGCCATGTCTCAAGTGAAAGGACGAGAGGAGATAGCCTCAAGTTGCACCAGGGTAGGTTAGGATCAGATATTTGAAAAAAAAAAAGATCACTGAAAGAGTGCTTAAGCATTGGAATAAGTTCACAGGGAGGTGGTGAAGTCACCATCTCAGGAAGTATTCAAGAGGCATCTGGATGTGGGACTTGGGGATATTGTTCAGGGGGGATTATGGTGGTGCTGGGTTGACAGTTGGACTGGATGATCTGGAAGATCTCTTCCATCTTGATAATTCTGTGATACTCTGAAATAAATAAAGAAAAAATAAAGAAGTAACTGTTTGAGACCTGATTTTAAGAGCTGACTTTTATTTTGGGAACAGATGTCCAAATCTCAGCATCACTTAATCTGCAATGTTGTCAAAATGCCAGCAGATACATAAATTTTAAAGTGCTAAAATAAAAGTTCAAAATAGGTTCAAAATCCTAAATTTGTTAATAATTTTCATTTGTTAGCTCCTTTTAAAGTACATTTGGTGGAAAAATGCATTTTTCTAGTAATGATAGAGCAGAAAAAGATTTTAGAATGATATTGCCATACGACTTCAAGATTATTTTTTACAAGAGTAAACTGAAAACAATAAACCCAAAGACATGCTTTAGAAAAATAAGGCACAAATATAGCTCAATAATGTAAAGCTCTTCTTTGTTTTTTTACAAACCAAGGATTTGAAGGTCTGAACTGTGAAATCAACTTTGATGAGTGCACTTTTGGCTTCTGTAAAAGCAATTCAACTTGTTTAGACCTAGTTGCAGACTACATATGTGCTTGTCCTCCAGGATTCACTGGTAAGATTTATTTTAACCTCGGAAAGACATTAAATAGCTAAATTATTTATTTTCTTTTCTGAAATTAATTGCATTTTGTTCAGTGTTTTAGCTTTAATGAAAAAAACCCTCAACTCAGTTTTCTGTCTGATTGATAATCTGCTTTAATTTCCCTCCTGATATGGTAAAAAATGAAAGCAGTGTATGTTCGCTATTTGATTAGTTAATGGAAAGTAAAACCATATTTTGCCTAGAAAAAAAAAAGTGTTCAAAAAACACCCAGTCTATGAGACACAGGTAAGCAAGTAGCTATAGCTGGTGATATTTTTCTTCAGAAGATCTTATCATAGCCATACTTGATTGAGATGAAAGAACAAACGCAATTTTAGTAGGAGGGCACTTTGTTCTCTTCAAGAAAGTTGCCGTCAGATCCTCATGACAAATAGCTTGTAAATTGCACAATTATTTGTGTGTCTAACAGGTTTAAGAAAATATCTCTTGCATCAGGAATAGTCTACATGGCCTTGCTTTCTTCCAGAAGCAGCTAACAGGATCATGGGGAAATCAATAAAACTGTCTCAAAAAATATGCCATCTTAACAACTATGCTGGAACACCTTGACTTTAAGCTGCTGATTTCAGAGGTGCAAACGGAGCATCATTAATCATAAGTGCTAACAGGAAGACAAGTAGTGGCAGTCTAAGAAATCATACGCAGTTAGTAGGTGTTCTAATAAAAAGTTAAACAGATACGTACAAGAGTTCAAAATCTGTGGTGACCGTTGGAGAGGAAAGAAAAAAATGAAATGGATCTATTATGGTGAAAAGTTAAAAAATCAGTGAAGGATGAGGAGGCAAAATTAGGTTAGAAGTAGAATATTTCAGGTTGATAGTAACACCAGTGACAGTTTAGGAGCACTTCATACATATTTTGTTAATGGTTAAAAATAGTAAAATGGAACATAAGGAATGTAAGATGATACACAGAGATTTAGAATCTGTGAAAGTAACAACAGTTGCAGATTCCATAGACATCTGTGAGTTTTCTTGATTCATGCAAACATATTCTAATATTATTCAGCGTTACAAAACTGACATGTGCCCTATTTCCTACACAATCTTATTCTCCTTTTTACTTTGATAACTGTCTTTGCTGTCATGAGTTTGCATAGTATGTGTCTATTTCATATCAATTTTGAGAATAACAGAGGTGATTACAAAGTATTTCTTTATAGAAGAGAAGAAGTCTTAATGTAATAATTTAAAAGAAGGAGCTTTGAAAACTTTGTGCTATACTGCTAGAATCAAAATGGAAAATGTCCAACTTTTCTGTAGTAAGTTGCTAACAGTCAGTTTGAACAAGGATATGCAGGGAAAGTTGTTCCTTTGAGAACACAGCTACACCACTTTGGGATATGATAGAATCCACATTGCAGAGCCAGAACTATAAATGAATGTGTGTGTGTCACCAAGGCAGCCTAGGACAGAGTATGTTTTCCTTAGGATGAACTCTAATCCTAGATTCATATTGATGCAAAGAGTTGGTTAATGATATAAATGTTAAGACAAAAAAGATTCAGGATCTGTCAACATTAAAAAGTTACCAATGAGTTATAAGTAGACTTTAATACATACCTTGAAGCTTATATTGAAGTCATAGAATGTCACATGACTGCATAATGGGCCTTTGTGAAAAAGCTCTATTTTCTCCTGCATTTCCTATGTGAGAGACTTCTCATCAAAAATGTGCTGTTGATCTCATTTCATATTAGTGTTGTTGGTTTTGGTTTTTTGTTTGTTTGTTTGTTGTTGTGTTTGTTTGTTTGTTTGGTTGGTTGGTTGTTTTTGTGGTGAGATGGGACAGCTCCTACAAGAGAGCAAATCCAACACTCTACTGGCTGGCATTAGAAGTAGGGGCAACAACCCTCCTGATTACACTGAATATTTTCATCTGTGCTCATGCGGTTTGTATAATTAATTCATAGTCAGTCATTGTGGAACTCATTAGGTCTGCTCTCTCCAAGTCTTTCAACAACTGCTTCAGTGTCCCTAGAAGGATTCTTCAATGCAGAAAATGCATATTTGAGTTCCTATCTTCTAAGAAAAGCAAAGAGTGGTCCAAGAATGTTCCATGTCCTTCTGAGTTTTGAGATTGGTATAAATGGTGCGAGAGGTTATTGCCACAGTAGCAGTGATATACTCAGCTTGCTAAGGGCAATAGGAAACACAATGTATATATGGGAACTGTTTGTTTATCCTCTTAATATTTGAGCAATGTAGAAAAGTGCCATTACAGCACAGTTAGCTCATAAGAACAGTTAGCTCTGATTACATGGAGGAACAAATTAGAAAGTTCACTGATGGATCTGCTAATACCCAGTCAATCACACTTTGTATTCTTCTGATGAGACTTGATCAAGGAAGTAAAATTTGAAAACGTCAAGTAAATGTATACGACTGATTTTTATTTCTCTAATTCTTTTAAACCCATTTTTGTTTTTCTAGCATGTTAAAACTCATTTCCAAATAAAGTTAACCTTTAGCATCTGAACTGGTTGGGTATAAATTGTCTTAGGTCGGGTTGTTTGCTTCTTTTGCTGTTTACTAGCTCTGTGCCTCGTGGCATCAATAATTTTTGGTGTCACATGCCTTGTCCACTAAAGCTCTGCTGGAGGGGAAGCATTGGGCAGGAGGAAGACAGCTGCCTTTTTGAATGGCCTTGGCTGTGGTGCACCACAGGGAGCAGAGCTTGGTCCTTCCCTGGGAACAGAGCTGGAAAGAGGCAATGCTGCATGTATGGCAGGGAGAAGGGCTGGATGGAGGGATAAACTCTCCTGCTGATGAAAGCCAGCAGGGCAGGAACAACCAAAACAGCTGAGAGAGTTCTGAGAGGACCAGGGAGTCTTCTTGCAGCTTCTACTTCCAAGAGCATTTTTGTGTTATTGGAAGGGTGAGTACTGGAAGCCTTTGCAACCTGCTGCATGGCATTTCCTTTACTCTGTGCAAGACAGGCAGAGAAGAGCAGCTCCCGAGAAAGTCAAGGAAAAATGCTTTCTCTCTTCAATCAAAGCTTGCTCTCAAGTGCCCTCTTGTGGAAATCTGCATACACAGGATCACAGTAATTATCCCATAGTAAAGAGCAACTGGACAAATAGACCGACGGCAGCACTGCCACCTCCTCCCTTACAATGCTTTGTTAGATTTTGTTATTTAGTGGGGTTTCGAGAACCTCTGGCAGTTGAGATAGGTAAAGGCAGTCCAGGTCTGTAAACCTGCCTAGCCTCAAAAATTAGAAAAAGATTTACTCAACATATCCTGATTAGTTAATTCTGGGCATTAACCAAACCTTAAGAAAGGTGAAGTAAGAAATTTTAATATTGAACAATAGGACACCTTTAGTCCCTGAAGTAGTAAGATCCCTTGAAGCAAAGGATCAATCACTTGGGATGGTACTGAATTCATCAATGATACAGAAAGAGAAGGCAATTTTATGAGGTGTTGGTTACTGACCATTTACTTGATTTGAGTGGATTTTCTCTGGTAGTGTAAGACACTGGGATAAAAGAATTTTGTAAGTCACTGTTCTGGGATGAAAATATATAGTTTTTTAATCTTAAATAAATGATGTTCATTATTATTATATTTTGTTCATTGCAAACCTTTTGCCCATTTTAAATTTTAGAAGAGATTATTAATTAAACAGATTTCAATAGTGTGCATATGTGTCTGAGTGATCCCTATGCTAGTAAGGTGACACCAAAGAATACTTGGTAGAAAAAAACATGTTTCCAAAGTGATTTTTACCTTAGCACTTAGCAATGAAGTTTGTTGTGGTTTGTGTGCATGACATTCTTAATCTGACTACTTTGCTTATATCATGGTCCATATGAATTATCTACCTGCAAAATGATCCTTTAAGTTTTGCCTGTTTATCATTATAATGAAACAGTATGAATCAACAGTCAGATTCTACCATCAGTCACATGTTGACTTAAATAAGTCTTTAGGCTTTACACAACAGATCAAATAAATTTGCAAGCCTTTTAATATGCTTTCTGAAGATCAGATCTATATAGTTTCCTCTAGGATGATTCAAACTATTGAGCTTTAGGAATTTTGTGTAGCTATTGTGGCTAAACAAGTGCTCAGTGCAACACTGAACATTCAAAAATCAAAATTATAAAAGGATGTGCAGTGTCTTCCAGCTCAACTCATTCAGTGATAAGACAGGAGATATCTTTCTTTGTACTTTTGAAAATCTTGTCCTGTCCATTCTTTTCCTATGGTATTCTAATCTTTGTTTTCAGTAAGCCTGCAGAAGCTATTCTGTTTTAGGCATCTCCTACCTAACATACACATCAGGACAACTGCACAGTTTAAAATTATTGACTTGGTCCATTCTCCATTTCGTGCTAATTATATCTAGTCCTGTCCTCAACAATCAAAGGAAAAAAAAACAGTCTGAGAAATCTACCTCTACCCAAAAGGAGGTTGTAGCAAGGTGAGGGTTGGCCTCTTCTCCGGGTCAACTAGTGACAGGATGAAAGTACACGGCCTCAAGCTGCACCAGGCAGGTTCAGGTTGGACAACAGGAAGAGTTTCTTCATGCCAAGGGTTGTCAAGCATTATAACAGGCTGCCAGTGAGGTGGTGGAGTCACCATCCCTGGAGTTCAAGAAATGACTAGATATGTCACTTATTGACATGGTGGTGATTGTTCAAAAGATGGACTTGATGATCTTTGAGGTCTATTCCAACCTAAATGTTTTTATTATTATGTGAGTCTGTGATCTAGTGTTCCTCACTTATCTTTAGAGTTAGTCACAGGAACCCAGTCTTGTTTGCATCCATATCTCAGGTTACTGTTCCACATCAGTTGTCCCTTATGGCCCATAAAGAAGCAGCCAAAATCCATGTCTTCTTCTCTCTAATGTCCCCTAATGAGCAAATTCATTTAAACAGCATGCCTGTGTCTGATCTCCAGTCAAGGCAGTAAAGTTTTTCGAACCAAACCAAAACCTGGCAACTGAAGACTGAAGAGAGAGGGATGTTTCCCTGGCTCCTGGCTCCAGAGCTCTGAGTCATAGTGGACCATGGTGGCACAAGAGTGAAGGGCTGACTACCTTTGCCCTGCTCATCTGGAACACTGCAGATGGGCTGCTGGTTGCCACAAACACTGCCGAGGGCAGGCTTCCTGCAGCTGGGTGTGCAAACTTAACTTGCTGGAAAATAAACAGTATTTATGCATACATGGAAATAAATGTATTCACTATGCACTTCTGAGTTATTAGAGAGTATTTATTGCCATCTCATGTGTAAGAGAACCTTCTTCCCTTGGAAGGAATTCAACACTTGAAAGGGAAAAAAAAAGAGCAGTAGAGTGCAGAAAAGCCTATTTAAATTCTGTCATGCTGCGAATCTGCATAAAGAAACTGATAAAATATTACATAACAGTTACTGAATTGCATGAAAGAAAAACAAATCAATTGTTTTTTCCAGTAATTTAATTTTTTTTTTTTTGGTAAGGAATTGAATGGCACATTTTTCCAATAGTTTTCTATCTGCAAATACTAACCATGATTGGTTTAAATTGGAAGGTGAATAATACCAGTTGTAACCATCTGACAAAAGAGAAGTTGATTCTTCAATCAACATTTTAATTAGCTTGCATGGAATTTAGTTTATCTTTTCTCTACTGAAGGTGTTATAAGATTATTCTTCTATTTCAGTTTATGCCATTTATTTTAGATATAATGGTTGTTTTTTTCAGTAGTGATGTCAACTGTCATGCATAATATAATGTAAGTAGAACATCCATTATTATTTTTCTGGGCGTCACTATGTGTTTAATTAATTTTAGATAAATTGTAACATAATCATTTTATATGAATAGGTTTGATTTTCAATTTAAAAAAATTTATCAGTTGTTAGGAAGATTTTATCATATTAAAAAAAAAAGAAAACCAATTATGTCTAGAAAAGCTCATACAGTGTTTAAAATACACACAGAAGACTCTGGAAAACATGCCTGAAATTCTTAGTTTTCCTGGGTTACCATGAGAAATCAACCATATTTTTACTTAACTCCATATTTTTTCTATGATAAGGTCATGGATGACATCATACAATGAACAGTAATATGCTAGCATGATGAGTGCAGTTTTTACTTTTTACATCTTACTGCACCAGTAGAAATAACATATGGATATCAGGACAGAATTTCAATCAAGGTTTCTGTTATAACTTCCTCATGTAACTTCTTAGGACTAAATTTTCTGTTATGACATGAGCAATCATTGAATAAACTCTGACATAAAAAAATATGCCTCCAGGTTCGCTCCCCAGTGCACATTTTCTATCCCTTCCAGACAATCTGTTAACAAATTTGAGTAATGGAAGTGGCATGCTATGAAAGAATGGGTTTATTTAGTTGGGTTTTTTTTATAGTACACGCTTCCTCTTCTGAAAACAAACCTACCAAATCATTGATGTTAGAAATTCTGTTGTTCAAAACTGCTTTTATAATACCAGCTAGCATTATATCTGAGATTTTAATACTAAATTATCGTTCCCAGTACATATTGGGTTTTGTTTTTAGCCAGTGAAACAATTATCTTTGGACATCCTTTGCTTCAACAGAGCCATACTATGAAAGATATGACACTATCAATTTTAGTGTGACTATGCTAAATAGGAGCCTTATTTGGTGTCCTCTTTAGTAATCTGTTGACTTTTTTTTGTTCTTCACTCTTTGGCCTTCCTCTTTGACATGTTTGGGGTTTATTTGTTTGTTTGTTTGTTTTTCATACCTTTATCTTTCTCGGTTCTGCAAGTCCCTAGAACTACTGATTTTTTTATATTTGAGGCATTTTACATATGTTAGGGATTTGTTGTTTTCCCATTTTTTTATCCCTAAAACTGTTTTTCCTAGGTCTTACGTTTATTTCACTACCAATAACTGGCCATATGTGATCAACTAATATCCTTGTACCTCCTTACAAACACACTTTCAAGGCCTCTGCTCTCTGCCTTATACTCCTTCCTACAGCAGCCTTATTCTAGGGTCATAATTAGTTCATTCTATACAGTATGAATACCGTTTTTTCCTGTCTCCTCTTATTAATAAGCATAAAACCACAATTCCTAAAATTAAAGCAGGCTAAAACTAATGAAGAAAGATATAGAAGGAATTCTATACTATGAAAATAATTCTTTACCATGAGGGTAACTGGAGGCACTGGAGGCACTGGAACAGGTTTCCCAAAGAAGCTGTGGATGCCCCATCCCTGGCAGTGTTCAAGACCATGTTGGATGGGGTTTTGAGCAACCAGGTCTAGTGCAAGGTGTCCCTGCCCATGGCATGGGTGTTGGAACTAGATGGTCTGTATGGTCATTTCCAACCCAAATCATTCTATGATTCTATGGATCTAAGATCCAGCTGGTCACTAGACAAGTCCTTATCTACCTGCTTTTACCTTGACACCTAAGTAGTGGCTCAGCGCTAACAATGGCAATGCATTGGGCTTCGGGGCTGCAGTGGTGATAGTGGGGACGTCACACCACTGCCCACTCTCTTCACTTAAATAGTATATCAACCAGATCAATCTGCTTGCTCAGATCAGATGAGTCTTGAGGCAGAAGGGAAAATGTGTTAAATGCAGTCATGTTTTGTAAAGATGTTTATACAACTTTTATAAGAACTTTTTTTTTTTCCCTTGTCACTTTTATAGCCAGGCAAGAAGTGGAATTGCATAGGCTGTTTGCTCTGGTAGCAGTAGGACAGTAACTTACACCCAGTTATCCATGTAACCTTATGAACCTCCAAGAACTGGACATACACATGTCTCATGATGATGATGCTACAGAGCTTAGCTGCCTAAGGATGGGATATTGCTGTCACAGGAATGTATCTGGCTCACAGAATTCTCTTAATGCTTTCCCAGGAAAGACACATAGAGGGCTACAGGATGAACATATTTATTCTGCAAGTCTTGTAACAACCCATAGATGCTGTACATTATGTCTACATACCAGAAGGCAGTTAATGCTGGCCATTAACCACCTTATACTGAACCTAATTACTTAGTTTTGATTAAAGTACACAATGAATCCAAAAGCATTCAATCCTTATTTGAATGCACAAGAAGCAGCCAGAATTTCACTGGCATTTTATTCTAGTACTGATCACCATCAGATTTAGAAGTTTATATTAAATATTTTATTTAAATTTTTGTCTTCAACTTCGAGCTATTGCATCTCATTACCTTTTCTACATTCAATGAAAAATCTTCTTGCTACCCAAGTATTTTCTCTTCGTAAAGATACTTACACACACTGTCATCAAGTCACTTCTTGTTTTTGTTTCTTCTAAATGAAACAGATGGAGCTCTTTAAGCCTTTGCCAACAGCATGCTTTCTTTAGTTGTTGAATAAATTGTGTAGCTTTTCCTGCATGCTTCCCACTTTTTTTTTAAATATGGAACATTGTAATCAATGTTTTATGCAGAGGTACTTTACACATCTATATTCTTTTTTTGTTTTATTAAAATACATCTGAGAATTATTTTTTTTGTTAAGTGCTGCAATGAGGCTCATATGCTGAGATCTTCAGCAGTTCTTTTCAGATCACTTTTGTTGTTTTCTCACATACAGTTCGGCTGCATTTCAGTAGCTATAACCTGCACATTTTTTTCTATGCTTGTATCTGGCAACTGCAAGTGACCAGGAGTGACCTGCAGTACATTGAAAAATGTACAGTTATGCTAAACAAAAGTTATCACAAGATTTCAGTGGTGCATAGGCTTCCTCTCCTGTGGAGGGGAGATAAGGAAAGGAAGTGAGAGTGGAAATGAACAGCCTGTTTAAAAGCCAGTGTTAAAATTATAGAGTAAGGGGTTTTCACATTTACCTACAGGACAAGAGACTCTGGGAAGTATGAAATGGCTCAATTGTTTCATTATGTTTTTTTCATGAGAAGGACTTGAGGGGTGAATTTGAACTGAATGTGCCAAAAGCTGTACTGCGTTCTTTGTAAGAGTAGGACTTTCCATTTATCCTTATGTAATTTCAACCATTTGCATTTATGGTGTGCATGAAAAATGTGTTTGTCTCTGGCTGCTATTGTTAGTACTTTTACCCTCTTTTTCTCTTGCCTGCTGCAAGTCACTTCTATGACTACTCTATTCATATGACTAATGCAAAAATTTGTTTTGATGGAGAAATAGAGTGGAGACACAGATTTGGATAGAAGCACTAGGTTCCAAAGTCAGAGCTCAGTTGTTACACACCAAGAAACTTAAGACCTTTACTCCTTCATAAGGTAAAGCAAATTTCCAGACAATCCAACTCATTACACAAACGTAATTCTCTGGACCTTCTTCAGTGTTATAAACAGTGTGTATGCCCTGTAAATGATATAATCACAACACTAGAATGAAACACTAGCTATAATCTATTCCATGCTTATCCCAGCAGAAAGCATATGATATCCTATGTTGTTTACCACCTATGTACCTTAAAGAAGTCCAGCACATTCCTTATTTTTCTCAGGCAACCTTTCCAGTGTGATATTACACTAACCATTAGGAGGAATTCCTTATCATCTAATCTTTCACTGCAGTTTAAATGCATTATTTCTTACCTTGTCTGCTGCTAACACAGAGAACAGATGACTTTTGCAAAAGTACTTTCTTATTTTATGATTGTCATCAAATTTCTATTCAAATTTTCCTTATTTAGGCTTCACAGCCCCATTCATTTTGTTCATCCTAAGAAGTCATGCCTTTAAGCTCCTTGTCATGCCTGTCATGCTCATGTGGACCATCATTTTGTCCACATTTTTCTTGAATGCAACTCATTGCACAATGCAAAACACTCTAAATGCAGTTTTACTCCAGCTAGATAAGAATGGAACAATTACGTTATGGTTCTAACTTGACATGTTCTTTTTGTATATCCCAGCACACAATTTAACTTGAAACAAAATTCTGGAGTTTGTTCCTCCTTAAATTGTGATTTTTTGTATGGTATCTTCCACTTATTCTGGTTGGATTACATTTGTTATTTTGAACACAATCTATTTGTAAAGACTTCTAATATTTTTATCTTGCCATCAGTAAGCTTACTTTGTTGTTTACCATCCAGATTGTTGAAAAAAAAAATTAGTGGAACTAAATGGGAAGTAGACTTCTTTCAAAATCACCCTCCTCTCCTCTCCCTTTTCATGGATAGCTCTCACCCAAGTTCTTCACATTTTTCTTCATAGTCAGAGAGTACTTTTCCCTTTTACTTTGAATCAGATCCCAGAAAATCTCTGGTTTTAGTTACCTTTTTTCGCCATTGCATGAAAAAATTGACAATAGCACATTCAAATATCCCTGAATTTCTGATTAATGATTCCTTTCAAAAATTATGGATTTGTAGTTAAATACCCTATCAGTCCAAGTCCTGTGTGCTTAAGGATTCTGCTAGTTCTTTTATTTACTTAAAATATTAAAACCAAAACCAAACCAAAATAACAGAAAAACCCACAAGCTATAAAAATCTAAGATTTCCTTAAACTGATTTTACTGGATTTATGATCTGTACTGAACCATTAGCTACAGTATATTAGATGTGAGTGTGCAGTATTTCCCATATAAGTCTTATCTAGTTTCTATCATTATCCCTGTCTATGGGCTTCTGCTTGCATCCCCTTAAACCCTTTTCTAAAGAAGTATCTTAGAGGAACAGTCTCCTCTGTCTTCTCCCCACTTTCTTTTCCTCTTATTTGTTTTGATTTTTGTGTACATTCTATTTTTACATGTTAGCTCAAACTACATCTTATGGTTACAGAAGACAAAACTGTAGAGGGACAACATCTGCCAGCAATGAATTTATTATTACAATGAATATATGATTATCTGAGCTCTGTGTGTCCAAGAGGGACCCCAGAAGCCCCACATGATCCTTTAATTCAACTTCTGGTATTCCTGGGAGGCATTACCTACATGCTATATCTGATTTGAGTGATACAAGGAACCTTCCAACAATTTCTGTGTAGCATACCAACAATAATTCTGCTTGTTCACATCAGTGACAGTTACCGTTTTTCTGCTCTGTCACTGGCTTAGCTTCTGGTATTCATGGGAGCTCTTAGTCTATACAGCTGCCCCTTGATTTCTGATCAAATTTCGATCAGAAAGGTCACAGTGTTATTTATACCAGGCTAGTGATTGCTCTGAATTAATGCAGTACACAATAGAGAGATGAGGGACTGGATTTTCTTTGGTATGTCCAATGAGTTAATTGTTTTCATAAGGCACATCTTACATTGTCTTCTAAATATCCCTCTCTGTCTTCTTTATGCTCTCCTATAGTTTTGTTGTTTCACATTTGAATTAATTTGAATTACAGCTTTATTAAATCTCTTTTAAAACAGAAATATGAAGAAATAGCTGAGTGAATTATGATTTTCATTTTGGATTTGAGTAATGGCTTCATTCATCTAAACATGGAAACAAACCTCGAGAAATATTTTATCTTACTGTTACTGAGGTTATTAAATCTCTTAAACAGTTTTTTAAATGTGGCATATAGCCCTAGTGATTATGGTGTTGATATGCAATGCTAGAATACACAAAGCATGTATTTGCAAATGCTGTTCATACTTATTCCTTTGAAATATTTAATTTGTAAACTATCAGCTATGATCTACGAGTATGTCTAGTTTTAGGGCTGTCAAACAGAAATAAAATAATGTTTCCAACCTGGAAAATTTAAATTATGCAGTTGTCACTTGCACTGTGAAGTAGCTTTTCTGCTTTCTCAGCATGATTTATAGTTTTAATGTTTAATTTTCTTTTCTGTCAGACAAAAACTGTTCTACAGATATTGATGAGTGTTCCTTCAAGCCCTGCAAAAACGGAGGCCATTGCCATAATTTGATTGGTGAATTTTACTGTAGCTGTTTGCCAGGTAAGAAGTCACATGATATTTATTTGAGAAATGTTCTGTGGTATTCAAGAAAGAAATAGAGTTTTTCATAAGAACACAACTAAGTAATATTTTTTTTACTTGAAAAGAGAGGACTGAGCAGTTATGCTTTAAGGATATGCTACAATTGCTATTCAGATGTTGTCAGCAGAATTTGTTTCCAGAATATAAATTGTATACCCGAAGTCCTGGCTTCCAAACTGAGGAATAGAGTCTTAGAAATCAAAGAACACTGTCAGTGGTACTCATCCTCTAACCTTCGAGCAATTCTGAACTTATAAATATTTACAAAAGTTAATTTTCTTCCTACCATGGAGGTATCATGATTTTGTTTCCATTTTTTCTACTAGCAAATTTTTTTTTTTACATTTCAGAAAAAAACCTGTTGTCATAAGGGCTGCTGTGGTGGATTGACCCTGGCTGGAAGCTGGGTGCAGTTTTATTACACATTGTTTCTGCCACTCCTTCTTCCTCGGGGGAAGGACTCTTCACACTCTTCCTCTGCTCCATTTTGGGGTCACTCCCACGGGAGACAGTCCTCCATGAACTTCTCCATTGTGATTCCTTCACATGGGCTGCAGTTCTTGACAAACTGCTCCAGCATGGGTTCCCCCACAGGGTCACAAGTCCTGCCAGGAAACCTGCTCCAACATGAGCTCTTCTCTCCTTGGGGCCACTGATCCTGCTGGAGGCTTGGTCTAGTCCAGGCTTCCCACAAGGTCACAGCCTCCTTGGGGCATCCACCTGCTTTGTCATGGGGTCCTCCATGGTCTGCAGGGGGATCTCTGCTCCTCCATGGACCTCCATGGGCTGTAGGGGGACAGCCTGCTCTACCGTGGTCTTTACCAAAAGCTGCAGGAGAATCTCTGCTCTGGTGCCTGCAGCATCTCCTTCTTCTCCTCTGACTTTGATGTCTAAAGTGCTGTTTCTCTCACATTGTCTCATGTTGTTGTCTGGCTGCAACTTCTCAGTTGGGTTTTTTTACCCCATCCTAAATTTGTAACCCCAAAGGTGCTACCACTGTTACTGTTGAGCTCAGCCTTGGCCAGCAGTGGCTCCATCATGCTGACACTGTCTCCATCAGACACCTGGGAAACTTCTGGCAGCTTTAAATTTAAATATGTGATACTTGTATAGTATGATTAATTGTTGATTCCTCTCCCCCCCCCCCCCCCCCAGTTTCTTTATTGTGGATCAAATGGTTATGAGCTGAATGGAAAATAGCAAGCAAAACATGAATTGATAGTACTTTTTCAGTTGCAGCTTTTTCTCTTAGGTCACTTACATTGTATTGAACCTTGTTCTATAATGTCAAGTTAGCAATATAACAGTACAGTCATCAAACTTTTATTTAGGCAGAAATATTTACTTCAAATGGATAAGAAGAAGGAGTGATATAAAACTATTATGTTCCTATAGAGCTATATTTGTTTTTATGCAAGAGATTTTAAAATGTATACAAGCTATTTCAAGTCTAATATACAAATAAAAAGAAAAGCTATTGATGTGTGAAACACAGAAACTCATAGCCATCACTGCCACCAAATAATAGTGTATGGGCCTGAAAATATATTGAATATATTCATAAGTACTTATAGATATTATTATACGTAGAAGTGGGTATATGTGTGTATTATACATACATGCACATATGCATACAACTTTTTAAGATCTGAGAATCTCACAATAGGCTTTCAGGATGTAGAATATCAAAGGGATTTTTTTATTAATATTAATTACTTTGGCTAATTTTTAAGACTGAATTCTTATGTGTTGTAATAGGTTAGTTTTACTTTTTCAGTTACAAATGCTGTGACTATATTTCATTACTCTTTCCATTGTGGATAAAACAAGTGTCACATCTCATTTTAGCTGCATATTTTTCCTACTGAAACCACAAACACGATGAGTATGAAAACATCTGTCTGTTATACTTAAAAAGTGAGATCCTATTCATGAAATGAATATTGAAATGCTGTAAGATGTACACATATGAAATCCCAGACTACAAACATTTTCTATTAAGATTTTTGAACACTTGTTAGGTATAGTCTTTATGAAGAATTAACCCATGTACAAAATAGAGGATGAAAATTCATGATTTAGAGAGTATTTAGGGATTAAAGGAAGGTGGTAAACAGCTGAAGGGCAGCACAAAGGGATTCCAGCCAGTAAGTCAGCTTCATTAGGAACCCAGCTTAGATTCCTCTATGCAAACACATGCAGCACGGGGAATATACAAGAGGAGCTGGAGATGTGTGCACGCCTGCATGGCTGTGATAGTACTGACATCACAGAGATGTGTTGGAATGAATCCCATGACTGGAGTGTTGGAAGGGAAGGATACAGGCTCTTTAGGAAGGACAGGCACAGAAGATGAAGAGGTAGTGTTTACGCTCTCTGTCAATGACCAGTTGGAGTGCAAGGAGCTCTGCGTGGGGATGGATGAGGAGTTGTAAGATACTGACATGAAGATCACTGAAGCCCGGTTGCCAGCTGAACATGCTTCCTGTATTTCAGGGAGTTTTACTGTGAGTTAAGCCTCCTGAGAGGAACTTGAGATAAGATAAAGGTTGTACTATTGTGTAATCATCTCAGGTTTAAGGTGAAGTAAAGAAGGTTGGGACGAGGCCATAGACCACAGACTTATTTGCACACTGTCTCCCTCCTATGAGAGTTTGGACTGCCTCTCTTTTTCTTCTCTCAAACAGTTCTAGGACTGGATGCATAATTTTTGTCTTTTACAAAACATTACATCTACTACACAACTTCTTTCCCATCCCTGTTTGTTCCTCAGTGATGTATTATCCCTACTACACCTGAGTACATAATTTTTTTTTTTTTTTTCCAATGGGATTAGTGAATGATTAGCATGATTGCTAAAGTAGACTGATTTTGAAGCAGAAAATCCTATCAGTTTAGATGCTTGGATTGATGGATTCAACCTAAAATCAATTTTCCTTCAACTTAATACACTGAATCAAAGGAGCAGTGCTTCTGATTAAGAGTAAACTCACACAGAGAAAAATTGTAAATCAAATTCTTCCTTTTTGGAAGGCGTTATTGTTATTAAAGTTTACTGTACCATGAAATAAGACTGTACTTTCTTTCAAACCTTTCTGGCAACCCTTATTATGAAGAAGACACTTATACATGAAAGTTTTTACTCCAGGAAGAGACTTTACAAAAAGTGTTCATGTTGTGACTCAAAAAATAAAGTGAATAATCAAGTTTACAGATGGGAATGTTTACAAAATCATTCAGTTCTTCATGCTGTCACTGCATAATCGTGATTAACATAGAATTTGTAATGATTTTTTTTTTTATTTCAAAGTTACCTGATAAGAAAGTGTAGTATTTTTTACATCCTGAAAGATTGACTAATGCCTGGTTTAAAATTCCGATTATCAATTTCTTGCTCCAAGTCATACATTTTTCTTATATCTAACATCCTAACTTGTACTAGGATAGCATTCTTTATAAACAAGTCCATCTAATCAGTTGTAGAAAGTTTGTTCAGTGGACTAACACAGAAGATACTTTGAATATTCATATAGTGAAAGAGTACAGAATTGCTTATAGCAGTACTTAGTGGAATTAATATTTTAGGGAAATAGAGTCAATATATTCACTTGATGTTCATTCTTTTTCAAAGTCTTAATACTGAAACTTCTGTGGGCAGTCACATCTGTGATATATCAGTGTTGACTCTTCATCCAGGATGAGGGCTGAGGCCACTTAGAGATGCTGGAGAGGCAGAGGTTTCACAGCTGCATCCCCAGGACCTGCCACTTAACTGATTCCTGCAAAAGCAGTATCTGGAAGCAGTGAAATGACAGAGAAAATCATTAGGGCTCCTTCCCAGGAGTTCCTCCTCACACTTATAGCTGAGCCATAGACACATTTTTTCCTCTAATATTCATGAAATGTTAAATATATTTTTATTAACTCTAGTAATCCTTCTGTGGTTTTGGGACTATTGGCATATTAGCTATTTTTCTGATAGCAATCTTCCTGAGCATGTCCAATACTTTGCTACCACTGAAGGTCTGATTGTTTACTTCATTTTTTAATTGAACCCTTAAAAAAATTAGGTAAACTTTAACTGTTTGTTACATTATGTGTAACAGTTTTGTCATAGAAGACCTAGCAAAAAAAAGCAACAATTCTAAAATTGGCAAAAGTTGAAAGCTCTCTTTTATAAAGAAAAAAAATCAAAAGTATTCTAAAATATTTTTAACATAACGAAGTAGAAAAAATAATCTTCCAAAGCCATTCTTTTTCTTTCCACACTGCAACATAATGGTAAAACTGTCCTTCCTCTCTCCTCTCCAGTAATATTTACAGCACACTATTTAAGCCTCGTACAGGAAAAGGTGACATTTAGTTTGTCTTCCTAAAATGTATGAAATAACATATTAAAAAAAAATATTATGTCCTCATGAAACTTATACATGACTATAGGAGGGTGTCAGGCAAGATATCAAAAAAAATCACATGTGATAAAGCAACAAAATACTACTGATCAGTCCTCCTAGACTCATTCTAAGAGAATGACAGAGGGAAAACGGTCTCAAGACTAAGCAAAAAATGCTCAATTTGAGCCCCTAGGGCAGAATCTAGAAAGCTAATATATAACCTGCTCTTTCTGCAAAGAACATTGCCCATACCATCCAGTAGGTTTGGATCCTAAAAATGTGAAAAAATTTGTCTACTTTTACCTTCAGTATCTAATTTCTTTGTCACTGTTTCATTAGGGAAAAAAAAAAAAAAAAACAAACCTACTATTATTCATTATTTGGAATTGAGAGAAATATGATTAGAGTCCCTGACCTTCTGACCTTCTCATTATCAGAAGAGAAAGTCTGGAAAATACTAAAAAACCCCATGTCTTTAATCTGTGTTCCTCCCAAACAAAGAATTTATTGGGTCTGTGTACTGAGTCTGATTAGGAACTAATTTTCTTCACAAAAGCTCTTACAGTGCTGTGTTTTAGATTTGTGACTAGAGCAGTGTTACCAACACAGGAATGTTACTGTGCAGCGCTTGTATATTACTGAGGCCACCTCTGTTACTCATTTTGCCCTTCCAGTGAGTTGGCTGGATTGGACAAGAAGCTGGGAGTGGACAGTGCTGGAACAGCTGACCCCACTGGACCAAAAAGATATCCCATTATCCCATATGCATTATAGTCAGTAAGAAAAGCCTGGAGATATTTTTTCTAAAGTAGCTGTTGCTCAGAGACCACATGGGCATTGGTGGGAGGTGGAGAGTGATTGTTTTTGCATTCCTTAGTGTATTTTAAATTTTTTTTTTTTGTAACTCACAACATTTTCTTTATCATGGCCCACCAGCTTTCTCACTTTTATCTTTAAAATTCTCTATGTAAATCAAATTTCAAGATATACATACTTTTCTTTACTTTTTTTATTAGAATTTTGTTACTAATTTCATTAGTAGAGGAGAAAGATGACAGTGCAGTGAAGTTTTAAGTTTCCTTTCTTGTAATTGTCATACTTATAGACTAAGTTGCCACACATGCTTTAAGTTAGAATGCAAATCTTAATATACATGTTCCGTGCAAATAAAAGTCTTTGAGATTTATGTGAATAAAAAATGCTGCTAAAAAAGTACACATGAAGTCATCCCTCCAGTGGTCATGTAATTGTGCAGACACTGTACATTCAAAGTGTGTGCTATGATGTAACACACAACTGTGTATTCTGTAATACACTGTCAGCTGTACCTTTTCATCATAATGTTCCCAGAAGCATAGTAAGATTAACACTTTTAAACCTAATCTTCATTATCTGTTAAAAAGTGGACATAAAGGTATTAAGAACAAAAAAAAAACTCTACAATTTCTACTTTTCTAAGCTTTCATTATATTATTCTTGAACAAATAAATATTTAGTGAGTTTCTGCACTGAAAGATTGAAATATATACAATTTTGCTAAATTAAGAACAAGTAAAACAAAATTCTATGACTAAAACCAATTCTTGAAATAGATATATCTTTTAATTGGTTTTTACAACTGAAAAGAAGTAAATGGAGAAGGAAGAAGAAAATTCACATGATGAGATTGGAAACCATTCATTATACATCATCACATACTAGGCAGTGTAAATAAGCATGTAATCAAGTATAGGAGAAGAAAAAAGATGAAATTCAAAAACATCATATGAAAATAGGAAACAAGAAAGGGCAAATGAAAAGAGCAATATAGTTTGCAAAGTTCATTAAAAACTCTGCTACAAGGCAGTCTGTGATGAAGAAAGAGAAATTAAATGTGGTTAAGAGACCGCATGGCAAATTTCTCACTGTTGTGAAAGGATATTAACTTATTAGATATAATAGCTTTACTAAGCTACTTTCTTTTTTATAATTCTAATTTTCTTCCTGTATTTCTATCTTTATCAGTATAGTGCTTCAGGCCAGTAGTAACTGAAATTTTCCTGCAGTAGAACAAGAAAAACTTGCTGGCTTCCACTCTTTTTTTTCCAAAAACATCTTATCATTTATAAGGCTAAAAGTACAGGGAAAAAACATTTGTTAAATAGGTTATTTGTAATATCAATTCAGTCCTTCAACTCTAGCAGATGGCTTAAAAAATTGACGTTTTTCTGATAACAAATCACTATTTATTTTAAAGTGGATAACAAGACACTGAGTTACTGTTCGCAAAAGCAGACGCAAAATAGTGATGTCTTGAGAAATACTGTAATAACCCATTACAAATCCCCCAGATGAGGAAATACCTCTATGGCAGCCTTTAGCTTGAGTCTATTAATTTCTAAAACTACTGTAATGGCAATAACAGGATGGAAAGGAATAATCTGTTCTTTCAATATTAAACACTTATTTTAAAGACCTGTTATAAAACCATCATATCTGTATTTCACAATTCACTAGGGTTGTACTCTTTTAATCAAGGATTTAGTCCCCAAATTGTGACTAATTTTTAATTTTTTGCCTCTTATATTTGGCATCTCTACATTTTTCTTAATGGAATATATTGCCATTTTTAAGTGCATCTTGCTGATAGAAGTAGCCCGTTCAAATTTAATAAGAAATGAATAAGATTTACATTGATGTCATCTCTGACTCTCTGTCTTTTCATAATATTGGAAATGCAAATGACATTTGTTTTCAGAAACCATGTTTCAGAAAATGGCTATAGACACATAAAATTTTGGTCAATATACTTAAAGTCATACTATTTGTAAAGCAGTTAAAGTGAGTCAAACTACAGCCTTTTTCCAATGTTAGAGTGATGGATCTACTAAACATAATTTTTATACGTTTGGTTTATGTTTAACAATTGCTTAGTCAAAACATTCTATTTCTTGAAACTAGGGAACTAATAAGTGATTTTTCCATTATGTATCAAAATATATTCAAATTCCTAATAGAGGATCTAAAGGTTTTGGCAATCTCTGATTTTAAAACAAAACAAAAACCCCCAACAACAAACAAACAAACAAACAAACAAACAAAAATAAAAAATCTGAACTTTATTTATATTAACAAAACTAAAACACTCTTTATTCTACTGCCAATTTTTTAAGGATATTAACTTTCTTTATTGTAGATAACATTTATTCTTTTCATTTGACATTTTCATACACTGATTTAATTCTTCATCTATGCACTTGTTTCATCTTGATGCTATGCTACTCTTCTCTAAAATAACTTTTTTGTTTCATCTTCATGCTATGCTACTCTTCTCTAAAATGACTTTCTTATTTGACAACTCACTTTCAAACTAATCTTCTGGTCCTGCAATGTCCTGAAAAATAATTAACATTTGTTCAGTTTTAATTTCTGTGGCTCTATTTGCATTAGTAAGGAGTAAAAATATTGTATCAAATTCCTGACATTGTCAGCTAAGAGAATTGCCTTACCAGACCTTTAGCAAAGTCTAGAGCTGTTGCTTTGTGGGTTTTAATCACCTACCTTTTTGACTTTTTCTTCCTTTACTTATTTGTTACTAGGAAAAACCTCCTGCCCTCCTCCATCCCTCAGCTTTTCTGGTAGCATGTGGTGTTCTAATTGGATAAGAAATGAAGGATTATATTTGGATCTCATCTTTCAAATTTACAAAAGACAGACTAGAAAATATACAATGAATGGCAGGGAATAGCTGTGTACTTTCTCTCTGTCCAATAGATTTTTTTATCAGCAAATTCTTAGAAATAGTTGAAACCCAAAATTTTGCCAATTTAATACCAAGCAAGCTAGTATATGTTTATTTTTATCTTAATATTTTTCTTCCTAAATTCTAGTTTAAAAAACTTTTACACTCCTGAGGAAAGGTATGCCCAGTTTCAAGTCGTACTGCAGAAACAATGGTTTCTCTTTTAAATAAAGTCATTGAACTTTCTTTAACAAAATAATTCATCTCTAAAATAAGAATATTAAACTAAACAGCTCTTTATTTCTTCCAGTATCACACCACACTACAGGGAACAGGTAATCCTCTTATCTACTTGTTCTTGTCACATGAATTCTGAAAGGCAGGCAATACCTTCAAGATGTGATTGAAGAAGAATAGCAACACTGCTCACTGTTTGTACTGATTTTACTGGTATCTTCATATTTCACTGAATTTTTTTTTTCAAAGACGTTAAACAGAAATTTTGTGTAATTCATAAGTTAGGAAATTCATATTAATTATTGCTGTTGCTGTTCATATTTTTGTCATTGCTTTTGTTGTGGGTTTTTTTTTGTGGTTTGTTTGGGTTTTTTTCCCCTACAGACCTGCCAGCAGCATTGTTTTTACCCAAATTCTAACTGGTTTTGTCCCCTTTGGGAAACAAAGATCTCAAATATTTATTTTTTTAAAGATATCAAAGTAACATCTGCAGTTGCTCCTTTAAACAGGGAGAAGAGGATTATGTCTCTGGAACTTAGCTTAATTATCTACTGAATTTTTTTCTTTTTTTAGGATCCTGAAGTTATGTTTCATTAAGTGATATAATATTAGACGGATTTATGTAGAAGATGACGCAACAAAAAAATTATCTGGAAAAATCAAAACTATATTAAGCAATTTCTTACTCTTACATTTTTTCATTATTCATAAGGGAATTTATAAATATTTTTATCAGCAAATTCTTAGAAATAGTTGAAACCCAAAATTTTGCCAGTTTAAAATAGGCTTTGCATATCAGTTACAGGAAGATGTTATATAGGAAAGGGTGATAAATTACCTATTCCAAATAACAATCAAGTTATGTTCCATGATGTCTATCTCCTTCTTGGAGGTCTTGACATCACCCCAAAAGAAGCAGCAAACACTGACCACTTTGTAGTGTTCATGTTAAAATGAAAATCACTATTATTTCATGGGGTTTTGGTATTTTTTTTACTTTCTACTTTCGTGTCTACATTATTATGCAGTTGTAAAACAGCATTAGGTCCTGTTCTAATGCATCATACTGCAAAATGGTAAGATAGTCTGGCACGTTCTAAGCCATCAAGCACAGTCAGAATAAAAACTTATTCTGTGTCTTCTTAGTGTAAATAATAGAGATTCTGAAGCTGCCTGCTGTGTTACAGCAATCAGACTTCTGCTGTAATAGCTGTAAGTCTTATGGTGTATTTCTGCAAGATCTACACAGTATCCCTCTGTTTTTCCTTAATCCTTTTTCTCTGGTTCTAATTCATCTTTTAGTGGAACTGACAAAACTGTTCTTGCAGTATTGGAAGATGTATTTGGCTGTTGTGGTCCTTTGCCTACGTTTAAGAGGTTTTTTTCTGAAAGAAAAACACTGTAGAGCAATAATTCTCCTACATCTTCTCATTAAATTGTATAGCTTAAGGTCTACCTTGTCCAAAACAGTAGCAATGGTCATTGAAGTCAAGCAGCTAAAAGAGAAATGATGCACTTAATAGCTGTCACTGTCAGAAAGAAATTCCAGACAGGGGAAGAATGAAGGGAAAGAAAATTACAGAAAGGTCAGTCACTTCTTTTAAAAGAACTTTCTAGAAGAAAAAAACGAAAGTGTAAATCTACTTCCTAAAAAAGATAAAAAGTGGTTGATGTACAATGCCAAGAAGTTTTCAACATCCATTATGTGTGACCGTAAGCAAAAAAAATTTATATTTCCCTGTCTATAAGAAAGATCTGACCACATAATAAAAGAATAATCATAGAATCACAGTACTGCCAAATTTTGGAACCTCTCTAAACAGGAACAAAAAGTAAGGTTTAAAAAAGATACATTATTTATTCTGTGCAGGGTGCAAGTTTGATGTTTTCCACAAATCAAGCACACCAGGGGGTAAAAAGCAAAAGAATTCATACCCTAAAGTATGCATAAACCTGCCTATCTAGTGCATGGTTACCACCTACCTAATGCATTTAACTTGCTCAGCCTTATGTAATACTTGTTACTGTGCCCACATGGGGCTTCCTCAGGGGTCTCTGCTTGAAACTGAGAAGGGGGGATCTCCCCAGATGACTACTAGGGACCCCCAGTGTTCATTTCAAGATGCACAGAATACAAGACTGTGTGTCAATGTGATGTGATCTGCAGCTCCAGCACCACTAGGACATCCCTAGTTCGAAGGGGCCTGCAACAATCACAGAAGTCCAGCTCCCGACCCTTCACATGATAGATCCAAGAATCTCACTGTATGCCTTCAAGCACTGTCCAAATGCTTCTTGAACTCTGTCAGGGTTGGTGCTTGACCACTTCCGTGGGGAGCCTGTTCCAGTGCCCAATCGCCCTCTGGGTGAAGAACCTTTTCCTAGTGTCTAACTTAACCTACCCTAATAGAGTTTCATGCCATTCCCTTGGGTCCTGTCTCTGGTCACCAAATGGGAGATCAGTGCCTGAGCTTCTACTTCCCTTCACGAGGGAGTTGTAGACTGCAATGAGGTCTTCCCTCAGTCTCCTCTTTTCCGGGCTGAACAGAGCAAGTGACCTCAGGTGCTCCTCATATGGCTTCCCCTCAAGGCCTTTCACGATCTTTGTAGATATTCCTTGGACAATTTCAAATAGTTTTATATCTTTTTTATATTGTGACACCCAAAACTGAACACAGTACTCAAGGTGAGGCCGTACCAGTGCAGAGCAGAGCAGAACAATCCCCACTCTCAACCAGCTGGTGATGCTTTGCCAATGCCCCCCAGGACACGGTTGGCCCTCCTGGCTGCCAGGGCACTGCTGACTCATATTCAAATTACCATCAACCAGGAACCCCAAGACCCTTTCCATGGTACTGCTTTCCAGCATCTCATTCCCTAGTCGTACAAACATCCAAGGTTGTTCCATCCCAGTTACAGGATCCAGCACTTTTTCTTGTTAAATTTCATATCTTTGGTGAGTACCCAGTCCTCTAATTTGTTGAAGTATCTCTGTAGGACCTCTCTACCTTTGAGGGAGTCAACAGCTCCTTCCAATTTTGTAACATCAGCAAATTTAGTATTCTTTTGATCCTACATCCAAGTCATTTATGAAGATGTTTAAGAGCACAGGGCTTAAGATGGAGCCTTGTGGAACCCCACTAGTGACAGGTTGCCAGTCTGATGTTACCCCATTCACTATAACTCTTTGTGCCCAAGCCAGTTGCTCACTCTCCACATGATTTGTTTATCTAGCTGTTTGATGGACATTTTGTCCAGAAGGATACTGTGAGAGGCAGTATCAAAGGCTTTACTGGAATCCAAAAGATTAAATCAGTTCACTTCCCTTGATCAACTAAGTGTGTTACCTTGTCAGCAAAGGAAATCAGGTTTGACAAACAAGACTTTCTCCGCATAAGCCATACTAGCTGTGTTGTCCTTCAGATGTATTTCAATAACTCCCAGAATGATCTTCTTCAAAATTTTAACAGTCACAGAAGAATCTGGAATGCTTAGATGAAAATGCACTTTTCATATGTTTATTTCATATTTTCACATACACAATTTCAGATGTGGTATTTAGAAATGACTCAGAGCAATTCAGAGTTGTTGACTTGTGGATAGGTCAAATAATAGAAAGGTAGAAAAGAGCAGAGGTGAAGTATAGAACTGTCAGGACTCACTTGAATTCTTGAAAAAATAGTAGAGAAAATGTGAAGATGAATTATTTACAAGCATCTGAAGCTAATAAAAATATAATGCTCACTAGGTAACATGAATTTCTCAAGAAATGTGTGAAACTATTGTAATTTCTGTTGTTAAGAGGTAATAAACCTTTGGGATAAGGAAGAAGTAGTTTGTATATATCTTGAGTTCATCAGCATTTTTATAAGGAAACACAGGGAGCACTGTATCAATGAAACTATTACAGAACAACATGTAACTCACTGGAAAAAAAATACTAAAAGATGATAGTTATTCAGTATGGGAAAGAACATCACTGAAAGTGTTTTGGGTCCACTCTTCATAAATATTCCTTATCAGTGACCTAGATGATTGAATTAGGAATATTGTGGCTGAATTTGCAGATGGCACCGATCTGGGAAAGAAACAGGAAAAACTCTACAAGTGTTTTGAAAAAAAAAAAAAAAAGATTCAGCTGAGCAAAGATGCTTCCTCTTTGACAGTCATAAACAAGTATATATAAATTGGGAGCAATCAGGTAGCAATTTGCAAAAACATATCCAGAGAATTCAAACTGAATGGAATTCAGCCATGTACTGGTATTGTGGAAAAAGAAATCTATACGCTGAGATATTTGTCCAGGAGTTCTGCTTGGGTAAGAAGTTATATAGTTCCCTGCCATATGTCAAGAGTGTACCAGCAGAGTCCTGCCAATTTGACTTTCCTTGATGACTTTGACTTTCAGGCTTCATCTCAGACCTACCAGGATGTCTGGTTGTTACTGTTCTGTGGCAAACCTGGTTACCAGCAATGGACCTGCTCAGCTTTTCTCATTTGGGTGTTGTGGGACTGTATTGCTTATCAGTGAGGTTTTGCCCTATTCTGCCTTGCTGTCATATTACCTATGTGAATAATAAAAGTTCATTAAATTTATTAAATTAAACCTATCTGAACACAGTACTTTATAATATGGCATTTAGACTCTACATACAGAGTCGACACAGGGCATGACTGGAATGTGTGTTGCTAACCATTAGCTATTTCACAAAAGCTATTAATATTTATTGCTCTAAAAGATTTGTGCCTCTGTATGGAGCTGTAAGTATTCAGATTTGATCATGACACACTGATAAAAATTGTTATCCATAATGCTGCAGGTCACTGTTGAATGAAAATTATTGTCTGAAAAGCACTGGTGTTCAGTAACTAGTGACGAAACTGTTAGAGAACAGCTTGTTACCATTAAAGAACTCAGTTTAATCTTAAAATTTGTTACTCTCTAAATATGTCAGACAATTTACATTTGGGTACACAGGGTGATTCTATGATGGACTGCACTCATACAATGGAAATAACAACGGCCTTTGATTCTCCTGTGTTGGAACATTAACTGAAACATGTGTAGGTAAAAATGAATCTCCAGGGTTGACCAGCCCTTGCAAATATATCAGTGAAGAGAAATTAATGTGCCTGTGCCAAGGCGCAGAGGTGACTACGACAAATTATCCAACAGTAATTGCTTAGTAAAAGCTTAGAAAAGCACCAGAAAAGGATGTAGATTTAGGCTTAAAAAGGGCATGCTTTTGGTTCTGCAAGGTCTGCCTGTGAGGTCTATCCACTGGGGACTATATGAATCACAACTGATCTCAGAGTAAATCCATCAGTAGCCTAGATGAAATCACCCTTTGTTGCCTGTGTCAGGTGCATCAGCTTGCCATCACTGTCACATTAGTTTTTACAGTAAACAATTTAATGTGTCTGAGGCAGAACTTCTGGAGTATCAAGGATATTTTAAAATGTATACATATTTGTTGATACCAAACTGAGTAAATGGTAAGAAAGTGGACTGACTGCTATTTAAGATCCCTCTCCAGACTCAATTGAGCTTAAATGATTTATACTAGTTTTTGCTGAAAAAATATGTTTGCAGTCCTCCTATCAGAAAATCATAATATAAAATTCAAAGTGAGTTGTAATGATTACTTTTCAGCTTCCAGTAGAGTTTTTTAAGAAATATCCAGGGAAACGTTATTTCATCAGGAAATGCTGACATGATGGGATAGAAACTGACTTTTGGCCTAGAAGCTTTATTTTTTTCACTTATCATTCAGTTGAGGAAACTTTGTAAAATATTTAAAACTCTTGAAATTCTTCAGTTAAAACCTAAATGACAGCAAATTGAATTCCAAAGCTTTATAAATGATTTTGCCTTACATTATTTATTTAAAAACTGAAATATGTTGGAAATAAGCTGATGTACAAATATCCTAAATACTCGTGATAGTACATTCTTACAACATCTATAAGTTTCTTATAAATTATGTGTATATAAACACAAGTTGTGAGTTGTTTCCAAGCTGGACTGAGAAATAAACAGTATGCAAGAAGGATACAACAGAGAAAATTGCATGTTCCTCTGGATTTCCTATAGTTGTGTCTGGTTGCTTCAATACAGCAATCATATCTATTTAATAGAGGAGGTGATCACTATAAAATACTTTCCTGTTGTATTGTCTGAGGCAAGAGCATTATTTGTTTTCCCTGCCTTTCATGGTGTGCTGGGTTGACCCTAGCCGGATGCCAGGTACACATCAAAGCCACTCTATTACTCCCCTCCTCAAATGGACAGCTGAGAGAAAGTATAAGGAAAGGCTCATGAGGACTCATAAGGACTAGGAGAGATCAGTTACAACTTATTGTCACTGTCAAAACAGACTCAACTTGGGCAATTAACTGAATTTATTACTAATCAAAATCAGAGCAGGACAACGAGAAGAAAAACAAAATCTTAAAAACACCTCCCCCCCATCCCTATCTTATAGGGAATGAGGATTACAGTCAGTTCATCACAAGCTGTTTCTGCTGCTGCTCAGGGAGAGGTCTCCTTCCCCTGCTCAAGTCAGGATCAAAAGTCCTACCAGGAAAAGCTGCCCCAATGTGGGCATCTCTCTCCATAGGTCCAAAGGTCCCTGCCAGAAGCCTCCTCCAGCATGGACCTCACACAGGTTCACAACCTTCACTTGGGCATCCACCTGCTCTGGTGTGAGCAAACTCACAGGCTGCAGGTGGATCTCTGCACCCATGCTGACTTTCATGGGCTTCAGGGAAGCAGAGCTGCTTCACCATGGTCTTCACCACAGGCTGTAAGGGAATCTCAGCTGCAGTGCCTGGAGCACCTCTTCACTGACCTTGGGGTCAGCAAAACTGTTCTTCTCCCATATTCTCACTCCTCTGAGCACCATTACATCTGCACAATAACTTTTTTTCCTCTTGAATATTATCACAGAGGCGTTACTGCCACCTCTGACTGGCTCAGCATTGCCCAGTGGTGGGTGTGTCCTGGAGCTGGCTGGCACTGGCTCTGTTGGACGTTTCTTGCAGAAGCCACCCCTGTAGCTCCCCTGCTACCAAAACCTGGCCATACAAAACCAATACCCATGCAAAGGTGATAATTTTTTATTTTATGCTGTTAATGGTTCCACTTTTTTTACAATTTTTATATTTTGTATAATTTTTGCAACAACAATTTTTATATTTGAAATTCTAGAGGACCCGAGGAAAAGTAGGATTTCATTCTGATAGGTGCTGAATAACAAAAACAATAGTAATCAGTTTATTCCAAAAGTTAAATTAATAAAATAGCTTGTATGTAACTATTATCACACCCAGTACAAATAAGGAGAGATAAGCAACCCATTAGTATGTATGAATCTTAATGATAATGAATTAAATTCTGGCATTTCTTTCTTTCACTCTTTTTAAGCTTCTCCCAGATGTAATTTTAACAGGAACTATATAACTTTTTTCCCAGAAGTCGTATTTGTTCAATAAGAGTGAATGAATGCACATCAAATCCTGCTGGATCTGACAATAACCCTTAATGTGAGGATTCAGTTAATAGCTTCAGATGTACCTGCCATCCAGAATACAAGGAGCCATGTAGTGAAACTGCCATAAATCACTGTGTGGCTGGACTATGTCAGAATGGATCACAATGCAATGATCTCCCTAGAGAGCTTGTGTCACAATCTGACTAGTAAAAACCACTTTTGTCATGAGTCATTTGGATTTGTCAGAAAGAAATATTTCAAGAATGTAAATGGGGTATTTCTGAAAAAAAAAATTAAAAAATTAGATTGCTGCTAAATTTCCGTTATCTAAATTTATTAATTAAATGGATATCTGTAGCAGAAAAATATATCTACACTTGTTACTTTCTTTTTATAAGAAATAATGCATTCCTAAATTCTGCAGCTGAATCGGTTTTGATGAGAAACTTTATTAAAACCAGATGTTAAATATCAAAATTGAGTCATGGACCCACCACCCTTAATTCTTGAATTTAGTATAGTAACTTTAGGTATATTGTCCAAGCTGCAATACTTTGATAATTAATTCAAATCACAGAAATAAAAGCATACATAGGTTAAGAACTTTTTTATGAGTATTCATTTTTATTTTGTCAAAGGAAAAAACATGTTGGCTTTTCTATATTCATTATCTCTACTTAGATGAGAGTCACATAACCACATGCAACAGCTATACATATCTATCTGTGTATAGCTATAACCATCATTGATCAATGTTTCCATTTTACTATTTTATCATAAATTTTTATGTTAGTTTTATGTAGTACTTCAGTAAGCAGATGTTAACAGCTATTTGCAAAGGCAAAAATGAAAGAGACTTAAATTTTTAATAGCAGTCAACAGGGAGGAAAACTTCAGCTGTATGAGAATGTTACACAGCTGATGTTTGGGGTGGAGTTGAAACATAGCTTGAAGACACCTTTCTGCATCCTCTGATTTAGAAAGCAAAGTGACTGCATATGTAGGGCAATTTTAATATGTATTGTCTTGTATTTATGTCTCAAAGGGTTGTTCTACAAGGCAGAATTTCTTAAGTGCAGCATGTTCCAGCAACCTACCCTGATGGTCAGGAGTTTCTGTCTTACTTCTTGTAACAAGATGTTCAAAAATTAAAAAATATTCCAGATCAGAAGCTCTTCAGTCATGCCTTAAGAACATAATTTATATTTCCTTTAATTTGAGGACTATGCTAAACTAGGTCCAAGCAGGACTGAATTTTTAAAATTTCATAATATTTTTTTTTCTGAATTTGCACTTAATGAATGTTATTAAAACAAGATTGTATTTGGTTCTTAAAGCTATCACATTATACTGTAGGAATACATCTTTGACCAAAGACTCTTTTTCTCCTTCTTGTCTAAAACACTGACGAATACAAAGTCAGATATGGGGTAACTCTATGGCACAATAAAATCTGTTCTGGCAATGCCTATGCTACTGAAACGTGATATTACTTTATAAATATTTTTTAAAATTAAATGTGAAGTTCAGATCTTCAGCCAGACTTGGTATCTAAGTTTGTAAGACGTTGCAATTAACGATATTTAGCTCGCTGAACTAAATCTCTGGTTTAAGTCTCTAGAGGCTTTTCATGCTGTAGTTGTTAAATTATAATAAACTGATCCAGTCTATTTTGACATTTGTTGTACAAAAAATATTTAGAAAATTTTTAAGTACTCAGTTAGTAGGAGACTAGAAAATTATACTTATTATACTTTTAACTCGCTGAGGGTTTATGACCAAAGTTGCAAGTTAAATGTCCAAAATTTGAAATTCAGAATTGGATACTGGCTCCACACACATGGATTGATTTTTCAATTGTTTTATATTAATTAATTATTTTAATTTGGTTTGATTTTTTTTCAAGTGAAAAAAATATATACTTGCAATTTTTTATTGTGTATGTTCAAAAATGAAGATGCTGGTATCAATGAAAATTATGATTTTTCTTGCTGGATGATGGTTTCAGAAACTATATCACAACAAATGTACCTAAAGTGTAAAATGTAGTTTAATGTTTTATCTTTGAAATTTGTTTTTAAGTTTTGTGCATATGTACACCTCAATAAGAAACACAGATGCTTAATTTTCACAAGATTAGGTATCTTATTAACTACAAGTTAACTGGCTCAAAAAATCAAGTCCAATATGCTGTCAAACATGTCTGTTCTTGTAATATCTGTTTTATAAGAGAATGTATTGGGACAATTTCTTTTTTTTATCAGTTTAGAAACATAGGATCTTTTCTTAGTGTGGTGACAGAACACCATACTAAAAATGAGAAGGCTTTTATCAACAGTGTTCTCACTGATGTATCAATAAAAATAGAAATTTTGTGTAAAACCACTTGAAGAATTTGACATTCTATCTAATTCTCTTGAAGAGCCATTGTGTCTTGAATATATTTTATTACTGTTGCAAGAACAGCTTTACCATTGGCTTTGTTATTATCATTATGACTTTGTTCCATTTAGAATTGCTTTGTAAGTGAAACTGCAACTTTCAAAGAAACTGGAATAGTTTACCCTATAGTAAATATGATTTTGAAACATAAGAAGAGAAAATTACATGGTAAATTGGTCTATCACTTGTCTGTTTTTCCAGACTAAATGTGGTAGTAAATTTCTTCTGTTGTCTGTTACTCTGTTTTTCCTCAGGTTTTACTGGTCAATTCTGTGAAGTAGATGTTGTTGCCTGCCTATCACAGCCATGTGGAGCCTCCAGCATCTGTAAAGACACATTGGATGGCTATCTTTGTTTCTGTGCACCTGGCTTTATAGGTGGGTTCAAAGTGGTGTTGTTTAACAAGTTTAAGTCAGTTAAGTCTCCTAAACCAGAGAAAATAAAGTTATTCAAAAGTAGCAATAGACATAATTTAGCAGTGTGCCTCTGATTCAGGCAGAAAAAACTTTTATTCCCTGACACACAAAAGTACTTGGCTGTGTAAGAGTATTCAGCTGTAAAAAATACTGACTACAAGGGACTATTTCCACTCCAGTAATTATTTTTACTATTTTAGACATGGCGTCTGTCTTACACTGATGTGATTTGAACTCTCAGCCATATGCAAGTTGGCCTTAATTTATATGCTTTGTGCTCTCTGTAATAAAAAGTCTGCAGTAAAAAGGGCCTCAACTGCCAAATATACATGCAAGATCCTGGGCAGGTTTAACTACACATGCTTAAATATACATTGCGTGTGATTGTCATTAATCTGACTAGATTAAAATTAGTTTGGCTATGTCAGCATACTATCATGTAAAAAAAAAAAAAATCTTTCTACTTACAGAGACATATATTTTTGATAAGCTATATGATGAAATTATCAAGGGCAGTAGGAATTCCCTGAGTGGCAGATCAGCCCTGCAACCCAGATCCATCCTGTCTAACTCCAGGGACTTGGACAGGTCTCCTAAAACAGGAGTAAGATGACATTACAATCTCTCTGAATAGTCAAGAAGGACACAGACAACCAGAGGAATTCAGATCTTTAGTAGACTCCATATGTCTTAACTTTTTGCTCTACATCCTAATGTAGGCATCCATTTAGGTGAAATAATCTGTGATTTAAGAGCTGTACTATTTGTGTCTTTAACGTAATGAAATGTTGTAGCCTGTTTCTATGGTTGGTTTATTATTATCATTATATATAAAGTAAAATTGTATGCTGTTACTTGTGATAATTCTTTGTGAGATCCTATTTTATTGAAATGTTCATTTAAACTTTTATACTTCTACCTAAATAAGAGTAGATTAGTATTTTTATTTTATACTTTTTCTGTGTCAAATAAAACCTTCAAAGCCCTTCTGAAGCAGTCAGAAGGTTTCTACCTATCCTTTAGGCATAAGTAATAATAAATTTGACATCATTATTAGCTGTGTGGATAATTCATATGCAAAACGCAAATACTTTCTGAGCTTCTTTCTACGTTAAAGACCAGACAAAATATTAGATACAACATTTACAGCTAGAAATCAGCATCTACATTTTTTCTTTCGTATATTTAGAAACACATGTCAATATCTAACTTGCTAAATATTAATATAATAAAAAATGAAAATATGTGTCCCTAATGAAAATCTTTTCCAACACTACCCCCAGAGATCTTCATAACAAACCCATAAATGAATAAATCAATGACGAAATAATATTAGAGAAAATACTGATATTTTGATATTTGGACTTAGATACCATATTTAACCCTACTGTGATATTTTAGGAAAACTCAAGACTTTATTGCCCTTAAAATATGAAAATATGCAAATTTTGGACTACATTTATAAATTAATCTTTAAAAATCTCATCAGATCGTTGTTGAACATTATGTTATATATATACATTCTATTTTTCCTTTAATCACCAAGAAATTAATTCCCCGAAGACAATTTATGGCTTATTGGTAAAAGTTCTCTAACCTCAGTTATTTTGTTGTTGCTGCTTGCACTGGTGACTCACCAGTGATGTGTTCCTACTGAAGTGAAACCTTCACTTTTTTCCAGGTCATAACTGCGAGATTGAAGTGGATGAGTGCCTTAGTGGCCCTTGTCACAATGGAGCTACTTGTGTTGATCATCTGAATGCCTTCAGTTGCATCTGTAAGGAGGGATTTGAAGGTATTAAAAAATCCATAGAACTATAACTTAATAAATCTACTTTGAGTTTTACACCAATTTTTTAACATATTGGACGAGATCCATATATGCTTATATGGGTGTCATCTGAAGTTATAAACGTGTCAGTTAGGGAAACTGCATCTTGACTAAATTATCTATTTAGTTTTCATGACAGACTGGATCTGAGTGTTTGCTGCTGACTAGTGGCTCAGCTGTTGAAAACAGATTAGTGGGGTTCAGTGAAATTTTGCAAATAGGAGATACTATTTTCTGCAAGCTTTTTAAACATTTGACAGGTTTAATATAATAGAATTGAGAAAAAAAAGCAATGTGTGGTAAAAGTTTTTGTTTTGGCATATTTTTACAGTTCATATGAAAAATTTTATCACTTTGATATGTGGATGCATTAATATCTGCAGCTATTTTTAGCTTTAGGCTATGATTAGGAATTTAAAGTGTATCCATTTTCCTTTTAGAGCACCTTTTTTAAATATTATGGATTTTTAATCATAATCCATAATTTTCTTTTTAATCATAATTTTTAATCATAATCCATAATGTATTTTTAATCCATAATTCAAATGTCATGCGCCAAACATTACATTTCTACTACTGGTTGTATTAAAAAAAAATATCACTTGAATTTTTGCTTCTTAAAATTGTTTTAACTCCCAAACCTTGCAATTGAAGTAACTTTTCACTTATTCTTCGAATGATAAAAAATTAAGTTCAATGAGAAATATTAGCAATTAAGTATTTTTACACTTGAGTAGCTATGTGGGGGTTTTAGCTATAATCTAGATTGGAATAAATGGTCTTCTTGTCTATAACAGATTTCTTTTTCAGTTTTCTGTGAGTGCATCGGTTGCCTTATCATGAACACAAGAAATATTTCCTCTCATGTCACTGTAGTGCAGTGTATTATATTCAGTGTAATTTGTTTTCTGCTCTTCTATATTCATATAATAGAAAAAATTGTCTTTAAATCTTAGGAATCTATTTGATGACGATACATTTATTATTTCTGAAAAATTAGTGAACAACTTAAATGTTTAGAAGATGAACATCTGTCTTAGATGCCCAAATAAGAATATAAAAAGGGTATCAAACACATCCTCATATGTGACAATATTCAGTTGAAATAAATGTTAATCTTTTAACTAAATGTGCTATGGAGTAACTTCTCTCCCCTTTGCCTAATTGTGTATTTATAGGGACAACTTGTGAAGCAAACATAAATGAATGTCACTCTTCTCCATGTCTTCATAATGCATCATGTGCAGACCTTATTGGTGGCTATGAATGCATCTGTCTACCTGGTTTTACTGGTGAGTTGTTTTCGTGGTGAACCTTGTTTTCCACAGCGGGGTAGCCCTCAAAGAATCCATTAAGACATTATTGACTATAATTTGCTTGTGTATTATTCTCATTTCTCTTTATCTGCCCTGGTGTAATGTTTCATTTCCATTCTAACAAACTGGAACTTTGACTGCATCTGTAAACTACATAGCACAAGATAAATTAGTCCACATTTAAAAAGCCCGTCAAAGCTTACAGACAGAGGAAAGATTAGTTACCATTTAGCGACTCAGAAATAAGCTGTTAGGTATTTGTGGTGATAAAGGCTAAATGGATGCTGATATTAGCAGTGTGGCTCTTTATTTGGCTGATGTATGTTAGTTTCTCTTCACAAGTTGCTTGAGATTTTTGTGGCGCAAATAAATTAGAATTGGCACCTGATTGTCTTAGTAAGTGTTCAAATCTTTCATCTTTTCAAAGGTGCAAGATGTGAAACAGATATAGATGAGTGTGCTTCATTTCCCTGCAAGAATGGAGCCACCTGCATTGACCAACCTGGTAATTATTTCTGCCAATGTGTGGCTCCGTTTAAAGGTAATGAACACCAAGGGAGAGGGGAAAGCAAACATAATTACCTTTAGAAAGCATTTCTGTCAATTGTCTGAACTCATTTCATTCTTCCTACAGCATTATTAGTCCTTCATTTTCTTGAGCAAAGCTTTTAAGGTGACCAGCCAAATATGCCTTAGGTTGCAAGTAAGGTGAAGAAACATTGTTTATACATCTACTAGGTGTGTTTGTTTATTAATCAAAACTGATAATTTAAAATAAGTTTATTAACAGAATAAGATTGCTACAAAATGAGAGCTAAATGTCTATTAGACTGTCATCACAAAGATTTGTTTCTTCTTTACATTTTTCTCTCTAATTTTTTTGGTCATACTATTCTTTGGATTATTTTTTTCATTTTTAGAAAGTAATTTATAGCTCTCTTGGAATCCAGAAACTGTGTGTGATTTTTTTTTTATTATTATTTTTAAGGTAATACATTTAAATTACAAGGTTTATTGTCATCTTTTTCATAGAAATTTTGGGATTAAATTTTAAATACTCACTGCTAAAATAATATAAAAAAACAAAATGTGTGGTGTTCTTGAGCAAATCTACTTCAAGTGATAATGTCAATTAAAAGCACCTATTGATTTATAAATGAAATGTAAACACATTTTTCCTTTGCAGTTCAGTACAATGAAACATACTTAAAGTTGCAGAACAATCATTAAAAGGCAATTTTCTTGGTATCTTGAGACAGGAGAACTTTTCCCTTTTAGGGAAGATGCTTGAATAATATTTATTATTAGTGAGCTAGTGAACAAACACTCATGTTTGCTCTTTTTATTTTAATTAATGGCCAGAATTTACTTTGTCATTTTATTGGTTTAATTTATATTCTACTGAATAAAATCTAGTACAATAACAAGTAAATGACTACTGCAGGATCAGAATTTCCTCTGCACAGGAAGATGTGAAATCATTTTCAGTGCCTGGTTAGAAATACTGGTCTCTTAAATACTTATTACAAAAGGAGCCATATTTCTAGAAGATTTGTTATTCTTTTAGATATTTAAGTGAGTAATTAAAAATTTAGAAAGTCAAGATTTCTGTAGCCAACCTTCAAGAAGCTAGCAGGCACCCTCAGTTTGCAGATGACACCAAGTTGGGTGGAAGTGTTGATCTTCTGGAGGGTAGGAGGGCTCTGCAGAGGGACCTGGACTCGCTGGATCCATGGGCCAAGGCTAATGGTATGTGGTTCAATAAGGCCAAGTGCCAGGTCCTGCACTTGAGTCCCAACAACCCCCTGCAGCGCTACAGGCTGGGCAAAGAGGGGCTGGAGAGCAGCCAGGCAGAAAGGAACCTGGGGGTTCTGGTCAGCAGCCAGCTGAACATGAGCCAGCAGTGTGCCCAGGTGGCCAAGAAGGCCAATGACATCCTGGCCAATATGAAATAGCATGGTGAGCAGGACTAGGGAAGTGATTGTCCCCCGTACTCAGCACTGGTGAGGTCACATGTTGAGTACTGAGTCCAGTTCTAGGCCCCTCACTGCAAGAAAAACATTGAGGTGCTGAAGCATGTCAAGAGAAAGGTAGTGGAGCTGGGGAAGGTTCTGGAGAGTAAGTCATGTGAGGAATGGCTGAGGGAGTTGGGATTTTTTAGCCAGTAGAAAAGGAGGCTCAGGGATGACCTTACTGTCTACGACTACCTGAAAGGAGGTTGTAAAAAGATGAGGGTCAGCCTCTTTCTCTCAGGCAACTAGTGACAGGACAAGAGGAAATGGCCTCAAGCTGTGCCAGGGGATGTTCAGGTTGGACAAGAGGGAGAATTTCTTCACTGAAAGGGTAGTTAAATATTGGATTGGGCTGTCCAGGGAAGCAGTGGAGTTGCCCTCCCTGGAGGTGTTGAAGAAATGACTGGTCTTAGTGCTATGGTTTAGTTGACAAGATGGTGATTGTTCAAAGGTTGGTCTCAATGATCTTGGAGGTCTTTTCCAACCTAAATGATTCTATGATTATGTTCCATTCTATGATAATAGTCTTGGTACAGGATGTCTGAGTCTGTTCACTTGTTTATAGCTCTACACAACACCTTCCAACATCAAATTCTCATACGGATGTTACCTAGATTTATGTTGGTATAAATGAAAATAGATTTAGAGTCATATGAAAACTCTACCTCAGTATCCCACCATGTGTTTATTCAGTATTAAACTGCTGTAAATGTAGTCTTTAAGAGATTCACAGTAAGTCAATATAATGGTTAGTTAAACTATGTTTTCTAATTGTGTGGATATATTCAGGTTACTGTAATGAATAGCTTTGTGTGCACTAATTACAGATCACAGAATTACTTTGTTAAGAAAGTACATATATAATGTTGTTGGAAGAAGTTATGTAGGAACACCTGCTGTACTTTGGAGTATTTTCACAGATTTTTTCGCTTGCAATATTCTCAGTGGAAAAACATAAATGCTATATTATGAATGCTGTCATTTACTTGGAAAGCAATCTGAAGTTGTATTGCCATAATATATTGCAATGATTTGATCATCTGATCACAAAATATGACTTGAAGGGCATGCTTAACTCCTAGGAATGTGTAATATGTTAGGAACATTTACCAGTTGATCAGGAAGTGTAGAACAGACCTCTATTATACTGAATGGAGAAATAATGAATACAGAGCATGATTTGGACATTCAGGTACATTCATACAAAAGGTAGTCTGTCAGATTGAGCTAGAAATTGATTCTATGTGTAGAAACTTTTTTTATGTGTTTATCTTGCTTTCTTCTTTATTTTCTTGACTATTCTCATTTGTTTATTTTGACAAGGAGACTATGGATGATTATGACCAGGAAGTTTTGATTTTTCTATTTTTCTTTTTTTTTCCCCTTGATTTCCTCTTTTTTTTAAAAGGGAAAATAAAATTTTTACTTTCTTCACCTTTCAAGTCTATTGAGAGCTAAATTATAGCTGCTACTTGGTTTTATATGCTGGAAATTTTTTGATATCGTGATTGTTTACTTTTTTATTTTAATAAATTTTAACAAACTTTTATGTTACTCCTATATAAATATGAAAAGTCATAGAAATTTAATAAAATATTACTTTGTACTCATAGTTTCTTGTATTTTTCTTGGGAGGTGGGGTGAGTTTGTTTAATAGTTTCTTTTAAAGCATGGATTTGTCTACTTTGACAAAATGCTTTCACTCATTCCATTGGCTTTCACAGAATACTGGAAGATATCCAAGGCTTTTAAGAAAAATGATGCTTGGGCAGTGGTATATTTTTTTCTTCAAATGCCCACAGTCCAGTCTGTGCAAATTAACTCTGCAAGTCTGATATGTGAATGAGGATTTACTTTTCTTGTGGGCACAAAACTTTTTTTAGAAAATCCAATTTCCGTGGTAAAGTTAATGCATGGAGAGCACTGGAGAAGTATATCTTCTGATGCTGCTGGTGTAACACAGTGACAAAATTAATGCATTCCTCTCCATTAGTGTTCCCCTGAGAGAAGATTTCCCCACAGCTACTTTAAATCACTGATCTTTCTATATATTCTAGTATTTCATTGGAATTTTTGCCACTGAAATTGTTACCTTTGACTTTCCTCAAAAGTTTAGATGAACAGCTTGAGTGTAGCAACAGTCCATCTAGGCATAATTCAGATATTAAATAACATCCTTGACAGCTTCTAATAATTTTCTAATTACTAAATATGATTACTGAAGTATTTTCATCCTATTTCCTTTAAGGTCCTTGTCCTGTGGAGGAGAAAATTGATTTTCTGTTTTCTAAAATCATTGATTTTTACCTGTAGTCCCAATAAGATATAAAAAAAGAATTTCAAAGTCCATATACTTTTACACTTACTTTTATATTTTTGACCTTGTTTTGGAAAAGCTCAAGATTTGATTAACGAAAGAAAATCTCTACTAGATTATGTTCTTAAGCTGGTTACAGGATGAGATTCCTATGTAAACCCACACAGAAATCCTAGAATTTACTAAGCCTCACTGAGCCTGTGACTAAGGTTAAATGGAAAAAAAAAAAAATCCATATTTGTATAATATTCTTTTATCATTTATAATTATTATCAATACTTGAAGTACTGTATATGTTTGGGAACATGTTCTAATTAATCAAACATGACAGTCCAGTTATAAAAGTCCAGTTCTCTGTTTCTGTCTGCTTTCACCAAAGTTCTGCCACTAACTTTTGTGGTACAAATCATTATTACACCTTACACAAAATCTGAAATGCAACTTGCCATGCTGCTTCTTACACGTACTGCAGTATAATGTTCTTTATATACAGGATTTAACCTCAGTGTATTTCTAGTATAGTTGCTTCTGCTCGGTTGTAAAATTTGCAGGTTGTACTTGCAAATATTCTACTCTTTTTAGAAATGTCTCCCTCTTCTACCTGTTTTCTGTCATAACAGAGGTACAACAAGTATAGTCATGTATATCAAACACTATCAGTTGATATTCTGAAGTAAAGTTCAGAAACCAAGAAGGTATCATCTATTTCATTCCCTACGGACAAAATAACAGTTGGAACTGGTTGGAGGAAGGAAGATAAATTTGATTTGGGTGAAGACAAATCAAGATTTTAATATTATTAATATTATGAGTTTGATTATCAACTGCTCTCTACAACTACCTGAAAGGAGGTTGTACCCAGGTAGGGGTTGGTCTCTTTTCCCAGACAGCTATCATTAAGACAAGAGGGCATGGTCTCAAGCTCTGCCAAGGGAGCTTTAGATGAGATATTATGAAAAAATTCTTTATAGAGAGGGTAATCAGGCATTGGAGTGGGCTGCCCAGGGAGGTGGTAGATTCTCCATCCCTGGATGTATTTAAGATGAGACCAGATGTGGCACTGAGTGCCATAGTCTAGTAACTGTGGCGGTGTTGGATTAAGGGTTGGATTTGATCTCAGAGGTCCTTTCCAACCCATCTGATTCTATGATTCTATGATTCCATTATAGTATCTTAGCTGGGCAATTATTAAGATAACTTTTCTATTAATATATTGATTCTACAATTGTAGCCTTTCTATAATGGAATCACAGTTAATACAGAGTTGACAGTAAGTGCTTCAGCAGAGAGCAGAATGTGTAAGAAACATATGATAAGGCTGTATCTCATTTAAAGGTCCTAAAGCTTTATGGAAGGTAAATGAAAACTCTAATGGCTCTATCAGGAAATAGTGTCTTGTTCCATTAAAAATTCAAACGCATTCAAGAGCACTGCAATTAGCAAATATCTATATTTATATCCATGCTGTTTGTATTGGTGGTTTTGTTGTTTTGTTAGGACATTAAGGCATATTCAAATATTCCTCTAACAGTCAGGTATGTAATAATAAATGCGACCTTACTGTTCACAGCTTCGAAGTGTCAACATTTTTGTGTATCCCACAGCCACATCAATGAAGTTAGTCACAACTATTAGACATCAGTCCTTGCTGAGAGTGTAGCAAAGTGAGTATGTCCCTGTGCCATGCATGCTGCTTTTCAGCACTCTTAGCATGCAAAAGATGAATGATCCCACAGCAATTCCTAGATCAGCTCATTTTTATGGAAGATAAAGAGGGACTAATAAGGCTGCTTTATTCTCCTTTATTACTGTTGATAGCTAACGACAAATCTTGCGCTACCACACCAGAACAGTAATTTTTCCCCATTTTCTACACTGGTATTTAAGGCAAAGACAAAACTAACTCAGAAAATTTCTGTGGCCCATGGACTGAGCCAGTATTCTGCTATTCCCAAAGAAAGTTCAGGAAGAAAGTATCAAAATGCTCATTTCAGTTAGAGACTGTGTATTTAATACGTAGTAATCCTGTAAGAGTTGACGTTTGTTTTTATCTTATAAAAAAAAAAAAAAAAGGAAAAAAACCCAGCTATTTAGGAACTTGTTTTTAATAAATGAAGCAAAGACTTTTATCATTTGATCCAAATTCTTACATGACTTGTTTAAAAAAATGCACTGCATGTGTTTGGTCTACATATTGCTAATAGGTATGACCTTTTTAATCAAATATATGTAATTGTAGAGGAAAATCGAAATTCAGTTCTGAGAAAATGTCTACTTATTTGTGGCAGCCTTAATGACACGTGTCTCCAAATGTGTTCCATTTAAGATTAAAGCAAAAATGGTAATTGACCATTAAACATGTTGCAAAAAAAAAGTAAACTAGTAAGAAAGGCAACTCAGCAGAAAAAAAAATGCTTAAGTCTGTTGAAAAACAAAAGTGATAATGGAGTTTTCAGCACAGGACATTCTATTATGGGAACAGCTAATTACAAAACAGATAATAAGTAAGAAATGTAAGTGCTCATGAAGGCAAAACCACTAGAATAGAGATAATGGAGCTATTACTTCTGCAGTGCTCATAGACCAAACCTCAGTCATTCCTATGCCAAGACCCATGCAAAAAGGCTGGTTTACAAGACCTGTGGCTCTTTGTAGCATATCTCTGTGTTAGACCATAAAACAGTATTTCTTGTTCAACATCAGGTTCTGTCTGTTTTTTCCACTCTCTTGACAATGAACAGTCAAATAAAATTTTATTTAGGGGGAAAATTAAACCAAGTGCATTGATATATGAAGGGCACTCTGCATCACGCAGGAGCTTTTTGAGTCAAGAGAAGCAGAGCGGCTATGTTTGTGGTATATTACTTAGAAAGCATGAATATCTTTGGAATTAGAATCACAGAATCATAGAATTAACTGGGTTGGAAGAGACCTCTGAGATCATCAGATCCAACCCTTGATCCAGCCTCACTGTGATTACTAGATCATGGCACTCAGTGCCATATCCAGCCTCATCTTAAAAATCTCCAGGGACTGTGAATCCACCACCTCTCTGGGCAGGCCATTCCAATGCCTGATCCCTCTCTCTGTAAAGAACTTCTTTCTAATATCCAACCCAAACCTCCCCTGACAGAGCTTAAGCCCGTGCCCTCTTGTCCTATTGCTGATTGCCTGGGGGAAGAGACCGACCCCCACCTGGCTACAACCTCCTCTCAGGGAGTTGTAGAGAGTGATGAGGTCACCCCTGAGCCTCCTCTTCTCCAGACTAAACAACCCTTGTTCCCTCAGCCTCTCCTCATAGGACTTGTGCTCTAGTCCCTTCACCAGCCTGGTTGCTCTTCTCTGGACCTGCTCCAGCACCTCAATGTCTTTCTTGAACTGAGGGGCCCAGAACTGGACACAGCACTCCAGGTATGGCCTCACCAGTGCTGAGTACAGGGGAAGGATCACTTCCCTGCATCCACTGTTCTTGATGCAGACCAGGATGCCATTGGCCTTCTTGGCCACCTGGGCACACTGCTGGCTCATGATCAACGTCCTGTCAATCAGCACCCCCAGGTTCCTTTCTGCCTGGCTGCTCTCCAGCCACTCTGTGCCCAGCCTGTAGCGCTGCAGGGGGTTGTTGTGGCCAAAGTGCAGGACCCGGCACTTGGCCTTCTTGAACTTCATCCTGTTGGAATCAGCCCAACTCTCCAGTCTATCCAGGTCCCTCTGCAGAGCCCTCCTGCCTTCCAGCAGGTTGACACTCCCTCCCAACTTTGTGTCGTCTGCAAATTTGCTAATGATGGACTCAATCCCCTCATCTAAGTCATTGATAAAGATGTTAAAAAGGACTGGGCCCAACACTGATCCCTGGGGGACACCACTGGTGACCGACTGCCAGCTGGATGCATCCCCGTTCACCAACCCTCTCTGGGCTCAGCCCTCCAGCCAGTTCTTAACCCCTAAAGAAGGATATGCAATGCCTAAATGGGAATCAATATAAGCTAGGACTGGCTGTTGATGCACATAAGAAGTCGCTGCAGGACTTTGACAATTTTCTCTGATATTTCTATTGGGTTTTGTATTGTTTCTAAAAGTGGCCATCTAGATGCATACAGTCAGCTGCTTCTGTCTCCAAAATTAAACAATTCAGAGAGCAAGCCTTTTTCCTAGTCATTTCTAGACACTCTTGGGTATGTTAGATATCCACAAGGGCCTGGCAGATATGACAAGATCTGTAGGAGACCCATGGCCTTCCAGAACAGCACAGAAAACTCAAAGGTATCTCTAAAAGCCCTGTTTATTTATCTCTGTCCACATAAATTCAGTGAGGTATGTGCTGTAGTTTCAACTCTGTTTTTAGTTTGCACTTTGGGATATATCTTGATTCACAAGGAAAAATTTCTAAGCCTTTACAGCCATGATTACTCTGGGAATACTGCATGTGTAAATCCAGTCATCTATATCTGCTAAGGGGTTTGAATTTCATCCATCATTCTGTGAGAATGGTGTACAAGATCTCTATTGCAGAGAGCAGATATAAGTTATGTGGGTGATACAAGTTATATTCATTGAAAATAAAAATCTGTGTCTTAGCTTTCCAGAAAGCATGTGCAAATCACAGTTTTTCAAAGACTTAAAACATGGTTACCTTTTCCCTGATTGCTCTACAAATTATGAGGCCATTCCTGTTGCTTAAAGAAAAGTTTACCAAATTTCAGAAGGGTTTGTTTGGCTCTGGAAGCAGATGTTTGTAGCTTTTTTTTTTCACAGAGTGGCTTATTTATGATATAGAGTCACCTGCCAAGACATAAATAAAAGTAGTCAATTATAATCTTGATATCAGCTACTATAAATAATATCTGTCCAATTTTAAGAAAATTAACATAGAATCTCAAAACATGGAAGGGTTTAGCCACCTGAAATAAAGGTAGCCATTACTATAATGCAGAATGACACAGGTCCTGGGCCATAAGGAAAACCTGAATTTGATTAAAATTTTCTGTAAATTTTCCACATATAATATTAATTTCAGTTGAATGTTGATTTAGATGAGATAAATAATGAAAAGCAACCCCATATATTTCAGTAGAAAATATATTTTCATTATTTTCCTTAGTAAAATTCTTCTTTTGTTTTCTGAGAAAGAGTGAAGCATGTTTTTGTGTTGAAATATGAAATTCACAGATGTGGATACATACATATCTTTATTGTTTAATCTTATAAACTTGTATATTTGGAAGAAAACATGTACTTAAATAATATATTCAACTTTTGATTTTCTCTGTTTTTACAGAAATTTATACAGGTATGGAGCATTAATATATGCATCTCCGTGTGATTTTAATTTTAAAGTTTGTGGTGTGAGTCTTTCTCATACTCTGCTTCACCACTGTTGCATGCTCTGCACTACCATATACAATTAACAGAATGCTTTTTACTTGGAAAGTGCTAAGTATTGCTTTTCAAACATCCTTCCTTTAAAAAACAAAACAAATACATGATTTTTCAATTAGTATGGATTTCACAGAAAATGCCTTTTCACTGATTATATACAGAATCATAAATCAATTCCTTTCATGGAAAGTAAAATTTGCATTCCAAGAAAAAGAATGAATTTGCTACAAATTTGAACCATAGAAACATTTGAACTAAGAAAACATTTGCTATGTTTTTAAACCATTATGATAATACTCAGCTTAATTTCAAGTAATATCAATATATGCATGCTTCGGTTACTTTTTTTTTCTTCCAATCCACTTCCATGGTACTTCTGCTTTTTTATTTACATTTACTATCTTTTAATCATCTCAGCTGTGGAGATATTTTCTTTTTGTATGCCACAAAACAGATCAAACGAAGCAGTTAGTTTGTAAAATAATGGTAAACTTAGAGGTACATCTAAACTCCTTAAAGTTTTGAACTCCTAATAGAGATAATCTTATATTTAGCATTAAGACATTTAATATTTAGAGTTGCAGGGAACTCAAATTTTAGTCATCTAACCTGTTGCTCATTAGTGTTACTGGGATTTTATGGTAAGTCTATGAAAGCCTTTTCTTAGTGAAAAGGAGAGAGAGATACTGAGCTGTATAAAGTGATGAAAACAAAAGCACATATTTCTCTGAAGTGATCAAAACATTTTTTTAATTAAAATTGTTGTATACACTAATTTCAAGAGAAGAATCTTGGGGAAAAGTTGGGGGGTGTTGTTAGTTAACCTTATAGTGCCTTCGTCTACTGGATTATCTCCCATAACTAAACACATTTTTATTTTTATTGTATGGTATTTAGTTTACTTAGTTCATCTTGGAGAGATAATATCTGAAACAGTGCTATTGCAGTGATGTTATGAGCACAGAATCACATAATATTCTGAGTTAGAAGGGGCCCACAAGGATCATTGAGTTCCACTCTGAAGTGAATGGCTCATTCACAGGGATCAGACCTGCATCACTGGCATTATTAGCACCATGCTTTAACCAACTGAGCTAATTCTAGGATTTTATTATGGAAAGGCATAAAATATAGGAAATATCTCATAAAATATACTTATTGTGAAATATTTACTTTGGTCATTGGCTTTTAAATTGTATATGGAATATTTCTGGGCAATTTTGAAAAAAAAATATCTCTGTATTCTGAACCTGAGTATATAAGCTAAACAATGAAAGTTTAAGTAAAAAAACTCTGGATTAACATTAACTTTTTAAAATTTTTGTGTATTCATGCAAGCCATATAAAATTAGTGTGATGTAGATTTTCTCCCCATTCTTTCCTTCCTGACATGCTTTAAACTGTTGTAATTTTCTCATTTAATTGAAGAAAATGCTACTAGCTTCATTCATATGTTATACACTGTTTCATAACAATGGTAAACAGACTTTAGGAAAGGCTACTGAAATTCAATGGCACCAGTGTCATAAAGTTACTGGAGCTGTATCCTACTACTATAAAATAAAATAAATAAATACAGCTCTTAGCTAGTGACTAAAGATCAGATACCAAGACCAGATGAGCAGCAGTTTCTGTCAGAGTAGGCAGCAGAACTGGGACTGTGACACTCACTACACAACCTCACAGCAATTTCCTTTGGCCCCGAAGTGCTGGTGTTGCTACCTGCTTGGTACTTCCTCTCTTGTCCAAGCATCCCCCGTAAACCATTTGACAATGACAACACTTGTCCTGTCTCGAGAATTTTTGTCCTCAAGAGTGCATATTTGACATCATTACTAGCTTGCTTGTTATAATTCAAGTTGCCATCCAAACAACACGCTTGTTGTTCCGATACTAGCCATAGATATTCTATTTTCACTATATTGCCAGAAGTTTGCAAAGAGATATGTTTTGTCATTGATAAAGTCCATACTTTTACAGCAAAATGCTGAATTTGAAAACTGTTGTCAGATTCAATTCCTTGAAATGTTAGTAGCAAATGTTTTATTTATTAGATTATTTTCCTAAGGAATAACAACATTGAAGAGATGCCACTTCTGATTATAGGAGAATTCAGTACTGCACATCAAAACATTTCATGTACACATTTATGCTGAGCAAATAAAACAAACAAATGTCAATAGTATCACATAAAGAAAAGAAAATTTATCTCAGGCAATTTATTTTCTATGTAATTCCGCTTTTAACTTTTAGTAATAGTCTTAAAAGGAGAGTCTTTATCAGCAAAATAAAATCTATTTTTGGTGTTCATTTCTGGTATTTAGAGATTCTACTCTAGAAATATTATAAGCAAACACTGTAAAAAAGAGAACCCATTAATATCAGCAGAATGTACTTTCTGAATATGCAATACGCTTCTCATTCCTAAACAAAAAGAAAAAAAACAAAGCCTTTTCCAAATAAATTATTCATTATTTGATATATAGTATGCTAATAGAGAAGCATACTATCTACTATGAATGCATACTATTGGTATATGCTTATATAAAGTATAATAGTTAATCCAATATATTGTGCAACTGAAAAAGAAATTACCCTTCAACTGATTATTTAATTTAATCATTTGTGCATATACTTTGGTGTTTTTTCTCAAGTTTATTGTAATAGAGAAGCCTTTCATTGTCTAATAAAGACAATCTATTATTTTAATCAGTAAAATATAACCAAGAATTAAACAAGTAAAAAGGTTAGATCTGTCAAATGGAAATAATCACAATTGGAGAGATCTGCTAAACTTATTAATTAATGAATTAATTAATGCCTTTGATTCTTTTATGTTTGATGATTGGGCCTACTCTCTATCTTTTATCAGTTAACAATGTTTAGTGAACATTATGTTTTGCTCTGTGATGGCCAATTAAAAAATTTTGATATGTCAGTGAGAGAAGACAGTTTATAAACCATTTTCCTAGCACAGCATTCCTTTCTGTCAGCCATCAGAGACTTACTATTTCTGAAACTTACAAGATCAGGTGAGAACTTTCTTATGTTTGGTAAAAATCAGATGTATTGAAATTAATCAGCTACAGCAAAATGTTTGTACAAAAATATTTGTACAGAAATTCTCTAAGAAATATTTAGAAGAGAGAGAAAAGGCAGAAGACATGAATTTTGTTTTCTGATTAAGTTACTTTTATAAAGAAATTTTCAACCTATAACCTGTTTGCTGCTTGATTTATCCAAATAACTTTAATAAAACATTTACAGTTTTGTAAAGAAATGCTGATATGAGAGCAACAGCAGCTAGTGCACTCACTTTGCTAATGTGTAACCACCACTGTCTACTGCTATCCAACCTTAATCTTTGTGTGGATATGAATTTCTTTAAAAATTCTGCTTTAAATCATCCAGTTTTCTTTTCTTGTTCTCTTGCTCCTTTTATTGATTGACATTACTAAACAATTGCTTAATAGTGAATGATTTTTGGAAATGTATTGCAATAGAAAATACAGTATAATATTTATATATAATAATAGATATAAACAGTTGTGGTTCTTTGAGTGAGGGAATGGTCTTTTAAATTAATAATTCTCTACGCTGACAGTTAAAAATTAATTGATTCAGGGAATGGGGTTGAGTAGAATGGAGACAATCTTAATATTTTATTATCTTTTGTTTTACCAATCTTCCAATTAGAATAGGAATGAAAACCTTGTCATTTCTGCCAGTAGCAGAAAAATGATTTTTTATGCAATAATATGCATGAAAGCTGGGTGGGAAGAAAAAGACATTGAATATCTAATTTAAGAGAGGTGAATAATATTTGAAAGAGGGCACTGAAAAATATTACATTGTTAGCAATTAACATTATACAACTTGTTTTATACTCATTTGGTAAACAGAATTGTTAACCCAAGTCACCAACATTATGGCCATATTTTAATTTACCATTCTTTATAAATGTCAAGATAATTTTAATTTGAGGGGTTTGGGGTGGGGGTTTTTGTTTGTTTTTTGTTTGTTTGGGGTTTTTGTTTGTTTGTTTTTTGTTTTGTTTCTTTTTTCTTTGTGCTGTTTTGCTTTATTATAGTTAGAATGAAATTAGTAATTTGTTTTCCCTTGTTCCTTAAAACGGAGGGAAAACTATTTTTTTCAGGAAACAATTTTGGTGTAATTTCAAGTCAATACAAACTTCACTGTAATTCATACCCTTCTGCCAAGCTGAATCATGTTCCTGCTTGCAGAACAGAATGGAAAGAAGGTGTGTGAGCTCCTTGCCAGTCAGACATGCATCCTGGTTTAGTTGATAAGCTGCCAGGGGAAGTACCCAGTGGGTAAGAACTACTTAAACTATCTAAGGCTACACAGTATCAGTGATGATAAAATGGAAGACGAGGATGTTTTTCTGAAGGGAAGAGAGACCCTGAAGGGAAAAATAATGATACCCACAGGAACAGAATCAGAAGAGAGGGTCAGGCTAAGTAGAAGATACACTCAGGCATGTGGAGACAGCGACTTTTCAACATTGAAGGCTGGAAGATGATTCCTTGTGACTACTTGGATGAGAGGTTTACTTGTGGAGTAAGTATTGGGCTGTGACAACAGGTGGGGAAAAGTGCATTTCGACTGGAAGGGCATGTAAGCTGTCTGAGTCTGATGCACACACTCTCATCAGTACCACTGAAATAAAGCAATCACTGACAATAGATAAAACTCACTTCTGTAAGGGAGAGTGGTACCCACCTGTTGACCAGACCCGATCTCTGAGGAGGTTTATTTGCATGTCAGAGATCTGGATTAAGGATGTGGGAAAGAGATTGCCAGAGCCTGGCCTGATACTACCTTTTGCTGCTTGTCCATGAAGGCACAAATGACAATGCCAACAGAGACCCAGAGCATATTAAAAGTAACTAGTGGACCCTGGCAGTAGGGGCAAAGGCTAGGGGGGTCCAGCCTGAGTTTTCCCCAGTATTGCTGGTTAGGAATAGAAGAGTCCTGGGGGTTAATATCTGATTAGTGTTATAGGCAGGACTTTACTAATGCACTGTTCAAGTTTATCAGGCAGAATAGAAAGAGAACCATTTAAAGAAATATTGTGATGGGTGTCTGCTACAGACAGCTTGATCCAGAAAAGTTTAAGAAGTCATCTGTAGCAAACAAAAAAGACTTAGGAAGGCAGACCTAATTTTCATTGGGATATTACCACACTGACTTTTCTGGATAGACAACATGGAAAGACAAAAATAATTGAGGAGACTTTTTGACCATGCTTACAAGTTTTTTTAAACAATTGTGGGGTGAGACAACTGAGGGAGATATTTATCTGTATTCTATGCTTGTGAATAAGCAAGCAGAGGTTTGGGATGTAAAGGTGAAAAACAACTTTGGCAATGATGGCAGTGAGATCATGGAGTTCATACTCTTAAAAGAAATGAGAAAATCAAGTAGCAGGATAATGATTCCGGACTTCAGTGATTTGGTTTTCATTCATTCCGAGGTCCATTTAGAAAGCTCCCATTAGAGATTACACTGAAGAGAAAGCAGATTTATCTTGGGCCCACTGATTTATCTTGAAGGAAGGCTTCCTCAAAGCACAGTTCTTTTCAATGTGCAGGAACTCAAGCAGGTGTGGCAGAAAACCAGATAAATGGGACACTCCTGACTGTGTGTAAAGAGAAAAGGAAGTGCACAGAAGGTCAATGCAATAGTAAAAGCTATTTTTCCAGGTAAGGAAAATCAAGTACCCAGATACTGGATCATCTGAGAGTTCCATTTAGGATTGTGAGTCGTGTTATTTCTCTGTGTGTGTGAACTCCACTTTAGGAATCAGCAGGGTTTTCACCCATGTCAAGCTGTTGTGATATAAATATGAAAACTTCAGGGCAAAATCTCAGTGTGCCATATGGCTCTTTTTGCTATGCAATTTCATGAATTCCAGATCTGAGTGTTGGCTGTCTTTGGCAGGATAATCCTGCCTTGGAAAGTTCACTGGTGCATAAAAACAGGGAACAACTTGTTCTGTCTTTTTTCTCTTTTGTCAGCATCATTACTGGAGCAAAAGGGTTGTTGAATTTTTTCCTCAATTCTGTTCTCAGTTGTTGTTCTTGTCATTAAAAGCCTTGAGAATTCAGCCCTTAGGTCACTCTGTCTTAGAGTAAGTTCACCCCAGATCCTGCGGACATCTTGGACAGTGTTTGTTTCATTATTATGAAGAAGGGTCCTGGCAGGATCTGTTGCCTGTGGGGGCTCTGCACTGAAGCAGGGCAAAAGTGTGAGGAGGAAGGGCCAGAGGGGAGCTGTTATGGACTGACTGCAACACCCATTCCCCACCTGCCTGTGCTATTAAGGGGTTGGGAGGAAGTAGTCTGGAGTGAAGGAGCAAAGCTGAGTCTGGGAAGAAGAGAGGGAAAGGGGTTTTAGTTTTGTGTTTGTTTATTACCATCATATGCTATTTTTAATTGGAAATCAATTCAATCAGGTTTTGTTGAGTCTATTTTGTTCATGGCAGTAATTGGTAAATCATGTCCCTAACTTTGTCTTGATCCACAAGTTTTTCTATCTTATTTTCTCCACCTGTTGAGGGAGAGTGAGGGAGCTGCTTGGGCATCTGTCAGACAGCCAAGATCAACCACAGCATAACTGTATGGATTTGATTTTCCACATGACTACCCTGGTGTTTTATCTTGTAGTGTTACATTGCCCATCACTGGGTTAAGGTTACAGCCTTTCTAAGGAAGAAACACATTGCTGGGACAGGGAGAAATTGCTTCTGAAAGGAATGGCTGGGCAACGAGAGCTGAGGCACGGGCACTGGTGAAGTATGCAGAGGGCCTGCAGTACAACAAACCCTGGATAAGCATAGCATGACCAGAAAGCATAGCATGGGGACAGCCCAGCCTCAGCAGTCACAGAAAGGCAGATGGTCTTCAAAGGGGCTCAGAGGGGTTTGTGTGCAGTTTGTTGCAGTACTGAGAGCCACCGAGCTCTGTTTGAAATTAATCCTGAAAGAACAGACTTGCCTTGGGCAACACTGAGTGAAAAGGAAAGCAGCTTTACAAACCCAAACCCATTTGATCTCTATTGTCTCTGCCCTCCTCATTTCCAGTTTCATTATTAGAAAAAATGAATCAGTCTTGTTTACTAACAAACTAAAACTCATTTTATAGGGCTTTTTAATGTCTTTTGATCTATTTATTGTCAATTAAAATTTTAATTGAGGGCATCTGGGACCCAAGATCCACACCAGCCACACCAAGATCCAACATCACACAGTTCCATAGATTACCCAGATAAACATACATAATTTGCTATACATGAGAGTACAATAGAGGAAAGAGTACAATGGAACTCTGTGAGATTTTCTATTGTACGGAATTTTTGTAAATTATGAAGGCAGTCACTCATTATTAAAAAAATAAATTATTTCAGTAAAGTAAGTAATTAGTGTCAGTCATGGATTGCAAGCAAAAAGGTTACACACATTTAATTCATGTTCTGTATTATGGGTTAATGTATGAACAGTTCACATGGTAGTTGTGACAACAGGTTATCAGGAGTCAATGACAGGGAGCTTCAATCAAAATTAATTATTTTTAAATGCACCTTTTGAGCAATTTTAGAGCACAAGGGTAAACAAAAACCGTAAGATACACCTATCTATCTCTAGCTATGAGATAGCGATTAGGATTTGAAAATGCATTCTCATTATATAAACAAAACAGATAAAATTGTCCTTTTTTTTTTGCAATTCTACAAAGGAAATAAGTGTTTCTTCATGATAGTATACATATGTTAGACCCTCCAACTTGATTTAAATCAGGGTTATAAAGAAAATACAGCTCATAGTAGGCAGCAGCTGCAGGGATATATTCATTAGTTAAACACTGACAGCTTTGCCGTTTTTCTTTTCAGGTTTGAACTGTGAGTTTAGGCCTTGCGAGGCCAGCAATCCCTGCGAGAATGGAGCTGTGTGCATAGAAGAAATGAATTTGGACGTTTTTCCCCTTGGATTCCACTGCCAGTGTGTGAAGGGCTTTGCAGGTCCACGTTGTGAGATCAATGTCAATGAGTGCAGTTCTAACCCCTGCCTCCACGGATACTGCTATGACAGTGAGTTCAGTCTGGTTATTCTCTTTAATGTAGAGTAGTCTTTCTGTTGAAGTGTCTGTAGCTGCTGAGCTGCTCTGGGGAGAACAGTGGATAATTTACTGAAATTTAGCTTGTCTGAAGCTCCACAGCCTGTACCAGGATTATTTTTGCCAAAATGCCTCAGCTCCTGGCACTGAGGTTTGTGTGTTCAGGGGGTCAGAACTGTAGCTAATGAGAAATTTTAATGAGATTTGTGCTGTCTCCTTTGATACCTAAATTAGCCAAACATATCTTACATTGTGCATTTGATGAGAGAATGTTCAGGTCAGCTGAAAAGGAGCTCATGGAGCAGTTAGGAAGTGTATGTCATAATTTTTAAAAGTCCACAAATCCAATGTAATTTCAAAATGATGCAAAATGGAGTATCTTTACTATAAAGCACTTTCTATCATTTAACTGTTTAACTTACTCTTTCATTGATAGATATGCTTAAAGGTTTTAGAAGCAGCTTGATTTCCCTACTATATTCTGTCTGGATTGACATGCTAAATTTAGAAGCAATCACTAAGTATGGAATACTTACTTGAAAGTTTTATGGCGATATTACAACCTATCAGACAATTTCTATGCTTGTTAAAAAAAAAAAAAAAAAAAAAAAAAGATAGAAGTAGTAATTTTCAGAGAATCTTAAAATGCTGACTGGAAAGCAGAAAGACATCTGGAAGTCGTGTAGTCAAGCCTGCATGAATCTGGACTATTAACAGTGCTAGAATAGCCCTTTTTTTTACGAAAAATTCACACAAGATCTAATCAACTTACTGGTTTCAGATGTGATCTTAAAGAATTGACTCCAAATTACTAAATATATCATTGCCTAAAACTCTCCTAGTAAAAAATAAAATAAATAAAAAAATAAATAAAAAAGTCAATAAAATAAATGAAATATCTTAAGAAGTCTGCCTTTCCATACATGGAAATAAGGTGAGTGACTTACTCTTTTACCTGTAAAGACTATTACCTAGTAAGTTTACAGATGTTTTCTCTGTACTCTATATTGTTTTAGAAATATTTTTGAACTGGAATTTAGATGAGATTCATTAAAGTTCTTCATGCTGACAAAATGCCAATTATTTTGGGAACAGCTTGTCTTTGTGGTGCCTCTGGCTTGAGCTGTATCACATGGACATTTGAGTTCCTCTACCCTATGTGCACTGACTGCAGAGTGCAGAATCCTAAGGAAGCTAGGAAGCTTTTAGTAGATGAATAATGCTCCTATGATGAACAACTTAAAGCTTTTAATGACTACAATAGCAGCTGTGTGTACAGACACAATGGCAGAATAGATTCTTTGGTAAATCTCAGCGATAATGAAGAATCCAGGGATATCTTTGAAGTTAGAATAAATGTAGACCTGCAAGAAGTGCAATTATTGTTGCCATAAGCTCCTTATATGGACGTAGCGCTCTAAAGATTCCTCTCCATTTGGATCACTAATGATGAAAAAACCACAGGATTCTTATAATTTGTTTATTAGGAAATACATCATAGAAAAATTCAACTCAAGCAAATTTTCCTTTAATATAGTGGTACAATATGAGGCATTCCTTACACACACAGAAAATAATTAAAAACAACCAGCAAGCCAATTATTGTTCAACTGCCACATCTCATTAGGGCATAGTATCAAACATAGAATCCTGTGTACTTTGTGACAGTTTTGTGATGGAAAATTACTTATAAGATACCATCCCTTTTTCAGAAGCTAGTCATGGTCATTTATTTATAACTCCTACGCCAAAATATTTCAGTTGTTAAGGTAAAATGCAGTAGATGAATCTGCTTTCATATTAAAAATGTTTTTTTGATATGCCACAATTAATTTATTTCAATTTTTTAACATGTCCACATCTTCTAGGTAAAGCCAGTCCAAATCTTTTCCAGACAGTAGCCATAACTGTAACTTAATAATTTTACTACATTCAGTTGTTATGCTAAAAGACACTTAGTACTAACATACTATCTCTATTGCAGTTGTCAATGGCTTCTACTGTTTGTGCAACCCAGGATATGCAGGACTGAAATGTGACCAAGACATTGATGACTGCATAGTCAATGCTTGCGAACACAATTCTACATGTGTTGATCTACATCTGGTTAGTAGAGAATATTTTTAAATTAAAATTATTAAGTTTTCTTTCTGAAATCTAAAGCAATACTTTTGGGAGTTCTAAACTTATGAAGGGCTTTATAATCCTGCTGTCCAGCCACCATTTTTTTTGTTTATTTTTAATTATAAAGGGAGTGGAAAAAAGGAAAAGCAGCTATTGAGTCAATGTGGTTACAGGAGGACTTCAGAAGAAGTGGAAAAATTTCAACTACACGTGCTTTATGGGCTCATTATAAGTGACAGGAATACTCATTTACACCAATAGCATTGGCTTCAAAGGGACTTTAAAAGTATCTTACCCCAAAAAAAGGCTTTACTTTAGGTACTTCAGCATTTATTTTCAAATATCTTCAGCTATATTAGTTCCTGAAATATGAAATACTTCTTTCATCTAAGAGATAAAAGCATTCTATCAACTGATTCCTCTATGAGAGGAAAGAAGACAGACATTCACATTGTATAAACTTCGGCACCAGAAGTGGCCAATGTTCTGTGCCACTCCTTCCAGGAATCTGTCAGGAACCAATTTGTTTTCAATGTAATCAACAGAGACACAAAGACCATACAGAATAAATATTCCCTTTAAGAAACTTTCAGGCTGTCAGGGAAATTGTGTGTGGGTAAAAATTGTGTTTGCCCATGAGGGTAATCAGTAAGTGACCTCTCCCAGCTGTTATCTCAGCTCATGAATCCTTAGCTGTTTTTTTTTTCCTCTCTCACCTCTGTCCAGTTGCAGAGGGAATGTGAGAGAGTGGCTCTAATGGGTACCTGGTATCCTGCCAGGGTCAACCCACTACTACAGTATAGTATAAGCTAAACATCTAAGTACCAACCAAAGGTTCTAGAATCCTTGCTAGTGCCAGCACAATCCATGATTCAGATCCTCATCTTTTAGATCTCCTCTTTGGGTGAACGGAACAACCCTGGAGGTACCACTGACTGCTGCATTATTGTGGAAGGTGTCTGCAATTCCAGCTGAATACCATCCCAGAAGCCCTGAAGTGTGTGAGGGGTGTGTGGGCTTCTGGGGTTTTGTTTTATTTGGGTTTTTTTGTTTGCCTTTTTTGTTTGTTTGCTTGCTTGCTTCTTTTTTTTTAGTACATACATAAAGAAATTGTACTTCTTTCTGACAAGTCTGTTGGTAGCTTCCAATTATCATTGTTTCCTAAACTTGAACCAAAGTTACGTGCTTCAAAAGAATTTTCTCAAATCCTCTGCTCTGATTTCCAAAGTTGTTTCTTCTTTTCACAGTTAGAACACAATGCATTGGATAATAGTGTGGGTTTTTTCAAAGTTTCAAGAAGTAGTAAACACCTTGGACAAAATCAAATGCTTGATATGGAGAGCACAGAGCTTGACACTTTTGTTATTGTCTTTGGATGGAATTGTAATGAGAATTTTTCCAACAGTAGACTGCAATTAATATTTCAAGCTCTCATACTGGACACATACTGCCATCTTAGATTAAAGAGCATTCCAGAAATAAATTTTATGCTTGCAAGGCATGTGCTCTCCTACTCTCCATGAGGTTCCACTGTATATGTCAACATTGCAGGTATTATTCCTAACTGCAGCTGATGCTATAAATGAGACTGATAAAGTAGAGTTGTATATACAAAAGTTTAAACAATATCTTTCCCAAAAAAGAATATATCAGAAGTGAACAACGTTATGGATTTTTTATGAAGTAAACATATTATTCCCCCAAGAATACCCACTAGGCCTCATAAAATGAGTTGCAATATGGATCCAGCAAGATTTAATCATTTGGGCAAAATTAAACTTGATAAAAAATGGTAGCTCACTGCAACTTTTAACACTGTTTTAGATTTTTCTTCATATGCCTTTCACCCTTTTTTTCTCTGCAGTTCCTGTGTATTTCTCATCTTCTTTGTCACAAACCTATGCTACTTTGTTTGAAATTATAAGTGACACAGCAAATCAGTGACATCCATACAAACTCAATGTTTTGAGAGAGAAAGCATGACATTAAAAGGAGTTAACCTATGTGGATTCAGTTAGTATCCACAAAAAATAAATACTGTAGAAACTTAATAGCAAGATGTCCTTGTAGACTGCATTTGATCCTTTTTGAACTTCAGTGGCTTTTCCAACATTGTTCTTCTATGTTGTCAACATTACAGTAACCATTTATATAAAAGTGTTCATTTTGATGTTGGCTAATGCACAGACAAAAAATCTTCAGTATGTTTTTTTCATTAGAAGACTGTTCTTTGGCATTTTTGAAAGCAATTTAATTTTGTGCTAAAATCAACCAATATAGAATGGGTCTTATAAATTGAAAAGTTAGAATCAGTGTATTTTGACAAGAAATAGGGAATTGCTAACATTATTTTGCTATAGCAATAATAATAATGCATGACTATCCGATATTTCTCCTTTTGTATTCTTCTTTCTGGTATATTTACTTAAGCTAAAATTTATTATCTAAATTTCTGAAATAGGTTTCATGTGTATAATATTTTAAGTTGTATCCAGAAAGGGATATAAAAACTTGCTAAGGCATTATTCAGTTTATATGCTACTATATTATTCCATATTCTGTATCCTTTTTATTGTATTCAGTATCAAAAAGTACTGCATTTTTTCCACATCTAATTATCCTGTTTTATACACCAAGGTTACACAGTGATGGATGCAAAGAGAATTAATGAATTAACATATATTCATAAAAATGGAAGAAGAACCTTTTCTTGTTTTTCTTCTTCAGCCAGCGCACCTGCAAAAGAACAGATATTGAATTAACCATTCCCTAGAAAACAAATTTCTAACCTTTAAAGGGTCTCTTCCTCCTCCTCTGAAAGGTAAAACACTAGAGGTTAGGGAGCAACTGAAGCATAATCAAGGAAGACTTAAAAACAGATGGAGATCTCAGGAGTTTAATAATTTCTCCATCAAATACCATTTCCTTCCAAAGACATATTACAGTAGCCTTATTGTACAAGTCAAGGACCAGTCAAGATCTGAATGTGAGAAAGAAATCCAATATGCACTCTAATTGCAACATATACTTCACAGACTTTACTCTGGCTCTCTAGGCAGCAGGTGGCATTAAGTAAGGACTGTGGGATGAATCATAGAAAAGTTTAAGATCATGAACTCTAACTGCAAACCTAATTCTGCCAAGTTTACCACTCAGCCATGTCCCTGAATGCCACATCTACATGTTATTTAAATACTTCCAGGGAAAGTGACTCAACCACTTCCCTAGGCAGCCTGTTCCAGTGCTTGCCAACCCTTTTGGTGAAGATATTTTTCGTAATATCCAATCTAAATCTTCCCTAGATCAGGATAGGTGAAGTACACACAACTCCATCAGCTTAAGGAGGCTTTGATTTTCTACTGCACCCGAGAGTTCCAGTCACCCAGGTGTTATACTCTACTGAGTTATTTTATACCTGCACAAGTCAATGTCAATCTCATGAGACCCTCTCAGGAATAACTAATCAGCTACCCTTATGCTAATAAAAGCTCCATTCTGCAGTCCAACAGCTCAAATATCTTTGGTGCATTTTGCTATGTCAAAGTGAGACAATTAGCACTGTCAGAATTACACTTGCAGTATATATTCTTACTCTTTGCTGTTGGCAGTGTTGTATAATATAAAGCCTTAAAATTAGATAACCATGGTATTTTAACAATGCATCAGAAAGAATAGGCATAAAAAAATTACACTCATGATGGGTTGACCCCAGCTGCTAGCTAACCACCCCACAGCCACTGACTGGCTATTCTCTCTATAGAATAGTGAAGAGAATAGGAAGAGTAAATTTGAGAAAACTTGTGGGTTGAGATACTTTATTAAACAAAGGAGAGGGGAAGAAGAAAGAAGGGAACAAAAACTGAAAAATCAAGTTATTCAAAAGCAATCACTCACCACCTTCCGCATGTATACTGATACCCAGTCAGTTTTCAAATAATGGAAACTTTCCTGAGTTCCACCTCCTGTCATTTCTCATTACTGAGATGATGTTACATATCATGGGATATCTCTTTGGTCAGTTTGGGTCAGCTGTCCTGTTTGTGTTTACCTCCTAGCTGCTTGTGCATCTCCAGCCTACTTACTAAGGGGGCAGAGTGGGCAAAAAAAAAGGTCCTGGTCAGCAGTGACTAAAATGTTGCTGTCTTATCAATAATGTTTTGGTCACAAATCCAAAATGTAGCACCACATATGCTGCTATGAAGAAAATTAACTCTATAACGGACAGACCTACCACAGAACAGAATTCTACAAAATGAGGTTGGTTGAACTTCATAGTGGGAAATCACAAAAGCTGGGTTTGTGATGCAGCTCCTGATGTTTCAAAAGGTCTATTTTGTAAAATCTGTCTGCAGAATATTTATGTAAGAGGTTGATATTGGCCAGTCCCACCAGAGATGTGGTTCCCTTCATCCTAATGCAACAAAAGCTTCTAACATTATACCATAAGGGATTAGTCTTTCTTTCTGTATGACTTATTCAGAATTTTAAGGTTTCTCTATGATAAAGGTTCTCTACTGTAAAATTTCCACTCAAAAAGTATTCTCAATGCTAATGTAAGACATAGTAAGCAGCAGCAGCCAAATTGTTTTGCTTAGGCAACTCTAGAGAGAAGCAGGCCTATAGCCATTGTATTCTCAAGATTCTTCAGCAGAGCACTCCAAGACTGTGCTAGAATGTAAGGGTAAATGCTTATAACTGAGTACTCAAAAAAGCCTGTGTCTGAGTTCCTCAGATAAAATTTGAAACATCTATTCTTTATTCAGTTCCCAAATAAAGCCACATGTGGTGTTAAGGAAATAGAGTGTTAAGTAGTGACAAGCAAAAATAGAATTAACAGATGATTTTTAAAAACTAGAAAAGTCAGCTTACAAAAACATCAACTTAAACAATATGTAACCAACTATAAAGTGTTTTTCTATTGAAGCATTATGGAAGATGCAATTTTACCTCCTGTAACTAATCTGAGACATAAGGGACTAATTGGAATAGATCCTTTCTTAGGTCATGAGGCCAGCAAAAAGTAAAAGCTGATAAAACTTTTAGTACTATTAGCATAGATACCTGTCCTATATATTCTTAGTCATCAGTTTGCTCAACCAGAACTGTCATTTTGTTTTTTAGCCTGACTACAAAAGACTTAAGATACCGCAAATGGAGATTGAAAGTTAGGCTGATACGAGTTGCACTTTATGAATTAATTTTTTTTGTAAGCGATGAAAACTTTCTCATTAAGACCTAAGTGATTTGATTTTCACTATAGTAAGAAACAATATGTAAAACAATACAAACTTTCCGATTTGCTTGCATGTAGAAATATTTCAATTGTTCAATAAGATAGATGAAAATAATAGAATGATACAAGTATGAGAATGTTTGAATGACTGTAATAATATCACTGCAACATAAAGAGGTGCAGTCATCAGTAACTGTGGAAAAGGAGTGAAAGCTTCCTGCATTCAATATATGAATAAAAATAAAATAAACCTGAAAGTTATGAACAGTAACATATTTTACTAAAAAAAGGTAGTAAAGAGTAATGAAAAAAATTAATATTATCCTCTGGCTGTGCTTATAGTAAGGCAGAGTTTACACAGAGTTATTTTCAAATTCTTAAAAAAGTTAAAGTTATTAATTCAAAGTATTATTGAGAGACAACACACAAAGAGGTGTTATCTATAATAATTTTTTATGAGATCAGATTGTACATATAGTATATTACATAAAACATTATTTTGGGATACTTACATTAAAAAAAAAAAAAAGTAATAGTAGCTTCACAATAGTACTGACTTCAATTTTTCCTTGTGCTGTTCTGTATGTGAAAATGTAATGCAAATTCTGTTACTTTATGTGGATATCCATGCAGAAAATTGCAGTAGATATTTTCTTCAGAACTCTGTTTCTGGAAGCTATTATTTCTCTGTACTTACCACATAGTTAAATAAAAAATATAAACTGTAAGTAAAGTTATAGTTTTATAATAGTGCTTTTATTGCAATCCCATGTCCTCCTTATGGTTAACTCTCCATCACTACTTGATTTAAAACATAGTTATTTCCCTTTCAACAAAATTTGATGTTATGGAAATGAGCTCTCAAATACAATATTAGACAATACTGTTGATTTAAACTGAAAGAAGAAATATTTTTTTGTTTGGCTTCTGTTTTCAAATTGGTAGAAAAAGGAGGACTAATAACTAGGAAAAGTTCAGTAATTCAGGTATTTTAGGAATTTATACTTTAAGTGGTAGGGAAGGCTTATCTGAAGGATAGAGAGAGACTATTATTAATTTTGTTTAACAGACAAAATATTCAGCATTGACAGACAGGAAGTCTATTCCATGGGTCATGTTTCAATAATGTAACCCACAATTAGGTTAGCTCATTGAATAAGTTTTGAAAACAAAATTAATTAGAAGGAATTGTCACATTGAGAACTAAAGTAAAAGAAGTATCTAATTGTTAACATTTTGTTACCCAAAAATAAATTAGGTCTTTGGACTAACCTACAATAATTTCCTAGATTGGTCATCCACAGTAATTTCTGTGTTAAACAGAATTTTATGTACTTTCTGCTAAATAGGGAAAAGAAAAAGAATGATCTCCAAATCTGTAATTTATTTTAAAACATCCAGAGACGCTCAAGATATGAAGTAACCGAGCTTCACGAGGATATTCCTCCTAGCTGAAACAGCACTCAGTTTAACTGAAGGTCAGACTACATACTAGGAAGGGTATACAGAGATTGTAACAAATGATAGGCTCTTAATGGTTCCCAGGTCACATAAATTCAAATTGACTCGTATGTGACTTGAAGTTATGCACTGGCTTCATTGAGAGAATCCATGTGATGAAACCATGAATGTGCTGCTGGACAAATAAATTTCAGATTGCCAATTACACGTCCCAGAAAAGAGCTATACAGCTAAACTTTAGGACTTCACCTAAAAAATTAGCAACTGCAGCAGTACTTCCACAAAGTTTTACTGCTAATACAACTCACTGTGCTGCTCTGAAGATTTGACTTGCATCCTTGAAATATTTCATTATCCACTTATATTTAGCTTTTAAAAAAAGAACAATGTCTTCATAGTCCTTTAATGTAAGCTTTTCTAGAGGATCTATTGAAATATTTCTTTCCTCCACTTTGTACTACAGAGCTAGTGGATATAGCAGTACAAAGACTGAAAACAGTCATCGGGTTTACTCCTTTATGCTCTAATAAGTCCAGCTGAGTCAAAAACATTGGAATGCACAAAATTAACTATTGATTTACAGGCTTAGGAAAATGTCGTTAATGTTGATCTGTAGTATTATACACTGTTTGGGTTATGATGTCTTATGCCCTAATCATCTAATTGAAAGCTGAATTTGTCAAACAAGTATTGTATTTCAATTTATTTTTTTTTATTTATAACGTTATTTTAAAATGCTTTAATTTGATTTTTTTGAAAGATGTTGACATATGTGAAAATTTATAGCTTCAACCAACAATGTCAGGAAATACTACAGCAGTGAAAGTCTTCTTCTGTCTTTTTCATAAACTGAATTTGAAATACTCTACAGAATCGAATAGAACTGTGACAAAGTGGAGGAAATGGAGATTAAGACGAATTGAAAGATTGGCTTTCCAATCAGGCTTGTGAACAGATGGCAAATCAATGTAGTAAAGATCAGGAAGGTGGTCCCAGATGGTGTGCTGTAAGTCCTGCCCACAGTGAGGAGTCTGGACAGAGAAAATCAGTTACATCAGGGAAAGAAGTGAAGAACTTAACAACATTAGGAAAAGGATGGAGAACTGTGGCCTATCTGTGGAAAGCATAACCCTAAATTTGATTTTTCATTATGTTTGACGTGGGACAGGAAGAGTTTGTGCCTTTGAAAGCATTAAAAGACTGGCAGTAGTATTACAGATACTTGGGACTACAGAAAATTCATTGACTCATAAGGAAGAGAATTCTACAAAAGAGTATTTAGCTGGAGAGAAGTAGATACAGTAAATTGTATGTATTTAGCAGATTTATAGAGTAGAAGGTCTTGGAAAGGAACGGGACTACAAGGAAATTATTCTGAAATAGGTTAAATGGTGAAATTTATAGGTCATAAGTTGCTCTTTGAAAACTGCCCGCATATATGTCCCTGCCACACAGCACACAAGAATTAAGATTAAATTTATTTTTCAGTAAAAGGATGAGAATATAATCCATGGATAAATCTGAGCATCAGAGCAATTACTGAACAGGAACTCTCAGACTAATTTCACACCTGATTTTTATTGCAATACTTCCTTTTCTCTAAAGTAAAGCCGGATGATTCTGGATATGAATTTTTAAGTCTCATCTTCATCCTGTTCTGAGAAAAGTATTTCTCATTCCCTCATTACATATTTTTGTGACATTTGTCATCAAAGAAGCTATGTATCTTTCAAATATTTACTTTTTATTTGAAGCACAACTCCTATTGGCTTCAGTTGCAGTGCTGACTTGAAAAATTTTGAAAATTACACCTTAAACCTAAAAATTCAGAAAGAAAGAAAAGGAAGAATTGATTTCTACCTATAAAAACATACTTGCTAATCCAACTTCAGCTAAAGTATGATTTATTTTCATTTCTTGAGGACAATATTTAAATGAAACCATAAAACTGACTCTTCCTTTCTGGTTTCCTTCTTTATTTTATACAAGTGAACAGAAACAAGCATATTTCCCTTTACTGCCCCTCTAGAACAGACCAGTTTCCTCATGCTCACCTATACATGGAGTAAAGTGATGGTGGGTAAAGACTCTTTTATGGTATTTAGCTGGAGAAGAGATAAATCTAATGAATGATCATTCAATTCTGGCATTTCCTAAGTTTTGAGTATGTATGATTTTGCAGCTCCTGCATTTTGCTTTTAGAACACATTTTTACATAAAATTCATGTAATTAATCTGAATCATTACATGGATGAGTTTTGGTAAGGAAACTATTTTCTGTCATCCATAATAACAGATATCTTCAACTCTTAAGTGTAAGAAGATGCGACATATATTTTCAATAGTTTCGGAACAGGAGTCCTGGCCTTGTTCTAATCTCACTGCAGTTGACAGAAAAAATTTTATTGACTTCAGAGCTCCATCAGCCACGTATATTCTAATTCCAGAGTCAGCTCTTTGTCTAGTGGCAGACAATTGATATGTATTATTCCTTGCCAAGAAAATATTTTTTCCTTTTTAAATGGAAAAAAAAACCCCAAACAAACAAGAAAACAAATGAAAACAAAACAAAGACAAAACCCCCAAACCAAAAACAACAACAAAACCCCCAAGCAAACAAAACCTAAAGGGGGGGAGGGTGGAGAATAAATCCAGAATAGTATTCAGAGATTATCTTCTTCACATGTGTAATATTAAAGGGGAAAAAAAAATCTAGGATCTAAAATACCTCTAATCCCAGGTTTGTTTATCTCTTTATCTGTTTCCCACTACACATTCCCATTTATGAAAATGAGCTCCATCTGTGTTCTCTTTTTTATGAAATAAGAGGTCTTACTCAAGGATACTAAGTTTCCACTGTAACCAAATTCCCTTATCAGCTCTTCTCCAAGAACTTCATAAAGGGAAAATCACCTGATGCTTAATTTTAGAGGCACTGCTGAGTGCTGTTATAATAAACTGATAATCAAACATCAAACAAAAGCAAGTATTTTGAAAATCCTTCCCAGGCAATATAATTAGTTGATCCCTTACTACCAGCTGTGCTAATTGCTGTACTGTCATCAGCAGAGAGTTTGCTAACTGAGCACCCTGAAAGCAGCTGACTATTATTTTAAGAACTCTATTAGATTTATTAAAACCTCTTTCTCCTACTTGTCTCATGATATTTTGATTGTAATCTTTTGTTGACTTTTTCAGAAACCATAGTATTTAAACATGGAGTTGTCCGTTTGCAGTGCAAGACTGGTTCAAAATAGAAACTTTTCTACTGAAAACTTTACATTTTAAAGAAAAGAACACAGGTGGTAGTAAGAGGGAAAATATCAAAATGACTGTACAGCAAGATATTTTTCTAGTTCCAAAGGATTTGCTTAGATGAGTTAGGCAAATGAAGCTTTGTTTACAGAGTGAACTAAACCAGACAGATGCTAGCATTTCAGTAGTAAAATAAATAAAAAATATAAACAAAATATTCTTGATAACTATCCTTTGAGTTTTACAGAAGCATTTACTTTGGAGTATATATTTAAGGGAAAATGTATTTATAAGCATAGGGCTGGATGGTTGTATTTGCAAATGCCTGCTTCTAGTAACGCTCCCATTAACTTCAGAAGGTTTCCATAAGAAATAAGAAGAATATTATTTCTCAGATCATGAGAATACCCAAGCCTTTGTTGCTGTATGGGATAAATATATGCTATATGAAAAATTCCCCCTGAAGCTTCAATCAGAGATTCATTTATGCTACATATACATTTCACTTCACACAGTCTTGCAAGACTTGCAGCCTCTGAAAACAAACTCTGCATTGGTAAAACAAAATAATTTTCTCCATATAGTAGGAGGGGTTTTTTTTCTCTTTTACTTAAAGTGTATGAAATAGTTTTGCACCTGAGTCAAATTGTTTGCATTTTAGAGAAAATGTAAATGTTACTTCCACTATCAATTATAGATTACACTATGGTGTCTCTTCCATAACAAAGTAAGTTCTGCAGGAATAAAGAACATCCTCTTCTTCCTCTTTGTATAATAAAATGTGAAATAATTCACATTAAATACATAGATCTGACAACTTGTCTACTTATGTTTGTCATCCAAAGAATAGTAATAGGTCTCTCTAGCTGCTAACCTCTACTTAGAACTACATTCAGGCATAGGAAAACTACTTGACACTTGGCATGGAAAACAACCCAGAGATACAATTGTTATTCCATTTCTTTTAGTTACTTTAAGGTGCTGCAATCTGTCCTCCTTCAGATTTTAAAATTCTGTTCCAGGGATTCTGACTGAAAAACTATGAGTGGAAAGCCAAGCTTCTGGCATCCTTTCACCATGATAAAGTGATTTTAAAGGCATGCAAGAAGGAGCATTACAGATAGTGCTGTACATGAGATTTGACATGCAACTTTTTATTGATATATGCCTAGAGTAGCATGTGTATGGAAAGAACACCTGGAAGAACTATACATCTTGGAGGATACTACCATATTTTTTTCTTCACAAATTATATATTTTACATGATTTAAAATTTCTTAGTATAAAAATCAAATTCTACTAAGGAATCTCCCTATAAGACCTTTCTCAAGTCCATCATACTGTTCTAATCTCACTAGTGAGGACAGATTTTCATAGCAAGAAAAAGCATACTTTCTTAATATCTGTGTGTATATAAACTCATATATATATGAGTTTAAGTAATTTAAAGCATTATTTATCAACGATGATTAATAAGCATTGCCTTATAGCTATTACTCTGTTTCTGATACATCTAGCTTTATTAAATCCTTAATAAGCTGTTGTTATATGCAGATTTCACTGTATACATCACTGTTTACTGACATTTCTAAACCATTGTGTTGAATGATTATTTTTTCTCAATGCTGAAAACAGTCTCTCTGTTTGTGTACCCAAATCTGCTATACCATATGCCATGTACTCAGCCAAAATATGTAAGGAACTTTGTTCTGTTGTCTGCCTCTGTATTTCCCTCTTTTACTGCACAGCATTTATGTAAAAAGGGTTTTGCCAGACCATGTCATAAACAGATGTTTTTACCAGATGAGAAAAATCTGTTCCTTAAAAAAACAAAATAAAATTATTTTTTTAAAAAATCCTATATATTCAACCTGATTCTCCAGTGGACAATGTAATAACTGATTTATTAAGAAATATACTTTGTAGAATCCAATTATCCAGAATTTTCATAGTCTGTTTGTGCAGAATAAATGCTTATAAACTAGAAAGACACTGAGGAGTTCAGTGTTGGTAGCCAGTCAGATTAGATTCTCTCCTTGTTGCATATACCTATAGTTTCACTTGGACTATCCACTCAGCACTGGCTCTATTTTGCTACAAAAAAAGCTGTGCCACCAGCTGGAAGTTTATTTCTTAAAGTTTCAAGCTCCTTAATTCTGCTTAACTGATGAAAAGTATCTAAAGCTGGTCATGCACCACATAGGCTTTGAAAGGCATCCTATTTAAAGTCTGGGGGAAGGCTAAAGGCATGGAATAACCTAAAGGTTCTATGAGAGGTTCGCACATAGCTGTCAAGTGGCAGATTATTTTAATATTGCAAAACCTACCCTGTGATAAAAACATGTCAAGGTGCCTAGTATGCTGATTGATGAAAAATAGGGTTTTCTATCAAAATAAAATATTCTTGAATATTTCTCATAAGTAATACTTTCCACATGAACACTAATCACTAATCACTAAGTCACACAACTGTATCTCACATTTTAGCATAGAAAATTGCTTTAATTAGACATAAATTTTCAAAGGTCTCAGGCTGCAGGTAATGTTTCTTCCTGAAAAGGTGTAATCAGCAGAGAAATTCTGGAAATGCAGCTGCTCAGATTACCTTGGCAGGCTTTTGAAATGGCTTTTCTAACACTGAGCAAAATGTTTAATAATTTTCTGGTTTAGCTCACTAATTTAGAACAAATGCAAATCTAGCTTGTTTCCCTCACTGGGGAAGATTTTGCTCATAGTTCTGAATTTCACTCTTAAGTGGTGGATGGTATCTTAACTGCTTCCTTGTACCACATTCCTCTGGGAACAAATTTTTTTCCTATCCACTTCCTTTTTTTCCTTCTTCCCTCTGTGTCACAGTTTTGCGAGGTGAATTCTTCTTTTAAACTGGTTATTTCTACATCTTTCCATCTTCCAAATCAAGGGTGAAAAAGAACAAAAATAAAAGCTTAAATTATTTTAAAGAGTCTTTTAGGGTATGTTTACATTACCATTTTAGTCTGTATTACAAGAACATTTTTTAAGCATATCTCCCAACTTTACCCACCTACTACATATAGTTTGCACTCTACAGACTTGGATGATGCAAATGGAATTTCCTTTGAATGAAACCAAACCAGAAAACAATCTCCACTTATAATGGATATAATGGGTTCTTATCACTGATTTTTAGTTTGTGTGTTTGGATAAAACCATTTTAAAGTAAAACCCTCTGAATCCAGCTAGTGTGCATCTTGGGGCTTCAGTGACAACAGTTTTCAGAGATTTGTTTCTATTGCTGATTGGCAGTGTAGATGTAGACAAAATAATTTGAGGTTTCAAGAAAATATAGCACAATTCATTCAGCCTGGTTACCCTGTACTACATAAAATTTACTTTTAGATGTATACAAATTACATTAATTGCATACTCTGGAGGTTTTAGGAGATGTATGTTATTACATATGTATATATAAAATACATTTATTTTACCACTGATATTCCTACAAAGTAAATTGCCAACCATTCTAGCAATATTGTTTTACTCCACACATGCACAGCATGTACCCTCAAATGTTGAAAATTGTGCTTAGAGTTAAGCTATGGAATTGCTGAAAAACTGCATGAGTCTGAAATTTAGCTCTTGAAGTCCATTTCTTCTAAAAGCTTTTTCTGAAAACAGCAACGATGATTTCTTGCATATAATATAGAAGTTACTTCTATTTTTCTGAATTTATTTCACTCAGCTAGACTGAACAAAAAGATTCCATGGGCTTTCAAGACCAATGCTGCAACACATTTCCTTTGAATCTCTAAATAATACTTTTCTAATATATGAAAGGGAAGGACCTGTTGTAGTGAGTCCAGAGTAGGTCAAAAAGAGGACCAGAGGGCTGGAGCACCTTTCCTGTGAAGACAGGCTGAGAGACTTGGAGCCTGCAAAAGAGAAGGTTCTGGGGAGACTTTAAAACAGCCTCACAGTACCTAAGGGCTTTCTAGACAGATGGAAAGGGAGTTTTTACAACGGCATGTAGTGATAGGACAAGAGGGAATGGCCTTTAAATGAAAGAGGGTAGACTTAGATTAAATATTAGGAAGAAATTCTTTCCTGTGAATGTGATGAGTCACTGAAAGAGGTTGCATAGAGAAGCTATGGATGTCCCATCCCTGGAAGCAATCTTATCTAGTGGAAGGTGATCCTGTCCAGGGACTATATCTTGCAATATTTTTTATTCACTTATTTATTCATATCCTTTGACTCTTATCCTATTTCTCTCTTGACAATGGAAAAGAAAAAGCTGAAGGACACCCATGACAGTTTAGCAGGTGCTGTACTGCTTGGCACTGAGTTACCCATCATAAGAGTCAGCTGTTCTTATTTTATGTATCTTAGCTAACCTCTTTCAGAGAAAAAAAATAAACCCCCCTATATTAAAGATATAATATGGCTGTATTATATAATTTACATAATTTATTTTATCTGCATAATTTAAAACCCTGAAATATGCTGAGATATTGTCCTTAAAAAGAAATTTTCAAGATTTATTCTAAAAGCTGATCCTTTTACCAAAAAAATGACTCTGAAAGCATTGCGAAAACATTTCATTCATTCAGTGAATAATCATATAGATTGATTTCTGCAGGACTCTTACGGAATTTTGAAAATGCAAGATTACAGCAGACGTGGGTTTGATTAAAATTAAAACTCTTGACCAAACTTCCTCTCAAAATTATCATGATAGTCCTTGATTATTTCCTCATTACTCTCCCATATTAATTCAAATTCTACCTTCATACTTTTTTTATCTGCCATTTAGTAGCCCAGCGTAAGGGCTATTCAAGCACATATGCCCATTTAGAACTTGTGGTTAACCAGAAGCTTTCTGAGGCAGTAATTATTAATGCATTTGGTTACTTGAGACATGCTACCAAGACTTTAAAAATAGCTAGTAACAGGTTTCTGTATCACTTTTTGAACCTGTTCTAAAAAAGAAAGCCCATTTATGGTTCTCTAGTCATTATCATGGCTACGCTTCGCTAATGAAGATTTGAGAAGGGCTCTACCCACGCTGGCTACAAGCGCGCTGATGACTAAAAAGGCCAATGTGAGATAGACAAGTCCGGTTGCAGAAGGCACAGCAGAAAGACTCCCCAGGTGATATCAACAAGACACGATTCTTTCTGCGTTGTCTTTTCTCCTCGAGAGTGATCCTGCATGTGTTCTCAAAAGCAGCAGTGTTATAGATGGTGTGTCTCCAGGCGTCCCGATCGGAGGCCAGGGTAGACCAATGGTGGTGATCGGTATGGCCAAGGCTGAGGGATTGTTTCAGGCAGTCCTTGTATCTCCTCTTCGGGGCTCCTCTCTTGCAGCAGCCAGAGGCAAGTTCCCCATAGAGCACGATCTTAGGGAGGCGGTGGTCCTGCATCCTGGAGACGTGCCCTGCCCAGCGCAGCTGTGTTCTCAGCAGCACGGCCTCAATGCTCGTGACTGCTGCCTGTTCAAGGACAGACGTGTTGGTCACATAGTCAGTCCAGTGGATGTTAAGGATGGTACGGAGGCAGCGCTGATGGAAGCTTTGTAAGAGATGCAAGTGGTGGCGGTAAATGACCCAGAATTCATACCCATATAAAAGAGTAGACAGTGCAATGGCTCTGTAAACACTGATCTTAGTACTTTTCTTCAGATGTTTGTTTTGCCACACTCTTTTATGGAGTTTACCAAAGGCTCTGTATGCCTTTGCTAACCTGTTGTCTATTTCTGCATCAATGTTACTGTCTGAGGAAATGATGCTTCCCAGGTAATTAAACTGTTGGACTGATTTGAGCGCTGTTTCACCAATGGTGATATGGGGATGATGCGAGACTTCCTGAGGTGCAGGCTGATATAAAACTTCTGTTTTCTTCAAGCTGACTTCCAGTCCAAAAAGCTCAGCAGCCTCTGCCAAGCAGGATGTTAAACGTTGCAGAGCTACTTCTGTGTGGGCGACGAGGGCGGCATCACCAACATAAAGCAGCTCATGGACAAGATGATTTAAGGTCTCGGTGTGGGCCTTCAGTCGCCGTAGGTTGAATAGGCTCCCATCGGTACAATATCGGATGTAGATACCGTTTTCATCATCGAGGTCTGCCGTGGCCCTTTGGAGCATCATGCTGAAGAAGACTGTGAATAAAGTTGGTGTGAGAACGCAGCCTTGCTTCACACCATTGGGTATTGGAAACGGTTCAGAAAGTGCATCCCCATATCTGACTTGACTGCGCTGGTCCTCATGAAGTGATATGACCATTTTGAGGAACTTGGGAGGACATCCTAAACATTCCAAAATCTGCCACAGACCTTTTCTGCTCACAGTATCGAAAGCCTTGGTAAGATCAATAAAGGTAACATAGAGTCCTTTGTTCTGTTCCCTACACTTCTCTTGCAGTTGTCTGAGAACAAATAACATGTCTGTGGTACCTCTGTTGGCCTGGAAACCACACTGGCTTTCTGGTAGAAAGTCTTCTGCTATGGCGGGTATTAATCTGTTCAAAGGAATTCTTGCAAGGATTTTACCAGCAATGGAGAGCAGAGTAATACCTTGGTAATTTGAGCAGTCTGATTTATCTCCTTTCCTCTTGAACAAGGTGACAATGACAGCATCATGAAGGTCTGAAGGCAGTTCACCTCGTTCCCAGCAGCACACCACAAATTCGTGAAACTTAGTATGGAGTGCTTGGCCACCGTACTTCCAGATTTCAGGTGGGATTCCATCAACCCCAGCTGCCTTGCCAGTTTTCACCTGCTGTATTGCTTTAATAATTTCTCCCATGGTGGGAGCAGTATCCAGTTCAGTTTTCACTGGTTGTTGTGAAATGTACTGCATTGCTGAGTCTTGAACTACACAGCTAGTACTGAAGAGAGTCTGAAAGTGTTCATACCATCGATTCAAAATGGAAACTTTGTCTGTGAGAAGCATTTGGCCATCTCCACTGAGTAAAGGGCTTTGGACCTGGTATGTAGGACCTTAGGCTGTTTTCAGAACCTCAGAGAATCCCCTGTAATCACCTGTATCTGCACATAATTGGATTTTTTCTGCTAGATTGGTCCACCACTTGTTTTGGATGTCACGAAGTTTTTATTGGAGCTTGCTGCATGCAAGTCAAAAGGCTGCTTTTCTTATATGACAGGATGGCTGAGCAAGATGGGTTTGGTGAGCAGTTCTCTTCTTCCTCAATAATTCTTGGATCTCATGATTATTTTCATCAAACCAGTCCTTTTTTTTCTTGAAGGAGAACCCTAAGGATTCTTCAGAGGACTGCAGAATGCTATTTTTAATAAGTTGCCAAAGCGCTTCGGGAGAGGGATCTGTGGAATGAACTTCGAGCCTGGATTGAAGATTTTCCTGGAAACTGTCCCTCACTGTAGCTGTTTGAAGACTGTTAACTTGAAGTCTTCTTCTAGGAATGCTGCCCTTTTTAGGTTTGAACTTAAGATGGAGGTTAAGCTTACAGTGCGCAAGGTGATGATCTGTTTGGCATTCTGCACTTGGCATCATGCGGGTGTGACGAACATCACAGATATCTCTCTGTTGGACCAAGATATAATCAATGAGGTGCCAGTGCTTGGACCTAGGATGCATCCAGGTTGTCTTCAGACTATCTTTCTGCTGAAAGATAGTGTTAGTGATGATAAGCTGCTGCTCAGCACAAAACTCTAGCAGAAGGTGACCATTATCATTGCAGTTCCCAACACCATGCTTGCCTAGTACTCCTTTCCAGGCTTCAGAGTTCTTTCCTACTCTGGCATTGAAATCACCAAGGATATCTTATTATCTGCAGGAACCTTTTGGATAAGGCAGCATAGGTCCTTGTAGAATTTATCTTTTTCAGCAGGGTCAGCTTGGAGGGTTGGGACATATATACTAAAGAGAACAGCATGTTGCTTATTGTGTAGTGGGAGGCGTAGGGAAATAATATGATCAGAATGTCCAGCCAGCAGATTTTCGAGAGGCAATAGAGTTTTTAGTCATGAAGCCAACTCCTGAGATATGCCTTTCAGATCTGGGTTTACCTGACCAGTAGAGTGTATAACCAGCACCATGTTCTCTAAGGCTGCCTTCCTCATGGAGACGAACTTCACTGAGAGCAGCGATGTCGATGTTGAGTCGTGACAGTTCATGGGCAATTAGAGCAGAGCGACACTCAGGACGGCCACTGTTCGCAGTATCAAGTATGGCTCTGATGTTCCAGCATGTGAGTGTTAATTTGAGTACACCTTTGAAGGCAGGTGTATGCCTCCATCTGCCTTAATCTTTTTTTGACTGCAACAGAAGATGCCCGTTGGCCGCGGTTAACCAACCAGGTGAAGGGTGGAGATGAGCTTTGGTTAGGCCACCTTTTCTAGGCCCCTCTCGGTGTGGAGCAAGCAGTGCTCTCCTTGAAAAAGGCTGCTTGGTCACTCAGGATGCTGCCAAGTGAGTCTGTCATCTCCAGGGTCAGACTCAGGTGACCAATGTCCTGAACCGCCTGCATGCAGGGTTAGGACTGCGGCTTCCAGTGCACCTTATCACCTGCCGTTTTGTCCCTCATCTGTCGCTGCAGGACTTTACAAGTGTGGGTATAACCCTCGAGCCTGCGCAGTGGACTTTTTAGGTGAGGCTCAGCTTGTGCAAACTGGTCCCACCCTTTACTCCTGAGGTTCATCTGCCAGGGCCTAGCAAGCTTGGACGGTGACAGTGAGGTCATCAGGACGTAGGTTTAATTAGAGTATCCTTCTCTTGGATGGATGGCCTTACAGGGCTAAGCGAGCTCCATCTGCCCGGGTTTGAAATTAGAGTTGTCCTTCTCCTAGGATGACCACCGGAAGGCTAGTGAGCCCATCCTGCCCATGGACACATTTGACCCTTCAGTTATGGCCTGTCTGGCATGGGAGACCCTCCCGGAGGCATACGCCACTGTCAGCACAGCTTGCAACCTCATAAGGGCATACTGAAATAGCTTCGACAAGCCCTTCTCTCCCTACTTTTCCTACACAGCTTCCTACAGTTTAACCCAAGGACATTTCCTTGCTCTGAGCACCCCTCTAAGATGCTATGAATAGAAATAAAAATAAAAATTATAATAATAATAAAAACCCCACACACAAAAAAAAACCCACCGAAACAAACAAACAAAAAAACCAAAAACCAACACCACAACAATAACAAAAACATACCACATTTGTGGGCAGAAGCCACAAGCAAGCCAAGCCCATCATATCCCACTCCCACTGCGTCAGCATCCGAAGAGGAGAGGTCCCGGCATACCCCTGGGCAAGAGTGGGCACACGTGTAAGAGGTCCCCGCATCCACCCCAGACCCCAACATCCACAGCCCCTGTCCAGCCCAAATCCCCCAACCCCCAGAGAAACCCACTACCCACCCCAAACCTCATCCCCCAGCATGCCACCGCAAGTTCCCCCTTGCACTGTCCATCTGTGGCCCCCAAAATGAGGCCGCCCTGCCGGTCCCTCCCACATCGGCCTGGGGAAACCCCAGGTCCATCCACCCTCCCCCCTGCTCCTGCCTGGCCCGGCAGGGGGATCTCCACCCCTCCCCTGAACAGGACCATCCACCCACTCCCCTCAACGGTCTGGGGAACCCCCGGGACCATCCGGCCCCCTCCCTGCACCCGTCCGGCCCGACCCAGCTTGGCCTGTCCTGCAGCCCGGCCCCACATGGCCACCGGCCATTTGCCAACCGCTCCGCCACTCCGATGTCGAAACAGAGCTCCCGACGGCTTCTCCACGAGGTCGACTGCACAGATCAACGTGGCAGCGTCTCCCATGCATGCAGCACGGTGACGAGCCGCAGGAGCAGGAGCAGGTCCCCTAAAACCCACCACCTAGCTCCAGGACCACACCGAGTGCGTGGCCACCCGCCCACCCACCATCTTGGCCCCCAGTTCTCTAGTAACATTTTTAATAATTTATTATTTTTGTATGCTAAGGCAAAGATTTTATATATTACATAAATGTCTTCTTATGTTTGTCTCAGTTCAGCTTTAACACCAACCAGCAATTCCCTGAATGTCTCAATGAACTGTGTTTCCACATTAATTCCATTCCTCCATTAATTCTGTTCTAGTCAGATATCGTATTCCTCATATTTCAATCTAGTACTCTTTTCCACGTTCATTTGTATAGAAAAAAAGAAAAAAATATTTCTATTTATAGGCAAAATAGATTATTCAAAGCAAAAACTTCACCATAAATTAATGTAGACTAACTAATTTCTTCTAAAATAGAAAATTGAACAATGTCAGATCTTGTTTCTTAGCTTTAAGATCCAATGGCCTGTGACGTGAGAGTCTCAGAATATTCCGAGTTGGAAGGGATCCTCAAAGATAATTGAGTCCAACTCTGAAGGGAATGGTCTGTATGGGTATCAAACCCATGACCTTGGTGTTTTTAGCACCATGCTCTAACCAAATGATATCTTGTTGCTTAAGCAATTTTAGCACACAAAACAGGTACCTGTGTTCTGGTCACTAATGAATGTGCATATAATTATATAATATTTGATTCCATCTCCCTGAAACAATCCCTCAGTCCCTCAGCCTTGGCCATATTGATCACCACCATTGGTCTACCCTGGCCTCCAATTGGGACGCCTGGAGACACACCATCTATAACACTGCTGCTGCTTTTGAGAACACACGCAGGATCACTCTCGAGGAGAAAAGACAACGCAGAAAGAATCGTGTCTTGTTGATATCACCTGGGGAGTCTTTCTGCTGTGCCTTCTGCAACCGGACTTGTCTATCTCGCATTGGCCTTTTTAGTCATCAGCGCGCTTGTAGCCAGCGTGGGTAGAGCCCTTCTCAAATCTTCGTTCGCGAAGCCTAGTCATGATTTGAGTCCTTGTTCCATTAGTCTCATTATTTTCCATAGAAGCTCTCAGCACAAGAGAATACCGTGCTTCTTCATTTGTTGCTGAGAAGCATCTACCACATCCTGAGACATAAAATTATCAAAATGCATTTAAGTTTCCACACTTGCAGTTTTCATCACAAATTACAATTGGTATCTTACATCAAACATAACACATCTGAACAGCTAAATTGCTAACCTATTATTAATCAATCAAATAATACTGTAAAATATTTACCATTGTATACAAGCATACTATTTTAGTGGCAGGATTTAAAAAGTTAAGAATTAGCATCAAGCAGTCAGCTCTTAAAATATTTAGTATTAATTAGTATAGGTTTAATCTGTTTGCAGTCTTACAGGAGGATTAAATTCTACCAAGAGTATGATGCCCTAATCCAGTGTGGTCAGCACCTGGATAAAGAGCTTGTGCCTGCAGTTGGTCTCAGAAGTTTGTAAAACATCCAGCTTCGCTCAGTGTCCTCAAACATAAAAAAATCCCCTTGTTCATTTCGTGATCTCCTATGATCTGATGAATGCTTGTGTTCTTTTATCTCCAGTCCATGGTTTGAATTTTAATTTTTCCAGTTACTTATTACTTACAGTATCTGTATATAGTGAATCTTCTCCTTATCTTTTAAGATAAGCACTACTTCACTGAAATAACTATGATGTTTTTTGCAAAAAGCAAACATAAAATTTTATTTATCTCACTACTGTTCCATATACAAAACTGGATCATTTGCTCCTAAAATTTCTTGTCATCATCTGCAGAGTAATATCCTGCCAAGAGGAGATGTCACCAATACAGAAAGAAATCCCATAGGAAAAATTAAGTTGTTTCTATTCTGTCCATGATAACTTCAGCAAATCAGGAAAAGTTACTTAATGTCTGTTACTGAATCTCTCTTCCAGTCAAATGGAGGAAAAAAGGGGAAAAAACAGGGGAAATGAAGTAATTCTTTACATTCCACCTATATTTTCTCTCTTATTTTTTTCAGATGGCTCCTCTAGTTGAGGAAATGCCAATTATTATCTTTTTTATTCAGGAATTACAAGACCTACTCTAATGGGATAACACAAAAAAGAACATGTAAGAGAATTTCATCTCAAATCCCACTGAGGTGAAACCAAGAACCGAAACTTGGAAAGAATTTATGAATATTATCATATCTTTTAATTAATGAATATGCAAAAGAAGTTCACCCACTGTCTTGGTAGTATATGAGGAACTGGGAATTATGCCAAAAAAGTATCCAAACCAGCTGAGCCTGAGGCACTCAGAGCAGCACTACAAAGAAGCAGCAAGTGACAATACTTGTGGAGTCCATGCTGAGGATGAAGGCTTCCATCTGCCAATACTACCTGCTGTTTAAGAAGGATTGCTGTTTTCCAAGGGCTTTGATTTAGGATGTTGTGGTGAGGCTAGGAAGACTTGTCCAGTGCTGGGACTATCATGTCTTGTTGCTCTTCCATGTAGGTACCAATGATATGGCCAGTGCAGACCTGGAACACACCAAAGGCATGTCTCCAGGGGCTTGATAAAAAGGGCATGAGGATCCCAATGGTTTTCTCCACAATCCTGCCAATGAGAGAAGCTGCTTGAGAGGATATGGATAAATTGGTCAACAACTATTAGTCAACAACTATTGGTCAACAACTGGTTACATAGCTGGTATTGAAAAGAGGGTTTCATCTTTCAGGACCATGGTACTCTCAGGAATGAGGCTAAGAAAATATGGTATTGACTTGAGCAAAAGGGGCAAAATTATCTTTGACAACAGGTTGGCCAACAAAAATCAAGTGAAGAAGTAATGGACTTGGTTGTTAAGCAAAGCGTGCAGGTCATTTAGATTACAGAGATCTCCTGGTCAACAAACTAGGGCTGCGGAGGGTCCACCTCAGTCTATACACAAAAATAAGGAGAAAATTATCCCACCTTTTCCAAGAAATGAACCCAACTGTATGCCCCTCTCAAGTACCTGTACATTATACCATTCAACAGCACACCAGCAAGTAAAGAAGACAGAGCCAGACTCTTCTCAGTACACAGTGGACCCCAGTCAAAGGAATAAACTAAAATAATGTCAATTCCATTTAAATGTAAGGTGAATCTTTTTTACTGCAAAGGTAACTCTGGAATAGGTTGCCTGGATAGAAGTATCCATCCTTGGATATATCAAAAACACAACTGGATAAGGTTCCGAGCAGCCTGTTATAGCAGACCCTGCTGTAAGCAGAGTGGGGGGAACAAGGCAATCTCCAAAGTTCCTTTTGAGTGTCTACATTTTCATGATTCTGCAGTGCAGATGCTTGATTCCTGTACCTGATTCAACCACTTACAGTTTAATATATACCTTTCACTACAGTTTTATAAATTTTTATGGGGATAGAAGACATAGAGAAAAAAAAAGGGAGTCCCATAATTCCGTTGCAGGAATATTATGCATTGAGAATTGACCAAAAAGTAGATCATACCTGTAGAAATCATTTAGGTGGAGAAAATAACATTAGCACTAAAATGTCTCCATACAGAAATGCAGTAGTCGTTTATTTAGCAACACCTTCACTTGAGTGCAAATAAATATAAAGGACAGGAAGCTCAGGTTCTTCTGACCCAGTCCTAGAGTAAAAACCATTTAAGAATGACTTTGCCAGAATAGGGTCAGACTTTTACTTACTACTGACATATATGACTTTAGGTCACATATGACTTTAGATTTCTTAAACAAAAATTGTTCTGCAAATCAATCTGTAAATTTAGTTATGTAGGTACTTCACTGAAGGTCTGTAACAGTCACTGTGGGGACAGTCCATGTAAATAAAATAAGTTTCAATCAGAGTACAAGACTTCCGAAATCCAAATACACTACAAATTCCAAATCTAAGAAAGGAAAAATTCTTTCTTTCATTCCTACTTTATAGTGCATCTGAATTAAGGGTAATATTACATTAGCAAGCAATATCTACAACCCTAAACAGAGTGAAACAAGGGGCACTGAAACCTGTCTGCAAACTAAATAGTAGTTTTGGGGCAGGGTGTTGCTGGTTTTAGGCTTTTGTAGAACATTAGGTGGGCACATCATCTGTTCCAGTTTCTTTCCAAAGTAGTCGAACTTGTGTGCACTGAGACCACAGTGTGACCAAGCACAGTTAAGTGAGGACCACAAAGAAATTTATGTTAAAAGCATAGTCCTTGGCTGAAGTAAAAGTCTAGTGAATCTGAACCATAAGAACTATGGACCATAAGAACATATGAACACATGATTGCTTTTAAGTTGCTTGGGCCAATAAATTATCATAGAATCATAGGATGATAGAATGATTCTATGGAGTTGAGATATACCATAAAGATCATCTAGTCCCAAGTCTTCCTGCCATAGGCAGGGATACCTCCCACTACACCAGGTTGTTCAAGGCCTTATCCAGTGTGACCTTGAACACTGCCAGGGTTGGGGCATTGACAACCTCCCTGGGCAACCTGTTCCAGTGTTTCACCATGCTCAGAGTAAAGAATTTCTTCCTAATATTTAACCTAAATTTCCCCTCTTTCAATCTGTATCCATTACTCCTAGTCCTATCACTACAGTTCCCAATGAAGATTACCTTTCTGGCTTCCTTGCAGGCTCCCTTCAGATATTGGAAGGTTGCTACGAGGTCTCCATGCCATCTTCTCTTCTCCAGGCTGAATAGCTCCAACTTTCTCAGCCTTTGTAGGGAAGGTGTTCCAGTCCTCTTGTAAACTTTGTGGCCCTCCTCAGGACTTGCTTTCACAGTTCCATGTCCTTCTTGGAAACACCAGAACTGTACACAGTAGTCCAGGTGGGGTCTCACGAGAGCAGAGTAGAGGAGGTAATCTTCTCCTTTGACCTGTTGGCCACGCTCCTTTTGATGCAGCCCAGGGCACAGTTGGCTTTCTGTGCTGTGAGCTCACACTGACGGCTCATGTTGAGTTTTCATCAAGCGGCACCCCTAAGTCTTTCTCCGCAGGGCTGCTCTCAGTCACCTCTCTGCCCAACCTGTAGCTATGTCTGGGATTGCCATGACCCAGGTGTAGGACCTTGCACTTTACTTTTGTTGAACTTCATGCTGTTTACATCGGCCCACCTCCCAGGCCTGTCAAGGTCTCTCTGGATGGCCCATCCCTTCCTCCTCTGTATCAACTGCACCACACAGCTTGGTGTTATCAGTGAACTTGCTGAGGATACAACTGATCCCACTGTCTGTCATCAACAAAGATATTAAACAGTATTAGCCCCAGTACTGAGCCCTGAGGGACACCACTCATCACTGGTCTCCATGTGGACAATGAGCCACTGACCACAACTCTTAATTCATGAAGACTCAGAATAGATTCAAAAAGGACAAGTCTTCTGAAACAGCAGCTTGTGATCTCAGTACGGACAACAGCTTGGAAATCTCTCTCTATCCCTCATTAGTCACCTGAGATACTCAAATTATGTTAAATGTACTGACTGCCTATAAATGTTGTCCATATGTTTGTCTGGTTTTGTGTGCACTAGAAAATCAGTGGTCCATTCAGCAGAACCAGACAAAATGCATAAGTTATTGAAATAATTTAACTCTTACTGGTCCATAACAGTGCATATCATAACACTTTATGAAAGTCAGCATTTGTGCTTTGAAAAAATTCTGCATATTGTCCCAAGCCCTAAAAGACATCAGAGAATAAATTTAGGCTGTTCTTACTGACAATCTGGAAGTTGGCAGGGGTGTACTATTGAACTGAATTGAACCATAAAGGAACCAGCCAGTTGTTAGCATTTCGCTGGCAGATATCAAAGAGAGTACATTTTCTTTGAAAGGTGAATGACTGGATGCTTTAGGTAGCTTCACTATGTGACAAGCTTGACTTACATCTCAGTGTAACATCTGTCCTGATGTAGTTCAGTTAGTGATATGAAATAAAGTCCTAGTAAGGAGGTATTTCCAGTTCTTTGATTCTGAGTACTAAGGACAAAGATATTGTTTCCTGATACACGTTCTTTGATGCATCAGGTGTTGAGTAGTGTTCAAGAACCTTGTCGTTCCAGTTTCACTCAAATGTAATCACTGATATACAGAAATAATGAAGAAAAAAAAAAGAAAGAATAAGATCACTCGTGGAGAACTGCAAAAATTTTTAGTTGGTCTGCCTTCTTGAAGTTTATAGGTGCATATACTGTTCCACTTCAATTGCAGCACAGACGTGTGAGATTTTCGTAAAAGAAATAACTCTGATAGCTACTGGTACTATATAATTCCCTTGTCTCATGCATGTTTTTGCCGTGCTATATCTGAAATGCCCTTTGAAATGAGTATCCACAATTTACAGACTTTGTAGAACTATTTTAGTATCTGCAAAACTGTTAGCAATTTCTCATATAAGATCCATGTGATGATTTCTGATTTTAATTTTCGAAAACTTTAATAAAATATATGCTGCATTTTTAAAAATAAGATCAGAAATATTAAATTTAGTCTTTCAATTAGCTTAGTTCTAAAAAATATATATAGTTTGAGAGACTGAGTTTCAAATATTGAACTGGTTTTGATTGGAGGGCTTTTTATCTTTATTTTGTTCTTATTTTGTTTTGTTTTGTTTTCCTTTTGTTAGGAGAAAAAATGTGTTTTGTTCAGGATAGAAAACATAGCACACTTTTTTGCCACTTGCTGGTTAGCTGTCCATCTGGGATGACTGTCACTATATGATTTCTAAATAAGTTCAAAACGGGAAAGGAACAGACTCAGTGCTATAGAGAAAAATAATGCACATTCTGCATGTGTGCCCACAGGGGAAAGACACAAAAGGCACATCAAAGAATCTGGCATTTTCATTTTATGACTAGGCAACATTCCCAGTCTCCTCTGGCTGTGGACATATGCTTTTTAGTCATGTTTTAATAGTTGTTTCATGCTTCAGGAATGAACAATAATTGAGATGCTGTTTTTTACATGCTTTAAAGATGTCAACTTCATTAATAACCATAATTATGAACAGTAGGCTAAGTACACCTTCAGACAGTACCTGCTACTGTGTAGAAACTCAGTTCTTCTTTCTCTTCAACCTTCATTATATATACCTTCAGCTTCCAAGTTCCTAGCTTTATATACCTTCTGTTGGTCTTGGCTGTATTCCCAGTTTATTTAGGAAGTTCCTACCTTCAAGACTGTCAGATTTTCTCCACTAAGCCTTTGTTGATTAAAAAATCTTTACTATTTTTATTAGTATCTGCATGCATTTCATTAAGAGAGCTAGGAAATTCTTGTTTTTTTCTCTGGAATACTGAACTGTAACTGAGGGAAAAAAAAAGGAACTGTATTAAACAAACAAGCTTTTTAGTGTGATCTTTTAGCAACAAAAAATATCCCTTTGTCAAAAAAAGAGTAACCAGAGCTTTCAGCATTATGAAGACTGAATCAAAAAGTGTACTAATACCATCAGTTTGGAAGCAGTGTTTGGAGTCTCAATTCCCAGCTGTTCTGCATGATACAATGAGAAAATTTAAGTAAATTTAGGTTTAGATGAAGGGAAAATATGAATAGATTCATACCAGGAAAAAAAAGATTCAGAAAATTATTTTTAAAATGCATAATTAATTTACAAGAGTTGCTTGATATAATAATAGTTTTGATCCAGTTCAAGTGTACTGAATCTCATGTATGCTAATCTAAGAAAACATAGCTTTCTACAAGGTCTTAGGTTATTCTCCCCTATCTTTACTGAATATATCTCCTCCTTACAATAGTTGTCTAAATCTTCTTTTATGTTTTTGAATTGTCCCAATTATTTTGCTCTTACTGTCAGATGTATGACTTTTTCTCTTTCTTATGGTGCATTAATTTTCAATAACAAAATTTTCTTCAGTTGCTAAACTGTAAGATAAGAACACACATCAAACACAGGCTCTATTTAGCAAGGTAGTCAGAGTGTCTTTGTTATTTTTTTTCTATTTCTAACCTGTAAGTGAGAGAAAAATGCACTGCAGAATTAATTTGTGTGCCAAGGTTTAACTCCAGACAGCAACTAAGCACCACACAGCTTCTTGCTGACTCCAGCACCCCACTGGGGTGGGAGAGAGAAGAGGCTAAGAAGAGTTTAATAACTGGAATAAAATTATTAGAGAGAGAAAGAGAGAAATTAAATCCAAGGAAGATAATCGATGCAAGCCACTAACCCAGATTGCTCCCAAGCACTAGACCCCTGATCATTTTTCCCTCTAGTTTTTGTGCTGAGCATGGCATTACAAATGTCCTTTGGGCAATTGGGGTCAGCTGTCCCACCTGTGAGCCCTCACAGCTTCTTGTGCCCCGCAGCCTATTCACTGGCAGGGCAGCACGAGAAGCTGAAAAGTTCTTGATTTATTGTCAGCCCTGCTCAGCAACCACTAAAACATCAATGTGTCATCAACATTATACTCATCCTAAATACAAAACATAGCACTTCAGCAAATACTAAGAAGAAAATAACTATCCAGCCCAAACCAGGACACTATGGAAACATCATTCTCCAGAAACGTAAAAGTCACAGCAATACTTACATGGTTATAGCTGAGAAATTGTGTATTGCCAATGTCCCCAGGCCATGGTCAGAATCATAGGATCGGCTATGCTGGAAAACACCTCCAAGATCATCAAGTCCAGCTGTTAACCCAGCACTGCCAAGCCCACCACTAAACCGTGTCCCTAAGTGCCACATCCGCACAGCTTTAATACATCCAAGGATGGTGACTCAGCCACTTCTCTGGACAGCCTGTTCCATGATAACCCTTTCCATGAAGAATTTTTTTCTCTAAAATCACATCTAAACCTCCTCTGGTGTAACCTGAGGCCATTTCGTCTTGTTTTGTCACGTTACTTAGGAGACAAGTCTGACCCCCATCTGGCTACAACCTCCTTTAGGGTAATTGTAGAGTGTGAGAAGGTCTCCAGTCAGCCTCCTCTTCTCCAGCCTAAACCACCCCAGCTCCCTCAGATGCTGCTCATGAGATTTGTGCTCCAGACCCTCAAGTAATTTTTATTATTCTGTAATTTCTTACTAACAGAATGACCATTCTGAACAATTTCTTGTCTTAAAAACTTTTTTTTTTTTTTAATTCTAGTTAAAGGTCCTATTTTGCTTCTTCTGTTCATGTTTTAGATGAACAGATTATTCCTTATGAATTAGGGGTTCATATTCTGAATAAACACCATCCTGTTTTCCTTATAAAATTGAAACCTCCACTTCATCTATTATTCAGTACAATGGTGGCAACTAATCCAGAATAATGCTTATGTTGGCTTTTTCCATATATATCACTAAACAAATATTCTTTATTCTTGTTCAGAGTATGCATGTTTAAGAAAATACAAAAAGATCCTCTGCTGCACTTCATTGTCTCATGATTTCTTGATGTACAGAATGTTATAGAGTTCTGCTTTGTTTTCTTCAGCAGTATTATCTTTCAAACATTATGCACATATTATGTGCATGAAAATAAGAGCAGGAGCAATCCTTGAAATAATTTTTATTTTTTTGAATTACTTTCAACGTTCAGCCTTTTAAAGCAGTGATATTTTTTTAGCTTTTCATACATTTTTCAGAAATAATTTAATTGGAGATAAATGACTTATTAAAACATCTGATTCAAAGAATCTGGTCCAACTTTTGCCCACTAAGTTCCCTGAAAGGAGGTTGTAGCCAGGTGAGGGTTGATCTCTTCTCCCAGGCAACTATCAGTAAGATAAGAGGGCATGGTCGTAAGCTCTACCGGGGAAGGTTTAGGTTCAATATTAGGAAAAGATTCTTTAGAGAGAGGGTAATCAGGCTTTGGAACGGGCTGCCCAGGGAGGTGGTGGGTTTACCATCCCTGGAGGTTTTTAAGATAAGAGTGAATGTGACAGTGCTGTGGTCTAGTAACCATGATGGTAGTGGATCAAGGGTTGGACTTGATGATCTCAGAGGTCCTTTCCAACCCATCTGATTCTATGATTCTATGATTCTTCCCGAAGCTTTCGTCTTGAGTGTGATGTCACAGTCATGTTAGAGAACAGCCTTCCAGTGCCTACAGGTGACCTATCAGAAGGCTGGAGAGGCCTTTTTCACAAGGACGTGGAGTGATAGGAAAAGGAGGAATGGGCTTAAACTGAAGGAGGGCAGATTTAGATGAGATATTAGGGAGAAATTCTTACTGGGACAGTGGTGACACCCTGGCACAGGTTGTCCAGAGAAGTTGCTGACATCCCATCCCTGCAGATGTTCAAGGCCTGGCTGGATCAGGCTCTGAGCACTAAAGGTTTCCCTGCCCGTATCAGAGTGGTTGGAATGAGATGATCTCTAAGGTCCCTTCCAACCCAAACCATTCTATGATTCTGTGTTTCCCACTGATACTACACTTCTGAAAAGAATATACTTAAGTTTTCAATTAAAGCTAAGAAAAAGAAAAAAAGGCAAACAACCAACTATACCCTGAACAATTTTGATTTAATATCAAAAATTAAATTATATGCTTTTGTATCAACTTACAGCTTTGCTTTACTTTCTTCTGGACATATAATCAAAGTAAAATATGCAAACATAAAATTTAATGAGATACATATGAAGTAAAAAAAAAAAAAGAAATTTTTTTTTAGATGACACATAAGTTTTTGCTCTATTGTATATCAATATCCTTAATAAAATATTTTAAGAAAAGCTATGATGTACATGCAAAAATACCCTCTCTGGCCCATTCTTCCTCTGGTTTAAAACATTATTTTGAAACTATGTAGCACAAACAAGTGGAATGAGTTTCAGCAAGCACTTCATACCAAGCTTCTGTAGAAAGGGGGACCTTGACATTGGTTACTACCTTTGTAAATGATGAAGAAGAAAATTTTCCTGACAAAGAAATAATTTATGAGAGTAATATTTAATGTCAATGTATTCTTTGGATAGCCTCTATTTGAGACTGCATTGAGAGAACTATTTTTTTCTTTATTTAAGCAAATGGAGTTGTGTATGTGTACATGTTTCTATTTTCCAGATATTATCATGTTAAAGTTATTTCGCATAAACAGTGCTGTTCCTCAGGAGAAAGAAAACACGACACTGTAGATGAAAAAGGAATAATAGGTACCTTGCATGTGTGTCTTGACAAACTGTAGTCATAAACTTATGTGCCTGAGATGGCTGATGGGAAATAAATGATGGTGATCTCTGAAGTCCAGAGTTTTCACAATGCTCTTGCAGGTTTTTTTCTTCCAGCTTGCAGGAAACAAATTTCTCCACAGAATCCCTCAATTCTTAATTTAACCCTTAAACAGAAGATGATCAAAATCAGATTTGCTAAAGACCTACAAGTGCTAATAAAGATTGCCTAGTCAGAGATTATGTCCTTTTATGCTCTCATTGCTCTGAATCTTCATTTCCCTATCTAAGTTTGTTATCCAACTTTTCTAATGCTACCCCCCATTTAAATATCTTTGATTTAGTGCATCCCTCTAGGGTCCACCACTGTCTCCTCACATTCCTGTCAGGTTTGGACTTCAGATTTGGGGATTGGTTTTGCTTATGTTTTTCCTGTTGATTTAGGAGTATCCTTCAGAATTATGCTATTAGCTGCAGTGGCTGCATAAATTCAAACCTTCATCCAGTTCCTGCCAGGGCCTGGGTAAGATCCCATGAGTAGAAGAAAAGGATACACCTTTAGTGGTGCAGAGAGAAGGAGGAAGAATATAGAATAAAGAAAAAGAGTCCGTGGCCTAATGATGACACAACTGCAGTTACACAAGAAAAGAAGAAATATAATTTATCACATTTGTGGACAAAATTCAGTCACAAATAATCTTTTTTTATGGCTTGTTGATGAGATTGTAGGTCTCAACAATACTCTGCTGAAATCTAAAGAATGAAAAAAAGCCCTAACTAGGCACCAGCTTCATAAATTGTAATTGATCTAATAAATATGGCTAGTGGGTGCTGTGTTTGCAATACCATTACAGGTGTGAAACCTCCTGAAGTCTTGTAGGCAAGCACCTTCAATATCCAGAAATAGAACTTCATTAGAGTAATAAGAGTCAAACTCCAGGAATGCCTGCAACATGCAAATTGCAAAAGATTGCCCTTAATAAGATCAAGCTCTCCTGGGGAGTGGAAATGAGACAAAAAAGTTATAGCTAAGATTAAATGTTTTTACAACCTCACAAGATTAGAATGAAAGTCTTTAAATTTCCTTCTATCAGAGAGAAAAGCCTTTTCTTTCTCTCATATGAAATATGAGCTAACAGGTAAAGAGTTGTTAACCTCTACCATACCAAATATAGATAGAACCATAAAATCCAAGGGCATAATTTCTTAAACCTTTACTTTCCTAAGCTCACAGTGGAGCCTACCTTATTGATGGTTTCATTGCTTTATCCAAAGCACTACTAAAATTCATTTTAACTATCTGTTGGGAAAATAGAGAAAGAGGGAAGACAGTTCTTAACATTTGAATGTGAATTATTAAGTTAGGATTTTATTGTAAGAATACCCTTTTCTCTTATCTGTATAAATGTTTCATAATGGAAATCCCTTCTTAATAGCCCTTTAGTATGCTGAAAAATCTATAATTAACCTGCATTTTTCAGGCAAAAGAGAAACACATTACTAAAATCTGGAGCTACTGCTGTTAAAATACATGTTCTGATATTCAAGACAAAGTAGAACTAACACATTCAAAAGCACAGAATAAAAACCTAAGACTGGAACAATTTTCTAAAAAATGGGGAGGGCTGATAATGCTGTTATTACTCAGTTTGTCTAGTCTGTCTCTAATTTTGCAGTTCCCTTTTCTCTCTCTCTTCCTTGTAATAAACTGTGTCTTTAAAATGGTGACAAGCCTTGGTTAATTAATTTTCCTACAGCCTCTTTATTAATTTTCAAGTGACATACAGTTTTTAGAAAAAGTCTCAAAAGTAAACTCTCATTGATTTTTCAATTAAATAATTTGGATTTCAAAAGAATGTTTCTATTTGACTTTTGGTGACTTCTTTCTAAATTGTGTTATGCAACAAGTGAATTAGACTGTTGGACACCATTTGTGCTTTTCCCAGAAAGTATTGATTCCTATAACAAGCCATTCTGAGACCATAAGTATTACAGAAATTCTCTGGCAATCAGAAGCTGCTATGAATTTTTCATTTGTGGGTACAGCTATCACTAGGTGACCCTGCTAAATAGACTGTTCCAAGTTTTTAGTGTATGAACTGACTTCACATATGCATTATCAAGGAGTCACATACCCTTAATTTTGGTAACGCAAGGCTGTGAGTGAAGAAACAGTGAAAAGAGCATGGAGGTTTGATTTTCAGTACAGAGGAATTATATCTGGTATAACCATCTGAAAGATTGTATTTTTTTTTTTTTTTTTAATGGGGTAAATTCTAGAAAATTGTGCTAGGTTTGATTACTCAGAATCTGGAGACAGTGGAATTCCCCTTTTGGGAAATGCAGCCTGTCAGACCCCAGGCCCCCACTGTCCTTCCAGGAGCTGTGACACTGGGCTCAGAATGACAAAACTCTTGACAAAAAAAGTCAGCTGAACTGAACTTCCTCACAAAGGCATGCACAGTGCTACGTGGGCATTAGTAACTGTTTAGGTATACGAACTAAATTAAATACAAAGGGGAGTTTCGACTACATTTTAAACTTCCGTGCATATTGTTCTAGTTAAAAATGCAAAGAATGATGATGTAGCTCTGAAAATGAGCACAGTCAAGTCCCAAGAGTTGAAAATTTAGGGCCAGGTGAATGTGAATCCATGTTCTCTTTCTTCCAAATTACTTTCCTACAATGTATTTTATTATACTGAAATGTTCGATAAATTTAAACTAGGGATGAGTGAAAGTTCAAAAGAGGAAACTTGACATCAAATATTTTAAATTTTTGTGTGCTTCTAAGGATATTTAGTTTGAAGTATTATTGGAATAGTCTGTTGTTTTAACTTTACCCTACTTTTGCGGCTGAGGTTGGCAAAATGGCTCTTCACGGTATTTGAAATGTACTGATGTGACAGTGGTTGTATGCTTAAGATCTAAATTTGAATGAGCTGTTATGTTAAGGCATGAGATAGCTTTGTTTTATGGAAACCAGTTGTTGTTCTTCTGTTTTTTTCTTACTTTATTTAAAAAGTTACCAGCAGCAACGTCAGGTTTGAAATTCAAAAGCCAGATATTATTTCTGTTTGTCAGTACCTAGACTATTCCTTTGGAATGTCACAGTTAACTTCCATAGCTCTCCTGTTACCTGAGATCTAGGGCAAAACTGAAAGCTCTGGCGAAGGTTTTAGGTGGATCAAGTTGCAATCAGTACTTTGGCTTAACAGGAAAGTGTTCATGACCTTTAACTAATCATTTAACAATTGATCAAACCAGATACACCAATCAAAGGCTAATACTTAAATGTCTGTCACCAGCTGGACTAGTTATTTGGTTTATTTTCCACAAATAACTGAAGGCTGTTGTTTCTCATTAGTTTTCTTGTTTATTAAAACAAGGTGTCACTTTATATACAGGGGGATACAGAAGTGTCTGGAATAAAGGTGGGTTTCTTGCTAGGAAACATCGAATCCCGGGGGTCATTGATAAGGGAACTTGGAGGGATAGGCTGCAGGGAACATGTCTGGTCACACAGGGGGAAGGGAGAGCTAGGGAGGAATGGTCTAAGGGGCCCAGGAGAAGGGCTACAGAGGCTGTGAGGCTGCGGCCTTGTAGATGGGTCCCAAGCAGTTCTGCGCAGCTGCAGTTGCTAGAGGACTTCCAAATAGATGTCTTCTTCTGAGCATTCCTTGCAGCTCTTTTGCATCTCTCTCAACTCTCTGTAGGCTTCTGCTGGTCTACTCCCGACACCTCAGCATGTTGTGGATGAAGTTCCACAGAGAAACCTAGCTCTGACAAGATTTACATTGGACTATGACAGCCATCGTATATAAGCATTGATGGAAATAGCTGATTAAATTGTAGAGGCACAGGCCAGAATTTATTTGCACATTAAATGCAACATCTAAAATAATTTCAAGAGAAGCCTGTTGCTAGAATTGCCATGATTCAATTTTAAGAGAATTAAACTTTCAGCAAAATATCATAGTTTTACAATTGTGTCACTTTAAAATGATCAATATCAAAAGCAGCAATAATTATGATTTATTAGCAAAGCTACCATTTTATGAAATGGTTTTGTATAGAGACATGCAGAGCAAATAACTAGTATTCCCATTTAAGATAATTTTCTTTGTGGTTACAAATTACAGTACAGTTCATTTAGAGTTATAAATACACAGCATGTGTAGATACCAGCCATATTTTAAGCTGGAGCTTGCAGTGAATGAAAATGTAAGCTTCTCTTTAGTACTGGTGTGCTATTTAAATATTATGAAAATTGTACTTTCTTGCATATATTTATTAATAGAATTTAATATATACAGATACAAAAATATTACAGTGTAAGGCAAAACTCATTACGACTCATCAAACTTTGCCTATGCCATGAGCTTCAAATATGCTCCTTCTAGTTAATCTAACTAATTCATTATTTAAAATGCTGGAGACACAAGTAAATTGTTCTTTCTGTAAGCTTTGCTTAAAATTTTAATAAAATAAATCCTTTTTTATCCTTTATATCAGTGAATATATAATTTATAATAATAAGTTACAATGCAAAAGAATATAAGTAGTTTGGGGAGGACAAGTAAATATACTGGTCAGAATTTTTAGGGTCTAACTGTGTAGAAAAGGATATATAGATAAAAAGAATAGATAAGAATACAACAGTTAATGTTTCTAATGGTAAGTATTAGTAACTTATTTTGGCGATTCTTAAATAGTAGTTTTATCAGAACAAATAAGTTGTTGCAGCATAGATTAGATATTAGACTTTTTATTGTAATTGTTCAGGACTTCTGAAAAAGTATGTTTCCTCCTTTTTTTCAACTTATTCTATCATGAGATGTATAATTATTCCTCCAGGTAAGATTAGTAATCATATTGAAAACCTCATGACACTTACTCCCAAGAGCTGTTTCTTTGCCACGAGTTAGGCAATCCTACTATCCATTACTGAGTCAATAACTAATACTGGAGCAGGCTATGTATGTTTTTCAGAGTAGGAGCTAAAGAGCTAATTGCAGATTTTCTTCAGCCGTCAGAAGTCAATTTTCTTTCATTTGTGGAGCATCACTGTTAATACATTCACTTTCACTATTCCTACATCCTGTGAAGAACAGGCAAATAATTAATTACCAGAAGATGGAAAGGGATTTCTCTCTGCATGGATTTTGTTTTAGCTTGGTCTTCTTTAGTAAAAGTGTTAAATCTAGTGAAGGTGAACAGGTATCCTGTTTTTATTTTGTTGTTTTATTTTGTTTTGTTTTGTTTTTAAATAAGCTTGCTTATTTAGGATATAAATCCAAACAGAGTTGCATACTGAAACACTATCATAATGACAAATGGGAATCTTATTTTCTTAATGAATATGTATAATTATGCAAATTATCAAATCAATAATAAGTTAAAAGTAAACCTGAACGTAACAACTCAGAAAAGACCCTTAAATTAACAAAAAAGGCTGCATAAATAATGTTAGGATCTCAATATGGTTTAGAGCAATTGCAAATATGATTTCACAGATGCTTACATTTTATGTTCACATTTATTTCACAAGGTTAAATAAACTGCTGTTGGCACTAGCAAAATGAAGTTCCATGAAGCTTTTCTGAAGGAGTAAAAGCTCTGCTTCTAAAAGAAAAAGAGTTTTGTGAGGAAGTTTTCTGTAGAGGCGGGAGTATATGTCCCATTATGTGCCAATGCTAAGTAGTCTTGTGATGTGCTCAACCTGTTTGGCCTTAATGAAAAAAGGATTGCACCACAAGAAATGTGGTCTGGCAAAAGAACTTGGAACACACAGAATAAAGGGGAATTTCTGTGTTTCCTTTTGAGTGTTTCTGTTTCTAGGCAAGGTATTTTTTTGTTCTTTTTGTAAATTAAAAACTGTAACAACCCCCAAAAATTCCCCAACTCCATGGCATCTTTAAAAATTAAATTGCTTCCATTTTTCTGTAGATGTGGAAAAATCTGTCATCTATATTTATACTGTAAAAATTCTGGTCTACCTACACAAGCAAAGGACAGGCCTGAAGATTTGTCTTGTTCATAATTCAGATCCTTGTTGTGTGTGATGATCCTTTTTCATTGTAGTTTCAGTTTGCCAGATGTTCAGCTGCCATTTTCCAGTTAAGTAACATTGACTATGTCTTGGGGAAATGATTAATTCTTCATTTAAGGTGTTGGATGAAGGAAAATATGCAAATACTCTTAAATGTCAATTTCTTACCATACACACAAATAGCTGGATAAATACAAGCTCATGTGAGTATGTGGCTCTGGGTATGAATAAAGGAGATTTAAAAAATTACAGTTTGACCTTGCGTTTAGCTGGCAAAACCTACTGTTCTTACACAGACTGTGCTATGTATTGTACAAGGAATAACTATGGAATTATTTACACATTTATTGTGTTCTTTGGAGTACAAGCAAAAGACAATTTGTAGGAACTCAAAGGTACCATTTATTTTAACCATCTACAATGGATGGCAATACATACTTACAGTAAATAAAGGGGGAAAAGATATAAATAGATGTCAAATTCTCTTCCTCCAGTCTCGTTTGATTCACTGCATACTTTCTACTACACAGCTTCCTGGCATTTTATGTTGTTCGGTGTATGCTGTGCCCTGACTGACAATCCCACCTCTCTGAGCCTTTCCTCATCTGAGAGATGTGTCAATCTCTTCATAATGTTATTGGCTGGACTCTTTCCAATAGCTCCATATCTGTCTTGTACCAGGCAGCCCAGAACTGACACAGCACTTCAGGAGTGGCCTCTCCAGGGCTGAGTAGAGGGGAAGGATCATCTTCCTTAGCATGCTAACAGCTTCCTCCTTATGCATCCTGGGATGTTGTTAGACTTCTTGGCCACAGGGGCATATTGTTGACTCATGTCCAACTTGATGTCCAGCAGGACTCCTAGGTCCTTCTCTGTAAAGACTTGTATCTATCAAAAACCTTTTTTATCTGCTTACACTTGTATATAGTTTATTGCAACATGTCACTCTCAGTCACTGTAAAACTACACAGAATGTAGGATTTTTTTAGTTTGCTTATTCTGCACATATGCATGATATATATACATGCGAGTACTGTTTTGTGCTTGATGTGACAACCCTCACGCAATGAGAAATCTACAATTAGACTTTCAGCAATTGATTGACAAATACTTTTAGTGAGACTAGAAAAATACTGCTGCTTTCTAAAAAAAACCTGTTTTTAGGCCTCCTTGCACTTTGAATTTTGTAATCCATTTGAGGAAGAGCTTTTTGGAAGCAAGTCTTTATTTGGTATACGCAAAAACCTAACCTGGTAATAAAACACTTTTTAGGAGATGTCTGATAGTTTCTTGTGGGTTTGGATTAGTAGTGCCCATTTTTGCCCATTTGGCACTGATAAATATGCAGAGAAATGAGTAAATTGTGTATGGCTGTGGTGTAATAGGAAACACTAACATGAGGACTAGTAATGTAATTTGTCTCAAATGTATTTTCTTTTTTCTTTCCTTGGCACACTTCCCAGAAAATTATTTTCTCTTTCCAAGTTCATATCTCAGTATTACCTTTAAAAAAAAAGTTTTAATAATTTTTTTCTATCTCCTATAGAATCATAAAATTTTTAACATTGGAAAAAACCTCTAGGATCATGAAGTCTAACTGTTAACATTAGTACCACCATGTGTCACATGTTTTTTGAATACTTATGGGAATGGTGACTCAGTCACTTCCCTGGGCAGCCCATTTCAGTGCTTAACTACGCTTTCACTGAAGATATTCTTCCTGATGTCCAACCTGAATCTCCCCTGGCACAATTTGACATCATTTCCTCTTGTCCTGTCACTAGTTGCCTGGCAGAAGAGGCTGACCGCCACCTGGCTACAACCTCCTTTAAGGTAGTTGCAAAGAGTGATAAGGTCACCCCTGAACCTCCTTTTCTGCAGAACAAACAACTCCATCTCCCTCATCCACTCCATCTAGGACTTGTTCTCCAGCCCCTTCACCAACTCTGTTTCCCTTCTCTTGACATGCTCCAGCACCTCAATGTCCTTCCTGAACTGAGGGGCCCAGAACTGGACACTACTCAAGGTATGGCCTCACCAGTGCCAAGAGACAGAGAGACAATCACTTCCCTACTCGTGCTAACTACACTATTTCATACAGGAGAGAATGCCCTTGGCTTTCTTGGCCACCTGGGCACACTGATGACTCATATTCAGCCAGCTGGTGACCAGCACCCTCAGGTTCTTTTCTACTGGGCCACTTTCCAGTCGCTCTTCTGACAGCCTGTAACACTTTCAGGGGGTTATTGTGACTGAAGGAAAGAACCCAGCACTTTGCCCTGTTCAGTCACTTGTCACTGGCCTTGGCAAGTTGATCCAGCCTGTCCAGATCCCTCTGTAGAGCATCCTTACACAAATTGGTTCCGTCTGCCCATGTTCCATGCCCTATCTTAACTCAGAAAGATACCCTTCAATTTTATTTCCTGACTTATAAATTTTATCTCAGTGGATTCAGAAAATCCATGTCACAGAAATCACAGGTGTATCCCAAGCAAGCATAGCAATGGCGTTTGTCAACAGGAGAATTAAATAAATAGAATGCAGTTGGGAAAAATATGAATCAGATATTCACTATATACAAATTGGTTGGTGCAAAAGTTGATTTGGCCAGCTGCATTAGCATATACATGTAAACAATTTTATTTGAAGTCTTGGAATAAGTGGAGCTGTTCCACACTGTATGACACCCCAGGACAATCATACTGAGCTTGACTTTAAACAGTTAACTTCCTTTCTTTTTTTGTTACCTTTGCTCTAATAAAATGTTCTAAGCTTTTAGTTTGGCAGAAGGGGGTAAGAGTATCATTACAGAAAGGTCTGGGACAATCTCTGCCCAATCTGGATTTTCTTCAGTGTTCTGACTTAACTTTTTATTTTTAAATAGTATTAGGAAATGACATAATTTCTCTTTACTATTTTATATGAAGTTGAGCGCCCATATATGTTTGAAATACCATTATTTGTCTGTTTCCGAGTTTCAGTACCAATACAGCTAAGATGCAGCAAAGTTACTTGCAGACTCTAAACAGCTATAGATGCTACAATACTGGTATGTTACGTGTTTGATCATCATGCTGTGGCAGTTTATTTTGCACTCAGCTTTTAGAAAAACTAAACTTTTTTTGCTGTCTGTTAATGTAGTCCAAGCATCAGTAATAACAACTGTTGTAATTGTAATAATTATACAACATATTGTTTATTTTACCTAATATATTGCAGAGATACCAATGTGATTGCTTGCCTGGATGGGAAGGAAAATTTTGTGAAAAGGAATCAAATGAATGTAATTCAGAGCCTTGTAAAAACAATGGTACTTGTATGGATCTTTTCAACAGCTATCGGTAAGCATTGCATCTTCTCTGTGACTGAATGGTCATGTTCCAGGAATGACAGGTTTATCCATCTGGTTTATTTTAGTTTGGGAATGAAAATTTATTATACAAAGAAGTAAAAAACTTATTTCATGGATATACTGCTTCAATTCATATTCATTTGAAGCCAGCACATATAATTGATTGCAGATAGAAAATAAAGAAAAAGTAAAAAAAAAAAAACAACCAACCAACCCAATCAACCAACCAAAGCACAAAACCAAAAGAACCCTGTGAATTCAAAACATTTAGCAAACAACAAAATATAGTATCTCTTTCTGTCATGTTTTCCCTGTAAACACAAGAGGTGCTTTAAGAGTAAAAGTAGTGGGAGTGGACAGTTTTACAGTCTTGGATGAAGAGATTATATCATTGCTGCCACCTTGTGGTTTAAAATAACAACAAAATAGTAATTTAACAAATTTATAGCCACTCAGGCAAAGCATGAGGATTTCACAGTAATTGTATTAATTTTACCTTAAAGCTCAATCTTTATTTCATGAATGTTTTTATGGTTTAAACATTATTTTGTTTCAGTGTTATGGGGATAAGAATTTCATAAACAATCCAGTAATAAGGGTTTGCTCTTTATAGACAGGTTTTGCCTATGTTATGATGTCAATATTAGAACAGTCCTTTAAATTCTTAATAGACACTGTTATGGCTGCATAAAGAGCACAGTGTAATAACCATCCATGATGAATAGTCTAGGTATTGTGAAGTGTTTATATTCCTGTTAATATAGACAATAATCAGAAAGAAAACTTACCCCAGCTGACAACAGACAAATGATTCCCCAAATAACCAAAGATAAATTTAACTAATTTAAACAATATATATAATATTTTCTGCATTATTTTATGTCCAGAACTTAAGTGAAATACTTTGACATGTCATAGAACTGGCTATTTTTGAAAAATATTTTCAGTCTGATATCAGAAAAAGAAGTGTAATGATGTTAAGAAAATATGTTAAAGTCTTTTAAGTTGCCTTTTTTTTCCCCACTTTTTAAATTCTGTTGGGATATAAAAAAATTTGTTAACTATTTTTATTTTTGTTGTCCTTATTTTTCTGATGCTTGTAATTTTATGTAGTCTGCTAACAAAAATAATGTTATAACTGCATGTTGCTTATGCAGGCTTAGGTCTTTCATTATGGCAATTTGAATTCTTACATATTGTAATGGATTGAATAGGCAATTTCACCATCCTCATGGACAATTCTAGGTGTATGAATATTTTGCAGCATGAATCTTTACCTGCCCTAATCTTTACTAATTGCCATTCAAAGCTAGGTCAGCTACATATGCACAAATCTAAGGACCCCCCATTTTTTTTGAGAATAAAATGCTCCAAAAGTACTTTTTCTGCCTTTGAGAAATACTGAACTGTTACAGAAAATTTTTCTAAGAAAACTGGTTTGAACTGTAAGCACCACAAATATTTTTCCTCAGAGTTATTGTCCTAGCTGACATAATGGAACAGTAAAATTAGACATATTCTTGAATCATCATATACAAGGGTCATGATAACACTAAACAAAACCAAATTCTTTAGAGATACTTGTAGTTGAAACTGTGAGTTTGAGTCTTGGCAACCACAAGGAAAATTAGCATGGCTTGATGTTTTAGTTTTATAATCAAAGCAATTTCATTTCAATCATCAGAACTGTCATTTTGTTAATCTGTTTTGCCAGCTCCCCCCCCCCCCGTCCTCCCCCACACCTGGTAAGAAGGATGGATTTAAGAAACACAGACATCGACTTTAAAAATAAGTGTATAAGTTTACTATAGTTTAGTGCCTTATGAGAGGATACACTTAGCAATACAGCTAATAATTACTACAAAGAAAGTCTTATAGTGACAAAGAGAGAGATACCAATTACCCTAAGTAATTATCATCATCCAGACGGCACTTCAGCTGAGAAAGCCCCAATCACAGCAGAGGTCTGGAGAACCTCTTCCTGAAAACTGGAAAATCCTATGCAGTATTCCCACCCATTGGGGAAATCTCCATCTTTGATGTCAGAGGGTCCAGGTTACATAGTGTTAAACAAATTAGCTTACATCACTCGATTGTTGCGGAAAAACAATCTGGCCTTATTCTTGCCTGGTTTTCTCCTTAGGCCTGGCCAGGGCCCAAGGGAGTCAGTTTGGACTGACTATTATCAAATGCACTGTGGCCTTGACTAGTCTCTAAATACATAATTATGGCTACTTTAATATCTCAGATATGAACCAGCTACCACCATGTAGGGCCTACTGCTCCCGCAACTTTGGCTGAAAAGAAAGAAATATTTATAACACATACAAACCTTACTAATTATTGATAATATGCTGTGCTAACCAGCATAAATGTGTATTCTTAAAGCATTAATAAGAATTATGTAGCATTTTCATTTATAAGCAGATATATGGCTAAATGCAGTACTAGGCTAAATAAAACATTAGGTCGGAGAGTTCATCTTATATCCAGCTTTGGCTCAGGGCCAGTCCTTCAGGCCCAAGAATTATAGCTGTCCTAGTTTATACTCACAGATGCTAAAAGATATTCTGCTTTTTTTTTTTTTCATAATTTCTCTTAATTTAAAAATATGTTGGTTTCTATTCCTTTAGTAACACTTTTCTGTTGAAAGCTACATCAACAAGACAAAGTGTTTGTCTTATGGTAGCTAAGCAGTGGCAGTAAATACAACTTGGTCCTGAGGATATCCAGCCTTATCTTTAAAATTAAGCACAGTCTTTAAAATAGGATAACTGGACTCTAACTGCCTAATAGAAAAGATCATTGGCATTCCTGAGCTGTGCCTAGGCATTTTTTTGGAAAAGCACTAGTTGGTCTGGACCAAATTCAGGCCAGCAACTGCTCTGAGAACGCAACAGTGATAGACAATGCAGTTTCCTTGCCTGTGGCCATATTCTGGCACTGTTTATTTGTCTGTTGTAAGTTTAGCTGCTGGCAGCAATGTTCAGGATTTTCTGAATTTCTTTGAAGTTGGTCACGCTACTACCTGTATTTGATATTCCTTCCAGCTTAATGTAAAGGATAGATAACAGAGATTTCATTTATGCTTTGATAATCCTCATTAGTTTACTTTCTCTTAAGTGTTTGCAAATCCAGCTGAAAACATCAGTTTTTTAAAAACTAAGTAATTTATTGTGCAATAAATGTATTTTTATATAGGAAAAAGTGTGAATATAATACAAAGTGAAATATTTCCATACCAAATTCAAATCCTTATTAAGAAAATAATAATGCAAACCGTAATTACTAATTTAAAATTTCACTTTTAAGTTCAGTTTTTTATCTGGGGCTATTCTTTGTTGAATCTTGATATGAAAACTAGCTGCCAAAACTGAAGAATAAACAATTATGCCAAGAAAGTGCTTTTCTGTATGGATTCCATCATAGGAAAATAAATCACATTCTAACAGGAAGAAAAAAATAAGCCTTCTCAAGTGCATATTTTTATTTTAAAAAATCAGGTAAGAAAGATACTGAATCAATAGTTAAGCTTGAATTGTTAAATGTGAAGAGTTTGTTACATAGCTGCCATTTCATCTGAGTTGTGTTCAGCTGGTAAAATAAGAAATACCTTTTGCTTCCTTCTTACTTTTCAGTTTGGCACATGGCACAGCAAAGATATTAATTTAGAATAGTGTCATGCACGTATTTCCAATACCCTATGAATCTCACCCTAATTCTCACAATAGCATGATCTCTCAAATTATGACTCTGAACATAGACAGATGCATCTACTTCCACATGAATTCTCTATTTCTTCTCTATTGTATCAGCTCTCCTGATATTTCTGAGGTTTAGCCCTAATAGCATCAAACCCTAATTAAAGCCCCTGTGACTCCTCTGCTGTTACCAGCTTAGAGGAAAACTTTAAGTGAAAATCTCTTCATCTCTTCTTGCAAAATAACAGGCAAAAAACTTTATGGATTCGCCAGAGTTTCTAATGATGTAGAATAGTTTGGAACTTGGCTGTAATCATTATGACATTAAAACTTGGAGAATTAAATGTCTTTCCAAAGTACTCAATTCTTTCTGTGTATTCACATTGAATCCCACAGATTCATACTATTTACCATTTTGTAAGTATCTGTTGTTGAGGGGTTTATAAAGAACAAAAATGGTAAGTGTCTTATTGCTGCTTTTCTTGTTATAACAAAGCAATGGACTTCTCCGTACTAAACAGGAAATTAGACCTACCTTACTATATTTTCTGATGCCATCTATGCATCTTATATTTTTTATAACAGTTTTAATGTTTGTTTCAGTTGAGGACAGGAACGGCTATTCTCTGTCAGCAGTTGAATCCATCCACTGACACCACTTTATAATCTCTGTGTAAACTGAAGTCCAGTTCTTCAGTGAGAGAGGCATCACAGTGGCCTGTCTTCGTTTTTCCCCGTCTTTCTTCTCTTCATTTATCACCAGTGTTTTATGCTTCCTTCTCTTCTCCAAAAGAAAAATTCTATCTTACCTGGCCTTGACATCTTACTTTTGCAATCAAGACCCCTTCCTGCTTGGGTTGTTTTTTCATTTGTTTTGCTTTAGAGATGAACATTTTTCCTGCCTGCTCCCTCTTATCCTTTAGATTTTAGTTCTGACACATGTTTTCTACACTCTATTTTGCACCTATATCAAGGTCTCCATTACCCCTTCAAAGTATAAGTATCATAAACCTAATTTGTGTTACAAATTGTGAGTGGTGGTACAGTGTTACAAAATATTTACTCATATTCTCCAGTATGCCATTTTAGGGTACATATGTCTGGAACAAATATTAGATAGAGTTCCTTTAGCTTGCTTCTAGGCTCCCTTTTTTTGAGTGCCGTGGTCCTTTTCTTTTGACTACATGTGATACAGATCTCGGTTTTGTTTCAAATTATGACTGGAACACACATAGGTAGTAAAAAAATTATAGATAGTTTTGTAATGTTATTTGTATGCCTCTAACTCTAGGAACTAGTTTTTTTCTTTTCAGAAGTGGCCCTGGTGCTGAAATATCTTCCCACTAAATTCTGTGAGGATGAAAGTTGGTAAACACCAATGTCACCTTAAAGTTTGAAGCTCAAGTTCCTTAAGCACTTCTGAAAAATTACTGATAATGTTCAAATATGTTGTCTGTATTTAAATACTCTTCATTTAAACTCTTTTGTTGTTTATCCTGTCCTGTAAGAGGCCATGGTTTTCCTACCTCCCTTTAAACTCCACCTGAAATAGTGATTTGTGTTGGTAGAGAAGAGTATTTTGAGTAATTTCAGAACTCATCTCCAACTTCACTAGTCGTCCTTAGCAATGCTTCTTGAATTAGTAACCATGCCATGATCATCTTTCTTTGTCTTAATTTAGATAATAATTTATGTCAGCTGAAAATCTGGATAACTGTACTGTCAGCCAGAGTTAGACTTATCCTGACTCCCTCTTGTTACTTTCGCAGTACATTCCCAAATCTGTCTTGTCCTGTTGCTTCCCTCTTTGCTTCATAGCATCTGAAACCACATCTTCTTTTCAGAATAAAAAAATTATTTTTTCATCAGTGTAACTATCCTCTACCTGTGCTAAGTACTTAAAAAAAAACTAGTCTTATATCATTGGATGTATTCAGTGTCATGCATAACATGAACTTTAATTATAGTAGTACAGAAAAACACTTATTTTTCCCCTTTCCAGAGATGATTTATTTGGAAAAGGGAAGTCAAAACCAGCCTCTGCATTTTCTCAGAAATATGCAAGAATTGTTCTGTGCCAAGTTGTAGAAGCAGATGATTCCTATATTAAAGATGTGCAAACATCTGAAAGATCTATAAGTAAAAGAATGCCTATTTGCATAGTATATTTTAAAGATATGCTTATTTCTAAATGAATGAGTTTTAAACTGTCATGGAATTCAAAGGTAAATTGTGATATGATTGTAATTTGAATGCTGTGTTCAGTTTGCCTTCTGTTTTTACTGGCATTCCTTTTAACTACTGTTATAGTCTTCCTTACTTTTTCTCCCCCAGAAGCAATAAACAGCTTCTCCCACAGATGGGGATCACCTTGGTATTTAATGGTCCCAGATGCCAAATGCTGAAACATTTTCTTGCAAGCAGCAACTGGCTTCTTATCTGGCATTTCTTCAGGGTTATTTGGCCAACTCTTTCTCTCCTGCTGCAGAGACTTTTCTCAAAACATTTTTCTGTTGCACTTCTGATTTATCTTCTTTTGGGTTTCTCTTCATCCTAGTGCCAAGTTAGGTACACACCTCTTACTCAAAACCATCTTTAAAAGATTTATATAGACAGTCAGGAGATTTACTAATTAATTAACAAAAGAAATTTGTGAAAGTACAAAAAAGTGTTTCCTCCAAAGATAGCAAGTGTTTTATAGTTCATCTCTGGTAACAATAACTGGAAATGTGTAGTGTGCTTGTTATACTGCAGTGTGCGAAATGAGCTTTAGGGTTTCCATTGCCTTAAGCAAACAAGAAAATATTGCTGTGCCATCTCAGCAGCATCTACTAAAGAATCACTGACATTTTGCACCCCTTAGGGCATCTCTTGGCCATAATTCAATAGTCTTCTCAAAGGATAAGATCATTTTTATTCAAATTCCCAATGAAACATTAAAATTTAAAACAACACACAGTAAGTACCTGAAAAATACTCCACCATCCCCCCTCCATCCCCCCCCCCCAAAAAAAAAAACCCAAAAACAGTTTGTCAATTTTTTCTTCCCAAACGGTAACATTGTTCCCTATGGTATATTTAATCATTAGGTGAAGTATTTTAAATAAATTTTTGTAATGAATTTTGTTTACAAACACCCAAAGAGATGTGAAATGAACTCACAGGTTAAACAGAAGGAGTGCAAATCAGTTTCTAAAATAATGAGGTACCTGATGCATAGCTTTGTGAGTGTATGAAATGTAAAATAAGTTATCCAAATTCAACATTACTCTAATGCAGTTAAACACTTTCAATGCAAATAATGTACAAATATGTGAACACAGCTAACATATTAAGCAGTTTGCAGAGCATTTTCTGTTCTCTGGCTTGAGATATGCTTAGTTTTCTGGGAACTCCTTCTGGGGTTATCAGAGGACTTCTGAGAACTCTTTGAGGAGCTCCAGGGTGCCTGGTGCTCTCAGCTACGGTTAGCTATTGAGGGCTCTGACTACTAACCAGCTGTAGCAGTTTTGCACAAGCTTTGTTGCTAACTTTTCTTCATTGATGGAGACTTAGAGCTTTCTGTTTCCAGCTGACTCCTCACTAAGGACAATCAAACATCCTTTCAGCAAATGCTAGAAAGCGTGTGTGTAACTGCCAAGCCAAGAGCACAGCCAACAGAGTAGAAGGGGGCCAGAAATTCCACTGAGAACACTGCTTACTTAGATAGTGAGGTGCTACAGGCACTATCCCTGCCCATCTACAACACATTAGAGACCTTAAACCAGGCTGAGCTCCTCAGGGAGAATGCAGTTCTGCAGGCCTGGGGCTGCAGAGGTGTCCAGGGTCTCTTGCTGAGGCCAGAGGATACAGTATCCTTTCCTGAAGGAAGTACCTGTATGCTGGAGGAGGATCCATGCTGCCAAGTGAACCAGGTACAGGAGGCAGTGAGCAGACTGTGCAGATGAGATAAGAACACCATGTTCTCCACGACCCTACAGATACAAGAACTTAAATGAAGGCAGACCAGGCAGAGTCTGTGCATAGGAGGTTTGGAAATGGAGACTGTAGTTGTGATAAAGGCTAGAAGTGGGCAGGGTTTGATTGAGTATGGGGTGTGTGTGGCGTGGTGAGAATTAAAACTAAAATGAATAGAAATAAGATAGGTAATGCACAACGACTTTTTTTCCTTGAAAAAAAAATGAAAACCTTGAAAAGGTTTCATATCCTAATATGATAATGTTTCTGTTGCAGATGATTCATAATAGACTCCTTCCGGCTTTTTCTTTTGCCCTTCATTTAACTGTTCCCTAAAAGAATGTTCACTTTTTTAATTTGTGAAACCTTCATAGAATAGGAATTTTAAACAAACAAACAAAGAATGGTGCTGACACTTTAAAAATGACTCATTAGAAATGAATGGGAAAACCATCTGTCATTGTTAGCTACAGATTAGATATTTCATGCATCAGCAGTGTCTAATACATGCACAAAGGAAAAAAATTTAGAAAGGATTATGGTCATTGTTGCTGACATTATATCCTTTTGAACCATGGAGAAAGTAATAAACAGTTCCACACAAAAGGGCAGGATGTAGATCCCATTCTCATTATTATAAAAATTGTACTTTTTCTTCTGATTTGAAAGGTCATTGGTAAAACTTCTTGGAAGTTAGTTTCACTTCTTGGAAGAGATTTCATTGTTTTCATAGGTATTGTTCCTTTACCTGTGTTCTTATAGCAATTCTAAAGTGGTAAAGAGTCAAAATTTTTGTAATTTATTCTTTCAGTTTTAATGTCACAGTTACCTGTTACCTGTATTTATCTTGTCTTGAAAAGATTTCACAGCAAAAACAAAAGTAAGGTTTCATCTTCAATTATGAGGCTTTTTTTTTTTTTTTGGAGTAGGAAAAGATTTTCTGAGCATAACAGTCACAATTTCCCTTTTAAAAAACAGAGAATAGGCTAACAACTACAAAATTGGTTTTGGAGAAAAACATTACTGTATATTTAGAAAATATATTTGGAAAAGTATGACTTATTCAGCTAAAAAGGTAGCATCTTTTAAATCATCTATTTTATATAACATTACATTATGAAGTATAAATGTACATGCATGTACAAACTACCTTAAATGGTTCTAGTGTAAGTAAACTATACACAACACAATTAGAAAATCAGCATTGGCTTCCCCACCACTAGTTTCTCTGAGTAACTGAATCTTAGTTAATAGTCCTTTGGGGTTTGTTTGGGATTTAAACTATTGTGCTCTTTTAGATCAATAGAAGTATTAAAGGAACGTTTATTTAGACTGCAATTACAGATAGTACACTCTTAGAGGTCCCTGAATAAGACAGTGCTCACTCTTCAGCAATAGTAAGCAGATAAATGCAGGATCATCATATTTTCTTCTACAAAATGCTAGTTTGGATGAAAAAATAAAATCTATCAGAGCTATAAAAGAGAGTCTTTATCTTTGAAGGTCACGAATAAAGGAAAGGGCCCACAAATACAAATATCACACCTCTCTATGAGCATCCATAAGTATTGTTATGGATGTCTCTTGGGCTTGTTCATTCACTGTCTGGAAGGGACAGTCATAAAATTTTCATAGTTTTGCTTTATTGAAATAGTCATGCACCCATAGAAGAAAGTTGGATTGCTTATATTACAGTAGATATCAAAGGTAGATAAAGACATCACTGACTCTTGAAGACTAACCAAAAGTAATTTTTGTTGCTTGCTTTTATAGCTTATATCAGAACAATAATCTTTATAAGGACAAAGCTATTTTTAGAAATGCTGGCTACCAGGACATGACAAGACAGATTTTGTTTTGTAACAGAATCTCTAGTAGGGAAAGAGCTACCTCGTGTGTGACTGCAGTATTTGAGCAGTGCAAACATATTTTTTGTTTGTTTTTAATATTGAGAAATGCTGTCTGACTTAAAAATGCTTATTTTGTTCTTTTCTTATTTATATACTTGGAAATTGTAAAACTCCTTGAGAAAATTTTTCAAGGGTTTACCAAAATAATTCTTCTCAGGTAAACCTCAGCCAGGCCTGTGTTAGGTGGTCTTTGGGTAAATTTAGTCATGGGGGATGAAATGGTATGTGTCAGTTGTTTGTTTGAAGTTAGGTGAATGGTAAGAGATTATAATTTGGCATATCAACAAAGGTCAGTTTGCACAAATATTTGTTTTCCTTTCTTTCTGTTATTTTAATAACAAATTGAGAACAGAGGCATTTCTGCTTCTTATTCTATTTCTAAATTATTTTATAGACTGTCAGTATTAATTAGGACACTCTAGCTTTTTCAAATGTTTTATTTCATATAGGCTCTTTTGAAAATCTGAGTTTATAATGTTGAAATTGGCTTTGGGAGAGTTGTTCTCATGCTAAGTGATCAACCAGATAAGCTTTAATGTGCAATTGACTACTTCTGAATGTTGAAAATTCTTCAGTAGAGCTCTTAAAATATATAAACATTGATAGTATGTGGTTACCTAATTGGTTCTAGGCATAAAGTATTCAGTGTGTTCTGTGTTTGGAATGAAAAAAAAAATTGCTCAAATACCAAATTCATGCTTTTTTACACCACTGCTTCCATTCCTGGATCTGATAGTGCTTATTCTGTGCTAAACTTCCTTGGAGCTTGAGTAGACCCAAGGTAAAGATCAATTCAATTCTGAAAGTAACTCAAAAATTAGCCATTGAACACTGGGGGTGGGGGGGAGAAGGAGAAGCTAATGAAGACATCTTGCTTAAATGATAAAAGTGTTTGTGGAGTTCAGAAATAGCCTGACACACGAGAGAGAGAAATATTTCTTTGTCTCATCTGTTCAAATCATTATGCAGAGGTCATTTGTACAGACTTCTGAACTGGTGTGCATTACATTCAATTGTTTTTCTTGTCAAATTTTCTAAATGTCAAGGTAATCCATCTTCAGAGTTAGATTTGCATTGTTCACGCTTCATAAAATTTCAGAGTTGCAGCATGTTATCTACCGCTTCATGTTGCTGTGCTAATTATTGTTAATAAAGCAATTTTAATTACCTTTACTTGGTCTTTTTTTTTTTTTGCCTGTGGTGGAAGGAACAGACCAAATAAGATCTCCTTTACTCACCCAGAGCAAAAGTATCTTCTGCTGTTAGCACTCTACCAAAGAGTTAATTTTTCTTTTCTTTAATCAGTGCCATCTCTGTACACAAGGAGAATAGCTTTGAGGTCAATTGACAGAACTACTGTTGCATTGCTAAACTTTCCAGATTTAACAAATGTCTCTCCTGGAGGGGCTGTTACCTGCATTCAGGTAATAGCTTCTAGTTTTTCAGATTTATCAGGTCAAAGAGGACTTGTCTCAAAATCAGTTTACTAAATCACTGTAAGAATTTTATTAACTGTAGCTCTCAGAAAATATCAGAGTAATACAAAGTGAGAGAAGGCATTGAGCTAATTTCCATATCAACTAGGCCCTTTACATTGCAATCTAGCACAGTGGAAGAGATTTCCAAGGAGAAAGGTACCAGTTTCCATTGGTGCAGTATTAAACCCAGTACCACCACAGTTGGTGACCAACATTACATTAAGAGGGAGGAACACAAGCGAACAGGCAGCTAGGGAGATGGAAGTCTTTTATTCAGAATCCTTGAAAGATGGTGCGTCATCCAGATAGCCGATTTATTCAACATCTGAGACTAACAGATTAACTTTATGTAAACTCTTGGAGGCCACGTGACAACTGATTCCCTCTGATTCTTGAAAGAATGAGATAATACTTCTTTTTTCTCTACTAAAGTGAATCAGTACCATCCAGGAAACTGGACTTACTGTTCATTGTCAAATTCATTTACCAATGGTCTGCTGTCACAACTTAAGGGTTTTTCCTTGACAAGTCTTGGAGAAGTGTTGCTTGCCTGTTAAAAAGGATACAAATTGTGTATTTACTGTCAGATTGTTCAGTGAAGTCTTGAGTTACCTTGTACTGATGTACTGATTATTGTTCCAGTGCGGGATGAAGGACATATAGGCAAGGAATGCAACTCTTGATGTTATAGAGGCAAGAGATGGCAAGATAAAAAGGAACGTATATCCTTTTCCCTTTGCATTTTGTCAGGACCAAAAGGAAGTTTAAAGGGGGTTTAGTTAATGGAGGATGCTACTCAAAAGAATAGCTTCATACACCAAAATGCAGAGACATTCTATATGGAAGTCTGCAGTAATTCAAGAAATTAATGATGCTACTCAGAAAATCATTTTACATACTAAACACAAATGTAAACATATTGTTCTTACTCTTCCCTCTGTGTTGTGTGTTAACTTGCTAATCTGCGTTCCAAAATTTTCTCATGACTCTGATAGCCTTTCCATATAACTTCAGCAGTTTAGGAGAGAGTATTTTTAAATATTTTTATGCTTTGTTTTAAAATCTTGAACATAGTAAGTAGTTTTTCCTAGTACTCTAGGTAATAACCAAAACAGGAAAGCAAAAGCAAAAAAATACTTCCAAAACATGGGAGTAGCTTTTTTTGTATTTTTAAATTAATTTCTGCTGCATCTAAAATAGGAATTTCAGCACACAAGACTGATGGCAAGAAACTTTAACAATTGTTTTCTACGTGGTCATGGTCTATGAACAAGACTGTTGATACCAAACCATACTGTGTTTTCTGGTCCCAAGCCATATGGCCTGAGTGATCTTGCCATAGGAGAGTAATAATGCTCAGTTTTACTTACTTTGTTGTCTTCCTTACTTAAAAGTATTCCAAGTATTCAGTATTTATGCTTTTAAAGCACAAATTCCTTCTAATAAGACATTTTTACTGGTGATTTTTAATCATTTGAGTGTTTACCAGCTGAAACAGAAAACAGTGTAATTTCATCTGGCTTTGTAAGACTGGATAATTTGCTGTGTTATTCTTCTTGAGATAAATAAGAAAATAGTTTGATTGGAAAAGAGACTGAGTGTGTACCTCATCTCTTTAGTTCAGTAGTCTGAAAGTTGCATCCAGCCTGGCATAAGACGTATCTTGTATTCTGATTCAGGAAAATGGAAAAACAAAACCAGCTGCATTAAAAAAATTGGAATCTGGAAACTGAGAGTTGAAATACTCTTTGTAGGATGTAAAATTCTGTTTCCTAAACCAGAAATGTGTGCATTGCAGCTGAAGCAGAGCTTAAAAGTAAAAGCTGAAATATAGCTTGCTCTATCATTGAGCTGAATGTTACCTTGTGATTGTGTGAACTCATTGCTTCAAACAGAGGATTAAGGAAGAAATATATGAAAAACAAACAAAAGGGGGGGGTAATTTTTTTTTTAATTGATATATCCTGTTACTGAAGACAGAGAATATTAGGAATAAATTTTAGTTACTCTTACCAAAAGGAGGAATATGAGCAGAGGATTATGGAAGGAAAATATATAGAAAAAAGAAAATATATCCTAAAACTGAGGAAAAAGAACAATTAATAAAAGGCTGAAGCAATTAAACTGAGAGGGAATGAAAACTACAAAAGCCCTCTTAAGTTTTCCTGTTTGCATTGTTGCCTAAATGGCTGTGGGGAAAAAACGACTCCAAGCCAAATTAGGTAGGAGATAAGATAAGGATACAAAGGTTTTAATGAGCCCCCAGGCTTTCTGGAATACCCCCAGCGCGCCCCCGAAATCGAGATGTTCACAGTTTTTATAATGATTTTCACCCAATCCCGTCCAGCCACCACCCAGGTTCTGCCCCCGCCACGCCTCTTGGAAATTGGGTCTGGGGGCGTTTTGGGACCCCCTCTTCTTCATCTTCATCTTCCTCAGAGCACGTAATGTCCTTGGAGGCTTTCCAGAATTCTAGGCCTGAAGGTTGTTGGGTCTAGGCTGTATCTTGTTCCGTAGGGTTGAGATGTTCCTCTATCCTTCTGCCTTGAAAAAGAGACTAAACAGGCTAAGGAATTTAGGGAATTGATATGGGAATGGGTAACAGGGGTTTGAGCTGGTGTGTTAAAGGTAAAGAGATAATATTGCTGCTACTCTAAAATCTACATTTACTACATAACTACTTCTAAGATCTACAAAAATTAAAAAATTAAAACATCAAAACTCCAGGGTATCAGCATCACACATGAAACAGGCACACCTAGACACTATTATAGTATAAGACACTTAATCTTTTTCTCTTTCTTTCCAGTAATGTACCTCCCAAATAATTTTTCTCTAGTTTGGGGTCAATATTCACTTACATTTTCAGCTTTAAGAACAAACCAAGAAGGCTGACTGTATTATATTCGTAAATTTTATTTATTTTTATTGTACTTAATGTTTTCTATGTAAAAGATTAATCCTTCTGATTTCTCATTCAGAAATGTATTATTAATCATTGTACTCCTACATGTATTTTGCATTCCATGATGCAAACTTCTCAGACACTTAAAATGATTAGGCACATGATAAAGAGTTCATCTGTGCATGCCTGTCATTACCTGGTACCATTCCCCAAGTCCTTTATCTGTGTTTTCTTAGCCACCACTTCGGATTAACTTGAAGACTGCAGGTGGTATATGTACTTCCCATAAGCCAGTGTCTACATTTCAGTTAAATTAAGAAATGGTAAGTGTATGTATGACAAAGGTAATAATTTTGTTTTTCCTAATTTCAGCTCCCCATCATTATTCTAACAGCCAACAAAAGCAGATGGACTTTCTTTCATAATTTAATTCATAAATTGATATTCACCTATTGATTTACTCTGTGATATATAAATTGCTCATTGTTCACTTACTGATTAATCCTTTGGATTAGAGGTGAGAGGGGAAGAAGAGATATTTCTTCCTGTGTGGCCACTATCTTGCCCTACACAGTTTGGAAATTTATCATTTGATCATGGCAGAAATGAGTGTATTGAGGCATCAGAACCACTGGATAATGGATGAACTTCTTAGCAATCTCTTCCTTTGTTTAATCTTTTTATGCCCTGAACTTCATGACTGAAATTGTTGCCTAAAATTCGGCTCTTAAAGAAACCTCTGAGACTCAGTTTGTGAGTTTATAGAGGCAGACATTCTTTCACTACAGCGCATTGGATGCACTGGGAATCAGTTTGCCAAAGAGCATATTAAGGTATCTTAGCTAAAGCTTACATGTTCACATTACATGATTATTCATTTTTGTTTCTCACAATCGTGTTACATATTCATGGTATTTCCCAACACTAAGTAGCACATATACATACCCTTATAAGGTCTCTGAGGGGCTTTACCAAGGAACTCTGGTGGTCATTTCTCTTTGGAGCCCTCAAAGTTCTGAGGGACCACTTTATGAACTCTTCTAGGACAATGAAGCTGGTTATACAACAACTCCCTATTGCTTGCTTCGCTGCTTCTGTAAATTTATTTATTTATTTATTGTTTATTTACTTTGCTTGGCTGGTTTCTTTAAATTGCTTGTTTTAGCTCTACAGTAATTTTCTATGGTATATTTTGTTCCAAATACTACTAGTTCTGTTACATCTCTAAACCCTGATATCAAAATCAAACCAAGCTGTTGTTTATTTCACTGCTAATGAAACTTCCTACTGACAGACTGAGAGCCCAAGGAACTGAATTTCCTTATTGACTAGCCAAAGCTGCAGTAGTTTAATAGCCCTTTCTTGCTCCAAATTGAGCAGATGAGAGGATAGTTCAGTCTCTGTGTTCAGATCAACAAATCAATTTACAAAATTTGGTGATGACTCTTATAGTAATTGTAACAATGAAGGATGATATTGTAATCCTTACATCATTTAGGTTGGAAAGGACCTATATATCCATCAAGCCACAGAATCACAGAATCATAGAATATGCTGAGTTGGAAGTGACCCACAAGGATCATACAAGTCCAACCTTTAGCCCTGCACAGGACCATCCCCAAGAATGAGCAAGATAGTGTTCCAAACACTTCTTGAGCTCTGTCAGGCTTGGTGCTTTGACCACTTCCCTGGGGAGCCTGTTCCAGTGCCCAACAACTTTCTGGATGAAGAACTTAAATCTCCACTGACACAATTTCAGGACATTCCCTTGGGTCACTAGAGAGAAGAAATCAGTGCCTGCCCCTCCTCTTCCCCTAATAAGGAAGTTGTAGACCAGAGAGGTTTCTCCTCAGTCTCCTCCAGGCTGAACACACCAAGTGACCTCAGCCACTCCTCATACAGCTTCCCCTCAAGGCCCTTCACCATCTTCATTGCCCTCCTTTGGACACTCTCTAATAGCTGAATATCTTTCTGATATTGTGATGCCTAAAACTGCACACAATATTCAGTGTGAGGCCGTCTCGGTGCAGAGCAGAGCGGGACAATCCCCTCCCTCGACCGGCTGGCGATGCTTTGCCTGATGCCCCCAAGGACACGCTTGGTCCTCCCTGGCTGCTAGGGCACTAATGACTCATATTCAACCTACTATCAACCAGAACCCCCAGGTCCCTTTCTGTGTCAATGCTTTCCAGCATGTTGTTCCCAGTCTGTAAAAACATCCAGGGTTGTTCTGTTCCAAGTGCAGAATCCATCACTTTCCCTTTAGAACTTCCTATGGTTGGTGATTGCCCAGTCCTCTAATTTTTTGAGGTCTCTCTGCAGGGCCTTCCTGCTTTCAAGGGAGTCAGTAGCTCTTCTCAGTTTAGTATTATCTGCAACCTTGCATTTTATCCCTTCCAGTCCTGCATCCAAGTCATTTATGAAGAGGTTGAAGAGCACAGGGTCTAGGATGGAGCCTTGAGGAACCCCACTAGTGAGAAGTCAGGAGTCTGATGTTACCCCATTCACTATTTCCCTCTATGCTCGACCCATGAGCCAATTGCTCACCTACAACATGATGTGTTTATCCAGCTCTGTGCTGGACATTTTGTCCAGAAAGATCCTGTGAGAGACATTATTGAAAGCTTTACTGAAATCTGAAAAGATTACATCAACTGGCTTTCCTTGATCAAGTAGGATTTACCTTGTCATCAAAAGAAATCAGGTTTGATAAGCAGGGCTTTCCTCCTTTCCTGCTGTCTGTGACCAATGACTGCTTTGTCTCTCAGGTGTTTTTCAATACTTCTAGAGTAATCTTCTCTATAACTTTACCAGGCAGTGAGACTGACAGTCCTGTAGTTTCTGATGTCCTTCTTCTTGCCCTTCTTCAACAATGTTCACCAACTTCTAGTCAGTTGGAATCTCACCACAATGAACTGTAATAATAATGGATGTTGTAGTGTTCCTCAAAAGCAAAGCTGAAAGGCTTATATCTGACCTCCTGACATGCCACATTAATGGACTTTATCTACACTACAGTGAAATATATATTTTTTTAATTAAGAATTAATTAAGATTTTAATTTTAATTTAAGAGTCTGAAACTTAGGAGTTTCTCAGGCAACAAGACATGCCAATCCTAAAAAAAAATTATAGTCCCCTACACTGGGATACTGCAGTACTTTCACAGTGCCCAGCACTCCATACAACAGTCAGGCAGACCTTGGGGATTGTTTGTACACCTGCACTGAACTGTTTGATACATTTCAAGAGCTTGAAGTAGAAAGCACTGGTGTGGAAAAGATTTTCCTGTTATTCATGTTAACCAAAAGTTTTCTGGCATATCTAGAAAAGGGCAAGGAGTAAGCAAGTTTATAACACAGCATTTTTATTTCAGGAGTTAATTGTTCCTGCCTTCTTAACTACAGCAATAAAAGAAATAGGAATTTTAGTCTTTGCCATTATCCTTTATGACTTTGCCTCAATCATTTAAAAATTCTACTCCATTTCTATTATTCATAAAGATTATTATATGTGTCCCAATTAAAGAGCATGAAAAAGAGAGTGGAATAAAAACTAACATTACTTTTGTGATGCAGAACAGATTTAGCAACCAGTTTCATCCTTAGTTTTGGGCACTTCCCTGTCACTGCTCACTTCTCTCTAGCCTGTCTGTGGCCCCCAGACCTCCCAACAGAAAGGACTATTGTTTGACATCAGGCACGGAACAGAGGTATCACCCCTTCCTAGATGGGCTATTCCAAGAGCTGAAGCTGGAGCAGGGGATGCATCTGTCACTGGGCCTTAGCACAGAGGTTAAAACAGTGACACACAGCTCAGGGTGAGCTGCCGGGTCAGTACACAGCTGGGGGCCTTATACAAAAAGTGGCAAAAGTCGTAGAATCCCAGAATCATAGAATGGTTTGTGTTGGAAGGGGCCATTAAAAAATCACCTAATCCAACCCACCTACCATGAGGCAGGGAGATCTTTCACTTTATCAAGCTGCTCAAAATGCTGTTCAACCTGACTTTAGAACACTTCTAGGAATGGGCTATTCACAGCTTCTCAGGCCATCTTGTTCCGGAGTCTTACCACCCTCATTATAAAAAACGTTTTTCTTATGTCCAACCCGCATCTACAGTCTCAGTTTAAAACTGTTCCCTTGTCCTGTCACTACAGAGCCTGGTAAAAAGTCTCTCCCTTTCATTATTGAAAAGCCCATTTAAGTCTCTTCAGAGCTTTCTCTTCTCTAGGCTGAACAACCTCAACTCTCCCAGCCTATGGGCATTTTTATGACCATCCTCTGAACTTGCTCTGACAGGTCCATGTCTTTCTTGTACTGGGGACACCAGAGTGCAATTCTCTAGGAAGGGTCTCGCAAGAGCACTGTAGAGGGGTAAAATCACCTCCCTCAATCTTGCTACTTTTTAAGCAGCCCAGGACACAGTTGGCATTCTGGGTTCCAAGCCCACATTTCTGGCTCATGTCCAACTTTCTATACAGTAGTATGTCCAACTTCTTTTCCATAGGGCTTCCCTCAATCCACTCATAACCCAGTTTATGTTGATGCTGGTGATTGTGCTGACCCAGGAGTAAGACCCTGTAGATGATCTTGTTGAATTTCATGAGGTTCTCATGGGCCCACTTCTCTAGCATGTCAAGGTCCCTCTGAATGGCACCCTTTCCCTTCAGTGAATCAGTTGAACCACTCAGCTTGGAATCATCTGCAAATTTGCTGTGTGCACTCGATCCCACTGTCTATGTCATTAAAGAAGATACTAAATAGTATTCATCCCCGTGAGGGACACCACTTTTTATAGATCTATATTTGGGCATTGAACCCTTGAGACTAAATCTTTGGACATAGATATCCAGCCAGTTCCTTATTCATCTAGATTCTAGTCATCAATACTTTATCTTTCTAATTTAGCAGCAAGAATATTGTGCGGGACCGTGTCAAAGGCCTTACAGAAGTCAAGGCAGATAGATGATATTTATAGCTTTTTCCTTGTTCACTGATGGAGTCACTCCACTGTAGAGGGCCACTGGGTTAGTCAGGCATGATGTGCCCTCAGTAAAGCCATGCTGTCTGTCTCTAATTGCCTCTCTGTCTTCTATATGTTTTGAAATACCTTGCAAGTGGATCTGTTCTGTGGTCTTCCCTACACAAAGGTGAGGCTGACTGGTCAGCAGCTCCCAGAATTCTTTTTACCCTTTTGTAAAATATGCATTACGCTTTCCTTTTTCCAATCAATGGGCACTTTGCCTGTTTGCTATCATCTTTCAGCTGTGATGGAGGCTGGCTAAAAAGTTACATTTGCCAATTCATTCAGGTATCTCACTGAGTCCCATGGATTTTGGTATGTTCACATTCCTCAGGTGATCTCAAACCTGACCTTCTAGAATTAGAAGGACTTAATTCTCCCATATCCTGGCATGAGAGTCAAAGATGTGTGAAGAGGGATTAACATTGAAAATTGAGGCAAAAAAAATTGTTGAACACCTCAGTCTGCTCTGTGCAGGTTGTCACCAGTTTTTCTGTCTTCTTTATTTCAGAGGTATATTTTCTTTAGTCTTACTTTTGTAGCCAGCATATCTGTAAAATCCTTCTTATTATTCTTTCCATCTCTTGCCAAATTCAGCCTCAAATATGCCTTAACTTTCCTAATCCCATCCCTACATATCCAAACAGCATCCAATATTATTCCCAGGATAAACGTCCCTTGTTCTTTGCTTGTGCCTTTTCTTCTTACATTTCAGTTTACCCAGGAGGTACTTACTAAGCCATGCTGGTCTCCTGCCTTTGTTGCCTGATTTCTTACATGGGGAAATCAAGAGCTACTGCACTCTAAAACAAACGTCCTTAAAGAGCTGCCAGCTTTGTTTAGATCTCTTTTCCCCAAAGGCAGTTTCCTAAGGGATCTCATCTGCTACTGGGTCTAAAGTCTAATCTAATCTGTCAGTCAACTGGAAGTTTCCTCTCCTAAAATTCAAGGTCCTGACTACTCATCTGGTGGCCCATATCGCTCAAGACTGTTAATTCCATCAGCGCATAAGTACTTAATTGCATAAGTATGATTACATAAGCATTGCAGCCCAGGCTGACACCAATAATGACCTCTCTAATTAGATAATCTGTGTTATATTTGATTGGCTGCAAATGGAGACTTATAGAAATAAAGTAGGAAAGGAGTATTTGAAGTGATAGTAAAGGGAGGTTTAGATGAATTTAGGGGAGAGGAGAAGAGACACAGGTGAAAATATAAGGAGACCATCCAGGAGTGACATATGATACCAGAGATCTAATAGCATCAGATGTAAGCTCGTAACTGCTTTTGCAGGTAGAGTCTGGCAGAACATGTTTGTGAAACAAAGAACACATTAAGATTTCCAGGTATAAAAGAAAAAAATATATATTTGTAGGAGGAAAAAAGAGATAGAAAAATGAGTATTTGAAGCCTCTGTGGTAACTTGAATGAATGTACTTGGAGCTTTGTGGCATGTGTTTGTGTTCTAAATTCCAACCTGTTCATGTATTGAAAGCAAGTTCTCATTTCACTACTTCTAATAGTCCAATAGCCTGTAGCTTAAAAGGAAAAAACTCTTCACTGAGCACTGTGGTTTCTCAGATTGTTAGTTGATTTGATTAAACAAACTAGGCAACATAAATTCTTACTGTAGAATGGCCTGTTGTTCCATATATTGTATGTCCATCAGACTGACCTAAATGTCACTGAATGTCCTACTGTTTCTCATCAAGAACCTGTAAAATAAGGACATAAGTGAATGATGTGTATGCTGTACCTCAGGATTCAGTTTAGGATGCCTCTTTCTTTGACTGAACCACTAAGGAAAAAGCAGTTCTGCTGCATCTTAAATATTGCTTTTTTTTTTTTTTTTTCCTGCAAAAACAGCTGAATGTTATCTGAAAATATTTTTATGAAATACAGAGAGCTGGAAAGACTGGTTTCTCCTAAATTTCTGCTGTAAGATGTCTGAAAGCAAAAAGAATGCCTCCTTCTGAAATTTATGGTGTATTCTGTAGTTCTGTTCTAGTGTATTCATCTACATTACTGCTTTTGTCAAGCCTTGGCATTTTTCCAGAGCTTCTAGCTGAGCTAGGTTGGAATGAGCTCACCAATATGATTTTCTAATCGATAGACAGCCACTTTAGAACTCTTAAGATTCAAAGTAGACTGCTTTTCTGCTTGACATGCTGAAAAAATTGGGTTTGGCTCAGGGAAGCTCTTCCCAGCATCTGTAAATAATTGATGGAAGGGAGTGAAAAAAAGTGGAGGGGTATCTAATGACAGGACAAGACGTATTGGATAAAGCTAAAATATGTGAAATATTTTAAGATAAGATAGTGTTCCCTTTTAATGTGAGGGTGGTCAGGTGGTGAAACGTGCCCACAGTGCTTGTGAAGTCTCCATCTTTGGAGATACTCAAAACCAGGTTGGACAGAGACATGAGAAAACTCTGTTTAAACCTTTTTTGGGCAGGGGAGTCCAGATGAACCTCAGAAATTTTTATCCAAAATCAACCATTCAGGAAATCTTAAGATTCTTTCCTCTTATTTAATTCCTTAAAACTTTTAACATAGAATATATGGCAGGTGATACTTATACATTTCTCTGGAATGTGAGGAGTAAAAAGGGAGTTTGCAAGCAGCTGAGAACCAAATAATTTAATATTTAGCTGATCATATAGAGATAGAAGAACTTTAATATTAGTTTTCTGGATGCCGTTCATGATTACAGGTTGCAATTTTCAACTATGACTCTAATGTTTAAACAGGTAGTGAAATACAAACCCCCAAATATAATTTATACTGAGTATTTTCATTACCCTCTCCTTTTGTTTGTAACTGTACAGAATGCTCTTAAATTTATGGGGAGCTGTATGGAAAGTCAACAGTACTTATGGAAGCTGATCTATATGTATTAAAGAAGTTCTACGTGTTTCACAGTTAAAGCACCACGTGACTTATATTGTTAAAATGAATAGTTTACTGAAAAGAGCCAGGCATGATTTGGTTTTGTAATATCAATGGGAATATTTGGATTTGGTTATTGAAAAAAATATTTTTTGTTTGTAAAACAACAGAAAGAAGTTTAACATTGACTATCTTATCTTTATATGGTCTCTTAAAAACATATATTAGCTTTTCTTTTTTCTTTTTCCCCTGAGGATCCTAGAAATCATCTTGGTTTTTCTAACATAGTGAAAAAAAAAGGTGGTCATTTTGAAAAAGACTGTTTGGGTTTTTGCCTTTTGATCAGCTAATTTCCAAGAATACCAGCCATAGTAGCTTAATTAATAATCTGCTTTTAATAATCCTAGCACCTCCTTACCTTCTTTAAATAAAAGTTCTTACTAAGACAAGATTTTGTCTCTATTTCTTAAAACTGGGCCTCAAGGTAGACACTTCCATGTATTTTTTTCACTTCTAATGATGGCACCAGCAACTTTTTTGATGGTACAGAAATTAGTACAAAAAGCTCTGTGATTGTCTTTTTTGCTTTAATATTGACTGTTGCATCTCAGTTGGCAGCTGGCAGGAAGCCAGGGAGGGACTGGCTAGTTGTGTAGTGTAGATAACTGCTGTGTTTCAGTGACCTAATGTTCCCTGTGGCCATACAGAATAGTTTTGACAACTCAAAGACAGTTATGAAACTCATTAGGAAGAAGAAGGGAATGAAACATGTTTAATGTGTGCTTCTCTGTACCTCAGCTATGTCCCTAAAGTCAGACCAGTTGAGAATTAACCATGTTCTCCTAAAATGAAGTTAAAGGCTCTCCATTTAATAAGCTTTCCAAGCTAAAAATGGAGCATAGACACTTTGTAGTAGTTCACTGGTAGTAATTTATTCAGAACTTTGCAGATTAAGTCAAGAAAAAAATGAGCTGCTGTAAAACAAACAACATCTATGGTCTGATCTGTTGGGACAGTGTTCTACTACATCCAGTGTCAGACATTCGGAGATAATTTGTTAGAGGCTCATACTTTTATGTGTTGACTCCTTAGGAGAATATTAAACAAAGTGTTGAGTTGTAAGTGTGGTGTTAGTGGGCGTTGCCTCTAGATACTAAATTGATTCAGTCATGTATAACAAAAGCAGGTATGTTTTTTGTGTAAAAGCGCAAAGTAACAAAACATATTTATTTGTAACTGTATTTCCAAAAGCATGTTTTGAATGTTATAACTGATAAATGAGTCCTAAAATGTGATTTTTGTCAGAGCTATTTTAAGATAGCCTGATGCCTTTTGATAGCAACAATTATTTTTCTTCCCATGAGAAATGTGCAGTAACCTGATTTTTGAATCCTTATTGAAAATGCTCGTGCCTTTCAAATTATAAAGTTTCTTCATCATATCCATTTTATTTTATGAGACATGGACATTATACCCCAAAAATCAATAACATAAAACATTAAAAATTCCAAAGAAAACACTGTAAATACAGTGTTTTAAAGGGTGAAAATTGCCTTTTGTTTGGCAAGCAATACCTATGCCTTACAGAACAGAATTACATTACTAATTCTCCATTAAATGACCTGTTTATTATTTAAGAACAATTCCTTTTATCACATTAGAACTATGAAGATATATTTGAATGTTTTAATGCCTGAAATCATTATTGATCAAAGTAGATAAATGCTGGTATAGTTCATTTTCATAGTCTCTTGTCCTGAAAACTACTTGCAAATATATGTCAAATTCATTTTTATCTTCAGTGAAAGTAACAGAAGTATATGACTTTTGAAGTACAATAAGCCTTCTTCTATTGCAGCAAATTAAGAAATTTTGTTCTGCAAACTTTGAAATTATTAGTAAATTTTTATATTTGAATTTATAGAACCTTATCATATTCATGTTTGGAATAAAAATAGATATATTTACCTAATTCATGAAGATAACTTCTTTACAAGCAGATGTAATTTAGATTTTGGTCCAGTTTTTCTCTTCTGTTTTATCACTAACAGATCTTCAAAAAAGAATACCAAAAAGAGAAAGAAAATGATGAAAATAGGATACTTCATAGTGCTTTTGACCTCCTACCCTCTTTCTGAATATGCTGCCTGGTGCATTTCATCCCAAACACTGAAGTACCTACTAGTTTCACACATATGAAAAGATGTCCTTATAATCCTCAAGTTTAAGGAAATTTACAATTCAAGTTTGATAATTTGTGCTGCTGCTACAGCTTACAGAAGATCCAGAGATGATTCTGTCAGTATCTGCTAAACCAGATGCTTCTTCAAGTGATACTGTGACCTAGAATAAGTCTTTTTCCTTTTGCTCAAATAAATGGTGGGAGAAGAAGCTGAATAACTTATTCATAGTACAATCTGATACAATTGCCAGGAAAAGAAAAGCTATTCACAGAAAAAGCTATTCACAGAAAATTTATTTCTAGTTTTGTTTATTTTTTAAATAGAAATAGTTGGAACTGATTAGGCTAAGTTTTTGATTTTCGTTCTGCCGCACATCAACACTCTCTTTTCCCCCCCCATCCAGATGCACATGTACAACAGGGTGGACGGGACCAGACTGCAATGAAGATATAAATGAATGTGAATCTGAACCATGCTTGAATGGAGCCACCTGTTACGAGTCTGTGAAGCCGGGGCAGTTTGCGTGCATTTGTCCTCCATTTTATACAGGAGATTTCTGCCATCAGCGCTTCAGTCCTTGCGAGCTGCCTTACAATCCGTGTATAAACAATTCAACCTGTTTGGCACAAGCGGATGGAAATCCAATGTGCATTTGTAAAACAGGTATGGACTGGCATAGTTAACATCTTCCATTTTCTGTTGTGCTGCAGAAAAGTTGCAAATATGTGTTGAATTTATTGTTCTCTTCAGTTTAAGCAGCAAAGTGTACTTTTCAAATCCATCAAGAATTACAGCAGGTCTATCGGTTGTGTTAAAAGACTGGTAAGATAGCTGTCAGTTTGCTATTATTGATTTCTTATATTACAATACTTATTAAATCCATGGTGGTTTAGATTCAGGACTCAGAATTACTATTTCTGAGTCAGTTGTTACAACTGCATAGAGACAGAGATAGACATACACCTGGCCAGCAGAGCTGACAAACTAAATTGACAAAACAATTGACAGGCAAAAGTAGACAAAACATGTGCAAATTGTTAAAAATACAAAAACTGGAGGAAGTTGGAAATGGTTTCTTTTCCTGCTGAGCTGTCAGGAAGGCCTGGCACATCAGGGAAGTAATCTTTCTTTGCCTAATGGATACAGTGGATTGCTCTCTGTATGCATAACAAGCGAAAACACAACAGTTGCTGACAGCTTTTCTGGGCCATTGCTTAAAAGACACAATCTCTCCATTGATATTCAAGAACTGCTAAGATAGAACGGAGCAACAGTCTAACTGTGAAGAACATCACTGTGATTCTGCTTAGGAACTGTAGAGCAAATGAACTAATTAAAACTGAAGTGAAAATTTAGAAAATTTAAGTAGGAGGAGTACAATTCAGAATTTAGGCAGAATTCTGAAGTCGTTATTTTTATGCCTACAGAGGTAGGGGTGTCTTGGGTACTGAGGATACCATATACATTAATTGCAGTGTTACATGTCATTTACTGAGCTACAAAGATATGGACATAATACGTAGGAATCAGGAGTATGTAATACCTTGGGGTTTTATACAATTAAGGTAAAGGCCACCACAAGCTGCTGAGTTAAAAAAAGAAGTCTCTGGGGAGGTATGCTTATTGAAGCAGCTTTAAGAAATGCTGCTTTTTAAAAACAGCTTTTGACACAATGTATTGATTTTTGAAACCTTTTCCAGAAATGATCTGTAGAGAGACATGTAGTTCAAGTCTTTTCTCAACATTCCTCAGAAAAGTCATCTTTTCCAAACATTTTTGTGCGTTTGCTGAAAAATCAAAAAAACTTGCAGTCAAAATTCTTGGGGAGCTTTGATGGAATCTCTAAGAATCTTGAAGCTTGCAGCTAGGAATATTCGGGGAAGTAGCAGGGGAGTTACTTGAATCAGTTACATGCATTGCTAACAAATCTTGGAAAGTGGAAAATTCAGCATTGAAAAGGGATTAAAGGCATAATTCATGAAGTGAGTTAATCATTCATGCTAGGAAAAATACAACAATTTATTCAGGAGTCTTATCAAAAAAAGAAAGATAGTAAAATAAAGAATTTTAATTGAAAGGAGTTTGAGGAAATCTAATTCTTTAGTCTTCTTTTTTTTCTATTATTTATCTATATTTGTCTGCCACGTGCCTCTCTTTTTCTCCTGATAAACTTGTCAGGATTATAGATCTGATACAAAGGGCAATCACATTGACATAGCTAGATTACTCCGACACTTGATTTAGTAGCAAATGGTATGGGGATTAAACAATTTGCTAGTAGTTAACAGTTCAGTCATTAGAAAGTATGAAACTAGTTTAGCAGGATTCACAAAATGTAGCCATGCTTACAAAATTCTAATGATTATCTATAGAATACCATACCTGAGATGGGTACAAGAGGACTATAAGTCCTGCTGTTAACAATAGTACCTATTTAGAGGGAAAAGAGACTATCCACTGATTAAAGGGAGCTGGGCGAGGTCAGAGAAGACAAAAGCTGATAGAATACAAATTGGGTAGAATCAAGGTTGATGAAAGATATTAGCCTAGGACAGAATTAGCACAGAAAATTGGTAGGAAGATAATGAAGTCATGATTAGTTGTATAAAATAAAAAAGTGCATCTTTGTCCTTTTATGTATGTTAGGGAACTACAGTTGTCTGTTTTTGCTTTAAAGACTTGTAGAATTCGATAAATAGCATTAATGTAAAACTTCCTCTTGAGCTGTCTGCCCTAGATATAGAGGGTTTCTTCCTGCAAGGAGATAGATGATTTGTGTAACAAACTGGGCTCTCATACAATAGATTCTGGAACAGTGACAGACCATGACTTGAAGTTAAATTGTTCATACAAGCAAGTTAAACAGTTTAAAATATTATGATCCCCACAATTTTAGGGTGTTATGTTGATGGTTGCAAGAATGTTGTAGGGGAGGCCATTATTGCAAAAGTTTAAGAATCACTTCAATAGAGCAAGTTTCTGAAGATGTGTACAGAAAACATCTCTTCTTATGAGCTGTGCCAGTAACAGACAAGTGAGAGTTTGATCAAGGCATGGGGTTTTGAGCTGTTATGCTTCTAGCCAGCACTGAATCTTCTTAAATGCTACATACTGAATGCAAACAACAGAGAGAGGGAATTGAAAACTTAAGGCAAATAGTGGAGTCTTGCTGCTTAATTTATCAACATGCTTTTCTGTTCTTAAGGAATTCCATTATTGGAATTAATAAAAGAAATGGAACTTTATTATAACAGAAGAGCAAGGTAGCAAATGTGAGCAAAACTATAGAATTTAAATAATATTGAAATATTTGTAGTTGAGCCTGGGCAACTATTCATAAATTCCCCAAAAAGCCTACATGCAAAAGATCCAAACATATATATATATATAAGTGAACTAGACTGTAAATAGAGTATGGGCATTAGACCATGCTGTTCTAGATAATATCAAGAACAAAAGTGTTAGTTTTGTAAAGACAACACAAAGGAAAGACAGGGCAGTTTGGCAAAAATCGTTCAGCATTCTGAGAACAATTTTGTTCCAAACCAAGAAAAATTACTGAAAAAGATGTATTCAGAATGAGGAAAAACTGTTAGAGGATGTGCAACTACCCAGTGCAAGATCAGCTCTCTGGCTAGGACTGTTGAAAAACAAGCTTAATTCATGATGAAATGGGAGATAAAAGGTGACAATTTTCACAAAGTGTGAAACCTGGAGAATTACAAGCACATAAATATTGGAGAAAATAACAAGATAAAGAAATAATTTGCAACCATAAACTACGGGCCAGAAAATATCTGGTGTTTTCTAATAAAAGACCTTTATAACAGCGATTTATTCTTCTATAAGAATTGGGTAGATATATCTAGGAGCTAAAACAAGGCAAGATTAGTAGCAACAGCAGATATAGTTGTTGCTGATACAAAAACAGGAAAAGAAGGGCAAGGTTGTTGAACTAAGACAGTTCTTAGAATTCCTGTTTCTTAAAAGGAAGAAATGAATCTCTCTCTAAAATTAGATGTAGGTCTTCCTTCATTAGTCCAAGTAATATGGAAAGAATAAGCTCGTTATCTTTATGCAGTCTCTTTATTACAATGGAAGGAATTTCTGTTTACATGTGAGGTTGTGATGGAAAATTATCAGGAAACACTATGCATTATACATTGCATACATATAGAGAGTGTGTTTGTACCAAAGCTTTATGCACTCTTTTCAAAAATATGGATTATTTGGTCAGCCTCTGTGTTAACTCAATAACATTTTAATGACTTACAATACTAAGAAGGGAAGTTAGATCAAAGAAATAATGTATGTATTTTTGAAACAAATACACTAGAAATATCTGGATTAATTTGACCAGATGTAGATGTCCACAGTACTGCATTAAGGACCTGCTGTTTTCTAAGGTTACTGATTTCACTCAAATGCAGGTTATTCATTTTGCTCAAATATACAAAGTCAAATGGCTAATGCTATAGAATTATTTATGTCACTCTGCTGACTATTTAGGCAGCTTAGGACAACTCTACCAGACAGTAGACAGGCTGAATTTTTTACCAGTTACCTGTTGCTGGACAATTATTGAGAAGGGATTTTTTTTTTTTAATCTATATAGTTCAGGGAAGCACAGCTTTAGAGAGATGTAAAAAGAATGGAGAGCAGCAACTTATGTCATCACAGCACATAAGTACTCAAAAGCTTTGTCATCTTATTTGTGCTCATTGCAGCTTTAAAGATATAAAGCTAGAAGTTGAGAACTTGAAAAAAACTGGTTTATGCAAAAGGAATTACAAGGGTCTCAGTGTTACAACCACCAGTTTTAGGGTGTAGGGAAATGATGTGTCATGTTCCAGGAAAATTTGTTAAAGATATCTAGGAAGAGCACTGTGTTATATCTAAGGAGAAACAGTCTGTACTGGCATTAGCCATAATATTTTTTCTTTATCCTCCAAGTACTCCTTCTAAAAGCAATTCTCTCCCTCTTGATGCTTCAAGGTAATTTCTGGAGTCCTTGTTTTTAAAAAGTTCTTTCCAAGACTTTTTAACCTCTTCTCAGACTACTGTCAATACCTCTGTCCCATGACACCTTGGTTTTTTTATGCCCTTTGTTCTAGCATGGAGGGACTATTTTTATTTGACCTGTAGCATGTTAGAGCTGGAAGACTGAACCGAGGAAAATATCTTTCAGTCCATGTCTGAAACAAGGCTAAGTGAAAATCATCATAATGCACAAACTCTTTAATACTAACCAGAAATAATAAGTGGATGCTGAAGAACAGAAGTTATATAAATTGCAGATTACCATTGTCAGATTCCGGAGCCCTTCAGTGCTGGTTTCTATTTCAGACACACATACATAATTCACAGATGGAAATAGCCTTTTTACAGAGCCTAATATTTTACACACTTTTGATTTTACCTACCTTTGTTGTGCTGAATAACCCAAGTACCTGAACTAATGATTATGGGATGGCTGTGATATTTCTGCTGCTTGCAAACAAGGCTTCATAAATGGTTCACGGTAAGGAGATAAATATAAATATAATCCATTATACTGTGTTAATGAACAAAATAGTAGAGAACTTAAGGTGAAAGAAACCTTTTAGGATCCTGTTAGTCCTCTGTGTTACCTGCAGAGGTCAATTTTGCAGTATTTCTCTGCAATGGAATAAAGAGATGAAAATGATCAGTATGACAGCAGATATTTAGCTTCTATACTCTTTACATTCTTTCACTTCACAGCTCTCAGAAATCTCATAGACAGAGTTGAGGATTAATTTCCTATATTTTAGAGAAACGGAAGGAATGTCCCATCTTAAGTAACGGCATTCAAGATATTTCTAGACCTGATCTCATTAAAGTCACTTTCATGTCAACTGAATGATTAGAAATATACAGAAATAAGTGTAGATTTTCTAACATAAAGTACTGTAATGATTCTCAATTGTTTTTCATCTCTGTTAATTTCTGAAAGTCTGGAAAATGTTGTCTATTACTACAAAAAGTGTTAACATTTCTGAGGTGTGTACTGTATCCCTTTGATTTTTTTTTTTAAAACAATATAGATGCCAGTAAGGTCTGTGAGATTCTGTTTACACCTTCAGTTGTTCTAATGTGACAGGAAAAATACAGCAAAATATGTTTAACAAGTAAAAACCATTATACAGCAGCAAGCCTGTTATCACGATTGTTACCAAACAAGTGATATTTTCTTTTAAAAGGCAGACTACGCAGCAGTGGGCAAAGATGTGGGAAAATTCTTTTAACTTGAGGACAGTAGTGTTTTGATCTTGTGTCTTGTGCCAGCTATTGCTTTCTTTATCTGTATCAGAGACTAATATGTACTAACAGATGGCTTAGTTTTGAGAACAAGGACTGTGCTTTAGAGCAGAGAATGATAAGAGAAGTACATTGTGACTTGACCACATATTTGAGCCAGAGCCATGTCCAAATATGTCCAGAGAAATAATTAGCATGTATTCAGGAAGTGTAATAAATATGTAATAGAAATGTGATGTGTGTTAGTTTCAGGAATATAACCTGCTCTGTTTGGTTACTGGTTGTGCCAGCTTTGAGGAGTTATCCCCTTGCACCCAGCACACTGTCAATAATGACAGCTTTCTAACCTAGCAAGCTGGTTGGCCAGTTTATTTCCCAGTCTTCAGTGATAGGATGGCCAGTAGTGTGCCAATTTACAAAAGTTATCTACAGTAATATATTTGACGTTAACTATTTTAAGGCAAATTCCCCCTTATCATGCCTACTGTAAGCTTACTTTACAGCTTACCTTTTCAAGGTATCAATATGTTGCTATGGGCTGTAAAAATGTGTTCTGCTGCATTCAAAACCTGTGTTTAGGTAGTGTATTGTGTATTCACTTCCATAGTATTTACTTCAAAAAGCCCATAAACCATCCATAACTGGTGGGGACAGCAGGCAAAACAAAATAAGCAATGCCTCCATTTTGCATCTTATTCATTTTCATCTGATAATTGTGGTACAATTTTTGACATGGTTGCTTAAATATTCTATAGCGTCACAAAAAGTAAGAAGTTATTTTGTATAAGTTCTGTGTTTGTTTGGGTTTTTTCAAGTTTTACTTTGTTGGCTTCACAACCCTTTTGTGATTACCTTTACAAAACTAAAACTATCTATGTATCTGTAAGTTATTCATAGTGTTACACTGGTTTGTTTTCTCTTTAAATTTACTAATTTCAGTGAAGCTGCATTTTCCCTACCCACTGACATAGCCTTCCACTCTGTAATGAAACTTAGTTTCAGAAATGTCAAACATTACAAATAAATGAGAAATCACAGATGCTGAAGTTGACTACAAGTAGTTCTGTAGATCCTGTCTCTCACTATGGCCTCCAATTTCTTAATTAAATCAGAGTTAGAGAAACATGTTACCATTCTTTCTGCTCTTACTCAGTGTCACTGGAGTGGCGTGTATCAAAAGAATCGCTACTGATTATTTTGTGTGTGTGCCAGTGACCGGGTCTAGTATTGAACTTGGTTTGTGGAGTGCCAGTTTACTGTTCTTTTACTTTTCTTTTTTCCTTAAACTACAGGCAGATAGAGAGGAAGGTTCAAATTTCAGAATTAAGATGCATATTATACATTCTGCAGATAAGAAAAATGTTTCTATTGTTTACTTTGGTTCAGACCCATTTGCAAAGAATAAACTAAAACATTCAAAATACAACAAGGTTGCCTATGCTGAAGGAGTTACTTCAAAGCAGTACACTGTGACAGATAATTTTTTCCTTTATATGGCAACTCTTTTACAGTTGTTTCTCTGTTTGTTTGTGGTTTTTTTCTGTGAAATATCATACAAATAGCAAATAAATGAGGGTATCCATTTATTTCCTGAAGCATGACATTTCTGAAAAAAAAAATAAGATCATAACAGTATAAGTGACTATAATTGAAGGGTTAGTTTGAGATACGTTCCAGGCTTTATTTTTTCATCTTTGTAGCAGACACTGATGTGAAAACTTCAGCAAATATTAAGAACTCATTTCAGTCAGGTCTAGCCCAGGAAGCTGTTAAACAGAAATAATCTTGATAAGAAGAAAATACCAACTGCTTTGATGAGTTTAGAACTCATGTTTAGAACATATATTGGAGTGCCAAGAGATTTCTTTCTACAGTTTTCCCTACAACTCTGACCAAGACATTTATTTTTCCAGTAATAGTTTCTCTAGATAAAAATAAGCCATACTATTCTAACTGTGGTCTTTCATGATCTCCCCACTTTCATTAACCACTTTGAAAACTAAAAATACATTATAGAACAATAAAAACAATTACTATCCTTATTTGAGTATCTAAAAAAGTATAGGCAACAATTTTTGCTTGTTGTTTTAACAAAAAATCCAGTCAAACCTTCATCATGTTTATAGTAATATATACTGAATTTCAGTGGCTGTTTTTATAGTTGTCTTAATTTAATTTTTTAACCTAAGTGATGTTCAAAAATGCTTTGGTGAATACCATAAATATTCTTTAGTCAACCTGCAATCAGGAGTTGTGTATTCTCATTACAATGCAAATAGTTTGCTCATTGTGTAGTGGTTTCATTATTACATCAATTGAAAACATATATATTTAATTTGTGCCAAATTCAACTAAGTAGCTGTAGTTTAGCCAGTGTGTGTATAGAATTTTAACACAAACATGTATTTAGCAGAACATTCATTTAGGTAGAAGTTTTAAGATGTAGTATGCTAAGAGCAGAAATAGTGTTCATGTATCACCGAAAAATGACTTATTTATTTTTAACGTATATTTTGGAACATTTACAAAGGTAAATGTAATGTATTATGAAAGTAATGTACTATGCAGATAAGATCTTAAATCACATTTTTTTCTTCATTTAAATATTAAAACCATTTACTTTTTTTTCTCAGCTACTGACTGCTTTGAATAAATGTGGTCTCTCTAACTTCCACTACGCTCTGTAATATATTAATTCTTGAATTAGCTTTTAGTTTCTGATTTTGTTCTGCTCTCCCCTAGAAAGCTTTTTTTCAGTGTTTTAGAAGGGGTTACATTTCCCCAGCATATTTAAACAGATGCTCCTACCGAATCTGTTCTCTCTGGTTCATTAAAGTATGCTAAGACTTTATATACTGTCTGGAAATTATTTTGTTGAAGCTAACTACCAAAAATAATTGGAAAAAGTTTTTTTAAGATTGTTTCCTTCCACTTGTTGCCCTGATCTTTGAGTCAGGGAGCAGTGACTGCTCCAGGAGCAAAGGTAGGGCAGGAGTCCTCACCTGCCAGGGCAGGGATCTTGCTCTATGACAGTATATGAATATGGCCAGCAGGGCAGGCCCAATGGCTGTATCCAGGATGAGCACAGTATGCCAGAGCACCAGTCAAGGCTACAGGGAATAGGACAGATCCAAGATCAAGCCAGAAAGCTAGTCTGAAGACCAAAGTCAGCATCCAAATAAGCAGCTACAGCTACATGGCTAGGTGTGAACATGGCTGCAACACCACTCAGTCAGAGACCCAGGGCAAAAGAGTCTCAGCTTGAATGCTCCAAAAAGAAGAGGTATTCACTGCTGATGCTTACCTCAGCTCTTTCTTGAATGGCTTCAAGTGCAGCTTAGGTTTCTTAGGCCTGCCATCTGCATTGTCTAAGTTGTTCCTGGGCTCAGGCAGCCAAACCTCCAAGAGAAGCTGTGACCCTTATATTTACATCATGTAGTGGAGTTCATTCATTCACAGTTAATGTAATCTGTGTTTCAGGATTTGAGGGTACTTACTGTGAAGTTAACAGTGATGAGTGTATCTCCAATCCGTGCCAAAATGAAGGTCTTTGCGTGGATGGAATCAACCACTACAGGCAAGGAAAATTATTTGAATGACAGATATACAGTATGATAGATAGATGTTTATCATGTAGCTATTGCTTTGCCTGCTCAATGTTTGCTGGCCTTTGGTGTATTTGATAGCTATATTACAGTCTAAATCTTCTTGTGAGCAAAAAGTCATACATGTACACTATACATGTGAACCCAAGAATCTATTGTAGGGCTAATTAAAATCTTAAGAATTTAATAAAAATCCAGCAAACATTTGTTGTTAGTCCTGTTACAATAATGCAAATATTATGAGTTCCAATTAATAGAAAATCTTCATGAACAATTTAGTTGTAGTTATTATGTAAGAAATATTGCAATTATGTAGCTCTTGTATCATTTGTTATGATTACTCTCACAATGTCTATCTGGATCTTGTGATCAGTGATTTTGGTTTTCTTCAAAAAGAACTGGCAGTATTACTGCAAGTCAGTGGCATCTGAAAGTATTTTTCAGGAAAAGTGTGATTTTTACAGTGGAGGTTTTCCCATCTTCAGTCTCAGGTCTGCTTGGAGCCTTTTTTGTATATTTTCTTATCACAATTTACTTTCTTTGTACTCTTTATCAGTTTCCCCAGCTCACACAGAATCACAGAATGATTTGGGTTGGAAGGGACCTAAAGATCATGTAGTTCCAAACACCTTGCCATTGGAAGGTTTACCTTCCAATAAACCAGGTTGCTCAGAGCTTCATCCAGCCTGGCCTTGAACACTGCCAGGGATGGGACATCCACAACTTTTCTGGCCAACATGTTCCAGTGCCTTATCACCCTCACACCAAAGAACTTCCTCCTGATAGCTAATCTAAACCTATTCTCTTTTAGTTTGAATCCATTCCCCCTTGACCTATCACTACATGCTCTTGTAAAAAGTCCCTCTCCTTCTTTCTTGTAGGTTCTCTTCAGGTACTAGAAGACCAAAATTAGGTCACCCCTAAGTCTTCTCTTTTCCAGGCTGAACAACCACAATGCTCAGAGTTTCCTCACAGGAGAGCTGCTTCATTCCTCTAACCATTTTTGATGGCCTTCTCTGGACTCACTCCAACAGGCTGATGCCCTTTCTGTTTTGGGGACCCCAGAGCAGTATTCAGCACTCCAAGTGGGGTTTCATCAGACTGGAGTAGAAGGGCAGAATCATCTACTTTGACATTTGATGTACAATTGGCTTTTTGGGCTGCAAGCACATATTGCCAGCTCATGTCCAGTCTCTCATCCTCCAGGACCCCCAAGTCCTTGTCATTGGGGCTGCTCTTTATCTGTTCATCCCCCAGCCCATATTGATACCAGGTGTTGCCCCAACCCAGGTACATCACCTTGCACTTGGTCTTATTAAACCTCACAACATTCCCATGAGCCCAATTCTGTAGGATGGCATCCTATCCTTCAGGTATGGGGCACAAAAGGCTATTATTTGTTACACCATGATCATCCCAGTGTCTCACACCCTCACCATAGGTGCTATTTGCAGACCTGAAGCTATAGCACAGGAGGCACCAGTTACTTGGCTCCAGGGCAGGTGTCAAAACAAGTGAAAGCCAAGGCAAGTTCTATGTAAGACGTTGCACAGCGGATTTAGGACAAAGCCTGCGGTCTTCAGCTAATAATGAAAAAAGTCTTATTTACTGCTCTGCAGTCATTGTACCTGTGAAGCTTGTTAAAGTACAGTCCTTTTTAATGACCAGAAAAAAGCAAACATGATTTTGGTACCACATAATTCATACCCCTCACTGTCTGCTGTGTTCTTCTGGACTCTTTAGAATGAACTAAAAAGTAATGTACTGTCATCCTTTTTGTTAGGTGCTCCTGCCAACATGGCTTTACTGGGACCCTATGTGAAGTGGAAATTAATGAATGCTTATCAAGACCCTGCAAAAATAATGGAACTTGCCTGGATCTTGTTAACAGGTTAGTGACTATGAAATGAAATGTGATTATCTGATTTTATTATGTTAATTCTGCTTACTGCCTTGAGATTTAGGTGGAACCTAAGAATATAAGCATATAAGAAGGATTTGGTGTTGAAGTGAAGCAGGCAAATGCTACTGACTCAGTTTTCTGTCCATATGTGACCTGAAAGAAAATTAGAAGGGAAAAGTTCTCTTACTTTTTTTTTATGTTTTGTTATTATTTTATTTATTTGGAAAAAGACTGAAATACAAGAAAATTGATCTTCAGTTAGATTGCTACATCTCTTTTTTCAGCTTCCAACAGTGACTTTTTCTAATTTAAAGGTTTACTGAAAGTTAAATGAAAGCAAGAGGAAAACTTGTACTTGGGTTTTTTCAACAGCACTCTACAAGACTTGTGCTAGAAGACTATTAGCCCTTAAGTCATTCCTTATACCTTCAATTAAAATTACTGTGCTCAATTTTTCTACCAATTTAACAAAGAGTAAATCGCTCTGCTTTCTTTAGAAAGATGGAAATTAGAAAATTCTGTTCATTATTTTAATATGGATGAGGATTAGGAACACCAACTTGACATCAGAAGATGCATAAAGCTTCAAAATATTGGAATAGATCACATTGTTTCTTCTCTTGACTTACATGCTTTTCCTTTTTCTGAAGATTCATCTGTAACTGTGCACCTGGATACTATGGGTCTTTGTGTGAGATGGACGTAAATGAGTGTGAAACTTTGCCTTGTTTGCACGGAGGAAGCTGCATCAACAGGCTTGGAGGTTACTTGTGTTTCTGTCTACCTGGATTCACAGGTATGGCCCACTCTCTATCACAATCAAGAGGCTTATTTCACATATTTTACATGGTTTCAATGTTATAGCGAAGGCCTCAACTAAATCAAGGAAGAGTAAACAGGATCATCTTCTTATTGGAGGATAAATAAATATTAACTCAAATAGAACTTTGATACAATTCTTGGGAAGTATCTCAAGCTTATTTATACCAAGACTTGGGTTATAATTTCTCTAGTCACCCATACATTCAGCTAAAACCCATTAAAAGAGTTAGTGTATAATACAAAGAAAATCACCTTTTTTTTTTTCAATTCAGACAAGAAGAGAACTATTACCATAGAGAGCAAGTAAATTTTGCTAACACAATAAAATGCTACCTTGTCATTTGAATTTGCACAGAACCACAGCAACACCTTGACTTTGCTGACCTGTTGGACCGAAACTGTTATATTTAGTATTAATCTTTGTTTTTTTAAAAAGATAATGACAAAATAATTGATGGGTAGAGATGTAGCAAAATTTCCTTAAAATGATGTTGACTCTTATTTAAATGCTTTGTGTACTTGCAGAACTAGTTCATACCTAGTGTTTTGAAAGATCCAGCTTAAGCAACCTGAAAACATATGGAATACTATGACTGCAGAAATGTTTACAGTTGTTACCTCAAGTTGTATAATTTCTGCATTCTTTCTGCATAAAATGTTGTTTCCTACCCATTCTAGCCCATGATGAACACCACATAATTTACAAGACAAGAAAGGATGCAATTTTTCATCCACTGAACTGAGAGGAATGTAATTCTCCAAAGACCAAAGGACAAGTACAGTTTTGGGAAAACATATAAAGCTGTATATTTTTTTCCCATTCACCGCAAACTTTAGTCCACATATCACTTGTGCACTGTTCTTCAAAGTTCTTATTGACATTTCAGAGAAAAATAAAAAAAATCTATATAATTTTCTTGCCTAAAACTTTTAAATCCTCCCCCTCCTGCCCCTGCAGTATTTTCTTTAGATGGCCTGTGTTCTGAATAGTACTTCTTGGATGTCACAGAAACTTCTGCTCACTAGATGGTGATGCTGCAGACGTAATTTCTAACCAATAGATGTTAAAACAATTGTCTTAACCTTTATGTACATGTTTCTGTAAGAATTCCCTGTTATATTCATAAAAAATGAGACACCTGCACTTGAAGCACTTAGGAGACTTTAATTTGAAAAGGAACAAGCAATCTGCAGCTGTGCTTTCCTTTTGAGTGTTCATTATTGACTAAGCAGTTTGACTTTAGTTCTTTTCCCTAACACATTTAACCAACTAGGATAGAGTATTGGGAGGAGGTTTCATGATTTTTTTTTTTCTCAATTAGCTACAATAGTTGTTTACTATTACAAGTACTTATTTTTTTTTTGGTACAAATTCTGTTAGTATATTTACAAGAATATTTACTGTTTAGTGTTCGTTTTTTACTAACAGGGTAGTGTGATATCAAGGTGTCTATCAAGCACTGAAACATTACTCAAAAATTAGTAATAGTTGCCCATCACTTAATTATAACCAGTGACTTTTTTTCCCCCTCCTTGAAGTGACACTGTTTGGACAATCACTATGCAATGCACCAGCTAGATGGAGTCCAGAATAATTCATGCAATAAAAAGTATAACAGTTGAACTAAAGTTTTAAAATTATAATCCAGTGTTAGGAGGCCCAGAAGGGAGTGAATGTAATTTCATTTCAAAGTGAGGTCTTTTCAGAGCAAGACATTGCTTTTCTGGATTATGAAGCAAAAAGCACATGTCAAGTGTATGATTCCCCGGCAAACATACAGAATTTTAAATTATCTCTCTCTGATAATTTGAGGTTTTAAGAATTTTTTATGGAAATTGCAGTTCAAATTGCTAATAGATGATTTTACATGTTCAATTTAACAATTTTTTTTTTATGCTACTTCCACTACATAAAAGATAATTGTACTGTTTCAGGGTACCAAGCTGTGAAATTATAACTAGTGAAAGAAAATACTACATAACTACAAAAGATTAATATTTACAATACTGAATTTATAACAGTTTAACAAGAGGAATTAATTTAAAACTTTGAAAGATAGGTGTAATTCCATTTTAATCTTCAGTGATTTCATAATTTTACAAACAACTTTTCTTTCACAGACCAGACACCTTTAAAGATATGTGACAGTATGAATTGTTTTCAATGATCAATTGAATTAAAAAAAAAAATGTATACTGAAAACCTTAATCATCAACTGTTAAAATATTATAGACTTATGAAGTTGAATGGAAACAAATTACTATACATTGAATTTGTTAGATCAAAATATGTTCATTTCATATTTCAATTCATTTATAGAAATTATTGTAAAATTAATAATATTCATCAGATATTTTGATTTTTTTTTTCTGGTTATCATGTAATTTACTGTCTTGAAGAACACAATTCCACTGATCTCTGCTCTGCTACCTCTGAAATTCTGGCATTCAATATCACTTAATATTTTAGGTTCTCCATAAGTTTATGTTATTTTGGATTTATTTTACATTGTTTATAATTTTATTTAATTTTATTTAATTTTAAATATATACTTAACAAAAACACATTAAAATAATTTATGAAATATTAAAATATAGCATTTTCTTCACACTTCTTAGGTAAAATCTACTGCTTTGCAGCTCGCGTAGACCCTTATAAAAAGGTGATCACAGTTCAGATGACATACAGGTGTATTCCTTCTGGCAGGATTTAATTGGCAGCCACAATGGTCTTCTTGAGCCTTAGACATCACTATGGGTACAGCTCATCCCAGATACTTTGGAAAATAAAACTTGTGTGATCTGGAAATGCATGTTTGTTTTTTTTTTTTAGAAAAATGAGACATGACTTAATAAAAGAGTGCTCTATTGGAAAGAGAAGAAAAATAACAAAATAATAACACCCAATAATCAACTAAACATTTTTAAAAGTACACAGTTTCTTTCCTCTGGTTTGTTTTGGGGTTTTCTTCTAAAATACCTTCTAGTTCTTACTGCATCCCCTCTTCTGCAGTAGTCTAGTGTGTATGTTTAGTTGTCCTCAATCATACTGGCTAGAAAGGCCACATCACAGATGCAGCTGACCCAATGACATGAACTTTCCTTCCCTATCTTAGTGCCTCTCAGTTTTGTAATTGGTTTTTCCTGGCCAGTGTTGCCCCATGAAACAATACTGCTCAGTTCTGCTAGGTGTTCTTCATGACACAAGACTTAATGATTCAATTTCTATCAGCTGCTGCTGTTATTTCACATTTATTTGCTCTTTAGCAACTGTATATATACAGTATACACCCTTGTTGCCCAAAATGATCTTTGTAAACAGACATATGTTGTTCTTTCAGATCTATAACTTCAACATACTAAAGCTGCAAACTGTCTCCTTACATATTTTGAGCACTCTCTTCCAAATACACAGAAACGTCATTACTTTTTCCAAGTTTTATACTCCATTGCAAAAATTATTGAACAATTTGAGATAGTATAAACTTTTTATGTTGAATGATGCAGGCCTGAAAAACTATTATTTTTAAAAATGCTTACATAATATAAAGAAACTTAACAGAAGCACAACATATAGTTTCTAGGTAAGCAGGTAGCTGCAAAATTCTCTGCACTCTAATTCTCCAGTCCGATCTTTCTTGTTCCATAGCTCCCGTTTTTACATGAGGAAAGTCATGCCTGATTTAAAGAACTAACTGAAAAAAATCACTGACAGATATTTCTAAGTAGAATAGCTCTTTACTCTAGATCACATTTGTTACTGCTTATTATTGTACATTGGTGGTAACCAGGTGTTGGATATAAAAACATAAAATGGCAGATGCCTCCTGAGTCACTGAATCTAAAACCTATTTTGTCTAAACAGTCAGCCATTCATTGGCTGAAGTAATGATTGTTAGTGGTTACAACATGAACTGCTAAATTTGCACTACAAATGTAAAGAAACAAACAACCTTAAACATTTTACTTTGTAAGGTACTTAATGTAAGACTTAATGTGCATAGAGAGTAGATATTTTGAGTAAAAAAATACCATATTTCCATAGTTTTCTTTTACACTAAGATAGCCTTTGAAACATATCTTAATCAGGGACTGCTATTCCCTATATGATTCCAGAATCCTCTTATTTCATAAATGTTACTGTAAGTACAGGAAATTTGTTCATAATCTGAGGACATCAAAGGCTATGTCAGATTTAATTTTGGCTTCATAGCCAAACATTTGTTAGAGAACCTGAAAATAAACTGCAAACAAGTGGAACTCTCACGACTGTTTGTGGAATTATAAATTAAATGATATGTAATCAGCAAATTAAAACTAAAAGCAAAATAAGGAAATATAATCTATAAGTATAGCTATATCTTCATTGATCCAAATCAGTCTGATGTTGCATTCTGGTACACAATTATGTAGACAGTAAAATATGAAAAATATACATGTATCCATATTCCACTGAGTTTGATATTAAAAAATATTAATGAAAACACTAATATTACTTTCACTTCAGCTGCTCAATATAACATTTTAAAAGGAATAAGTAATTAAACATAATGTGGTATGATCACTTACCCTGAAGGTCGTTTTCATGATTGAGGTGTTAATCACTTCTTCTTCTAAATCTTGCCATCTGAACAACCTTATGTCAAAATATAACTGAGATGATTCAGACATGCCTCAAGTGAAATAATTTTCATGTTAATGAAAAATTTATTTTATATTCAGCTATAAACCATAAGTGTCTGGGTCATCAAGTCTACTGCAAAATGGAATTATTAAGAAAATAATTTTTCTGATTGTAGAATTGTTAATTCCTATTTAGTTCATTTCAAAGGATTCTAGGATTATCAGGTTGTTACTGCCTTTGTTGTCCTTCTTAAGGTTTTATTTTCTGATTTTTCTTTGTTTCAGGTCAATTAAATCAAAGATCTCTTTCAAAGACTACAGGGTTGTTTTTTTTTAAATGTGTTGGATTGACCTTGTCCCTCTGCCAGCCGCTCACTCTGTTCTTTCAATCCCCCTCATCAACAGAATAGGAAAAGAAATTAAAGACAAAAAAACTCATGGGTCAGTGACATGGAAAATAGGATTCACTGCACCCTTCAGTGAGTTTGCCGATGACACCAAGCTGTGTGGTGCAGCTGACCTGCTGGAGGGAAGGGACACCATCGAGAGGGACCTTGACAGGATTGAGAGGTGTGCCCATGAAGTTCAGCAAGGCCAATTACAAGGTCTTCCATGGGTGTAGCCTGCAGAAGAGAGGGTTCTGAGCAGACTTTCCAGAAGCCTTTGAGTACCTTCAGTTAGGGTAAGGGGGAAAGGCTTTAAAAGAAAAGAAGGGTAGATATAGATTGGATATTAGGAAGAAATCCTTCACGGTGTGGATGGTGAGACACTTGAAACAGTTTACCTGGAGAAGCTGTGGATGCCCCATCCCTGGAAGTGTTAAGGCCAAGATGGATGGGGCTTTAGGAAACCTGGTCTAGTGCAATGTGTCCCTGCCCATGGCAGGGAGATTGAAACTAGCTAATCTCTAATGTCCCTTCCAAAAAAAAACTGACTGTGAGATTAGTTACCAGTTATCATCACAGGCAAAACAGACTCAACTTGGGGAAAAATAATATATTGTATTGCTGATTAAAATAGAATTATGGAGGGGAAGAAAAAAACCCGCACAATAAAACAACAGTTTCCTCTATTTCTTTCCTTCCCTTGGTACCCTTTCATATTTCCAAATCTTTTACCTGCCTGTAAGAACATCACAGGGAGATGGGAAATCAGAGGTTGTGGTCAATTCATAACATCTTCTCTCTGCTGCTTCCTCCTTCTCACGCTTTACCCCTGCTCCTGTACAGGTACTTTTCCCAGGCTATGGTCCTTCAGTATATATCTACTTCAATATGGGTTTTCCACCGTTCACATTCTTTCAGGAAATAATCACCTGCTTCTGGATGGAGTTCTCCATGGTCTGCAGTGTGGATATTTGCTTGTGTTGGGAGTACTCTACACAGAGTGCAGGGCAACACCTGAACCACTGTGGTTCTCCCTGGGCTGTGGGGAAGTTTCTGCTTCAGTGTATGGAGCTATTTCTCCCTCCTTCTCTGACCTTGGTGCTCACAGGACTGTTTCTGTTTTCCCCCCTTCTTTGTCTGTGCAGTATTTTGCCCTTTCACAGAGGTATGTTTTCACAGAGGCACCACTTTCTTGACTGAGGGGCTCAGTTGTGTCTTACAGCGGATTCTTTGGAGAGAGATGAAACTGGATCTGTCATGAGGCAACCTCTGGTCTCTCCTTACAGAAGATGGCTTGCAGCTCCCCCACCAACACTTTACACCTCCAGCCAATATTTAAAATAGTATTTCAGTGAATAAAATAGAATGTGTATTAAACTGAGGCATACAAATTCAAAATTCTCATTCAAACTGCCAATTATTAGTCACTGGTTGCAGTCATCTTTTCTGCAGAGCCGTAATTATTCTTTAATTCTAAAGTAGCTATTCTGTTCAGCACAGATCTACCTTTTCAGTCTTATTTTCTCTATGAGATGAGTAGAAGCTAATATTTTGAAGTGACTAACTGTACAATTAAGTTGCATGTTAAACCAAGTAAAAATGTTGGCTTAAATAGCTCAGCTTGTATTTTATCTTTTATGTCAGCTCTTAGGCCTAGCCTTCCTTATCTCGGGCTTGGGAACCTGATGTTCATCTTGTCTGTGTGACAATGAAAACTCTCTTCTGCTTTTCATACAACAGGCTGACTTAACAAAAATGTCCCCCAAAATCTAATCAATGAAAAGGGAAAGAAGTTTACTTTATCATTTTTGACCTTCCCAGCTATTTCTACAGCTTTATACTACCAGTCAACTGTGGCAGTGATTACATCTGCACTTCTCAAGCCTCTGTCTGCCTTCCTTGCTATTGATATCCAGAGGAAGAAGAGCAACTACATAACTAACTGAAGTGACTACTTAGTTAGAGTCAGAGGGGAGGAATCTCTTGGCACACTTCCTGAAATGTCAAAGCAAGATGCAGCTTACACATGAGGCCAAAACAGATTGGTACACCAAGAACAAATACAACATGAAGACAGATCTGCATTTCTGTACTAAATTTGGAGGTAGCGGTGTCTGCCTTTAGTTTAAGAATTAGAGAATTCACATAAGTTTGGTGAATTTTAGGTTTGGTGAACACACCCTTAGGGGGTGAAAATTTAGTTTATGTGTTCTCCCAAGAAGTTTTATAATGTTCATGCTGTGAGCTAGCCTGATCATAGAATTAACTGGGTTGGAAGAGACCTTCGAGATCATCAAGTCCAACCCTTGATCCAGCCTCACTGTGATTACTAGATCATGGCACTCAGTGCCATATCCAGCCTCATCTTAAAAATCTCCAGGGACTGTGAATCCACCACCTCTCTGGGCAGGCCATTCCAATGCCTGATCCCTCTCTCTGTAAAGAACTTCTTTCTAATATCCAACCTAAACCTCCCCTGACAGAGCTTAAGCCTGTGCCCTCTTGTCCTATTGCTGATTGCCTGGGAGAAGAGACCGACCCCCACCTGGCTACAACCTCCTCTCAGGTAGTTGTAGAGAGTGATGAGGTCACCCTTGAGCCTCCTCTTCTCCAGACTAAACAACCCCAGCTCCCTCAGCCTCTCCTCACAGGACTTGTGTTCAAGTCTCTTCACCAGCCTGGTTGCTCTTCTCTGGACCTGTTCCAGCACCTCAACATCCTTTCTGAACTGAGGGGCCCAGAACTGAACACAATACTCAAGGTGTGGCCTCACCAGTGCTGAGTACAGGGGAAGGATCACTGTAAAAAATTTCTTCCTTACATACAGTCCAAATCTACCCTCTTTTAGTTTAAAACCATTGCCCTTTATCCCATTGCAATGGGCTCTGCTAAATTGTCTGTCCCCATCTTTCCTACAAGCCTCCTTTAAGTATTGGAAGCTTGCAATAAAAGTCTCCTTAGAGCCTTCTCTTCTCCAGGCTGAACAACCCTAACACCTCAGCCTTTCTTCATAGGTATTCCAGCCCTCTGATCATTTCTGTGACCCTCCTCTAGACCCCCTTCAACAGGTCCATACCTCTCCATTCAGAGCTGGAGGCATCACTCAAGATAGGGTCTCAGAAGAGCAAAGTAGAGGGGCAAAATCCCCTTCCTCAACCTGCTGTCCACCATGCTTTTGATGCAGCCCGGGATATGGCTGACATTCTGTGCTACAAGTGCAAATTGACAGCTCATGCCCAACTGAGTATCCACAAGTTCTCCACAGGGCTGCTCTCAACCTATACTGGTTTTTCCCATCCACCTCCTTCTTCTATTGCCTAGAAATGGCTTCCAAGAGGATTCTCTCCACAGTATTCCCAAGGACCAAACTGAGGCTTACTGACCTATTGCTCCCTGTATCATTCTTTAATTTTTTGGGAGTGATAAATGCAATGTTTCCTTTTCCTAGTCACTGAGGACCTTCCCCAATTTCCTTTTTTTTTTTTTTCAGATGTAATAGCAAGCAGTCTTTCAAGGATATAAGTCAGCTTTCTCAGCACATTCAGGGGCAGCCAATAGGGTACTGAATTATAGGAAATAAATACAAGAATTGAATACCAGAATTTATGATTAGTCCAGTGTTCTGTATACCACAACAGAAACCAAGTCAGATTATCGTCTCTAACCTTTGTTACCTAAGTTCGGTATTTGGATGTGACTTCTCCATAATTCAGAAACAGGAGGACATAGTCCAGCACATACTTTTTTATTTGAGGAAACATTTATTTTATGTAGTCTGTAAAGGTTATCAGGCCATATAGCAGTGGCTTCCAACTAGAAAGGTAGAGAAACCTGCAATTTCAAAGAAATTAAGTTACTGAACAGCTGAATTATAAGAAAGAGAGGTCTCTTTAGCTCATGCTGAGTCTCTGGTCCTTAAGGAGACAAAGTCAATAACTACCTAATTTTTTGAACAGATTATGTTCAAAATATGCAGTGCTCTGGTCCATTCATAATACGCATTTGGCAACATCAACTCTCAGTGTGTATACAAATTAAATCTGGTGATTAGGAACTTGGATGACAGTATACTCCTCTTGTTTAGTGAAATATAATTGTTTTGGGTTACAGATCTCTGTCTTTAGGGAGAAAAATCCTGTTTTTTTGTCAAAGAATATCTAAATGTAAAGTGTTTGTTCTTCATGCTCATTACTGTCTAATTTAAATGTATTTAATATAGTGATTCTAAGGTGATTTCACCAACGTGTTGTGCAGTTAATTACTATTTATCTTCAAACAGGGCCAGCTTCCTTTTCTGGGTTTATAGCTGTCAGTAAAAGAGGAATAGAACTAGAGCTGCTTCTTATTTTGACTGCTGAAAAGAAACTGTGTTATTTATGAATAGCAACAATGTAGAAAACAACACTTTATAATGTTAAAAAGGACACTGTTCATGCAGTCATGTACATGCTAGGAACTGGACTCATTTCCCATTGTATCCATTGCTTAAAGTGGTATCAAGAATTGGGAGAAAATTTCAATTTTATTCCCACATTTTCCCCAAGTTTCCTACACATTCATAGTGGTTCCTCAATTAATAAAGAATTTAAAATTACTTCTGCTGCTTTTTGCATGCATCACTCCCTATTGACTGGAACAATGCCTTGAATCTAATTCTTGCATATAATGTAAGATTATGATGACGCATTCTCCCCCACACTTTCTCTCTTTCTGCGGCTAGTTTAATAATAATAAATACAAAATGGAAAAAAACAAACAAACAAACCAAAAAGCTCTCGAAACAAAACAACCCAGAAGAAATATTTTCCATATAAAATATCCAGTAGGTGAGCCATTTATGCATTCTGCCAGTTTATTTGATATGTTCCTCCATGTCAAGTAGATCTGGAAATATTTAAGAACAATTATTTAATTTATTAGTGAAAATGGAGGAAGGTGCTCCCTTATACTCATACAACTGACCGCAATAAGCATATTGTATATCACAGTTCAAAATTTGCAAGCTGTATTGAATGGAAAAAAGAAACAGCTGCATCAGAATAATGCAGTCCCAAGGTAAGTGTTCCTCTAAAGGATGGCACTAAAGCCAAATACAAAGCCATATGGCTATAGTAGTTTTGCTCTGAACATCTTCATTTGGGACTCTAACACTCTATTGCATTATGCTACCTAGACATGCTGATAGTTCTTTCCCCTTTTTTTTAGTTTCTTAAGTCCTTCAGCATCTGACTTTCATGGTAAGACTGGTTGCCTCTCTGAAAATAATGGACTTTGCTGAAGCATTCAAGAATATTGACACCATTCTTGTAGATTCTGTCTTGTTGCCACAAAATTTCAATATATAAGTAGTAATAATAATAACAGCAACAATAATAATTCCTTTCTCCGGGAACCATGGCTCACAGAAATAGAATCATGGTTAAACACTGTATCCTAATTATGAAAGTGCTTCTCTGAAGTTTTGTGGTTTAACTTAACTTTTTGATCATGAATCTCTATATTCTACATAAATCTCTCTCTTAGGACACCCATATACCATTTACCAGAAAAGGAACATTTAATCAAACTGAGACAATGGTCAGTAACTGAAATAGATAATATCAATGTCATCTCTCAGACCAGTAGTTTTGGGGTAAAGCAGATGTAGAATTTTTCCCTGAAGATTTTTTGAGCTGCTTGGAATGAAGAATTCAGAGGATAGGACTATACTTCCAATACTTAAAGGGGGCTTTGAGAACATTTGAGAGCTTATGGTTAAGTGAGTACTAGGGAATCAAGTGAGCACTTCAGGTGAGGCTGCTTCTTGAATACTGTATTCTGTTTTGGACCCCTCACTACAAGAAGGATATTGAGATTCTAGAAAGTGTCCAGACAAGGATGGTGAAGCTGGTGGAAGATCTGGAGCTCAAGTCCTATGATGAGTGGCTGAGGGAGCAAGGACCTTATGTTTCTCTACAACTACCTGAAAGGAGGCTGTAGTGAGGGGAGGGTCCTTCTCTTCTCCCAGGTAACAAGTGACAAGGTCAGAGGAAATGGCCACAAGTTGTACCAGGGAAGATTAAATGGGATATTAGGAAAATTTTCTGCTCTGAAAGAGTGAGCAAGCGTTGGAACAGGCTGACCAGGGAAGTGGTAGAATCACCATCCCTTGAAATGTTCAAAAGGTGTGTAGCTGTGGTACTTGGGGATATGGTTTAGCTGTGAACATGGTGCCAGGTTAATGGTTGGACTTGATGACCTTAGAGGTCTTTTGCAACTTTAACGATTCTATAGCTCCATATCTAGATTTTATTATAAGAAGGTATTAGTTGAGAATTTAAATCATCTAGGGCTTCTAGAGCTAAAATCAGTGGTTCACATTAATTATACCTACAACAAATCCGAGAAAGCCCTGATGCAACTGTTAGATGTCTTCCTTAGCTGTTACTACTAGCTAGGAGAGTCTGTACTTTTCAGAAAGTGAAACTTTGGAGGGATCTTTGAATATATTCAAGTATGTCATTGTGCATGCTTTAAAGGATTTTCTATTCAGTAAGAGCTACCAAGGCCCAGGGGATTGAAATCTCAATTTCCACACAAATTGCTCTGCTACAAATGCTGTAACAAAGGAACTTTTCAGCAGCTCTGATGTGAGAGCACCACAAAAGAACATTATACATCATAATGCCAGCCTATTCTTCTGTGATTATGAGATATTTCTTTGAGCTTTGTGCAAGTTGTAAATGTACTTAGTATCTTTCATATTAAATTATTGTAGTATTTCTAAAATAAAATGTTTTAAATGAAATAAGAATATTAATATTAATAACTATTTCTCATGCTTTGGTTTGTTTTACTGCACATTCAAAAATTCATGATTGAGAACTAGTTAGGCAGAAACAAGTAATTCAGCACTTTAAAATTTGTGGATATTTCAATCAGTCACAGTAAAAAATATCTAAAGTAATGACTGCTGAGAGTTGTTTTCACTTTGTAGAATACAACATGTTATATGTTAGAACAGTTACTGTAAAGTTTTTACTTCTGAAAAGCATAGCCATGGCAACATTATGGATTATTGTGTTCTCTGGAGGTATGTCTGCTGACATTTCATGATAAGAATCAAGTAGTTTTCTTAGTAATTCCACTGTTTTTTTCCCTAATTTGTAGTGGAAAAAAGAAAATTATGGGACAACTCTCTGGCTCACTGATTACATTACTTGGATCATCACAGCCAGACTAAAGTACTATTATAAGTTATGAAATTCTCATTTGAACCAGATAGTGAAGATGGTGTGCTATGCTAATTAAATTAATCATATATTAGTGCCTCCCAGGGGCTTACATAAGGGACATCACTGGAAAATTCTCCTATCTAGTAGGGGGCTCTGATTATTATCTTTTATTGGTTATTCAAGCTGGCAGCGACAAAATAACAAAGAGAAGTCCAAGGACAATCAAAAGAGACTGCAAGGCCTTGGTTGATTAGCTGAAAGATCAGGAGCACAGGTAGTGATTTCCCTAACCCTAACCCCATCCTTCTGGAACAAAGAATAGTATTGATAGGAATAGGCAGATCCATCAGGTCAATTAGGGGCTCCGAGGCTGATGCAATCAGAAAAATCTCAGGTTTTTTGGCAATGGGATGATCTACTCAACACCTGGTCTACTGATACGTGACATCTGCCTCTGAGATGGGATCTGCGTCACCTGCATCTTCCCCTCAGAAGGGAAAAAGAATTCTAGCACAGGAGCCAGTGGGCCTTGTTGACAGAGCTTTAAACTGGCTTGTAACGGGGAAAGGGAAAATACCAAGTTTTGTTAACCTCCTCCTAAGTCTGAGATAACACCCAGACAGTAGTGCCACCTTTATCTTGTTTCTAGTTCCCATTGTGGTGGCTTAACTTACCATTCAGGTTCCAGGTGTCCACAGAGGCATACTGGGGCAAGCTTTGGTGGTCACAGATGCCATCTATTCCATAACTTGTGGTGATCTTTATTTGACTGGGGACATGCATATAAGCAGTTTGCCACAGTGGGAATTTTTGTCTGGATGTTACCCAGGATGTCACCTCCATCAGGCCTGGAGTTAGTGTCATCCTCTTGCTCCATTCTGTGCTTATTTCATGGCAAAGTCTTTCTGTGGCCTTAACAGTGTTTGACACAGGCAACTGTGCCCTTTAAGTCCTTACAAAGGGTCTGGAAGGCAAATCTTAGGAGTAGTGGCTGAAGTCAGTTGGTTTGTTCAGCCTGGGGAAGAGAAGACTGAGGGGAGACCTCATCTCTGTCTTCAATATCCTTTTGAGGAGAAGCAGAAGAACAGATACTGATCTCTTCACCCTTATGACCCATGACAGGACTTGAGGAAATGGCAGGAAGCTGAGTCAGGGGAGGTTTAAATTGGATATCAGAAAAAGGTTTTTCACCCAGAGGTTTATTGAGCACTGGAACAGGCTCCCCAGGGAAGTGGTCACAGCACCCGGCCTTCCTGAGTTCAAGAAGCGTTTGGGCAACACTTTCAGGCACTTGGCATGACTCTTGGGGTGGCCTGTGCAGAGCCAGGGGATGGACTCGATCGTGCTAATGAGTCCCTTCCAACTCAGTATATTCCATGATTCTGTGATAAATATGCTATTAGGGGACTGATGTATCTCTCTCAGGAGGACAGGCTGAGGGAGCTGAGCCTGTTCATCCTTGAGAAGAGATGACTGAGAGGGGAACCTCATCAAATATTTGAAGGGAGGGTGTCAAGAAGATGGAGCCAGGCTCTTCTCAGTGGTGCCATGAGGCAGTGGGTAGAAACTGATGTACAGGAAGTTCCACCTGAATATGAGGAAGAACTTCTTTACTTTTATGGTACTCAAGTCATACATATCCATATTCTGAATAATACATTTTCTCATCAGTAATTAAGATTAATTAAGATTATTTTCAATTATTGAGATTCTTTCCAAGTGTTTCTACTTCCTGCTTGCCTGCATAGAGTCTCAGTGTGTGATTAGAGTGTTACTAAAATGCATAAGAAAACTATTAGGCTATAATGAAACACATTCTTGTCATAAGTAATTTTTTCATATATCATCATCGAATTCTCGCTGTATTTTCATCTGCTTCTGTGACCCCATTGCATACTTCTGGTCCCATGCATTTTGTCATTAAGCAGGCTACCAGGTTAAGCTATCCAGGGAAAATTTCATTCTTGAATTAGAGTAAATCAGGTTTATTTTTTTATCTTTTGCTGAAATCAGTGTTAACTATGGGGTCAGAACAGGCTGCTCAGGTCTATGTCCAGCTGAGTCTGAAAATCCTCCAGTCACAGTATTGATCTCATTTTTTATGTGACATTTAAACTGTAGTATGAATAATACATTGCTTTACAAATAGTGGGATTCTTTGTGTCCCAAGAAGAGAAAGAGAAGTTCAGTGTTTAGCTATAGACTACACTTTGTCTTTTATTGCCATTTTACTGTAACAATGCATAAGTGCTTCAGTTTTAAATAAGGCTATTAAAGACAATGTAAAAGATGCTTAATAGAGAAGAAAATTAAAACCTATGATAATAATAATAATCTTCATATTCTAGAGGCATGCATGTTATAGACAGATGAGGAATTAAATATGAATATAGTTCTTTTGCACAAAGTTATACTTATTTTAGAGTGATGATAGGTATTTGCAACTTGCCCAGCTACAATGTGATAACATCACATTGCCTCTTCTTCTGACAATATTGACAACTATGGTATTTTTGTCTGATGTTTCCAACATTCAGACAATTAATAGATTTTACTTGCACTGTCTTCACATTTATCCTGTTTTGCATTCCTTTTTGTAAGTTTATTCGACTGTGAAGTAAACTGTAATTCTTAAGTGTTATATCTTTAGGTGTAGCTTGATTTTTTCATTTTGTAATTCAGCAGGTATGATTTCTGCCCTCAGCAGGGGTATGTCCTGGCTATGTGCTGACCCAGCAGTGCAGGCGCTCAACCTTTGCCATGGCCTGATCAGAGCGTTGTTGGTTTAATCCCTGCACGTGGGTCAGTGACTGCTGCCTCTCCTACTCCAACTTCAGGTCTGGGGATGACCTCCCTGTGGAGGGGGTGACACCTTCCTGCTGTCACTGCCTGACAAATGACAGCCATTTGTGTGCATGGGGGTTGGGGAATGGGGTGTCAGGGAGGCACTGCCAGGCTGACAGCCTGAAAGAAAGAAAGGGGCTGTGACAGGGAAAGGTGTAAAGGGAAACCCAAGCAGAACCCAAGACAAGGTGATATCAGTATCATATTGCTTCAAACAAAGGGAAGAAAGAAATCCTCCACCAGGTACATCACAGTCCTTCTAGCAAAGATGTCATGATGCTGGCAAGCCCTTGGAATTCCTCTCCCTCCACCCCTTATTTACGATTTCTGGTAATAAATTGTAGTGTCACACTTTAGACCCACAAGCACATTTGAAGTATGAGCACACCACCAGTGGGAAGGGTTAGATACTGGCAAGAACTGGAGGGAATTTGGGTAGAACTATTTTAAACATTTTATTATCTATGCTTTTCAGTACTAATAATTTGGACTATCAGACTGTTGAAATACTAAAAGGAGTGCCATTAAATTCTAGACTTTTTGTATAATATGTTCCCTTTGGCCTGTCGCAAGATTATGAATTTTTGAAATTCTATTCTTTTTAGTAGAAAGCGGTAAATACAGTAAGATCTGATGCTTGATCTGAGGCTCTCTGTGACTGAGCTCAGGAACAAACCAAGAATTAATTTACTTAGGTAGATTTCTGCTTCTGATGGTCTCTGTTACTCCTCTCTAAAGTTCAAATATCTAAATAACAGCACAAACTACAGGTGATGTTTTTGTATTTTATCCCTCTGGTTCTCACATTCACTTTAAATGGGCAGATATAGTTCTCAAAAGTCATACATGAGTATCTTAGATCCCAAATTGATATTTAATGAAAATTGTTTTAAATACTTTGTTTCCTGTGGTCTAATCCTATCTTGTAAACTTCTCTTTGCTTTCCAAATCAGAGTGGAAATCAAATCTTGTCTATAGACAATAAAATACACTTCAAAATAAGTGTCAAGCTTTCAAATTTTCTGCAGTCCAATTAGCACCAATTTAACTTGACTTAATAATAGAAAATAATTGCCTGAAATAAACCTATTACTGTACAATAGAAATGGGAAATCTAGGTCTCTGGTATTAGTCACTGTGCTATAATAAATCTTTCTAAGATGAAATCAAAAAACAAGCTCAGTGACCTTATCAGCCCTAGTTTTCTATGCAGCATATTTAGAAACCTTTTGTTAACAGCTTGTTTACTCATAACAGGCTGAATGAGACAACACTTAAATGATGTTAAAAGACCTTATGGTATTCAAAATATTAATGTCAATGTGACAAAACAAGTACTTGTTCTTTGCAGTCAGTTTTTAATTTTGAGGCAACGTGTTTTTAGAATTGTAAGAATAATGTTTTAGAATATGATGATTGACTTATACTGTATCAAACCTAATTTATTGGAGATGAAAACCAATTCTTCTCAAAAATGTCTTCTAAGGAGACTAAAGCATTTTATTTATAATTTATTTTATTTGTATTTGTATCTATTTTATTTATTTGTTCATTTGTTTGTTTGTATTCAGATAATGTATTTATGTCAAGGTATATCACAAAGTGATAGCTAATAGATTTATTACATACCATATTTTTTCAAGATGTATCTTCTGCATCTTCCTGTAAGAGGATAAAATATTTGAATTTTTCACATAATAGTCAGCCTAGTTTGGTTTTTCTTTAATTATGAGATGCTATCATATTATTTTTCCATACACCAGTTTATCTTTACATTGCTTTTGATCTCAGATAGCTCAGCTGATATGTTTTTTGCTCTGTATTATTTTCTTGGGGTTTTTTCTTGTACAAAAAGTTAGCTAAGTGATCTTTTACCATGCTCAATTATAGTCAAGATGGGACGTTTGAATACATATATCTGTCTAAATTAAGATATTGAAGCTTTAAACTAAGTGTTAAGTATCATACTAGTGTCTTTCCATACATTCTTTTGATGATTTATAATTGTTTACAGTTTAATATTTCTTGAAATTATAACAGTAATGAAGACCACTGTTAGGTGAAAGGTAAATTTTAAAAAAATTAAGTCAGTTTAAAAATCCCCACTAATTAAACCCCTATAAATTCATATAAATATGGTATTAGGACCTAAAATTAATCTACAAATGGAAAGATTTTTCACAAGCATTAACATTTTAATTATCAACTTCTATGATACATAAGCATGTTAGAAAACATTCTTACTCCTCATTTTCTACTTATTTCAGGATTTAACAGTCTTACACTGAAATAATTTAACAAATAATTAATTTTGTGTCTGTAATTGTAACTGATTTGTAGCATTTCTACTCGTTTAATTTGTGAAATATCTTTATTTTTGTATCTATGTTATCCTAAATTTTTTTATATATGTAATTGGCTTCATTATTGGTTATACATATGATAAATATTTTAATTGATCTTTTTATTATAATCTATTTATTATGAAATCTCATGGAATGGTCACAAGTAATTTTCAGTGGTCTTCTAATATTTGATACTAAAATTGACTTCAGCAAGACAACTAGGTGCTGCTGAGCAATTCCACAAGGACATCTCTCCTTTTCTCTCAGTTCTGTCTCTTTTCAATTGGATACAAAATTTTCAGTTCCCATAGAAGGACCTTTTTTTTTTGCGTTGCTATATCATGTATAAATTAGTATACTATGTGTGGTGTGTTGACCTTGGCTGGATGCCAGGTGCCCGCCCAGCTGCTCTATCACTCCTCTTCCCAGCCAGACAGGGGAGAGAGCAAGGTGGAAAACAACTTGTGGGTTGGGATAAGACACTTTATTTAAAGCAAAAGCAAGGCAGAAGCTTGCACGCACCAAAAGCTAAGCGAAAGATAGCAGGGTTTATTCTCTACTTCCCATGAGCAGCAATGGCCAGCCACTTCCAAGAAGCAGGGCTTCAGCACATGTAATGGTTCCTTAGCAGGCAGCCACTGGAGACAATGAATGCCTGCCTTCCTGTTCCTTGCCTTAGCTTTTATATCTGAGCTTTGGTCAGTGTGGGTCAGCTGGCCTACTTGAGTCCCCTCCCAGGATCTTGGCCTCGACTGAGGGAGGAATGTTACAGTGCTGGTGCTGTGCTCAGCAGTAGCCAAAACACCATTGTAATCTCAACACCCTTCCAGGTACCAATGCAAAGCACAGCACTGTGAGGGCTATTATGGGGAAATGAACTCCAGCTCAGCCAGACCCAATACACTATGATAATTTACTTTTTTATTTTTTGGTATGCTCTCAGCAATCAATTGGCTTTTTATCACACAATTGTTTTTCTTTTCCAGGTAGTATATATTTGACTTTATTGTTGTACAAAATTATGCGTTTCTTCCTTTTCATCTCTTTTCATATTAGTCACTTCTCATAAATTGATGTCTTGAATTTTTAATCTCCTCAAATCTCTTTATTGTCTCCTAGAAACAGAAAAAGAGAAAAAAAATGGTCTATAAATTATCATATTCCTTTAGCCCTCATGGTGAAATAATTTATATTTGCTATATAGAGTTTTTATATTTTTTATAACATATATTTATAAGTTCTTTTATATATTCCTATGAGTCTAATAGGAAGCAAACAAACCAGAATAAATATTATATTTTCAAAAAAATCCAGGGATGGAGATTTCACAGCTTATTGGGCAAGTATTGGCCCAGGTATTGGAGGCTGCTCCAATGACTGACCACTCTTTCAGGGAAGAAATTTTTTTTCTAGTATCTAAACTAAACCTCTCCGGCTACAACTTGGGGATATTTTCTCTCATCCTGTCACTTTTAATATGGGAGAAGAAACAAACCTCCCCCTAACTGCAACCTCATTTCAGGTAGTTGTAGAGAGTGATAAGGTCCCACCTGAGTCCACTTTTCCACAGGCTAAACATCCCCACCTCCCTCAACCACTCCTCACCAGGCTTGTGCTCCAGACCTTTCACCAGCTTCCTTTCCTTTCTCTGGACTGAAGGGCCCAAAACGGAAAACTGATTCAAAGTATTGTTAAAAGTCTTGATGGAAAATGTGAAAATCTCCAGATTAGGATGCAGGTGTGGAATTGGGCAAATGAGCTCCAAGAAAGGCTGAGGCATCACCAATTAGTGAAGTGGGTTGGACATAAAATGGGAATTGGAAAAGGCTGTTGAGTTTTCTTATTAAGGTATGAGACAGACTGATCCTTCCAATGAAAAGATGATCTGAAGAAGCAGAATAGCTGTCTTCTTTTCGTCTTATTATTTCTGTTATTACTCCATACTAGTTCCTCTTACATCTATGGCATTTCCTTGCCTCCTACAGCATTCTGACATGTAGGGGAGCCCCCAGGTTGCCATTAATAAATTAACTGAACGAACGTTAAAGGTGGATAGGGAGGGGAAACCCCAGGCAAAGGGCTTTTCCTTTTACCCCTTGCTCCAGGGGGGAGCGTGCCCTCCCCCTCCTCCACCCCACAAGATCTCCAGGGCTCTCGGAGAGACCACAGAAGATGAGCTGCTGGCAGGGTGAGCAGGCAGAGAGAGAGATTTATTGTTCTGGTAATTGCTTAAATAGCTTTTGGGGGAATTACGGTTTAACCAGTGGGAGTCCAGGAGGTCTTACAAACAACCAATGATAACAAAGGGTTAGCAACCAATAGTTAAGCTTTCAGGTATCTCAGGACATTCCAAAGTACAGTGAGGGACCTTAGGAAAGAGAAAGGTTTACACAAAGAGTTACACCACCATTTTGGAAGCATGTTCACTTTAACAACATTAAAACTTCTGCATTCTTTTATATGCTGCAACAATTAACCCCCCGAATATGGCATGTGTGAGATACTTTTCCCTTTTCTTTGATGTGTGGAGGCACTATTTCTAGCAAGGTAAGTACAGTCTGTAAAGCAAAACTCCAAGAGGTGTCTTCAGCCCAGCACAAATCTTGCACAGTCTGAGCTATGGAAAACTTTACAGGTGACATTTTAAGCAAAGTGCAAGTTCTGTGGTATTATATTCTATCTCTCACACCAACTTTACAGAATATTTGGTTTTATTCAGAAATATTATTTTAATTAAAAGTTTTCATACTTTGGAAAAGGATTTAAAAATACAGTTTTCAAAATAAATGACATTTACATTGGAAGAGAATGACAGACTGTCTAGGTTACAGTCACAACCAGCTGCCAGCCTTTTTGTGTCTACAATGCATCATATTACAAATTTAGTACATTTTACTCTTGTAAATAATTTAAATGAAACTGTTTATTCATATCAGGATGGATTAATCTAGTGATCCTAAGGCATTAAAGTTAGGGATGTATTTGGCCTGATTTTTTTCAGTGGATATTGGAATATAGGTGTTGAGTTTAAAGAGGAAATTTTAACATCTTCATGTAAATTATTTTCTATACAAATTGTCAAAATTATTTTTATTTTGTGTATTTTGACAGGAACATTTGAGACACTCTACTGTTGAGGAAGTTATTTCCTTTGTTAGAACTGATACTTAAAAATTACTTTTTAAATTTTTTTTTAATTTAATTAGTTTTGCTGTATTATATGCATTCATTTTCATCTTTAAGTCTATTGTATCATAATTAATGTAATAATTATAGTCTGTGTTCACCACAAATCTCATAAGTTCTTTTTAGGAACTTGTCTTTTAGGAATGACAAAAAGGAGTTTTACTCTCTCTATATGTCTGAAACTTGTACTAAAAATCCATTTTTCCTCTAAATATTGCTTTCATAGTAATGGTAGAATATGGAGATATCATTAAAAGCCATTCCAGTCCTTTCCAACAGATTCAGTCTTACTTGGAAGGATCTAATTACATGACCTTGCTTTTTTATAATGCTGTAGAATACAACGTTATAAAGTTACACTCAACATTCAGATACAAGAAAAGTAATAATTTTCACAGTTGAAAATAAAGTGAATTTGAAGTATATTATTCTGTGGTATTACCACCCTGCCAATGTTTTTGAAGCTCTTCTTGATAAGAACAGATTGAGAACTTTTTTGCCCTAATGCTGACTTACAGGGAGGATTGCCTCTTTAAAAGTTAGATCTGCTATAGCACAACACATTAACTTGGCTTCTCTATTCTTGAATTTAGATATTGTTCACAAAGTATCTTTTTCTGAAATTTTTAAGTTCTTGGTTTTAGTGATATCGAATAAGACACTAGTGATCCTAAGAGTGTGACACTAAACGAGAAAGTGGATTCAAGGAGTGTGAAACAGCAGAGCTCTTTACTGAATCCTTGCATGTCACAGGGGATAAACAGATTTCAGAACTGCCTTCTAATATATAGAGCTTAGCATGGTGCAAGTACCAGGGAACTAAGATCCGATCAAAGACAGAATTGCACAGCAGCCTCTTTCAGTTCATTTTTCTAGGGTACCTGCCAAGTCCAATCTCCTGTGTGCACTTTCCGCTAGAGCACGACAGTAGTGCTCTGGGGCTGCTGAGACTGACACCACGGACTTCAAAAAGGAATTGGGATGTTTTATTTTCTTTGGCTCAGTTAGGAGAGTAAATTGTGAAAAAAAGCAATTTCTTTAAGTGCACAAAATATTTTTATATACCTAACATTCATATTATTGCAAATATTGCACTATTGATCTCCACTAAATAAGAATATTCTCCATTATCTCAAAGTACTTCTTTTTGTACCATGTTAATAGATTTATTGCAAATGCCATAATTTTATATTTGGTTGTATAATTATACACAGACTAGACAAAGGTTCCAGTATTTCTGTGCTTCTTCCTTGCTGTTCACTCCTTCATGTAAAAAGCTGGTTTCTGTCTTCAGCATTCCTTTTTTTTCTCATCCACACCTCCCCTGGCCCATACACCTGAAAAATCAGTAGAAGGTTCTTGCATTATCTGTAATATACTGATTTGAGCTGGCTAGAGCTAAATTTCTCCACAGTATCTAGTAATGAGCTGCATCTTGGATCTGTGCTGAAAACAGTGCTGATAGCACATCAGTGTTTTAGTTATTGCTGAAGAGCACTTACACAGAGTCAAGAGCTTTTCTGCTCCCCACTCCACCCCACCAGCGAGGCGGCTGGGGATGCACAAGAAGTTGGGGTGAGACACAGCCAGGACAGCTGATCCAAACTGATACAAGAACCATCAGAGAATCACAAAATGGGTCAGGTTGGAAGGGACCACAGTGGGTCATCTGATCCAACCTCCCTGCTCAAGCAGGGTTATCCTAGAGCACATTGCACAAGTGGTTCTTTAATATCCCCAGTGAGGGAGACTACATACCCTCCCTGGGCAATCTGTTCCAGTGCACACTCACTCTCACAAAGAACTTCTTCCTTATATTCAGGTGGAGCTTCCTGTACATCAGTTTATGCACACTGACTCTTGTCCAATTTCTTGGTACCACCGAGAAGAGCTTGGATGCATCCTCTTGACAGCGTCCCTTTAGATACTTACAAACATTGATGAGGTGCCCTCTCAGACATCTCTTTTCAAGGCTGAAAAGGTCCAGCTGCCTCAGCCTGTCCTCATAAGAGAGATGTTCCAGCCTCTTATTAGTCTTTATAGCACTCTCCTGAACCTGCTCCAGGAGCTCCTTGTCTCTCTTGTACTGAGAAGCCCAAAGCTGAATACTCCATATGGCTTTACTATGGCTGAGTAGAGGGACAGGATCTACCCATACCATATGGCTTCATATAAACCTGGGTAAGAAGGAGGAAGTAGGTGTACATTCACACTGATACCATTCATTTTTCGCAGTAACTGTTAAACATGATGGAGCCCTGCTTTCCTGGAGATGGCTGAACACCTGCCTGCCTGTGGGAAGCAGTCAATAAATTCCTTGTTTTACTTTGCTTACAGGTGTGACTTTTGCTTTACATATTAAACTGTCATCTCAGCCCATGAATTTTCTCACTTCTCCCTTTTGTTTCTCTTCTCCTATGCATGTTGTTTGCAATTAGAATTTTGAGAGGTTTAGATGGAAGTTGTGGTACGCACTTACAAGCATAAAAGTGCATCATCATATCTCTCATAGTGAATGTCTTCAAAAATATTTCAAAGAATTTTATGTCTTGCATCATTTATCAAAAGCTCCTGCATTTAATTTTGAGAAAATAAGTAGTACAGTTAGATCACCACCAAGACACATCTCATTTTAGTTGTGTATTCCTTTTAGAGGAAACCTATGCTATTCCACTTTATAATCACTGTGTAATAAAGTTAATATTGAAATTTCAATTTCTCCATTTCTTACCAGCTGGTCTTAAAAACGTTTTTGCCTTGCTACAATTGCAGATGTCATTATTTTATATTTATATAAAAAATATATTTTATATTTATATTTATAATTTATCATTATATATATCAATATAACCCTAATTTTTTACATTTAAACCTATAGGTAATTCCAACTGAATAGTCTTTATTGGTGAATATATTGAACTATAGGAACAATCTATGTAAATAAAAGCAATTTATCTGGAATATTAAAAAATAAACCTGGTTAGTTTGAGTTTAGAATTTAAAGCTTAGTTTCATTTTCTATTTTTTTTAAACAGGTGATAGATGTGAAGTAAATATAGATGAATGTATGTCTTCTCCTTGCCTCAACAATGGAAGTTGCATTGATGGCATCAGTTCCTATAAGTGTCACTGTAAGAGGGGTTTTACTGGAAAAAACTGTGAGATAAATGTTAACGAATGCTGGCCAGATCCTTGTCTTCATGGAAGGTGACTATTTTTATTTAACTATTATTATCTCTAAGTAATACACCTAACTAGCAATATTTAAGATTTAGTGATATGGGAAGGTTGATAAATATACTTTTAATTATATTCTTCCATAAAGAGTACAAGCACACTTAAAGATGATAGATGCTGCCTGCTTAAGCTAATGTAATATACTGTTACATTATCTCAGTTTCTCTTTCATTTTTGTTCATTAGCATAAACCAGTATTCAGTATGTGTGGATTAATTAGGGTTTAATATACTTAAAAGTGAATATTTAGCTGTTACAAGCCAAGAGGTTGAAATGGGAAGATGTCTTTTAATATAACAATCAGTACCCTTACAAAATGCCTCAACATCCATAATATAAACATTTTAAATCCATTACTGAAACTAATTAAATTACCATGGATTTCAGTAGGTTACATCAGACCACTATTTTGAAATTTATGGAATGTTGCTACTAGTGCTGAATGTGGAATTACATAGCTTCATCTGAATAACTCTGTTTTGTATTTCAGATGTATAGATCTCATTGATGGGTATCAATGCTCTTGTGAAGCGGGATGGACCAGCTCAAGATGTGAGATAAATATTAATGTATGTCTTAATTTAATTTTTTTTTAAGTTATAGGAGAAAGGGTAATATGTCACTTGAAACTCATTTTTATTTAGTTAGCCCCTGAAGTCAGTTTCTTGAAAATGCATGACAGAAATTCAGTTGTTTAAAATCTATTCTGAAAAGCTCATTATTATATGACACTGCATTAGAAAATATAATTGATAAAATGTCTAAAGAAGTTTAAAGGTGCAGTGTGAATGATAAATCTGAAAAGCCATAGCAAGCTAAGCAAACGTTACCTGAAAATCATTTGTTCATGAGTCTGGAGTAGATAGGATAATTACTTAGGTTGCCCTTTTAGTCCCACTTGATGTAGCTTAGCTGTATATTTGAATAATGAACATCAAAGTACAATGTTCTACACTGAAAGTTGCCATGACTAACCTTAAAATTTCTAAATCCTGGCAATTATAGAATTCTATGATACAAAACCATTGTGTCCTAGATACATCGCCCACTTTCTCCTCTGAGGGTCATTAATAATTTCGTGTTAACATGTGGACAAGAAGGCATCCTCACATCCAATATGTGCTGTGTAGATTCCCATGGTCAGCAAACTGACTTGTGACTACATCTGACAGAACACTGAACAGTTCTTACAATACTGACCACACTTTGCAGAAAGTGTTGAACTCATGTAGATTTTTCAGGTTTTTTTTGCCAAACAGAGTTTAATTGATCTTGGGATATGATCCTTTTAAATGTGTTTAGTCTCATGAGAAAGTCTGGCATGAGATCTACCTCCCTGTGGGCTATCTGGCCTCTAATATTGTGCTTCTAAATTGTCAAAAAACATTCCAAAATGTTATAGAAGCATCTTTTTAACTTATGTATGAATTCAGATACCTTTCATAATTTTTTATTTACAGCTTAAAGTACTAAATAACTAAAAACTGTCTCGTATTATGTAAAGGAAGTATGGTCTATAATTCTTCTGTTGAAAATGCATGAAAGTCTCACACAGGGAGTAAATCTAGCTGGAATATTAGTTTCCAACTCCCTTTACAGAAAGAAAAAGTCAGAAAATAATTCAGCTCTGCAGAGTGAGCATCATGATATGATATTTCAAATCTGTATGATTATCAGCTGCTGCCAGTGCTAATATAAAATACCCTTGGGTAATATTTTCTCTAGCAACATCCGTGATTTACACTTTTCTCCATTTTAAGAGAATGAGAGATTAAATGACCTGTAGACAACTTCATAAAATTATATTCAAAAAATAACCATATTTCACAGTTAGGTGTTTGAAAATGCATAGATTAGAAATTCATAGGAATTATGAAACAATATGCATATACCTTTGATAGCTAAGTCTGTCAAGAGGGATGGCTTCATCTTTTGATAGTCATTCTATTTGCATGCAGTGTGATTCCCAGATTAGAGTATGCTGCAAATGTCATATTTTAAAGGCTCTAACACTGTATTCATTCTGCTCAGACATATATCATGCCTATGCAATTCTTAGTGATCAGCTAGGCTTTCTGACTGTGCAATAATCCTTGCAGGCTTATGCTCTGTAATCATTTTATTCTAGATTAAATTCAGCCACTTCCTTTGTTTTAAAATATGGTCATAACATAATCCATATATATATATATATATATATATATTCTTCCTTTGAAGGTACATTTCTTTGTAACAAGGGCTATGCAAATTTATTATGTGTAAGTGTCAAGGTTTTGTTCAGAAGTGGGGCTGCAGGAGTGGCCTCTGTGAGAATGGTCCAAGGGTGGCCCTGTGCTGGAAACAACCCATTTGAGTCAGCTCCAACCAACCTACTGCAGGTTACAGCTGAGCCACTCAAGACGGTGGCACATTTGTAGAAACATATTTGAAAGAGTACAAAACTGCCCAGCAGAGAGAGGAGACCTTAGCAGTATCAAAGGTCATCGAAGAAGGCGAGGTAAGAGGTGCTCCGGAACTGCAACAAAGATTGTAGGCACTATAGCCCTTGGAGAGAATGATGGTGGAACAGGTATTTGCCAGTAGTCCATGGAGAGGACCATGCCAGAGGACATCTGCACTGAATTCCGTGGGAGACCCCATGCTGCAACATGTGGACATGCCCTGAAAGAACTGCAGCCCACTGAGTGCCCACATAGCTGCAGGGTCTAGGCAGGAACTGTGACCCATGGAGAGGAATCCATGCAGGAGCAGTCTCACCCTACAGCACAGGAAGAGGACCCACACTGAAGCAGGGAAAAACTGTGAGAAGAAAGGATCAGTGGAGAAGAACTGGTGCAAACAACAACCCCCCTTTCCCACTCTGTCTTCACTTCTCAGGGTAAAATGAGGAGGCAGAAAACTTCGAAACAGAGATGTGAAGTTGAGCCTGGGAAGAAGTGAGGTGTAGTTTTAGGTTTTGTTTCTGTTTCTCACTGTCTCAAAATCTATTTCTAATTACAATAACTTATTACTTAACCCAAGTCAAGTCTGTTTTGCCTGTGAAAGTAAACAGTAAGTGATCCCTTTGCCCTTATCAGTCTAGGAGCTTTGACACTTTATTTTCTTTCCTTGTCATATAGGAGAAGGGAGAAAATCGCTAGGTGGTCATTGCAGAGTCAGGCAAGGTCAGCAATTGAGGTGATTCAAAGAACCAATTTAAAAATTAAATACATTTATGTGTATATATGTATTTCCTAGACATACTTGTATTTATTTTTTCCTATTTTTTTCTCCTGGATTTTTTCAGTCTTTAACTATGCTGCAATATAATTTGCAAGAAAATACACTTCAAAACTTTCTCAGGTTGTCTAATACTTTTAGGAAAAAATAAGCACTTTATATCTTTATAGTTATAGCCTATACCTTTTTCATATCTAATATGGAGTGTGGATATTGAAACTTTCCTATCTTCTACAGTTTTCATTGCTTTTTCATTTGTAGAATTCACTCAAGAAAGAGTAACAGAAGAAATTTATGCTCTGTACAAATCAATTTCAATACACATGATTTCCTTTGACATTAGCATATTTTTGAAATGGTAAAATGAATGTACATAACTGAAAATTGATCTTTTCTCTCAGATAGATTACCTATATGTGCTGTAATAGCAAATATGGTTAGCAATAGACGTTATTTCTATCTTTTTTGTTTTGTTTTTTTTTTTTCTTTGCTATGACTGATGAGGCATCATTGGTAATTGTGCTTTTTGCATGCTCAGTTATGGCTGTCTCATTCTGTCAAAAAGGAAGGAAAAGCATTTTGAGTCTTTACACAGGAGGTTATTCAACTTGCTGGGGCTTCTGCCTGTATCTAATAGAAAGCTGTAATCAGATCATCCTAGAGTTGTTTTATTTTATCTGGGTTTACTGATCTTTTTTTCTCTAGTTTCATAAAAGATAGGATTAAGGGGAAATCAGGAAAATCAACTAATTTGCAACACAAAGGCATCACAGCTTATGCAGAGGCAGAGAACAATATACTGCTACTCCTAGCAAATAAGTAATTATTCATCAGGACTGTCCAGACTGCACAAAAGACATGAGACTTGATAGTGATATAATTATCTTCGATTTGATTGGGAAGAATAGTAGGATTCATGTTGCCTAACTTGAGGTGTCTTTGTGAAAGCTAGATGTTTGTGCACTCATTATAGTCAATGAAAATGTGGCGAATATTCAGAGAGATCTGCAGAGCTGTTCATCTGATTTTGAATTGGACATCTGCTTTTATTTAGTGAGTCTAAACTTCACTGACTGGGTCTTCGTGGACTACAACAAATAAGCCAGAAAGTGGAATCCCCTCCCCAGAATTCTCTCTGTATAGGTGTAGCATATGTATATATAGCAAACATCAGTGTATGCATTAAGAGCCTCAGATGAGCTGGATGCTCACTTGTGCCTCTGTGGGATTTCTTTACACTGTTTAGCATTTTTACCTATTGCTGGCTAGTTCAAGAAGTGTTGAGCAAGGTAAGCAGTTTCTTGAAAGAAGCTAAACTAAATTGAAAAATTATTGTGGCTTATGCTCAAGAAAGAGATATATAAATCTAACAACAGGGGGAGAGGGACATACCCACTTTACTCTGCAAAGCATAGCATCTGTGATTACAGACCCTTGGGAAAATTTCAGTGTCTGTAACACTTCAGGGACCTCCAGGCTTTAAGATAAGTTTATTTTAGGGAAGAGTGACTGAATTGGAGTCTTTTAAATAGAGAGTAATTCAATAGATAAAATAGAGAAGTAGAGAAGTGAATGAGACCTATGAGAATGTTGCAGAGGAATTTCACTTCCAAAGTGCAAAGCTCTCTGAGAACATTCTACTGACAGTCCTATTGTTATAAGTTAGTATAAGAATTTAGACAACTCAATTCCAATTAAACATTGATTAATTTATTAAGCAAACTATAATAAAGCAAAACAGCACTGGGTGGCCTGGGGGCGAGTGTCCCACCCAGGCACACACTGAAAATGTAGTAAATGCTCCTTTTATACAGTCTCAAGTCTCGGGTTTTTGAATGTAAATTTGCTTGTGGCTTGAGTTCGTGGCTCGTTAAGTGGTCGTCTGGCACTTGTCAGAGATGAAAGGTGCAGTTCTTATCAGCTGTAAATTTTACTGATACTGATACTTGTTGACGCTGGATTAGCAAGCTATCTGTGAAACTTATCTTGTTTAATTACAACAAAAAGTTTCTGACTCCCTCCTACACATAAGATTTTATGAACAAAGTTAACCCTTCTATCACAATATTTCTGATACCTTACATTAGAAAATTCTATCAACTGACATCATAGTATGCTCTTGCATTAACGATGTTCTAGCAACAGAGACTACCCTAAAAGCCTATGAAATTATTATATTCAATTTCAGGAAAAGGAACTATGAAAAAGTGAGGACCACAAGAAACTCACAAGCATATTAAAGGCTATTAAACAAATAACATTATTAGGTAAAATGTGTGCTACAACTGAAGAACACAAATTGGTCCAAACTCCTCACTGGCTTAAGAAGAAAACTTAAGTCTGTCACAAGGAAAGATCGTCATTTTAACAAATGGAAAGCTTGTCCATGTGGAAATAACAGAGAAATCCTTTAAACATGTTCATTCAAATGTTAGCGGGAAGTTCAACAAGCTAAAACAAAAACTGGAAAATGCCTTGTAAAAACCAGTCTAACTTGCAAAAAACTCTTCACACCTATCAAAATACGAAGTCGGGTAGGGAATTGTTGGCATTGCTTGATGATTAAAGTGTAAAGTGGGCACTCAGATGGGTTAAGGCCATAGAAAGGGAAGCTCAGTGAGTCGTTTGTATTTGAGGAATGCCAGAAGAACTTCACAAAAGGGAAGAGTGAAAAGGTGTTAGATAAGCTTCAGTGAAAAGAAATGTTCTAGAGGGGAAAAGCCTCATACAGCTGCATTAAGTTGTCAATTGCAACTCAGGAAAGAACACTTCGAACAACCATTGACAGTTCTCTGAAGTCGTTGTCTCAACATACAGTCATAGTGCAGAATAGGAAACAAAAACAACTCCGGGTACGATCATGAAGAATACAGGCCAGAAGACAGAGGGAATGATTTCCCTGCTATGTAAAACCCAGGTGGGCTCACGTATTGGGTACTGTGCACATTTCTGGACCTTGCATCTCAGGGAGCATGTAGTAGAGTTAGAGAAGATACAGAGTAACAAATATTATAAGAATTTAATAGCCTTGGAAGAAGAGATTTAAATGGATGAAACTATTCCCTTTTAAGAGTAGAAACCTGAAGGGAGTGTAATTAAGGTTTAGAAAACTATTGCAGTGGTAGAGAAACTTAAACGGAAAATTCTTCCCCAAATTCTGTAATACAATAATTGGAGGGACACAATCAAACTAAGCAGAGAAACATTTGGAAGAAATCAGAGTATTTTCTTTCAAAGGAAGCAGAGAACCCCTAGAACTTGCTATCCCAAAAGGGGAAGGCAAGCTGATCTCTAAGCATGTTCAGAAAAATTAGGCAGGTCATGGACAACAGGTCCATAAATGAATGATAAATGAACCTGTCAGGGAAGTACAGTTTACCATGTCTGATTAGACAGTTCTGCTTGTTGGGAGGATGCTTAGTGCAGAGATGGCAGAGAGTTGCAAAGTTCAAGTGATTTCGTTAAAGTGGCTTACTCTCCACCACCCCTATGGACAGAATACTGGGCCAGATGGAACACTGGTCTAATGCAGTATGTTCCTGCCCTGTATAATTGTCTAAATTTAGGTTTATTTTTATTATTTTTCTCCTTTACTTGTGTTAATAATATAAAATTTCAAGGCAAAATGTTTTTATGATTTTGAACTTCTTTTGAATTAAAATTTGTTGGATAAAAACAACATTGTGAAACATGGACACAAGTTTTCCCAGTTCATTCCTCGAGATGTTGTATATATATTTAATCTACCAACATGAAAAGCTTTGGGTAGTTAATAATTAAACAATATGCATATGGGATTATATTTTAAAAAAATAGAAAAAATAGTCTAATAATTTTACTCATTAGAAAAATACAATTTATAGTTTTGTTAAACATAAAATGGAAATAATCTGGAGCATTCATCTCAAGCTTGTAATGTAAAGCTCATACTTCTTTATAGCATCAATACTGTTGAGATTTAACCCAAAGTAAGAATGCACTTCAAACTCCCATTGGAATGGAAAAGTCCATAAGCTAGAAAATCACACAGTTTAAAGCACTATTGTAAACTTAGCAAGGAAAACCTGGACCATTTGGTATCTTAATAGCAGCTGTAATTATATCAGGTGATTGCATTCATGATAAATTCAATAAATTAAACTGTGGAAAAATATCTTCGAAAGAAACTGAAATATCTATACAGAATTACTGAATAATGCAGTGGATTATGGATGTTTTGCATAACTATGAAATCATATCAAAACATTAAATTGTACATTTTCTATGAAGCAATACTGTAAAATTAGACAATCATTTCAAAATCAGGATTCAGAATGCATTAAAAATTGTATGCATACCATATTCTGTACATAAAAAAACCTTGCTTTAACACATGCACTAGTTTGTAAGCATTTATTTACAACATTGATTTCCTTTCTGTCTGCTTTATTTTTTATTTTTTCCAAACCCTTAGTCGCATGGCTCTAGTTTATCACAAAAACCTCTGCTTTTGACCTAAGAATAATGTAACCTTTAATCTTATCATTAAATGAATGGAAACAAGACTCTTTAAGGCATCTTTCTTTTGTGGTGCAATATATACATATATATATATATATTTAAATTCTTTTCTTATCTCTTTCTTTTCAACTCCATCAAATTCAAGTTTTAAATCTCTGTTTGGTTCTACCTTCTACAAACCAGTGATTTCACCCTAAGATCCAGTTTTCTCACAAATATCAGGATGCTTCCTTCTTCTTCCTTAAGTGATGTTTCAGGCCACTACCTTTTTCTGCTTCAAGTCTTCCCATACAGTTAATCAATTCATAGTTTTGTACAAAGAAATCAAACAGCAAATGGCACTTGAGACTATATGTAACCAGTATTCATAGGAAGTAGACTGTTTAATGTACCACGTACAAGTATTTTAAAAGATAGATCTGTATATAGCTTAAGTGTATTTCTAATAGATTCTCTGCCTGCCCCCCCCCGCCACTTCCTCGCAGGGAATTCACACGAGGTATTTATGCTAAGAATTAGTCCACTTTATAATTACGTTTTTGAGACAAAACAAAACTTCACTTAAATAAAAATATCTCTATTGTTACAATTTTTTTGCCTTAAATCTCTGCCAAAGAAATAAATTTCAAAGTGTTGCGAGAAATCATTTTTGATTTCCAGTCAACAAGGACCAATGAAAAATAGTACTTTCTGTAGAAAAAGATAAAAAACCCCACTAACTTCTAAAATACGCTTCTAGGTTTTGTTTTAAGAAACAGTGTTGAACTTACGCATTATTTAGAAAAATAGTGGATTTTCACTGTTGTTATTAATTTGCTAAAATGTGTTCCCTTACAATTGTTTCAAGGCACTGATTGTGACTTTGGAGATTATATAATGAGACGTAGAAAGTTGGCCTTTCTTAGGCAGAATAAGCTCACTTCCAAAGACAGATGTCAGTATGGACCCACATATTTGGAGAAGGAAGTAGCATGCCTTGAGCAAAGTGCTATGCCTTTCTAGGTCACTTGCTCGAGTCCAAATTTCAGAAAAATTCCCTGCTAGCAGAACCAGTGAACTGTGCCATACCAGGTGGACTCTAATGGACAGTCATTTCCTTCCTAGTAATAACAAGATTTACTACACCATGACATTCAGAGAACAGCAAATACAGAGAAGAAATAATAAATTATTGTGCTCTAAGAAATGTAGTGGATCTCCTATAGCATTTTTTGAACTAAGTATTCTTAAGGCAAACTACCCTTAAAAGAGCTGAATACCTAGAAATCTCAATATACTTTCACTTTTTTACCTTATTTTTTAAATTGCCTTGCTATGATAAGAAAATCAATAAGGGCTTATATGTACTGTAAAAAATAATTTATTAAAAATAAAGTAATAAAATCACCATTCTGTTCTCCTGTCAGAAGTCTGTATATTCCATTCATTTACAGCTCTATGGAAATTAATACTTGTATTTATTTGCCTAAAGCATATGTTTTAGAGATGCATCAAATCTTTATTTTAAAACATATTGAGTTGGAAAACTTTTGACAGTTTTATTGACTGACTCTCACTAGCAAGGTTGGAACTTATCTCTCATTGGATACATCTGGATTTGGGGAATCAAGTGGTCATTTTTGTACTGACTTTCTCTGAGAGTTAAATACTCAATATGCAATATTCTTGTGAAAATATCTGTGCACTGCCATTATCTCTCCCTCTCAATATTTTTTTTTTTTTGTGATATAACCTAAACCTAAGAACACTCACAGAGCCATCAAGAGTTATGGAACTTTTTATAGCAAAGAACTTACATTCATTATTGCTTTTAATAGCTAGAAACAGATCTGTACTTCATGAATTTGTCTAATAATTTTAACCTGTATGTATTATTTATGTTTTCAGTGGTATCATGTGAAAATTATATACATGATGTAGTGTTTTTGAAAGAAAATTGTCATAAAAATTCTGCTAAGTGTTATTTTTCTTAGATTTTACTTACTGTAAAGTATTTTAGCTAATACCTAAATCATGTTATGGTCTACATTTTTTAACATCCTTTACAATAAACAGATTCTAGAACTTGGCACAATGTTTCAGTTTTCCCCTAGCCATAAAAAGAGAAATAATTACCTGTCTAAGTGTAAGTCATAGTTCCCCTCTCTGAAGACTTAAAGGTTGCATTAGCAATTTTTTCCATAGCATTGCAATGGGAGTTCCTGTTGAGAGCTTGTCCATTATAATTTTTAAATTTTTTCCAAGGTCACTGTGTGTTAACAACACATAAACTCTAAGGGTTCCTTGTTAGCTCAAATCAAGAAAAGTGTATGCCTCACAGAAAGAAAACCAAATTTAGAATAAAAAATGCCTACTGAAAGAGACCCATCCTGCTTTACTGTTAGGAGATGAGATATGAGAAAATTAAAAAGATAATTGTCTGAGAATAAAGTGTGTCAGATTGGTGAAGAGTTGATAAAAACTCTGTACAAATGATTACTATTGTCTCATTTCTATTTTGTTAAATCATTTAATTTCTTTACAAGGGAGCTTATTGAAGCTGTCTGCATTATAAGACACGAGCTGGGAAGGGGAGCATTGGTATGCTCTGTGGTGTGTGTACTGGGCACCATCTACATTTGTAATGATGGGTAATAAGCAGAGCACCCCAACTGAATTCAATAAGGGGCATCTTTTTTTTTTTTTTTTTTTTGTGACAGTGCAACAAACAGACCCCTCTAGAAGTACCTGAGAAGATTAGGCCTTAGAAGCTTAGAAGCAGTTTTTCTGTCCTTCTGTTTCCTTGTGTATGGGTGGCTGTAGCCATGGTTTGACTGAAGCTGCCTTTGGATGGAACAAACTAGAACACAGAAAGGGAAAAGAGAGGGCAATGGTAGCTACAGGAAAACCTAGGCAATGCATCTCTGTTTGAACAGTACTTGCTCTGATAGGCCAGAAAAGAAAGTTTTATACCCTATGAATACCCAGCTGTGGTGAGTTCACTTTATCCAGCTGCTAGATGCTCACCCAATGAGTAATTGTGATACTCCTATATATCAACAAATTTGTGTTTTGGAAAAACTAAAATGACCATCTTTGTGAATATTATTTTTGTAATTTTAATTTTCCTTAGTTATTCAAAGGCAATTTTCCTTTGAATCACTGATCAGATCACTTCTAGGTCAGAAAAGGTTAAAAGATATCTCATTAGGTTGGGAACAGAGAACCAGAGGTAACCAATAAAATATTTTGCTCCTACTGTACCAGAGAAGAGAGACAATATTTCTAGCACTGTGAGCCCCTGCAATTTTTGCTCTTTTTTGGCTACTGTCTGGTTAGAGGTCATAGTTAAGATTCAATCTCCCATTATATAAAGAAAGACAAAACAGAAATAGCATTGGTGTTTGGGTAAGCTTATCTTCAGAGAATCAGGATCTTTGGGAATTTTCTGTAAAGCCAGCTACTCCCAGATGTCAAGCTGTAAAATCAGTCTCTGGCAGGACCTGAGATAGGCAGAACTTAGTAACAACTGTGTTGCAACTTTAGTTTGTCATCTCATGTTCTTGTTCCTTAGACTGCAAACTACAGCATTTGGTGGTAGTGTGGTAGCTCATCAACTTTGGCATAAATTTATTTGTAGCATTTTTAACACAGTTCTCTCTGCTCACTGAAACAATTTTCTTGCCTGAGTTAAAAGCAGCACAGACCAGCACTTCTCTGGTAACAGTGTACTTTAGTTTTTTGCAAGTCTAATGTTTAACTTTTAACTGCAGCACATCAAAATATACTGGAAATTGATAGGTGTGATTTCTTTCCTAAAAATTATCTGGGGCTTATGTTACTGAAAAAAATAATTACAGTAAGTAGTTTTGTAAAATTTTACAAGAACAATAGATTCTCTGGGGGAGAATAAAAGGGTTTTGCATTAAGTTTGCAACTTGGTATACTGTGACTTAGCTATTTTGATGATTTTGGTATTTTTTGAACTTTAACTTTTGAATCATAATCAGACAAAAATTTGATCTTTTAATTGATAGATATTTATTTATTCTGCTAATGAACAGATCTGTAAAACAAATGTCATAGAGATGGATCCAAGTGAGTACAAATTAAGAAGACTAGACAAGTTACCGGAATAGAAAAAAAGTCAGAGAGTTGGAACTGCAAATTGAGATTTTTTTATAACCAAAAAAAGGACACTTATGTCTGCCAGCAACAGATGTAATTAATATAGCAAAAGACTACTTCTATAACAGGATTTTTGGCAGTCTGTAGGACTATCTCCATTTTCCTGTGGGATGTATAATTCAATTAGTTTACGTAATGTTCACTAATAAATCATCCTATATATACCCAGATGGAGAGCTTATAGGAAAATAAGTTGTTTTCTCACAATTCCCTATTGATATCTGAATTTACATTCTGTCAAAGCAACTGTAGTACCTGCAGGAAATCTGAGTGCCCTTGGATATCCTTAAAGAATTAAACCTTCTAAAGTTACAGTAGTATGAGAATAAATTTAAAATACCATATTTAGCTAGACTATTTGGGTTGCATTCGTAAAATACAGCTCCTTTGGGATAGAGGTGAAAACTAGGTTTCTGTGCTCAAGGGCAAACGTACATTTTTTTGCATTGGCAATTGCAGTAACTAAACCCTCCTTTAATTCAGGAGAAATATTAATTTGCTGCTCTTTTGCATGGTTTGAATATGATGATAACTAGTGTTATCAGAGGAAAATTTTATTAAGTGAACATGTAAACATTTCTAAATGCTTCTATTTGCAATATTATGTGTTACTTGATAATGAGAAAGTATTTATCAGGAAATAATGATAAAAGGATTATGTGCATTGGTTTATATAAGTAATTCTTTATGCTGTCCAAAATTGCCTAATTAATGTGGAGATTTTTTCACTGTAATAGACCCTACCGTAAAAAATTAAACAGAATAATTGTATAAATTTTGTGTCAAAAACAGGATTTAAAATTTTAAAAAAGAAATCACATACTTACAGCTGAAAGACTCCTTATGTAAAAGTATATTTGTGTTTCTGCAAGATAAATGAATAGGAACAAGTATAGTTTGAAGAATGAATATGAGTTGTAATCAAAGTATGTCTCTATTAAAAAAGATGCCTCAAATTAGAGATTTCTGTTTTTTAGACAATAAAAAGGTCCAATCCCTTTTTAATCTCCAGAATCAGTCTCTTGCACTTGCTATTGAGATGAGTAAGTACTGTGTTTTAAAGCTATATAGTCAATGTGTTATTATTTCTCTCCTCAGGAATGTGAATCTACTCCCTGCATTAACGGAGGTTCTTGTCAAGATGCAGTCAATGCCTTTGTTTGTACTTGCCTGAGTGGGTACACTGGCAGGTTTTGTGAAGTCGATATTGATGTTTGCAGTGAGCCTACACTAAACTCAGTTCTGTGTTACAATGGAGGTGTATGTGTTGATGGACCTGGAAGAACTTTTCATTGCAGGTTAGTATGAATACTATCATATTATATTTGCTAAGATTTGCTAAGATTTCAGGGCAGCACCAATACTACGTACAGTACATGAACTCAAATGGATTTGGTGCTCAGTCTAGTCCTCAAAAATATTGTTATCTTAAATCATTCACTATTTAACATCAGATCCTTTTATCTGAAAACTTATCTTCTAATGCTTTTCAGAATTATATGTGGAAGCTTCTAACATAAACTGACCCTAAAATATTTAAAATTATTATATTTATGGATATGTATGTACATGTTTTTTTTTACTTAAAGGGAAAATTAATTTTCAATCAAATTTAGATGACAGGTAGTTTTTATATTATGTGCTCACAGACATATATCCAAAGCAACTTCGCATCATCTATCATCATCATTCTCTGTTGAAGAATTTTGGCTACATACCTGTAATGTTATAGCTTATATACTTGTCATACAGCTTTAAAATTACTCTATAAACTGTGGGCATCATTCTCTCTTATGTCAACTCTTAATTATTATCTAAATCCCTGTTCAATTACTACATTTGTAGAAATATGAACTACTAAGAACTTATTTTATGAACATTCTTAATAGTGAAGCATAAATATCTTCTCTTATCCAACCATGTGTTCAAAGTCTCTCTGGATAATACCCCTTTCTCCAGAAAATCAACTGCAGCAGTCAGCTTGGTGTCATCTGCAAACTTGTTGAGCATGCACTTGATTCCACTATCATATAATTGATGAAGATATTAAGTAGTATTTATGTCATGATAACGTGAAAATATTATAGTTTAGCTTAAACCTCTAAATACATGCTAAAGTAATTCACACTAGCTTACTTCTACAGTGCTACCTGCACAAAGACCTTCTCTGTGGCTGTAGTTTCTGATAATTTGTTTAGCCCCCATATTGTTGGTTCACCAGTCTGAAAATTCAATGCTATGCATTCTCCTATTTCGTCTTTCTTGGCTCATATTCACTCTGGCCTCCTTTCCTCAAGCTTTAGATGCTGCGACATCCTTTTTGTTTCACAAATGAAAGTGCTTGTATTTCTCCTCTCTGCTGTTTGGGAGCTTATTCCAAACATTGTGAAGGTATTTACCTTGCAGTTGCTTCTGAGCTCAGCACTGAGCATCAGGAGGAGTTCATGGAACCAGAGACAGGGAATTTGAAAGCAAGTATAATCAGGATTTTTAGTGTTGCCAAGATCACAAAGGTTGTTGTGAGTGTTGTAAGTCTACAGTAAGGTAGGTTGATGTACAATATGGTTATGATACTGCAAAAAGAAATGCCATACTTGATACAAATTTCATCTTCTGATGGGGTCTGGGGAAAGGGCTTTTTTCGGCTGCTTTCTTCTTCTGTGTTGATATGCTTTAAAAGACAGACATAACTCCCTTTCCTATCCTTCAGCACCTGCTACCTTTCCAAGATGTTTGTACAAGTGGAAGTAAAAGATGTAAAAAGATCATAAATTCAGATTTGCTCCAGAACTGTTACGTTATGAACCCTACTCCTTTTGTACCATTCCTTCCATGTGCTTTAAACAGTCTGAACAATGCTCGTATACAGACTGCAGAGCAGGACTGATATGAAGGATGGAAAAGTGGAATTGAAAATAAGGAAGAAATAAATAGCTCTTACTCTAGCAAAACACCACAAACATCCAAATTAATAAGGAGCCTTAATGCCTGTTACACACTGTGGAATGGGCAGGAAAAGGACATTAATCCAGTATTGTTTAGAATCTCTTTGTTTTGGGGATATGGCCTGGGATGTTCCTATTATTGTGGCTAGTAAATCAGGAAATAGGAAGTAATGAAAATTGTCCAGTAATGGGCAAGTCAGGCTGCCTTAACCATGAGCAGCACTGCCAGCTTCAGCTATGTATGTGGTATTTTACCCAGTAGTACAATGAATGGTTCAACTTGCCTTGAATTATGTGTGAATCAATTACATGAACAACCCTACAGGCTTCTTCCTGAAATGAATATGAAAAATACCCTTTGGGATAGTCCTTGAATTGTGTGTTATCTGAAATATCTTTCTGTCATCAAATCCTTGGTTTAAAATTAAAACAACTCATTGGAAATGAGAGGGGTGCTGGGAGTTGTAATTCAGTTCTATCCTGGGCAGACTGCCACTGAATCAGGGCTTCAGGAAACAGATTACATTCTGAAAGGATGCCCACCTACTTTCCTTTGTATTTCAGTTTTCTTAATTAAAGGTAGTGGCTGCCACAACAATAAAAACTACATAAATCAGCAAATTAATAATAAAGAAAACATTGAGCTCAGGAGAGCTTTCAGAAAACAGTTCAATCCAATCAACATATGTTGATATAGGGAATATGTAACAGGAACTCTGAAGCGTTTTCATATATTTTCCAAGTATTTTGAGGAAGAGAAACTGTTCACATAAAATACTCTGATCTTTTCCATTGTATTTAGTCCACAGTTGGTTCATCCCCAGTTTTGCATCTTTTGGTCCCAGATCATTCGATATGTTTGCCTTGGGATTTCAAAAAGTAAACATAATTAAAAATATTCCTTCCTCCCAATGCTTGCATTGGTCTTTTTCACATGTTCATTTCAGAAACTTTCTGCTGACTAGGTTCAGAAGACATACTGTCTTGGAAGGGTTATCTATGTAGTGCTTTCAGTCTGATTAGGTGAAAATAATGTCAACAGTCTTGTGAAGACATTGCCTTAGATAAGTTCTTGAATATTATAACTTTGTTGTACTTTTTCAGCAAATTATAGCAAACTTAGGTTTTGTAATGTTTTTATTAGGGGAAAATTTGATGTAATTCTACCTTTTGCAATCTACTCTGAGTAATATTTTTTCAGAATTTAAATGTATTTAGTGGTATAAGATAAGTTGTGGGTCTTAGAGATGTGTGGGGTCACAAGTATGCTTGATCCTATCCTTTGATTCACAAAGAGGGACTGGTACTTCTTAAATCCGCTTTTTGGATTTTATTTGACTACATTATTTGTTTCAGAACTGAAGTTTTTTTGGAAGCATCCTTACAAGATTAGATTATAATCACAAAATAATTCCATTGTCTTGATTTTTGTATTCTAAAGGCAGGTAAGAATGAATATTTGATCAACAACATAAGTGATAAAAAAATGCCAATTTTTTTTCTTTCAGCTCAAGAAATGTTAGTAAGAAAAAAGTCTAATATAGGAACATGTTGTTCTGCATTTCCTCCAAATAAAGTGCCATTATTTTAAAACATTTATTATGATATCTAGCTATCTATTCTTTCATTCTATTGACAAGGAAGCAACGTGAACAATCTAACCCTGTATACTACTTCCAGCAGTGGCTATAAGGGGATTGCCAGGAAGGATACGAAAAGTGCACAGATATTTTTCCTCCAGTACTCTCCTATGTTCCCTCAAACAGGTTTTTTTTCCGAGCATGTTTTGTTTCATTCAGTAGAAATCGGTGACTCTCTAAGTACTTAAACAGTCTTCCCCCTTTTCCTCTGAGAAGGGGGCTTTTTCAAGGCAATCTCCAGAGATCCCTGCCCATTTCAGCTGTTCTGTGACAATGTGATGTAGCAAACAGACCCACAGGTGTAGCCTGTTGCATGAAAAAATTACTCCCTTTTTTTAAATTTTAAGCACTGCTTCTGCCAGCTTTGTCTCATGTTACCTAATTCTAGTGTGGAAAAGGAGAATGAAAAGATGATTCCAAGCCATCCTTTCCTTGTTTTCATGGGTCACTGTCGTATTTCCCTATGTCCCTTAATTTCTAGGGAAAAGGTTTCTAGCTTTCGCAGTCCTCCTTCCTTCAGAAGCCATTAAAAACTTTGGTCATCCTTGCAGCCCTTTTTCAAGGCTTTTTATTTTCTATTTTGTCTTTGCTAATACAATAGGACAAGAAGTACACACACTATTCAGGCTATGGGCCACTCTGTGATTTGTGCAGTGACATATTTTCTTTCTCCCTCTCTATTCCTCCCATAACAACAGCAACTAACATTTCACCAATGCTGTGAGGAAAGTAAACACAGGTGTTTCAATTTGATTCTTTAGTTGGCTGATCACTAAATGGTAGTTGCCATGGAGAAAGGTTATTTAAAGTTAGCAGGCTAACATGTGCCTATACCACTCCATGTATCATTAGTTTATATATATATATATATACACACACATAAATATTTATAAGTGACTTTTCATTGCATCACTTTTTTTATTTAATTAAAATCTTATTGTCAGGCCAATAAGAATAAGTGTTTTATGTTAATGACAATTTCTAATGATTTATTCCATTTTATATTGACAAATACTTGAGTCTCCATGTGAAAAGTAGTAATAGTAACACTATCAAATGAAATAGTACAATAAAAATGCACATCATGTCCTCTATCTCTCTTACTTACATGACAAGCTTATAAGGGAGAAAGGAACAAGTCCATTATAGTCTTTATTTGCTAGCTACTAATATAAAGTAAAGATTAATTTAATAAACTGCATTTGCCAACTGTTAGTCCTAACATATCTCTAAACTTTCATCTATAAACACAACTGTAATCATAAAAAGGTCAACATGTAATTGAAAATAAAACGCGGTTTTCCCAGTGAAGTTTTGTTCTGCATTATTTTAGAAATACTTTTGAGAATAATATCAAATTGATATGTTGTTCTTTTTGTATAATGTTGCACAAAAGGTAAAGGAATCTATCATGACCATAGAGACAACACATCCATTCTAGAGAGGATGTGCCTGTATTAGCAAATTTACCAGAAAGTCAAGATCACAGGATTTGGAATAAGTATGTAAACCAAACAAATAATATGTCTAAAGATGTTTAATTTTTTCAATATGCCTGATAGAATACCTCTCTCCTAGAGTTTCTGGGCAAAGATAGAGAAAAATTATCATTCTGTCACTCAAGTGGACACATGTATTTATATCCAAACATTATATCAAACAATTTTAAATACCTGTAGAGGCATTTTGTCAATTAAATAAAAAAATATAAATATAAAAATATAAAATATAAATATAAAAATATAAATAGGAAATATTGAAAATGGACAGAAGCTGTAAAAGTGGAGCACGAAAAAAGGCAAGGCACTAAGAAAGCAGGACAATACCCTGAATATGGCTATATTTTTTTTAGTAATGCATGTTCTGTCTTGTCCCCTTTTACTAGTGATATTTACAATGGCAGTACTCCATCTAGTTAAAATTACCCACTCTCCTTAGCATTATAGAGTTCTAAAATTCAACAGTTAAGTGCAATCTGCTAGAGAATTAGCATAGTGTCTGCAAATGAGGCACTAAAATCTAGTAGGAAAAAAACATGCCTAAAAGAAAAACACAAATCTAATACAAATCACCCATATGCCCAGTCTCAGAATAAAATAATTTTAAATCTTGCATTTGAATAGCTATTGTCAATTGCTATATTCTATTTTTTAAGCAAATCTTTTAAAAATTCATTGCCTGAAAGCACACAGAATGCCTCTATCCTATATATATATTGGTTTGGGGTTATGTGTTTGTTTTTCTACCTAAGTTGTTTTCTGACTTTACGACACAGAAGCCAAATAAAAATAGCTAGGGGGAATCATGTTCACATTCCCATTATACAAGATGCAGTGACTGAACAGGGGGAATGTACCTGTAACAGAACATTTCATTTTTTACAAGTCATACACAGAGAATATTTAATTTAATCCTACACAAACATGAATGCCTAAGTAAAATCCAACACCTGGAAAAATCTTAAAGATTTCACAGTGCTTTAAGGCATGATATGCTGCTTATTTATTCAGCATACCATATGGAATACTAAAGCATAGTACACAAGTGATTTCCATTTTTTTTTCTCTTCAAAACCTTGTGATATTTATGACATTGTTTTTTCTTTTTCTTTCTAGAGTATATGTTCTGAGTACATGTACACAAATGACATATATCTTGCTAACAGTGAACTTACTTTGCATTTTATAGTGATTGTTGACAAAAGCAGCAGTAAATCTGTCACAGAATTTACATCATTTAAAAATAAGATTTCTATGTTTGGTTGTATTAAATTAACAAGTCATATAGTGTGGCCGTTGAAAATGTTTAATATGTTATTGTTTTAAATCCTTTACTTTCTGTCTTGCAGAGTTTAAACCTATTGACACTTTGCAAACATAAGAAATTTTCTCCTTTGGATCTTGAGTGACAAGCCCTGAAGTTAAAAAAACAGGCTGTGCTTCATATGAAAACTGCTAGCTTAGACTACAAGACATTAATTTACTAGAATCTTTGAGGGTATTTTTGAATAATGAAATGGAGGTACTCAATTTTTTACAATAAAAAATCATTACAGGAAATATTAAAAAATCAATGGAAAATATTATTTCTTAAATACCTATTAAGACCAATAAAGAAGTATTAGAATTTCAACTTGTCTGTATAAGAAAGGCTTTTTCTAAACTGCATCCACTTGTCCATAAACTTTGGTAGCATAAACAATTTGAAGGACAGTCTATTTCAGGCAAATTGCTTAAAACAACAGAATTTCCACAGGTTTTGTTTGATGGAGTGATAGATTGAGAAATTATTGGCATTATTGAAAAAGTTACTGAGCAGAGAAGAGAAAGACCTCAAGAAAGAGACTTGGCCACCTTTGCTTTCCAATTAAATGTAGAGGACCAACAGAATTTAGTTGATTGCAAAGTTATGAAATTCAGGAACAGAAAAAGTATGTCTTTCACACAATAACTTTCTCTGCCAGTGGTCTGTTGGAATGGAAATATTTCTTTTTTATTCCAAATATTAAACTACTTTGAAAAGGGTGTGAAAAACTGAAAAAACAAAACAAAACAAACCCCCCTCAAAACAACACCACCAAAAAAAAACCCACAAAAAATAAAAAATTTCAAAAAACACACAACAAAACAAAACCCTAACCAAACAAACATACAAAGACCAAAAAACAAACAGCCAAAAAAGACAGCAAGAGTCTCTGAGACTATACTAAAGTTTTGCCATTTACAATTCAGTCCACTTCTGAAAATGTCCTCTTCCAGTTTAGTAAATACTCTATGACTGGAAAAGTAAAAACAATTCTTTGACTATGTTTGAATTTGTTTTTCATCTGCAAACAGGTGTTTCCTATTTTTATTCCTTCCATTTAGTAATGTTTGATCCAAGACTTAGAGAAGGTTAACGTGGTTTTTTATAGCACAACACTGTAAGGTGTAAACCAATTTTCTGTCTCACTGTTACTTGCACACTGGTAACAACTTCAATTTGCTTTGTATTACATTTTGTAAATCTCTCGACAGTTTTAAATATCTGCAGCTGGCTAGATTAAAAATTAAGATAGGACTCTAGGCACTACATTGGCAATGAGAGCACTGAAGTTATCCTAGTATGGTAAACTTTAAAAAACCCCAGTATGCCATGAAGCTTGTGCAATGCCTTAGATACAGAATTTTAAATACATTCTCTAGAGAGGTCACATGGACCAGAGAAAAAAATTAAAAGCATCTGTTTTTCAATCTAGGTCTTACCAGGTTTGGCAACCAAAAACAGTTTAAAATGAGCAATTAAATTTATAGGTTATTGGTGAGTAATCCCAGCAATCTACAGATTTGTTTGCTGAAATTCTCTCCAATGGGAGTTCTACCAGACATGGTATATTAGGCACTGTTTGGGATTTTTCTGGTACAATCTGGTTGAATGACAAAGTAAAAATTAGATAGTGGGGAAAATTAGGCATTGGTAGAAGTTCAGTTTTCTATGAACGACAATAGAGTTAGCAATTAGTTTTATTTTCACTTGTTTTGAAGAAGGGAAAACTTTCCTTTTTTATTCATAATAGTAATAAAGTAGACTGTCTCATACTGTGATTGTGCTGAAAGACAAGCCAGTGGTGAAGACCAGACTGGATGAACAGAGAACTATGGCTGGAACTCAGGGAAAAAAACAAGAGTTTGTGACCTTTGGAAGTAGGGGTCGGCAATTCAGGAGGACTACAAGGATGTAGTCTACCTGCTCTAATTAAAGGTATCCCTGCCCACAATAGAGGGGTTGGAACTAGGTAATCTTCAAGGTCCCCTTCCAACCCAAACCATTCTATGATTTTATGTTTCCATTTTATGAGGTTACTCACGGAGAAAATTGGAAGCACCAAAAGCCCAAGTGGAACTTAATCTGGCTACTGCCGTAAAAGACAGTAAGAAATGTTTCTATAAATATACTAGCAATAAAAGTAGGGGTAAGGATAATCTCCATACTTTATTGGATGTAGGGAGAAAACATAGCAAAAATAGATGAGCACAAGGTTGAGGTACTCAATGCCCTCTTTCCCTCAGTCTTTAACAGTAATTTGTTAGGGGAACCAATTGCCTCGTAGAAAAGGATCTGGTGGTGCTGACTGACAGCTGAGTGAAGATGAGCCAGCAATGTGCCCAGGTGACTAAGAGGGCCAGTGGCATCCTGGCTTGTATCAGAAATAGTGTGGCCAGCAGAATTAAGAAAGGGGTTGTTTCCCTGTACGTGGCACTGGTGAGGTTGCACTTTGAATCCTGTGTTCAGTTTTGGGCCATTTATGACAATAAAAAGACACTGTGGTGCTGAAATGTGTCCAGAGAACATCAACGAAGCTGGTGAAGGGTCTGTAGCACAAGACTGATGAGGAGCAGCTGGGGGAGCTGAGGTTGTTTAGCCTGGGGAAAAGGGGGCTCAGAGGACCTTATCACTCTCTACGGATACCTGAAGGAGCTTGTAATACGGTGAAGGTTGGTCTCTTCTCTCAAACAATAAGAAATGGAACTAGAGGAAACGGCCATAAGTTGCATTTAGGTTTAGAGTAATGAATTTTTTTATTTTTTTTTTTATTGAAAAGGGTTGCTAAACACTGGAACAGGCTCCCTGAGAAAGTAGATGAGTCACCATCCTTGGAGGTATTTAGAAAATGTATATATATGACACTTAGGGACATGGTTTCGTGGTGGACTTGGTGGTATTGGCTTTGTGTTTGAACTTGATGATCTAAAAAGTCTTTTTCATTGCCCTGCTAATAAAAGGTCTAACAATCTTATGAAACAAAGTGAGAAAATCATAATAGAATCATAGAAATTCGGACTTGAAGATACTGTTACAAGTCATCTATTCCAACCTCTGACTTATAGTAGTACTATTATCAGTGTTGGATTCAGGTCATAGCTTTGTCTATACAAACCTTGAAAGTGTTCAAAGAAGGGAACTCTGTTGTGTCTCCAAAATTGTTTTCCAAATGCCCAGCTTGAACCTTCCTGCTCATATTCTGTGATTTTTAGCCCTTCTGTCATTGTTCAAATAGAAATCTCCATTATCTTTGTATCATAGTTGCACGTAATTGAGGTAGAGTGAGCCCATGCTCACTCTGGCTTAAGCACAGAGTTTTGCGGTTCCCGCTACTGTTTCATGAGGCTTCTGTACATTCAGCCCTCAAGTGTATCAACTCTGGATTAAAACTGTGCCATGCAGCTTGTTACCTCTCTTCCCAGACCCAGCTTTGTGCTGTATGCAGATTCATGGAATTGTAATTCATTTGGAATTGTAACCACGATTGTCAAGACAGATTTTGACCACTATCAATACTTGAGGTGTTCCATTCTACCAGCCATCAGCTAGATGTCAAGCCACTGGTTATTGCCCTGTGAGCCACCATCTAATTTTAAGCTCACCTAATATCCTGATCATCTAGATCAGATTTTCTCATATTCCAAATGAGAATGTTTTGGCATATAGTGTCAAAAATCTCGCAAAGTCAAAATATAATAAATCCCCTCACTGTCCTCTCATTAGTAGATCTACACTTTTTGTCACAGAATACAGACCAGTTGGTCAAGCAATGTTTGCTCTTCATAATTACTTGCTAAGTGCCCCTAATTAACTTTCTGTCCTTTATTTGTTTGGAAATGGGTTCCAAGAGGCCATGCCCGTGACCTTTCCAGGGACAGAGATGAAGCTGATTGGCCTATAGTTTCCCAGTCTTCCTTCCCACATTTTTGTCTTAAAGGTAGACATGACATTGATCTTTTTCCTAGTTACTAAATCACCCAAGGCCACTGACACCTTTAATGTCTATGTTGTTATAAGTTCTACAACAGCCATTATTCTTTCCTGACAAATTAGCAAATTTTTAATTTGCTGTGGATGGCTGACCACTCATATAAGAACAATAGAGAAGTACCTGTTTCATTGACTCATTTACATTGAAACAGTAAGGAAACAGTCAGGTACACACTTTTCAAATATCAACAATCTTTGTAAAACACTGTAGCAATATCCCTTATAAGCCAGCATGTAATTAATTTTTTTGTAACAGCTGCACAGTTCATTAATCTGTGTCCTATTGGTTAATGAACAACAAACAAAGGCAATCCTGATGATGATAGTAGTGTCCCTCTTAATGGAAAGTTGTATTTGGTCAGTTACTGTTTTCTTTGGATTCACGGATAATACTCCTTATAAGATCCCATAAAAGAATCCATTGTATTATTCTGAAGTCTTACAGCCACTGCTCATTTTGCCAGGTTTTATGTGGTTTTGTTTTGTTTTGTTTTGTGATTTTGTTTGTTTGTTTGGACTGATTGGCTTTGTTAGTGGGACTTTTGTTGGATTTTTTTTTTTTTTTGTTTGACTGATACTTATTTCATGAAAATTTAAACAAGTTTGTATGGAATGAGAGTGCTCAAAGGCATGTGTTCCAGAAGGAGTTTTTCAGTCTTGCTGTCTCCTTCTTGTCCACTTTCTGAGTCTTCTTCAGGCTGTCTCCAATAGCTAGTGGGTATAACAAGACAAATGTTGTAGAACCTAGAAAGGTTTAATTTCCCACACTATAAAACTCAGCTGGATCATCACTAAATATCTGTATAGGTGCTTTATCTGGATAGAATGGTAAAATCAATAGCATGAACTTTGGCTTGTAGTCTCAAGTGTAGCCACACCTACAGTGAAATGTCATTCAGTAGAAGAGGTCAAATAATAACATCAGACCACCTTAGTTGATTATCAATGTTGTACTTATACAATCAAACTGAAACAAATGGAATAGTCTGTGTAATGTTTTAGTGGCCTCCAATTTACATTCTCCTCCCTGAATTTATTCTTTAGAGCTGTGTGAATAGAATACAATATACCATGTATATACAGCTAAATTACAATTTGCTGCTACTAATTCTCTTTTTCCTCTTTGGTTGATGTACAGTACAGAAACTAAAGACTTAAAAGTAAAAATCAATGTTTCCTAATTTTGAGGGCTTTTTGGGCAGTAAATTGAGTATATCACTGACTGCTACAGAACAATAGACACCTTTGGGGATAGGATCTAAATAGCTTCCCAGATTGCGTTCTCTGTAATGGAACTTGTGTTGAAGATGACAATTCCCAGTAAAATCTATTGTTCTGAGTATTATTCTGACAGTTCATTTGGTTTTGCTTCAAGCCTGTAGATACTTTGTGAGAAGCAAAGACAGAATTTGCAGTGATTATACAATTTTTCACTTTGTTTTGAGGGGAATGCTGAGTTTTTCTACCTAAAAAAAAAAAAATTAAAAAATTAAGGTTAATGACATAAGCAGATTTCTCAATTGCCTCACTGTGGCAAGTGTGCAAACTGAGAAATTGAAGTAAAAGAAAGACAAGCCCAGACCACTAATAAGATAAGTGTATTAAGGGATGCTACCAGTATGAGTCCTTTCAGAGACCTGAAGCAGCATGTGTGGTGCACGTTGCTGAGATTATTCTGAAATTGAGAGCAAAGATGAATGCATGACCTGCTTTCAAATGAGAATGAATGCAGCTCCTGGTAGCTCAGCATGATATTTTCTTTAGACTCAGAGCCAAGTGCTACAAAACAATAAAGAAAATCCTCTCCAAGCTGCATCTATCCTTCAAATAGATGAGCAACAATAGCCAGCAGGGAGTGGAAGAATCCTGCATTTGCTTTTGGTATATAATTTGAGACATCTGCTATTCTCATGATTCCTACAGTAAAATCCTCTGATGAAAACTGGCACCAGAAACACCATATATATACATTTATACATGCATACGTATATGCATATTCTTATATACTACTATGTTGTAAAATAAAAGTTTATCTGGAGAAATAAATGAATAATCCAGATTTCCAATACTAAATACTGCTTACACTGAGTTCAAGATACATGTTTTAAGTTCTTATATTAAGCCTTATCACTGGAAGTAAAAAATAATGTGCTTTTACATGGAAAAAATAAATATAGTTTCTGAAACAAATGGTGAATAATGACTTCTGTACATTGCTATGAATATGTGAGCACAAAACCTGAGACACAATAGATTTTATTGATGTTCAGAAAATGTATCTAGTCTTAAATTCAGGGCTCCTGAATTTTATTTTTGAAAATGTAGGCATTGAAAATAATACATTAAAAAATAAGAGTATAAATTGGAGGTAGTGAAAATGTCAGTGGTTTCTGAATGTCACTATTTACATGTGTAATAACTTTGAAATAGCGTGACATGGTGATTCTGCCCCTCTGCTCTGGTGACACCCCATCTGGAGTACTGCATTGAGCTCTGAGGTTCCCAGCACTGGAAGGACATTGACCTGTCCTGAGGAAGCCACTAGGAATTATTAGAGGGATGGAGCACCTCTCCTGTGAAGAATGGCTGAGAGAGTTGGGGTTGGTCAGATGGCAGAAGAGAAGGCTTAGGGCTGACCTAATTGCAGCTTTCCAGTAACTGAAGGGAGTCTACAAGAAAGACAGAAAGGCACTTTTTACTAGACCATGTAGTGAAAGGTCAAGGGGGAAAAGATTTAAAATGAGAGTAAGGTTAGATCAGATATTACGAAAAAAATCTTTATTGTGAGGGTGATGAGGCACTGGAACAGGTTGCCCAGACAAGTTGTGGATGCCACATCCTTGGAAGTGTTTAAGGTCAGGTTGGATGGAGCTCTGAGCAATATGGTCTAGTGAGAGGTGCCCATGGCAGAAGGGTTGAAGGTAAAGATCTTTGAGATCCCTTCCCACCTAGGCCATTCTATGATTTTATGATATATGAGGTACAAAAGAGGATGTTAAATCTTTAATATTTACCATTACCATTATCATTTAATATTACCATTAGGTACATTACATGCATTCAATATTTAGTTTTTAAACAATATTCAGCTAATTTTGAATTTTATATATTTCTGTTGTAATTTTCATTCATCTTTATTTCCTGTTCAGATTGATGTTTCTGCTGGGCAAAGTGGATCTATGTGTTTCTTTCAGAAGTTCCTATTAGTTTGACTTTGTATCTTTCACACAATATACTGAATTACCAAGGGGAAAAAAGCACCAATCAAGAGGACAGAGCTTCTTCAATGTACTTTTTGAAGGCTTATAAACACTGATAGATCATATTATCATAAAGGGTATCAAAGACTGAATTTCAGCCAAGATAAACGTTACAAAATATTGGGTACTTCTCTGGAAGCATTTAGCATCTCTGTGGTTAGATCCATTCCGAACTGATCTGTGAACTTCCTGTGCATCAGTTTCTGCACACTGCCTCTTGTTTTATTGTTTGGCGCCACAGAGAAGAGCCTGGCTCCATCCTCTTGTTGTCCTCCCTTCAGGTACTTATAGACACTGATGTCCTTCCCCTCTTAGCCATCTCTTCAACAAGCCAAGTTGCCTCAGCCTGTCCTTGTTAGTTAGATGCCCTAGTCCCTTAATCATCTTTGTTGCCCTCCACTGGACTGGCTCCAGCAGCTCCATACCTCTCTTGTATTGAGAAGCCCCATCGAACCTGGCTTTGAACATTTCCAAGAGTGGGGCATCCACATCGTCTCTGGGTAACCTGTTCCAGTGTCTCACTACCTTCTGAGTAAAGCATTTCTTCCTAACATCTAAACTAAAGCTGTCCTATCACTATCTGCCTTGTAAAAAACTCCGTCTACTTCTTTTTTATAAAGAAAAAAAGTTAAAATGTACTAGCATTTTAATCACCTCTTTAAATCTTTGTTTTAGACACATAGGAAATGACATTGTGCTCTTTAGAACATCAGCCAGCTGTACCTGAACTACTGAACAGAAAATCTGGAAGAGAGTAATCTGCATATATATTCACATAGATGCATATATATGTGTTATCATGGAAATCAACATCTTCATTTAAACTAAAAATTTTTGGGTTTAGAGATTATTTTGACCTTAATAACACATTTATTTGAGGTAGCCTTCAAAGTTGAGCAGGAACAAAACTCTCCTGTCATTTCTTGTCTTATGAAAACCCAATGTATTAAGTCTGAATTTCAGTCCTAGGGAGATTACAAGAAGTTTGCTAGGACAATTACACTAGTAAAGCCCTCTGCTGGAGAGACACATACTTGCAAAAGGAACTAGTTTTTCACCATGATTAAACTGTCTTCTTGAATGTCACAAGCAGCAGATTTCTTTGTACCCCTAATTATGTTTGTTGCAAATGAGTTTTTTTCCCCCTAAATTCATTGCATTCATGATAGCAAAATGTTTGAAGTTCAGCCTCAGCCATTTTGTCTTTCTCCTTAGGACGAAAGTTGGCCATCTGACAAAATGATAACTGAACATGAATATTTTTAAGAGCTAAGCTCACACTGCTCACACTGCCAGAGCAACACCTGCAGCAGCATAGTTTGCATTGGGAGTGCTTGGGAGTTTACAGAGCAGTTTTACTGGCTGGGGGGAGGAGACACCTGTCTCTAACCATCTGCAGTCTGCGGAGCTGGCACAGGCCATGAAAGAGTTTCTTGATAACTGTGGAAGAGGCGTCTGCAACACTCACTTGGGTGTAATCTGAGCAGCGCATCTCTGTGTCCAAAATGAACATTCTGCAAAAGCCTAATATATAACTTAACATGCAGAAATATAGGCAGATGATACAGAAGACTGAAGACTCAAGTCATATGTTTGCATGTGGTATATCTCTCTGTATATATTTTTTTCCTTTTGAAGTAAATGCTCAGAAAAGTTATTTAAAAAATATGTTAAATGACAGTTCTATGGGTTAAAAATTCAAGTAATTAAAGTATAAAAAATGCCCAATCTGTCATTATGCAAATATGTATCATCACAAGAATGCCATTTTTGTGCAGCCACATTATATTTTAATAGTGTTTTTCATGCACTGAGTGAATATTTCAGACATATATGAGAATATGCAAGACTCTTCAAGAAACTGTATATCTGTCTGTTGGCATGTTTCACCTACCATTCTGACATTTATTACAATTTATTTTATAAAACCATAGCATTATTGATGAGAAGCAATGCATAGGCATGGTAGACATGTGAATGACACTCTGAAGTACAAATTGTGTCATTATGTTAGACATGTGGCTGGCAGGATTTCAACAGATGGAATTAAATGATTAGCATAACGAAATAGTTGATTTTAACTACATAAGGAAAGAACAAGTCTTGCTGTGTAATTAGTCTTTTAAGTTTATTCATTCACATTTAAGTAGTTCCCTTCTGTGTGGAGTAGCCATCAATGCAATAAGAATGTTCCTTCTAGAATACACACTTGTTACTGCCACTATGGCATCTTCTGTGACATGGGTCACCACTGGCAACAGTATGAAACAATTTTTTTTTCAAGAAAATGGAAACAGCAAAACGAATATGAAAATATGGAAACATTGCAGACATTTTAGCACTGCTGATTTTCACATTTTCTTTAAAGTGTATGGTCAATTTTACTTAAAATTCATATGAGATCATTTGCATTATCTGTATGAACTCATCTGGAGTTTTGTCTAGCTGCAATTTATCTTGTCGCAAAAGTTATTTCCACTTTTAAAGATTGTGCAGTTCAAATGATGTTCATTGTTATCACCATCTTTTTGATACCACTACCCAGCATTGCTCTCAGGACTCTCAGCAACACTTTAGCTGCTCTCCCTTTTAATTTATATGGTGATCAAGTAAACCTGCAACCCCGAACTCAAGTCTTGCTTTCATACCCAGCAGTCACATTGGAAGATAGAATAGCATCACCAATTCTTGACAGAATTTTTTTGCTGTTTCATTTTTAGGAAGCTGATCTACTCACTAAGAACTCTTTGGAGAGCCATTCAGTTGTGTCAGTTTCTGGAGTCAAATAATCATCACAATTCTTTGTTCAAATATTGGTCAAAAAGTGAACCACATCTGTCATAGTATCTGACTTCTTACCTCCTGTGTTGATGTTAACTGTATCCTGAGCTAAACTTCTTGTTTATGAATTATTTAAATTGATCACAGGTTTATCTTTAATTATTTAACTCGACCAAAGGTTTATCTTTGATTGATAAAAACATCATTTTTCTCTGCAAATTAGTAGTTATGAAAAAAATTTCAAATAATAAGAGCAGTAAAATAAATTTTATGCAACTATGGAGTTAAGATTGTTGCACCTATAAAGTTTACTCATAAATAGCAGTATGTTTATTATGGGAGCAGAAAATGAATCACGGTGTCATTAACTGTGCATGCTCTTGATCAGTTTGAAAATGGTGTGATAAGTAGGTACATTATCACTGCTTTCACTGGTTGTGTTTTCTTCATTTTTCTGATAATTCATTTCATAGTGGCACAGGGTGGTTTTCCAAAGGAGCGCTTGAAGTCTGTGTATGACCCCTCAAATGAACAGCTCCTTGGAGTATTAAAAAAACACTAGAAAACACAGTATATTTGTAGAAGAGAGAAATAGGAAGAAATGTTTTGTTCAGTTTCTGAAGAAATATTTCTATATGTTAATATGTCTCTTTAAAATTAAACAGTAAAAATTTCTATTAATTTTTAATTGCCCTGAGATAATATATTGCCCTAAACCCAGGTGAGGGATTTTTTGTGTAAATCAATAAAGCTCTAATTCTTATGTTTTACTGAGTAAACAAGATCAGCTGGTTCAGTCTCAGTTCCCTCCAGCTTAAGCTCTTCTCAAAATCATTTGCTTCTGCAAGAATATAAAAGCCAGAGAAGTCATTAGTTACTAACAGTAATATTTATGGGTAGAAGGGAACTTTTGAAGCACTGAGTATTGTTCCTGGACTAAGCTGTAGCGCCAGAAAAGCTGTTGTAATATCTGCATTATTTTTCTAGCATTTGTGTATTTTACAAAGATGGTGTTGAGGCAAATATGATACTATGGGGCACTACTGACACTACCTCCTTGTCACTATAACAAACCATACAAGTTGAAATGAGGAAAATCATAGTTTGCTTTCATACTTTTGGTTCCCAGTTCTGGAAAACAGGAATCATGGGGAAGGGGACAGATGCATTTCATTTCAGGTTTTGTCTTTGAGTAATTCTTTCTTTCTTGTTGACTAAATTATTAAGTTTCTACTTTCTCATTTCCTTGATGAATACCTCCTTGTATTAGGTAGGAGTTTTTGAAAGACCAGCTTAACATCTAACATTAAGAATGAAGAAATTCAGTTTAAAGTATTAAATTTATATTCAAAGTTAAATAAAACAAAACTCAGTATATTTTAACATTATATTTCATATTTATTTAATCTTTTTCATAAATCTAGTTGATGGTTTTATTATCTTCATGTATTTGAAGACAAACTAACCCTCTTTAATCACCATCTGGCTTATAGTTATATTTCTGATAAATTCACATTTTATTAATTACAGAAAAATAATATTTTCCATCAAAAATGTTTGAAAATAGCATAATTTCTTATTTGAAATTAAGGTTGACTATCCACTCACTGTTAAACTAGGGTGATATTACTGCAGTCAAACCAAAAGTCCAGGTCATAAAACACACACATTGCACGGATTACAACTGAGTGATTAACTGTTTCTAAATTGATTTAAGCATTTGAATATAGAAGAAATCTCTCCGTGTAGTTTTTCTCTTGCGTTACTCTAGAGTTTCTAGATGCTTGGTCTTCAGTAGGTTTGTATGTACATGAGTGGTTTTCACAGCCTTTTCTCCTCTAAGTCAGGTAAATAATTATTCTGTTGTCTTTGCTCTGGATTTTCAGCACAGATGTGTATCCTAAGGCCAAGGTTTTTGAAAAACAATATCGATGACACAAATCTCTTCAAATGTTAAAGGTTTGCTTTATTTCTTGTATTTCAGGATTCTTGGAAATATCATCATACTAGTTTAATCTGCTTTCTTTCAAATTTTTTTTTTCCTTTCTCTATTTTCTCTCACCAATTGTTTTTGGTCTTTCACTTCTGTAGTACCATCATTTTTACTGTTTGGTCACATTATTACTTATCTTTGAAGTATCTTTCTCTCAGACCTGTAAATTATCTGTAGAATTTTTCAGTTCATTAGCTGCAAACTGCCCATCTAAATACCTTTCCTGACCCTTAATAGAGCTATGTTCCATCGTACGATTACTGAATCTACCCCAGAACCATGTCTGTGTATGTGATGGAAAGTGGAGGTTGACTTGCAAGTGGCTTGCATGTGATTTTTTTTGCAGTGAGAACAGAAAATTTATCTTAAATGTATATTTAAAAATACAATAAAAATTTTGAATCAGATGCAGTAGAGATTAAAATGTCTAGAAATATGTTCAGTGTTGAGAGCATCTTTCCTACACAAGTCTGAATTTAAGTCTTGTTAATTGCAATGCTGGACATAACTTATTCATGCTTTCTTCATGTAGCCAGTTTCTTAATGTTTTGTTTTTTTTAGCACAAGTATGGTATAGTTGCCAAAGATGTCAAATATCAAAATTTAGGACTTATCTAGACATGGAGTTTAATTTTATTTCCTTTTTGAAGTTTAGGATGCAAAGAGTTCAAATACATATATTACAGTGTTTGATGTTATAGCTTAAAACTTGTCACACAAGACTATACAAAACTAACTTTTCCATTTAGGAGAGAAAATACTTCACTACACAGACCAACTGGTTCTTTGAAAATGTGTCATTTTTATGGTTCTAATGTTTCCTTTTTCTTAGTTTACTTCCTATTTTTCATATTTGATTTCTTTCTTCAGCAAAAATGTGTGAATTTTTGTGTGTTAATGCTGTTATCCACTGACTGACACGCCTCAGTGTCTTGAAATATTATTTCATATATTGTAAGATTGTTTCTGGTTCATTGTATTCTAGATAATATAGGATGCTGGCATCGGCTGTACTAAATCATGAGAAAAGCAATGGAACTTGGTAATTTTATGTTTGAAATACCATAAAAATGATAATCAAATGACAGTTCTATTCCAAAAATGGCAAGAAACAAGCTGTTTCTTTAGCAACAATAATCAGCAATAGGCAGATGTTTAGTCATAGAACTGCCTAATACAGCACAGTCTGTGAAATCTGATGACTGAAAAAATCAGCAAGCTGACCAGTTAGATCTATATGTGACTGATTCTGACTGGCTTTTGCTTACCCATTAGCAAAGAAATAAATTAGAATCACATACTGGGTGTAAATTACTAAAGGCTAATGGACACATATTCAAGGGTAGCTTTTCTGCTATTTATTTTACTTATCTCTATGTATCATTGCAAATTTAAATGAAAAAGCAGTCCATTGCAATTTAATTAATACTTCACGGAGAAGAATACTTTTTTTTCAACTACTTCTTGTTAATCCTGGCAGACAGTTCAGCCTCATGCAGTGGCTCACTCACTGCCCCTGGTTGGGATAGGGAGAGAAACAGACTGGTAGAAAACTTGTGGGTTGAGAAAAAAAGGGTTTAATGGGGAAAATAACACTATGCACACAAACAAAGCAAAATAAGGAATTTATTCACAACTGCCCATGGGCAGGCAAATATTCAACCCTCTCCAGGAAAGCAGAGCTCCATCACTGCAGAATGATGACATGGGAAGAAAAACACCATCACTGCAAATGTCCTTCCCCTCCTCTCTCCATCAGCTTTTATGCATTTCTGACTTACTAGAATATTAACTCCTTGCTCTGAAAAGTCTGATGTCATGTGAGACTAGGTAATAACACTTCCTTCAGTTGACAAGAAAAAAATTTAAAGCTAAAATTGTTAAAAAGATTAGTTGAAGAAATTAATTAAAATTATATAGTTCTGCATGATGCTGTCATCATCACATTGTACAAGAAGAAAGGAGATAAATCAGACTGCTCAAATTACCAAGGTAGTACTCTGCTCTCCATTGCTGGTAAAATCCTTGCAAGAATTCTTTTGAACAGATTAATACCTGCCATAGCAGAAGATCTTCTACCTGAGAGCCAATGTGGTTTCCGAGCCCACAGAGGTACCACAGACATGGTATTTGTTCTCAGACAACTGCAAGAGAAGTGTAGGGAATAGAACAAAGGACTCTATGTTACCTTTGTTGATCTCACCAAGGGTTTCCATACTGTGAGCAGAAAAGGTCTATGACAGATTTTGGAACGTTTAGGATGTCCTCCCAAGTTCTTCAAAATGATCACCTAGCTTCATGAGGACCAGAGTGGTCAAGTCAGATCTGGGGATGCACTTTCTGAGCCGTTTCCAATAGTCAATGGTGTGAAGCAAGGCTGCGTTCTCGCACCAGCTTTATTCACAGTCTTCTCCAGCATGATGCTCCAAAGAGCCACAGCAGACCTCGATGATGAGAACAGTATCTACATCCGATATCGTACTGATGGGAGCCTATTCAACCTATGGCGACTGAAGGCCCACACCGAGACCTTAAATCATCTTGTCCGTGAGCTGCTTTACGCTGATGATGCTGCCCTTGCTGCCCACACAGAAGTAGCTCTACAGCATTTAACATCCTGCTTGGCAGAGGCTGCTGAGCTTTTTGGTCTGGAAGTCAGCTTGAAGAAAACAGAAGTTTTATATCAGCCTGCACCTCAGGAAATCTCGCATCATCCCCATATCACCATTGGTGAAACAGCGCTCAAATCAGTCCAACAGTTTAATTACCTGGGAAGCATCATCTCCTCAGACAGTAACATTGAAGCAGAAATAGACAACAGGTTAGCAAAGGCATACAGAGCCTTTGGTAAACTCCATAAAAGAGTGTGGCAAAACAAACACCTGAAGAAAAGTACTAAGATCAGCGTTTACAGAGCCATTGTACTGTCTACTCTTTTATATGGGTCTGAATCATTGGTCATTTACCGCCACCACTTGCGTCTCTTAGAAGGCTTCCATCAGCTCTGCCTCCGTACAATCCTAAACATCCACTGGACTGACTTTATGACCAACACGTCTGTCCTTGAACAGGCAGCAGTCACGAGCATTGAGGCCGTGCTGCTGAGAACACAGCTGCGCTGGGCAGGGCACGTCTCCAGGATGCAGGACCACCGCCTCCCTAAGATCGTGCTCTATGGGGAACTTGCCACTGGCTGCCGCAAGAGAGGAGCCCCGAAGAGGAGATACAAGGACTGCCTGAAACAATCCCTCAGCCTTGGCCATATTGATCATCACCATTGGTCTACCCTGGCCTCCAATCAGGAGGCCTGGAGACACACTGTCTATAATGCTGCTGCTGCTTTTGAGAACACACGCAGGATCACTCTCATGGAGAAAAGACAACACAGAAAGAATCACGTCTCATCGATATTACCTGGGGAGTCTTTCTGCTGTGCCTTCTGCAACCAGACTTGTCTATCTCACATTGGCCTTTTAGCCATCAACGCGCTTGTAGCAAGCATAGATAGAGCCCTTCTCAAATCTTCGTTCACAGAGCCTAGCCATGATGATGATGATAATATAGTTCTGCCAAGATTCCATATGCTGGAATTGGCAGACTCTGTCTTTAAATTGTCTTTTCATTGTATCCTTATGTCATCTGTCTCAGGAGACGAACTTCTAAAGTTAGGCACTTAAATTCAAGTAGTGTATACCTTCTAAACCTACATTACATACTGTACTGTTATCTATTTCTCTTTGTGTTTTTCAAGACAGTTGAGCCTAAACCATTAGTCTACACAAAAAATCCATGGGTCACCTCTGGTATTTATATATGCATGGGGACCTGGATGCTAGAGACAACTAGCAGTAACCAAAAATTAACAAAGAAACTTAGCTTCAAGTATATGTCTTTTGAAATCTTGACTTGTATATTTTGCAAAGGAAAGAGATACACCATCTCTACCTTTGTGTCAGGCTTGATAGAGCAGCACTTCATAATGCTCAGTTTATAAGTTACTTAAATGTAACTACAAGTTTACAGCTTAACAATAGCCATTAGTTTGTAATCATAAAATGGTCAAGTGAGCAGTAATTCTCAGAGCACCTTTATCGCATATCCTTATGACACATGAAATGCCTTTAGCAGGACTCATACATTTTTATGGAAAGTAAATGAGAGTTGTGTCCCTATGTCCGACTCTAATGGAAATGAGCAGTCTCAGATGTCAACATAAATCTTCCTGAGAGCTGTACACAACATTCAGAAACTAAGAGACAGCTGTTTCTATCTTCTGAGGAGGTTATGCATTTTTTTACCTCTGTATTGTTGTACTGCAGCTGCCTGCAGTTATTATTTTTAATATACATATATACACATGTATTTTAAAATAAAAAAATATTTTAAAAACTACATTGAACTTCTCTGATACATTTTGTCCTCTTTTTTCAGGACAAAAGCCATATTCATTGATGTGACTGTTTTCCATCATTCATGGCCATGGCAGATATTCATAACAAGATACCTGTATAGCTCTACTGACAAAATTATATAAATGTAGGCAAAAATACATTCTCTTAGAAATACATAATTTTTTTTCTCTTAATCTACTAGTAGAGGAAGAATGGAGTGCAGATAAGGGTATATTTAGTAACAGCAGATAAATAAAATTGAATGATACAATAAATGTGTTTCATAATACATATGAATTAGTAAAGGTCAAAACAAGAAAAAAAGTATCACTTTTCTGATAAGACATGTACAAGAAGAAATAATAGAAGTATTTAATAGAAAACATAACTTTACAAGTGAGACACCCAGTTACCAACACTGCTGGTGTGTCCCATGATAAACTGTTTTCAGTTGATGATTATGTTCCAAAATGTTTGGATGAACATTTTCCTGCTAAGCTATCTATTTGAAGCTAAATTTTACCAAAAGTCAAGACGAAATATTTTGTACATGGCATTTTTTTTCTTTAAAACACTCTCTGTCTAATGTATGTTTTGGAGAAATAAACCCTGAAATTTGGCATTGGAAAAGGAAGATATATGCTGGATATATACTATGAAACTGTAACACTTCTTAGCTATCTGAAAACAATATTTATAATTTAACCTGTCTGATATTTGGGGGGAAGAAATTTACTTTGGAGGAAACAATGATTAACAATCTTAGGCATGTCAGTATATGTTGTAAGTTAAAACAACCATATTAGAAACAGAAATTCTTGTAATTAGCATGTTTTAGTTATACTTGTGGCTTGACTGGAACCTTTGACTTTTTAAATGTATCAACTTTGGGGATGATTTTCAGAATTAAGTTACTCATTAAAATATTATCAATGTGTACATATACCCTCATATAGATAATATGGAGCTATTTAGAAAAGTAGAATTATTTTTTTCAAACCAAAATCTGCTATAGTGTATATTGTTAGCAGCAGATAAGCATATCATTTTTCATCCCTTTCAGTTCTCCAAGTACTTGTATTCACCTCTATTCCTTTATTGTCTTGAAATGTGAAGCATTAAAGATGCACCAGCATAAAGTGCACTCGGTTATCTTCGCCTTGCTGTGCTGCCAGGATTCTGATTTGCAAATTATCTGATACATCTTCTTTCTCGTCAAAATGTCTTTTACTTTATTATGTACTGCAGAACCATCTGTCACACTGACAGTATTAATGTCTGCTGTTTCTATTAGATAGTCTCCATTGTTTAAAGTGAGTGATTTTTCTGCTTAAACTAAATTTTTGTAGCAAGACCAGAATGCTCTGGAGTGTGGAGATGTGTGCTTTTTGCTTCCATTATATTTTTCTTCTTGTTGCTTGTTGTTTACAATTCACATGATAAACATTTTAGCTTCACTCTGAACCAATGCCCTACTTTACTTGGGGAACATATATTATAAAAGCTGGAGTTGTGCTACATTTCAATGAACCATGCAGGCCTACAGCAAAGCTCAGTGAAGAATTTGTTTTCCCCCTGATATAATAATCTACAACTTGAATTATCCCTGCAGAAATGGTACATATTGCCTCAAGTACTACAGCTTAATCCTGCTTCTGTTTAAGTCAGTGCCTACTTTTCCATTCACATAGCAGGGCATCGTCAAGAAGTCTTACATTGTAAATATGACTATAAAAAGTTTCCTATCTGACAGTGTAATCTTCAGAGATAAATTTATTTATATATTGTATAAGAAGTTTATAGTAAGATAATCTTTACAATCAGGATTATTTTACATACAGAAATAAATCAGTGGTTCACTGCTAGCCTGTCCTTTCAGCTGCTATGGTTCTCACCTAATTTTTTTTTCTTTCCTGTATACAGAGCTCAGATTTATTATATTTTTAAGGTTAATATTTTACTTTTATGAAATGGATAGCTTATAACAGCTACATCTTTTTGAGATGCCTCATTTTTGAAGCTTCATTATTCTAAAATGTTTTTCAGTCTTTCCACAAGCATCTCACTGGTTGATTCTCTCCCTAGGTATGTAATAATTATTCTCAACTTGTTATTTATTCAGATACTGTCTTAAATTATTCTCTAATGAGATTAAGTTGCCAAACTTCAGATCTAGCTGCAGGTGTAAGAGTCATTCTCTCAGATTACTACTTGGGGGGCAGATGTGGCATTAAAAAACCCCATGAAAATTGTTTTAACTTTATGGTATTTCCTTAAAATAATCAGACAGCTACCAATCTACATGGATATCAGTGCAAAACTATTTAACATTAATAATATTGTTACAGTCTCTGTTTTCCTTACTGTGACTGAAACAGAAAGAAACAAATGGGAAGACAAAACCAAAGAAAAAAAATTCTATGAGGTACTGTGGGCATAATACCCACAAGAGATTTTTGGTATAAATCTTTTGGCTTCATAAGAGACAGTGTAAGTAAGACACTTTACTTCTGCTAGTCTGTCCTGTGATCAGTTTTGTTCCTGATCAGGTTTATAATATGTGAGTGCTGTACCTGGAAAGAATAAACTTTGAGTACATACTGTCTTTTGGAAAATCTTGGTCTTCTTGGGTGGTTCTTTCTAGAAGCTTTACAATTTTTTTTAGCATTTCTAATGTGTATATAAAACAAATACCTTGTATAGATTTTTTTTTTCATGTATTAAATTACTGAAAACCTCCTGATCATTAAGTTTATTTCCCTCAACAGCATGACTGCATGTTTCTTGGTAAAGATAAGGCTAAGTATTTCAATGATAACCTCTATATTTTCATTCATTTTAAGATCAGTTTATAGAGAAGCTCATTGAACTAACTGAAGTATCATCTGGGTTTTAGTCTTTATTTGTCTGCTTCTAATCTATGATTGAATCTATAACTCAGTTCTCATTAAAAAAAAACAAAAACAACACAATTTCAACAAATGGTTTGGTACAATTATAGATTTCAAGTGAAGCTTCATACTCTTCAGTGTTAATCTTGGCTGAATCAGTTTCAGCTTCAGACTTTAAACTGATATTCATCCTTTCATATCTGCATGGCAAACATGAATGACATCAGTACTCTGTTGGTTTGAACCTCTTTTTCTTGTACATTATCTAAGAAAACCAATTTAATATTTATAAAGTGCTATCTGGATTTGGGTATTTCATGGATTCACGCTGATTAGGATTCTGAGTGATAGCCTTTCAAAACATAGAGCTTTCAAAGTGTAAAATTCATCTTCTTACAGTGCATTTACCTCCCTAGGTTAACTTTAAAATGTTAGCATTTGTATTTAACCTATAACTTGATCATCATCAGCTACACTAACTTGTTTGGGGGGTTTTTTGTGATTTTGTTGGGTTTGGTTTTTTGTTGTTTTGGTTTTGTTTGGTTTTTTGTTTTGTTTTGTTTTCGTGTGTGTGTTTGTTTTTTTTTTTATTGTAATAGCTAAAATAACTGTATTATTTCTTGTAGGCTAGGATTGTAATTTCTTCCACACAGAACACAGTTTCTTCTCTATAGTGTTTCACAGAATCACAGAATGGCTTAGCTTGGAAGGGACCTCTGAAGGTCATCTTGTCCAGTGGCCCTGATCAAACAGTGTCAACTAGAACTGCTTGCCAGAACCATATACACATACATTTGGAATATTTCCATGGATGAAGACTCCATAACTTCTCTGGCCAACCTGCGCCAATGCTAAGTCACCCTCTCAATAAAAAAACATTTCCTGATGTCAGACAGAACTACCTGTCTAAAGCAAGGCCTCTGGTGCTCGGCACCACTGAAAAGGGAGTGGCTCTGTCCTCTATACACCCTCCAAGTATTTATAGACGTTGATAAGATCCTCCTCTGAGCCTTCTCTTCACAAGGCTGAACATCACCAGCTCTTTCAGATTCTTGTCACAGCAGAAATGCTCTGGTCCCTTAATCATCTTTAAGGCCATTTATTGCACTCTTTTCAGTAGTTTTCTCTTGCACAGGGAAACCCCAAAACAGAACTCAGGTGTGGCCTCACCAGTGCTAAGCAGAGAGCAAGGATCACCTCCCCTGACATGCTGGCAAAGTCCTCTTAATGCAGCCTATAAAGGGATAACTTTAATATTCTTTGCTGTAATGATACCTTTGCTGGCTCATGGTTTCAAGGTTATGTTTTGGGTTTTTTTTTAAATTAGGATAGATTTCAGTAAAATTCCTTAGTAAGGATAAAAGTAAGGTGGGGTTGGTTTTGCTCAAGGAAGACATTTTTATCAAAAGGCTAAGGTAAATAACTGTGTCTTTAGAAAGTGAGCTAGATCTACATATCCTATAAGTTAGAAAGGATTTGGTCTTTTACATGGGAATTGCTTTTCAATCCTTGAGCTCCAGGCCACTTGCTGCTAGTCAATAGGAAAAGCTAGTCTCAAATACTGAGGATACACAGTCAAGACAGTTGGAATAATCTTCATGAACAGGGATGTTGAGGGTTTTTTTTTTCCATGGTAATTCAAATTACCATGCAACTACATAGTGACCTGTCTGCAGTACAGTGGGATCAGAAGCAGAGTTCTCTTACTCATCTATACTATTTAACTTCTTTATACCATTTTAAGTCACTGCATATATTGATGGACTTTATTCTTCTGTTTTGGGTTGTTTGCTTTCTCTTTTAATTAAAAATTGCTATCTCATACTGGCCTCTAGGATGCTAAAATGTGAGTTGGCACAATACAGCCTGAGGAAAATTTTGTCTAACCAGTCTCAGTGTTGGACTAATAATTGAAAGAGAAAAAAAAAATCAAAATAAATGTGATTTAATAAATGAGTTATGAGATAAAGCAAAAAAGGAATGTAAAGGTAATAACTCATCAGCTCTCACCAGCTGATCAACTACACTAAGATTTCATGAAAGATATTTCCAGATACAAAAGTGTGAGGTAACTAGGAACAGACTGCACTTTTCCCAGGTAAATCATCTTTAACTAAGCTGATTGTCATCTGTTACCAGTTCCATCCCTGTGAGAGACCAGGGGATATTTTTCATTTTGACTTTAAAAAAGGTATTCAAAAGAGTTTTCCCTAGCATCTTTGTAGCCAAAATAAGGTGACATGTAATGGATGAGTACATTAAAAGATGTCTGGAAAACTGTCTTGACATCACCTCAGAAAGTAGTGTGCAGTGGTTTTACTCCTCTCTGGCAACTGTTGTAAATTAAGTTCCTTATGATTTGGCACCAGGGATGATATTATTTAACACATATTGAAGGCACCTGGAATATGGGAGAGAACACATCCTCAGTACATTTGACCTTGATAACAACCAAAGTGGGGAGAGCAGCTGATAAGCTGAGGGGCAGCATTTGCTGCCAGGCCTCAACAAACTGGAGGAATTAGGCCATGGAACCTTATGGGTTACAACAGAGACAAATGCAAAGTCCTACTTGTGGTACTGACTCCCTGCATCAGTGCAGGTGAGGAACACAGTGGCTGAGTTGCAGTTCTGCCAAATATGACTTGGGTACCCTAAGCAACTTGATCAATTTTTATGTAAACCTGTTTTGAGTGGGAGGCTGGACCAGATTATCTCCAGAAGACCTTTCCAGCCTAAGATTTTCTCTGTCTGTCTTCTATGATTTACATCTTTTAGGCAAGGTTATACCAAATCTTCTCTTACTCCATTCTGAGGATGACTTAGAAGGAAACTACATGGCATTTGTTTAAAAATCAAACAGGCAAAATGCAAAGATCAGAAAAAAATTTTACTCTATTCAGAAAACGTGCCAGTATATCAAAATTTGATCCTAGGTGGATGCTTAGGAAACAATGGGCCCATAATCATACAGATGTTGCCTTACATTAGACATTATAACAAAGGTACAGGTATCTTCAGGTAAAGGAGAAAAGACTTGAAGTTTTGTAGGTAGCTAAATTTAGGTGGGCAAGTTAGACACAGCCCACTAGCTGCCATAGATTTAAAGGCTGCTAGCTTTGAGACATATCAACATATTATGATACTTTGAAAATTACTGTGGTCAGGATAGATAACCATAGCCCAAAGCCAAGTTCTTTATGGCTTATTCCTTCTATATCAAGATGAAGGAGAAAGATAGATGCCTTTCATATGGTGCCAATTCTGACCCAAATATTTTTCTTTTTTGATTGGGTTTTTTTTTCCCCTAAATGCACCTTCACTTATTTCAATGGGTGAATGGCTTTCTAAGTATTTGAATAAGTAGTTAAATATATCTATCAATCTAAGAAGTAAATTTAAATGTGGCTATATTATCAGAAGTTAATATATAATGAACATCTGTGTTACATCTAGTAGGAAGAAGAGATTTGAGGATCATGATCATTATTGAAGATTTGCCAGTGCATGCTAATTCATTGATACTTGTTTCAAACAAACCAGTGACCATGTCAGTACCATAGAAAATCAGCCATTAAATCACTGATTTTATGAGCATAAAATAACAAACCACTATGAGTATCTGTAATTCTCTGTCACTATGATGTCAATCAGCCCTATGGTATTATAATGAAATTCTGCCAATCCTAAGGTTACATAGCCCTGGAATAGTTCCACTGATATGCAGAATTGCACAGTTGTATTGAAGATTATTGGGAACAATTGAAGTTTCTTTATTAATAATACTTTACCTCTCCTTGCATCTGTAAACGTTGAGGCAAAGATATGACATCATTTTAATGAAGAAAATAAAACTCCATAACCCAGTAACTGAGTTTTAAAATGGAGGCAATGTTTTTAATAAAATTAGGGATATTACTTATATTCTTATTAATGGAAACACTATCAACAAAAGGCCATCCAAAAATTGTATGAAGAGTGAAAAGAAACTTGCAAAACAGAAGACTACCTCTTTTTTTTTTTTTTGTAGACTTGAATACAAAAGCAGTGTAGTCTTTGTTGGCAGATAACTAGCTAGACATATTATCCCGATGCCTATGAATATTACTAAGCTACTATATTTTTGAAGGGCAGAAAGAAACAAATGAGTTGCTTCAAATCATTGTTCTACAGATGAAATATAATCAGTATTCATCAGAGAAATCCTTTATTTTGACTCCACTTTAATGCTAACATCAGAATAACTTGGATATACAATAGCACTTTATAAAAGATGTCACTTTCATTTTGTGAATTAACTGGAAAACGAAAATAAAATTCTTCTCCATAAAGACAACAACAGACCCCTTTTGTGATTTTATTCAATTGCATCAATTAAAAACACAGTCAAATAAAATTTTCTGATCATGGAAATAGTAACATTCACTACAAAAATCAGAAAGATGGAAAAGACTTAATAACTCTCCAGATCTATTTCATTCACTGTCAGCTTCAATCTGAGTTATTTTCTTAACAGAACCTCATAAAATAATCAATGCTGAAATAAAAGGTGAAACTTATCTATGTTCTCCTAGTGCAAGACATTTTCTAGCTCTGTTTAAATTGTGTTATTTTTACTATTGTCTCCATTATTTTTATATAAAACTGCCATGGTTTTGTTTGTTCTGGGAAACTGAGCAGGAATTTTTCCCTTCCCCCTGCCCACAGTATGAAAGGGATGTTGAATAGGCAGGTTGGCTGTGGCTTGGGCCATTAACTAACACAAAAAAAGTGGCTGGTAAAACCACATTTCAAGTTAATGGCCCTCAAAATCTTGTCTATGGGGAGGGGTGAGAAGTTCTTTTTTTAAATTTTTTTTTTCCTCCTCTCCTGGATAAGGAGGTCATTGCTGCCTGAGCTGGGATGAGGTCCGGGTGGCAGGAGCTCAGAGGTGGCTTTGCTCTCAGCCTGGCGGCCAGCTGGGAATTTTACTCGGATTTTCTGTAGCAAGGAACTGTTCCGGAGGCCTCTCTTCCTCCGTTTTTTTGGTGGGTTTTTTTGTTTTGTTTTGAGTTTTGTTTTGTTTTGTTTTGTTTTGTTTTGTTTTGTTTTGTTTTTGGCAGCAGTTCTTGTGCACATCAAAGGACAGGGGAAGATATACCACATGACTCAGCCAGCAGGACAGAGTGAGTTCCTTTTGGGAAGGATCGGGTTTTTTTTCTCTCTCTCCTTTCTCCTTTCTTTTTTTTCCAGTGAGGGGGAGGGAAGACAACCATTTTCGGCTTCTCCAGCCCATCTGGGTGGGGGGTTCCCCCATGTGGCAACCACCAGTGATCCAACAGCGCCCCCTGCTGTCTATGATTAGAATTGCACCAAAGGGCACAAACAACTGTTTACCTTTTTTTGTTTGTTTGGTTGGTTGGTTGGTTGGTTGGTTGGTTGGTTGGTTGGTTTGAAGTGGAATACTTTTGGGTATAGGATTATTGTTTGGTTGATTTATTTTGTGTTCTTTCATTGTTCTGCCAATACACATCTATCTTTTAATGAAAGGCTGTTATTTTTCCTTTTTCCACATTTTCCTCCATTGTAGCCTTTTAATTTCAGATTTACAATTACTTAGAGGTAGTAGTTTGGGTCTTCCTCATAACTCACCCTCAGAAAAACATTTAGGTCTCATTTAAACAGAGACAAAAAAAAAATAATTAGAAAAATAATTAGAAATTAGCATCCAGAAGAAGGGGGGGGGGTTGTATCGTATACATGCTTTTCTACACCTGCTCTACATCAGCAATCCCAGTGATTAATATTATGTGACTTCTTGTGACTCTCAGTAGTATTCCATAACTCTCTATTTCAAAATTATTTAATGGGTGCAGCAATTTTTAGTAAAGTCTTACATCTACCAAAGTTTAATAAGTATAAGTGCTTCTATAATACTTTCAAATGTGAGTGAATTTCGATTACAGATTAGTTCAGGATCACATCTCATTCCATTACTGATGTTCTATGTTTGAACCCAGACCCCTAGAGATTAAACATGGGTGCTGTGAACCGATTATGTCATCTATCCATTTAAAGTGTTTCTCATAATGTACTGAGCACAGCCTTCCCCCACTTCCCCCTTATATCTTATTTGAAACCCTGTGCTTTGATAACACTACTGCATTTACTTGTGATACTGCCACAAACTTCTCTTTGTATAACCTCTTGTAATTAATGTGATGTTTCTTAGTCAGGCAGATTTCTCTGGAGAACAAGCCTTTTTTGTGCTTTGATAGACTAGGCAGTAATAAAAGGAATTCTTCCAGTACCTGCAAGAAAGGTTTTTAAAATGGCGTTCAGGGATAGGACAGGGAGTAATGGCTTTAAACTAAAGGAGAGTAGATTAGATTAGGCATTAGAAAGAAATTGTTCACTTTGAGGGTCGTAAGAACTGGAACAGGTTGTCTAGAGAAGCTGTGGATGCCTCATCCCTGGAATTGTTCAAGAATGGGGCCCTGAGTTACCTGATCTAGTGGGTAGTGGTCCTGCCCACAGCAGGGGTATTGTAACACAACGATCCTTAAGGTCCCTTTCAATCCAAAACAAAACGAAATCTGGCATATCACCAGAATAAAATTCTACCTCCTAGTAAAGATCAGCCATTTTGGTATGAAATGCAAGTTAGCTCATTCTATATTTACAATAATGCTTGGTTTGGTATTGAAAGTGGACACACTTCATTAGAGGTGAAGTGTCATTTTGTGTTCAGTGGAGACAGCTGGTGTGATTACCTCCAGAATAAAACATATTTTTAAGTATCCACATGTCCCTATGTTTAGGTGTAAACATAAGGAATGTCTATGCTGCTACAGTAGTCAATGAAAGCCATTCAGTACCGTCACTGCAGCCTGAAATCAAGCCTCCCTAGAGACATAAAGCTCAAGTGTCTGTTTCAGGCTTTATTGCCTAAGCATTCATACAAATGCCACTACAAATGCCCTAGGACACCCAAACCCTTTACAACAGACTAATAGATCTATGGAGGATCTAGAAGCAATCTGAGTGTGCAGTCTCTAAACGAGTGGGGTACTGACCCAGACCAGTAAGGACAATCAGCTGTATGTATCTCTGAGTTAGCTCACTAATTGTACTGGTTAGGTGTTTACCAAATATTATGGCATACAAGGGCATATATTAATGTTTTAGTTTATGTGGAGTACACTTTTGAAGTATCTTTTGATTGCCTGATTTACAATGCTTTGATTCATATAATGAAGTGGTTTTAGAGTAGATGAGTAATTACTATGACTATTACTACTTTTAAGTAAAAAAAAAAAAAAAAAAAAAAAGAAAATCATGAAATGCATAGAGTAAGAATGTCAGATCCTCAGAATCAAATTATTTCACCTGCAATTCCTCTTCTATCATGTGTCTTGCAAACATAGTCTGAGCCTTTGTTATGCCAGAATTTAAACACTTACTGAAAACAGTTTTTCCCCATCCTCCCCCCTCTACTCTTCTCGGAGGAGAGGAAAAACAAGTTAGAGAATTTTTGAGAAGAGATAAGAATTGGGAGACTCACTAATTACTAGGCAAAAAGACTCAAAGTGAATAGAACTTAAATTTATTGCTAACAAAATAAGAATTAAAGAGTAAAAGAATAAAACAGTCTTAAAACACACCTTCTCTCCACTCCCCTAAGGAAAGGGAGGAAAAGTCACAGCCAGCGGCTGCTTCAACCACTGTTAAAATCCATCTCTTAGATAGGAGCTTTTCCCAGTTCACTGTCCTGGGGAGTCACTTTTCTATCAAGTGCAGAGGTCTCTTTCTCTCTGCATTCTGATTATTTCCATGGGCTGCAAGGGGACAACTTGCTTCACTGTTGGTCATCAACACGGTTACAGGGAGTAATGGTTTTGAGTCCTTCTCCAGTTTCTTGTGGGGTCCCTCTCCACAGGAGACAATCCTCGATAGACCTCTCCAGCATGGGTCCATCCCTCAAGCCACAGTTCTTCCATAATTTGCTGTCCCTTGGGTCACAAATGAGCTGCATCAGTGTGGATCCCCCCCCAGGGCCACAAGTCCTAGCCAAGACAACTTGCTCCAGCGTAGGTTTCTCTCTCCATGGGCCACATCTCCATGACTCTGTTTCATCTTAGGCCTCCCATGGAATCTCAACTTTCTCATGTATCCTCTTGCTCCAGTGTAGGCTGCTCCATGAGTTGCAGGGTAATCTCCTTACCCCAGTAATCTTCCACAGGTGGTAGGGGTTTCAGTTTTCAGTATTTTCCCTGCTGGAGGGGGAGAGGGAGGATTCTCGGGCCTCTTCCTCCTCCCTCCTGTTACACTGACTTTGGAGTCTACTCATGTTCTCTTCTGCTCTCCTCTCCAGCAGGAATTTTTCTGCAACACTGGCTTCTCTTCCTGTATTCTTAATTATGGTATCAAAGAAGGGAATACCATTGGCCAGTAGTAGAAAGTCCATCCTGGAGATGGCTGTCACTGGCTTTTCATAGAACATCAAAAGCTTCTAGTAGCTTCCAATCTAAATCATCTCTATGGCCCCCTATTACTCAAAATTCAGCCACTTGAACTCATGACAGCGTTAGGTACCCAAGCATATTCATTTGTTTGCTAAGTTTAGACCCTAGCTTTGTATATTAATATCAAGTATCCACTCGCTACTGGATTAGGCATACTTCAATTTGTGAAGGCAAAGGGGACATCTTAGAGATAACAATTTTGTAGCATCTGTTTTGTGAAAAAAGTTATACAGCAGCTTTGAGAGTTATAGACTCTGTATGTTATAATCGATACTCCAACCTGTATTGGACCCCATAAAAAACTTGTTGTTACTTCCTCAGCTTAATAATAAGGCTGTGCTTTTAAAACCAAAGTTAATTACCAGTGTACATATGCCATCTGTTACAAGGCATCCTTATTTAACACTGATTTAAAGCTAAAGAGAGGCAAACTGCATTCTTAATTAGTATTGATTGTTGATGTAACACTGACCAAACAGATTATAACAGGGGAATTAAGTCTGCTATGGCTGCAAGAACAGAACCACACTCCACAGTTACTGAAAATACAAGATTTATTTAGTTACTGAGATGGGTATAGTAACTGTACAGAAATTCCTTTTCTACAGTACACACACACACACATTCATACCAATATGTTCACACTGACCAAGGCCCCAGATCCCCTGGTGTGGCTGTGCCTAGCACCATGGACCTGGCAGGGCTAACAGGACAGTCACTCCTGGCTGGCCCTAGTTCTGGCTGTCTGCTTAACCTGAAGCTCTGTATTTCAGACTCAACCCTCGCTGCAACACCATTTGTTTGCAAAAATGTTCCCCTGAGGGGCTACTGTTTTCTCTACTCATTGCTTTTTAATTTCAATGGTTAGGACAATGCCCTTGCTAGTCAAATTATCCTAGATAAATCTTTACAATTTTCTCCCCACTTGAGCCAATTGGTAGACATTTCCTGGTCATCAAGTCCAACCAAAAACCCAGCACTAAACCATCTCTGTAAGTGCCACATCTACTCATCTTTAAATGCCTCTTAGGACAGTGACTCAACCACTTCCCTGGGAAGCCTGTTCTAATGCTTGACCACCCTTTCAGTGTAGAAATTTTTTTCTAATATTCCATCTAAAACTCTCCTGTACAAGTTGCACTCATTTCCTTTTTTCCTATTGCTTGTCACCTGGAGAGGAAACTGACACCCTGCTTTCATAGTTGTAGATATGATTCATTATTTCATACAATGAATGCAATTATTTTACAGATGTATTTTAAATGTAAAGAGAAGAACATAAAATACATGGAAAACACTGTTTTTCAAACTTTTTTTTCAGGTCATGAAATATATTTTAAGTACTAATAGATTATTCTTAATTTTTAATATATTTCTTTTGAGTAAATCTACCTATGGAACATTTCTCTATCATATTAGGTTTTTTGAGTTTATATGTGTAAATGCATATACAGTATATGTGTATGTGTGTGTATATGTGTGTGTGTGTATAGAGATATACTCCTATATTTATATGTATAACCACATATGATTTTTGTAGTAACATTTTTTAGCCATCAGAGTGAGCCCCTTCTGAGTATTGACATAAGGTACTTACTACAGGATTGAACTTACAATAAAAATAGAAGAAAAAAAAATAGTAGTACATTTTGATTGCTCATTTGCAGTCTTTCATCATCACCAGCTCTATTGCTAGTCACAGTCATGAGTTAATTAAATGCTCCAGCACTGAACACCCAGAAAAGTAAGAGAAAATAAATGGATATATTTTCTATACCCAGGTTATGTGGCAAACAGTTTAATATTGAAGATAGAACTATATAGCCTCATTGAATACTTAAACACTAATCTCTTTACCCGCTACTTCTATTAGCACTGCAAAATAACTAAATTAGGCTTAACCCTTGCTCAGGAGAGGATATAGTCTTGAATGATGATTTTCTTCCTCTGGGATTCTTCATTACAAGCAGAATAAAATGCCTGAGGAGGTCAGAATGTATTAGCAGCTGATCAGAACAGAGTCTATGAGTAATCAAGTTAACACAAAATGAATTATGATATATACATGATATAATTTTAAAATTATATATATTGAGATGGAAGAAAAATATTTAAGTGTACATAATGCTGCAGTGATAGAGAAAACCAGCTGGAGGAATAAGGAAATTTCTAACAGACATAATTGTCTGTAACTGTGAGGCCTGAACAGGTTCTTCAAAGAGTGATTCTTAGGGCTGATGAATGCAGAATGGTGGACCCAACACATGATATTTGAAAAAAATGAGGGTATGTGTACACAATTAATTGAAACAGGAATTGATGGGCTAAATATATAAATTTGTGAAAGAAGTTTTATGATCTGCTTTGGTTTTGTTGTTTGGGTTTTTTGGGTTGGTTTTGGGTTTTGTTGGTTTTTTCTTTTGGGGGAGGGGTGGTGGTGGTTTCTTTGTTTTTCCCACAAAACTAAATAGCTAGAGGTTGTAATCCCTCTGAGTTTAGAATACATTAGTCAGCAAGATTATGGCAAAGGCTGGATAGACAGGAATATAACTGTAATGTTATTAAGGGTTATTTTATTATTTTCCATGTTGAAATTAATTTTTAAATCTTTTGCAATATAGAACCAGATATTCTTGAAATAGTATGAAAATAATAATAATAATACCTTTAATATCTTTAACAGCCAAAGTATTATTAAGGAATGTTAAACTCACTTTTCTCCATTGCCATCCATATTTCATGCTTGGATCACAGTGCTGGCTTTTTGTCTTTTCTTACACATAAGTTTATTTTTTCAGGTCCAAATAATACTTTTTTCGTCATCCACCCTTTCCTTTTAACAAAAGATATCTGGAACAACTTTTTTCCAAAGAATGACTTGTAATCTTTAACATTTTGCCAGTGTCATTTTTTAACAAAGTTTAATATGATATTGATAATGGAAAAATAAAAAATGTTGATAAGTTACTAAATTAAACCATACCTTCTTTTTCGGTGGGTTTTTTGTGTGTTTTGTTTGTTTGTTTATTTGGTTTGGGTTTTTTGTGACTGTTCGGTTATTTTTGGTTGGTTGGTTTGGGTTTTGTTGTTGTTGGGGTGTGTGTTTTTTGTTTGTTTTGTTCTGGGTTTTGATATATATATAAATTTACGTTATAATACCATTCTCATTGTTATTTTTTATCTAGCCATACAATCAGATCTCTTGCATTGTATAACACTGGAATAATAATTTCTTTTAAATACAAGGTTTTAATTTTCCATCTGAAAAAGAAGACTACAGAATATTTATGTTTTCAACTAGAGTCTGCCTTTTAGAAAACTAGAGAGCCACATTAAGCACTTTGTTTTCCCAGAGCAAGCATCTGCTGAATTATGAGATTACAGTTAATACCCTGGCAATTTGCCAGCACTTTTATTTATATGGATTTGCACACTGTGCTGTCTAGCAAATCTCTAAGCACACTTGAAATCAATGGCCTAAAACCAAAAGGACTCAGTCAGCTCTAATCAGATTCTGAAACATCTGCAGCTTTATAATTGACAATTGCTAGGTTTAACACAACTGCCTATTGAAAATAGGTCTTTTTGTCATAAAACCACAGCAGTGTCTCTTCTTTGTATATGCCAAGGTGCTTCAGACTGATATCTCTGCTGATTTACATCTCAGTCGCATTCTACAGGGCCTTCTAAGAAAACTGCTGTCTAGTTCTCTGCAACTTATTCATTCAGAAGCAAATGATCCTCCAGCATTCAATTTAAGTTAAAGCATCTGATCACAGCAACAATACATGCACTTAAACGTGCACATGCACTTTTTAAGTTGCAGACATCTGCATACATAAATCAAGTGCCTGCCCTTGAAAGAAGTTTCATGAATTTACAAGATTTAATGTTTGGATATGTACAAGTATTAAAATCTTTGAGGTGCTTTCCTAATCTTTTCTGGACTATCTGCATAGAATGTTAACTTGTAATTCATTCAGAAGTCAACACTCAGAACAGAAAAAAACCTCTTTCAAATGCACTTCTTTTGACACATAATGCTAAAATTGTAACAGACATCTGCGAATGTTAGCATTTGTAATGTTAAGATCGACTTATCAAAATTATTAGAGAGATGCCTCTGCCTGAATGAAGATACAAACCAGACCCTATGCCGGAATCAACAGCACAGATTTTCATTTAACAGTAAATGTGAGGTACAGAGACATAAAAGGAAACAGGGAAAATTGGGGGGAGGGAGAAAGAAAGAAAGTGACAGAGAAACAGATTAAGCAGAAAAAAATATCACCACTCTGTGGATTTCAAAGGCATTTTGTTGGTTCTCTTCTCCTGGTCTTCTCAGTGGTGAGAGTCCCAGTCTTTTCACAGTGATGGTTGCAGCCTGGATCTGTTGAGTGGAGCCTTGAGTAGTGAGGGAAGCCTGCAAAACAGAGTCTGTGGCCCGGTACCTCCCTTAGGACAGGGAGTGAATGTTGCACTGGCTGATGTTACACTGCATCATGGAACACATCAGGAGTCTTTGGCACCTTTTAAGATGTTACAGCTGCCTGTTATGTTAGGTTAGTGCAGTTAAGGCCATTATGGCCCATTCCGGCCCATCAGCAGACATAAATACCTTGAGGTTTCCTGTCAGTGTTTTGGTACTGCTCCGGAGGGGAGGGGAGTTACTTATGTAAGGACAAGGAAATCCTACTCTCTCTGTCAGGATTCGCCTCTTACCCTATCTTGATCAACATCCAGCTGGTAGATTGAGGTGTCGGGTGTGCACACCCTCAGCACCTGTGTGGTTACTTTGCACACTGTTGGTTTACACTCGGATTGTTTGAGCCATTGGCATTCTAGTCTCTCACACTTGTGGATAGATGCTTCTGGGATAACTGGGGAATAATACAACCTCTCAAGTTCCCCTCACAGTCTGAAATAGTAGGCATAGTCAGGCTTCATTGAGCAGTTGCTTCTTTGCACCCTTTGCTACAGTAGACAAAAGTCTTTCAGTGATTTTAACAATGTATAAGCCATTAACTGTCTCTCACAAATGGTAAATCAGTTTTCTTCTATAGAGGCATTTTAAATATGCATGCAGGTGTTTATATGGATTTAAGAGCATATATGTGTTTCAAAATGAAAGAGAAAAATGTGTACAAATAAATATAGTTTATGTATATGCTTTAAAAAAAGAAAGTGAGTACTCTTGAGAGATTTCATCACATTCCCATTTTAGAATGTTTACCTGAAGAAGCATATGTACCTACAAGAGCTTATTCTGGCATAAAAATCTGTGTGTGTGGACATGCACACTCACAAATAAGATTTTCTTATTTGCTGAAAAAGAATACTGAAAAGTATGAAATGCCCACCTTTTAAAATTTAATTTTAGTTTCTGTCTTTAACAGATCAAGATTTATTAACGACTACAGAATTCTGTTGTAGAGATAAAAGGATTTTATCCTCATATTATATATACTTTAATTTTTGTTGTTTAATTAATTTTTTTTGTTATTTAAATAGAGCAAGAGAATGAACCTGTATGTAGAAAAATGTATTTTGTGTTTTTTTCAACTGAGACATTGCAGGGCCTGGAAGAGCCAAAGACGTAAAACAGTGATTGCAGATATTTGCCGATCCAAACCCCCAATTTCTGTTTTTTCTTCAATCAAAAAACTTAATCTGTAAACTCTATATTTAAACTTGTGTAAGTCCTAAGCTACTTTCAACCCTATTCTTGGTGTACAAGTATAGAAACACAAGCAGGAGTTAAGGCGGTTAGAGGTATTTCTTCTTGAGAGTGCAAAGTTTCACACAGGTCAACCACATAAGACTTAATGAAGATATATGGAAAGCTTAAGTGTGATGAATAGAGCCTAAACAAAAGAGGAGGCACTATGTGCACACAGGGTACCCATTGAACAGGTATCTACAAGGCATGTGAAATGCCCTGTGTTCAAAAGGCCATACCTCCCAAGGAAACTTTTGTTGCTGCTATTTTCTACTATTGACATAGATGGATCATTTCCTGCTGCCACTGAAAGCAGGCTTTAAATATTAACTGGGGTTCATAAGCCTCTATGCAACTTTTATAAATCATTACTGCAGAGCAGTAGTCAAAAAAGCCATTTGTGGATTTTTTTTTTTTAGAAAGGCAGTCTGAAAACACAAGGAAAGGCTTATATTTTTCCTTTTAATTAGTATGAGAAAAGTAGTTGTAAACATCTGAAGTGATTCCATATCTTAATAAACATAGTTCTGAATTAATTCAGAGTTAATTGTATTATTATGTACATATATGTAAAAAAAATAAAATTTGAAAAATCGCAGGAGTTTATTTATATAACTGTGTCTCCTAATGTTGATTAATCATTTGCATTGCTGTTGAATGTTCTACAAGGCACTATTGAGTAATATAATACAAATCATCATAACCAAGATAAAAAATAATCAATTACTGATTATTACTTCTGATTATTCTGCATTTACATCAAATAGGATTAACAAGTCAGTACAGATTCATTGGAAAAAAAAAAAAAAAAAAGCTCGAGGGTATTACATTAGGTAGAATAACATCCTAAATTTAGATTAGCATGTTATTTATGTTACTTTCAAAATGGCTACCATATGGAATGCTTCAGGGACTTTTATGGGCATAAAACCCAGTTCTTTCTCACTGGTACTTTGGATGACCTTGAGTAACTCACTTCTCTTTGACTGTGCTCCATCCCTCTGGCTTCATCTATTTATACTGCTAGCACTTTCTCTTCTCATGTGTACAGACTCATAGATCGTGATCTGGCTATTTCGATGTTGCATTCATATGAATGATAATAACAGTGATAACAATAAATGTATCAGTTGTTTGATTCTGAGTCCATAGGACAAAAAGTAACACTTCAATAGTGGTTTCTTTGCTGGAAAGAAATCAACTCGAAATAAATTTTTTGTTAAGTCCCGTAAACATATGTATCCTTTTAAGAATTGAACAGGGTCAAGGAGACATAATGTATGTAAAGCTGAACTAGTGTTTTGTATTCCTTGGCACACTGTAACTGAAATTATTCTCTCTTTGTGAAAGGCACTGTTCTAGAATCCCTGCAGTATTTCATTTCTCTCTGAGAGTTGTAGGGCAACAGCAGCAAAGTAGTTTGAGTCACTCATCTTCTTTTTAAGGCTTTAGTTCACATTCAGCCAAAGAAGTTAAATTAATGTTTTTCTTGTTGTCAGCAAGAGGAACAAAAAGATATATATTACTTATAACTTCTATCTAGTGAGCCGTTATTGACTTCAAAAAAATGAGCAGATCAGGCTTAGAAAGCCATTTAGTTCAGTTGTGCAAGGTCCCAGCATTCCAAATTGGCTGGAGTGAGAGAGCAGTAGCATAAGGGAGGCATAAAAACTGTAAGGGTTGGAGCAACTTGATCCTTTCTGTATGTGTTCAGCACAATGTCAGAATCAGTAAGAAGAACAAAATACCATAAAGTGTCTGTGGCTTCTTTTACACTACTGTAAAATGCACTGTAGAGGGTTCGAGAAGACTGAAATTTTGGGGTGTGGGGGGGTATATGGCAAAAAGAGTTTGAGTGCAGAGCTGCACACACATGATTTTCATTAGTTTGGTTCACTGACAAAATCTATGAGGAGGAAGGAATGGACTAGTGTCATATTGACAGAACATCTCCCAGAAGCAGTTATGTTTGTAGTTTCTCTAGTTCAATAAAGGTGACAAAGGATCCTTTACAGAGTTTGAACTTTACTCAGTCTCTACTGACCTAATTCAGCTTCAGTACAGGGTGAGGCAAAAGACGTTTCTGGTTGCCATCTGGGATGGTCTGAGATGTCCTCTGGAGATCACCCAAGCATGGACTCACTACACATGTGCCCTACCTCCAGTTCCACCATGGGAAAGCATTTCTCCTTCATCAGCCCCTTCTTGTGCAAATATAAGGCATGAACTGTCCAGGTAGTGCATCCAGGTGTAGAAGAAAGGCAGAAAGTGAACTTTTTTCGGCAAGTTTATGTTGGGATTCTCCCAGTTACAGTAGTTTTGGTGATGGAGGTCCCATTCTCAGGCAGTTTGTGAATATTTGGACAGCATTTGTTCCTCCCCAACTGTCTGTGGGGGTTAATTATAATAATTTTATTCCTTGTCTGCTTTTTGTGGTTTTTGTTTTTGGAGCAGAGTTTGGGGATCAGGTTTTGTTTCCTTTTCTTTCCCATTTTCCATTTGTTTGGTTTCCATTTCTTCCAGCAGCCTTTCCTCACCCCAGCAGCAGCTGAAACAGGTTATTCCTAACCCTACATTAGCTGTGCCCTGGATCCAGCTGAGGCTATCCACATCTTCAGGCATCTTCTGGGGGCTTCCACAGCTAGAGGCTTCTGCAAGCCACTATCTGATTGCTGGGAGCCTGCTTAGTAGCTGTTTCCTGATAGGCCAGCAGTTGAGGCAGGGGGAGGGCTTCCCTTCTTTTAAGTCTCCATCATCTCCCCCCCCCACCCCCAAGCAGATTTTATGGGAGGGAAGGCACAGTTCAAATTTTATACTCACAGAATAAGATTAATTTCATTACAAGGCCATGATGTCTTTAAAGTGCATTTTCCTGAGTGCTGGCAACGAAGCCTAAGTTACCTCCATGTTTTTCTCCCTTTTGTGAACTCGTGCCTGAGGAGTGTCTAACCTTCATGAGCACCCCTGGAGCGGAGCACTACATCCCAGGGACATGGTCAGCTCATGTGATTAAGTTCTGAAGAAGTTATAAAAGAAATAAAAGAAGGAGCTTACCAAGAATTGGGTAACTTTCTTAATAGATATTTACAATAGCACTGTGAGTGCCAGGAAAGAATGAATAAATGAAGAGGAAATCAGTTAAATCAAGTCTTTGGATGTAAATGCTAATTGTTGTTCCTGAGTACTTGATCATAAGATTTTAACTCCCAATATCACTTTCTGCAGAGAAGATTTTAGAGTAGCTTTTAGCTCATTAGATAAAGTCAGGCACAGCACTGCATTCCATACTGTGGTTTGAGATGTGGAAGGCAATGGAAGTGACTGAAGGCATGGGAACTGTCCTGTGATGCAATGGGAAGCATTTTGTTGTGCAGACAGGGTTGCAGTCAGTGTTAGGATGGGGAAAGGGAAACCAAAAATACATACTGGAGCCATGAGTTAGTTTTATCATCCTGAATTACCTAGTTAATACAGAAAAACACATTAGCAAATACAGTTTCAAGTTGTTACAGGAATTTTTTTTAATTTTTTTTTTTAGTAGCTGCCTTTTATTTGGTGTTATTCTTACACTTACAATAGCTCTCCATGCAATAAATGCTGGCATTTAAAGTCTTCCTTATTCAAAATGTGGTATAGGCTGTGACAAGCCATGAGGATGCTGGTGTCTTCTTTATGAGGAGGAGCTTGATGTTACTGGCAGGGGCTTCTTCTTTTTCATTTTTTTGTATTCTCTTAGATTTCAGCACTGTAACCATCCACCCACAAAAGTCTATGTTTTTTCTGGCAGTGACTTGGAGGGTGAATGTGACACTGTTCCCAGAGGGGCCATCCCCGGAGCTGAAGCTGGAACAGGGCAGGCAGCAGTCACTGAGCTCAGCATAGATGCTACTGCAAAGCAAATCCAGTTCAGATTCAAACAAGCTGAGACAAATTTTGAGCTCTTGTAGTGTCAGGCCAATATGGGGCCCTTATCATTCTTTTGTTAATGGCATAAATCTCATTTACTGGCGTACAAGAGGTGCAACTGTGATTTCCCTTCTGAATCTGAGACCCACACAGGATAGTAACTATGATACGGAACCTCTGTGAAAGCTAAGCACTTCTGGAAAAGTAGCATGAAGCCTCATGCAATGCATTAGGTTGCTGAAATGGCTACTTAGTATCTCTGTAGGTGACTGAATCCCATGCATAACACTATAGCTAATCAATCCTTGTGCAGGTGTTATAAAAGGTATGTATTATAACAAAGTCTAGAGATTTGTCTCTATGAAGGACCTTGCAATTACACAGTATAAGAAGAAAATCAACTAATGTTCTAGTTAGTGTGAGGACCCCTTATTTAAAAATCAGTTCTTGTTTCATCCCCATTGACATCTACATAATCTTTTCAAGAAACTGGCATGTAGTATTCTTCTACATAATTCTTCAACAGTCATTTGGAATTAAGAATAAATGCATGTTGCAAATGGCACAGTAGGTAGACTATTTGCACTTGGATGCACTTAACAGATTCTCTCTTTTCCCACTAATTACTTTTATTGTGTTTTCAGCTCTCCAAGAATTATTATAGCTTTGTCCAACCTTTCAAAGAGATGCTCTGACTTTTTCTGTGAAAATGCTGTTTTTAAGAGTTTTAACTACATTGAGGGCAGTCAAATGTGTCCCTTGATAAATAAACTGACTTGACAGTGTTCTCTACTACTGTTAAATGAAGCTATAAGCTCTCCTAAAATGTCTGCTCTGCAGAAATTGCTGTGGATGCTAGGGATCTGGATGGATTGTAATATTGTCTGATCATGCTTTTGGGGAATCTAAGGAAAAGGTTTCTTTTTAAATGAGTTTTTCCTAGCCATTACAGGCATTTTTTATATATCGTAGTTTGTTCTTGCTATTGTAGTTCACCTTCTCCTCTGACCACCACCATGGGAAAACTTTTAGTGTTTTTCACTTCAGCCAAAAAAACAATAGTTGTTATTTGTCATGAACATGGACTGGGAAGCCTGCCTTGTAAGGAAAGGCAAAGAGAATAGAGTTTGAATGAAGAATGAGAAAAGAAGGCTTAGCGGGGAGACTGCCATGTTCCAGTATTCAAAGAGTGGCTACAGAGAAGGTGGAGACTCTCTTTTTTCAAGGATTCACATGGAAAAGTTGGGGGTAATGTGTTCAAGTTACTCCTGAGGAGATTCTGATTGGACACATGAGGAAAATTTTTCACAATTAAAACAATCAGCCAGGGAAGTGGTGGATTGGACAACATTGGATATTTTAAAGATTCAGCTGGACAGTGTGCTGAGACATCTTGTCTAAATAATGCTTTTGCTGAGAAAGGTTGGGCTAGATGACCTTCAAGGTGGCTTCCAACCTGGTATTCTGTAAAGTAGCATTCTTTCCAGGTGACACTATTGCATTACTTTTGTGAGTCAATCTGGGATTATTTTTTGTCAGTGCTTCCAAATTTCGTAGTGCTCAATTCTAGAAGTACCCAGCGGAGCCTGTAGGTGTAGAGTGAACTAGAAATATGAGAAAAAGCTGGTGTCTCAACTGCATGAGAGACATGCTTTATATGTAAAGCTGAGAATTTACTGTAGGTCTAATTAGAATTATAACAGTCTTGCCAAAGAAATATTATTAGTCCAGTAACAAAAGTAACTTACCATGCAAGTTATCTGATTATTGAAGTTAAATCACAGTAATAATAGTTTAATTCTTAAAACTGACAAACAAACTTTACACTTTCAATGGTTTCATTCAGGGGATAGGGTTATAGTGCATTGTCATCCTGAATCCTTTACCAACAGAATGCAGGATTTTTCTATCTCATACTTGAGTGGATCATATCAGGGGATAGTTTTAAGCATTCTATACCTTGTTTCTCTTGTTTTTCTGTATTACATCTGCATTTTTTGTATAATTTGTGTTTTATTTATGTTGGAAGCTTGTCTTTTGTTACTCTTAAAGCCATTTTCACTCAGCTCCAGATGTATCATCTCTTCAATGATTAGTGGTTAGTCAATGATGATTTCTTGATAGCCTTAATCTGTCATCCCTTGTTTATATTTTTCAAATTATCAGTTGTTTTCCAGTATTTGTTTTCCACTGTACCACATAATTTATTCTATGCACAATAGAATGTGTCACTAGAATAGTACTTGTTATCACAATCTGTTACTCAGAGCTATATCAGACTTATTATAGAAGACATGTATCACCACACAATTCCACAAACAAAAACAAAACTCAAACAAATTAGATAGATAACAGTCTGCTACAACTAAAAAAGCTAAGGCAAAGCTCTAGGCAAGCATAAGACAAGTCCAGACAAATCGTGCTTGATAAGCCCCAATCCAGTGGCCTTGCAGTGCCAGAACAAACCTTGTGGTTTCTTGTTCAGCAATACCATATTTACTGAGTTGAAGGACTGCAAAAGTGAGACATAGGACAAACTGTGTTGATATAATTTGTAAAACTGAGAATATATTCTCAAATGAAATTTGTTGCTGTTCACTTGTTTTTGAACCATTCACAGTCAAAATGACTAACACTGGGAAGCAACTGAGACAGCCACTGTGAAATGCTCCCTGGGCATTCTACAATGAGCTAAGGGAAATTAGGAGGTTGGTCTTGAAAGTAAATAGCAGCCTGCTAACAAGGTGCTCCCAATTCTGTATTATGACTATATTACAGAGTTGGGAAGTACAGAGGTCCTAAATAATACTTTAAAAACTTAGACTAATTACAGATCATTTTATATCAGAAGGGTATCTCTCTGGGTGACATCTCTTTTCTACTGTTCTCCTTCAGTATTTTGTGAGCTTTTCACTGGTTTTGAAAGTTAATATAAACAAAAGAGTTTAAGTCAAACACTGGATGTGAGTGAGTGTGAAATCTTGTCAGTGCTCTATCACATTAGATTCTGTAGTAGTTCACAAAAGAAAAACATAGGAACGGCCTGACAAAAAAAAAAAAAATTACAAAACTCAACAGAAAAAGCTCCACCGCAAAACTGAGCACCTCACCTGGAGTACAAATCAAACACTAGCCTTTTCTGGTGCTGATACAGATCAGTTACAGTGTGAAGCTGTGGGCATTCAGGGGAAGTGCGCTAACCTGCAGTCCTATTTACATAAGTAAAATTTGCAGACAATGGCCAAGAACTTCAGCTTCTTTACCTGCTCAAACTTCTGCAAGGTTTTTAGACAATGAGAAAGGATACTAACTCCCCAAAGCTCTCTCATTTCATTCTCCAAATTGAGAAGCAAGAATAGTAAGGGAGAGCAGAATCTTGAGCATCTTAAAGCAAGGCCAGAGGATTTATCCTCTTGGTCTGTTAGATGTTTACATGTCCAGTCAGGAATGGGGCTGTGTCCAAATTCAAAAAAATGCAGATATATTCCCCCCTAGGAATCCAGCCACGTTGACCAACACAGCAGTGCCTTTACAGATAGATATACAAAGTGTATGAATTGCTCTCTGGGAACATCAGCCTTGCCTCACTCAAAATGGTGCAATCTTAGATGACTGGAAGTGAGAGGCAGTACAAATAAAAATTGCTTTCCTTCCTTTTCTGTCTTGGTTGAAATAGGCTGAAGACCACTTTGACTATTTTTGTCATCATTTGGCAGCTGTTCCAGCACAAAGAGATCACTGAGATTCAGGAGCAATGTCTTTAAGTGAATCTATATAAAACCTACTAATTAAAAATTCTGTTTTCATGTGCGCTGTTCTCAACACAGTCAAATAAGGAGCTAATTTAAACAAAGGAAATTGGACAAGTAAACCAAGAATAAGAAAATGGTGAATGATAATAATCTGTTTTATTATATCAAGGATTGTGAAAGAGTGCCTGGATAGCAGAGACTTGTCAAGACTGATATTATGAGAATTCACATCAGCTAAGGACCTGTCTTAACTTATTCATTCATGTACAAGAACTATTAGTAAAAAACTCCAAGAGATTTCTACTTGATAAAGGATTGACTAAATGATAACCTTGCTCTATGTGACATCTGAGTGCAAATATGGATTATTTTAGCAAACAGCTGAATGTTGGTTTTTCATCAGTTCTGCAAGGACAATCCACACACACACAACATACGTGTTCCTCCTTTAATTCTGCTCACACTACTAGAGTGTGAAGAAAAGCATCTAGTTTCCAATTGGGTAGGTTAATAAAATAAAGAAAGGAGTGTTTTAACTGTCATATATTTTCATCAAGGCTTAGCCATTCTGGTTATTTTACTGTATTCATTCTAGCTTGATATTCCACAGATTAACCTTTCCTTTAACACTGTCACACCCCACCAACTGTGATTTAGCAAGTACATAATTTATCACTTAATAAGAATGTCCATGTTAAGCACAGTGGGAGTTTTTACTGGCAGTAAAATCTGCTTTTCTCGTAGGGAAAATAAAGACTGAACCCAAGTGGACTGAGAAAGTTTCAGGTCTCCTGTAATGAGAATGACCTTAGAAAGAATGGAACTTTTTATTAGCAAATATTCAGTGTGTGTGGAGGTTGTTCTGAGACATTCTTTGAGAATAAAGACCCTTATTTACCTTACATTAATAAAACTGTGGACAATGTCCAGAGTAATACTGTGTGTCCTGAGCAGCTAAAAAAATGCACTTACATTATTATAGTCAGGACTAAATCTCTAAATATGGTCCTTACTGCCTTATCATTACACAGTTGGGGGTTTTTTGGGTTTTTTGGGAGGTTGTGCTTTGGAGGGTTTTTTGTTTAGAGGTAATGAATTCTCCATTTTGTTAACTCTTCTTCAAGCACAGAAGAAAGCTGAAAAGTTGTGGAACTTCCAGCTCCCATTTTGTCTAAACAACCTGAATGTTTTTGGGCTGCTACATGCAACATTCCTCCTCCAGGAAGAAGGATCCCTTAGACTAGAGTATCTAGCACAGCATGGTAACAGGGTCACTTTTCTAAGAGGATGAAGAATAAGCTGCTCCTGTTTCCTTCAGTCTTTAAAAAGTGTTGATGTATCAGTTTCATTCTTACTTTTACCCCTCTGAATATAAATCTTAGGCAATAATATGTGGTGGAGATGGGGCCAAAACCCAGCTATAAATGTCTGATGTCTCTAAGCCAGTCAGAGATCTCGTTAAGTCTGTGGTAAGTTCTGATTGTTAGTGAAATTCTGGGGCTATTAAAAAGAAACATATGGATAAGGTCCAAACCTTAAGATTTGTAGGTCCTATTCTAAAAGCAGTTCCCCAAGAGAATGGCACTATTAATTACCTTTTCAAATTCATTTTACCTTTGCAAAGCTATATTCTGTAGAAACTAATGATGAATATGGAGAAGTTCCTGACTATCAGAATGAGAACATTTACAGGATCTGAACTCTAGGACTATGCATGTGGCTCTTCTTTTCAACTTAATTTTTCTCTTATAACTATTTTCATACCACTCTAAATTATGTTAATCACTGAATGACCTCTACCATAAAGGAAGGAAAGACTTTTCCTGTAAAGAAAGCAGAAGGAAAAAAGATGGCTCTTGTTACTTCAGGTTATAGTTCTCTAGTAGGGACTCTGATGCTGATATGATGGCAACATAATTTGAGATGAATAAATGGACAAAATCCTTCCAGAATCAAATATACACTCAAGTGTGATTTTACTTTTTTTTCTTTTTTTTATTCACATTCATTATTCTTTTAAATAGAACTAGCATTTCCTGATCACCACGGAGAACTATATTTTATTTTTACTTCGTTCTGTGGAAAATTTTATTTCAGAGGTAAATAAATTTGCTTCATTCTAGACAGTACGTTGAAGGAGAATGCAGAGAATGGAAGAGAAATAAAAAAAAGTAATATGATATGCTATACTTGTAGCTTAGGGGAAGCTTCAGTGTTAGTGCTCTAAAATTAACAATCACAGCATCACCTTTAAGAAGGGTTTTTGAGAAAATAATCTGTGAAAAGCTCTTGGGAGATTTCTGTAAATTCCTTACTGGCTGCTTTCTCAGAATCTCTCCACAGAAACATGCTTCAAAGTACATCTGAAGAAGGAATTTTCAGTAATATTAGTGATAAGGCAGCTGACTCACGTTACTTTGAACTTGGAGTGATTTGGCTTGTGAAGATAATTGGTTTAACCCACTAGTGAAACCACAGTACCAACAAAGATCTATGCTGTTCCAAGGGTCCCAGAAATCACTAAGAGGTTGCACACACATGTGCACACAAAAGTCAGTATTCTTTTCTTCCCCTATCAATTTTTCAGTCTCTAAAAGCAACATAACATGTTTTATTTTTTCTAATAGCATCATCCACCAGCATCCACAGTCTTCAGACCAAATGGATGACCACACAGCAGCTAATTTTTTTTGATGCAGCAGCTTCATTTTTCAGTTTTCCATAGGGAATTACTGCATCTGAGCTTAATATGTAAAAGCTCAAAATCTGTAGATGGTAGAATATACATGGGACAGTTTCCACCAAGATAAACTCATGTCCAGCACCCATATCATGTATGTTACTTGAAGGCCATAGTAAAACTCACTATGAAAGTTGTTTTAAATATACAATGCAAAGCTTAGAATAATGAAATATATGGAAGAAAGGTTGAAGTGATTTGCCTATAGAAGTTACTTCTAAAGCAATGAGGAGCTTGGGCATTGTTAAATAATTATAAAAGCTTCCTCTCTGAATTCTCTATCAGCTTCACAGTAATATTCCCATAGCTATTAATCTCACCTTTTTGAAACAAATATATGAAAAGTTTCGGTAACTTGATAAGTGAAACAATAACGCTATAAAATATTTTACTGCCAATAGGTTGGGGTTTCTTTATATTAATCAATTTAGTGTTATAATCATCAATTATAGCATTATGAGAAATGGAAGGAAAAAACAGATCAAAACCATTGTCACCTGAAGTTGTTATTTATAATTGTGTCTTAAAGGTTTTTCATTAGTTGGTTGATAGGTTTTTTTTGCTGGGGTTGCTTAACTTCGGTCCTTTGTTTCCAACTCTTCTACCTCCTTCTCCTCCCACCGGGTGGTGTAGGGGTACTGAGGAGTGGGGGGTTGTGGTCATTCAATGTTTAACCCGATGACAGTACTTCACATACATATTAATTTATGAGGCAACATTTTTTTCATGTGTGTATTAAGGCAATACAGATCATGCGTAGGCAGATTTGTAAGATAAGGAAAAAAGAACACATGGAAATTAGAGCAGCAAAGTTTGAAAGGAATTAAAAGATCTAAACATTAAAAACTTTATGAACATCACACTGTAACTTCCAAATAAGATAGATTTCATTATTCAAATCAATGTTGATAGGGTCAGGATTGTAGTTTGCTGTTGTATATGTTGAGAAATAAATTCAGTGAAATAAAATAATGGTGTGGGGTTTTTTTGTTTGTTTGTTTGTTTGTGAACAATTCTGCTTAAAAGGGCAAAAATGATGCATTGGCTTCCAGTAAATTGAAACTTATGGTCCAAAAGATTAGCTGTTAGAGAACAAAGTATGATAAAGACTGAAAACTTTTTTTTCCCTATAGAAGAATTTTCAAAAAAAAAAAATTAAAGCTTTAAGAAACCATGTTGTACAAATATATATTTATAATTAATCAATGCTTTAATTCATTTTTTTCTTTGAAATTAAAAAGGTTCTACAGAAGTTTGTAATGTTAATACTTCTCATGAAGGTCATGCCTCAGTAATGTTAAGATAAGGGTCATGTGTTTCACAGGAAATGTCTCTAATAATCCTGAAGGTGTTTAAATTATCTGTTTTTTCTTGCTCTTCCTGTTTGTTTTTTTTTCTAAGCTGGCATATGAGCATCGATTACATGAATGATAAGGTTCATGTTTGATCAATTTTTCACTTTTTTAATTTAGAAGGTACAACTTCCTATCACATTTGAAGTTGAGAATTATGATTGAGATAATAGAGGTCTGATACCAGTGGAAGTTAAAAAGGAAAAAGTTGCCTCGCAAATGTCAAGGCACCTTGTGGTATAAGATGATTAAAACTAAACTGTTTGCTATATGAATCCCAAGGTGCTGCTATATCTCAGGCTCCATGACATTTAGCCAGTGACTTTTCATAGCTTGTTAATAATGTATAGCAATCCCAGCATAAATTTTCAGTGACAGAGCTGGCCTGTTACAGTAGAGCTGTTAACTAGATTTATTTTGGACAGAAAATGCAGATTTGAAAATGAAAAAAAATAATCATTAATAATGTCAAAAGAGATTGCACATTTACAAGACTATTTTAGCCAAGACAGTTGCTCAGGAGATGTACTTTTCATATTGATCTATTATTCTGCCAGAATTCCTAATTACCTAACTGAGAAGTATTAACAAAACATTACCACAGTCGTCATTCACACTTACAAAGAAAAATTGATGTCCCAAACAAATTTCATTGTGCGGACTGGTCCATGAAGTACGTTGATTTTACTAGGTTGAATAAGTCACACAGGCAGGTAAAGGTTACAGCATAAATGTTTTCTTCTAAGTAAACTTGCGGTTAATCCTTGCTCCCAGACAAACCTAATAAACTTTTATGTTGTAGAAACCATGTTTTTTCTGAACCTCATACCTCACTGATACACAAATTATTCATAAGCTTTAAAAGGTCACAAGGGAGATGAAGAAAGAGAGGGAAAGAGAAGGAAAAGGGTACAGGTAAAAAATAGACTTAAAAGATGAGTTACAAAACAGACTCAAAAAGTGGTGAGTTACAATAGGATATAAATTAGAGTTGTAGGGGAAATTTGGCTGACATTTAAGTTCTTACATATTTTCTCTGAGTCTGAAAGTTTACTAACATACAAAAAAATTTACTGTGACTGCAGCCATAATTGTCATAGACCAAAACCCTTCATTTAATTTTCATAATAAATTAATAATTAATCACTTGGGAATTGTTTTAAATGTAGTATTTGGTGTAGTAGAAATGTTTGCATGCCACTAGCCCTTAGAATGTAGAATTACATGAAGTAAAAGTTCTACAACAGTTATCACTTCTGTTTTTTTAACAGGAATCTTCTGTAGGACATCTAGGAGTTGAAGTCTCTTACTGATTTACGCATTCTTTATATGGAAATGTAAAAAGTACAAATATTTTTGCAACTCCAAATTTGTTATTGCAAAGTTCTGATTGGGCTTGAATAACTCCATTTCAGAATAAAACTCTCTTGAACAAGTTTGTCAAGTTTCCTTAACCCTTCTCTGATGACTCTTTCCAAGACTAAAATAACTTATCCTCTTAATTAGCATAACTTTCAGGATCAAAGCAATTGTGAGGATGTTTCAGACTTTTCTGCATTTAATGTTTCAACCTATAATCTTTGATACAAGAGTCTAAGCAGCTGAGTTTCTGCTGAAGTGTGAGGAACTCTGGAAATCAGCAGACATTCAGACCTTTCCTCAGATGTGTTCTGATTCATAAATAGATTCCTCTACTGCTCTTCTTGGGTTTGATCTGACAAATCCAGACTAATGGAAAAATAATTACTTCATTCTCTCAGTCTAAGTTCTGCTAATTCTTTGCAATAGTTGTGTGGTTTTTATTGATTGATAAATCATAACGTTCAACTTCAAAAAAAAATAATTAAGGTATCCTTTTTTTTTAATTTGGTAATTTTCCCTGATTCACTTGATATTTTAATTATTGTATTTGATATAATGAAGAGCAGGAGTGCAGACCTGTAATCATTCTTCTATGTGCTGCATTAGATTGTTAAATGTTATATATAAAACAAGGATGTTTCTCATTACTTACAATTAGCCCAGGTCTGATCCATTTTTATATCCAGCCATGGGGTAAGATGTCTACAGCACTGTGAGACAGGGATACTTAAATCAGGCAGGTGCCGTATTCTTTGACCTTTGTTTGATAAAATATTGGTAACATTACAATTTCCTGTAGTTCTGTAAACCTATCGATATTATAGTAGTACACGCCTTAACTGTGATTTAAAATTACTAAATCTGTGAATGTTTCTTAGGACTTGATTAGTCCTTCCTAAAAACAGGTTGGCCAAACCCATATGTGTAACATCCACTGTCTTTCTGTACCTATACAACTTTCTTAGGTTATAGATCGATATTTCGTTACGTTAATGGGCAGCCCTTTAGACTGCTAAGCCCTCATCCTGAATGAATCATCTGTCTTTTAGCTTGAACTGTATAGCTAGGCCATCTTCAAGCTTGCAAATTGCTTTTATATTTAGTCCATTACAGACCTGTTCTCCAGACCCTTTCTCGCCAGTTCTCTGATTCTGTGCATTGTCTCGCTTACTCTGTTTAAGTGTCCTGGCTGCTTTTTGTAAAAAAAAAAAGTGCTTAATTATTTTACTGAATCAAAGTACAAAGCCCTGTGAGGCAGGGACAAAGAGCAGCTTCTGGGAACCCATAATGAAAATCATCTTAATAATGCTAGAACTCTTTATCTGTCAAAATAAATCTTCCCAAATGTTTTGGGTTTGCGTCTGACAGAGCCAACACCAGATGGCTCCAAGATGGATCCGCTGCTGCCCAGGATCGAGCCCATCAGTGATGGTGGTTGCACCTCTGGAAAACCTATTTAAGATGGGGGAAAAAAGCCTGCTGCAGACAGAACAGTAGTGAGAGAGAGGGTTGAGGCTATGTGAGAGAAACAACTATGCAGACACCACACCAACATAAGGTGTTGGTTAGGACCCAGGCAGTAGTGCTTTTTTCTAGAATCATAGAATTAACTGGGTTGGAAGAGACCTCCGAGATCATCAAGTCCAACCCTTGATCCAACCCAAGGGGTACAGGAAAGGAAGACAAAGCCTAAGGTAGCTTTGCTATAGTTACTGAAGACCGACACTGAGGATTAAGAAATTAGTATTTACAAGCACAGACAGTCTATGCCCCAGAGTTTTTGCGTTTTAGACTTTGAGATGAAATGGGCATAAAAAAAAGCCCTGGCCCTAATGCAGCGTGACTAGCTCCAGATGACCAGTGCCCCTGCAACTTTGTCACTCAAAGGGTAGGGCTTAACCCTTCTATTCTTTCTGTTGATAGCTTTTTTGTCTTTTGTCACAGAAACAAAATTTCAGAACACACACTTTCCCTTTTCTTCAGTGACTCTCGTGTGTTCAAGGACCTCTGCTGTTCTGATCTTCGTTTAGCCTGTATTTTCCTACTCTAAACATTCCCAGCCTCTTGTTCTGTTACCATTCTTACCCTCTCTTAAATGTCCCACTTTTTCTCTCTCAAGATTTATATTCAGTAAAATAATTGTTGACAAGCAAACTAATCTGTTATACATTACTATATGTTCTGTGTTCATATCAGCCAGCAGCCCAAAGCACAAGCATAAAGAGGAAGCACCTTTTACATGATCAGCAGACTTTTTTCCTGATTTAGGAATTAATTACATTTTGGAAATGCCTAAGATGTTATAGTTACACCTCAGAACCAATTTGACTCACGTGTTTCTTAGATGACTAGGGTTTAATTTAGATATAAGATAGGTCTTACCAAATAGGTAAAAATTGGCCACTGATTCTAAGCTTGTTTATAAAAAAGGTTGTTTAGACACTTATAGGCATGGCTCCTCCTCTAGTTTCAGTTCTTCATTGTGATACTTAATATAGGTGCTATTGAAACTGTGCTGCTTATAACTGGGGCACGTGCCCGTTATCTTCCTGAAGGACATTAATAAACTCCTGTATTCATAGTAGAAGATAGGGCTTCCATTCCAGATGAGATCAATGGGAAGTGAAGAACGACTGCAAAATAGAAAGTTTGCAAGTATAATTTCATCACGATTTGCAGATAATATCAGATGCAGGTTAAAAATGGCAAAGAACTGGCTCCTACAATTAAGAGTGAAAGTAACACCTCTGTGATGACGTATTTAAGAAGAGAAGGTTGTTGAGCAGTGAAGAATTCCAGCCAGGGAAGAGTGGAGTGAGAACACGTGAACAACAATGTAGACACCAAGGTCAGTGCAGAAGGAGGGGCAAGAGGTGCTCCAGGTGCCAGAGCTGAGGCTCTGCAGCCCGTGGTGCAGACCATGGTAGAGCAGGTTTATCCCAGGTAGGACTTGTGGCCCTGTGGGGGACTCATGTTGGTACACTCATTCATGGAGGACTACACCCCATGGAGGAGTGACCCAGGGGATAGCAGTTTGGGAAGAACTGTTGCCTGAGGGATGGACACAAGTTAGAGAGGTCCATCAAGGACTGCCTCCCGTGGGAGGGACCCCATGGGAGCAGGGAAAGGACTCCTCTCCCTGGGCAGTGGCAGAAAAAACAACTGACCGTAGTTCCCATTCCCCATGTCCCTGCACCACTGGGGGGGAGAAGGTAGAGTTTGGAAGGAAGGAGGGGTGGGGGAAAGGTGTTTTTAAGATTATTTTACTTCTCACTCTTTTGCTCTGATCCTGTTTGTAATAAATTCAGTTAATATCTCCACTTCAAGTCTGTTCTGCCTGTGATGGTGATAAGTAAGTGACCTCTCCCAGCTCTTATCTTAACTCATGAATCCTTCGCTGTTATAATACACAGACAATATAGAAATACCAAAACTTATGTTTCTCCATTTCTCTGCCGGTCAAAAACCTCCTACCAAAAATTCTCTGTCAGCTCTCTGCCAAAAGTTCTCACCAGGGCTTCCCACAGGACTTTTCCTGCCAAAAGATCCTGCCATTGTTTAAGGTTATCATATCTCCTTGAACAACTGAACTGGCTACGTGCCAAGAAACCATGTACAATCTCCTTTGAACAGTACAAAACTCGAGGACAAATTTTGGAAAATCAGAGAAGAGGAAAGGGAAAGAAGAATGGTTGCCCCAATAGTCTCTCCTCATCTCCCTCACCTTTTCTCTTCCACTGCATGCTGCCTACCTCCCACGGGAGACTGAAACTCTGCCGGCCTGGAGAGAACTGAAACCACTGTCCCACACGCGTCAGTTATATTTTTTCCTTCCAGCCTCACTATGTTTCTGAAGGGCCAGGGAGCTGCAACTGAACTGGGACCCTGCACGGCCTGGTGGCATGAGCAGGGAAACCATACATCCTGCATTCCAGAGAACTAAAGCTGTTAAACCCCCTGCAGCTAAAGAGATAACAATGAAAAGCAGTAGAGACAGAGAAAAAAAAGGCAGAAAACTGTTTCTCTCCCCCCACTCAAACCAGCATGGCAGAAAGGTAGTTTTTGGTGGCATCTTGTCTCTGCTTCTAAAAAATAATCTTAGTATTTTCCAATATTTTCATATTTTTATCTCTTTCTCTTTACATCTCTTACCAATTAATAAAAATCAGTTTTTGGTATCAACAGATAACTTGTGTGAGTTTTAATTTTACTCAAGGGAATATTCAAATCTAAAGTTCTTTCTGTAATATTTAAGCAAATTGTAACAGTTGGGGTTTTTTTTCTCTCCTCTGTCCAGTAGCAGAGGGGACTGAGAGAGTGGCTTTAGTGGGTACCTGGCATCTAGCCAGGGTCAACCCACTACATACCTAAATTACTGTTTCAAGGTGAAGTCTTATTTTTAAAACTTTTCTTTTTCTGGTGGTACCACAAGCCCTCCATATGGTATTATACACTTAATAAAAATTTTGAAAGTTTTCATTACAAAATAGATTATTTTGCCAAACTTTTATACATATACTTACATACATTTTACATAATTACTGATACATAGTGTAATGATCCTTCAGAACATGTTAGGCATACCTGTTGCATGACCATCCTCCTTCTCTTTTGCTTCAGGGTCTGGAAAGCTTAAGGTAGACACTGCAGATACCTCATTCTAATGATATGTTTTGTATTCACACCTTAAGGAGTAGGTGATATGGCTGTTTGGTTTTACTCAAAGGTAATTTGTTTATGTACTCATCCTTCTCTAAGTGGGACATAAATTTTTATGCTTTTCATTAGAGCGAAGGCAACACAGAAGATGTGCAACACCCAGTTACTAACAGGAGTTTAGTTTTTGAATGCATTGCATCATGTGAAATGTGTCAAGTATAACAAATCTCAAAATAGTAAATGTAAATACCATTAGGGGACCCTATTTTTCAGAACATATTTGAGTATATCAGTAAGTAGAATTAGTAGAATTTCTGAACTTCATTAAAGGTCTTACGAGTACTGTATATTTATAAGTTGAAATTATAAAGAACTATTTTGATATCAATTGTCCCATAGAATTTACAACCACAAAACTACAGAATAGTTTTTTCAAGATGACTAATATTTGATAACTATAATGATAATTAAATCATGGTCCCTGAAGGTTGTCTTTTATGCTGTAGTTTACATAGTGCAATATTTGTCAACAAGCAATTTTTACAAACATAGACTGCAGTTACTTAGCTAAACTATTTCAGTAGGTAGTCTCCCAAGAGTACATTAAGAAAGGTTTGTATTCAGTTTGCTAAAACCAGTAAACTGTAATTGAGACTGTTATGTTTGATTATGATCCAGATGTGAAATTCATGGATGGGTTTTGCCATCATAAATTCCCTAAAAGATCACTATGAGTTGTAACATGAAACTCGGAAGAGTTCCAGTAAAATACTCCTTAAAACAGAAGGGGATTGTGTCTTGTTAATGCACATACTTTAGACACATTGTTTCCACACACGGTGTATTTTATATGACATTTATGCACAGTGTAACACTTTGGAATGTTGTTTGCTTCAGGTGTCTTGCTGGATTTTCTGGACAGTTTTGTGAAATAGAAGTTAATGAGTGTAATTCATCACCTTGTCTACATGGCTCAACCTGTGAAGATCATATCAATGGATACACTTGTAAATGTCAACAAGGTAATTGCCATATGACAGAGCAGTCTTAAACAATTTTAGTTTTGAATTAGCAGTGTTAATACTGAGAAAAATTGGTAAATCATATCAAGCTCTTTTTTTGTATTTAACCTATAAGGTAAAAAAGATTAACTGTCTCTTTGGCAAGCTTCTTGAATGAAATCTAAAGAGAATTAACTGCTGCAATAAGCATGTTAGAAGGGCTTAAAACTAAAACCAGTTCATTGATTTAACCAGAAGAATGACCTAGACCTACGTTTACTGTGCATGATCTTTACTAATGTGACTTATTCACCAAGCAGTCGTCACTGTTTAATGGCTAGATAGTTTAACTACTTATAAAATAAGATTAAAAAAGAAAATTGAAAAGAAATTCAGAACATTGTAACTAACTTATTTTTGCTGTTGTTATTGTTAATAATAATAATAATTTTTTTTCTGTTGTTATTATTGTTATTGTAAGGCATAACCCTGCTTATGTCCACTGGCTGGGATTAAAAGAAATTTTTTGAACTATTACAAATAAAATGAAAAAAGATACTTTCTTAAAAAGTGGGAGCAGTTTTCTTATGATGACATAGATGAACTAAAACAGGTCTAGTGACTTAGGAAAGTATAAGAGATTTAGTATTTATACAAAAACAAAGGTCACAGTCAACCTGCACTGTCACACAATCACAAATTTAATCTGCTCTAGACTACTCACAATCTCCTGTCATGTCTATTAACAAAAAGCCTTTTGGCAACATAAGTAGGATTTCTGGTCCATATCCATAAATAGCATTCTGCTCCTTATGTTACTATTAAATTAATAATTTCACGAGTACCTGACTCTGAAACTTTAGCTTTTCAGTTTAAGTCCATTATTTACTATTGTACAGACCAGCACTGCTGAATAATTTCTTTGATAGTACTAACACAAGGTTTCTTAGTCATTATATTAGAGATTATGTAGACATATTCTGAATGTTAAATATTCTATTAACTCGTGATATCTTCATTCATCGGATCTACTTACTTCCTTTGTACTGAAGTATGTTTACCTTCTTGGTTTGGATTCATAAGTGAAAAGATCTTTCCAAACTCTCCCGAAGCCAAGTGACCATATATATCTCACACTTTTTTTCAGACTTTATAGCATCTGTTCATGTAATTTCTATTCATACTTGATCTATATATTTTAAAAAAGCACATTGGGAATTCAATAATAACATATTTAACTTTTTTTTTTTTTTTCATTCTGAATTGTCCCTAATACAGTATGCAAAATTATATGTAAGACACTTTTTTTTTTTTTAAGTATGGAAGATGTTGAAGCAGGAGTGTGTGTAATTTATGTATTTTGTATGTAATGTTGTAAATGTGTGTAATTTGGCAGTTTATTCATTTGTTTATTGGTACTAAGGAATGATACTCTAATAATGTAAGACTTAAATCTAAGTATCTTTGGCTTACTGGAGCCTAATTAGGTTTAGGACTAACTTGCTTAAAGCTTAGTATTTTCATAGCAACTTTTTTAATGTCAAGAAGATATTTGATGATTCAGAAGAACAGTATACTCATGATAGATGAACCGATGAGTGAAAAATTTCTGGACTTTGCCATACAGAAGGATGAATTCATGATAAAAAAGACCCCTTCTGATCTTAAAAGTCAGAGTCATGACTTATCTTCAGTATGATATATCTTTTTCCTCTCAGCATAGTCACACAGTGGAAATCCACATGGATTAAACTGTGTCTCCTCACTCTACCTGGTACTGCATACAGCCATATACCCCTTCACCAATACAGATGACTTAAAAACTTAAAATGTATTTTTTAGCCATTACTGTGCCTCACACAGAATACATTGCCGATTTCACTTTTTTTCTCCTTTTTAAAGCTTATGAAAGTAATACTTTAAGTATATTTTTATATAGGGACTCAAAAATTGCTTGCTAGCCAAGGACTGTCACTGTTGTCTCTATGCAACTCTATATGCAAATGCTTGGAATAAGTAGGAGAAGCTTCTCTGGGGCTTGGAACTCACTCCTGCAGCTAACATGTTTTAAACACCTTCCAACCCAAGCATAAGCTGCCTTTCCTTTATATTCCATTTGATAATAAAATTTATTAGTAGGGGTGAAAGATCTCTATATTATTTTTCCACCAGGAAAAGACACAGTGAAGGAACCACATGCATTAAGAAGATACGTAATTTTTACTTATCTTGATTTTTAAATTAATATGGTATTTGCAAATGTTATTTGAGTCTCTGAAACAGCTGAGAAGGTGAGAAGGTTACAGCTCAGAAAAGGAGTGAATTTGGAGAGGCAGAGGAACCTTTGGGAATCATAGAATCACAGAACCACATGGGTTGGAAAGGACCTCTGAGATCATGAAGTACAACCCTTGATCCGTTACCACCACAGTTACTAGACTATGGCACTAAGTGCCACATCCAGTCTCTTCTTAAAAACCTCCAGGTATTTAATACCTTCAGAATCCACCACCTCCCTGGGCAGCTCATTCCAATGCCTGATTACCCTCTCTGTAAAGAATTTCTTCCTAATATCCAACCAAAACCTCCCCTGGCAGAGCCTGAAACGGTGCCCTCTTGTCTTACTGATAGCTGCCTGGGAAAAGAGATCAACTCCCACTTGGCTACAACCTCCTTTCAGGGAGTTGTAGAGAGTGATGAGGTCTCCCCCGAGCCTTCTCTTCTCCAGGCTAAACAACCCGAGCTCCCTCAACCTCTCCTCATAGGACTTGTGTTCGAGTCCCTTCACCAGTCTGGTTGCTCTTCTCTGGACAAATAGGAGGAATAGCTTTTTGGAAAGTTGCACAATGGAAGAAAGGCATTGAAGAAAAAAATCTCGTCTGGAGACAGGAAGTAGAAATAGTTATAAAAAAATCTACTTTATTTGCAGGCTACTACTTTTCCCATGTTATAGGTCATGGACTACTCTTCTGAGTTTCACCTATAGAAATCTGGGACTGAGATTGAGGATTTTTTGATCTGTAAAGGGAAAGAACTTTTCACAAGGTAGACAGTCTGATATAGCCTGCAACAGATTCCGTGTTGCTATTTAATGAAATGGAACAGGGATAGTACCAAGACGAAAATAGGAACAAGGCAGATGATTGCAGCTTCCCAAAAACCTCCAGAGAACAAAGTGAAGCATATGGTGACAGCATGTCATACCAGGAAGGGGATTTAGCTCTGACAAATGCATTCCGTAATGGATCATGAATTTTGTCAGCTATTGTCCCATAGAATAATAGATGCATATTCGGGGTCTGTGGCTGCAGCTTCAGGCTGTTCAGGTGAAGAAGCAGCATGGAGAGAATGTAAACTCTATTCTAACAGCATCTCAGGGAGCTCAAAAGCAACACCAGCAGCTGTTGGAACTAATAGCAGGCTCATGGATGAAGCCTTTAGCTGGGCAGGCAGGTTGATCCATTTGATGCCTGCTCTGAAGCAAAGGCTGAATAGGGGCAACTAGATTTGTATCAGCAGAGGACTGCTAGGGGGTTTATGGGTCTTTTATTTCTTTGTTTGTTAGTTCATTTAGAAATAGGAAAATTTAATTGGAGAACAAATCCAAATCCGTAGTGGGAGTATCATGGCAGAAAGTCTGTGTTCTTCAATAACTAGACATATTTTACACAATTCTAGGTTTCTATTTACCTAGAAAATTGACTGCTTCCAGTTCGGCATAGCTTCCAAGGAGCAAGTTCAAGACAGGCTCAAATTATGTGATCTACACCACAGCTTCCAGATGAGTATTTGGCCTGTCATTTATGGGTGTGCTAATTAGTAAAGGATATTTTAATAAGAAATGCATATTAATAAAATTGCCAGTAATCTGATTAATGGGGTTTGTTTTTCTTTTTTTTTTTTTTTTTTTTCTGAAAGGATGGGAAGGCCTCCATTGTGAGTTGGACGTTGATGAGTGCATATCTAACCCCTGCATACATGGTATCTGCGTCCAAAAGGAGCCCAGCTTTGGTTATTCCTGTTTTTGCAAGCCAGGATTTGTGGTGAGATGCTGAAAGTTTTTTATTCCTTCCTTAATCTGATTATTCATTGTTGCATAGAAAATAATGTAATCCCTTTCTTGTTGTTTATTTTATTTGTTTTACTAGAGAAGCTCTGATATTCTGGAGAAATAGTTACCTAATATCAACAGAAAAATGGAAAAGTGTCATGTGTAATGTCTTTGTCAGTCACCCATGCTAATATTTTAAACATTTATTTATATTTTTATGCATAACAATGTTTTTATTTCATATAACAATTAACATTTTTATGTACTGAGGCAACTCACACTTGACAGGTATTTTGGAAACAAGTTCCCTGAAACTAAATCAAACAATTCCTTTGAATGTTTGACCCTCTGTGGCTTGGTTGTGTTTTATTTTCTCTGTTTCACACACCAAAATAATACTTTGTGAGTGGTTAAATCCAGGACTGTATTTAACTAAAGTTGAAATTTCCATACTGCCACCATTTTTCTTATGACAGTTCTTTCTGTACTTGAAGGCATGCAGTTGATTCCTACAATTTGAGCTTGTGCTTAACCTCATCACTGTTCAGGCTTAGTTTAATAATACCATTTAATAGTTTGGGGTAAGTAAAAAGAAGAGAAAGAGTGTATGATTTTTAATTTTTTTTTCTTACTTCAGTAATTGTTATCGCTACAACTCAAAGCTTGAAATATTTATTTGAATATCTTTTCTTTATAAATTATTTCAGTGATGCTTGTTTTATTATCTGTGCACCATCTATGAGTGTATTTACATCTGTAAAATAGGAACAGAATATTGCAAGTAAGATTCATATTTACTTTCAGAGTGACTCTGCAATGAAGTCAAAAAAAAAGATTAGTAACTTTTCTGATGTCAGCAAGTTTCAGGGCTTCTTTCTACAGTAGAAGATTCTTCTTTACTGTCAGTGAGGGAAAAAACTACTGAAGCAATGAAATGGAAAAGTTTTTTGAAAAACTGAAAAATACTTCTGCCTTTAGCTCTTCTCAGGTGCCATATTAATCTCTGCCCCATGTCTATTGTCTCATGGAAATCCCCAGTATATACTAGCACATGCCAAGGAGGACAAGGGTCATGGGGGCTGCTTCACAGGAAAAGGCAGGAGTGTAGCCAGGGATAACAGCAAGAAGGGCAGAGGCAATGGTTTTGTAAGCAAGGTATGGAGTCTCCCAGTACCCAAACAATGATAGCAAAACAAGACCAGTGCCAAAAGGTAATTTCAGATGTCCAGACAAGTTCATGATTAAAAAGCAGCTTTAATGTTAAGGCAAGAAGTCATAGCAGCAAGGCAAGATAAGGATCAACAAAATACTGGGCTTACTATAGTGGACTTTAGTTTCATTGTAAGCTCAGTGAAGGACCAAGGGCAAGGACCTGAGCTTAACGCAGCTTCTGAGCTCAGATATGAAGGCCCCTGATGAGAAATCTCACACATCTGTCTCACAGCTTACACAGCTGCACCAAATCAGAGCTGACCTTGAGCACAGGGAACCAGTGAAGAAAGAGGTTTTAGAGATGGATTGCAGAAAATGATGGGGCTGATTAGGGTCTTTGCAACAATATGTGCAATTCTAAAATACCAGAAGACACTTGTGTTAATACTTTTTCACAGGACATTTCTGAGACATTCTTCACTTCTTTAACATTCAGAGTTGAACTTCCAATACTAAATAAATTTCATAGCCAGTGGCTCATCACCAGCAAATGATGAAGGGGTTGTCTTTGTGTATTATAAACATGGCACTAAATAATGGAAGCCTTTATAGGTAATGAAACTGCCATATGTTGAGGAAGTTCACATTTGCTTCCAGAATAAGAGGTTAGGAATTCCCTAAGTATGAATCCACATGAGCCACAATCCAAAATGTGGAGAAAGGATTCAATGTAACCTCATTAATCGCAATATCACCATGAGTCTCAGAGGACTAAATATGTCTGAATCTAGAAGAGGGAAAGCATCCTTTTTTTTTAATTATTTGAGCTAGGACTCACTTCCAATGTTAATGTAAACAAGAGAAAGTAGAATAGCACCTTATTCTAGACTTAGAGACTACTAGTTCCCCTACTTGCCTGTAATGCAGAATCATAACTCTGGGACCAATAAGTTCTCTATGTAAGGTATCCCCGTAGAATTGACACAGAAAGGATTTTGTGGAGGCAGAGATTTTCTCTAAATAAAGCAGATTTTACTCAAATTCCTCTGTAGAATTTTAGAGGGAAGATAAAGGTCAGTTTAAAAAGCAGTGGATTCATATCTCTCTTGAACTGGGAAATCCAGAACTGGATCCAGTATTCCAGATGTAGCCTCACCCATACTGAGTAGATGTGAGGGATAAACACCATCAACTGAGAAGAATGATTTTCCTATTGTAGCCAAGGATTTTGTTGGTCTTTACTATAAGTGCACACTGCTGCCTCATGCAGTTTGTCATCCACCAAGACCCCTTTGTGCCTCTCCCAAAGCTGTTTTCTAGTGTGTCAGTCCCGAGCATGTACTGATGCAAGGAGTTATTTTACTCCAGGTGCAAGACTTTGCATTTCTCTTTACTGTGTTTCCTGATGTTCCTGGTGGCACACTACTTCAGCCTCTTGAGGTCAGTATAAATGTCAGCAAACTCATTTGGTATTTCAACAATTCCTCCCAATTTTGTAACACATGAAAACTTGCTGAGGGTGCACTCTGACCTATCTTCGAGTACTGAAGACTTTAAGTAGTGCAGGACCTAGTATGAAATCTTGGGGTACATCATTAATTATTGTCATACAGCAGGACTTCCTGCTGCTGATCACTAAACACAGCCCTTTGTGAGTGGCAGTCCAGTGTTTTCAGTCTCCGTCTCAGTATCCACTTATCTTGTCCACCGTTTGTCAGCTTATCTATGAGGAGGTTAGGACAGACAGTGTTGAAAGCCTCACTAAAGTTGAGATAGACAGCATCCACTCCTTTCCTCTCATCCACTAAGCCTTCATCTCTTCATACAGGGTTATCAAGTCAGTAAGGCACTTTCCCCTTCGTGTTCTCGATCACCTTCTTGTCCTTCTTATACCTAAAAATATTTTCCAGGTGTCATTGACTTGCTTCCCAGGAACTGAAGTAAGGCTGACTGGCCTTTAGTTCCCTGGATCTACCTTGCTTTTCTTGAACACAGGACTGACATGTACTTTATTCAAGCCACCAGAAATTTTTCCCTGTTTCAGTGACTCTTTGCCCACAATTTTGTGAAATCTGTATTTTGCCATAAAGGTTTGGTGAGTCAAAAATGGGTTTTAATAATCTGACTAAATTTGCTGACAAGCTATCCTGAGAAGAAAAAGACTGTCTCATAGGAATGAATACCCTTTTTGTAGGGTGAGTCTTAAGGAGTACAATGGGTACCATTGATACTTCCCACAGAACTCTTTTTGTCTTCAAAAGGAGACTAGCATTCAAAACAATGTCAAGTGATGATGAAGGATATATTACTGTAGGGATATGGTTGTTTTATGTGGAAAAAAGACCTCAGATTAAAACAATCTAATTTTTTTCATTAAATATTCATACGTATCCTACATGAACCACTGTAAAGGAGAAGATCAGTTACACATTTTTTTTAGTATTTATGTCTCACAAAAAACAAACCTTCTGAATGCCAAATAAAATCATCAGAGAGGAAGCTTAAAATCTGTTTTTTCAACTGGTTGAAATTTATTGGTACAAGTCAGTGTTGCATGACACTGTAGAGACCAAAAGTACAATAATTTCAAGGATGGAGTCTAGAAGGAGGATAGATTCATTGTTAGTCAAATTACTCTTCTGAATATTATCTTGGCCTAAGGAGTCTTTGATTTACTTATTGCCAGAAGTTAGAATGGTGTATTTAGTGAGTTATCAGATGTAAACTGCTTGTTTTCTTCCCCAAAAATTCATTAATAGCTCACTGATGATGAGGCTAGATAGATATTTGAGCCATAGGGGCAGCTTTTCTATTAGTACATAACTTGAGCAATAACTGTACAGTACATTGCAGAACAAACCCTTACAGAAGGAAAAGTAGTACACCTGTGGAGTAGCTGGAATTTAAGATGTATCATCTTGTGCTTTTATTCCACTATTTATTCCACTATTCATTGTTCCATCTTCAAATGGAATGAAGATTCCTCAAATTCCAGTACGTTTTGGGAAAGCTATAGTAGAGAAAGAAAACCTGGTGAGGGAACTGCCAGAAAAAAGTTTAACATACCTGTCTTCAGTGTGAAAGATAAGTTACATTCTGAACATTTCAAGAGATAAATATGTTAGGCCTCATTGAGGTTAGCCCCCTAACTATGAGTAAGTATGAAGTGGAAACAATGAAATTTGCAAAGTGTTCAAGGAACTCCAGTTACAGTGTGTTAGATAAATCTTTTGTAGTCTTCTGTAGTCTATGTCTGTACTGCTACTTGAAGTATGGATCATATAGTATGGATTGTGAAATCTCTCATCAATTTTGAGAAGAAAAGCATAGCCAGTGGTACTTGACATGTGTTTACTTTTTAAGTGGAAACATCTATAGATATATACCTACTTTTAAATACAAATCTGCACAAGCTAAATGATTTTATCTGCCTGAATGGAAACTGTTAAAGCATTTACAGACACTTACAATGCTATCAAATTTATCTATGACTATTTAATGTACCCTTCATGCACAGTGGAGGTTATCCACATCTGCTTTGTTTCTATGAGCCATAAAATCATAATCAAATGCTCTTCACCATTAAATGTAGTAGTCATAAAAATGTACTAATCTGTCACAAGAAAAGTCAAAATGAAACATAAGTTTTATAGGATTAAGAGTTTGCTCAAATTGATCTTTTGTTCTATGTGTGGAATTGGAAAAGAGAAAGGAAGAAATGTGTGGAAACTGACATATAAATTGGCCTGCTGTTCCTTTTTGCTTTAGAATACTGATACAGTGAGTGATTTTATAAGGTGCCATGAATATACCAGATAGCCCATCTGCTTGCCAAAACAAGTTAAGAACTTGATTGAAACAATCATGGATGTATCTAAATAATCAAAAAACCCCTCAATTTATCCTCCTGCATTTTAAACAACAAATTACTGGTAAAAAAAGTAATTTCAGTTTTTATGTCTACATTTTTGCCTGTCTCTCACTTTTCCCTCCTATTGTTTTTTAATATTATAAATTAATTTAGTAGAGTTGACAGAGACCTCGGAATATGCAAGTTGTCTCAAGTTCTGTACAAATAGTTAGGTAGACAAGCAAGACTATTTAAGTATCTTGTTTGAGGGAAAGTGTGTAATGAGCACTTTCTTCTTGAGCTCTAGAGAAGGCTTGAATCTTTTTACATGTGCTCAAGTTACAGAAGATTCAGTCCAAAATTATATCATGATGATATGCTGTCAGACATGTATGTCTTTCAGGGATGGCAGTGTGCGTATTTTAAATAGCTATCCATATATGCAGGATCCTTCCAGGACTGCTTTTAGCTCTATCTCTTCACGTAGACCATTATTTTATTGCAACAGAAGTGACAATAAAATGAACTCAGGCCTGACTTCAGCATATATTTATTTCACACTTCAAGAATGCATTTAATTCACATAATTATTGCCACAAAAAAAATACATTATTTCTTGCCTTTTTTCAGACCACTGAATATGAACATTTTTATTTTATTACTACGAAGGATATTTCAGTCTTCCCATGAACTGTTAGTCTTGATAAAAACCAGAAAATGAATGCCTGGTCCAATTTGAGACTGCCACTACATTTTTCCTTTTCTAAGCATTATCTGTGGATGCAGTGTATTAGCAAGGTGCTGTGTGAGGATTTGGTAACAACAGACAACAAACAATGAGCTACAAAGTACAAAAAACAAAGAAAATTAGCTTGTAAATCAGAGCAAGCTATAGGTTTTTATATAGTTAAGTCCACTGTATAAAATCTTCTTTAACTACATGCTAAGGTTGAATTTTTTTAACCAATTTTTTAATTAGTGTTGACAATGTCCTGATACTTGGTAATTACAAATATGTGGGGAAATTATTTTTATTTATAATTTGTAATAGTAAATCAGAGTCAAAATAAAACTTAGTTAGTATTTAAAATACACAACTCTACTATTAAATTAATTAAGGAATATTTTCCACATGATAAGATATCCTTTCAGAAGTGTAAAGAGCTTAATATAAGGAAACAGAATCAACATAAACCAATAATTTTAAATACATAACTCTGCAAATTGCTTTCAAAAATGGCCTCTTTTTTATTTTTTTATTTTTTTTTAACTCTCTTTCAGGGACGAAGCTGTGAGCTTAATTATAATGATTGTCTTATACAGTCCTGCTCCACTGGGTTTATTTGTGTTGATGGAATAAACAATATCACCTGTTTACCTACAATGCCCCAGAGCAAGAAAACTGTCACTGAAGTAGCCAGAGTGTTTCCTTCTGAAATTATAGACAATGACCTTCCATCTGCCCTGGCTGTGTCTATGGAACTTTGGTCTAAACATGTTTCTCCTGATTTGCATGCAGGAGAGGTGTCTCAAGGTAAGTAAAAAAAACTTATGAGCAATGCATATATAAAACTTCTTTCTTTGTTAATGCTTTTAAAATAGTAAGAACATTGGAAAATCATTAATTTTCTTCTTAGAAATTATTTTTCTACTTCTCGTACTGCCTTCTATTTTTTTTTATTTGATCTACTATTAGTTCTTAATTGCATTTATGCTTAATTGTAAAATTACTCTTTTTCCTCAAAAGGATTCTTTCCAGCATCTTGCACATCCAGTAAGGAAAACTGCACTTTCTCTTAGCTTGGTTTTTGGTTTGCTTCACCATATACCTCTTATTGTATTCAGTAATCTCTGACCCTAATGCCAATTTTCCCTTCTTCCTTGGATAGTCAGCAGCATAAAGATAATTTACAATGTTCCATGGGGACTTTGGTTCTCCTTTGCTAGTTTACGTGTTTTCTGAGTGCTTGACCAAGTGTCCTTTTTCTGTGCATCAAGATGTTTTTCACTAAAAATATCTGGGACTAACTTCTCAACTTCTCTATCATTGTAATTACTTGTAGTGATATTTTTGGGAAGCCAAAGAATTGCCTATCCTGTTCTTTTAGAAAAGTTTGCAGAAAAATTGAGAGTAATAGAAGCACAATTTTTTAGTATGAAGATTTTGATTTCAATGTGGCCTGTTCATTTTATTGAAGATAACATTATAAAGATAGCATGTGTATAAGACAACCTCTCAGTTTCAGACTTTTTGCTTATATATTCTATAAAAGTGATCAGTTGTATAAAAAAATAAACCAAAAGTCCCCTTTTAGGTTTTGTGGGTTTACTTTTGTGTTTTTTTGGTGGTTTTGTTTTTTTTTTTTTTTTTAATTGAATAAATGAGCCTTTAGTGAATGTGTAATTTTGGTACAGAATAGCCCTTCAGAATATATCTAATCTTTTGTTGCATTCTTAATAGTTAATATTCCTTCTTATGTGAGTAACGACACTGAGTGAAATGCAGTTAACAAATACAGTTAAATCTGCATATCTTCCAAAATTTGCTGATGTTGTCAATGGATAACACTAGTAATTCATTCATTTTATATTGTTTTGTAGTTGCAGTTTGATTGAGAAATTTCAATACTTCTGTTCTGAACAGTGCTATTTGTTCTGATGCTGGCCATCATAAAGAAAACCAATAATGGGAATTTTACATTTCCTCAACTCTAGATGTCACCAAAATTACTTCTACACTTTTATTAAGAATGTGATTTGCAGTGTTGGGTTTATCTTCTATATGACACTTTGGTATTGCTCCCCATGTAATTTGCTGAAGACTTAGCCCATGGCCAAAGTTATTAATTTTTTTTCTTTTCTCTTATATAAGAGGGTTGGGGTTTTTTGCTCTGGTTTTGGTTGTCAGCTTTTTCTTCTTTTTTATCCTTAAAAGTCTGAAAAAGGCAGATGTTTTCAACTGTGGAATACTTCTGACCATACCTTTGGCTAAACTGAGCTATGGATTAGGAGGACTAGTTGCCACTGGAGACTCTTCAACAGTATTCAGGATGGCAACCTCAGCAGTGTTCTCTTTTCATGCTTTTTTAGTTTCAGTGTTCAGGAGTCAGTGAAAAAAGGTGTAATATCACACCTGTACCATATGTGGCTACTAATACTTCTATAGGTCTAAGGTCAGGACCTCTTCCCCAGCATAATTATGGTACAATCATGTTTCCCGTTCGTTCTTTAATGGCATTTTCTTTTTTCACTACACAAGTCTCATCATTAGAGCAACACCATACTGTTGCTTTATCTGCCACAAATACGAGTTCAGTAATTATTAACATACCAAGGGCTGAAACAGAATTAAATAGCCAGTCACTACTCTCTTGTGAATCAGTTTAAACTGATTCTACAAGTGCAGCTTCCATTCTCTCTGGGTGGCCTTGAAAGTGTCCTGTAGAATTGGCAGGTGTTCTGATTGGCATCAGAAGAGCAGTAGAGTTTGTACAAAGTCCTTTAATAATTTCTCCTTCCTCCACTAAGATATATATCTAAAACTAGGTATCTTTCCTTTGTTAACTGATTATGAAACTCAAATGTAAACATCTCTTCCTAGTGGATATCTGGCTATTACTACTTCAACACCCAAAGACTCACAAACATCAAATCACAGCTTCCTCAAGTGAGTTAAGCTAAATATATGCAACATGTTCTATGAGGATTAAAACATTAAAACTGGTGAATTCTCGGACCAAGTTCTGCATAGCAAATGGTCCCCATTTTATGAGATATTTTGGATGAGCTCAGCTGGTACACAATAATGAGAGCTACTGCTGTTATTTCTGGGTATTTATTTTCTTCTTCTATCAAAATAACACCAGCAAAGTTCACAGTCATCCTTGTATCTCACTACAGGAAATGCACACACATCTCTGATTGATTGAACTGCTTTTTCTGTCTTTTCCTTCACAAGAATCACATACTCATCTTCCATTTTTTGATTGATATGTCTAACTATTTTGCCTTCATAGATTGTCTCTTTATAATCATAATTTTCATCACTATGTCCTTTAAAGAGACAAATATAGACTTGTCAAAATGCGCAGCTACTATTAAACAGCTGACAACAGGAAATTCAACAATTACTGGAGACAGAACTGCATGATCCAGATATGGAGATCTGTCATTCATGATGTTGGGGTACTTTCTAAAATGTTCAGCTGAGTAGTGTATCTCAAGAACTACTTTTAACTCACAATGTAAATAGCAGTTCTGAGTTCAAAACACATCTCCTAATAAATGTAGGTGAGATTCTTAAAATGTTTTTGAAAATAATCTGATTAAGTATTCTTGATGTATATCTTCTTCCTGCAAAAACTTCAGGTGTAGGCTCACTAATGGGTACCCCGAAAAATTGTCATTTTTTTAATCACCTAGTGATGAGATATCCTACTTGGTTTTATTGACACAAGTCCCATCTGTATAAAAAGAAATTTGTAAAATTATAATGACAGAGAATTTATTTTTTACATACATGTTATCCTATTTCAAGTTCTGCCTTACAAGTACTTTAGCAATACTGTACTGAAACATATGACTGTTGTGTGTGATAAAGAATTTCTCATCAGTCTAAACACTGTCTTACCTAGACTTCATAGTACATCTACATCGGATTCAGTTTCTGGCCTTTTTCAGCTGATGTTGAGTTTCTCATTTCTATTCAGACAACTTTTTGAGGTGATGGGATGTCTGTCAAAGTTGCCAGGAGCTTGAAAGAGATTTATGGTAATCAGGCAGCAGCCTGTTCAATGGATATGGCACCTGCTGCTGTACCTGACACAGGTGGCTATTCTTCATGTTCTGCCACATAGGCTACTAGATCAATACAGAAGCAGGTTGAAGGCTGCTATAATGCTGACAAGGCAATCAGCAACTGAACAGTTTCACTTCACTACAGTAATCTTTTCAGGATGTCAGACGTAGCTTTTATCATACTTATATATAAATTCAGGAGGTATCTCTATGGTTACAGTATAAAAGTACATTTATTAACATTTTAGAATGCAAAATAGGAACAGAGAAAAATGTATTTCCAACTCTTGAGATAGTATTTTTTTCTATATAATATAATTAATTTGCCCCTTCTCATTCCAAAATAAGGCTGCATTTTTTTTAAATTTTGTAAAACCATTACAACATTTCAAAAATAAATTTGGGAAATTAAAAAAAACACAGAAAAACTTACAAATTCTATAATTAAATATTAGGGACTGTTGATTGGTTTGGACTACATTTTTATGCTGTATTTTTATAAAGCAAAATGAATACCCATCAAGCAAACAAGAGGTTTTTGACTTTTAAGTGCTTTTCATTTTTTGCTTGGAGGTTTGTGTTGGAAAAAATTACTTTATGTCATTGATTTAAAATATATAGGAAAAAAAAAAGTAGTCTAGACCATGAAAAATATGTATAAAGGTGCCAAAAGACAAATAAACATATATCTGGGTTATAGAATAATGTGTTTTTTTCCTGTGAATGCTTGGCTACATAGGTTTCATTCTTGGTATGAATGCATAAGTACACAGATTCAAATTCTTACTGCCGGAAGGGTGTCCTGATACCATGCCTCTACTCGTGAGGTCAAATTATCTGAGCATACCACTGTGGATTCCCAATTGATCCAGATAGGACCTAAAAGAAATATCTTTCAATGTCTTATTTTCCATGGCTGGATTTTTTTTTTCTTTAGTCATAGTGGAAAGAACAGATGAGGAAGAACAATGAATCCCCAAAAGTAATACTTGCTCTTGTTTTGATGCAGAAGCAAATATATGCTTTGTTTAATGGAAGAAATAGGACTATTAAAAAGCCAAGTGAGAAATGCTCTGAGCAAGCTGTTGTAGCTGAGCCTGCTGTGAGCAGGTGCTGCTAAATCAGATGAACTCCAGAGGTCCATTCCAACCCCAGTTACTCTGTGATTCTGTGATACCCTGTAATTGCCATGAGATAAATGTTTTTCAGACATTGTTTATAAAGACTCCTAGAATTTACTTCTGTGCAAATACCTAGTTAGTCACCAAGACTGGAATCTTACTTGTAGATATCCATTAGTTAGTCTGTGTAAGTTATACCACTCTGTAGTAAGTGAAGAGAAATGGTATGGGGATGTTGGAACTCACAAAGGCATTTGAAAGACTGAACCCAGTAGAACCAGGTATCAGTTTTAACAGCACATCTCAGAGAAATAGAAGCTACTACATAGCAGTTAACTGAATTTACTTCTATTACTTACAGAGAAAAGTATTCCTTAAACAAATACTTCACAGAAGTGGATTTTCATTCCTCTGTTGAGGAACATACTTCCACTGCCCAAAATGTCTTCAATATTGTGTTATTTCCTTTAAGACTGCCTAACATATGAAGAAGGTTCTGAAAATATTATGAATAATACTCAAATTGGCACATGCTACAGAGCTCTTAATATGTAGTATTATTTTGCTTAAAATTTTGCTCTGCAAAATTTCGAATTTTGTTAAGTTTCTATTAGTTAAACACTCATAGCAGAAAACAAGATTCAGTTTTGTTTTGACCCTGTTTGCCCTCATAATGTAATCTTTTTCCAGCTTTTGCCTTAATCAAGTTCTATTTAATTACAGGGAAGTGTATACCAAGGGTTCTGAAGAATGTTGAGATTACATGACACTTTTTGCCTTCTAATTCTGCTTTATCATATTGAATTGTGTATGTTGTATTCACTAGATTTGTCATCACTCTCATGATTCCTTTAAACTTTGTCTATTATCGGTTCTGCCAGACATATTATTATTCATCCCATTTTAGTTTCCCTGTTCTCAGTAGCTGTAATCACATGCTGCTTTTAAACACATCTTGTTATATCTGCTACATCCAGAAGGAAAATACTTTTAGTATAGTGAAGTTACTGTCTATGTAGGTTAACATGGAATTTCATGCAAATCGAATGCTTTGAACCCTGCTCTATTATTTGCAATATATTTACAACTTCTAGAAGCTTGAAATCGGTAACTTTCCAGATCTCTTTCACAAGCAGTCATTCTCTGTAGAGTTCTGGTAAAGACAAAGAAGTGTTAATGCTATCCTGGCCTGCTTCTGCTGTTACTTAAGTGCAACCTGCTGCCCTGCAGGCAAAACCATTTTGATAGTCTGTAACTTTTAAGTGCATTTTTTACTCTGACTGCTTTGTGCTCAGACTTCTAAGCAAGCCAGATATATAGGAAAATCTGTGGGAATTCTAGTAAATGTGTGTCATAATAAGAAAAAGGTTAAACAAAAAATAAAATTAACCTTTCCTTTACAAACTTTACATAATTTTATATTTTCTAAGTTTCTATATCAAAATGAATGTATTCATGGGAAATGATTAGTGATCTGCTACCCCATACATGTCTGTGGGGCCAGATAGAATCCATCCAAGGGTACTGAAGAACTTGCTCACCAAGAGACTTTCTGTCATTTAGAATCATAGTCATAGAATCATAGAATGATTTGGGTTGGAAGAAACCTTAAAGATCATCTAGTTCCAGCTCTACTGACTTGGGAAGGGATGCCACTCACTAAATCACGTTGCTCAGGGCTGCTTCCAACTTGCCCTTGAACACTTCCGGGGCTGAGACATCCACAGCTTTTCTGGGCAACCTGTTGCAGTGCTTTACCCTCCGAGTAAAGAATTTCTTTCTAATTTCTAGTCTAAACCTGCCCACTTTCAATTTGAAACTATTGCCCCTTGTACTGTTACTATCTGCCAGTAAAAAAAGTCCCTCTCTATCAATTTTATAAGCCCCCTTCAGATACTGGGAGGCAGCAAAGAGATCTCTCAGGAGCCTTATCTTCTCCCAGCTGAACAATTCAAGCTCTCTCAGATTGTCTTTGTAGGAGAGATGTTTCATCCCTCTGATCATTTTTGTGGCTTTCTCTGGACATGATCCAGCAGTTCCATATCTTTCTTGTATTAAGGACCCTGGACCTGGATGCAGCCCTCAAGATGTGGTCTCACAGGGGCAGAGTAGAGGGGGAAAATCACCTCACTCAACCTGCTGGCCACTCTTCTTTTGATGTAGCCTAGAATGCAGTTGGCCTTCTGGGCTGTGAGTGCACACTGCTGGCTCATGTCCAGTTTTTTATCCATGAGAAATTCCAAGCTATTCTCTGCAGGTCTGCTCTCCATCAGTTCTTCTCCCTGTCTGTGCTCATGTCTGGCATTGCCTCAACCCAGGCTCCGCTCCCTGCCCTTGGACTTTTTGAACTTCATGAGGTTTCCATGTACCCACTTCTAAAGTTTGTCCAGGTCCCTGTGTGTTATCTGCAAACTTGCTGAGAGTGCACTCATTCTCACTGTCAGTATCACTGATGAAGACACTGAAGAGCACTCTTCTCCAGTGTTGGGGGACACCACCTGTGACTGCTCTCCACATGGGCATTGAGCCATTGATCAAAACTCTCTGGCTGCATCCATTCAGACAATTAATTCCTTATCCACTGAGAAATCCATCCACCTGTGTCTCTCCAATTTGGAGCTAAGGGTATCATACAGGACTTTATCAAGGGCCTTACAGAAGTCTGGATAGATGACACCTGTCATTCTTCCCTTCTTGACCATTGCCATCTCTCCATCATGGAAGGCCACCACATTATCAGACAGTATTTGCCCCAGTAGAGATGTGCTGGCTGCCTTGGATCACCTTGTCTCCTATGTGCCTTAGCATATCTTCTAGAAGGATCTGCCTCATGATCTTCCCAGGCACAGAGGTGAGGTTCATCAATCTGCAGTTCTACAGGTCTTTCTCCCGTTTTTGAAAATGGGAACATTGTTTTCCTTTTTCCAATCACCAGGGACTTCACCTGACTGCTATGACTTTTCATATAAAATAATGATTGGCTTGGTAACAATATCAGCCAGTTTCCTGAGGACCCTGTCTGAGAAACTGAAATGATTAATGGCTTAAACATTATTTGAATCACCAAAGCCCACTCCCTACCTGAATATGCCTTCTGGATTTCAGGGAATTGGACTGTGAGTTAGGCCTCCTGACAGGAATTTGAGATAAGATAAAGGTGGAACTATTGTCTAATCCTCTCAGGTTTAAGGAGAAGTAAACAAAGCTGGGAGAAGGCCACAGCCCACAGACTCATTCTCACACTCTTTCCATCCTGTGAGAGACTGGACAGTCAATGCTGATAGCTCAAACAATCAGCAGGGTGCTTTGCTAACAATGTGCAGAGTGGCCTTTGGGTGCTGAGGCCATGCACAATGCACCCCTCAGGCTACAAGCTGGATGTTAAACAAGACAAAGCCAAATCCTTGGAAGCAGGATAGTGTTTCTTCTCCATATCAGTTGCAACCAGTTCACTGATCAGGGAGGGTAGACTCTCATTTCTATGTATTATGTTTGTACATTTACTCATCTCTTAATTTTATTCTCCATGTCCCTTGCCAAGTCCTGTTCCAGCTTTGCCTTCGCTTTCCTGACCCCATCCCTACACATCTGAACTGTATCCCTGTACTCTCCCCGGGTCACCTGTCCCTGAAGTTGCACCAGGGGAGGTTTAGATTACACACTGGGAAAAACTTCTTCAGGGAAAGGGTTGTCAAGCATTAGAATGGGCTGCCAGGGAGTTGGTTGAGTCAGCATCCCTGGGGTATATAAAAGATGTGTAGGTGTGATGCTTGGGGACTTAGTTTATGGCGGATTTAACAGTGTTAGGTTAACCATTGGATTTCATGGTCTTAAAAGTCTTTTCCACCCTAAAAAATTCTATGATTCTGTGAATACAGTGATATGCAAAAACCTACATTTGTAAATTATATACGTTGTACATGCTCAAACCCTGTTGTCTATAAGGCTTGTAAAATACACTCATAAACACACAGAGAAATGTCCGTACACATACACATTCCATACTTCTGATATAGACAAATATGTTCCTCAGTACCTATATGAACAGGTCTTAGTTCAGTCACACTGAAAAACAGTTTGCCCATTAAGGAAATACTGCCTTTTAACTTCCCTTCATCAAATATTTAGTTCTAAGTTCAACAATCCTTAGTATCCATCTCACCAAAATGCTATATCTGTGGAGAAAATTATGTTGCTTTTCTGTTTAAACATTGCATGGATATATAACAATTCTATCAACATTTGTTAATGTCATACTTTCAAATCTGTTATCTGGTTTGTTATACAAATACAGAATGATTTGAAAATTTGAGAAGATCCCTATGTGGCTAACTTTCAATCTGTTTTTTATATGAATCTCTTTTGGTATAAGTGTGAAATGTTGATAGTGGAGGCAAAATGGTATCTCAGGTGATAGTCACTAATTACAGGGAAATATGGAAGAGACATTTCAGAACAAAAAGAGGGGAGGAATTTTACTCATTTGAAAAAAATATCACAATCTAATATGTTTCAAGTCCCCAGTATTACAGCTTCTATGACCTATTTACAAGAAAATGGGACTGACAAAGTGTGAAATAGTGGTTTATACGTCATATTATATAAAAAGTTTAAACACATAAATGAATGAAAGTTCAGCAACTGTAATGATTAAGTCCACTCTAATATATATAACATCTAGTGAGCCTCTTAGTTTTGTGACATACACAATATTGAAAATATTTACATTGTATCTGAAGAGCATAGCAGTGGTGTTGATCAGGTGACTGACACTAGAGCCTTGAGAGAAAGTGAGGTTAAAGAAAGTCTACTCCTTTATTAATTTAATGTTCCTGACATTCCTTCACATTTCCATTTATTTTATTATGCGTTATTAGTCAAATGAAATTGAGAGCAATTAAGCCAGTCTGTTAAAATTAGGTCACCTCATTTTAATTTTAATAAAATTTTAATAAAAAATATTTTACCTTGATTTTTGACTTTGCTTTTTCTGTCTTATCAGCAGACATAAAAAACCATAAAAATATAAAGCTCAAAAAATGTAAGAGAATCATAATGACTTCAGGCAATATTTTTGCTAACCATTTAAAAAACTACTATGAGACACTAATCCATTGTGTTTTGTAATTTCTGGCTGTAGAATAATATACTGACTAGTTTCTTTCCATAGAAATGGACAAGGAGACTTTTCAAGGAGATTGCATACAAGGATATATTTATAATGCAAGTCTTTTTAACGATGATTGGGTTTTGCAGTAGTAAAAAATGCTTTGTATAGGTGACAAAATAAAAGACTCATTAAAATATATTATATATATTTATTCATATATATATATATATTCTTCTCAGATATATCTGTATATACTTGTGATATAAATATGATAATTATATCAGCACAAGAAGGACATCCCAGCACAGGAAAGACATCAGCCAGAGGAAATTCCAGAGGAGGGCCATGCAGATGATTAGAGGCATGAAGGACTCCTCCCCCGAGGAAGGGCTGAGAGAATTGGGATTTTTCAGCCTGGAAAAGAGAAGGCTTCAGGGTGACCTAATTTCAGCTTTCTAGTACCTGAAGGGAGCCTAAAAGAAAGAAGGATAGAGAATATTAACAGGACCATGTAGTGACAGGACAAAGGGGAATAAATTCAAACTGAATGAGGGTTTCTTTAGATTAAATATTAAGAATAATTTTTTTTTACTGTGGGGGAAATGAGACACTGGCACAGGTTGCCCAGAGAAGCTGTGAATGCCCCATCCCTGGAAGTGTTCAAGGCCAGGTTGGATGGAGCTCTGAGCAACCTGGTTTAGTAAAAAGTGCACCTTCCCATGGCAGGGGGGTTGGAACTACATAATCTTTAAGGCTTCTTTGAACCTAAGCCATTCTATGATTCCAAGATATTTGCCAAACATATAATGGGGTTAAGCTTTTAAAAATAATGTTAAAAACTATCTTCTGTCTTCTAACCATCAAAAGTGTCTCAGTAATGTTTAAACATTTTCTAGGCTTGGCAATGTCCATCTGTGCAGAGGTTCATTTTACTTGATATTCCCAGTTATTTTGAAGCAGAAAGAATTGTAATATTGGGAATAAAATTCTTGGCATAACTGCCAGTGATAGAAGATTTTGAGTTTCAGGGATGGAGAAGTCATTTAAGAACTATATTTAAGACATTCAGTAGCTCCTGTCATTTAGAATTTCAGAGCCAGTGGGATCTATGAGCAACATCTACTCCTGAGACTGATAAATTCTTGATAGCTTCTTCTGTCTTTGAAAAAAATAGTACAGGCAAAGTTAACATATGATTGGGAAAAATAAACTAACTAACAACCCCTCCCCCCCAAGAAAATAAGTTGAATAGTACAAGTATTTCTGAGATAGGGAAATTATTATTTTACCTGTAACTCAAATGATTTTTCTGGTTCTGATAAAATGCATTTTATATTAAGATTGTGTATGTATTGTTTTAATTTATAGATTTTTGAACCAACTGAACTATATAGCATTTGAGCTAACATTCGTCTGCATAGCCAAGAGTACAGTTTTGAAATTCTTAAAATGTCATTTGTGTGGTTGGTTCTGAGAAGCCTAAAAAAGTAGGATTAATTTCATTTAAAGAATTGCAAATGAAAGATATGAGGTGCAGCTCACACTTTGCATTTACATTTTGGAGCAGTTAGCCCAATTAGTGAATTAAATATATTTTGCTCTTAAACCCTTATTTTTAATATATTCAAAATAAATCATAATGATCAACTTCTGCGGTTTAAAACAACAAAGAATTTTAGTCATGAGAACCTCCTACTAAGACTTTCTCCTGTTATTTATTTGAAAAACCTATCACTTGGTATAATATGAGAAGCATCCCAAATGCACAGATTGCTCTTCAAAGATACTGTTACATGCCCTGGAGTTAAGTTATCCTTAGGGATGATTTAGCAACACTCAGAGTGTGTAAACACTGTCACTTCAGCTGTTCCTTTAGCTTAGCCAAGGAAGTAAAGAGGTTCCTGTATGATTCCCTCAAGTGAGTAACTCCTCACCAGCAGTGATAAGTTCTGATAGTAACTGGACCAAAGAGAAGAGTAAAATATGAGGATTGCATTACTGGATTCTAGTGCTAAGTCTCTAGTCCTATAACTGAAAAATATTTTTCAGATTCTGAGCAAACCTGATCTGTATTGAATTTTAAATAATATGAATTCTCAGACTACATCCTGCTAAGACAAATCAATAAATATTTAAGAAAAAATAATTATTTTCCTTTGACTGGGATCACTGCTTGCATGGACATTATAGTAAAACAGAGGAAGTGCAGGCTAAACATTATGTATAAGTCTTAGTTTTGTTCTCAAGACATTCATATTTATGCAGATGTAAAGAGGCTAACATGGTTTCAAAAATAAAAGAAGGAAAAAAGAATCTTCTCAAATGCTGTGATATGTGTTTGCATTGAAGGCAACTGTAGGATGGGGAGAGTGAAAAGGTAAAAACATTTGACATGGATGGGTGGAGAACATTGTAGGGTGTAGGGACAGTGTAGGGACAGAATAAATGAAAGTGTGTGTACAGTGAGATAACAGGGAAAAGGAATCAAGCAGGAAACTTGATCAAGAATGTGAGATATTCAGGATAACATGTTTAGAAGTAAGACCTGAAATGATACAACAAGTTATTGCCCTGAAGAAAACTGGGGTGCCTGTACTTTTCTTGGATACACTTCAATTCTGTCTATGTTTTAATCTTAAAAATTTCCATATTTATTTTGGTGGAAGCAAGAGGTAAATACCTTCTCATGAGTAAAGCAGTAATCCTCCTACTATGTGTCATGTCAGCTCACTATTTTGCACTCTCATTACCTCAAATTTTAACAGGCTTGTAGAGCTGTGATAAATGGCAGATTATGCATCTTAGACCTTTGATGTGGGGTTTGTCTTGTTTCAGGTAGCTGGTAAATCTTTGTTTGCAGTTATGGGAAACATAAAATGACTTCATAAGCCAATCCTATTTTTTCCTTTAATGTCACATGGGTCACTTTTGTCATAAAGACTAAACTGATTACTCAATACTCTTGAGATAATTGTTCCTGATTAACAGTAAGTTCCCTGTGACTTGGCTTGGCCTCCTAGCAATTTTTCATACATAGCTATTTTTTTTTCTTCATCTTGAAAGGAAAGGCACAACACATTTTTCACTGTTAGTAAGTATACAGTGTGGAGCTGGAGCAATTTCTCTCTTGTCTTTGCTGTCTAAAACCTGCTTCAGAAACCAGATGTAGCTTAAATACCTTTAAACACCTCCTTGCTAGCACTATCTGTGTGTGTACAGTACATTATTAAACAGATGTACAAAACAGTTGATGATAAATGTCTGTTTGCAGAAGAAAAAAGCTATGCCTTTTCTGCACATCTAAATATGTCAAGAATATATCAGATGAAAAATGTTTTATCCTTCTTATTGGTTGTAAAAAGCTGCTCCCTATATAAAGGTTGTAACTTACAGCTTTTGGGTCACTGTCTTCTGTGTTGTGGGGAAAAAAACAGTGGCTTAGTCTCTCTTGGCATAATGTATTGTAAAGGTTCTTTTTTACTTCCAGGCTGAGAAGGTGCAAGTGTGTTAATTCTTATATCATTATTTCCACTGTAGTAAAGTGTAATATATTCAATACCAAAGAAACTCTGCCTTTTAAAGTATAACAAACATTTAATCATATGGCAGTTCAGTGATTGCGTGTATCACATGGCAATTGAGAATGTAGTTTTTTGACCAAGTATTCTCAGTTTCTCACGATTTCCTTATTTTCAGTCTGCGTATTCAAATGTTGAAGTTTTTTATCTAAATTTGGAGAATTCATCAAGTACTGGTAAATATTCTAGTAATTAACATTTCACCTTAATTGTTGGATACTACTGGGTGCTCCTAAGAGAATATCAATATTCACATCACAGTTTTATTCAATCTTCTTAATGATATCTTAGAACTGTTAAACAAAAGGGACTTAAATGTGTATAGTGAAACAGCACATTTAACAGTTTGTTTAATGTAGACTAAGAATATTTATTTAAAGTATGAAATAATTGGGATAGAATAATATCGTAAAGGAAAGTTTAAAAAAATTCTCTGAATTATGTTTTGTGGGTTTGGTTTTGAAGATCACATCTTAAAAATTGCAGTACATTACTACATTGAATAATGAGTTTTCCTGCTTTTTTTCTTCCTTTTTTGTACAGAAACTGTCACTTGCATCCTTGTTTCTCTCTAATTTCTTTAGAGATAGTGTCTTCAATAATGTTATTTTTTTGTCTGCAACCACCTAGTGCCATGGAAGGATGGGGGCCTGGAAAAAAGTTTAAATATCATTGTACTTCAAGTTATAATTATGAAGTATGAGATATATATTTGCCTTCAATATTGTGCATATATTACATCTATTTCTGTAAAGGATGGAATTTTACTTAATTAACAATTTTTATAGAATCATAGAATCACAGAATTGTAGAATACGCCGAGTTGGAAGGGACCCATGAGGATCATTGAGACCAAGATTTAGCCCTGTGCAGGATACCCCAAGAGTCCCACCAAGAGTCACGCCATGTGCCTGAGAGTGTATTGTCCAAATTCTTCTTGAACTCTGTCAGGCTTGGTGCTGTGACCACTTCGCTGGGGAGCCTGTTCTAGTGCCCAGCCACCCTCTGAGTGAAAAACCTCTTCCTGAAATCCAACCTAAATCTCCCGATTGAGCTTCATGCTGTTTTCTTAAGTCCTGTTAGAGGTCACAAGAGTGAAGAAATCTTTACACCTTGGAAACAGATGTTTCAGTGACTGTGGAGCTTGTGGCTTCTGCAAACCCTTGTCATGTAAGCAGAGTATATTTCAGACCTTTGTAGAAATATCGTGGCTTCCAAATATGAAAGACAGTCAGCTTCTGAAACTACAGACCTCTTCCATATGGTTGGCATTCCAACACAAGTCGCATCTGATTAGCCCACCTATCTCTTCATGAATCCTCATAATTATTGGAAGAGGGAGAATAGAATAGTACTTTTTTAACCACTCTTAACTGCAGCTTTTAGCTGTGTCCATAAGACATTTTGTAAAAAGGCTTTCACATGATTACTAGGTTTATGTGAATGTGGTTACAATGTGGTTATTTTAGGGCATAAAAGATTTATTTTTATTAAATTCATTTTAACATTTTGGAATTTAAAATCTTGAGTCTTGAAACTAAAGAAGAGAAATAAAGAATTTCATTATTAGGACTAGAAAATATTAATTTACTACATTTATTTTTTATTGGTTTATATTAAAACTCCAATATGTAAAGGGGAAAGAAGTGAAAGGATTTAATTTTTTTTCTGTGTCATGCTTTGAAGCAGATGGATCTATTTCTTTACTTATTTCTTAAGTTAATTCTTCTATGTAATATATGTAATTTTTTTCTTCTAGTAATCATTTACCTTTTCTATTTCTCCTTTTTTCTTAACCTCAAATGTAAAAAGGAAATAGAGCACCCATCAGCGTTGCTCTGGTGCTAAGTTATATTCCTGACCACCTCTAAAATGGTGAACCATTAAATCTTACAGTTTTTATTTAAAACTACTGGACAGCCATCATGTTGAAAGATAGTTTCCTGTTGAAGAACAAAAAATAGAGCCAAGTTCTGTAATACTGAGTCATCCAAAATCCCTTAGTTATGGGAGCTTCTCACTGTAACTTCACTGAATTTTTTTCCACCTTGAATAGACTGTCTCAAAATCAAGTAAAGAACTATTAAACTCTGTTATTTATTTTGCCTTTCCTTAAAGGCACTGGCTTCAGAAATCACATAAAATAATATGTCATGTCAAGGACTTGGCAAAATTTCAGAATTTACGCTCCTACATGCTCAATAATCTAGGTGATGAACCTTAGTAGCTCACATAAATAAGAATATAAGAATGGTTTGGTTATAAATTTATCCTTCAAATTTTTGTCTGTTGTAAGACTTAGCTTATTCACATTAGCAGCATGCTCTATGTATTAGAATTACCAGCTCCTGATTCACTAACAAAACCACCTGAATCCTTTTACCACAGTATTCAGTGAGAGCTGTATATATATTGAATACAAAGCACTTCAGGATAAAGTTACTGTGTTTTACTTTAGCTGCTCCTACAGGCACAGTGTATGTTAGATAATCAGTTAGATTGTTTGTTTCAATTATTCTCCCATGAATTAATATGGCTGGTCAGGAATTGACACTACTGGTATAGAAACAATATGTATGGAATTTTGGTTTAGAATGAAACATACTGTCCTCTATGTCTGCTTTATCATTGTTGTAGTTATGTTTGCCTGCCTGCTCCAACCTAAATCCCTGTGTTACTGCTGGGTCACAGAGATGTCTTTGAGACCACGGGAACGAAATGGCAATGGCCTCCCTTCTAGTTTAACTTCATGCCCTTTCTGTCTCCTATTCTCTTCAAAAGCATACTAACATGCCTGACACAGTACCATGGTGAAACACTTGAAAAAATTAGTTGTTTGGATATCTTGGGACTGATAGAAAATATTGAGTTTTCATAAAGTGAAATGCTGTTGCTTTCCATCTTCTGAGATGCTTTCTGGCATGCTAACACATTTATGGATCTTGAAGTCTTGAAAACACTATGAACTCCAGCTTCCCAACTTCTGAAAGGAGTTCTTTTTGGCCTTGCAGTTTTTTATAATTAGAGGTACAGTATCTTCTACGTTTCTCCTGGATTTTGGAGATTTTTTCTTTTTTTTGCTCTTAAATAAGTGTCACTTATTTGTGTTGCATATATATCTGTGTACAATGAATGCTGGAAACATACAGCAGATAAGTGTAGACGGGGACATGCCTTTAGTGCAGCAACAGTTCTTTCCCTTTGCATGTTTTCATAAAGGGAGATAGCTAGAGCCTCCCTTCTTTATTAAAGCAGTAGTAAGGATAACTACCTTTACATTAAGATGAATTTTCTAATAAAAATATTTGCAGCCACCTGAAAAAAAGTTATTATAATGTACATTTCTCAGGAACTGCGAGCTTGAAACTATTCAATAAGCACTAATAAGAGAATCAGTTAAAGCTCAGAAATGAGAGAAAAACACATACATATTATGATCTGCTGTTTCCCAACTATAAAGAGTCTTGTAGTCAAGTGTCTCTTATATTTTAGAATTATGTTTCTTTGTAACATGTTGACTACACTAAAATATTTACTGATTTAAACATAAATGGTACAACTGTGTGCAGAAGTGTGACTTCCGTTTAATAGATAATAAAACATTTCTTGAAGGTACAAGTACAAGAATCAGGAGTTATTTTAATTGTTGTGATTAATTATATTATACCTCTAAACTTGCCACTTCCCATCTAGCAAATAAATAATATTCTAAGAGTGAGTTTTCTTTCCTGGAAGTCTCCCTTGTAGTAAGCATAAAAGGTTTATTGTTGCATCCACCTAAGGTTACTGCTGTACTCATTAATTTTCTAATTTTATATTTAGGTGTCTTGTTTTGGTTTTCTGAGCCTGTTTTGGTCTGGAACACGTCTGTAACTCCACATATAAGCAGTGTTCACTTGAGCTTATAAAGCTAACAATAAAATATTGCTTCAAATCCATTAGCAGAAGACTCATCTGAAAGGGAGGGCATCTCTTTTTACTCTTCAAAGTTATGATAAGACTACATATAAATACATACAAATACTCATATTTGTGTAGATATATGTTTCATAGGAAAGCAAGTTCTCTGTATAATCTTACAAGGTTTTGCTAATGGGTGTAATGTTTCCTGTCATGAACTTGATTGTATTATATCTTCAGCTAGCTCTATGTGTTTTGTTACACCAGTTATAAAATCTTTATAGGCTCTATGAGTTTTTCAGTTAAAAATATAGATAGTTTTTTTATGTCTATTATATATCAGTCTTATACACCTTTTTCCAAGGCCCTGGAGTGGGTAACTAAAAATTATTTCTATCAAGTGTAATTTTTTTTAAATTAGGAAAAAAATCACAAAATAAAAACAGTCGATGTTTCAGTGAGTTGTAGTTAGATAAGTATATTTCAAATGATTTTTACTGAAGCACCTTTTTTTGCTACTCAAAAATCATTGCTGCTATTGCTGTATCAACTGCTGAAAGTATCATGGCCTATTTGCAGGGCAAGCAATTGTGGGTCATACAAATGATACAGATGTTCTTGTACTTAATTTGTAAAAGCTGTTTAAACACCCATTTCACTGAACTTCAGCAATATAAACATTGTTCTGTATGTTTTAAAGGTATTAAAGCTTAATCCACTACATTTGTAATGGATGATTAATCCTTGTTCTTTGTTAATTTCAATTGAAAACATTTTAATACCAATGCTTACTTCATTAAAATAACTTTAGTTATACTAATAAAGCATTAACTTGATGAGATTGCAAAATATCCACTCCTAAGCTGCCAAGGAAACCTGATTGTGTGAGTGTGGGGGTGGAGCTACAAAGGGACCTCGATCCCAGCTCAGGTTGTACTAGTGTGACTCCCAGAGTGGCTCTTGGAGGGTCAGACAGAGAAGTTTCCTTAACAAGAAGGATGAGTAACTTTATTCTTCATAGGCATGATACCAGTCCTCATTGCTGAACTTATTTTGCTTAGTTCATGTTCCAGCTCTTAAATTTAACAGGAGAAAAGGAGCAAACAGTTGCAGTGTATAGGCTTAATTACTGACAATGATCTAAGTGCAAGCGCATAGTTTAAAAATACTCTCATAAATTTATTAGAGAGTTCTAATTAATAAAAGAGAAAACCTCTTTCCTTAGTTCCTGAATTATTACTGAATCTGAAAATGCCTGCACATAAGTGTGTACAATATCTGACTTGAAAAGTGCAAAGCTAGCCAGGACTTCTGCAACCATAGTAACTGTTCCTTGAGAATTAAAGTTATCATCAGGATAGCTTTCTATTTTGCATACTTTCTGTTTTACAAGGCAGATAAAAAATTATTTAAGAAACAGTGATCATAAAATAAGGTATATTTATTGAATATTATAAGCAAGGCAGTTAAATATGAAATTAAAACAAAACAAATACACATCTTTCAGGTATTTGCAAAGCAAGGGAGTTAATGAGAGACAAGTTTTCACCTCCAGGATCTGTAACTTGTTTGTCACATTACATACAACTTTCTTCTCAAAGTAAACAAAGCCCAGTCTCCAAATTAGCTAAAGACTGCCTGGTGTTTTATTGTTTATAAGGCATAACAACCGTGATGCTTCTGGTGCCTCATGGTGTTGATTTAATCTCCTGTCACTTTATTCAGCACATATCAGGTATCACAGGCTGTTGAGTTATAAATCTACACCTAAAAGGCACACAAGCATTTAGGAACTCCTATGCAGTGCAATATGCTGGAATATGCCAGGAAACGGAGGAGAATAGAAACTAATCAGCTATGGCTTGTCTGACCCTGTTTTTTAACTCATTCACATTTTCATTTAAAATATGTTGATGATTTGTGGAAAGAGCCCTGGAAGCAGGGATGGAAACTAGTAGTCTGTTCTGACTTCTAATAACAGGATTAGAATACTGTGTGCCCTCCTCTCTAAGTGGTTAGTGCCCTTTTCTACAAATCTAAAGCAGCAATGATAGAGATTATCTGTCGTTGTAGAGTACTTAGAAATGGACTACAGAAAAAGTGCTAGAGGAAACTGGTATGGCTAAGTATTGTCTAAATGAAGAAAATTAAAGACAATAAATTCTGAAACTCTGGCAGGCTAAACATAAAAATATAAAAAAGATCAAAAAGTCTTTGAACATCAACTGGCAAAATGTGTCTAATCTAAAAACATATTTTTCTTCTTTATTTCAAAGGTAGGATGTCAGTGAGCAAGTCCATAAGGCTGATAGATAAAGGTAAAAAAAGGGTAATGGAGAAGCCAGGAACATTACAGAGAAACTGAAATCAATCTTTACATCTGTTTGAACTTTAATCTGTCTTCACTTAAAAGAAACTGAGGAAGCATTTAGACTGGATTCCTTCTTTGAGTACGAGCTTTCTAAAGATTCTTTTTGGAAAATAAACTACAGCAATGATAGTTAAATAAAAAAGAAAATGAGCATTATACAGTTTTGGTTTCTTCAATGCCAAGTCAGTTTTAAGCAAGACATTAACTGTGATACTAGAAGCTACCAGCCATAAGACTAATGTCCTGCTGTCTTAGGAAAGGTAATAGAAGAAATATTTAAGAATAAAACTCGTGAATATGCAGCTAAATATGACCTAGTTATGAACAATCATAGAATCATAGAATCAATCAGGTTGGAAAAAACCTCTGAGATCATCAAGTCCAATCCTTGATCCAACACCAGTGTGATTACTAGACCACGGTACTAGGTACTACATCCAGTCTCATCTTAAAAACCTCCAGGGATGGAGAATCCACCACCTCCCTGGGCAGCCCATTGCAATGTCTGATTACTCTCTCTGTAAAACATTTCTTCCTAATATCCAACGCAAACCTTCCCTGGCACAGCTTAAGCTTGCACCTTCTTGTCCTACTGCTGGTTGCCTCGGAGAAGAGACCGACCCTCACCTGGCTACAACCTCCTCTCAGGTAGTTGTAGAGAGTGATGAGGTCACCCCTGAGCCTTCTCTTCCCCACACTAAACAACCCCAGCTCCCTCAGCCTCTTCTCATAGGAACTTGTGCTCAAGTCTCTTAACCAGCCTCACTGCTCTTCTTTGGACCTGCTCCAGCACCTCAATATCCTTCCTGAACTGAGGGGCCCAGAACCGGACACAGCACTCCAGATGTGGCCTCACCAGCGCTGAGTACAGGGGAAGGATCACTTCCCTGCTCCTGCTGGCCACACTTCCTGATCCAGGCCAGGATGCCATTGGCCTTCTTGGCCACCCGGGCACACTGCTGGCTCATGTTCAGCTTCCTGTCAATCGGCACCCCCAGATCCCTTTCTACCTGGCTGCTCTCCAGCCACTCTGTGCCCAGCCTGTAGCACTGCAGGGGCTGTTGTGGCCAAAGTGCAGGACCCAGCACTTGGCCTTGTTGAACTTCATCCCATTGGAATCAGCCCAACTCTATAGTCTATCCAGGTCCCTCTGCAGAGCCCTCCTGCCTTGCAACAGATCAACACTCCCCCCCAACTTGGTGTCATCTGCAAATTTGCTAATGATGAGTAATCATTAGCAATTAAGATTAGTAATGATGATCCCCTCATCCAGATCGTCAGTAAAGATATTAAATAGAACTGGATCCAGCACTGATCCCTGGGGGACACCACTGGTGACCGGCCACCAGCTGAATGCAGCCCCGTTCACCAGCACTCTCTGGGCCCAGCCCTCCAGCCAGTTCCTAACCCAGCACAGAGTGCCCCTGTCCAAGCCATGGGCTGCCAGCTTTTTCAGGAGAATATTGTGGGAGAAGGTGTCAAAGACTTTGCTGAAGTCCAGACAGACACATCCACAGCCTCCCCCTCATCCACCAGGCGGGTCACCTCGTAATAAAAGGAGATTAGATTGGTCATACAGGACCTGGCCTTCCTAAACCCGTGCTGGCTGAGTCTAATCCCTTGTCTATCCTGTAGGTGCTGTGTGATTGCATTCAGGATGATCTGCTCCCTAACCTTGCCAGGCAGTGAGGTCAGGCTGACAGGTCTGTAGTTTCCCAGGTCCTCCTTGCAGCCCTTTTTGTATATCGTTGTGACATTCGTCAACTTCCAATCATCTGGGACCTCCCCAGTGAGCCAGAACTGTTGGCAAATGATGGCAAGCTCTTCCACCAGCTCCCTCATCACCCTAGGATGGATCCCATAGATCTGTGAGTATCCAAGTGGCTCAGCAGGTCCTTGAGTGTTGAAAACTCTGTTATTTCATGGTCACTGTGCCCCAGATGGCCTCCGACCGTCACATCTCCCACCAGCCCATCTCTATTTGTGAACAGCAGATCTAGCAGGACCCCATCCTCTGTAGCTCATTTACCAGCTGGAACAGGAAACTATCCTCTATACAGTCTAGGAATTTCCTAGACCTCCTCTTCTATGCTGTGTTGATATCTGGCACCTTAAAGTTGCCCACAAGGACAAGGGCTGGTGATTTTGAGACATCTGCCTGCTGCTTGTAGAATAATTCATCACCCTCATCGTCCTGACTGTTATGGTTGGTCCATAACAGACTGCCACCAGGATGTCAGCCTTGTTGACCTTCCTCACGATTCTGATCCACAGGCACTCAGCCATATTACTGATTTTAAGTTCTACAGAGTCAAGAGACTCTCTAACATGAAGATCTACTGCTCCACCTCTCCTACCTTGCCTTCTGAAGAACTTGTAGCCATCCATGGCAGCACTCCAGTCATGCGAGTCATCCCACCACGTGTCTGTGATGGTGACTATGTCATAGCTTTCCTGCTACACGATGGCTTCCAGCTCCTCTTGTTTGTTACCCATGCTGCATGCATTGGTGTACATGCACTTCAGCTGGGCCACTGATTTCACTTCTAACTCTGGTTTCCACCCTTAGACTCATCTCTAGAGAGCCTGATTTCAACCCTTCCCCCTTCAAACTTGGTTTAAAGCCTTCCTGATCAGCCTCGACAGCTTATGGCCTAGAGTCCTTTTGCACTTGATAGATAGATGAAGCCCATCTGACTGTAGCAGTCTAGGTACCATAGAATTTGCTCCATGCTTGAAAAAAGCAAAATTCTGCTGGTGTCAGCAAAACTCGGTCATCCAAACAATTCTGTTTTGTTTTGGTTTTTGTTTTGTTTTGTTTTGTTTTGTTTTGTTTTGTTTAAGAGAAATTCTGCCATAAGATTTATTGGAAGGCTTGGAAGAGTTAGCTGTTATGTGGATAAGAGATTGACAGAAGCTTTCTAAATTTCTAAAAGGCTGCTGCTGAGTCCCATAAAACACATTTTTAAGAAAAGTGAGCAGCTGGAGGTCAGGAAACAGTAAAACAGTAAATGTTTATTGTAGATGGAGATCAGTACTGAAACTACAAGCTGATAAGTTCTTTAATACCTTGAAAATGGAATAATAGGCAGAATGAAAAACAGTTCACTCAGGAAATCAAATTAATCAGTTGAAGACTGTAGAACAAAGAGTCTTATGACACTGTGGAACTGTATTATGAAGTAGCATAATGAAATTTAGCACATGTGTGAAAAGGTATACAGGTACAGAAGGAAGATCAAAAAGTCCTGACTCAGTTCACAGTGACAGACTAAAGAGCAGTTTTTGGTGTTCATGCCTGATATTTGTATGTATCATCTCGGTATAGAGTAATCATAAAAAAACCCCAACAAATCAATTGTTAGAAATTACTTAGAAAATAAATGGAAGATTTTACAGCATCAGACATACAGTATAGATGTTTGTATCTTGAATGCTATGTGCAGTTTTAATCTTCCTATCTTTGTTTAAAGAGATATAATAGAAACATGAATAATCAGAGATTGAAGCTGTTAGTGTGAAAGCTGTTAAGGTTATATTAGAGTTGAAGAATAATAGGACACAAGCAGAGAAACTTGTATGTTTGATCTGTTCTTGCCTTTCTACATTCATTCATTTAAATAATTTCTGGAGAATGAGAACTTCTGAAATTAAACAATAAGGCTGTTGTCACATTTCCTGTGATAAAATTTGGAGTTTCATCTCATTTGGGCAAAAGTCTTGATTGGTTGTTATAAACCAATGTTAAAAAAAAAAAAAAAAAAAGGAAGGAAAAAAAAAACCACACAACCAACCGTTTTTGGCTTATCTATCTTAGTGCAATTCAGTAGTTGAATTGTTCTGAAATTTTGGCATTGAAATGTCAATATAGTCTGTCCCTTTTACAGTAACATTATTTTTTTTATAGTTTTAGTTCCACTTTAAAGACGACTTTCAAACTAAGTCACTTCCTTTAAGATCCTTGCAATTGCAGAGATCCTCACTGCTCTGAGCAATTGGTTCTAGTATTCTTCTCCCCTACCTTTTTTTTTTGTCCTCACATGTTGATTTCTTTTCTCTCACAGCTCCTGGAGCAGAAGTTTCCAAGCTAGAGGTATAACATTTTGCCAGAAGCTGGAACAAGTGTTCCACGAGTCTAGCTCTTAACTGACCTGAATAGTGTGTCATGAAACCTGGGACTTATTCTAACTTCCTTTTCTAATAATTTGATTTTGCTAGAGAAATAGAGCTTAAAATTTTTACTTTCTTTTGACAGTAAGAATGCACTGTTTGTCCCAAATCTTGACAGCTGTTGAGATACAGTTAATGTCAAAAAAGCTCATATTGTCTTTGTCTGCATAAAGTCATATAGAATAGGTTTTTCTAGTGGAAAAGGAATACATAGAGTTAACTAAGGAAGAGCTAATGAAGAAACTGTACCATGTAGAAATTTTCAATGCAAGTTGGGTCAGTTAAAGTCACAAATTTATTATGCCAATTAAGTTTTTTTAAAAATAAGCAACAAGATATAATCATCAGTGTCAGGTTTGAAAGTCACAGTAGGTATGGTAGTTTCATTGTTTTTTCTGAAATTGTACTTGACAGTTGAGGTGAGTAAACCTTGTTACATAAATCGTTATGAGGACTTTGAACTCCCTCAGGGTAGTTACAGAGCTGTAGATGAAAAGGGCTTACTCGGTCAAACATGAATCTGTTCTTCAAGGTTTGGAGATTTCTATCAAAATCACTCTGAGAAGTGTGATGAGAAGCAACTTCTTAGAAAAAACCAATAAATTGTCCAAATCTAAGAAGACAGGCTCCTGTGTTCTTACTCTTCCAGGATTTTTTGTTGTGTTTTGTATTGAAAAGCTATTGACTTCCAGTTTGTCTCTTGTGGGTTTTTTTCATAATGTGTTACTGCTTGTCATGGAATCACAGAATTGTTAGGGCTGTAAGGGACCTCTGGAGATCACCTTGTCCAACTCCCCTGCCAAGGCAGGGCCACTTAGAGCAGATGACGCAGAAGCATATCCAGGTGGGTTTTTGAGTGTCTTCAGAGAGGGAGACTCCACGATCTCCCTGGGCAGCCTGTTCCAGTGCTCTGCCACCTTCAATGTAAAGAAGTTCTTCCCCATACTGAGGTGGAACTTCTTGTGTTTCAGTTTATGGTCATCAGTCCTTGTCCTGTTGTTGGGCACCACCAAAAAGAGTCTGGCACCATCCTCTTGGCACCTGCCTTTGAGATGTTTATATGCATTAATGAGATCCTCTCCCAGTCTTCCCTTCTCTAGACTCAGTCACCAGACTGTAGGGCTCACTCTTTAATCTTTCTTTCTAAACTTTTGAAGAGCATTACTTTTTGAAATTTTGAGTGTTTTCTAACTTGACAGCTGAGTCCATTACATTAATTGCCTATTCGGGGTTATAACAGTTTAACTTCTTTCATAGGATGAGTGGGAAGTATCCCTATAATGTAATCATCAACATTTAGAAAACATAGTTCAGTACTTTAAGGTAATAAATGGCCTAAAATTCAGCTAATGGCTAATTAGTTGAATGTATAAGCAATTGAAGCCTAGACATCTATGAAAATAATGACTTTGTTTCACCCCCTAAATAAGTGTGAATGTGAAAATGCTCAGAATGTTAATAATTCTAGATCCATACAGTAACAAAGCATGGTTACTACATCTCCTATAGAAGGTATCAGTAGTGCGTGGTATTGGCTTTGTGTACTCTGAGGAAAAGTGTAGAAAACACTAATCATCTTGTTCAACACTATGCTATATTTCTTAAGGTACCATTAAAGTGTGATATCTATGAGAAAGTTAAAAAATCAACTGAATTAGTCTTAAATTTAATGTTACATTGAAATAATACTTAGATTAAAATCATAGAAATATAGAATCAGTTTGGTTGTGAAACACTTTTAAGATCAAGGGTCATTTTGCTCAATACAGAAATGCTGCTTTAGACTTTGCAAATATCTTAGATTTATGCAGTGCTGAATACCTGCTATATAGAACTATATTTTAAGAAGAAATTCTTTTTTTTTCCTAGGAGCCACTGAGAGCTTCTTAAGAACCTTTGTGTTGGTATGCAATACTGCTTTGCTCTGTATTTGTCATACTTTTAATATTTCATGAATGCTCAAATTCTTAATAACTTTTTTCACATGGTTTTTTTTTGTTGTTTGTCTTTATTTGTAGAAAGAATTTTTATGCATAAACTAGAATTATGTGGGAAAGCTAGCAGTGTCTTAACATAAAACATGAAGGTGTCTCCATGACTCTAAGAAAGTGTTCAGCAATAGCTCTCGTCCTTCTGGATTGAGAAAGGGTTTTTTTGCTATTTTTTTTAGGGGGTTGTGGGTTTTTTTTTGGTTGGTTTGTTGGTTTTTTATTTGTTTTTGACTTATGAAACCTACTGCAAAGTTTTGTGATCTTTTCTACTGTGTATCCTTTCAGCTTTTAGAGGCTTCAATGGGGAGGAGTAGAGAGAAGGTGGAAAATGTTGAGAGGGAAACCAAGTTGACACAGGAATCTTGATAGAGAAGAGGATAAGAAAGCTGAATTGTGGAACAAAATGAAGAAACATGAGCTGGCTTTTTGGTGAAAGAAAATGCAGGGACTTAGAGAAAAGGTGGATGAGGGATGCAATAAGAACAAGCAGGAGCTTGTAGTGGAGTGCTGAGTTAAGAATACTCTTGCGTTGCAACAATCATGGGAAATGGCAGGAGAGGAAAGACTTATTTGAACAGGAAGAAGGAAGACAAGATAGAATATGCAAGCAAAACTTTTTAGATGGTTTTGATGAAATATTTTGGAGCTTTTTCTCATGTAACTGTCTGTTAAATTTTTCCTTTATCTTTAATCAGGACACAGTAAACCTAGAGATGCTGCTGCTGTAACACAGATGTAAGACTGTTATCTTTTAATGTGAAGTAGTATTATGACTGGAGAAATGAAGGACAGAATTCTTGAAAACATAGTTGTATAATACTTGGTCTTCTAATATCAGTTTCTCTGAAATTAAGTTCTGTACTTATGTAAGGACTATGAATTTTTACATTTTTTAAGGATTAGAGGAGAGGTTTGACAGCAAAAATCTCTGTACGGTGTCTACTGAGTCCCTTGGAAAAAGTCTGTCATCACTAAAGGGATGCTTTTCTCAATTCCTTGTTCCTGTTACAAACTTCTTTCTGGAAGTTTGTCTTGCTCTGCTTATCCCAATGGAGAAGGTTTTTCTTTTGAGGAGGGACCATTCTCCTCCATCCTCAGCTTGCAGTGTTTCAGCTCACTGGTAGTGTATTAGAAGGGGAAAAGCTAATGGGTATTTCCTTTTTGCTGCTGGGAGTCATCCCTTTAAAGGAAAACTATGAACAAACAAGATAAAGCCTCTATCATCACTAAGTTAATCTCTACATAAAAGAGCCTATCTTTGAACACAGTAAACTTTGGTTGAACTCTTTTGAAGGTGAAGAGGGAAAGGAGAGAAAATGAGTGTCAGAGAATAGGATAAATGTTCACTGACTGAAGCGAAAAAAGCTATTCATGTAAGCAATCACTGGGGAAACCACTGCAAAATATAGAACTTTAAGTACTACTGGGATCTTACAAAGCAAAAAGTATGACAAATTATGTATGTTTTGACTTAAAACAAGCTATGAGTTGAGCCAATATGTTTCCTCAAGTGGATATCTTCAGTGATATTTCTGAAGTCAGCTAGAAGTAGTGAATGCTTTATCAGCTCCCAAACTTATTAATTAAATCTACTGCATGAGTGTACTTTGGGGGCAGATAAAGTGGGGATAAAGTGGCAGAGAAAGGAAAAGTAGTTTGGGATTTTTAGACTCCCCTCCCTCAATAATTTATTCAGTGTTTCTATCCCTTCTCCTCTCTCCCTCTCTGAATCTCTTTGTCTTCTGCTGCAACAGTTTAATCAAAAGTTAATCAATTTATTCACAGTATGGTGTGTCTTAAAATCCCATAATTTCTGATACTGATGAAATGATGCCCCTATTGCAAATAAACAAATTATCTTCCTTCAAGAGTCAGCTGAATTGACTTTCATTTTGAAGTATGTTTTAGCATCAGGACATGAGTGAATGCTATCTTTTTCTCTGTGTAATAATAATAATAATAATTGCATAGGTTTAAAAAAAAAAAAGATGGCAGCAGGGTATTTATTTCTAACCTTGTTAGAAAAGGAATACAAGTAGAAATGTATTTAGAAGAATTTTTCAAACTTTTAAAAATCAGCTTCATATAATGCATGTAAGCAACTCTGTTAATCCAAGCGATAGATTGCTGTTCACCATTTTTTTTCTGAGTACATGCTGTCATATTTTTAAAAACATTTTTAAAGCTTAATGTGTTGGAGAATAGCCAGGCTACTGTTTAAGGACAGGAAGAGATGAGGTGAACAGGGAAGTCTGAGGAATCTGCACCTTTGATTACTTATGGAAAGTTAGATATGGTTCCATGTAGGCAGAGGACAAAATGTTACATACTGTCCTGAATGTTTTGCGTTCCCTGTTGCAATCAGCTACCTTATACTTTCTACAACAGAGAAGAAGATGAATATTCATATAGAAAGATGTGTCATAATGATGCTGAACAACATCTGAAAAACTGCAATTGTAGTAGCTCAATCAACGTTTTTCTGGTTGCAAATATACTTAGTAGAAACCGAACTGATGTACACGAATTGTTAGACATTTCTTATGCCCCTCTCCTGTGGCAGTCAAGACTATTATTCTGACTGCAAGTATAGACTTTTTTTAAAGAATTTAACTAGTAACCTCTGAGGTACCCCTCTCAGAGGATAAACTGTCCAAGCATCTGTGGGATATGATGCACAAGACTTGCATAAGCTATATTAAAACAGGCTGTTAAGCTCTGCTCATTTCATAAGGGAGGTGATAGCATTATATGTAACCAGAGTGGAAAACGTGGTTTTGACACCTGTTTTTACAGTTTACAAGACAGAATAATTAGTGTAGTAAATAGTGAGGTCAGTCTGCATCATATTTGAGTTCTAGAAGGTCTCAGATGTCCAGTAAGGTTTCAGAAAACGTGAGGTTTCTGGAAATCCTTCTTCTTTGAAAAGAGAATAAAACTGTGAGAAGTAAACTCATACCCATAAAAGTAATACAAAATTAAGACTCAAACTTGAGGAGTTTTTGCTATAAACACTTTGAAATTACAGAGGGAGATGGAGCTGTGTAAAATAGGCTGGCTGTGTTTGAGAGAGAGGTAGATTAATCAGGAGGGAGTTGGAGTACAAGGTTGTGGGGAAGTCAAAACAAGCACAAACTTAGGAAGAAATAGTGCTGTCTATGGATTTAATGTGCTAGTTTATGGGAACTGAATTATTGTTAGAACCTCTAACAGGAAAATGTGGTGGACTGACAGACTCGGTTGCAGCTCTGTTGAGAAAAACCTGGGGGTCTGCAAGCTGAGCATGAGCCAGCAGTGTGCACAGACGTAGTTGTGATACATTTCCCTTGCTCTTTTGCTGTCACTGTCATGTCCATCCTCTTGCAAATCCTGATGGTGTTGTTGTGCTGGGTTCTCTTGAGAAGAAAATGCCAGTGGCATTTGTATCACCTCTTCTTTACCCCTTTTCCAACCTAGTGGTTTTATCTTTTGTTTTTCATTAGGAAACCAAATAAAATGCACACAGAGAGCTTAATCAATTAGTGTGCAGCACTTGTCAATGATCAAAGCACGTTCCAGTCAACACCAATAGCATCATAAATATGAACTAGCTATAAAGTGTTTGAGCAGGTCCCCATGAAAGCTGAATAGCTATTGTGGTAAAGTTTATGCACCATAGTATTCTTCCATCCTTCCTACTCTGCTTAGTGAGAAGGTGATCATCCTTCTCTGTTGTTTTTCCAGTTCTACACTGCCTGCCTATGAGATGGGGTGGCCAAACCACTCAGTATTCATTGTATGGGGACATCATCAGAACATGAGCCTAATGAGACCTTTCTGTTTCCTTGTCTCTATGTTCTTAGCGCCTAACATCACTTCACACTTATCTATATTGACTTACATTTACCGTTTTATTGTTCTGTAATGTAATATTGCAAAACTCTTCTACACTATTTCTAGTTTACTTGGTGTAATAAGCTTCAGCTCAGTAACTTAAGCCATCATGACTTAAGCTTTTGCTAAAACTGAGGGGTGGAAATGTAGCTCGGTGGTTTGAGGGAGTTATTTCAGCTTTTAGCAGGAAGGTTGAAGAGTCACAGTGGGCATCTGATCTCAAAACCAGAATAAAGTGAAAGAGCATGGTTATTTTTTGTCACAGTGACTTTTACTGCTCTGTACAAATTACAATTCACTGTAGAAGTAAGTTAAACAGCTGTTTTATGCTGGGTATCTCACTGCTTATGATCAAAATTCTCCTTAACCATTGTCCCTATTATAAATCTAGGTAAATTTTATATGTACATATGTAGGAAATTTTTTAGTTTGCTTTCAGAAGGATAGGATATAATTCCTAGAGGTAGGCATTGGGCAATTTATCAACCACTCATTGTCAGGATCAGGCTCTTCTCTGTCAAGGCTGCTGATCCTTTGCTCTCACTATCAGACCATTATTTTCAGTAACTCTTCATCATTTTCAGGTCTTCCTTAGAGGCAGGAGAGGTATGAGATTCTTTATCTAAAGCAAGACAGTGTCCCAGGAAGAGCGGGATTTAAATCTAATGTCTCAGAATACAAAGACAGAGTCATTATTGATGCAGGTACACAGTTGTAATTAAAAGCAGCCTTTATATAGGATAAGAAATTACAATTAAGATAACTGACTTCTTGCTCCAAAAAACAAACTAGAAAGAATGTTTGTGTCTCCTTTCCCCCTTCTGCAACCCCCCAAATGAACGTTCTAAGAGAAAAGGTTCAAGCCAGAACACAAGCTGGAGAAGGAAATTATAGCATTTCTAGCTTCTTTAAAAAAGAGAGAAATATAGCTCATGTTGAACAGTGCCTGGCCACTGGAAGATAGCAGGAATATACTAAATCAAAGCTGTACTGTGTTTTATATAAGTATGTCCTCCAGTTATGAATCAGATGTCTGATCATCCTTCGAAGTGTTTCAGTGTAGACTTTTTTGGATCGGTCCACTTCTCAGTAGTGCTCTTTTTCAAATCAAAGCCTATATTGAGTTCTTTTTTCTTTTTTTTTTTTTTTTTTCTGTGGTGCATGGCTAGTCCTTATCAACAGCAGAAAAGTACTCTCTTGGGTGCAGTTAGTTTTGTGTTCACAGCTTAGCACTAATCAGTAAGATTTGAGTCCTCAGTAATGTTGGCTACTCTCTTTCTAGTTCTCAGTAAGAACTTCAGACTTCTGATCTGGCAGATGGAGTCCATCCTTAGTAGCAGTAAATCAAAAGTACCAGTATACTCTGGTTATCCTAACAATTACATTTTGTCCATTTTCATAGCAGGTTTTGATGCCTGATCTCTCATGAGCTTTGTGGAATGAAGTGCAAACATGGACTTTTGTTCAAGGACTAGATGCAGTAAAGCATTTAATGCCAGTAAAGCAGCAGCATCACTGTATAAACACCTTAAAATATCAATCTATTTAACATGCAAGAAGCATATGGGAGAAATAAGACAGAGCCAGGAGACAATGATGATAAGAAAGAAATTGAAAGAAGAGAAAAACTTTCTGGCATTTCATTAGAAGAGGGGAAGGGAAGACAAAGTTTGATCAATAGAAATGTTTTTAAAAGATGTGTTGGTAAAAGAGATGAGCAGTCAATCACAGTAAAAGGTAATGATAGAGCTATAAGCAATGTACAGAACTTCTATAGTTTTTGAGATGTTTGGCTTATAGACAGTTTTATGTCCTCTTGTGACAATACAGTGTGTTTTCTTCTTTGTTTTAGGAGAGGAAACCACTCTCAGGATGTGGTAGTTATTAATAAATGTGTTGGCCATTACTTTTTAGACTTCCTAATGCATACTGTTGCTTCAAAAAAACCCCACAAACGCCCTTGTAAAGCTCTGTAACCACTTTCGTTACTTGGAAATTCTGAACATATAGTGACCTACCTGCTGAAGGCTTTGTTTTTAGTGATATGATCCCAATAGCTGGTTATATGAGAAATAGCACCATGTTCAGAATATAGACTCTGCAGTTGCTGCTTCCTGCAGTTTACTGGTCTCTGACTGGCAATAGCTTCTCCATTTTACCAGAGCTCCAAAATCAACAAAACTGGATCTGCACAAGATACTTGTAAAACTGCCACAGAAACTAGTGTTTCCAATTTGAATTTGTAGTAAGGGCAATACTGAAAGTATTGTCTCTTCAAACTCTCTCATTTCTTTTCTTTTTTTTTAATTATTTTTTTAGTCAATTTACTTGCTATAGCTTTCTCTATTATGCTTTATATTTGGACAGATCAAGAAAGTCTATAGATGTATTTATGGTAGTTATTTTGTTCAACCTAGAAATTTGAATGTATGCAGTAACTTTATCGATTTTATCCATGTACTCCTATGATTTGAGATACATATATATGTGTGTATATATATATATACACACACACATATATATATATATAATAGATTTTTGACTTGGACAGAATAAGAAAATTTGTACTAAGAAACAGTGATTTCACTTAATTGTGTAGTTTTCATTCTATAAGCAAAATAATAAGTCAGTAAGATCGTCAAAATACACTTTGGACTTATGGAACTTCAGAACTTTAGAATAATACTGTCAATCAAGTCCCTAAAAACACCCATGGTAAACAAAAATTAGAAAAAAAAATCATAAGTTAACATTATTTATCTTTTATAATTTTTAAAGTTGTCATTTTCACTGAGAATTCTTTGAGAATGTCTTAACAGAAAAATGTGCTGAGACAGAGACAGCACAAACAGTATACTGACTGTTTTTCCTATGAACCTAGAGGTAACACAAAAGGTCTCTTAAAGGATACATAACAGTTTCTGCAAGAGAATTTCAAGGTAGAGAACAAATGCTGCTGAATTACCACTTGCCCTAGAAAGTTTGTCTTTGATACTTTCTACCATTGTGTTATTAATATTTTCAACTGACTTCTGTTTTGTTCCAGACACATAATATTATTTTTCTTACTTATATTCTTACCTTTTTTTTCTAGTCATTGGTCTCATTTTCTTTTTATATTAATGGGGAGAAATTTTGTCTGCAGTTTTTAGTCAGAAGTCTTTAGTTTTTGCACACCTCATTCTATTCTCCTTTTATTTAGCTATGACTTAGTTTTTTGTTTGTCTACCAATTCTTCCTTCATGTTCATCTATCTCTACAGCTACATGAAATCATAAAATGGCATTAAGAATTGTGTGGTTTTGTTTTTTCATTCATCTTTTTCCAGGCTCGTCTTCTTCTATAATCATTAAAATATGCTGATGATTAAAAACTATCACAGATTGTAACAGTCTGTGTGAATACCCATCTGTACCTTACAGCTCTCGTTTGGAACACTGTCTGCCACTGATGAGTAACGATACCTTTGAGCAATCTTCACCCAGTACTTAAAGGACAAATGAGAAGGAAAATATGAAGCCCTTCTTTTCCCTCAATCTTTAGTTCAGTCCTCAAATGACTACACTTAAAAAAGCTTCTGAACTTGCTTTTATGTTTACTTGTTTATATGCTCCTGTGTAAATTACTGGCGGACTTTTAATGAATTTGTCTCTCATGTTTTACAATCACCACCAATCTAAAATTGAATTAGATTATATTTTATTTTGTATATAGTCATGAGAAGCCAGTTTTATTTAGTGTCCTTTATCAAACTGATTTCTTATCAAATTGCATCCTCAAATTCTACCATAATAAAGATAATAGAATTGTAAAGATGTAATTTAAAGTCTATTTGGGGAATAGTCCGTTTCCATAGAAGTTGCCCAAGGAAATGCTTGACCTGCAGAATCTTTATTACTAGTGATACTGTTCTTTTTCTTGATTAGGTATCAAGTTGACTTTCAGATCCTGACCTCTTTCCACTGAAGAAATAATTTTCTTATGAACTTTTGAATAATTGTGCACCACCAGGCACAGAATTTACAATATAATTTAGCCATTTGGCCTCTTTTTTTTTTTTCTTTTCTTTTTTAATCAACCTTAGTAAAATGGCAGGTACAACTTGCATGACACTTCAGACAGGATGAGGATAATAATGTATGCTATGACATCAGAAAAGCAAAACAAACTGTGCCCAGTGTTTTTCAGCATTCTGCAAAGCTTTTTTCTTTTTGGTTGTAAAAGCATATCAAAACACAAAATGAAGTAGATATGAGTGGATCTGGTGTGCTGCTTCTCCATCTGCTCATACTAGTATCCTGGCAAGACAAGGGTATTTGTTCACCTCAGAATTTTCAGGAAGAAATTTTGTAAATATAAAAGGGATACATTCTTCTAAATGCTTTGCGCAAATGAGCTATCATAATAATAATAATAATAATAATAATAATAATAATAATGTGTTGTAGATTTTGGAAAAATCTTGAACTTTGCTATTCTGAAGGCTTCATTTCTACTCAGATTCCATTCAAGGCCATCCATTATAATGGACCAAGCTAATCTTTCAACTGTATATTTAATATAATGCCATAGTGCTCAAATTCACTTACAGGCCTCAGCTAACCACAGACTTCTGCTAGAGAATTTTCATTTTGTGGTATAAAATTTCCATGAAGCTCTAAATAGCTTTAAATATTTCATCTCTGCATTTGAGCTGCACAATAACCTAAACCAAATTTCTATTTTGTGGTTCACCGGGGCTTTTTTCTATAGAAATAAAGCATGATGAGTATCTGTTGAGCACAAATGATGTCTTGCTGTTCCTGAGATGGATTTGCTGGTCTCTGTCATTCTGTGGACTTCAGTTGCTAGGTGACCACTGTCTACCTATGCAAGACTCTTCAATTCTACCTCTGCAAGAGAAAAAGTTACATATTCTTAGTTTTTGCCAGAGGTTTTTTTATATATAAATGGTCTATTTAGGTATAGAGCCTGTAAACAAAATCTGAGTCCCAGTCTTTCTATGAAATGACCAAATAAAGCTCTTAGCATTGAAGAGATGTCAAGAAAAGGGTCTGTAAAGATCCCATCTAGACTGTGTGATCATCCAGTGGAAAACATGTTTTTAAATTCACACTTACAAACCAGGAGACCCAAGTGCAAGTTTCCAATAACGATTTTGGTTCTTAATGGTCTCTTACCCTGGAGAGAGAAAACAGTTCTTTCTGTTTCTTGCTAAAACAATTTTAGTTTCTAATGGGACTTTATTGGTTTCTAAAGAATTTGCTGCAGTTTATTCCTAGTGTGACTTCTACCTTTGTAGTCTTACTTTTTTCTAATAATTACTGAATGTGTTTTGTATGTGCTGCTAGTCTTTGTATATGCTTTTCCTGAAATATAGAAAAACTAGAGGAGACAAAGTAACAACCTTGGTTTTCCCCCTGGTACATTTTACACAAACACATTTTTGTTTTTGCAGTTGAGTAACAGACATATCTCAGTTCACTTTACATTGGAAGTGAGGAACTTGAGAATAAAAATGCACGCTTTGCTAAAGGAACACATAGAGGTGTACATGACTGAAAGCCTTTGTCTCTATATGCCATGACCTCTAATATTTCTTTCTTCTAAGTGAGGCCTGGGAACTTTTTCATACTCAGCCAACCAAAGTATTCACTGAACTAAAAGTTAGATACAAGACTGGTTTTCTGTGTGACCTTGGGGATGATATTTCTTTATTGAAGAATGGCTGAAATTCCTTGATCTGATTTTTTTCTAACACATAGTTATAAATATAGTTAATAATAATAATAGTAGTAATAATAATATTAATAAATAAAAACAACCCCTAAAAGTAAGAAAAGGGCAGTGAATGGTCAGCATCTGAAGGAGGAATACGAAAATGGTGAAGGGCTTAGAGGTGAAGTCGTTTGAAGAGCAGCTGAGGTTACTTGGCTTGTTCAGCCTGGGGAAGAGGGAAGCAAAGGGGCAGGCAATGATCTCTTCTCTCTGGTGACCAGTGACAGGATCCAAGGGAATGGCATGAAGCTGTGTTGGGGGAGGTTTAGATTGGATGTTAGAAGAAGATTCTTCACCCAGAGTGCAGTTGGGCATAGGGGAATAGGGGAAGTAAGTACTCACAGCACCAAGCCTGCCAGAGTTCAAGTGTTTGGACAATACTCTCAGGCACATGCCATGATTCTTGGCGCTGTCCTGTGCAGGGCCAGGAGCTGGACTTCGATGATGTTTATGAGACCCTTACAACTCAAGATATTCTAAGATTCTATGAATTATTTAATTTTACCAGTTTGAATTTTCTACTTGGCTACTTCAATTTATCTTTTAAAAAATAAATCTTACATATAACAGCTTTTTCACATGGTTTTATACATTCCCATCAGCTGTTAGTATAATTTTCTCATTTGGGTACATATAATGAGTACCACTAGATCATTTTGTGCACAGGTGTGTCCAGGCAGTTCAATAAATTCCTGCTGTGATAAAAAAAACATCAGCCTGTTTGGATTCCCACAAGGAGGCCACAGGGATGGCAAGTGATTATGTTATGCCAAGAAATGTTCAACCAAGAGCAGGTACTGAATTAGAGTGCTGAAGCTCTCTGTGTTTGTGACACAGACATCTGTTCCGTGACATCAATTCTAGACTGACTGCAATGCAACAGTCTTCATTATGCTGTATCTAATGTAGCGCAGTCCTAACTTTAATATTCCTGCCAGTGTAATGGCTGCAGAGAGTTTAATTCTTGATAGCTTTCCCTGAATGTGAACAGGAGACAAATGCCTGGTGAGTGGCCGTATATCATTTAGTCATCTCCCTGCAGAAAGCAGTCATTTGAGTTAGATTTAAAATTAGAGAAGTCACAGACTTGGGCACTTACAGAGTTTCCCCTTTACCCATAATGGAGAAGAATAATGATTTTCAGTACAAATTGTAGGGACTAGAAATACTGCTTTGTGCAATGAAAACTGTGTTGTTATATATCACCTTCCCCTGACATTTTCAATCAGCTTGTCAGCTTTCACTGGTAGATAATTTGATGAAAGCTTTGCACTGAGTAAGGCTTTTTGCTCAGTTATAGACAGCAAATATATTGCTTGTGTCAGGACCAATTAATAATGCTGAGTGTGTTTTCATACATATGAAAAGTTACTAGAAATCCTTCTTCTATGAAACACCAAGATACATAAGAATAAAGTTAGCAATAGGTACTAATGGCACACTTTGTGTCTGGTCTAAAGATGTTAAAATAGCCAGCTGATAAATTTGATGACAGATGACAAATTTTTGATACATTAGGATGCTTGTAGAATCCTGCCAACATATTTAAAGCTTCATTTCTTATGCTTATCTGTAGCAGTCCTTAAAGGCTGCAAAGCTGTATGGGTGTTAGCCCATGCTAATATTTCTCCATCCTTCTAGCCTTCAGGAAAGAAGAAGCCTGGCAGTAAAGACATTTGATATTTAAAAAGTTTATCCATGTTCTCTCTCTCTCTCTTTTTTTTTTTCCTTTTTTCTTTTTTCCACTTGAAGCTATAAATGCTTATGACTTTCATGACATTTACAATCCAAAGAACATATTATTAAAAGGCATGGGAAAAAATATCTGATAAGGAGAACATGAAATGCATAGAAATTTTTCCTTATAATAATAGAATCTCAATATCAAAATAGTTGGTTTTGAGGCCAACCCCCCTTCATTTTAGATACTAATATTTGCTCATAAGCTATAGAAAGATCCTTTGTTGATGTGTTAAATAATTTAATACTATTAACTAATTTTTTTTCCCTTCAAGGATTTAGAAATCTACATTTACCCCTCAAAAGTGTAAACTACACGTTATATTTTCCAGGGAAAAATCCCACTTGTGAGCACACTTTCTTTATTTTTAATTTTGTGACACAGCAGATCTATATTAGGAATACTTAATTGCTTCTTGGTGATATTATAGTTCAGTGTTATAAATTTCACTTTTTCTTCAGCTGCAGTCTATATGTAGAACAAATTTAAAAGACAGAAACAATAATGTTTGTTTGACGGTCCATTCTGGATTTTAGCTGTTTAGTATGAGCACAGGTTGTATATCATTACTAGTTCAGAAGATCTCTTATGATCCCTGAACTGTAATCAACACCTTCGTCAATAAGACCTTGTATGATTCACTCAATTCTTAATTCTTCTTCACTGACTCCAGATTAATGTGCATTCCTTTACTGCTAGATTAGCTGCATATTTTTCATGTTTGCATTCATTTAATTAATTCTAGCCAAAAAAGCCTTCCTACTAACAAATAGTAATATTTCTACTTTTACTGATTTTTCATGCATATTCAATATTTAAATTGAGAAAATATCACACATGGTATTTTTTTTAATTATTTTTTTAAAGTACAACATTTGTAACTACAAAGGAAAAAAGTTTGGAGTTTGTTGTTGCATATTGCAACAATTGATAGCTTTTTCCTAGAGATTTTAAAAACCCACAGAGAAATTAGATTTCCAAGATGACGTATTTTAAAAAAGAGTAAAACTAGACAATACAGTCTATTCCACAAGAATTGCACAGGAAATAAGTATAAATTCACGCTGTCTGGCAATGCAGTATTTTTTTTATTATTATTTGTTTCCTTTGAAAAAATTCTGGTTGTAGTCTCAAGGGCTGTATTGTTGGCTGGGGTATGGGTGTGATTGAATACACTCTTAGATGTGTCATGTTTCATAGGAAAAAGAGGAGTAGATGAATGGATCCACATATAGATGATTATATCTGAGGACTGTCAAGTGAAATCCTAAAACGTACAAGGCAATAAATCAGCTGCCTTACTAAGGTTCTCAGAAAAGATCATATCAATCATTTTTCAGTGAAAGCATCAATTGTTTCCATCTTGTTTCTATTTTCAGTCCCTGCTTCTGATGTGTTGACTTCATAAAAGTAATTTCAGCATGTGTACATTTCTCCATCTCTAGAATGGGTGCTTAGTATATTAGATCTTGCCAGAAAAAGGTTTTGAGATCTGGTAGTAGAAATATGTAATACAATAAGTTGTTATTGCATATCTCTTTATCAAAGGAAAGGGCTTAGAAGGAAAACACTAAAAAAAATCCTTTCTGATTTTTTTTTTTTTTCACTGCAGTTGATGAGTCTGTGACTCTTCTTGCAAATTCTCTTACAAAGAAAATGTATAGGAAATCAGTATTTCTTGTACAGATGGCTGTGATGCATACCCAGTTCCATTTTTGAAGTCCCAGTGCTGGTTTCAGAACAGAATAGAATCATAGAATAAATATTAGAATAGTTTGTCTTGGAAGAAACTAAAGGTTTGAGGATACAACTCCATTAACTGAAATGACAGTGACTTTTTTTTCATTCTTTTTTTCTGTAACCTGTGGAGTTTCATAAGAGAGATTGGCATTTTAAAGAGATGTGAAAACATGGCCTATTTCCCTATAGAGCTGACAGTAAATGTGTCAGAGTGTACAAGAGATCAGCAAACTTAGGACAGGGAGAGGAAAGTGAGATTTCCAAGAGGGATGGGTATGGTTTTTTGGTTCCTCACTCTGTATCCCGGTCATGACAATAACTTGACATTTGTTGATATGGTTTTAAAGCACACTGTTATCAAGAAAAAGGCACTGGTCAGCTGGCCCACTTCCACTGAAGTAAAATGGATTTTTTTCTTCCCTCTTGTGCATTTGGGCATTATTCTGCACAAAAATCCTTCAGGCTCAACAAAAAAAATTGTGTGCATAGCAATGGCAGATTTTGATTTCCTCCTCTTTTGTCATTTGAAAAACTGCTTTTCCTCACAATCCACTGTCCTCATAATGACCATGTTTAAAGCAATATTTAACTTCCACAGCAAAATCACCTATGTCTAATAAAAATGAAAGTTGTGTGCATGAGAAGATGATTTTGCCATGCCTTCTCTTTTCAGGACATTAACACTGTGAGAGATAGTCCAGCTGATATTTTATTCCTTTGCTCAACTGCCAGTTATGATTTATTTTTCTAGTTCTTCTGATACATGTAGGTGAGTGACTATTGAAAGACTGGCATTCAATATGCAAACTGCGATGGGTAAAAGAAAGCTGCTGCTGTTATAAGCAATTCAACCTGTTGCTCCTAAGCATTTAAGTTTACTGACAAATATGATTATTGAAACAAATCACAGATTAAGCAGTGGAGGAGAATTTGGATTTCTTTTTATCTCCAGCAGTAGGGCATGGAATACTACACTTTATAACTATGGAATACTACACTTTATAACTATGACACTTCTGCACCTACATGTTCCTCATGGCACCTGAGAGGTCTGTAAACTACTGTATACTGGCAGCAGTGCTTCTTTGTTGTTTACAACACTGTATCCTGATACAGTTCTAAGAACTTGCTGTTACACTCTTTTTTAATCAACCTTTCAGTCCACCTCCTGAAGCATTATATTCTATAACAGTGATATTAATTAGTTATCTCAGAGGCCTTGTCTGCAGGCTTTCCACAAAATCATTCAGTATAGTAAAAGAAGATTTGCCTTCCAAAACAGGAAAAAAAAAAAAAAAAAAAAAAAGGAAGAGGCCAGGAAACAACAGGAGCAATAGTGAGAAGGATAGGATGTGGCCTGCTTTGTAATTATCAGTTGTGTTTTCTAACACTGAGAACAGAAAATTCCTCAACTTAGTTCAGTTAGTTAGAGCATGGTGCTAATAAACCAAGGTTCTGGGTTTGATCCATGTATGGACTATTCACTTAAGAGCTGGACTCAATGATCCTGTGGGTCTCTTCCAACTCAGAGTACTCTGTGATTCTGTGAACTAATGCCAGCTTTACGAGATTAAGTTTTCTTCTGTGCCTATGTTCATCTTGGGTTGTAGTTTCATCTCTGTGATGTTGTTTTGCACACAGTCTTCTATGGAAGTACATTTATTTACCCCTGAGTATTGATTACATAATTACTAAGGCTGACAATTGTTCACTAAGACAGAACAAGTTTGTGCCATCAAATGAAAGTTGGAGAAAATTCTATGAACTGCTGTTCCACATGATCTAGGAAGAAACTGGGAGAGTAAGCTCAGTGTTAGTTTTGTATACTGTTCCTGTCTAGTTGTGAATAGTTCAGTTAGGTTCATGAGGCTTTTATCTGAAAGAGTTTCTCTTAAGTGTATAATGGAGCCTAATTTTTTAGTTCTACGTAAGTTTGATTTAGTTCTGTATTTTTAGGCAAATGGTAGCCAACTAGTACTGAACCTAACAACTCAAGTAGATTGGTTGAACAGATTTATTCCTGAATGCTATCAGAGATCTAGTAAAACCAGATATTAAGCCTGTGACATTTTAGGACACTGCTGAGATCCCTGATATAAATGGAAAATTCTGAGCACGCTACTGGTTAAATTGTATGGAAATACGATAGACCTGGTGTGGATGTCACTGAAAAACACTGAGGGGGGAACACTCATAGCCTTAGATGTCAATAATTACAAATGCTGAATTTTAATGGTACATTATCACTGAGATGAGCTATGTATAGAAACTAAACAAAGACTTCCAAATAGAATCCAGACTTTTTGTACTATATCTCAAGAGCATTTCTGATTCAAGAGATTCAGAAATAGCAGGTCAGAAATTGAAACTTTGGAAACTTCTAGACTACCAGGTTGAATTTGTCACAGAAATTAAATATTTTCTCTTTATTTTCTGTTACCCAGACCTGAGTGTTCTTAGAAGACTCCTGTATGATTTGTAATTTTAGCTGACAAGTCATAAGCAGACAAGTGATTCAGTGCCCTGTGTAGCTTTAAAACATCAGTGGCATTCTTACTACTACAGTTGTGATGCACTGTACAGAGCCAATCAATTTGCATGAGTTGTAGACCTGCTATATTGAAATTTAGTCTGTTTTCTATTTCAGTACGAAAAGATATTTTAGCTCTGAAAATTACTAAGGAATATCTAGGAAGGCTAACAGCTCTTGAATGCAATTTTCATAGATCTCTCTTCACTGAAATACTTATGGTTTTCATTTCTGTATACTAAAAAACTGTTTATGGAGTTGCTTTATGCATATGAACAGAGATCACAATTTATGCTATCAGCATCTAATGACTAGACATTCCAAATAAAAAGCAGGTTCCTGTTTAAAGGATTTTCAGTTTTATATTTAATTATACTTAAGATCTAAACTATGTGCCCTCTGCAATTTTTCTTGGAATGTATAGAAATAAAAGGAAAGAATTCATAGATTAAGATTCATGGACTGAGATTGAGTTCAATTTTGAAAAGTAAATTTAGGTGTTTCTAACTGTTTCAAATGACTGAAATGTGGTTTGTACTGTCAGTGAAGCTATTCAGCTGACCAACAGTTCAATTCCATTGACTAAGGAGATGTCAAATGCAACACTGAATTATTCTATGCATACTAGTAGTCCAGATTATAGCATAGATACTGAAGGGCTAGAATATACAGCACTAGTATCCTCACTAAGCAGGATATCCCATGGAATCTCACAAAAAATGATAGCAAGTATCTGTGTTCAGGTGATTGTGTCTGCTCTAAAAATCTGCACTGATTATACCAAGAATTTAGAACATCTGTACTTTCATTTAAGCATTTACCTCTTGAACTGAATCCCATCCCTAATATATATTTTTTTCTCTTGTTAAAAAACTCTCAGAGCTTGTGAAATCTCTGTCAGTTGTGATGACCTTCAGGCCCCAGGGAACACTGACATTTTAAAGAGTGTTTCCCCACATTCCCAACAAATGTAAGAGCCAAAAGTGGAGTCTCCACCCACTGCAATGCCTTGAAGAACCATGGAAAATGTAGAACAAACAAGAGCTCTTATAGAACTGTGAATAGATATCCGATATTCTGATCTGTTAACTAAGAACTGTTAGTTTATGCTAGCTGCACATTTAAAAACTGTATGCAGGGAACTATCACTTTTTAAAAAATACATATATTTGGTGTATCTTAGTGTGAATTTTGGAGGTAGTGACAGGTGTGCTTTTAGTTACTGACATGCAATTTACATCTATAATTATACTAAAGCTTGCTATGTATCAATCTCATGTATCACATGAAATAGAGCTTGCACCAACTGGCAATGAGTAAAAAAGGTTAACAGCCTTGTAAACCTCCCCTCTCCAGTTGATCCAGCAGATCTAGTCAATCTGTTTTGCTTTGCCCAGATGTAACCTCCATGAATCCTAAATCAGCCAGTGTCCCTTAGAGCAGTTTCTCACCATTTTTTAATACATACCTACTTTGCTTTGATGTTTCCTAAGCATTTCATTTTGGTTATTTCCATATGTTTCAATGTGTTGGGGTTTTTTTCTGCGTCTCTCAGCCCATCTAAAGTGCACATGAGTACTTAATTTCTAAACAATTGAACACCAAAGGTTTACCTCCATGTTTGCCCAAGCTGGAAGCACTAGAGAGTCAATGTAGTAAAATCTAAGCTAGAGAAGTCTAGCCTCGCTGATAGTTTTGTGCATTTTGATATTTAAACTCAAAACCACAAAACCCCCAAAAGGTATTTAGAAAATCTTTATACCTGCAAAGAGGTGGATCACTACTTGATTAGGCATATATTTTTAAATCTGCTAGCAACTTTATAAACTATATAAAAGGTTCTGGATGGAAAACACTTTCCTAGTAATGGGACAGGTGTTGAGTGAATTAACAAATTAATAGGTAGTGGGCAGTACTTTATCTCCTTTAGAGGAAGTAAAAGATATATCAGTTGGTGGAAGGTGCTGCCATTAACAAATAATAAATAAGGCTCACCTGCAGATTTTTCTTTCCTTGTTTTTTTGTCTCTTTGTTTTGGAGGCTTAGTTTGTTTCTTTGGGGTTTTTATTTGTTTGTTTTTTTTTCTTCCATGCACAGTAATGTTTTAACTAATATATCATTTAAATGTGATATTTTAAAATGACAGTATATGGCAGCTGTTGTATATTTTGTGTTGTTTTTGTTTTCTGCTAAGTCCTCCAATGCCATTTTCATTAACACTTGGTACAACCTATGAAGAGAAAGAGTTATTATCTAATGTTTGTCACCTTCTTAAGCTCAAGTATTATATTGGACTTAACACATGCATAAAAGCTTCTGAATAGCAATTCACACCATTAAACGTCTCTCAAATTGCCATAAAAGGTTTGCCTGCTTATCTCAATTTGATGCAGAAAGTGTTCATGGTTATAATAGATTTTCCATGATTTACCTTGACAGGTTTATAGATATTAAACATCAAAAGGCTTTTTCTAGATCTGCATTACAAGTATCATCACTTTAAGACCACTAAAACAGTTAATGCTGAACCTCTCATATGTTAAGCAGTATTACAGTTCAGTGATATCGTGTTAAATGAGGGACTAAAGGTAGAGTGAACTCCAGGAAGATAATAAAAAAAACTAAGTGTATTATTTGGAATTACTACATATAAACTAATTTTGGAATTCCCTCACAGTCCCATCAATAGCTCCATTCTTGTAAACAGCCATAAGGAATTTCTGTGAAATCGCAATCTATATGAGCCTATTAATGGAAAACACTTTTGCAAAAAGAGTATTAAATGCAAAAGAAAGGTTTTTGTTGCAGCTTATCCACCACTGTCTTATTCATGCACTAATGATATGTGGGATATCTAGGTATGTGTCAGAATAACTACAAACACTTAGAATTTTTGCTTACTGTTTTATAGCTTCCTTTAGTTTCATACTATTCTCCAGAGACAGTTAAATCAAATGGTATTAGATTTAATCATCCACTGTAGTCAGATGGAAGAAAAAGATAATAAAATACTCTCTGGCTTATTCTGAAGTGTTTTACACTTTTGTGTCTGGTTTTAATCCCCTTGAAGCATATTTAGTCTTGTAAGTAAGTGAGTTTTGTCTTAGTGCCTAAGAGAAAAGAAAGTGTTATTTAAACTCTTGTCCTTTATCATTAGATAACCTGTCCACAGGAGGGGAACATTACCTGCTGAGGAAATTCTTTTCAAGAAATTCTTTATAACTGGAGGTTTTAAGTGAATTCTGCACTTTTCATGATTGTGGTTTCATATTCTTATTCCTTTTTAAGGATCTTTCTTGAAAACACAGTAGTCTGAACCTTAGACAGTAGCTTAAAGGTGAAAATTGAAAGGGAAGGCTGTGTGAGAACAAATGTATTTATATAAACAACAGTCTTATCTATAACCAAAGGAAAAAAAAGTTGGGATGTACCTAGACATAGAAAAGTACCATGGTTCCTTTAGCATTCATGCTGGCTCTGAATAATTAGCTCTTTCCAATTATAAAATAGGTGAAAGTCTTTTTGATAGACATTAACTCTGAGTAGGCTACAGAATTGAACCTCAACCAGAAAAAAAAGAAAACCTTGCGTTGTGATTCCTTTTTTTTCCCCTTTACATGCTAAGCTTCTGTTGCACTGATGATAACTTGTTTTAGAGAGAGTTAAGTTCTTTTTAAAGAAAATTCCTCCATGTGTTCAGTGAAGTTCAGACCTCTAATGTAAATACCATTACATCATACGTGACAAAACTGATAGCAGACACAAGGTTAATCTGTAATGAAATGATCTACTGCTATTTCAGGAAAGAAGATACTTTATCAGCACATTACTGCTTCATCTGGAAACAGAAGGCAATGGAGCATCTGTGTAGAAAGCAGTTATTCCAATAAATGTTTTATAATTTTTGCTGAAAGCAAGTTCTTTTCTTTTTACAAAACTCTGAAGTTGTTCACCTTACAAGAAAAGCTGTATCTATGCTGATGGTTGAATGCCAGGTTAGGAAAAAGGTTCAGGTCACAGTCTTGACTCAGCTGTTTAAGGGCATGCTGTTGTTCTTGGGGAACAGCTATAAATGCTTACACTGTCTACCACTCCCATTAAATTTTGCAGCAAACAAGCTGCAGGCTCTTTCATACAGGGGAGGTCAGAAGCTACAAAAATGTGTGCCACACAGACCAGGCACAAACTACTCCAGTCATTCATACTGAAGGTGAGCTCATGTCTTGGTTTAAGTTTAATAATTATGCAGGTCTTCTTATTTATAGCTCCCTGCAGATCTCCAAGTCTGCACCTCATTATGGTCTTTTGTCCTCACAGGGCAGAAACAGAGAGGTTTGGGTTTGTGTGTGTTTCACCTCTCGGTGTCTGAAATGTAGAAGCAAACACAACCCTTTACACTGCCATTAAGGGACAGTTTTCTGAAAAAGTCTCCCCAGCAGCAGTGGCTTAAAATTAGTTACTTCTTGAATGAGCAAATGAAGGTGCTCCACAAAACCTTCAAAGTCATATTGGCAGCTGGACAGAAGATCTGCCCATCGGGTTCACCCAAAGGTCTCTTGTTTGCCAAAATAAATTGAGAAGAAATAAAGTGAATATAACTCTATCAACCATCTAAACAGATAAATTTAAACTTTTAATCATGAAAAGATACACAGATAGAACTCGCATTGTGTGTAAACCAACCTGTCAAGGAATATCACCTACCTCTTTGTGTTATAAGCAAACCTCTACAGATCACTGTATGTATTTATTGTTCTCCCATAAGTCTGATCTGGGTTGCCAAGCAACAACAGCAGTTTCATTACAAGTATTTGATACGGACTACTACTGCATTTTTTTTTTTCTTGTCTTAAAATTAACCGTGAGAAAATTCATCAGCTTAAATGTAGTTGTTCCTTATTATGGTTCTACTCAGCACTACAGATTAGCTGTACTGTACACCAAGCTGTGTAAAAAAAGTCCTAAGAGGAGCAGAAGGCATAAATGACAACAGGCTTCTATGGCAAAATTTAATTTTATTGAAGTATTATACATAAGAAATTTTTAAGACACTATCTATCTATCAAGAACTAAGCAATAGATGAGAATAGAGAAAAAGTCCATAAAATGAATACGAAATGTACCCTTTCCCTTATAAGATGTAAAATATCTAAAGTCAACGCTAAGCAACCATAGAAGGCTGCTATTTTTGATAATAGAAAAGTAGATATGTTAACTCATATAAACTAATGAGACGTTGATTAATCACACTGTGCTTTTATTTAGATTGGGTTTCTACTAGGAACTATATCTGAGACCAAAACACAGATAAAAGTTTGGGACTCATCATACTTAAACCCTTGAGTAACTCTTATGATAGATTTGACCCAGCTAAAAGACAGTTTACAACACTAAGCCCAGTGCAGTCAAAATATAAAATTTGTGGTTTCTTGAGCTTTCTGCTAGCTTAGAATTAACCTTATAATAGCCTTTTTTCCTTATTAATCTATGGATAAATCTGAACATGTACTATAATGTCTTCCAGGAGTGACCTTTTTTGTTATCTATCTTGGCAATACTAGCAATTTTAATATTTATTGATTTATTAGAATGAAGGTTCTTGACACACTCCATTTGATTCTGATGACTGAAGAGTAAACAGTCTCTCAAGGCTTTTAAAAAAATGGTTAGTTTCATTTTCTAAAATTTAAAGGACTTGCTCAGTAGAAGAGAGGGTGCAAGGAATTTACCTGTAACAGATTATTTTTCATCAAAAATGAAATATGAATATTACTGGTTCAGTAATATCAGAGACTTGTGTTTGGAATCACCAGCAGACAAAATTTTACTATATATTGTTACTTTCACAGAATCATAGAATCATAGAATCAGATGGGTTGGAAAAGATGTCTGAGATCATCAAGTCCAACCCTTGATTCACTAACACCACAGTTACTAGACTATGGCACTAAGTGCCTCATCCGGTCTCTTCATAAAACCTCCAGGGATGGAGAATCCACCACCTCCCTGGGAAACTTATTCCAATGCCTGATTACCCTATCTGTAAAGAATTTCTTATTAATATCTAACCTAAACCTCCCCTGGCAGAGCTTGAGGCCATGCCCTCTTATCTTACTGATAGCTGCCTGGGAGAAGAGACCAACCCACAAAGCCTCCTTTCCGGTAGTTACAGGGAGTGATGAGGTCTCCCCTGAGCCTTCTCTTCTACAGGCTAAACAACCTCGGCTCCCTCAGCCTCTCCTCACAGGACTTGTGTTTGAGTCCCTTCATCACCCTGGTTGCTCTTCTCTGGACTTGCTCCAGCACCTCAATCTCCTTCCTGAACTGAAGGGCCCAGAACTGGACACAGCACTCCAGGTGTGGCCTCACCAGCACTGAGTACAGGGGAAGGATCACTTCCCTGGTCCTGCTGGCCACACTGTTCTTAAGACAGGCCAGGATGCCATTGGCCTTCTTGGCCACCAGGGCACACTGCTGGCTCATGTTCAGCCTCCTGTCAATCCAAACTCACAGATTCCTTTCTGCCTGGCTGCTCTCCAGCCACTCTGTGCCCAGCCTGTAGCGCTGCAGGGGGTTGTTGGGTCCAAAGTGCAGGACCTGGCACTTGGCCTTGTTGAATCTCATCCCGTTGGAATCAGCCCAACTCTCCAGTCTGTCCAGGTCCCTCTGAAAAGCCCTCCTGCCTTCCAGCTGATCGACACTTCCCCTCAGCTTGGTGTCATCTGCAAATTTGCTAATGGTGGACTCAATCCCGTCATCTAAATTGTTGATAAAGATATTAAATAGAACTGGACCCAGCACTGATCCCTGGGGGACACCACTGGTGACCGGCCGCCAGCTGGATGCAGCCCCGTTCACCAGCACTCTCTGGGCCCTGCCCTCCAACCAGTTCTTAACCCAGCACAGAGTGCCCCTGTCCAAGCCCTGGGCTGCCAGCTTTTTCAGGAGAATATTGTGGGAGATGGTGTCAAAGACTTTGCTGAAGTCCAGATAGACACATCCACAGCCTTCCCCTCATCCACCAGGCGGGTCACCTGATCATAAAAGGAGATCAGGTTGGTCATACAGGACCTGGCCTTCCTAAACCCGTGCTGGCTGGCTCTGATCCCTTATCCATCCTGTAGGTGCCATATGATTGCACTCAGGATGATCTGCTCCCTAACCTTGCCAGGCACTGAGGTCAGGCTGACAGGCCTGTAGTTTCCTGGGTGTAGTTGCCTGTAGTTTTCTGGCCCTTTTTGTGGATCAGTGTAACATTCGCCAACTTCCAATCATCTGGGACCTCCCCAGAGAGCCAGGACTATTGGTAAATGATGGAGAGTGGCTTGACAAGCTCTTCCACCAGCTCCCTCATCACCCTTGGGTGGACCTCATCTGGTCCCATGGACTTGTGAGGATCCGAGTGGCTCAGCAGGTCACAAACTGTTTCCTCCTTTCTAGGTAGACATAGAAATTAGAACCAGAAACAACTCAGTGAACAATAAAATCCTGATATGGTGTCCCTTCTTCTGTCCTTTCAGCTGAGCAGAAAGAGTAGGAGTTTCTCTAATCAAAGTTTAAGTACACAATTTAGTACTTCAGAAGAGTTTTAAATAAACAACAAAGAAAGGGGTAAGGGAATTGGTGTGATAAAATATACAGGAATGTACTGAATACAAGACAAGTTAGGTATTAAATTCTTTAATTCAGTGTCCAGAGAAGCAGTAGTACAAGTTACTTCTTTATTTTATCTGGAAAACCATATTGGTTGATTTCTAAATTCATTGGATTTGAAGTCATCTCACATTCCTTGATTTGAAGCTTCCTTCTCAGAGAGATTAGGGGATTTTGGGAAACTGTGAGGGAAGATGAAGGTCAAGATGTGATTTAATTAATAGAGCTTCTCATGCTTCTGCACACAAGCAAATAGATACTTCTCAGAACTTTGCAGGTGTACTGTTTTTTTTACCAACTAGCAGTTCTAGGGCCAACATTTCCAAAGGCTGCTTCTTTTCTTTCGCTCCCTGGTTTGCAAGGACATATAACTATTAATAACATTAGAAAAGTCAGGTTTGTTTACTTAATTTGCAGTAGATATTTACACCTGGTCATTAAGAGTCCATAGTTAGTCCTTAGCAAGACTTTAGACATCATCCTGACTTACCTTGGAGATTAATTATGTTATCTGTATGGGATATATACGTCATCAGTGCAGCCCAGTAAATGTGTTTTCTGCCCTCAGCAAGGTTCTGCCCTGGCTGTGCACTGCCCTGGCAGTTCAGGGGCTCAGACTCACTCTGACCTCAGCTGGCATTGCTGGTTTAACCCCTGCACTGCTGTCAGTGGCTGCTGCAGCTGAAGCTGCTCCAGCTTCAGCTCTGGGATGACCCTGCTGGGGAGGGGGTGACACCCCCCACTTCTCACTGCCTGACAAATCCCAACCTTCTGTGTGCATAGGGCTGTGGTGGGACTGCAGGCCACTGTCAGGCTGTAGCTGGCAGTCTAGGAGAAGGAAGGAGGCAGTGACAGGGAAGCATTTAAAAAGAACCCAAAGCAGTGACCAAGCCTGAGGAGAAATAAATGTGGCGCTTTTTCTGGTGAAGACCTGAGAATGCTGACAGCTCACTGTGACCTCCTCTTCAACCTCCTACCCTTGTTACTTTTGAGGAAGACTGAAGAGTCAGCCTTAGGACCCAGCAGGATCCAGGAAGGATGAGCATAACAGCTAAGAAAAGGGATAGATACTAGGAAGACTTTATTACATAACAATTTTAATGTTAATATGGCATTTCTATACTAATTGCATAGCATGTGCTATGAAGCCTTAAAACCAAAGATTTCTAGTTGCCATGTAAATGGTGTTTTCTCTTTTGCCTATGGCAGCATTTGGAGTCTGACACTAGACTGTCTCTATGCAGAGAAATAGATGTTTTTATGGTGTGATTCAACTCAAGGAATGCATCTAAAATTATTCAAGTAAATCATGTTATAGAAGTTCCTATATCCCCATCTACCATAAAGCAAATCAAAATCATCCTGTGTCTCCCTTCTCTCAGAAAAGTGCCATCATCTAAGGCCAGAAAATCTATACTCTTCTCCTCACTTATATTTTTTCATTAATTTTGTCACCCTAGGGGACAAAATACCCTCTGGGCTAGCTTTCTGTCTAGTAGCTAGAACATTTGCTAATACATGGAAGATACAGATATTGAGTCCCAGACACAGAAAAAAAGTTAACCTGTGTCTCCCGCTGGCTGAACAGCGTAATAATTGCTTTATGGCATAAAAGATGAACAGTACCACTACCATCACCTTTGTGGCACTGCTGTAAAAGGGAATAATGATCCCTGTTTAGTTCTTTGAAAGTGCAATTGTACATGCCAATCCACAGCATAAATATCTGGCCTTCAGCTTCCAGGCAGACAGATCTGCATGCAGTCTTTAATCAGATACCTGCAAGATGAGGAGGGGCTAGAGTACAAGCCACTATCTTCCCTGGTTTTTGTTATCTAGCATTGGATTGTTTCCTGCTTCATTTTCAGATTTTGGATTATTGCTTGAAAACTCTTAATTTCATAGGTCCTGCATAGTTCTTGATCCCATTTTGAGGGACAGAAAGACACAATATAGAGATTTGGTCATGATCACTCTAGTGGAGATGCTCCTTAATCGGTAATTCCCTGAATTATATAAAGAAACAAAAGCAGTATATCCTTATTTAGCAAACCTAGACTTTTTAGATAATTATTTTACAGTGGTTTTGATTATTTCGAGCCTATTATATCTGATTATACATTTTTTTCCAGACTAAATAAGATGTTTAACCCATTAGAGCTATGTCTTTTTTTTTTTTATTTTGTTTTTTAGGCATAATGCAACTAATATAAACCTCCATATTTACATTGTCTTTCCCAGACATCACTTGCAAGTGTATCTCCTCTTCTTGATTCTTACAAATGTTTTCTCAGCTCCCATCCAAAAATGATGCCCTCTTCTTACAACATAGAATTTCTTGGTGCTAAGAGATGACCTAAATTCTATCCTTCTCTGTATTGGTGGTCCAGTTAAAGTCATACATTCAAAATCCTGTTGCAGTACACAAGTCCTCTGAGGTTTCTAGCCAGGTGACAGCCTTGTTCACTAGACTATAGCTAAACTTCTTAGACATATTCCTTCTTTTCTTTGTCCCAGAGGATTCTGCATTCAGTTCTGCAGAATGGCATTATTAAGACATGAATATGATCCTTAACACTCCTAAGGACAATGACAGCTGTAGATTAAACTTCTCCAGGCAGAGAGCTTTAATAATATCTATGTCTCTTCTTTGATTGTCAAGTGTGTGTGTTTGAATTGTTGTTGTGTATTAAATATGCCTGCTACCTACTGGAGAAGAAAATGTTTTTCATTCCTTCAGAGGGCTTAGCACTGTACTCCTTGTGAATGGAAAATTCTGCTTTGTACTTAAAATGAGGGAGCTGATTTTAAACCCTTAGAACTTAAAGCTGCAAACTTTATGTTTAATGTGATGATTACTTTAGTGCTGTGTTAAATCATTTCCTGTACAGTGGGAGTATGATTCTCAACCATACTGTTGAGTTCAGAGTCCAGTCTGCATTTAACCATTGACACTACAGTCAAGCACTATACGAACACATAGATTTGCTCTAAAGCAAAAAGAAGCTTCTGATACTACATTACCACCAACAAATTCCATATACATAGCTATTTTGGAAGATGTCCTGTGTCTGCACACTTTAATCTTTTCTTTATGATTCATACAAAATTTGTGCTTTTGCACAGTGGGTTCTTCTGCACAGAGGAAATTATTCTACAGTGCTTACATTTGGATTCCAAATGTAAACCTAATTTTTTCAGCATAGAAATTACTTCAAATGCACATTTTGAAATTAATTACCTAAGCAGTACTATCATTCTGAATCTTCTCCATCCTGTGAACTAACAGTTCCATATTAAATGGATACAAAATAAAAATTTTCCATTTTTATGTTGCAAGGGACTATATCACATATAAAACAGGAAGGGAAGCTGCTGGTAGTACCTATCATAACATATCTATTATTTATGAATCATCTATTTTATGTTTTGAGTTTTGTTTTTCTCTGTTGGGTTATGTGTCATAAATGATGCCTAAATTTTCTGATCCTGTTTTTAACTGGAGTTTCTTTCTTGTGATCTTCAAAAAATTCACTGAGTTTTATGTATTGTAGTGTGTGATTTGTTACTAATGATTCATTCCTTATTTGTATTCTTTAATATTCTTGGCAGCATTTGTTTCCATAGTACTTGTTCATGAGCAGATCATTCATAGACCACTGTGTTCAGAAAGTGAAACAGAAAGTGATATGTCATATGCATCTACCTTCTACCTCCTTCATTGGACATCACTGAAGTAGTTAGTACTGTGAATGATGCATGTTTTTACCATTCACTGAGGTTTTTTCCGTTGATGCTTCCTGGACATGCAGGTCTTCATTACTGCTCCTAAGTAAGAAGAGATTGCATAGCAGCCCCACAAGACAGTGTGCAGGCTTCTAACACATGATGTAAGATGAAGGAAGCAGAAATAATAGTCTCCACACTCTAAACTGAATGCTTTAGTGTTTCTTTCATAAGCCAACTGTATATTTGCACTGTCTCTCTGGGGGAAAGGAAAGCAGAGAGATACAGACAGACTGAACACAGTACTATATATAAGATATTAGTTGAAAAAGTCACACTTGAACCAGAAGGAGCCAATGAAGTGTTATTTCAGAGCACCATGGATATACTGTTAGGCTCATTTGTGTCACTCATATTTGCAAAATTCAACTTTTACTACTGTGAATGCTGTCCATGTCTGAAGGTGCAGCTTCAGTTGGGATTGTTTTCAGGTTCCCCATATACAAGATAAAGATAGATTCTGCAGCTGATGTGCCTGCCCAGTAAGAGTTTTGCCACCACCCTGAGAGATGTCATACATAGCTATGACCAAAACAAGTCATAATGAAGACAGAAACATGAATTTGGCCAATTTACTTGCAAGTTATTGGGCAAATATGGCCTTATGCAAAGTCACAACTGTGGTAAATACAACATACTTATAAATACAGAACAGATAAAACGTCACTGTTTTCATGTGTAAATCATTAATAGATAAAAATTAATACTATAAATCATGAAGAACAGGCATAGCTACTATGCAAACCTTACAATGCCATCTTGGCACAGTATTTAATCAGTGACTGGTAGAGGTGGTTTTCATGATGAACATGACTTTCATCTGAGATGTCCACAAGAATTTTGGTAGTAACCTTCAACAGGAAGAAGCCCATTTGTGAAAATGCTTCTCAGCAAATCATGTGAGTTTCACTTCCCCCATAGCTGCACAACGTTAAGCAAATTGAAGCTGAATTACTAAATCAAAATGTTGGATCTGTAAAGATTTGGTTCTGTAACAAGAAAAAATTATTCACAGAGAGTTCCGTTCTCCTTCTGCTATACTAAATAGCATTCATGCATCCTCAACTATAAATGCATAGAATATACAATATTATTGTGTCATTTTCAAGCAAATTCCATAGTTGGTTAGTCCATGCACCTTCCTAATTGTTTGTTGTGGGGTTTTTTTGACTGCAATAGAAAGACAAAATACCATGACAAAAAAATCTATCCCTTCTACCAGTGGATTTGGCCAGATAGAAATATTGTCTTGTTCTGGATTCCACAATGGGTTTTTTAAATTTGTTTTTCAGTCAGAAAATAATCTTGCTTAAGTTATTGATTTGATTTTGAGAGTAAAGAATGATTACTGATGGGTTTTTTCTTGTATTATAGACTTTAAAACTTGTGCTCTCACTGTGCAATTCATGCAATACAATACAAGATCTTGATTATCATGCTATTCACATCTATATTTTTTTCTGAATAATGGGGAGATAGCTGCCCTTTGGAGTAGCCTATAGTACTATAAAGGACATTTTGAAGTCATGTTATGTACACGTCACACTTTTATCATTGATATTGGTTGCAGTCTTTAAAATAGTTTATAATATGTTAAAATTAGTTCAGTTCTGTTTGTTCAAAGTCTAGTTGTAGAAGACTTAAAATAGAAGTTGTTTTATAGGTAAAGGGCAAAAAGCTTGTTTTTTTTATGGATACAACTGTTTCTCTCCCAGTGGTGGATCTAATGCTTTCTAACTATGGGGTTTATCAATGTGTAAGCAGTGGCTCTGGGCTGGGTGCTGGCTGTGTGCCAGCTGCCAGTACTTTGTAGAAAGGGCAGCAGGAGGAAAAGATTTTAACAAGGCTTGTGAAGTTCTGCTGAGAGAAAGACAAACTATCCCCAAGGTAAGAGCTGCTCCTGATTTCTGCTGTAATAATACTTGATTCTCTCTGTGTCCCCTGTAGTATATTTTAAAAGGAAAAAACCAGCACAGTCTTTAGCCGAAACAGAACTTCACACTGCTGGGTTTTTTCCTGATTTATATATATATATATATATATATATATATATATGTTAATTTCTTCAATGAGAGAATCTGTTATATTCACCTACTGACTGCAATAAACTTAACACCTCTCTCTATTATCTATATGTTGATGAGCTAGCCCCCATGGCAGACAGTCACACAAGTATCAGTTAATCTCACTAAGTTATTATTGCAATTAATGGACATAATCAGGCATTGGATTTGAATTTAAAAGCTACACTTGAGCATGAACCAGAATCCTGCTTTAGAAATTAATAATACTTTATTGACAATAATAAAACAATTTCCTGCACTAATTACACTCCAAATGCCTTCTTTAATTTAAATGAGTTGTTGCAAGAAAACTCTGCCCCTGTTTTCCCTGAATTCAAGAAGGGATCAAGGCTTACCACATTTTAAATTTTTTGCAGTCAGTATTTTTATTTTTAAAAAAAATTGAAAAATATTAAAAAGAAAATTTTATATGTATAGTTTTTTGTTGTTTCCAACTATAATACTGGAGCAGAATGAGGGGAGAAGTGAAAATTAATAGAAAATGTAGCCAGCTGTCCCCTTTATAGTGTGAGTAGGAAAGGTAAGTACAGATCTCACTACCAACAGCATTGCAGACTGACTGTTGGACATGAAGGAGTTAAGAATCAAAACTTGGATCAACAGACATGACTGTTGCATGCATGAGGAAAAGAAAGATATAAAATAACTGCAGGAAGGAGCTTCCTGGAATTTAGGATCTAATGTTCCATAATTTTAAGGCAGCTGAATCCTATGTATGTGTTTGCATGTGTGTATGTGTATGTTTAGGCTAGAGGTGAAGAATTCTGAATTATAGGAGCTCTAAAACAGCCATACTTTTCCTTTAGAAGAATTTTGCAGTCTACTGAAATCTGTGGCTCTGTGTAAGCATGCAAAAGGAACAGTAAAAAGCATTTATTTGTAACTGTTGTTTTTCTTTGCTTGAAAGCTACTTGTGGGCTGCACGGGCAACAGTTCTGGATGTTAACCATGTTTCATTGTTGTCTAACATGCCACATTAGAGAATATTTCAACTTTTAGAGAAAAATATAACTATAATTCCCTGCTAGTCATGCAGAACAGACTTCCCTGACAGCATTAAACATAGGTACGCTGTAACTGTGGGTATGTTATGTGGAACCAAAGGTGAGGCGTAGCATAGTGAAATAGAATTGCAACTGGAAATAGAAATAATGGCTGGAGATCATTGTTCTGCTCTGCCTTTGAGGTATTTCAGCTGAAGAGGTTAAATAAAATTTATGGAAGTAAATGAGATTCACGTGAAAATAAAGTGAAACCTTTTAAATGCTGATTGCAAATATGAAGTAGGTTGTTGTATTTAAGGGAGTTAAAAATAAAACATATGGATTATTTTTCTCTAGCTGTTTTTCACAATTTGATGGAAAGATTGACCTTATTTTAGAATGCAAATGAGAGTGATTGACATGACTCATTATATATGACATCTCAACCTCCAACCCCCCCTCCAGAATTATAAGGAAAATCAAAGCTGAGGTACTTTCAATATATACTAAGAGTAAAAAGAAAATGCTACATGGATAGGCCACATGAAATAGAGGAAAAAGTGGTAAAAAAACCCCAAAACACATCGTATTACTATTTATTATCCATTAACCCTGTTTTGATATTCTATGATATTAAAAAAAACAACAGGGAGACATGAATTCTTTGTAGTTAGGACAGCAAAAGTGCTTCTACTGTGGTAAGATACTTGTTTCAATTTAGGAATTCAACTTATCCTTCTGTTATTCCTGTCTACAAAGTGCCTGACTGTAGGCTCTAACCTCCTCGTACAATTTTCTGCCTTGATGGCAGGACTGAGGCCCCCCATGTCTTTTTCATTCACATCTAGAGCTCTGCAGTCACTCCTGATGCACTGGGTTACCCCGGCATCGTTATTGGTACCCACATGGAAAAGTTACAAGGGTTAACCATGTGTGAGCTGTGCAAACGTTGCTGGCCCCTGTGTAGAATCCCAAATCCTGACCCTGCCAGACAGCCAACCAACCAGACAAGCCTCTGAGGACATCAGGTTGAACTGTCTTATTGATGCCTCCACACCTCACAGAAGAGAATCTTTAGTAATGATCTCACTCATCCTTGCCCTCTTCTGCAGATACCAGCTCTGGGGTGAGTCGGCTTCGAGGGGTCTCCTGTACAATCTTGTTTGCCTTCAGCAATGCCCTGGTCAGCTGCAGGTCTGCTGGTCCATCCCAAACTGTCCTCCTGCTACCAGAGATCCCAAGCTTCCAGACTTCCCTGTCTCAACAACCCACACATGTGGGGACATGGCCTTTGACCATGCCTGCCCTGAACCATGAGCACACCACAGCTGAGGAAGCCATGGCACTTTTTAGGGTGGAGACTAATGGGCCATCCCAGGGGAAGCATTGCTCCTTGCATGCTGTTTGTTTAAGCCTGAGCCATTGACAGTCATTGGACTTTTTTGTTTTACTTTTCAGAAACTTTCTTTTTGCTTGGCATTCCTCAGTTTTGAAAAGCTTTTGTATTAAAATGGTTTTATACTGTAAGAGATGTGTCCCTTCTTTATAAAGATAAATTAGAATTTCAAATAGCAAATTAATTGTTTGGATTTTTCCTGACAGAGTTCTTCCCACAGGCAGTTATGCTCTCTATTTGAATTTTTTCAGATAATTCTAATTAAAAGAATAGCAAAAGATGTGATGGATGTGTCCATGAAAAAGGGAAAACTGAGAGCTTGAACAAGAGTATTTTGTTCCCAGGTGCAGCAAAACAAAAGAAAATAGCAGAATAAAGAAGAAAAGCATCATCATAATCCTCTTTGTGCCTGAATCCATACAAACTGCAGGATGTGAGTTAGACATAAAAATATATGGAGACAAAAGCTCCATCACCAGGAGCACATCCTCATGGACATATTAAAAGTTTTTATTATCCCTACCTGCCATTAAAACCCAAGAATTTAAACTGTGTAGCTCCCAAAAAGTTTTAAATTTGCAGGTCTCTGTTCTGAAGCTGGTGCAGCTGAACCTCATTGGAATGGAGAAACCCAATAGGCAGTGGCAAGAGTTAATGAACCTTGACAATGAACTGGGTTGCAGATCTGCCTGTGTATCCACTTACCATTACAGCTGGATCTCAAACCTTTTAACATTCTGACATTAACATGAATTCTTTTAAACAAAAAAACCTCAGAGAGCTGTACGTACAGAGGGGAGCAAGCTACAGCTGAAAGGATTTTATAGGCCAAAGGGCTTTCCTGTGTCTTAGGAAAGCAAGCATTAGACATTCATAGTGAAAGATAAAATACAGCATCAATTTTTCCTTTTTTGTGCTAAAGGCTTGGGTGCTGAGCAGTCTCTATTAGGACAAAAAGCAATCTAGGAAGCCAGCTCTAGAGGTCAAATGAAAAAGCTGCCTATAGGTGTAGCAGAAGGATTATAAGCAAAGCTGATGTTCTGTAAGAAGAGACTGTGTACTGTTACAAACAATGTGAGCATCTTAATAGGTAAAACCACACCAGTGGTTTATGTTAATAGCTATAGTGGGAAGGTATGTAGCCTATTTGTGATTTGAGTAGCAAATTTTTATGGGTTTCAAAGAAACCTGTAGCCTGCTAAATATTCTTCAGTGCTTTCTCTCATTAATTCTTTCCATATTTATGGACATAGAGCAATTGCAGCAATTTTACTGCAGATAATTCTTTTGTGAAGTTCTCTGTTTAGGAGCACAAATGTATTTCCCAAAAGAAGCCAAACTAGTCTCAAACAGATGGAATAATGTATTGTATGTCTTGCAAGGCATCATCACTTAATAGAAATGGATGTCAGTCAGAATAAAGTCCATTACTTATCTACAGTGCTTTGTGTACTTGCTGCAATTATACATAGAAAGCTAAAAGTTGATGCCACTAGCTTGTGCTTGTTTAGGCTTCCTTGAAATTTAGTAGATAATGCAGTCTGGCCTCAGATTTAGATTATAGTTTTGCGAGTCATGAATAAACTGATTTGTTCCCTTACCCACCTTTTTATTCTTCTCACAGTTATAGATTTTACTCTTTTGTAAGATCTAGGGGCTCAGATGCCTTTTGTTAGCAAAGCACTGAAGAGCTGATGTAGTTTTGACCTTTTCTCACATGCCTACTTTATTATATGCTGAACAATGCAGAAAAAAAACACAAAACAATAAAAACAACAAAAACAACCCACCTCCAAAAAATTGAGAAGGTGACAGAAGGAGTTAGGACTGCAGGAAAGAGATATTCTGTGCAACTTTGCTGTCTTTTGGCCAAGATGATCTCCTAACTTGAGTCATGAAAAAGAGATATCAATATATCTCTGATATATATATAAGAGGTTAGATACCCATGTCTAAAGAGCGTGGGGATAACTAAGAGGTTCCTTGGAAGAAGCAAAACCATGTGCAGGGAGTGTTCAGGGCAAAAGGAATTGAAAGATTTAGAGCTCAGCGGCTAGCTCGGGAAGGAAACCAAACAAGGGTTAGGGATTGGAGATAATCCTTAAAACATTTCCTTAGAGAAATTGTCCTGTCTATAAAATTTAAGACAAAAGAGACTTTTAAAGATCAAATGCATTTAAAATTATAAAGGGTTTTTTTCTTGTTGTTTTTGATGTTTGGGGTTATTGGTATTGCTTGAAATTTTTGGTCTTTTTTACTGCATGTTCTAAATGTGTGTATCATACTGATTCTCATACAGTACTTAAAGGCTTTGTTTGGGATTTGACCACAGTGACTTTGACTTTGTAAATAGGTTTCTGAAAAGTCATGAAAGGATAAAATTCAGCATAATCTTACAGTGATATATAGGAGTTCAACATCAATAGTTTTTGTTTTATTCCAGTATCATTTATGCTGAGAATTTAAGCACATATACTGCCATATTTGCTATTGGAGTTGGTGTCACAACAGATTAAAATTTTGTCTGTTTTTGGAAAATAGAAACAAATCTGAGACCTTCAAAGATACTCAAAATCCCCAAATTTCATTATTCAATGAAATTTGAACAAATTGAAAGGAAGGAAGCAAGGAAGGAAGCAAGGAAGGAAGGAAAGATAAAAAAAATGAGAGGAATGGAAAAGAAAAAGAAAGAAAAGAAGAAGAGGAAAGATGGGGAACAAAGAGAAAATAAAAATTAAAGGAGGCCCTTTTAAATGTAGCTCTCTGGCATCTCTGATGGGCTTGAAGCTGTGATTTCACATACTTTTTCCATTTAAATAAGAGCTGCATGTGCCCTTGCAAGTTATAGCACAGGGTGTTAAAGGTTAAGAGATATCTAGATAAATCAAACAGACAAGCTAGATGTAGTCACAAAGGATATTTTCAGCTTTCCCCCTAACCCCACATTGTTTGTCTTAGAACAAAATAGTTGATGTATTTGAGATATCACTTTCATAGTTAGGCTGTAGAATGTCTTCCTCCCTTCCCAAATCGAGTGGTTTCTGTAAAGATTTCTAACCCATTCATTCCTGGATCTAACTTTGATTAAAACACCTAATTTTGAAAAAAACTTGACTTATGTTGAGCCAAAACTACCAGATATGTACCAAGTGCTATCGTCTTCATAGTCTATTCTTTTTTCATGCATTGATCCTAGCTTAATACCCTCTTAATATAATTTGATCAAGCCTTTATGTCTAGTTTTATTAACATTTTGTGTTATCTTTGACAGAAGAAAAGCAGCATCAATTTTGAGATGCATGTCTGTCTCCTTGACAGATGTAAAAAAATATCCCATATCTTTGCTACCATTAGCAGAAGAAGAAAACAGTGTGTGAAAAAGAAAAATGTGTTAAAAACCTTATATTTCTCAAAATTCTATTTACAGATTTTAGTTATGCTCGCTATTATGGCAATTCTTACCTGGAATTTCAAGGCTTGCATTTGAACATACAGAACTTCATCCATCTGGAATTTAAGACCTGTAATCCTCATGGACTCCTTCTAAATATTGAACAGAGCCCAGAAATAATACAACATTTTTTAATTCGGCTTTTCATCAATAATGGTACCTTACAGGTAAGGCCTCAAAATTTCCTACTGAAAGAGAAGCAAATAAAAGTTAGGATCTGTAAAAATTTCAATATTTTTTTCTTTTTCTTACTGTAGAGGATAAATAAAGCTACAGAGAGTCTTGACATTCTTTAGCATTTTAAGGAAAATAGTTCTCAAACTTGCTGTCTGTTATGGCCAGTTCATGGCTAATACGATTGATATGTTTCATAAGAGGTGGGGCTTAAGGAAAATCCTATATTGATTATATTTGGAATCTCATACAAAAAGTATATATTAAAACACAACAATAAAGAATGTAGGGTTTGTCTTAAAGTGATACAAATTAAGTTATTGTACTTTATATATGAATCTTAAACTTACTGAACTCATGTACAGCTTCATTGAAATTATCGTAAGGGAGGCTGTAGAAATGAGTGAAGTGTCATAGGAAAATTTACTGTGTGTCTCTGAGTAGAAACCTTTAGCTTCATTTATTATTTAAATCACAGTTCCATAGGATTAGAAAAAAAAAATTTGCTTGGTTTTCATGGGCAGCTTAGGAATACATTTGTTTATAAACTATAAGGAATAAAATGTGACCATGGTATATCTCTGCCTTTGGCAAATTCTTCCTTCTTCTCTGAGGAAGATCTAAAACTTGAGCTTTATGAAGAGATAGGCAGATACTAAAGAGGCTATAAAAAGATATTAAAAGAAAAAATTACTTTTCTCACAATGGATATTCCTTCTAAAAATTTCCCAAATTTACCTGTAATTATATTCTTCTTCTGTAAGACCTTGAAATGACTGTTAGAAACAGCATATTTGAATTATATTTGCCTATATTTAAAAAGCATGACCATACTAAATAGATATATCAAGAGAAACTGAAAAAGAAGAAAATAATGTTTTTCTTTTTTTTTTTTAATATTGTGATTTACTGTCTTTTGTTATATTGTGACTATCTTTATCCAGAACAAATGAGATTAGTCATGGACAGGAAGTTTTCCAGGGTTTAGAAAATGTTGACTGCTTTAAGTTCATCTACTTGTATTCATGGTAAAGTAATGATGCAGAAAAATATTTTTCTAACATATCATAAGCACCATAAAATATGAAAATACTTTAATTGACACAAATCTATTCAGAGATCCCAGTGTGTCATGTTAAAACTAATTGAATTCACTTAATCATTCACAAAGCTGGTCCATTAAATGTAGATTTAAAGCCCAATGAACAAATGGTTCTAAGCTCACAATCAAGTTACAATTACAAGCAGACAAACCATGAAATCAAGTGCTTGTTCACATTAGTATAGGAAATTAAATGGTGTTCCAAAATGCTCAAGCCTGCATGCTACATTACGTGTTTGGAAGTGTAAGGAAGCCATAAAACGGTAAGTAAAACTCACCCGTGGCCAATGTTAATTTCAGATGGGTTGCAGATGGTCAACTTCTTTGCAATTCAGAACCATGATATCTGATTGTACAATACACAGAGATTAAAGCATTTTCATGCAGGGTAGGAAGCATGTATGTGTACTTGTATATTTCTGGTACAATAGGCTTCCTGATCCAGAATTTTTAATGAAACATTAGTTTTCCTTGATACGCATGACATCCTTCAGGTTTTTATGAAACCATCTGCTATTTTAAAATTCAAGTTTCTAAGCCTTCAATTGTTTAACTATTAGAAATAGTGTAATTAAAACTTTTTCCTACTCTGCAGTACCAGTTTTTATGTGATGAAGCAGCAGAAGTCAAAAACATCACTACCACTGCTAGAGTGGACGATGGACACTTGTATAATGTGCAAATTAGGTAAGTTTACTGTTGTCTATATTTATAATTGCTTCAAAAATCTTGTAGGTTGGGTAGTTAGTAAATTGCAAAGATATTAAACTTCATAAACTATGAATGATACCTGAACATGTGCAATAAAACCATGTTATGGCAGTGTGGACAACAACGTAGCCTTGGAAAGAATTTTAAAAGTACAGTACACTTGGATAGTGCTCAGCACATCCCTAATGTGCTTAGTGGAAATAAATTTATTCTCATTGACATCATGTACCATAGCAAACATAAACATGCAGTCAGGGAAGATGCTGCGCAGTATGTCCAAACTACTCAATCCCTGAAATATCTGAATTTCCAACAATGAGAGTGTCATTAATAGAAAAATCTTGGAAATGAAATAGATAGGCAGAAGCAGCACCACGACTTTCATTGCTGTCACTGACTTGCAACTCATAATAGGATATATTATTCCTGTGAAAGTATCAATACTTGCAATTGAAGGAGAATAAAATGAAAAGAAAATGATATCGATAGTAAGTTCTTTGTACATAGATGTGTCTAATGACCAAATATCTCTGCTGATAGAATCTACAGCCTCGGAAAAGAAATTCTTAGTTTCAATTTATAAGACAGTTAGGTACCTAGTGAGCTCTCCAGGTGCCTGGTTCCTATCAGGCAGCTTGAAATAGGTACAAGTCCTCTTGTCCAGCAAGAAGAAAGAAATCTAGCTGTCTGCTCATCTCTCAGGAGTAAATTACTTCTTAAAAAGTTTGTGGAGAAGTACAGGAGGAAAAAAAGCCTTTTACTGGAATAAGTCTTCTACAGCTATATCTGTCCAAACATACTTAAATGAAGAACTTTTTCAGGGCAGCAATGGGAAACTAGTGGTGAGCGTATCCATTATATGGTACCTTGATTCCTCAGGTATGGCTGAGAGTAGTCAGTGAGAAGGACCACAGTTGGTTGCTGCATTTCAACTGTCATCTCTTTCATTATTTTTTTTTTCCAGCATGGTAAACCACATTTAAGCTCCAGATCACACAGTAACATCACAAATTAATGCAAGGAACAAAGGCCAGTAATTCACTACACTTGTGTTTGCCACCCAGAAAGCAAATACCATAAACCAAACCATGCTAATGGAAGCTAAAAGCAAGTGTAAGCTCCTTCTTACCAGAAAGAAATAAAACACAACTATCTCTTACAACACTGATAAAAGTAGGATTCTCTAAAATCCAATAACATGTGCAGTCCTGATTATAACTCCCTTTCCATATAAAAATAGAGAAGACAGATTTTAAAATTATTTTTAGAAAATAGATATAAATATCATAAAGGCATTAAGCAGCTTCTGTATGAATAGTGACTAAATACTCAAGTACTCTGTAAGTCCATTAAATACAACTAAGGGAGAATGCTAAAGTGCAAAAGAAAGTGGATAAGGACTGGAAACATAAAATTTCTAGTTAGTTAACTAGTTTAAATCTATTAGAATTCAGTTGCTATTCTTTTTTTGTTCATTTTAAGAAAGATTTAAGATCCTGAAGAAAATAAAAGTATGAATACCTGAACCCTCAGCAATGTGGGAGAATTTAAGAAAATCAGCCTTTCCCCTTTTGCTGGAGCATTAGAACTGCCATGTCATGTTATCCTTCCGAGACCCATTAATTACCTTGGTGCAAGTACACTTATTTTATGCATTTTCTCCCGACTCCATTGAGAAGGAAATAACTTGAACCTGTAAATCAGCCTATGATAATAGCTGGAAAGAAAAACAGACTAATTTATATTATTTTCTATTTTTCATTAGGCTCTTTTTTGAGCCTAAAAAGAAAGGAAGAAAGAGCTATCTTTCCTTTGCAGAGAAAATAAATTAGGTCAGGACAGCTCAGGAAATGGGCCACACTGATTTTTGCTATTGAAAAAGAAGGAATGCATACCATTTTTGTGATTCAGGTTAATTACTGAGCAATTAATAGTTAATCATTCTATTCACTTTAGAAGACTGGAAACAGTTTTGGGCATTGTTTTAAGGTGACATACTGCAGATGACACCAAGCTGGGAGAGAGTGTTTACCAGCTGGAGGGTAGGCAGGCTCTGCAGAGGGATTTGACCAGACTGGATTGATGGTCAAGGTTAATTGTATGAGTCTTATGTGAAATAGCTGAGGGAGCTGGAGCTGTTTAGCCAGGAGAAGATGAGGCTGATGGAAGACCTTATCACTCTCTGAAAGGAGGCTGTAGTGAGGTGGAGGTCAGTCTCTTCCCCAGCTAACAAGCAATGGGACAAGAGGAAACAGCCTCGAGTTGCACCAGGGAAGGATATTAGGCTGGATATTAGGAAAAGAAAATATTGACAGGAAGAGCTGTAAAGCATTAGAGCAGGCTGCCCAGGGAAGTGGTTGAGTCACTATTCCTGGAGAGATTTAAAAGTCATGTAGATATTGCAGTTTGGGACATTGGATTTGGCAGTGCTGGTTTAATAGTCAGACTTGATGGTTTTAAAGATCTTTTCCAACCTAAACAATTCTGTGATTTTATGATTCTAACATTTAAAATCTTAGTGACACAGATGTCAGAAAGATTTGTAATTGCTTCTTACTGTCATCTCATGCATTTTCACATGTGCTTCAGTTAATCAAAAAAAAAATGCTGTATATATAAAAGCTTTACATGTTTTTTTCTTTATTGAAAATTACATATATATTGTCAACAATTGGCTTCAGTTGTCAGTGTCACAATTGTCACTCTGGAAATATGTATTACTTGTATAAAGTTAGCATTTAATCAACTGCAAAGTAATACAGCGTAGTGAGACTAAATAACTTTGGTGGGAAGTTACTGTTAGTTATTCAGCAACTTTCTAGAGCTTTGAAACTTTTACTCTTTTAGGAACTGATTTTCAGTGAGATAAGCAAGTTTTGAACAATGGTATCTTGGAAGTTGGTGAGGGCAAGATGGGAATATAGCAGATACTGCATATTCTAACAGTGGATGTGCAGAGCGAGGAATTTTTTTGTTGTACACATGTTAGGTATTATGAACAGACATCATGGATAATAATAATAAAAAATAGATTTTGTAATATTTTTTGAAAGAAAATGTTAATTCCTATTACTTAATGTAATCCTAATTGTTTGGAGCTCTTTTAAAGTAGTCCTATGATGGAAAAATTTTTGTCTTTCCAATTCGCTAAAAGCAATGCATTTCAGCTACTGAAGATAAGCTATCTTCAAAGAATATACTGCCTCTACAATTTTGTATTAAATGAAAGAAGTAGACTTAAAAGTAGTGAGTGTTGAGTAATACAAGTTGAAATACAGTGAAAATTAGATAGTATCTTCCTTTTCTGCTTACAGAGGAACATTTTATTACTTCCTTTATCCAAAAGAAATAATTACTGGTGTGAATAAAAGAAATGTCACACCTTCTAACGTTTGCAAATAAACATGCATATTACTGTCAGACAATGTGTTTTATGCTGTTTTCATAGTTCACCAGATTAGTAATGCTAAAAGTAAATTAACAGCATTGCTGAAGTTCATTTTCATTATGATAGAATATTTTGACTACAACAATTATAAGACTTATTAAATTTGGTTATAATACAAGGATTGGATTGGCATAGAAATCTAGGATAACTTGAACAATTTGGGATAGGATACAACATTTTGCAACAGATTAATCTAATTATTGATCTAATTTAAATATTAATCTAATTTATGGCATTGGCTGCTAAAACGAACACATTGCCAAGGTTTGCCTCAGAGCAAACCTTGCAAACTCTCAGTAAACCTTGCAAACTCAGAGAAAACTCTCAGCAAATGCCTGAGAGTTCCATTTTAGATGCAAACTACTACAGTTGTGTATGAAGTCTGTTAATGAAAGTCATTACAGCTGTTTGATTCATATTTCTGACTATCATTTTGGTTTTCTTAAGAATGTCACCAGGGAAGTGACAAATGCAGTGAAAAATGGATATGGGCAATATACCACAGGAATTAGATTTCTGCAGGATATTGTGAAGGGTAGGAAATTTTAGACTCATGCACTGGAAAGTTACATGTTTGGTTTTGTACTGAAGATATAATTATCTGACTGGCAATAAAGGGGATGTTCTACCACAATCTTCTCATTCCAGCCCTTAACTGCCTTCATGAACTGCTTTAAGATTTACCTTCTTCAATCTTTGTCACCAAAACAAGTTCATAAAATGACATCGCAGAAACAAGTCAAACTGCAGAAGCAATATTAGAAATTTGCCTTTTCTTGGTCCGCTCTTCTCCATTTCAGCAGCAATTCTCTCAATACTAATAAAAATAGTTTCCTCAATTAAATTAAAAAAATTATTTTAATTTTAATCTTAAATCACAATTGCCCATTGTTTTAGCAAATCTATCCACTGTTAAACTGGTTATGCAGTAGATGTCATGAATACAACTTCTTTCATTAATGTGATTCTATCCACTTTGAAATTTATTTTGAATCAACCAAGACCATTTGGATTAGAAATCTGGTGTAGGTGTTCCATCAGTCTGAAAACTGACTACAAAGTCTGGCAATTGCTTTTTAAAGAGTGCATTATTCCTCTCCTTTAACTCCTGTTGTTTGTAATTTGAGCTTTGTAGTAGTTACCTACAGGACTTTTGAGGATTGATTTTCTTGCTTTTGAGATGTAAAGGTTTTTTGATTCCTCTAGTAAGAAAAAGATCTTTCTAATCATGCCATAATGCAGCATATGCTCACTCTGGAGCTTGTATGTTGGTTGTTTGTGACAGCTTTTTATGAAAGTCTGAGAAAATCAGTATGGTGCAAAATATGCTGTATTATTCTCCTTCAGAACATGCTACAAAGCTCATATTTTCCCTTGGGCTTTCAGGCAGGTTAGATAAGCAGATGATAGACAAAGTGGTTAGCAAAACCTGCAGATGCTTCTCTGGTTTTGTGGTTGGGGTTTTTTTGTTGTTGTGTTGTTTTGTTTTGTTTTGTTTTCTTTAGCTCTTTTTATTTCACTTTCATTGCAAATTTTTATTTTTATTTTATCACAAAGGTGCAGAACACTGACCTTCACCATTAACATAAAAGCATGTAGGTGAAGAAGTCATTCCTCTGTTGTGTCATGTACCGTGTAAATGTCATCTACTCTTCTTAATGAAAACATACTTAATGGGTCATATCCTCAAAAAACAGTGTAAGTCACAAGATATTATTAGCAATGGCTGCTGCTTAATTAGAAAAGTGTATTATATATTAAAAATAATGCAGTAAGAAATATATTCTTGATAAAAAATAGCTTCAGGGTCTTATTTTCTGGGCCTTTCCCATGGAAGCTATCAATGGATTTACATCAGCTGCAAGATGTTTGTTGAAATACTTGGGACATAGTAGAGTTAAGCCTGGTTAATATTACTAGTACAGAAAATTTCAGAAGTTGTTGCATCTGTAAACTGGCCATTGACAGGGTCTTCACAAACATACGTTCTTAGCCATGGATATGCTGGTCTTTTTTTCAATCCCTCCTCAAATGTCTAGTGTAAAATTAGTGTGAAACAACACAAGTGCTGAATTATCTCATAATTCCTAATTTTTGTATGGTCTGAAACTTTTCCTAGCTCAATGGAGCTTACTTGGAAAAAATCTAGTTTATTACAATTAGTCCAATCTATTTATGACTAATTAACACTGGTAATAAAATGACATTTATATTTCCTAAATTTATCTGTATCTTGAGTCCTAATTAGGTCATATCTGCTACTTAATGTACAATATACATTGCAGAGGTGCTAAGTCAGTGAAAAAAACTGATTTGAGAATACAGTTTAGATAAAGAGGAGTTTTCATTTAAAATGGAATTAAAATTATGAAAAATTTGGAAATATTAATACTGATGTCAAGACTTAGATTTACAAGGTGGAAAATAGGAATGAGTTGATCATGAAATATCAAGAAAATAAGGGAGATTCTTTTATCAGAAGGTTTTGGACAGAGATAAAGAAATTTAACTTAAAACACTAATGGTAGATATCACACCGAAAACCAGGAAGAAGTGAAGAATATCCACTGAAAAGGGTATTATGGAATATTTCTGAAAGGGAAAAGATGCTGAATTTGCAATAGCAAGGATTTACTTTTGGCACAAGTAGCTCAAAAAATGGAAAGCTAATTTCTAGGGACTGAAGATTCGTGTTACACAGTGACACCACTACTGCCAGCTAGCAGAGCATGGCAGTGCCAAAGAAACAGTAATGCTGGATTCAAGTAATAGAATCAAAGGAGGCTCTGATTTATGAACTGTGAGATTGAAATAAAATAAGAATCAAAACACACTAAGTAGAAGAAAAGTTTTGAAATCTTGCTAGGTAAAATATATGTGCTTTCTAGTTCATTCTGTTACCATGTACCATACATTTAGAGAGAATTAATTAGATTTTAATCCTTTCACAGATAAGTTGAAAGGGAACCAAGCCAATAATATTCCCTCCTGTGACTGATTTTATTTCTGACTTTATCTTATAGCTACTTTATAATTTAAATGTACTTTATTTTCCTGTTTGGCAGTCAAGTGTTTAATATAAATGATGGTGCTTCTTAGGAATAAATGTTCAATCAATAACAGTTTTCAGCTCATATTGTATTTTTGTTCAAAAACCTAATATGAGTTTGGACACTGCAACAACCCCATGAAGTGCTACGGGTTTGGGATGTCTGCAAAGCTGCCCTGAGGAAAAGGATCTGGGGGTGCTGGTCAACAGCCAGCTGAATGTGAGCCAACAGTGTGCCCAGGTGGGCAAGAAGGCAGCTGGCATCCTGGCTTGAACCAGATATAGTGTGGCTAGCAGGACCAGAGCAGCAAATGTCCCCCTGTACTCAGAACTGATGAGGCTCCACCTCAAATCCTGTGTTCAGTTCTGGGCCCTTCACTGTAAGAAAGGCATTGAGGTGCTGGAGCATGTCCAGAGAAGGGCAAAGAAGCTGATTAAGGGTAAGGAGCACAAGTCTTTTGGGAAGTGGCTGAGGCAGCTGGAGTTGTTTAGCCTCTAGAAAAGGAGGCTCAGGGGAGACCTCATCACTCTCTACAGCTACTTCAAAGGAGTTTGTAGTCAGCTGGGGCTCAGCCTTCTGTGAGGCTGAGGAACAGGAATAGGACAAGAGGAAATGGCCTCATGTTGAATGATGGGAGGTTTAGGTTGGATATTAGGAAAAATTTCTTCACAGTAATGGTTGTTAATTGTTGGAAGAGGCTGTTCAGGGAAGTGGTTGAGTCAGCATCACTGGAAGTATGGGGATGAAAGATGTTTAGAGGTGTCGCTTAGGGACATGGGGAACTTTGCAGTGGTGGGTAATGGTTTGACTCAATGATCTTAGAGGTCTTTTCCAACTTAAGCAATTCTATTGTTCTATGATAATCCTCCCTCTTTAACGAGTTAGAGCACTATGGAAATAATGACTCTGTGGATGTTAGAGAGGAATAGCAGCATTTACCTAAAAACACAGATAAGCAAACTGATCCATGCATAGGTGGAATACTTAGAAAGCATTGATGATATCTACTTTTGCAGAAATATTAAGGAAAGTGGTAGGCCATCAGTGAATTTATACTTACCCAGTTTGCTTTGTAAGTAAGCATGGACTTCTATAGTTGAAGATGATTTTTGTGTAGAGAAATAAGTTTAATTTCTGTGTACAGAAATAAGTTTCAAGTACAGTGCATCATTGCAGTAATCTTTTATTAATCTTAGATATTTTCAAAATACTAGCTAGGTTGAATTGTCTTTTTCTGAAAAGAGAACATATTAAACTTTAATGGTAGAAATACTCTATCATAATTACAGGTTCTATTATTCTTTGAATTGTCTTTATCATGAAAAACAAAATTATATTTTATATCTAGATTCAAAAATTGTTATTTTTTCTCCTTACTTGCAATTGCCTTTCTTTGTCTGTCTTCATTAGAAAAAGCAAAGAAACAACATGCCCTCTCTTACTGATTGCTGCATTTCACTAAATGCCATATCTGTTAGAGATATTGTCTCAACAATTTATGTATTTGCTGGAGGCTTTTCCTCAGGACATGTCCTTAGCTGGTTCTCAGTTTGAGAGTATTTAAATCCTGTTCTATCCCATGCGATCTATACAATATCTCTTAACTCTGTTGTTCACATGATTAACTTCACAGAACATTCATAATTTTCTTATCAAAACAACCTGAGTTGATAATTTTTAAAACAAAGTAGTAACAACATCAGCTGACGTATTTTTATACATTTTAAATAATTTTTCCTCATAAAAAGCAATAGAATGTAACAGTACCTTATTTCTGTGGGGATTTTGTTTTGAGGAAAGCAGACCTAAAATATATAATGCACACAATTCAGTACTTTCTTTTATACACTTAAATGTGCTGAGAGCTTTGATTTCTTAATCAAAGTGATTTTAACAAGTTTTAACAGGTTTTCACATGTGATACCAATATATTTTATACAATGGATGCATATTAATAAGTAGTAAATATGCCAGCTATCACAAAGGAAGCTTAGAGAAAAATAACAGTGTAGGAGTTAAAAAATATTTTATAGAACTTCTTTTTCCCTCTATGGATGAACACGTTACATCATTTGAACACAGCAGCATAAGGCACCATAGGCTACCATTTCTATCTAAGACAAAATTTCTAAAATTTCTTGGGTTTAGAGTTTCAGGCCACACTCATCTGACCACCAAACGACCACTAGTTTGACCTCTTTTATGCCATAAATAACCAATATTTTTTTCAGAAAGACATAAACTTCAATTAGTTAATTAATCAAGCCCTTCTATTTCTTAAATGTTTTCCTAAGATACACTTTACTGTGGTCACCTCTTCCTAAGCCCGTAGCAATGGTGGGTAATTTATATGTATAGATCATTCTGTCTGACAAACCCCAGCCAGTATTTCAGTGAAAAGCTGAAAATAAAATTTGGGTCAAGATTCCCTTCTGCCCCTGCTAACCCTATGTCTCAGGTATGTGACCCTGACTGTAAGAGTAAGCAATGACAGACATCTGAGAGGTGTAATTCACTCTCACCTCAAAGATTTTTTTACCTCCTAGATATCCTTTCACCGCAAAACTCAAGCTCTGTTATTTGAGACAGGTCCCAGAGAATGGAGAAAGAAAAATAATTAGCCAGTTCTACACATTGCATCCAGAAGCCTGAAGGCATAAATTTTTATTAAAGTCATTGTACTGCAGCAAATGTGAGGCAGAGTGAGTATTTGAAAGATGATGCAAGCCATCCTTTTCTCCACTGAAGGAAGAGGGATATGCAGAGAGCAGGACAAGCAGTACAGCTGTCTTGTTTATTCAGACAGTGCTGTGTGAATACTGTTACTTCTACTTAGTAAGAAGGAAGCTGTCTCTCTACTTTATCCCACATGATTCCCTTTCAGTCTGAGTTATCTGGAGTCAGGGAGATTGCACCTCTTCTGAAAGCAAATAAGCTTTGTCTCCCTGAAGGACAAGAAGGAGCTTGCAGAGTCTGCAGCAACAGCAGAGACTGAGAAAATCCTGGAAAAAAAAAAAAATCAGCCAGTCTGCTGTAGGTGGCAAGCTCTAAGGGGAGCCTTGTAAGGACATGGAAGGAGGGAGATGTTTTTTTGAAACCAACTGTATATAGTAAAGTTAGACAATAAATTCACTTTCAAGGCTTTCATTAAATCTATCACACTTATTGCTACGTTTTCATTATTTAAAAAGTAACCCTTTAAAAAGGTTTAAAAAGGCTCATTTATGGGGTTTTTTTGAGCAATCATTTTAACAAAAGGGGGGCAATTCAGAACACCTTTAAAGGAAGACATGGCCTCAGTAGACATGGTTGTTTTTACCATGTTTAAACCACTTTGTTCTCCTTCTTTTTTTTTTTTTTTGGTTGCTAACTAACGTTGCCAGAGCTTATATAGAGTCCTTTACCTAAACTGCTAGTCAAACCACACCTATAAATGTATTAGAAATGCCAGTGAGATGATCCAGGCTCCACAATAGCTGTTGTAAATATTGACAGTCCTCTATTAACTCCAGAATTTCTCTAAAATGTTAGCTTGACTCTAGTCTTCTTAAAATGATCAATTTATTTTTTCTTTCAGAAACAAGATCTCTTCAGTAAACAACTGTGGTGTTATACTGTTGATGATACATGATCACAGTCCTTTTGAACACTATACATTAAAGATATCAGTTCTGCACTGCCAAACATGGAGGAATACCTTTTGCTATTCTGAAGTCACTACAACAGTTACTTTATTCATTCTTTAAGAACTAAGGCTTCACAGAGACAGGAATAAGGGAAACGGACAAAACCTAGAAAAGATGATGGGGTATCTTGATATTAATATTTCCATATCTTGCAGTTATTTTTCAGAAATTGAGAATAGATAAAGTAGACTTTCTGCTTACATATCTGTCTCAGTATACAAAAGAACTTGCACTGATCAAATCTTCTAACAAAACAAAAGTATAAAAATTACTGCACTTTTTTGCAGCTAAATAGCATTATTTTATTTTGTATCAATGTAATGTTAAAAAAACCCACCTTAATGGAAATAAAAAGCCATAATGAAATTGAAGTTTAATATGTTGTGCATGTTTTTTAATGTGCATACTGCACAAAGTGGCTATTTTTCACAAACTTCTTATGAGGCAACAGAGAATAAGCAACTGCCTTTTCCTAACAATGTCATTGAATGCGGTGGATTTAATTATACTAAATTGATCATAATAACAGTTAATAGCGATTTAATGCCACCAATTAGTTTGATACAAACTGTTGTTTTACAGTCTCTTTAAGATAAAAGCTTACTTAGTCATGCCACATCTTGGGTACAAATCACATTCTACATATTCTCAGAACTCTGCAATCAAAGGAGACATTCAGACATTAAAATTTAGAATCCTGAAAGAGACAAATCTGTTGTGTATAGTCATATATACCTGTTCAGATTATTTACCTAAATAAATACTAACAATGTAGCTACTTTCTTTTGCATTGGATCTCAGAAGAGATCATTAGTGTCACTTGAAGAGAATGAAAATTTTCTACTTCTGAAACGACTTGCAGAGATAAAAATGTAAAAACAGTAAAGTAGGACTCTAGTAACAGGCAACATACATAAACTTTGTTTGATATTATTTTCTAAGGAATATCATACCAATTATGGATACTACAAGTGTGTTAGATGTTCTGTGGCTGCCTTAGCCCCATTTCACAAGCATAGATATTATATTAAGGAGAACACAGACAGGGTATAGAGATCAGAAATAATGATGGCTTGCAGAGTTGATGTAAATAGGAATTTTCACCATGTAATTATCTTCTTATTCAACACAGTCTTTCAGTTTCACTATAAATCAGTCTTGCAAGTCTAGATCCAACTCTAAACTTTCTAGGGTCTGTATGCTTGAATAGAGTATTCTCATTTGAGCCAAGCTTTTCACTAAATGACACTTTATTTACAACTACATCAAGTTTAAATAAGTGTATATTGTTTTCTAAGTTTAATGTCCGTAAGTAATATTTAAGGTTGGTATGGTGAGAGCAGCAAGAAAACTGAAGCAGGAAACTGCAAAGACAGAAAAGACTAGAGGCATAGATCTTTTTTTTTTTTTTTTCTCTAGCTAAATCTATAGTAGTAAATAAAACTGAAATCTGAAGTCTGTTCTCTGGACCTGAGGCTAACTAGGTCCCAGGTCGTGTCTGAAAAAATAACTATGATAAAATATTTTGTCAACATGAGTTTGGAATGATTCCTGAATTGCACTAACAGAGAACCTTTTGAGTTTCATAAGTGGAGGTGATAGCTAACCTCGGCGGCAACTGTAACAGGAACAGTGATGACTTTGTAAAAATATGGATGATTACATGTCAGGATTTGAACTTATGCTGTGGACCTATTTAGAGCAGTAGTGTAAGTGTAACCTCCTTGAAAAGAAAATGGGGTACTGTATTTATTTATTCTTTAGAATATGAAACTAAGTTTATTTCCTCCCCATATTATATTATGAGAGAAATTGACATAATTTGCTTCATTTTTTGTTATTTGTTTAGTTAAATCATTTTCTAAGACCAAACCAAGAAATCAGCTTTAGGCACTGGAAGTATTAGTCTGCTTATATGAGAAAAAATTGATTGTTGGCTCATTAGTTCATCACCAACATGGAAGTGTGTGTTACCTGGTGTCTCAGTAGGGCAGAGTCAGCACCAATAGATTTGAGCAGTCTAAAATAGTGCATCTTGCTGCAGTGTGAAAATTTAATGACTATGAGTGTAACTGGTATATATTCTATCTAAATAAATGTACTGCAAGCAATAAGAGATTCTGCCTTATTCTGTAAATATTAGTATGGGATTGCAGGGGTTTGGTGAAGAAAGGTGTCTCAGGATTGTAGAATCATAGGATAATTCAGTGCAGAAGGGAATTTAAGTGGTCTCTAGCCCAACCTCATGTTCAAAGCAGGAACAGCCAAGAGCTCATACCAGGCTGCTCAGGGCTTTATTTAGTCATGTTTTAAAAATCTCCAAGGGTAAAACCTGACCAACTTCACTGATTGGAGAGGTCCAGATGTTCCATTCCTGCACTTGCCTCAAACACCCTTGCAAAGCTTTGAAGATTTCAAAACCACTACGGAGTCAAAATTGATGCCACTTTTTAAGTGTGCATTAAGAAAATGTATCTGTTAACTATCAGTGACAATAGGTTTATTGTTTTGTTGCAATTTTACAAAAATAAACATTCTACTTCAAGGAGCAGTTTGAGTATGAAACCAGAAAACAATACTGAGTGAAAAACAGAAGAAAATGTGGGGTTTTTTAAGCTACGAAAGCTGTAAAATAATAATTAAATGTAATGAAAAATGTTCTCAACTTTAATTAAACAATTGTCTTCAATAAAAAATAAAAATTCTTTACTTCTGGGCCTTCACAACTCATATTTGACATAGATGTTTCCATATATCTTGTCACTTTTATTTAATTGACTGAATTCTAATATTACATCCTAAATAGTTCAATGGTTTTTAGTTAATGGCTTATTGTTGTTTAGCATTTAAAGGTCACATTCAGAGTGAAATTTCTAGAGACAAGCAAAAGTTTCAGTCTTATTTCTAGAACAGATTTCTCTTTCCTATCAGAAAAAAAACAGATTCAGGAATTTTTATTTCCAGTAAGGCTGCACAGCATGACTGACACTTAACACTTTATCTGAACATCCATCCGCCTTTTCCTCCTCCACTTCCTCCATTTGTTTTGTTACCTTTTTGACATTTTATGATAATCCCAAAAATGTCATTTAATTATCACTGAAAAATGTCAGAAAGTAAGGACATTATATAAAAGGATTTGGATTTCATACAGACACTGTCATGTTTAGGTACTGTTATCCAGCAGTTATCAAATTATTGTCTGACCTTTCCATCCTTCTAACCTGCGAGACACTGGGCAATGGATTTAGTACTGTTTGGACAGAATTCATCTTCAGGTTATAATTAATAGTCCAATATTTAATCATTACATTTATGTGATTACAAATGAGGAAACTGTGAGCTATTACTGCTGGCTTGGACTGAGGCACAATTACTGGTAGCTTACCCAGCAAAAGTGCTTGAGAGTTGCTGTATGCATTTCCACATTTATAATTATGCAAAAAGCTCTGTCATCTTACTTGACCTTTAAAGCACCAATGTGCTGATTGTAGAAAAAGTATTCTAAAAGACTGATGGAAATTTCATAGAGTGCATATATAACACAGTGATTGTATCATCAGCAAATGCTAAACAATAAGTTTAAAGTTGTTATTCTAATTTGGTCAGACCTGGCTAGGTTCAATCAAACACAATCAGAGGTGCATGGCTGACATTATAATAAGCTTAGGGTGAAGGCAGCTCATGCTTTGAATCACATTAACTCATTTTCTGACAAATACTGGGAATTAATTTCAAACTTTTTTCTATATAGGCACACAAAAATACTTCTGCATATCAATCGTATAAGCTATTAAAGACAAGGTATCAAATCTTTGTTAAGCTCATGTGAAAAGAACTACATTTGTAAATAGGATGTTTGTGTGATAAAAATACATACATAGTCATGTAGCAAGTTGCAGTGTTAACATCTCAAAATATGTAGAAGTAATAGTAATTAAAAAAAAACAACAACAGCAAAACAACAACAGAAAACAACACAGAAAAGAAGATATTTCAGCAGGTTTATTTCATTTAGCACATTCGTGAATTAGCTAAAAAAAAAATGCCTGTCAGTTCCGTTCCTGATCCTCTTCCACTCCATCTTAAAAATTATGTTACATTAAAATAAGTCTGATCGAAATTGTTTAAGAAATATTGCTATCTTAATATTATGCTTTTATTCACAATTACAATATCATTTTATCAGGAAGGGAAGAAATTTTATATATTTTAAAAATCCCAGTTGTTTCCTTAGAACTCTCACCTCAGCTTTCTTCTGTCGAATATCCAAGATGCCACGCTGGCTTCAATCCTTAGGAAAACCTGCCAAATCATTACAAATAGGGCTACATAGAAAGTATGTGTCAGCTATATACATTATCAGTAAATTTCCTTTGTAAGCCAGTAATGAAAATAGTGTACCTTGTGTGTACGCTTAGACATACAGCCAATGTATAATATCTACAAAATATGTAAGGAAAATAATCCTTTCCCTGATTTCAATCTAGATACATTTAGCTCCTTTTTCTCATTCACGTTAGCTATTAATTAACAAGATTAAGAAAACTTGAGGGGAGAAAAAAATTCCTAAATGGATCCATTAAAAAATTATTTTTTAGTCCAAAGAATCAAAACTCAGATTTATTTCTTTACATTATTTTTATTTTAGTAGCAAAACAAATTTTTTTGGATTCTTCACCCGAAGTATAGATGGGCCATTTTTCTTACAAAAACATTTTTCTTACAAAAACAGACCTTTCTGTTAAAGAGATAAAACTATGTTTGCATAATTTTCTAAAAGTATCTCAAAACAGAATTACAGGAAAAACATAGAGAACTGTTTGCAAATGTTACTAATGTTTACTCTCAGTCCTCTCAGTCAAAAAACTATAGATGACCTTATCAAATAATATGTGAGAAATCCTTTATAGATCATCATCTGACAGAAAATAAGCAAGAAAACTTAAAAAGGAAGAAATGCTCTTTATGTAACTAAGAAGTTTCAGAAGGTAATTTTGCATTGTCAAAGCTAAACTGAATCATCCTTTATGTATAGAATTCTACTTAAATTATGGACTGTTGCTGTAATAGAGCTGTAGTTTTAGATTTGTTTTCCTTCTGGTTTTGGGGGGTTTCCTGAATATGCTATTTTCACTATTTTTATGGCACCTATTTCACAAAGGCACTTGAGTATATTTAAGCATATTGAACTCTGATTTCTTTCATGTAAACAGAGAAGGATAGGCTGAAAGAAATTTCTCCATGAGAGACTTGTTTGGTTCTGATATTTCTTCACTGTGCTTTCTTATAAGAAGATAAAGTGCTAACTGCAAGTTGGTTATTGGAATGTAAATGACCTTTGCATCATTAAAAACTGAAGGAAACCAAACTGTTTGCCTAGTACCTTCTGTTTATTGTTGAAAATTTATGCATGATCTTAAAAGCAACACTTTAAAGAGGATGTTTGGAGGGGAGAGGGAAATGAGAATGGATATATTAATTTCAGGGCCTAAAATTACTGCCTTCAGCTTCAGGAATGATGCTTTTGATGATAAGTATTACATATAATAGTGTCTTTGAAATTTCTAAAATGCTTTTTGTTTTAAAGTGCTTTTGTAGGTTTTGGGTTGTTTTGTTTTGTTGTGGTTTTTTTTGTGATGAGAAAGAGGGTTTTTTAAAATATTTGAGGTCAAGAGGTGGAGTTTTTTTCAAACTACAAAGCTTTCTTGTTGTTGTTAAAAATTATCTATTTTTTTTATTCAGTCACTATTTTGTGTTTTGGCTTTTTTAACGATTACTCTGCTTAGATTTACAATATGGTTTCATTTTAATGGAAGTTCAAACCCCGAAGACATGCCAGCTTACAGCTTCTTTTATGTTTATAGTCTGTAATATAAACAAGCTATGTACTTGATTTCCTTTCCCTGTTGGTTTAGTAACAGCCTAATTAATTTGTCAGATAGACAGTAATGTAAACAATATATGGTGGTAAAATGGGCCTATTTTTAAATTTACGCAGGCAAAGCATGGTACCATGTGAAGCAGAAATGTCAGTCCTGAAGTTATCTACAAATACAACTATAACTAGAAATTTCTGGTCCAGTTCATATTGGCTTAAAACAGGATCTATATTTGTTGGTGGTTTGCCTCATCGTTATGCAACAAAACAGGTATTTTTAATAGTATTTTTTATTTTTATTTAAGATTTTTGTTATTATAAGAATGGCATATTGAGTAGGATGTAACTGAAGAGATTTAAACCATGCAAAAAAATAAAAATTATTTACAGCTTTTTGGGGATTCCGTCTAAGCGATAACTATGGTCCCTTGCAGAGTACTGCTCATGTGTGGGACTTTGGTAAGTGAATAGAAACAACATTCTGGTCTGAAGTTATGATCTGAAATCCTGTTTGCCTTGATTAGGCAGAGTTAAGGAGCAAATGTGATCAAATTTAGAGGAAGTATCTGTTACCTCAGGTGCTAGTTCTATTAAGATGTGAAAAATGCTCTTATGGAGGATTTTGAGGTACAACAGTCACCATAACAGATGCACATCACTTAAGTGATTTCCAATAAAGTTTTTTTTTTCAACACTCAAACTCTTCACATTTGCACAGATGAAAGACCCAGGCCCTGTAATTCATCTGAAACTGGTATTGTGCATCCAAGTCAGTCTCTGACTCCCTTTTCTAAAGACAAACTGTGTTGCTACCTGTACTCTTTAACCTTTTTGTCTCATGTCCCAAATGCATTTCCAGAATGTAAAGCTGTTCACATTACGTAGCAAAGACTACCTGTGAGTGTTTGTATGTTTTACATACATAGTGAAATAAACTAAACTGTTAACTTTGAGTTACTGTGGTCTGGGTCTCATTTATCTAGACAATGGTGTTTGGACAGGAGCCACCCCACAACTGTAGCAAATTTAATCTGTGGGGTTTTGTTTTCCCAGTGCACAACAAAATCATGTAGTCAGAGATAGACATATGTAGTCCAGTTTTCATTTTTAAGCCATATTTTGGGTAGGCTTTACCCTGTGACAATTGATTTAACCTTGTGTTCCGTTCTTCAGTGAAGGTCATCCTATCACGAGGCAAATAGAGTAATTTCAAGTACCAGCGTGTTTTTGATGCTGCTGCTATAAAGCAGCATTTTTAGATTGCATTTATTCCATAAAAAATTGCACAGTAACCAATGAAGTGACAAGACTGTCAAAATCCAGCTTAGAAATTCTTGTGAGCAGGTGCTTTTAAGAGTATAAAGTATTTAACCAGAAGTATACTTCTTAATATCACATACTGGCATTAAAAGAACACATCAACTAGTATTCCTGGTTATACAACTATCCCCTTAATTCAAATGATCATACCTAAACAGATGTTGCATTCATCTGCAACATTTTATCCTAGTTGAATACGATATTTCATTTCCTACAAAAATGTATCTTCAATAAATGTTCTATATTAATAAGATATAGGAAAATCATATTTTCAATGTTTAAATGACTTGTCTTCTAGAAATTAAGAGAAATGTTTTTGAGGATACCACAAAGAATTTATAGTGAAGGTTTAGAGAAGTTCAGTCTATGTACAAGTTCAATTCTAGGAGCATGTAAAGAAGCAATTTGTTCGAGGGTTGTAATAATAATATGTATGTGAGAATGAATTCTGAGATGATAAATAGCTCTTCACTAGCTAAAGGCAACATAAAATACAGAAAAATAAATTCACTTTCAGGAAGTTCAAATAGCAATAATACACTGGTTTAGGGTAATTTACTGCTAAAGGGTAATTTACTGCGAAAAAATTTACCTATATATGTGTTGCACTGTCACATCAACATGGGCTTTCTTTCTGTAAGGGTGTTGCAGTTCAATAGATTATTGTATTCTTAATTCAGGATTAGTAGGTGAGATGTTGTGGTCCACGCTTGTTATCTAAATTAGGTAATAGATGTGGGACTTTGCAAGTGCTCAGACAGGTAATACTTAACCTCTATTATGTATTTAAAGGAAAGTATACATTCCTATAACTCCACCAAAAGGCAGAAATACACTCTTTACTCTCACTTACCTCTCTAGTTTTCCACTAAGCTTTTTTGCAAGTCATTGCTTTCTGTTTGAGATGACTTCAGGCTTTTATTTCACTTTATTTTTTTTTTGCTTATTTATGACTTTTGTATTCATTTTGATTTTAGTGTCTCACTTTGCTTATTTTTACATTTTTTTAGCTTTAGGCAAGTTTTATTTTCCTTGACTTCCCAATCAAAGTCTGGAGGCTTCTAAGTTGCATAAGGTCTATAAAGGCTATATTTTTCCCTTTTGGTTGGGGAATGGAGAAATGTCTGTACAAGAACTCTTTGTATGAGCTCTTCAATCCCAGTAGGAAACCACTCCAGAAAGTTTCTTTCTTACCGGTTTAGACCTAGACAGTCAGGTTTCTGCTGTAAGACCTTCATCCCTTAAACAGAAAAGGTCTGTTTCTGACCTTCATCCTGCAGTTTGTTTCAAGGGAGATTTCTGCTCCAGCTGAGACTCAGATTTTTCTGGCAAGTGCTCTGATCAGTCTTGGAGTCAAGTTTGATAATGACCCTTGTGATACCCTAGTATTGGCCTAATAATACATTATCTTGTTTTACTGGAGTCTCTTCTCTCACTGGAGTAGTTCACTCTGATGTTGGCTCTTCTACCTTCTTATGTTGTGGAAGTTGCAGAGAACAGTGACTTCTGGCCCTAACTCCTTCATTTTCTGACTGACAGGAACTTCTAGCTGTCAGTACCAAAAACTATTGACACAGAAGTTCTGTATTACTGGAATTGGCTCATACAGCACTATTAATTTCCAGGCTAGATTCCTTTTCCTTTCATTTTGAGTGAAGTTTGATATGATCTGTGAAGCCCTGGGGGTAAAATATTGTGTCCTCTGAGAATTTCCTATACTGCATTTTCCTAATCAGCTCTCAAGTGTCTGTGTATTTTTAGACATATTTCTCTCTTCTCTGTATGTTTATTATTTGGTATTCCCTAGAGTCAGAGTGCCCTCCAAATGTAAGGCAAGGTGCAACAGTTCTACTGATCTCCCTAGTTGCTGCCACAGCCTGGGAAAGCAGTTCAGGAGAGCAGAGCCCTATCCTCAAGGCAGTGACGTATTTAAAAGAATACCTGTGACATCTGGCAAAGCAATGCCATAGTACCCCAATAGATTTCCTCACCATACAGAAGTTCTCAGACCTCCCAAATCACAGGGCCTAATGGCTGGTTGCTGGTGAGGAGAAACAGTAGAGAAAGCTAAAGGTAGCTTTATTTAAGAAAACCAGACATATAAAGTACTATGGATGAAGATAGGATGCTTATAAGCACGCACCGCTGGCTTGTGCTATCCTGAGGCCACTCTCCTTTATCTCTGAAAACCTAGAGCAGTCAGAGGAGGTCCCTGAGGACAGGAAAAAGATAAATGTGATGCCACGTTCATCTTCAAAAAACCAAGGAGAAAGATGGGTAACTATGATCTGGTTATGTCAGTGGCACAACTCTTTCCTGAAAAAAATGTAGAAACAAATGAGGGACAAGCAGATCCTGGGAACAACCAACATGGATTTACCAAAGGAAACTCTGCCTGACAAGGATGCTTGCCTTCCCTGTTGAGCTGACCGGCTCTGTGGACAAATGGAAGGCAGTGGATAATCTTTACTTTGTTTCCCAGACTCAACTTCACTCACAACTCAACTCATCTATCTCCTCCCTCTGAGCAGTGCAGGAGGTTGAGGAGTGGGAGTTGTAATCAGCCCATAATAGTTTGTCTCTGCCATTCTGTCCTCCTATACATCTACAATTCTCCTACTTTAGATACAGGCCAAGGATAGGAAAAGTATGAATTAGGTATGAATTCTGAAGTATCTGAAGGTGTGGGTAGAAAACAAGGTTAACACTGAAACACCTTGGATAAATTCATCCAAGTTCAAGCACTGCAATCTGTTTCATGCACAGCAGGAAATTGTTTTTATGACTCTGTAAACTGTCCTTTGCAAAGTCTAGTGGATTCATCTGACAGTGTAGGAAGGCAGAGCTGAACAGTAGGTAGAAAGTGGAGCTATAAATAGCTGGCTGGCAGACATCTTGTTCTGCTGTCTCTACACAGTGAAACCTCCCCCTTTCAGTTCTGTGCCAGATTTGTCTGTTACTTATTTTTAGATCATGTACTATTTTTTGATAAAGAATATGATAGACATACTTCAGACTTGTCACATCTACTAAACAGGTAAATGTCAAAATCAGCTAAACAGTTAACATCATCTTTTTAAAACATTAGGCTTATGATCACAGTTTTTTACAGCTGAAAAATCAACAACAGAGGCATAGACAAAAATTACACACAGAAAAAAGACTTCTTCCATCAAAAATTAAAGAAAATTATTTCTGAAATCTCAAGACTTGTTTCAGAATAATTAATTTCATGCTAATTTTAGTATCATTAATTGTTTACAAAAGCTTTTTCCTCTGTAGAGAAGATTGGTACACTCAAAGGGAAATTGAAGATTGTTTTCAAATACCTATAGCAGCAGTTGATTGCAGTAATACTGTTATTTCTGCTGCTATAATTGCTCCAGTAATTTATATTTCTAGACTTAATACTATTTTAGTATTGAGAAAGTGAAATGTCATTATATTTTCATATTCCTTTTCAACACAAGCAGTTCTCTATAATTAAACTTTGCAAGTATTAAAACAGGGAAGTTTCAGAAGGAAAGGGAGCTTCTGTATCAGGAGAGCAATCTTCTAAATAAAGATAAAAGATTAGGTGGAATGCATGCAAATTTATATGTAGACATCAGTAAGTTACCGATGGGGAAATGGCAAGAGACAATTGAGTGATATGCTCAGGATCATAGCATGTTAAATCTGAAACTAAGGTGGGATGGAAATCATTATGCATTTAAAGACTCCCGGTTAGACTACGAGCCCGCAGTACTCTAGAGGGCATGCATTTTTAAATACAAATATATAAAGTACACTATGCCTGTGTAAGAAAACATATAGTTTTCCTATGAAACAGAGATAATGTCTTATCACAATCATAAGAACTGCCCAGTGGCAAGACATTCTCAGGTATATCCATATGTAGATAAAAAAGGTTTATACATTTTAATAACTGACTGCTAAAACATATAAAAGTGTGTTCTTTCTCTTTTAATAACTCATCCAGAGAATTCAGTGACATTGCGTGAAGAATTGAACAGTGTAAAACAGGTGTTAAAAATACAGAATCACACCCTTATTTGGAATAATCTGAAAGGAATTTGCTACATATTACAGCTTATGTGTTTCCATAGACTAAAACAACTGTAATCCTTCTGTATCTGTCTAGTTAGATACAGTTTATGATCCATTTCCCTTGCCAGAGCATCACAAAGCAGTGGGAGAATTTAGTACAATCTGTGCACAGTGCTTCAGACTTGATTATCTGGCATTCATCTTATCTAATAAAGCTGAGGCACTGATAGCAGCTTTCACATAATAATTTATAATAATATTATATGCACATATTGCTTTAGCACCCTGCCACAGTAGTCACTGAATGTGAGCAATTTACAGTGGTCCTGACCCAGTAAATGCTCCCTGGGCTGCAGTGTTCAACCTGAGATTCCTGGAGAAGCCAACAAAGGAAAGGACATTCAATCTGTCATAGGACTGCAAGGATTATTAGACTGTTACATGGCTGCAACTGTTTGCTATAGTGGTATAAGCAAGAGTGGGTAGTTTGAAGCCTTAGAAGGGCCAGTCTTTGAACCTCTGCAAATTTCCTGTTGGTCCACAGCACATCTGAAATTCTCATACTTAATTATTAAGAATTCTATGTTTTGTAAAACCTTTTAAATTTTGCAGATTTTTCACATACTGATTGCCAGTCAAACTGTCATATCTGTTCATGGAGTCCTCTAAGTTTAAAAAAAAACTGCTTGAGTTTTCTTACTTATTTTTTTAATCAATGTGTACAATGAGACTGTAGACTGGTTATAAGCTTAGTGCAAAACCAAGTTATATTTCTTGTCATTTCTTGAATGGTTCCAAGAAACCATTATTTACATCTAATATGTACTAATAATACTATCTATATAATAATCTACATCTAATAATACTAATAATACATCTAATAATGTATTCCCTCCAGCATATTTTGTCATGATTTCCTACTAGAATTCTTATGAGTAATTAAACTCTCTTATTATGGTGTTTTCTGCCTTGCCCCTTCTAACCTTCTCTAGCATTTAACAAGTGCTATCATCGCTTTGGTGATATATAATATAGTTCTAATAATGTATTTTTCTTTCTGCATGAAATTTCAGTAAAAAATGATTTGTGCCAATTTGTATGTATTTATTTGACCACTTTCGGTATATTACCTTTTTCCAGTGTAGACTATGCCTTACATGGTTTTAACTCCTGCATCATGATATTCCAGTGTTTATTTTTCTACTATCAAGATGCTTATAATATTCTTATTGTTTGACTGCTTCTTTTCCTTTTTATAATTTTAATATTGTTCCATAGGCAGTTACTTGTCTTTTGAAACTAAATAATGGTTTAGTGTTGTAAAGGCTGTAGATGATCATCTTGGACATTGCAGCATTTGAGATACAACCTTAGAGGAAAGAGGTATGCACAGAGAGCATTTTAGTGAATAGTGCCACATTCCATTTGGGTTTTTTAATTAGATTAATCTATATGCTTATAGTTATATTATTGATTTGTTAATTCTTCTTCTTGCGGCTGAGTATGTTTATGTAAGTGTCTTGGATAATTCATTATTGATTTATCCATTTGAAACAAGTTAGAATTCTTTCTGAACATCAATATTAGCATTGTGAGATTCTTAAAGCTAAAAAAAAAACCCAAACAAGGAAAGCTCATAAAGACCACTAGTCTTGAATTTTGCTAGTTATAGTAAAATCTAAACCTAGACTCTTAATCAAAATGAACAATAAATTTTTCTAGTATGTCTAATAAATTCTAAATTTATGATATTAAGAAAGTAGAATGGAAGACATGTAAGTAATTCTAGTACTAAAACTAGTACTATTTCCTGAATACTTCCCAATAAGTCTTCATTGAAAATTTATGTTAATTTGGGTGATTTTACTAGTTACAGATTGCACTTCATATTTTATTAGGAAGACATTAAGAGAAGTGTTTCCAACATTTATAATATCAGACTTATTTATCGTGAAAATATATACTTCTCCAGCTGTATTCTGTGATATTTTTACTACTGCTATTTTGAATTTCATTAGACTTTGTTTAGAGAAGTTAGAATTTCATATGTACATATATGTACATATGCATCTATTAAGTATTATATTATATAAATAGCAATATCATTAGTGCAAATACTGATATTATATAAAATATTGATATTAGTATTATTATGATGTTTAGAAAATTTTTCAAAAAAGTTTACCAAAACCACAAGAAAATAATCCTAAACCGGAAATCAAAAAATATCCTTCACTGCACAGAGATCAGAAAGTATTGCCAGTGAAATATCAAGATTTTTTTTCTCACTGATTATTTTCTGCATCAAATTAAAGGGGACACTTAAGTTTATATAAAGTGATACGTCTTGACAAGGCTGTGCTTCATAGAAGTGCAAAAATCTCATTATCAACAACTCTAATTAAAAAAAAAATTGCATTCCATACATATAACATGTCTGCAGTCTACACTATAAACTGATTACTGTAAGATTAAAAATGCAATTCACTCTCATTAGACAATGTTAAAATGCCAAGATTATTATACTTATTACAGAGCTGCAGATCACCCAAATTGGTGATATTACAGCTACACTATATTCCTGCAGAAAAGAAGCCAGTGAACTTTAAGATGTTCATGGCCCCGGGCCGTCTGTGGAACAGGCCTTGGCTAGGAGCTGCCACACTGAATCAAAATGGGTTTGCACTCAAAGTCTAAGCAGAATCAGGATGCTGAGCCAAATAGATTGTGCCTGTTTCTTCTTTATGTGAGACTCTCAATAAGTATGGCTTTATCCGTGTTCTCTATAAATTCTTTTATGCATTTATAAATAATAAGAGCTCTCTATGCAAAGAGAAATCAAACTCCTTAAGATTCTGAGTCAGAAATTAAAGAAGTGTGAGGAGAAAAGAAGGAGAAAAAACATTGCAAAGTCTCCTGCTGACCTCGAATGATGATAGTTACCACTATCTCACTGAAATCCCCCCAGAATTTGGCTTTATGGAAGTATTTTTCTAAAAAACATTTGAACTGTTACGTAAGTACAGGGCTTGAACTCATATTTTTGTGTTTTAAATACTTGAAGTAACCAGATAGCATCCTCAGCAAATTAAAAGACTGATACAAAGACATCACTGAAAATGTCTCTGTCTTTTTCTCGAGATAATTAAAAAAAAAAAAATCATGGGGAGAGTGATGTAAACAATCTCTGTATTTGGAGAATTTAATTAGAGATTTGAGTTCAGATTTCTGGTTAGTGTGGAAGAAACATTTTCTTTTTGACTAGTATTTCTTATAGAGGGAAATAACATTTTGGGAAATAAAAGATAAATGAAAAGGAAAATGGTATAACATCATTCAGTTTCTAAAGGCAGATGGTGAGCATGCTCAGATGGATACATATGTAAAATGTATATCTGTCTCAACATCTGTAAAAATGCATATCTGCCTGAAAGACAGCACATGTCATGTATTCCTGTGTGATACCAGATTTTTTTTTTATTGCAGTACCTCTAGGGAATCTGTTCAAGCTCTTTCTCTCCTCTTAGTCAACATACAAAATACAAGAATATCTGCAACCATTTCACACTACACTGAGACAAAGTGTTCTTCTACTTGGTATTTCTTCCTCTGAAGTCATCTTGTCTGTTGGAGTTCAGAAACTCAGCTTTTACTCCATTCCAGCTTTGTGCCAGCTGTGGGGTTTTACTCCATTTCATGACACACATTATATTTTTTTTTACTGGAACCAGTGATTCAAGTCATCTGACAAGACAGGTCCATTGTGGGCATTCACTTGTTCATCCATTAGGGAAACAGTGGGTCCAGTGAGGAATGGGCTGGAAGAACTTGTTACAAATGGCATAGAGAAGGCCAAGGTACTTGAAGACTTCTTTGCTGTGGTCTTTACCTGTAAAACCAGCCTTCAGGAACTCCAGGATCCATCAGGATGATCATGTCCATCTCCTGGTCCTGCACTCCAAGAATCACCCCATGTGCCTGAAAGTGTTGTCCAAATGCTTCTTGAACTCAGACAGGCTCAGTACTGTGAACTTTTCCCTGGAGAGCCTGTTCCAATTCTCAACCACTCTCCGGGTGAAAAACCTTTTCCTGATATCCAACCCAAACCATTCCTGACTCAGCTTCATGCTGTTTGCTCAGGTTCTGTCACTCATCATGAGAGTGAAGAGATCAGTGCCTGCCCCTCCACTTCTCATGAGGATGTTGAAGACCTCTATGATGTCATTAAAGTTTGTCATTCTGTATTGAGATGCATCCTATGTTGAGATGCTCCTTAAGGTTACCCTCGACAGTCATTTAACCATCCTCACAGATGGTAGCTCTTTGCCCATCATGGATTGTCTGCATTATTCCCACCAGGCTGTTTCTGCATGTCAGCAACCTTAAGTATGTGTTGGAAGACTTGAAACTACTTTTCTACCTTTTGCTGCAGGCAAAACCAGTATCATCTACTATCTGAAGGTCCTCTTTTATTTGATGCTTGTCTTTAGATACAAATGGTCGTTTGATTAAATTGATTAAATTCACCATCCTTCCAAGCCTGTCTCAATTTTTGAGGAATGGAAGTTTAGCATTGGCTAAATGCCAGATGCCCATTCAGTCACTCCGTCACTCTCCCTCCTTAGCCTGACAGTAAGAGAAAATAAGATTAATAGACTCCTGGGTTGAGATAAAGACAGTGAAATTGCTTACCAGTTCCAAAATAGACTTGACTTGGGGAAATTAATTTCATTTATTGCCATTTAAAATAAATTTGGCTGGTGAAAAACAAAGACAAAATGAAGCAGTACCTTCCCCCTGCACGCACTTCTTCCTTAGCTCAGATTCATTCTCAATTCCACTCCAACCACAGGTGGTGCCAGGGGAAAGGAGGATTGTGGTCAATCCATAACACTTCTCTGTGCTGCTCCTCATGCTTTTTCCCTGCTCCTACCTATACTCTCTTCATGGGCCACATTTCCTTCAGGAAACTTCAACCTCCTCTGGCATGGCTCTTTTCATGGGCTACAGGGGAATATCTGCACTGGCACCACAAAGAAGATGTTGATTTTGATGTTTGCACTTACATTCCGCTCTCTTTTTTTTTTCTCCATGCCCTCTCTGCCTTTATGGCATTTTCCCAAGGTGCTACTGTTTTGGCTGCTGGGCTCAGCTCTGCCCTGTGGTGGGACTGTTGGAGTTGGCTGGAACCAGCTCTCCCTGGCACTGGGCAACCTCCGTCTTGCCTCACAAAGGTCATCTCTTCAGCCAAAACCTGCACTCTATACATATACAAATACCCTCATTTTATAAGAAGACAAATGCTGTTTTGGTGATATGCAAAGATGTCATTTGATGATGTGCCCAGATAAGATACCACTCCTGTGGAGATTATTTCCTCAAAAATAAGGAAGACTATTTTGAAAGGGATGATACTGTTTTGAACTTGCATGCAAGTTGCTTTCATGAATTTGCAAGTTCAAATCCAGGTGATCATTTCTCTTTGGACATATTGGCAGGCCTGCAAGATCACTTTGTCTTTGATCTGTGAGAACTCTTATTTTCCCATAGCTGCCAGGCTGATCTGCTGTTAAGCTCTTCAGTATGTTGTTGATGTTGCCACTTAATTAATCCAGAGCTCCTGGATATTACCACATGATCCTGGCAACAGCTGCAGCCCATTTTTGTTGGCTAGATGTCTCCTTGATACCTTATCTTGATGTATGGGCTGATGTAGAAACTGTCCTGGGATATTTGTGTGATGCTTTCATTCTTTGACAACTGTGATTCTCTTATTATTAACCATTTGTCTCTTCTTCCTATTCAGTGTGCAAAATTCAGGGCAGTTACAGACATTTGGGGTGATTCAACTTATGCTGAGCGTATTCAGTCCTTTTTATCCGATAGCTTCCCATGTTCCCAAATTTCCTTCCTTACCTGGAAATGTGGCAGTGTATATGTGCACAATACCTTCTCAGGTATCTTGTCAGGTACTTCAGCTTTGTTTGTCTATTATTCATGAATCAGGCTGGAAGCTCTTTTTGAAAAGTGATTATTGCCTTGAAAATGGCAGCATGCATCATTATGGGATGGAGAATACATTCCAGCAGTCTGCTACAGAGGATCTGTAGAGCTTGATGAAGCTATGCCTTCACATTGATATCTTGAAAGTTGATTCAATTCATAATAAATATAGGTTTGATAGTTGTAGGTATAGGTTTACTACCTCGTGTTATACAAACAAAAAAAAGAAATAATTGCTCCCTTTCTCTGGAAGCAATGAACCTCAACAGATGGCATCATCTGTGAAGATGACATTTCACTAATTCCTCTGTGTGACTCTGAGATCCTGTTTTTGAAAATTTCAGCAGGTCTTGCTGTTGATAAGGGAGAAGTACAGCTTGAGCAGTTAGCAGATAACTTTCATGAGCCCTCAGAGGATGTGTTCGGTATCAGTCTCTTCCAGCAAAGCTCACAGCTTAAACTACAGTGAAGTGACTTAATGCAGCAATGCTCTTCAGTGCTTGCATCCCTGACATCTGTCATCTAATAGCTTTGAGTTCCTTCCAGACACTGACTGAACATTGCACTATTTCCAAGCAGCCTCCCAAAGCTTGGGAGAAAAGGCTGTAATCATTAATTAAAAAAGTGTACTCTGGGATTATTATGTAACAAGTTTATTGGCAGACTATCTACTTGGACTGAAAATGTCTATGGGCACACTTTCTCCAAAAAAAAAAGGTTTCACACAAAAAATTTGTATGCCTTCCTGCTCTGGCTTACCCTTGCCTTTCTGTCTCTTTTTCAAGGCAGAATTATATCTAAGAGTCATGAATGGTGGCCATTACACTCTCCCTATAAGCACTAAAGAAGAACAAAGAGCTAGAGTTTATCCCTTGGAAAAGGTAATGTGTTTACCGTGTACCAGCACATACCAGCTAATGGCCTGTAGTATTCCTTTGCAGTTCTTGTGATGATACAACCTGATGGGTAAACCTAAAGGGGCACTATGCATCAGCAATCACTTCCATGTAGTTTAGGTAGGACCCTTTCAGCTTCAGGAGAAACCAGACTATATTAGACAAGGCAGAAATATATTTAACTGCACATACATACCATTCAGGCAACTACTGCAATGATTACCCGAATGACCTACCAGTCAGCAGTTCCCTAGGTTTATTGCTTACTTATCACTTTTGTGTTTGGGAACTGTAGGCTCATCTCTTGCAAACTGGTTCTTTATGCAATTGATGAGAATGCCCAAATATTACCTTGTGTTTCTTCATACATTCCCTGCAACACACAGTTAAATTAAGAGCTAATCTCCTCTAGCTATCAATTTACTTATCTGTTAACTTGTTTTTTTAAAAACGGTATGTGGTGACGCATTAGCTGTAGCAATCTATCCACAAAATTCAATCTACATAAGAAAAAGCATGTTATGAAACTTCTTATCATATTTTAGTAGATAAAACTGAACTGAATATTCATCTGTTCCCATCTTATGTATGTGTGATTTTTTTCAAAGGTTTTTCAACAGCAGAGAAGTTTATGCCACAAACATGAATTTTTGGGTGTATAACTTCATCCTATTAAAATGCAAATCCATAAGTTTCTCCTCAGGAAAAAAAAAAAAAAAAAAAAAAAGACAATTTACTGCTAAATCCCACAAAATCCCATTGAAAATTACTTTTACTGATTAAACTTCTGTGCTTTGGATGGCAAGTGGAGCAAATTGTTACCATTTCTGATAAATACAAACTCAGTAGTCAAAAACACTCCTGTTGTTAGAAAGTATACAAAGGTCATTTATTTTATGTTCCAAAACTGTATAGTGCCTCCTGAATAAAAGTAATTTTTGCTCTCATAGCTGTGTTTTCACAGTATTTTAGGGGTTTATTTCTTACCTCTGTCATCATTTTCACTAGTGTTTGTATGGTGCAGTGTTTTAGACTGGTGACCAAAGTAGCTTTGCAACACAGGTATGTTTCAACTGTTGCTGAACATTGTTTACATGGCATCAAGGCTTTCTCTGTTTCTTGCTCTTACCCCTCAGCAAATAGGCTGGGGTGGTCAAGAGGCTGTGAGGGGACAGAGCTGAGACAACTGATCCCAAGTGACCGAAAGGATATCCCCCATCATATAATATCCTCCTCAGCTATAAGATGGAATGAAGTTTTTCCAAAGTAGCTGTTGCTGGGCCCTGATCCTCTGGTGGTGGTTGCTTTTGCATCACTTTTTTTTTTAATTATTATTATTCACTTATTAAACTGCCTTAATGTCAACCCACTAGCTTGCTGACTTTTTCTCCTCTGCTGTTTACCATCAAGATGAGGGAGTGGGAGCAAGAGACTGGAGGGGTCTTCTGCCAGCTGGGATATAACCATCACATTCCCTCAACTATACTGCCAACTCCGAGAGGGACCTCTATGGCTAATTTCTGTCATGTGCTCATGAAGAATCGCATACAGTATTCTCTCTTATACCTCTGTAGTCATTGATGATTTGTGGGTCTGCAGTAGACTTTTCCAGCTGTGAGAGCCCTGCCTGACTAGGTAGTAACCCCTTCACTAGGAACTAATAATGTCTTTATAAAGAAATACTAGGACAGTCAGTAGGAAGCTTTCTTTGCTAGCTAGATATGTCTCAACTTGGCAATACTCAATGAACATCAGCATTTCTGAAATTAAAAGAACATTAACAATTCTTTAGGTGAAGTGTGATCACGATCTCATCGTGATCTAGTAGTGGAAGTACCTGGTTTATAAATTGCAGGAAACTATATTAAAAGGTATTCCAGCAGCAAATAGTCATATGAGGTTATATAATTTTCCTAATCTTTGAGTGAAGGGAATTTTGAAATATAGGAGTTTCTAGTGGAATCTTAACACAAGGCTGCATAAATATGCTTCCGGATCTGACCCAAATTACTGGAAGTTATCTGATGTGATATTATGCACCATTTTCTTTAACCATATAAGGCCAAAAGTCTTCAAAATAAGAAACATTCCAGGTTTTAGAAGAATAAAAGCTAGAGCATTTAACCTCTTTGTAATAAAATCTTAGTATGAAGTTGGACAAAATAGAAGAAAAATTGCTAGATACAACCCTCTCCCACACACCATGATCTTGCAGGTGGGTTTTTAGTCTCTCACTGCCTTTCTGAAATTTAGTGTATTTGCATTTTCTTTGGTCCCATTTTCTTTTCCATTATCTCTGAGCCCAGGTTCTCTGCTCTGTTTTCCTAACAGTAGTTTCATTTGCTCTGCTTAAGCTGGTCTGCTACTCCCCTGCTATGCCTATTGCCTTCCATCTGGGTTGATACCTAGAAACCTTTTTTTAAATCAAAGCCCTTTTTTTTTCCTTGTGGAAATAAATCATATTTTCCCTTTCTATAGGTGTAAATGTTGCGCTTAAGGGAACATAATGTTAATTTAAAATAGAAGCGAATGCAATATGCAGCCTATTACAGCATCACAGTGATAGACAACTGTCAAGGAAATTGCTTCTAGAATTGCTTCTAGAATTGCTTCTCCAGTGTTAATAAAGGAAAGGGTGTTGGTCATAGCTGCAGAATTGATAACTTGGTCCTGTTCCTCACTTGTAGTCTGTCACTCTTCTTTTCTCTGTGTGTTTATACTTTAAGGCCCAACTCAGTCTGAGTTTTGGCAAATTTTATTTCATCTTTATGCTTTTTACTTTGAACATATATTCTTTGCTCTTTCTTTTTGTGTGTGTTTCTGTGTGTTCATTATTCCCAGTACTTTCTTCCAGCTGGTAACTGCCAGACATTCCTACCACTTTAATTAAGCAAATTTCACACCTCCTATCTTTGATGTTTTCAGTTCTTTGTCTCATCCCTTTAATTTTGTGATTTTTCCTTCCAAAAGAGAAAACCTTTGTTGAAGATGTAGTTTTGTTTGACTAGGCTCTTTTTAAATTATGGTGATGCCTGTTTGCTCTTTCCAGGGTTCATCTGGGCAACTAATGTTTCTGCAGTGTCTTTGAAATTTGTAAAATTAAAATATAAGGCATCATTATTTTTTTAGGCTGTGTATTTGATGAATAAAAAACCATCAAATGTTTCATCGAGGAATAGAGACTCTACCAAATGTAAAAGCATTTGGTTTCCTGTTGGGCTAAGTGTGCTAAGTTAGGCTCATAGTTGTGTGATTTCCCCTAGAACCTACTTCTCTAATGTTCACAATCTTTCTCTGCATTCACTCTCAGTGCAGGATCTCCCATTCTCATTGATCTTCTACATACAAGTTTCCATTATTTCAGTAACAATAAATTGACTTTTTGTTTCTTGACAGCTTTGACATTTTGCCATGTTGTTTCACTCCTTATCCCAACAGCAAACAATGTACCAGAGGCAGATTTTATAGAAAACTGTAGTAAATGAAGCCCATTCCTGATCCCTGGCAAATAAGTCCTTCAGTGCTTTTTGCTTAATGACTTCACTCTAAACTAAGTATCTGAATGTATTGGGCATGCATGGAACATCTGAGCCTGAAAAATAGTCAAATAACACATTTGCGAAGCCAATAGGAAATGCATTCTGCTCTATAGGTAGAGGCAGACTAAGATGCTGTAATATAGAGCCATTATTAAGAGAAGTCCATGATGATCCCATTGTTTGTAAATTTGTGATTTCTGGTGCACAACATATCAAAAAAAAAAAAAAAAGGAACAGAAGAACTGGCAGCTGTTCTACATGAAACCATTGGAAATACAAGTATTATTTTGTGCTCTTTTATCTAAACAAAATGAAATTTGGAAATGAAAGAATAGAAGAGGCGAAAGAAACATTTAATAAAATGGAACTGCGAGGGACACTAGCACAAAATCATTAATTTCCAATTTCATTACTATTAATGGTATGTTTTTTGAAGGCAAAAAGGACTAAAGATAATTAACTTTGTCAGTGTCTGTCACTCTTTTCTGTGGTTTAAACCTTTCTGTTTATTTACCTAGCTTTCACTAATTTTACTGTGCTTGTGGTTAAAAATTACTGAAAACCATATATACAACCACAGGAAGCTGTTTTCTCTGTGTATAATAGTAACAGAAAAAAGCATTTTGTGGTTTTGTCACTGTCTCATTATACAGATTCTTATTTCAGGCTACACACCATAGATTTACAGACTATTTTACAGTACAGGCAGAAGAGTAAGGAAAAAAAAATGGAGAGGAAAAAATAAAAACAAGTACATTTATAGAATGCATTTAAAAGTAACACAAGTCAATTATAAGATGAAATGTAAACTTGAAGTAATAGAAATATACTGACTTTTTACATAAGCCTATAAATAGGCATTAAATTTCTGGAAGGAGAAAGTGGCTAACTTTGTGGTGTTTATCCTGCATAACAGTCTGAGATATCTTGAGGGTAAAAATAAAACAGGTAAGGTTTCATCTTGAGACGAATAGAGCAGGTCAGCATTGAGGCTTAAAGCAGTGTGAGGGAGAGAAAGGAGGGAACTCAGTTCTGGGATCTGGATGATAGAAGCAAGTAAGGAAGCTGTTTAGAATCTGCCATGAATGTTTAATTATTTTAATATGTGGGAGTTTTCTTAGGTGAAGAATTCCTTTAAGTGAACTTGCTTCAAGCTTCCAGTTTTTAGAACATTGGTTGATTTCTCCTCTCAATCATCTAGTTCATAATTTTGTTTCATGAGAATTTGATCTTTTGTTTACTCTGTTTTTCCTGGGCCCTACCAGTTCCAAATAAAATCTGTAAATACTTTAGGCAAGGACTCGAAATGTATGAATCTCAGGGCAAGTATGAGAATCTCAGGACTAGGTATGTCTTTTGAAAGTAGTATACAAGTCAAGGTGGGGGAAAAAAATTTAGAGATAGAGCAAAACAGAATGCTCCAAGTAAACCAACATCAGCCTTTGAAAATGAGTAGGCAGTACAGACATAGTTCAAATCTATGGGGAAACATATTATCATAAATCTCTCAGGACTGTGGCTCTCAAAATGGAAATTCAAGCTAAAACAAATAATTTGGTAAGCAAATCCAACTGCTTGCCTTACTCATTTGCTAAAGGTTTTTATTCCTTGGGAGAGATGAAAAAATTGGTCATATGTCCACTTCTCAGTTGTGCCAAATTAAACTGCCATTAATCTCAATCTATGTTAATCTGATAAATTATAGGTATATTTTCCTGTTCTATTACATTTGTCTGAAGGGCAGTAACACCTAAATGTTACACAGGGCAGACAACAGTGAGTAGTAACCTGTCAGTGGTCTCATTAAAAATTAATAAAGGTTTTAAATTTTTACTCGTGGGAAGAGTTTATCAGTTTTAGAATACAAAAATTTGTATTGTTTTACTACAGTAAGATAACTAAGTGGATTTTGAATGTGCATGGATTCTTCTTCTTGGCACATCATGGTTAACTTTTTTATATTGTCTGTCTACTCTACATACACCTCTGATCACATAAATACATGTAGCTAACATCTTGGTGACTGTGGAATGCACTCTACTAAAACCCTTGATATGTGTCAGGCAGCTCTGATTGTTACCACATTCCTAACAGAGTAAACCACAATTTCTGGCCTGGCCCTGATACTTTTATATGCCTCATTGTTAAACTTAGGATTCTCTGTAATATTTTGGGGAAATGAAGGCATTTACTGAAAGAAGTAGTATGCCAGCTGATATATTCCTTATCCAGCGTGTGAGGAATATTGTGCTACCTTGCAACACCTCTTGTCTTAAGAAAATAGGCTAGGAAAAAAAAAAAAAATAAAATTACATGTTTCCAGTGTACAAAACCAGACAAACCAGTTGCATATGTTTCTAGCAGATGTACAGGCATGATGCAAGAAACTACAAATCATAAAAATTTGTGAAGAAATTTTCCTCCTCTCTCTCTTTTTCAACTTAGAAGTGATAAAATGAGGTCTTTCTGAATACTATATACCTCAGGTTATATTCACTAAAGAAAAGCTTATTTTTTCAGAGCATTTTCACTTCTATAGGCATATTTTCAATCTGAAGATACTCTCTGATATGCAGATCTCTTTATTTTAGATAAAGCATTATCTCTTCTAGTTCAGACTAGAAATACAGAGGTCGACTGTCTTGGACTGAAAGATTGTTGATGGTGATGGATTCCAAATACCTTTCCCTAATGTGCTGTAATGCACTGTCATGGTGTTCAGTATGTCTAACTCCAGCATCACTCTGAAAAGGTGAAGTGCAGGGAGATGAGCTGATTTACACAGTTGGTTGATACACTCTCTACTATATAAGAAAGATAAGTCTGTTTTCCAAATTTCACTCTATGTTTTCTAGTCATCTCCGTCCAATATATTTTCTATCTTGCTAACAGGCAAGGTATTGTACCACATTAAAGAGAAAGAATTGAAAAAGTTAAATTACAGTAATTGAACTTAGAATTGCGATAGCAAATGCAATAAATGAATCATACATTATGACTATAAGTATAAACACTGAAATTGTTTAGAAAAAGGGCAGACATTACTAGCCATAAAATTTAGGGAGATCCTTCCGTACTTCAGAGTCTTCATACCACTTCTGACACGTAACATTGCACTTGCTTAACTGAAGGCAAGTGCAAGTTTAAAAGATAAGGGTTCTGACTGAAAACAAACTTCCATAAAAATGGTAAGGTAATTTCTCAATACTCTTGAATCTTTCAGACCTTCTGATTTTAATTAATCCATTGTGGCTTAATGAACCACTCCAAGGTAGAACTGTGAGAATCATGGAAACCTGACAGTGAAACACATGCTGAAGTTTTACACTTCCAGTCAATTTAGATAAGGAAAAGATGCAAGAGGAGTGTGAATGTCTGTTATATGGTGATCTGGTTCCATCAGAGTCTGGGACCAGGTAGATGACCAGTCTGGTATCCACTGGGAAACACAGGAATGCAGAAGGTGATTTGCCAGGACTGGTCCACTCACAGATCCAGTGGGAGAGGATAGTCCCAGTACCCTGCCCTGCAGCACAGGAGATTGGAAGAACTCCTGACTTTCTGATTTCCCATAGAGAGAAAACTGCTGGGGTCACAAGTTTTGGAACCTCTGATGTGACTAGAACAAATGAGAAATGAAGATCAGAAATGTAAATCTGTACCACCCTGGGCAGTTTGGGGATTTATTTCACCTCCTCTCTGTCCCCCCCCTCCCCCCGTCTATTTAATTTTGCTTTACTATTTTTGTTTCATGAAAGTCTTGTTCTGGGGCTCAATATGCATAGCAGATACAATAAAAGCAGGATAATAACAATAAATTGTTAAAAATTCCAGTAAAGGTGGTTAGGTGAAAAAAACCCCTGAATTTAACTTACCTCTTAACCCTTTTTTAGTTGTGTTAGTATAACCAAATTAAAAATATATTTGGAAGCTTGGCTCAGAATCACAATTTTGGTGTAAAATCATCTATTATATTAAAATATGAATTAAATGAAATGTTGGTGTTATGCATAGGTTTATACAGTATTTCATTTCACGGCCGGTATTAGTCAGGACATAGAAGAGATTTCAGTTCCTTTATGTTTCATGCACTTTATTTATGTGATGGCATATAGGCAATATTACCAGTATATCTTCCCATTTTGCCTTCCCATTTCCATACTGGGACTAAGACAGAAGCTGAAACAATATTCTGTCTCCCATATTTTAAGTGTTTTCTTTTACTATTTTTGTTTCAGAGCTAATACTTCTTTTCATTTTCCTACACATTTTGAAATGTTATTAAACTCTTTTGGGTCATGCTACATTACTGAACAATAAAAATGCTTGTGGATTAAAATTGAAACTTAGCAAGAAAAGTGTTTTAAAAGGTAAATATTAGAAGGTGAAGTAATGAATAGCATAAATACATCACACACACTGTCTACTCTCATCACACAGCCACTGTCTACTTCAGCAACACTTCTCAAAGCAAAGTGCATCCCTCTCTCATTAGTGGCCATACAAATTGACCAGAGTAACCTTGTCCATTTTGCTTGAACTACCAGAGTTAAAATGAATCAAGTTTAATTTTTATTAATTAATGTTTAAAAATTTTAAGTCAGCAAGAAAAAAAGTGTTAACAATTTATGGTCAAGGTGATGTCTGAGCCACTAATGGTGATTTTTAATAAATCCTTAAAAACTTTTTGGCTTGAAGAAACTGGAAACAATATATATCCTACCTATAGCATTTAGGCTTGAATCCAGGCAAGTTTCAGTGCTAACTAAATGGAATACAAAGGCATAATAATGTCTTGTTGGATCAAACACAATCTGTTTGCCTTGGTGCTAATTTGGTAGTCTGTATAGTTCTATTTTGTACTATATGTAATTCAGGCTCTAAGATAGGAATATAGGTTGTAAAATGGCATTTTAAAAATAATTTTTAAATTCTTCTTCAGGGGGAAGGATCACCACCACCACCCACAGAATTTAGGAGTTTTGTTTTGTTTTGTTGTTTGGGGTTTTGGTTTTGGTTTTGTTTTTGTTTTCTGTTTGTTTGGGGGGTTTTGTGTGGTTTTTTTTTTTTTGTTTGTTGGGGTTTTTTTTAAAGATACTAATTTTGGTTTTCAGATTATGGTTTTAGTGGGTTTGGTATTGAAATTCATTTGTGGTAGGTTTTGAGCAGATTAAAACTGAGATGGTTGGTCAAATTTGTTGCTGTATGGCAAATCTGAAGATAATACAGAGGTGAGATTATTCCTTGCTCAATTTCAGAGTTTCTTATCACCATTTCATGCAATTCTACTAATTAGCAGAAATCTAAACTGCAGTACAGAATCTGTTATCTCAATGTTGATATTGGGTTTTTTTTGGGTTATGCATTAATTTCCGAACTGTTTCTTATATTTTTAGTAAATACAAATTAAAATGCTATTCAAGTATTGAAAAAAATGTGTCCTTCCATTATTTTATTTAAGTTTAAAATATTGCAACTTCAAAAATTTTGCAATTGTTTTGCAGAGAGTTTTACTAATCAGACTCCAAAATCAGACATATTTCAGGAATCACAAAGACATGAAAGACTGCTATATAATGCATTTTGGTACAATTTAATATATATAGTGAGAATTTTTAATACACATAGAATTTATCTTGAGTGGAGACAAATGACAAAAGATTGTGTTACACTTTGTTTTCTTTCCAGTTAATCATACTTTTTTTTTAAATAAATGCTCAGAACATAAGCCAAAACCTCATTATATTATTTATGAATCTGTAGTGAAATAACAGCATGCAAGTTCATTTCATTAGGAACTCAATTCTGGGTTAATTCTACTGAACAGGAACTCTAATTTGGGCTAGTCAGTAAAGGATGTTAATAAATGGTTTGGCATATATGTGTGAACTTTTCCTACAAGGTAAGTATCTGTACTCATTTTTGTCAAGTATAAAGGGCATTTAAAGAGCATAGTTACTATATGTCAAACATATCTGACTAGATTTTGAATAGTGAATTTTATTAAACTACATTTCTGGTGTTGCTCTGGCCCTGACATTTTCAGGCAATTTAAGTAGTACAGTTTGTTAGAATATTAATGTATTTTTTTATATGGAAGGGAAGTCAACTACATGTGAAGTCTACATTTTAATCTGCTAATTACAAGCAAATATCTGTTCTCAAAAAAGGCAGAATAAAAGCTGCTTACTTTAGATTATATGTACCAATAGCTCTTATTTCTACGTATCTCTGAGATGTTATTTTCTGTAGGTACAGCATAGCAGACCAAAGTCAAGTAATTTTTTGACCAAAACGTTTATAATGCAGTTACAATTATGAAACAAAAAATTACTTTAGAGGAATGCATTACATTCAAAATGTGAACATACCAATGTAAGAGAAATAATTAGGAGGCCAAACAGTACTGAGGAGAAGAAAAACATGTTAAAATATTCACTGTTATAGTGCATGGGGAAATATGCAGATAAATGCTGATTTCCAAATCAAGTGGCTAGTCTGCTCTTCAGTGTGCAACATGGATCATAGATTGAAATAATAATTTTTCCCTATCCCAGAGATTCATAAAACTCTATTGTATCTGACCTTTGCGTTTATTGGTTTCTTTTGGTTTCTTTTCTTTTTCTTTCTTTCTTTCTTTTTTTGTTAGTTCATTTTTACAATCCCAAGAATAAGGACTTTTCTTGAAATACATGTATAGTATGACTGGGACAGTCATAACTAAGCTTTAGTTAAACTTTGTAAGAGGCTCGGGGAGTAAAGAAGGAGCAGAGCTCTAACAAGCTCTAACAGGCTGATTTATGTAGCACTCTTCAATTGTTCATTTCTGGGGGGTGATGTTATGGGTACCATGTAATTTCCAGCTCAGAATCCTGTAACCATTTCTGTCCCTGTTCATATTAAATTTGCAACAGATTCTGCATCCTGTCAATTTGAAAATTGTTTTTCTTACTACTTATAAAAGGCAGGCAAAAAAGAATATTAAGCATGTCTTATAAAAATAAAAATGTGAAACAGTAGGACAACACATTTTCAAAGATTACCTAGTATAATTTGTTACAATAATGGCAGTAAAACCAGACTGCCAAGGGTAAAACTTGGCAGTTCATCACACTTATTTCCTGCCAAAGTGGCTGGCAAAGGAGGAAGAGAAAGAGAGTTCTGTTTTCTGTAATCTGTATCAATAGTCTCTGTCAGCCCCTGTAGTATATCAAATAATAATGTTCTCTTAATATCCAAAGTGCAACTTTGAGGAGAGTGTTCACATCCAATTCTTGAATAAGATTTTTGTTTCTTTTAAGCTCCAGGGAGCCTCACTGTAATCTTCTGGTGTTTGTTACATACAGAGACGTTTTACCTGTGCTGCACTTGAGCTTTGCTGACTTTAAATGCCACCTTAACCGGTTACATAACTTTTCACAGTGTTGCAGGGTAGTAATATACCTGTTTTAAGTCTTAACTTTCTTTAGGCCTATGCTGCTAAAGAAATAAGCAATGAACTGTTAATGAAATTCTTTGGTCTCTCCTATGAGTTGGAAGGCCAGTGCATTTTGTTTATTGCATATGGCAAGGCATGGTATGTTATGTTTTAGAGTGGTTGAACTGCGAGGAGAAAATCAATTTTGCTTGCTTCAGCTGTGCTGTACTTGTGCAGCCTATCTCTCTGCTGGGAGGGAGAGAACTCTCCTTTCCCATTAATTTGACTGGGTTTTGACCCCGTTTGGACTTGTACTATCCACAGCATCCTAATAGCAGAGTTCTACAACTTAATTTTGAGTTGTATGAAAAACAAACCATTTTACCTTGCTTTCATCTTCACACTGCTTTATGTAATTTCATATCCTTTTGATCCTGTATTGTAAGAAACTGTGAACACTCTTTATTCATGTGTGCACTACTCTGTTCTAACTCTCCTTGACGGTGAGTTTTCCTGAGTAAAGGTTCCTGGTCTACACAGTCACTCTGTTCAGAAACCCTCATATGTATGATCACACTTATATAACTTAGAGCTTTTGCATATTGTGACTTTTTTACATATTGTGAAATGCTGTTCTCAGGATTTTGGGTTTGCTATCCTGAGTAATGCAGGAAACATTGAGCCACTTGTATATACTGAGGAGCACAGATCCTATTACAGATTGTAGAGAGAATTTCTAAGGGTTGTCCATACTGAGTTCACCATTTATTCACAATTTTTTTGCTTCTGTTTCAGCCATTCTCTTAATTTATTGGAGGCCTTCCTTGTTATCCCAGGGTGACCAAATTACTTTAGAATCTTTTAACATAGAAGCTTGTTAAAATCCTTTGGAAATCAAAAGCTATGTACCAAGATATCCATTTTCATATATTCAGTGTTCCTCCTGTGAGTTAAAAATTTCCTTTTTCAGAAACCTTCTGAACTATTCCCCCATGCATTATGTTCATCTATTTATCTGTTAATTCTGCTCTTTGGTGTAATTCTTAATTTCTTAATGGTTTCTCTTGAATGTGATTGGGACTTCCTGATATGCAGTTTGAGGTGTGCCTTTGCATATCCCAGTCTTGTCCCCATTTTCATTAATAATAAAAAGCAAAAAACTCTAAAAAAAATCCACATCTACCATTCCAATGATTTGGATGCCCACAAGTGATGACCACAGTAATCTCCCATAGGAATCCCAGGCAAACACTATTTGCTAATGTTAACGTTTTTGATTTTTTAAAAAATACTTTCCAGTAATAATTCAATTTGAGACAGATTTCTGATGTACCCCTACTGAAAAGGGGTTCTGCCATGGGAGCTTCACAGAGCTACTCTACAATAAATTTTGATTTGGTGAGTTCATTTACATTTCCTGCTAGAGCCATGTCCTTCTGAACATTCCCTTTATACTTAGATGGTCTATTAGCCCTAAAGCCTTTCTGGCAGGCTTACTGCTCCTGTTGGGTTTTAAAAAGCATTTAATGCTTGCCATTATGCTTTTAGCAAACTGTTCCTCAAGATCTTTATGCTTTTCTTTCTTCAAGTATCTAAACCTGACTTCAGTGCTGGAAATGGGTCCTTGGCAGTGCATAACAATTTATTGTTCTGTGTATTTTCAGTGCCCCTAAAGTGATTCCCATTTTTAGTAGGTCCTTAGGCATCTTTGAAACATGATTAATAGCACTAGATATCTTTTGAGCAGGGAAGTAGTAAACTCACAAGTAGATTTTCAAAGCTTCCCTGTTTACCATTCCCTGTGACCTGTGTTCCTCCATAAAAAAATAAATATCTGATTAAAACTAGAGAAATCCACTTCTTGATGGTGTTTCAGCATACCTATTGTGCTGTCTGTGTGTCCAAAACTCCCTTTTTAAGTTTATTTATTAAGTTTATTTTTAAGTCAATACTGCTTATCTGCTGTGATATCTTTTCACATTTAAATTTTTTTGGTAGAATTTCATTGTAGAAAAAAAGGGGACCAGGAGAGTCTTTTAGGAGTAGATGAAATAATGCTGTAGGTCTTTCTGTAGAAACTTATTTATTTTTAAAATATATCACAATAACAACAAGGAAATGAACTGTGTGAATTTTTTCCTTCATAGGTTTCTGGACCTGTCTACAATTTCACTGGCTGTATACAAGTCATAGAAATCAATAATGTGGGACCTTTCAGATTCTCTAATGCTGTGGAAAGAAGTAATGTTGACAATTGCAGGTAAACTGCCCTCTATGCCTTTTCAAATTGGAAGAAACCATTTGTGCTGATTTTTCTTTCTTCCTTACACAGGGTGACTATTTTAGATAATTACAATAATAGTTACAGAGAAAAAGACAGGGAAAAAAAAAAAAAGAAAACCTAGAGAGATATATATCCTGCTTTAATTTATGTTTTTGAAGCATTTTGTTTATGGAAGATGCATTTTTGCAGCGTAGTTCAATTAAGCTTGACAGCACATTTAGAACAAGTTGTCACCCACTGAATGCGAAACCTAGAGGAGCAAGAAAAATAATCTGAAAAAAAATACAGGAATGGGAAGTGGGGTAATGTGCTGGTTGTGTTTTACTTATGATTTTGGGATTTCCATTAATCTTGCAACAAATTTGGATGAGAGATTGTGAAAAATGCTGGAAAACATTGTTTCTGAATAAGTTTAAAATCCCCACTTGATTTCATTTTTGCATATTCACATTACTATTGGTCATGCATTGATTGAAATAAAAGGCTACATGGGGCAATGGTGTACATTATAATTCTGTTCTGGAATATAATAGGTTTGAACATGGAAAAGTGGAAAGCAAAAGAAAACAGAGGTGAATTGTATTTGTAGGTAATTAGGCTTTTCAGAATAGAATACCACTTTACTCACTGGACATACATATCTTATATCCCCAGAGAACATTATATAAGCCTTTTTACATGTGGCTTTTTTCCCTAAAATTTACAGAATTGTTTGATGTTCATGAGCTTGTTTAAACAGCATCCTAGAAAGCTAGTGGTACCTGGCTAGATCATTAATTAAGATCCGTAAGGTCTGAACTCTGCACCCTTTAAGTTCCATTTAGTTTGGAACATGTTGTCTAAGTGCATTTAACAAGTGGTTGTGGATCTAGATCCTGCACAAAACAGAGACCCCTGACCTCTGTTGTGACATACCCCGGCTAAGAAAGAAGTGATGGCTCCCCTCTTGTCTTTCTGCAGTTTTTCCTAGTCAGAACTATGGTTTCCTTCAAAATGCGGGCACATGCTCTTGTCTATGTTCTGCCTCTGTGCAGAACTAAAAATTCAGAAGGTAGAAAGCAAGTGAGGAAGCAACTTCATGTTTTTAATTCACGTATTAACTTAGGTGGACAAAAATCTTGACTTCTATCTAAGGGCTATCTATATATTAGAAATATAATAATTATGGGGGGGAAATCATGAACCATCTCAAATGTCCCCTCTAATTACTAAATTAGGAAATATTTCTCCATTTTGCATATTCATTAGAGCGTTGATATTACAAATCCTAGGTAAGATGTACCTGTTTTTTAAACTACTAGATAAAAGAGGGATAACTTCAAAATCAAGACTGTTACCATCTTTTGTACTTTCTTTCATTCTCCATAACACTTTCTCTGAGATAGGTGTCTACATCCTTGGGCTTTATGACTACATCCTTTTTTTACCGTTTTTCCTATTGAGCAGTTTATATAACCATTCCTTGAAGAACCAATATCCTTCAAGAAACAAAAAACTCACAAGAACTGCTTTGTCCAATCTGTGTATACAGCAGAGAGAGGGATAAAGGTGGGAAGGAGAAAGCTTGTAAGAAAATTGACTTTATTCCTTTTTAAATTTGTTTAATGTAGAATGCTAAATTATCTGTTATATTACAATCCATAGAATTATATGACAAGATTTATTGCCTTTGGTTATGAATCTGATACTTTCCTTCATAGTCAATTATTATACAAATATGGCTTATGGGGTATAATATAGACATTAAAGATCACTATATTTGAGTTAGAACAGTGACTACATTCTAGGACTGTTTCTTGCAAATACTGTGCATATGCTACTGATTAGGTGAGTAAAATGATACAGTAGTTCATATAGAAGAATTGTGGAAATAGTCTTCTGCATAAAAGGATACTGGAAGAATGTTGAGTTTTCTCAGTCCTCTATGCTGAGCAACATGTTCTTTTTACCTCCTGGCTTCCTCAGAGTGCTGCAGGTGAGCCTGACAGTGTCCAGCCCCATACAGTCCACACAGACCTGGCACCATCCTGGTTCGAATCACAGTTATTCCTCTCTGAAAAGCTAAATTTCAGCAGTTGAAATTGTTTGAATTAGTCTGTTGAGACAGAAATTTTAACAGAGAATTGAAATTAGTCTAAATTTCCCTTGGTGGGAAGTGCATGGGAGTGGACTGTGGAGAAGTCTGACAAGCATTATCCTTACTCATTCCTGCCCTGTGACAGATGAATTTCACAGAATCACAGAATATGCCAAGTTGGAAGGGACCCACAAGGACCATCAAGTCCAACTCCTGCCCCACACAGGGCCATGGCCGAGTCACATCATGTGTCTGAGAGTGTCGTCCAAACACTTGTTGAACTCTTGTCAGGCTTGGTTCTGTGACCACTCCCCTGGGGAGTCTGTTCCATATCTGCTCACACATGGCAGCTAACATCAGTCTTTGCTTTTCACTTTAGGTATAACCCACATTTATCCTGACATCACCAATCCTCACATATAAAGTCTCCTTCCCAGAAAGCACCTAGGAAGCTCAGCTCTCATTCTCTTTTTGCAAGACAGGCTTCTGGGGAAGACAGATTTATTTTGAGAAAGAAGGAGAAAGTGATTGAAGAAAGTTGCTTAAACAGCACCAACAAAAGTAGATAGTGAATACTAGAAAGCCTATTGTGTTTGCAGAAATCATGTTCTATAGATGCAACATTGCTACAGTTGGAGCTATGTGATAGTAGCGGAGAACTCTACAGTTTGGCACACAAAGCAAACCAATTTCTTCCTGCAAGACCATCCCTGTATATTGCCACGTGGTGGCACTAATTATTTCTGGTTTTTGCTGTGGTAGTTTTTCTTTAGTTAACCTTCTCCCTGTTTGTAGACTTCTAATCTTTTTGAATGTCCCTGCTTTTGTGTATATTTAACCATTCTATAGTGGAACTGATTCACTACATGGTGTGTTTTGTTCTTCTCGGTGTCTCAGCAGCATGGGTTATTATTGTGGACATGCTGACACTTCTTAAAATGAAAAGGTTTGTGATTAAATTTTAAACTTATAATTTTTTAATAGGTTTGAAATTTACTCAAATGTGTTCTGTGATTTTTTTTTTACTGGATCTATTTGAATTTTAAAATACCAAAGGATGATCTAATATATGCAATGAATATAGAGAGCTTTCAAAAACATATTTTAGAAACAGTTCATTAACCTTTTCAAAACTATTGATATCACTGCCTTTCATAGGATATTATATACTTTATGTTGCTTATGTCAGACATTCACATTTCTTTTTAAAAAATATTCAGAATTAAGAAATATAAAAAATTATGCCATAATATTAATTTCATTGGCATATATATCTGTCTGGTGTGTAAAATGCCCTAAATATATTAGGGCAAGAATGCTATTTGTTCCTTTAGAATTCATATTTTTTAATGCAAATATTATATGCTTCAAAGAAGGGAGAATTATTTTAACTTGGTAGAACTACACTGGAGATGGGGGCAACATGGAAATTACATTTTATGTCATTTTTGAAACAGGTCCTAAATTCTGCTTGAATTCAGGAAGATAATTCAAATCAGCAGCATCAGGCAATTGAAAGAGATCAAAGACCAATAATTTGCAATGTCTTTATCATTCTGAAAAATGCAGGATTTCTGTGCATGCTCAGAAGCACTGAGATTTCAGACATGAGGCTTTAACTGTGTTAAGGTCATGGCCCAGATCCTTCTGCTATTCACCTGCATCACTGTTTAAGCCTGGAGCTCGTTCATATACTATAATACACAATACCACAAAACAAGAGAACAGGTAGAAGGGATGTATTGCACTGAACAATACTCATCAGAGCTTCCTGACATGGGATGTAACCAAGGTGAAGCAGGAAACAGCAGAATAATTGTATGGGCAGGAGAATGAGTTAAAGTTTGACTCTCTGAGAGAAGGTTTGCAGCCATAAAAATACTCTGAGCAATACAGGTTCTGTTTTCAAGAAAGGTTATAATGGAACTTTATCAATTAGTAAAGGTCAGCCACCAATATGTAGTTTTCTAGAATTATGCTAGACTATTTACTTAAATAAACCTTGTCAAAGTTTATTTTAAGGTTCTGTTTAAACTATACCTATCTTAGAGTTATGAATTGTAGGAAATATATAATAGATATTATATAATGACCAATAGTAGTAGTAGAAAGATAATTGAAAATAACACATCTCTGATGACATTATTTAATAAATGGAATTGCTTTTTTTTGAATCCTCTTCTGGACAAGTGAGATACTTGTGATGTGTTAATGCAATATAAAGCATCTTTAAGTGTTTCAGAAAGTGTTGCTGGAATAGATTTGCAAGATAAATGACTATCACTTCCAGATAAAGTTCAGATGACAGATACAAATGAAGCTTTGAGTTCTGGTTTTAAAAGCTGGTGTTTATTGCAGTTTTCTTCTGTTTTAATGTCTTGGAGCTATGACTACTATATATTGCTGTAATAAAGCTTACTGCATTTACTAAATTCAAAGGTTCCAAACACATGCACACACACATATAAAATATATATATATACATATATATCTATAGTTATACCTATCCAAGCCACGATTTGTTCACGTAAACAAAAAAAAATTCCCAACTAGAAAACAGAAAAATACTGCTTTCTGATTTCCTAAGGGAAGTCTCAGTGATGGATGCAAATGTAAAAGAGTGATTTATACTTTCAGAGAGGAACTAATAAGCTGAGTTCTTCATTACTGCCTACTGGACAGATTTTCTGGTTTTTTAAAAGATTTTACTTTGCTGTTAATTTATCTTAAGATGTGTTCTTCAGGCTGAAACTGAGCTTTGTTTCAGCAAAGACTCTGATTGCTATTTGCATTTAGGAAAGAGGCTCTTGAAAGTGCATTACCCAAGTTCCATTCCATCATGAGGACTGATGAGTTTCCTAATATATGGCAATTTTCTCAGGAACTGTGCAATACATTTTGGAGAGTTCTACATTTTTTTCAATAAGCCCTCAGTTTCACTTTCCCCTCACTTATACACTTTCCAACAAGCTCCAAATTCCCTTCCTTTTGTGTGAATACTCTCCTTTCCATTCTGTAGTTTTCTGTGATATTTTACAAACATCCCCACAGACACCAATGCACTGTGGGAAGTCAGTCTCCTGTGCAGCTTCTCTGGATTTTTTCATCTGTGGAACTTCCTGGTTTTCAGAATATTATAAAACATCACAACTGATAGCAACTGATACCAGGCATCTGAAGGTGTTTGATTTCTGTCTTTGGAATGAACGGCACACTTTAATAAGGAGGAAAGTTCCATCTGCTGAAAGTTAATTTTCAGCCAATTGTGAAAGTCCTGCAGTTACCATTCCACACCTAGAGAGGAAAGTTTATATTGGTACATACTGTATGTTAGAGTTCATCCTAAGAGTCTGTACAAGACTCAGGTAGGCTTAAAGAGTTTCTTCATATGAATCCACCTAAGCTGAAAATTTTAAAGTCAATCAAACGTACAAGCTGGTGCAAAACCAAAAGGGAAATCACAGAGTTCCAAGCTTAAGCTCTTCTGTCTACTTACATCTTAGTCTATGAATAAATGCAGGATCCTATAAAAAGCATTGAGTTTCTGTTGTATGTGAGAGACTCTAAGTTGCATTCTTACACCTCAGCATCTCAACTCTTATATCTTATAACTTTTGCTATGTTTGTATTTTCTCATTAAAAGTTTGAAGTTACATGTTTAATTCTGAAACAGAAAAAAAAATAAAATATACAGTGCTCCTCAACATTGTAGAAGAGAATGACTAAATAACGAATACTGACACTACTTAGTTTTATTTATTTAATAGGTTTTTTGAGTTTTCTGTGGTTAACATGAATATAGGACTAAATGCTTCTGAAGTACAGAACTGAAGATAAGGCTTCAGAAATATCATTCATTTGTATTTACCACATATATGCTTGATATCATGTTAATAACATTTCTTTGCAAATATAACATGGTGATAACAATAATTTATTCTTCTTTAACCGTTTATTTTTTTTTCTCTTTTATCAATTGCTTTTGCTGGCTGATAACCTTGTCTGTGTGTTTTTAATTGCCTCTTACTCATCTTCTGGGGCCTGAGTTGCTTTTATATGCTTTCCTCTTCTTTACTTGATTTGCCCTTCTTGATTTCCCTCATCTTTTACAATGTTTGTTTGCAATATTTTCTTTTCCTTTGTGAGTTTTGTTGTCCTGTGCAATTTTGTTTCTGTCTGTATATGAATTCTGACTATTTTTCTGTTACCTTTTATTTCTCTTCTGGCATTCCTGGTCAGTGATAGCTGTCAATGTATAAAAAGAAAAAGAAAAAAAAAAAAGAAAGAAGTGATAGATCTAATCTTTCCTACTGATATAAATCCTCAAAATCACTGTAAATTGTTGCATAAGCCTTTTAGCTCAATCTTTTGAAGTATTCTGTGAAAATTGTTTCTGATGGATATTAGACAAATCCGTGTGTCAAATATATGCAGGTGAAGTAATACATGTTTGTAAACATTGCGTTTCTCTACTTGTTTCTGGAAAAGGTTGTCTTTCATCAGCATACTGCAAAACTAATATTAATCTTCTTTGGGGCAGCTCTCTGTTTCTCGGTTAGTAATAGTATTTGGCAATGTTTATCTTACTTATCCCTCTGTAACTTTAGGCATATGCATTATACCAACAGAAGATCGTTTCTTGACTCTGTCGATAGAATTCAGTGGCAGTCACTGTCTGTTAGTGTGTCTGTAATGAACAAGTGTAATGAGATCATGATTTCTGCTGGAATTACCAGATACTTGTATGGAAGCTAATAAGAAAGGTCTTAGAGGATACCATGCATTTTTCCCTTCCATTTTTATCAAGGAGGTATTTGCAAGTATATATTTTGATGTATATGCATACAATGCCTATGTTTGAGACAGTTCATTACTGCGAATAAATAATAACTCATATATTTTGGAAAACACACTGACACTGTTGTGCAAAAAGGAAATATTTTTAAAATAAGACACACAGGTAATTTTTAATAAAATTGTCTTTCCATTAGTGTTCATGTGTAATTCATTATTTTATAGTGTTTTGACTTCATGTGCCAAAGGAAAGGTTCCAGTGCTGGAGTAATGCTGTTTTGCACTCGAGTCACACCTTTGGATCTATTTTTGTTCATTTACACAATATTTAATATCTCCAATTACTGGTGATTCTTACTCTCGGTTACTAAGTTTACTAATGGAATTCATAAAGTTTTTTTCACCCCAAATACTTAACTATTATATATAAACTGATCTCTTCATACATTGCAGAATTACAGGATCACAGAGTGGGTAAGGTTGGAAGGGAGCACAGTGGGTTGCATTGAGCAGAACACTCATATTATAGAACTGAGGCTGTTCATATCCAGCTGTATTACATCCAGCTTTGGGGTCCCCGACACAAGAAGGACCTATTGAACCGAGTCCAGAGTAGGGCCACTAAGTTGATCACTGGGCTAGAAACACTTCTCCTATATAGACAGGTTGAGAGAGTTCAGGCTGCTCAGTCTGGAGAAAAGAAGGCTCTGGGGAGACCTATAGGACCTTCTGGTATCTAAAAGGAGCCTACAGGAAAGCTGGATAGGGATTTTTTATGAGCGCATGTAGTGATAAGAAAAGGGGGAATGGTTTTCGGCTGAAGGAGGGTAGGTTTAGATTAGATAATAGGAAGAGATTCTTTACTCTAAGAGTGGTATGGCACTGGAAAGGGTTGCTCACAGAAGCTGTGAATGCCTCAGCCATGGAAGTGTTCAAGGCCAGGTTGGATGGGGCTCTGAGCAACCTGGTCTAGTGGAAGGTGTCCCTGTCCATGGCAGGGCAGGACTGGAACAAGCTGATCTTTAAGATCACTTCCGACCCAAATCATTCTATGACTGATTTTAATTAGGAAGGAGAAACGTGTGCTAAAGGCTTCTGTTACAGCAAAAGAGTCTTTATCTGCTACGGCCTCTTTACACTGAGTGGTAGATTCAAAGCCCCATAAACTGTGATTAGTGTATAAAGTCACTGTATCTTTCTGTGGCACATTCTTAAAGCGTGGAAATGAGAGAGATCATCTGTCAGGTGCCTGTTCAGTAGGTCACCACAAGTTCTTACATAGGAGATTAGAGAGTTAAGGATGTGACAGAGCTCAGTGGACCAACATGGGGAAATTCTGGGAGGCATTTCAAAGGACAACACAGTGAATTCTCTGTACTTGGAGCTTCTTCAGTATCAGGAGTGATCAGAATTAGAAGACTGCCAGGATATTTTAAAAGCCTTATTGTAAGCTTTCAGCCTTTCTTACCTGTGAATTATACAGTAATTTGATGGTTGGAGAGGTATAGGATTTTCAACTGTTTATTTATAGCTCCAGCAAATGAGAGGGACCCCTTTTTTGCTTTACATCAAAGATCATAATTCCAGGGACACTACAGATTGCCACAACATTTGTGTTACTCTAGGTTATCAACAGTGTTCACTACCTTCTGCCAAGCTGCTTTGACTATTTATACTTCCCTGGAAATTCAGTCATCCAAACAAGAACCGATCCTAAACATGATTAGCTTCTGAAACACACAAGTATAAAAAAGTATAAGAAAATACATCTTAAAGATTTATGAGAGAGATTCATTTTCTCGTGAATTAAGGTAACTTTTTCATCTTAGATTTCAGTACAGGTTCCCCTCAAATTAAAGTATTATTATCAACATTAAAATAGAATTTTTTGATAGAATTAAAAAAAAAAAAAAAAAAAAAAAAAAAAAAGGATTGGGCTGAAAATATATCACCTTTCCTGCAAAACTTGAGCAGATTTGCAAACTAGAAGCTAAATATAAAGTCATTTTTCAAAGTTCTTAAAACTTCACTAAGTATATTTTTCCCAGCATTTATAATATCGTGTTATAGCCATTGAAACACGCTTTGGAAACTTTACTTTAATTCTTAAGAAAAATCATCTTAGTGACAAAAGCATTAAGTGGTATGGTACAGTAACTTCCTGAAATAATCACTTAGGCTTCTAATCAGACAAGTATGTGAATAATAAAACCCTCTTCTACTTCCTTAGAACAGAGAAAAATAATCTCAGTTTTGTTCTGTCCATCTAAAACTTGCAGATGGGTGCAGGAATGGCTTGACAAAATTATGCTTTGAGACTATTTCCCTATATATCTAGTCGTACATTTTTCTGAATAGTAGTTCAGAAAAGCCAAGTATATCACAGAAGGAATTATCTAAATCCAATTGAATGGTAAAAGAAATTATCTTGCATGCTTTCTTTATTGAACTACAGTCACACTGAGATTTAGTGCTAGCATTTGCTGCCATTCCAGTTACAGAAATCTAGAAATAGAGAAGTATTTTGTTTTATACTCACAAATAATTAAGCTTTGGAGCAGGTTTCCATGACTTCCATGTTATGTGCAGAAAGTGCCTCGTAATGGAGCTGTTGTTGCTCCTGTTATTATACCAGACTGCACTGTGAGGCGAGGCATATTAGAGAGAATGGGTGAGAATGAGAGTCATAGTGAAAGGAACAATTTGCCTACTGGAAGCTTGAATCAGAATAATACTTTCTCTTTGTCATTTGAATTTGATACAGAAGTAATAAGGAATCTTCAGAGTTGCCTTCAACTGTTAACGGACAGAATATCAAGAGAAAAGTTTGAAAGTTCGGTTTTATTCTGTCTAACAGTTTTCTGCTGACATCCATTGTGTCCTTCACTGTGTCAATGAACCGACAACAGAACTGAGTAACTTATAAAGTATTTGTAGGTTTGTGAAAATCTCATTTAACAAAGCTAAAAAGTGAAACAATGAACATCACTAAACCTTGCATGATTTTATAGAAAATAAAAGCCATTGCAAATAATATTTATCTTTTTTTAAAGTATTTTGTGTATTTTTTATAATTAAAAAGATGATTTGAGCTTCTCTTTGTCAGAGTACTTTTAATAACAATTGATCATTTCAGGTCTAAAAATTAATCAAGAATGGATGTTTTAAAAACAGGAGTTTTTTTAGGATGTGCCTTATATTTTTAAGATAAAAAAATGTTCTTTACAATTATAGGTATTGTGAACCTATAAGTCCAAATCTGATATTAATATGCAATCAATGTAATAAAAGGTATCTAAATTAAAATAGAAGTCATCTAAAATTGCTCAAACATTGAAGATTTAGTTCTTACAAGAAAAGGAAAGGTTGAAAAATGAGATATTGATAACTTTTTGAAATTATTTTTGTACAAAACTTCCTCTTTGAATTACTGGCCAAACCCCAAAGCAAGAGCAATGTCCTGAAGAGTTGTTTTTAGTTAACATAGACAAGCAACTCAATGTAAGCTTCTGGGGCAAAATGATAAATGTGATTTCTGTGTGTTTGAACAGGAATGGAGGAAGACAAATTTATTTCTGTGTACACTATTGATAGTGATATTGGTTGTACTGTATTTAATTGTGTATTAGTAAACAATGGAGCAGTACCTAAAACGTACAAAGATGAAAGGTATAATTTAAAAAAAAAAAAAAAGCTCAAAGAAATTAGTGATATTTTTATAAAAATGTACGCAAAAAGATACTTTAATAATTCAGTCTTTTTTTTTTTTTCTAACATATGACTAAGGTGATTATAGTGTATACAAATGTAGCACATATGTTTAATGAGGAGAAGCATGACAGAGGAGGTTTCTTTTGCTCAACAGAGATCAGTATGGTAGAACCAATGGCTGAAAGCTGTAAGCAGAAGGTCTAAATTGGTAATAACCCCCCAAAAAGCTATAGAAATAATGATGACTATAATTAGTGCAAATTACCAAGTGAACTGATGGCTTCTTCATTTGTTGCTGTGTTAAATTTGCACTGCATGTCTTTCTAGAAAGTGTTTTTTTAGGAAATTACAACTTAGTACAGTTGTAAATGCAGGAAATACTAAGATATGAACAGAAAAAATGGAACTGTGATGTAGCTGCATTTAAAAAAAAAAGAAAGTAATTATGTGTAGAAAGGAATTAAAGAAAAAATAAGCAGTACTGAATGCAAAACACATGATGCAGACGTGATTGCATATGTACCACCTGTTGCTGAGTCATAAATTGTCTTCTTATCAGGAAATCTCTGCATCTTTGATGCCATCAATCTTAGGTCCTATAATAGAAATTATTAAACAAACTGATATAATATGCAATTATTTCTTTAGAAATATAATTATTTCTTATTGTAATACATTCCTGCTTAAATGACTGTGAATCAGATAGAATATAAATATATAAGGAAGTTCTTATCTACAGTGAATAAATGGGCTTCTCTGGGGAGCTGCTAAGCAAAATTTTATTTTTCACAGAGGACAGAGATTGTTTGTTTAAGGTTGTAATATTAAGTAATGCAACACTAGAAAAATATATCATCCTTCAAAGCACCTTGGTTATAAAGTTAAGAAAACAGTCTTATCCTTACAACAGACTGCAGTAGGAAAACAAATATATTAACCTGTAAAAGACACATTAATTTCCTTCCAAAATTCATATAAATATTTTACAATTACCTAATTTCTCAAAACATAAATTGATTATAAGTAGTTTATGCGTTTTTTTTCTGAATCTGTAACCTGCAGGACTGTTTAATCTTATCCTGTCTGAGTCTTGCTCTGCAGTACTGCAGCTAAACAGGGCATCACTGCCCCCTGCAGCCTTGAAACACTAGTGTAACAGTTGAAAAAAACCCTGCTATTGATTATGTTGAAGTAGCCATTCAGAAAAAGAACAGCTTTAAATCCTGTTGTATCCTTTCCTTTTTTCTCCTTCCTTCTTTAAAAGCGAAATCACAGCTCTTGAGTAAAGAGAAAATGCTTCAGAAATGTAACATAAAATTCCAGACAGATCTTGATATATTTGTGAGAATAAAAAATCTCTTTTTTTAACTTCAAAAATTCTGTCATGTGAAAAGTAGAAATCAGAAGGCAAGCAATTCAGAATGTAAGTGTAAACTTTAAAATGAATAGTTTCAAAATGAAACAAAGTCTGGCTCTTGGAGAAACAGTTTCTGTAGTGTGTAGAATGTTCAAAGTATATGAAAATACTGCTTCCTCTGTGCAAAACTGAAGTAGGTATTCATGTATATTTTCAACAATCTACTCAAAATCACACATGTAATATAAATTTGGAGCTTTGTTTTCTCTTGTTCAGTTCCTACTCACATCTTTCCAAAGTCATTGGTAAATTTCTAGAGACAATCTAAGTTATGGTTTTACATATTTCTTTTGGAGTTCCAAAGTTTCAATGAAACAATGGTTAGCAACAGTAGAAATGTAATTTGTCTGTGTATGGGGAAAAGAAAGATTTTCAGCTCATAAAACCATGAGCTACTAAAATTGCCAGCCATGCCAAAAAGAGGACATGAACATAAATGAACTAAATTTCAAAAAACTAACCATCTCTATGCTGTGCATGAACTTGTTGAGATATACGTGCTCTAGGCCAGTATTCTGAAACCACTTTTTGGCTTTCTCTCTCTGCCATGCTAAAATTAAGAAGCAGATAGGACAAGATGCTGCACTATTAGTACCCATGCAGTGTCCTACTTGGCATAAAAGTGTGACTTGGCATATCTTAACTGTAAAAAATATTCCTTAGTTAAATATCAAGATGTAATGTGAAATATTTGCATCTGTAAGGATCAAGGCTGGAGGACAAAAGATATTAATCAGTTATAAATGCATTAATTTCTTAGAACTAACTGGCTAACATAGTTCACTGATGTTCTAAAATTGAGTAAGTACTGTATGGAAATTATAGGAAGTGATTAAATCTTTTCTGGGCACTATAAACACAAGTGCACTTCCCAGTTATAAAATCCATTTTGTAAAACAGAAGATATAAAATATTTTTGGCTGAATTAAAATATATGAAAGACATTCACCAGCATTCAGAACTCTTAAGTGGCAAGTGAGTTTAGTTTTATTTACAATAAATAATTTTTTCCCCTTAGAATAAACTTCTAATATAAAGAGAGTAAGACAAGTTCTCTAATTTAGGAATATGGGCATACAACCTTGTGGAAAAATAGATAGGGTTAAAAATTAGAGGAGACTAAGAATTACAGGGTAAAATGCAGCTGCTGCTCCCTGGGTGGAATGTGGCCAGCATGCCCCACAAAGGTTCCCTAAACAATGATAAGCACCTGCTACAGAGGATGGAGGGGAGTAGTGGAGTGGAGACCCCACAGCCTCCCTCCATAGACATCCCTGAAGGGAGGGGAACATGGTGACACTTTGTAGTTCAAAGACCGTACAATACTTGTCAGACAAGGGAGATAGAGGCCAAGGACAACTACCCTATTAAGTACTTCTGACTAAAGTCACTCAAGCTCCATCTAAGCCTAAAGAGATAGTATAAATGTAAGTAGGGAATAGGGGAAAATTGGAGGAAAGCTCCATCAAAACTACTTGGATCAGCTGATAGGCTGAATCTGTCTTTCTCCCCCACTACAGGGACACCTGTGAGGTAAGAAACATATGTGTGCTAAATGCATAGGATTAGAGTTTGTGCTTGCTCTGTAGTATATTAGTAGATTTTGTTTGTATTAGAGCTTGTGTTTGTACTTGCTCTGTAGTATTATTCAATTACTTTAAACATGTTTTTGCAGTCAGACACTATCACCAACAACCTTGAACTTTATTAACCTGTCACAATTTGTATTAATAAAGAGTGTTATTCTGTAAACTGTTAGAGAGAGTCCTTTACAGGTGATAGCAGTTGCCATTGGCAGATAACATGTTGGAAAGGCCCACTGAGGGGTCTCCCTTATACTGTTGTATCAGTCCCCCCGAAAAGGGCAGCCGAGTCTCCCTCCAGTCCTGTGAATCTGCTCGGTGAAGGGTCCCCTTTACAGGACACTGACAGACTGGTCAGGCATAAGGGTTTCAGTTTCTCTGGGACACTGACAGATGAATAAATCACTAAGGGTCAAGAAAACCTCCCCATTCTTTGCTGTAAAGGTATGTGATTCCTAGGAAGTGCTTCTAGGAAATGTTCTGAATACGTAACAATTGTTTGGGATGTTTTTCCATTATATAATCAAAACATGCATGATTTTAAGTGTGACATAGTGAGTAGAAGCGGGAATTTTTCCTCACTCATTGCAGTTATTTTATTCAGTTTCATCTCTAGTCAACAGAGAAAGGTGGTTGTTGCGGTTCTTTGGGGGTTCCTTGGGGGTCCTCCTGTCCTGCCGGCTGCTCGGTGAAGGTTTCCAGGGCTGAGGACACCCCTACCCCCGCCTCCCGTCCCTCGTGGCAGGGACGGGCGGCGTAGGCCCTTAGGCCAGGAGACAGAGACCACACAGCACGCAGGGAGTCCAGCAGCGGAGAGCAGACAAAGAGAGCTTTATTCAAATCTCCCGCAGCTTATAAAGGCTGCGGGGGAAGGACTGGATTGGCCATTCAACTAGCCAATCCAAAGAGACAATATAGTAACTATGGCAACACAGAAACCAATGAGAGGCAAGTTAGTTCACAACCCCGACAGGTGGTTACTTTTCTTAGAATGAGATGAACTAGAGAGGCCTCTTTCTGCATATAGAACATCTACAGGGGGAACCAAGGTGATGATCTCAGGCAGATTTTGAAGCCCTTAGGCAGATAATGTTTGACAAAGTGAGTTCTGTCCATGAGTTTTATTTGCAGATGAAATTTCTTCAAATATTTTGGAGGGAAAAGGCTACTTGGATTGGCATTTTGATGCTTTGGAGAATAAGGAATTGAAAAGAGATTGAGGTCATAAGTTCTGAATTTCTTAATTACTTTGTTATTGATGGTTCTTGTTGCTGATATCAATGCCATTGTTACAGTATTTGTTCACTCTCAAGTAAAGTGAGTATTCATTACAGAAACACATTTGGGCCAGAATTCAAATAGTTTTCCAATTGCATGAAAGATAAACATTCCTTACTTCAGCATCTAACAATCCTCTTTTAGGAAAATCCAATTAGTAAGATAACACAACATTGTGTAGCATACCTTACTGTCATTACTAGAAGGAAAATTCACCTATCATCTTACACTGGGACACTCTAAAATATGATATTGTTGTAGGGAAAAAAAAATATTAAATTGGAAATGATAGGAGGCAGCAGATAACAGGAAACACACAGAGATATCCAAAATTTAACTTTTTAATTCTCAAGCAGAAGCCTCCTACTTGATAGCTGCAATCAATATGAATGTTTGTGAATTTTGGTAATGTCTGGACCAAATAACAGTAGCACATCCTGAATCCTCCAGTTAATTAAAGACTTTAGATACGTACACCATTTAGGAGGCTGATCTCACACTGTGTTTCAGCACAGTAAGACTCTCAGTGGTCAGAGATCATCTGCAGCATAGCAGCCATGAAATGATAGAGTTTTCAATTCTCGGGGAATTAAGGAAGGGGGTCAAGAAAACCTCTACCTTGAAATTACAGAAAGTAGATTTTGGCCTGTTCAGGATACTGGTTCAGAGTGTACCTTAGGAAACAGTCCTTATAACACAAGAGTCCAGGAAGGCTGGACATACATTAAGAAGATAATCGTGAAGCTACAAGAGGAGGCTGTCCTTATGTGCCAAAAGATGAGATGGCAAGGAAGAAGATCAGCCTGATTGAACAGGGTGTTTTTGCATGACCTCAGGGGAAAAAACATCATTTAACACCTTTGGAAGAAGATGCAGGCAACTCAAGAAGAGTCCAAGGATATTATTAGGTCATGTAGAGAGAAAATTAGAGAGGTAAAATTTCAGCTAGAACTCAATCTGGCCACTGCTGTGAAAGATAATAAAAAGTGCTTTTATAGATATATTATAGAGACAAGAGAGCATGGTCTTAAGCTCTGCCAGTGGAGGTTTAGGTTGGATATTAGGAAGAAATTCTTTATAGAGAGGGTAAGCAGGCACTGGAATGGGCTGCCTGGGGAAGTGTTGGATTCTCTGTCCCTGGAGGTTTTTAAGATGAGATTAAATGTGGCACTTAGTGCCATAGTCTAGTAACTCTGGTGGTAGTGGATCAAAAGGGTTGGACTTGATGATCTCAGTGGTCCTTTCCAGCCCGGTTGATTCTATGATTCTATGATTAAAAGAAAAAGGAGAGCCAAGGGAAATCTTCATCCTTTACTGGATGCAGAGGAGAACATTGACATCAAAAATGAGGAAATAGCTGAAGTACTTAATGCCTTCTTTACTTCAGTCTTTAACAGAAAGACCAGTTACCCCTAGGGCAACTGGACGCCTGAGCTGGTAGACAGGGACAGAGAGTAGAATATAATGTAATCCAGAGGAAGCAATCCAACAGAATGTAATTTAGGAGGAAGTAATCAGTGACCTGTAGTGCCACTTAAATACTCACAAGTTTATGGGGCAAGATGGGATTCACGTGAGGGTACTGAGGAACAGGCAGAAGAGCTCACCAAGCCACTTGCCTTCATTTATCATCAGCCTGGTTATATGGGGAGGCCCCAGATAACTAAAGGTTTGCCAATGCAAGACCCATCTACAAGAAGGGCCAGAAGCAAGATGCAGAGAACTACAGGCTTGTCAGTCTGACCTTGGTACTGGGAAAGGTTAAGGAAGAGATCATCTTGAGTGCGATCACACAGCACGTACAGGACAACCAGGGAATCAGGCCCAGTCAGCAGGGTTTAGGAAAGGCAGGACCTGCTTGACCAACCTGATCTCCTTTCATGACCAGGTGACTCACCTAGTGGATGAGGGAAAGGCTGTGGATGTTGTTTACCTGGAGTTCAGTAAAGCCTTTGTCTTTGATACTGTCTTCCATGTCATTGTCCTGAAAAGCTGGCAGCCCATGGCTTGGACAGGTGCACTCTCCATGGGGTTAAAAACTGGCTGGGTAGTTGGGCCCAAAGCATGGTGGTGAATGGTGCCACACTGAGTTGGTGACCGGTCATTAGTGGATTCCCCAGTGAGTATTGGGGCCAGTCCTGTTTAATATCTTTTTCAATGATCTATATGAGGGGATTGAGTGCACCCTAAGTCAGTTTGCAAACAACACCAGGTTGGGTGAGAGTGCTGATCTGCTGGAGGGTAGGAGGGCTCTGCAGAGGAATCTGGACAGGCTGGATCCATGGGCTGAAGCCAAGGGCATGAGATTCAGTAAGGCCAAGTGAACTTGGGTTGCAGCAACCCCAGGCAGTGCTACAGGATTGGGGCAAAGTATCTGGAAAGCTGCCCAGTGGAAAAGAACCTGGGGGTGCTGGTCGACAGGAGCTCAACATGAGCCATCAGTGTGTCCAGGTGGCCAAGAAGGCCAGTGGCATCCTCACCTATATCAGAAACTGTGGCCAGTAAGATCAGGGAAGGTATTGTCTGAACTTGTCCCCAGTGTCCAGTTCTGGGCCCCTCACTTCAAGAAAGACATTGCGGTGCTGAAGCAAGCCCAGAAAAGGGCAACAGAGCTGGTGAAGGGTCTGGAGAGTAAGTCATATGAGGAGCAAATGAAGGAGCCGGGGTTGTTTAGTCTGGAGAAAAGGAAGCTCAAGGGGGACCTTTTCACTGTCTACAATTACATGAAAGGATGTTTTAGGTAGGTGAGGGTTGTCCTCTTCTCCTAGGGAATTAGCAACAGGACAAGAAGAAATGGCCTCAGGCTTTGCCAAGGGAGGTTCAGGTTAGTCATAAAGAAGAATTTCTTCACTGAAAGGGTAATTAAGTGTTGGAATAGGCTGCCCAAGAAAGGGATGGAATCACCATCTCTGGAAGTGTTTGAGAAAGAACTGGATGTGACACTTAGTTTTTTAGTTGACATGTTTTTATTCAGTCAAAAGTAGGAGTCAAAGACCTTGGAGGTCATTTTATAAAAATAATTATTCTGTGACTATGATTCTATTATTTTACTTTTATTGGGAAAAATGGGTGCTGGGTGTTCTGCAGAGAAAAATGAGTGCTGAAAAATAGGAGTTCCTGAAAAGAAGAAATGGTCTTGGACAAAAAAAGGGGGCCAGGAAAGAAAGAGGTAAACATCCTGGCTGGCAGAAAGATCCTAGAAGTGAGGAAGGTACTGATGATAAGAGAGAGGTACATGGAGATCAATAACAGGATATGCACAGGGATTTTGGCTGGTAACAATCAAGACCAGTTCCTACAAACAGCAGCTCAGTGTAAGTCAACGTGACTTTCTACTCAGGCTTCCCAGACCGGCAGCAATCTCTCTGCTAGGAAGGAGAATGGAAACCTAAGGACATAACAGGGCATGGGTGAAGACATATGGGAGTGCATGAGATAAACAAGAAGGTAATCTCCTTGGTTCTAAGGTAAAACCCAATACCTGGTTTGACTATGGGTTGTTGCTTACTCTCTCATCAATGTCATGCACTTTATTGACTATAAAATAATTTCTTCCTCCCAAAAAAAATTTACACGAGGCCTATTATTTTAGTTGCTTACCTTTTACCTTGTAAAATCATGTTTAGGATGTCTTCAGTAGTGTATTCTTTATTCTATCAGTTAATACTGTGATTTTTTGACCTGTCATATTTATAATGTTCTTTCTTATGCTCTCAATGAGAATGAAGTAATATTTTAATTAAAAGCCAAATTACTGATGAATAAATGATGTTTGTGTTTATGCATGCCAGCCATTCTCCAGCATTAAGATATAATTAGGAATTAAGTCTGGAAGAAAGACTAGATGATACATAACAGTATTCTGCATTCTTAACTCTTTCTGCACTAATAATTTCTACATAACTGTCTCACCTTTCTTGCAGGACAGCTTTTACAGTAATTTCTATAGATACAGAATGCCTTTTGATATTCCCATTTCTCTCCAGTAACACAGTCTTTGAATAGCAATATATTTTCTATCTGACAATCTTCATTAATATTTAGAAAGTATCATGTTTTAACCTGAGCAGGTAACTAACCCTTATTCAGCTGTCCTCCAAAGGAGGTTCAGTCCTCCCTTGTGGAATGAGGGAGAGAATGAGAAGGATATAAGTGAGAAAAACTGTGGATGAAGATAAAGACAATTTAATAAGCAAAGGTAAAGCCACACACAAGCAAAACAAAGCAAGGAACTCATTCACCATTTCCCGTGGCCAGGAGGGTGTTCAGTCTTCTCCAGAAAAGCAAGGTTCCATCATGTCTGCTATGGGATCTGATGCAATTCATCCAAGAATCCTCAAAGAGCTGGCTGATGTCATCACAAAACTTATCTCAATGATTTTTGAGTGGTCCTGGGAATCCAGAGTGGTCCCAGCTGACTGGAAGCTAGTGAACATTGTCCCGATTTTCAAGATGGGCAAGAAGCAGAACCCCAGAAACTACAGGCCTGTCAGTCTCACTTCAGTGCCTGGTAAAGTTATGGAGAAGATTATTCTGGGAAGTATTGGAAAACACCTGAAAGACAACACAGTCATCAGTCACAGCCAGCATGGCTTCATGAGAGGAAATTCCTGCTTATCAAACCCAATTTCCTTTGATGACAAGATAACCCACCTAGTTGATCAAGGGGAGCCACTTGATGTAATCTTCTTGGATTTCAGTAAAACTCTCAATACTGTCTTTCACAGGATCCTTCCAGACAAAGCAGACAGCCCACAGCTGGATAAACACATCATGTGGTGGGTGAGCAATTGGCTCATGGGCTGAGCACAGAGGGTAATAGTGAATGTGGTAACATCAGACTGGTGACCTGTCCCTAGTGGGGTTCCACAGGGCTCCATCTTGGGCCTTGTGCTTTTCAGCATCTTGTTAAGCATCTTGTTAAAAGAAGCTGCTGCTTCTTTTGAGAACACACGCAGGATCACTCTCGAGGAGAAAAGACAATGCAGAAAGAATCGCGTCTCGTCGATGTCACCTGGGGAGTCTTTCTGCTGCACCTTCTGCAACCAGACTTGTCTATCTCGCATTGGCCTTTTCAGCCATCAGCACGCTTGTAGCAAGTGTGGGTAGAGCCCTTCTCAAATCTTCGTTCACGAAGCCTAGCCATGATAAATGGCTTGGACACAGGACTGGAAGGGATACTAAGTGAGTTTGCAGATGACACAGGACTGGGAGGAGCTGTTGCCTCCTTTAAAGGCAGGGAAGTCCTGCAGAGAGACCTCAGAAAATTACAGCAATTACCAACCATATGATGTTCAATGAAGGAAAGTGCTGGATTCTGCACCTGGGATGGGGCAACCCTGGATGTATGTACAGACAGAGGAATGAGATCCTGGAAAGCAGTGCCATGGAAAGGGACAAGGGAGTCCTGGTTGATGGCAAGTTGAATATGTCAGCAGTGCCCTGGCAGTCCTGGGGGGCATCAGGCAAAGCGTTACGAGCTGATCAAGGGAGGTGATTGTCCCACTCTGCTCTGTCTGGTGCAGCCTCACCTTGAATATCATGTGCAGTTTTGCATGCTGCAATATAAGAAAGATATTAAGCTATTAGAGAGTGTCCAAAACATGGCAATGAATATGGTGAAGGGTCTTGAGGGGAAAACATATTAGGAGCAGCTTTGGTCACTTGGTCTGTTCATCCTGGAGAAGAAGAGACTGAGGGCAGACTTCATTGCAATCTACAACTTCCTTGTGAGGGGAAGACATGGGGCAGGCACTGATCTCTGCTCTGTAGTGACCAGTGACAGGATCCAAGGGAGTGGTATAGATTTGTGTCAGAGAAGGTTTAAGTTGGATATTAGAAGATTCTTTACCCAGAGGGTGGTTGGGCACTGGAACAGGCTCCCCAGGGAAGTGGTCTCAACACTAAGCCTGATAGAATTCAAGAGGTGTTTGAAATATACTCAGGCACATGTTGTGACTCTTGGGGATGGTCCTGTGCAGGGTCAGGAGCTGGACTCGATGATCCTTCTGGGTCCCTTCCAACTACAGGCTGTGGTTGCTACTGTGAAAAAATTAATTCTTCACAGCACCAATGTAGGCCTCCCCTACTTCGATTAAGTAGGCAAGAACTATTTTCATCACATGGGAAACTAATGTTAGAAGAAATAAGGCAATTTGTAAAAATTATTTTAATGTCTGAACTGTTTTTGTGTGAGACATCTAAAAGCAAAGCATATACTCTCAAAACTGTATTTTATCTGTAATGTAATCAAGGTGCATTGAAATTCCAGCCTGACAAACCTTGATTCTCTTGAGAGTCCCCCTCACTCTTATTATGGTCTAAGAATGCCTCTGTTTCATAAATGTATCTCCCAGAGGGCAGTATCTCCTAAACATTACCAGAAGAAATTGAGATGAGACTGCAGATGACATGTCCACTGGTGGTACATACCTTCTTTCTGGTTTTATTCTTCAGATCAGGAAGGGAACTCTTCTATTTACCAGATTATTAACTTCAGTTCTGTCTTCAGCTTAGTGGAATTATAAACATGCCAGTCTGCTTCCACAACTGCTGCAAGAACTCCCCAGACCAGTCCATTTTTCTGTTCTGTCCTGCATGGAATAAGCATTTGTTGGATAGAATGGAGAAGGGAGAAGTGTTCGCATATGGTTCCCCATTCCTTGGGTTAGAATATTTACCTGACTACAGATTTGCCCTCTTTCAAAAAACATTTCAGTTTGGTTTTATTTTTCTTGTCAAAGCAGGGCACTAGCCACCTGGAGAACATTCACTGTGGGCAAAGACCAAAGGTTTGGCTACTAGAGCCCCAGAAGTCTTGTCTGAATGAATTATTACTTAGGAAACCAATTGCATATTCAGTATCTAGAAGTGATTCTCCTTTATCTCTCATGGAAATGTTGCACAGTAATATTGCATAAGTAGATCATGCATTTTGAAGTCAAAATTATGGATGGCATCAGTGAGGCGGAAGAATCCCTTTACTCCTTGAAGCTAGATAGAATCTTTGGTGAACAGTAGTAAATTCATTCTGGAATTGTGATTTTTGAGATAACTGTCATAGCACCTCTGTTACAGAAACCCAATTTACCCAGTTCAATTTACTCAGCCATTTAGGACTGGGACAGAATGATTATTTTCTAATCTTGCAGAGTCTTTTCAGAAGGACGAGTACAGTGTCATGTAAAAAAAAAAAAAAATAAAAAAAATTACATTTTTCATCTGCTGAAAGAATCCTCAAGGAGGGAATCGGGGAATGAAAGTATTTTTCCCTTTCAAAATCACTAGTTTTAAGAAACAAAAGTAGTTGCATAAATCAACAAAAAAATGCAATACTCAGGCCTTTCAAGTGCTCTTTTTCTTAACAGTAGCTAAGATTAAACTAGGAAGAGGTTTTCTAACTGTGATTATTGACTAAATGTAAAGAGAAAGCTGAAGTTCAGGCAGATTTGAGATTGTGTAAGTAAGATTTGCACATTAGTCCATTCCATGTTCAGTAGTTTGACTGCTTTCCTTTTTTTGAGTTTAATGTTTGGATGACAGAAGGTCAAGGTGGACTTAAAAAGGAGGATGCGAAAGTCTATGAAACAGCAAAATCACACCTAAGATCAGTGTGAAGAGCTGGAATATTCAATGCTTATTTATTTCTCCAAGCAAGCCAAGTAAAAATATGATGGGATTTGGTACAGAAATTCAGTTCTTCAGTTTTAGCAAAACTGTTGTTAGTTAGGGACTGAGGATGTTTTGTCTAAGGAACTCACTTAATTGCCTTGTTTAGAAAGGTTTTTGCTATTAAACTTTCAACATAAATTATTTTTGCTGCAAATTCTGTCATATTAATTTATTTATCCCTTGCAAAATTTATGGGATCTATGTACTTCAAAGCAAACAGAAATATGTCTCTTAGTACAAGTATTTCCTTTTCCTCTTTCCCCTTTCACTTGTCTTTCTATAACTGACATTTCTTTCCACTGCTATACATCCTGGAACTTATAATTATTTCTTTGTGTTTGTAAACAGAGCTTTCACAAACTTCAGTATAGCTGTTAATTGTATTCTCACATCCTCAGCTGTATTGTAGATCCAATATATTATATGCAATGCTAAGAGTTTGCACCATTACATGAGATGCTGTGTGTGAAAAGCAGTGGCAAATGATAATGCTATACCAATTGTGAATTTTTAAATGAAAAGCTGCAACTACAGTATCACTGAGTTCTGATACCAAATGTTGTGTCTAGTAGGAGGGAAAAGTTGGGCTCACAGTCTGGAACATACATTGAGGACTGAATTTTTTTTAAGAGATATGCCTAAGCATATGTCATCTCTATTAGGAAAACAGACCCCTGATTCTTCCAAATCAAACAAAAGACTAATAAGGAAATCAGATGCACATATAAACTGCTGAATATAAATAATCCATATCTGGTAATCTCTTAAATTGTTTTCACAGTTACTGTGTCAAATGATGTAAATGGTTTCTCCCGGAGGAAAAGTGCACAGATATACTGCTCTGTGGATTCATTGAAATCAATGAGATGCTATTTAAAGTACTCTGCTTGCCATGTTTGTGAACAGTGAAATAAACAGCCTGTAAAAGGCTTTATTCATTCTTGCCAAATTACATGCAAGGTACTAGGTTTTTATTCCTGTTTAAACCAACATTTCCATGAAGTGCACTTGTTTTCAGATTCATAAGGTTTGAAATTATATTCTACCACTAATGCTTTTGAAAAATCTTTCCTTTGGCAAATACTAAAACATTTGCTTAAAATAATGTTCTGTCACAACCTAAGAAAAATGGCAGATGCCCACTTTTCCACTGAAGGAAATTGCAAATAAAAGCTGTTGATTTCAAGCACTAACTACTTTATTGACAGGTTAAAAATACAAACTTCCTTATCACACTCATATCAGATAAGGTTAAATCCGTTACTCCAGTAATAAAATGTTAAGTGCGTAAGTACCAGAAGGTATAGGCAGTGGAGATGTTATCATATCGCTGGGACTCCCATGTCACTGCATGTCTCGTCAGCCGGCTTCATGGGAAATGTCAGAGTGCTTCTGTAGACACAGCTGCCATCAGCCTGATAATGAATTACTTGAGGGACAAGTAGTCTCTCTTTGCAGGTCTCAGTCAGTTTGAAATCCATTATACAGATAGATCCCTCTGGGGAAAAAACCCTGTTTTCTTATGTTTGGGTGGAATTTCTTGCATTTTAATTTGCGTCCATTACCACATCCTCATTGCTGCATGTCCTTTCACTGGCCACCAGCAAGAAGAGTCTGGCTCCATCTTTTCCATTTCCCTCCCCACTCAGGTATTTATGCAAATGGAGAAGATTCACCAGAGCCTTCCTTTCTTCAGGCTGAACAGCTGTTTTGGCCCTGGTGACTGGTGCCAGTGCTAGGGTCAAACCAACACCACCCAGCTGAGTCCTCATCATGGCTGAGTCCCTCACTGCCAGGCCAGTGCACAGCTGGGGCATCTCAGATGGTTTATTAACTTTTTAAGCTGCAGTGCCACACTAATAGTTTCAGGCTCTTATTTAACAGATGAGAGTGTAGGGCAGAGAGAAGCACAGTTGGTGTGGGTATGTGTGCTTTAGGTTTAACAACATAGCACTGAGCATGATCCTTAAGTGATGATTCCTGCCGTTCAGTTCATCATACATCTGCTTGAGTGGCAAGCAATGTAATATAAAATAAAAAAGACTTCAAATTGCACTAACGTCTATGTTTAGACAAGCATTTCAAGCTTACATGCACTTAGCTACGAAACACAAGCTTGCAGGAATTTAAAACTCAACTTTTGGAGTTCATTTTAAGAGGAAAAGCAATGTGTTATTGCTTGAAGCAAGTTAGAATATATTTGTATGCATTATTGACCTGGGAGGCAATGACAGGCTGGGAAATTGAAAAGATAGAAAAATAAAAAAAAAAAAAAAAAAATCAAAACACCACAATCATGAAATTGTGGCCTTGTTGTGTAGAAACAGTGAATCAAGTTTTGCTTGATAAATTTTGTTACACTTTGTCAAAACTTTTAACACCTCCATTACGATTTTACTTTAAACACCTCCCAGGTCTTTATTCAAACAGTGTTTTAGTTAAAATTCATTGAGCTGAGGTCATTGCTTATTCACAGCAGCAGTTTGAATGGCTTGTGAGTGCAGCTGCAGATGTTTGCCCAGCTAACCAGCCCCAGCAAACTCGGCCTGCTTTTGTAGTAAGGCAGCAAGCTGCAGGGCGCCTGGAAGCAGTGCTGGCACATACACACAGTCAGGCACCATCGAGAAGCAAAACATCCAGAACAGCATTGCAAAGGCTGACATCCTGTGAAAAATTAGCAAATGAACCGGGGAGAAATCAACCTACCAAGGATCTTTCCTTTCTTTCTTCTCTGTGGATTAGAATGTCAACCAAAAATAAAGCAAGGCTGCATTACTTGCCCTCATAAAATTTCATTTAAAGCACACTGCTGTGATTCTACTTAAGAAAAAAACAGTAGTTTCTCATCAGAAAGGGAATGTGAAACTTTCACAGCTGGAAGTCAGTGCTTCCAGTGGACAGAAGAATGCACAACCTGCCAGTCAGAGAGCTCTCCCTCTTGTTCAGCGTTTTAGCCCTGACAGTAGCTGTGACCATGTTCAGAGGAGCAAATTTTGCATTGGTCATGTATAAGATTATCTGTCATTAGAAAAATGATCTCTCTGATAGCTAGTAGGAAAAGCTTAGTCTATGCCCTGTTTATTCCCCAAGTTTCATGTAGTTTTTATTGATTTTTTTTTCCAATAGTAACAGAAAAATCAACCCCAAATACCACTAATTGATCCAAATAAATTTCTCCTGTAAATGGCTGAATCTTTATGTAAACCTACTATTAGTTCAGATTTTATATAACATTTAGGTTATGATTGGGGAGAAAATCAGTATTTTTGTTTAAATTTTTTTTAATCAATGTTCTAATCTCAGCAGCAGGTAACTAGGCATTTTTTATTTGCTGTGCTAGCCTGGCAGAATATAATACACACGTTAGTGCCCTCTTAATGCTGCTCTAAATGGAATAGCCTATATGAAGATCACGTTAGTTATTTCCCCTAGGAGAAAAGTATTGCTATAAAACCAGCAATTTCTTTTAATTTTTTTCATATAAATGGAAATGTTCTTATTCCATTCATAAAAGTCCAGGAAGTCACTTATTTTCTTTAAGTTTCAAACCTTTTATCTGCAAGTCCTCAGCAGGACAGAATTAGAAGTTGCTCTCTGGAAAAAATATGAACCCCTTGAACTTCAGAAAATCAAAGAAGAACAACTATCTCTTATGTAAAATGTAGTGAGAACACTTTCTAAACTGAAAACACTTACTAATTAGTCATGAATCTTCTTGTGACTTTTGATTCCTTTTGCTTTACCCTCATCATAGTAGTTTGTGTGACACACATAAGTTGTTCTGCTTGGAAAATTAGTAGCCTTATATTTGCTTGGTTTTAGTGAGTCACAGTTTGGCTCTCTGGAAGAGACAGAAAGCAGTAATAAGCAGAGTTGAAAAACAGGTGAAGGCTGTATTTATTTATCAATCTATTGTTGATATCCACCAAAAATTAATTATGAGAGCACATACAAACAGTGCCATATGCATGGAAGTTATTTCTTGCTCCTGTACAGGAAAAAATACCTTCACTGTGGTTTTGCTAGATTTCAGGATGGGGAATTAATTTGGGAGCTCCTCATATACTCACATTTTCTTGACTATAGTCTGAATTTCTAAATGAAACCCCATATACAGTTATTAATTGAAGCTTAAGTGTAGTAGCAAAATCAGATCTCATGATTTGCTTTGTTTTGATATGTTGTCTCTCTTTTCAGAATTCCTGTGCCCACACATCTCTCAACAGTGTTCCCTGTGGTTTCTTCTGATGTGCCTCAGTTGCCTGAACCTGTTGCGCCCTCTCAGATTTCCTCTGAATTGCCATCTGTATGCCAGGAAGGACTGTGCCGTAATGGAGGGACTTGCCATCCTCTCCCTCTGCCTACTGGGGCCATCTCATTTCAGTGTGACTGCCCACTGCACTTCACTGGTCGATTCTGTGAAAAAGGTAGTTGTGATTAATTTTTTCTCAATTAGTTGTGAAATACAAGTTGTGTGCTTTTTTGGAGGTGGAAAAGAGGAAAAGCTAATGATCATCATGTTTCTCTGTTTTTCATCCCAGTTACTGTTGGTAACTGAGGAGAAGATTCATTGAGGTAATTCTAATAGTACTTATTTACAGTGTAAGATATGTCAGGCACATTTCCAAGAGTTGCAGACTTAAGGAAAAAAATAATGCATTACTTGTGCAAATTGTTGTGCACAGTTTTAATTCATGTTTTTCAATGTAGTATTTCTGGAACAGAAGAAAGTTAACTTATGAAAACAAGGAGAAGATTTCCTCAAAAGATTATATGTTTTCCATTTCTATGGATTGAGTTTTATTCATCACTATACCTGGTCCTTTGTTCAAAAAGACTTTTTTTACTCTGTAGTTCATTTGTACTTCTATTCTACCACTGCTGCTCATAAAGCACAGATTAGTCAAATGAACTTATTTTAATTATAATTTGAATAAAAAGTAATTCTTTTAACAATTTTCATTTCTTTGTAGAAAGAGTCAAGTCTATAAACCAAACTGATCAATATTTCTGTTTCGTAATTGTAATTGCTTTGCATTACTGCTTTTCAGAATGTTCTTTTTAGAACAAATTCTATAGCTGGCTTCAAAACCTGCTTTAGCTTTTAAGGTACCATGGGTTATAAATTACAAAAGATAATTCTCATAGCATTAAATTCCTGGTGTACAGGAAAAGAACAAAAAAATTGTCCGGATTATGATTATATAACTATATCATCCTCCTAATGAACTTCCCATGGTGTAAAGTACAAGCAATCAGAGTTAAAAATGCCCTTGACAGACTGCCAGTATATCTAAACTAACATCACCTTGTATTATTGCTAAAAAATAGGTCATTGCGCTCCCTATATGTGAAAGCAATCACTGACTGTCAGCTCAAAAAAAAAAATTTGTCATGTGTTGCTTAAATATCAGAGACTATTTTATCATTCAGCCTTTCCCAAGTTTAAAATAAATTTAATCATATATTTTCAAACTGTCAGTGTTTTACATTGAATTCTATGAGTATCTTCTACATATTTGGTCTCTGGGCATACTCTTTGCACTTGCTTTCAACACACTGCAGCTGTGGAAACTGCAACATAAAATAATGGAACCAAAAAATGTGTGTTTACATCAAAGATAACAAATTTAGTTACCATTCAGTGTGTGATTCAATGAAGTATTTTCAATGTTTCAATAAAGTGTTTTATTTATTTACATGCCTTTTATGTGCCAGAATTCCCTTTTGTGTTCCAAAGAATGCACTTGGCATTCTTTATATCAGCATCATCTCTGGTATTTTGGATGTGAGCAGATTTTTTGCTTTTTCCAAGGGTTATGTCAGAAATAAGCAATATTATATTTAAATAGGAGTTTGATAGACATCCTGTGGTAATAGGCCATATCAATACATGTGCACAACCACTCCATCCAGGTCCTTTGCCCAGACTTCACTGGTTCCTTCCACCAGTGTCTGATTGTTGTTTTCTTCTGATCTTCTGGTTGATCTGTCAATCTCCAGGAATCTTCTATGGTTTGGTGTTTTTAATAAAAACTTGCACAACCTGTTTGAATCATTATCTGGGCTGGGTACTTAGTCCCTGTGCCACAGAGGAGGAAGTACCTCCTGGTTCATTGGCAAAAAATAGCTACTTTTGAGTTGTTCATTCAAAAATAGCATTTTCAAGCCATTTTATCTTTTGAAGATTAACCAGTGCAGGCCTGCTGAGTTCAAACAATGGGATGAGTTTACTTCCAACTACATTTCCAAGTAAATTTTTCAAATTTATCTTACATGTGTGAATGAAGGAGTCCCCTTCTCTCTCTTTCTGTGACCTTGCTTCAAAAATCATATGTGAAAATATGACAGAATTACAAGTACCCAAAGAGCAAATTAAAAGCATGGGACTATATCTTGGCTTCACTAGAATGTGTGCATTTGCTTGTTTCATTTCCAGGGTGAGAAACACCACTTAGTTTCTTAGTAGCAGCTGTATGTATAAGACCACCTTCTAGAGTGGAAGTAAGTGAATGTCATTATCTCAAGTGTTTTAACTCAATAGTGTTTTATAAATGCAATATTGCATTTTTCTTTTTTCTACTCAGTTGTTCCTTGACTAATAAACTCCAGCAGGTTGTTCTGCCCTTACAAGAAATATGTTCAAGTCACAATTGTCATACAAGGGCCAAGCCATTTTATATGGCCAAGCCATACACAGTGTACTTACTCTAAACAATCAGATACCTCCGAAATATCTCTAAATGACAATTTTGAAATATGGAAGTCTATCTCCATTTTTCTAAGGAAATAGAAAAGTATGCATACAAATTAGTGCATTTGCAAAGTTCAAGCTGCAGCTATCTGTTTATTAAAAGTGAAAGTTTACAGGCACATAAACAAAGGAAAAAAAAAAAAAAGAGGTTTTAGATCTGATGTTCTATAATATGGAATATCCCTTTGGTTAATTTGGGTCAGCTGGCTTAGTTGTGTCCCCTCCCAGGATCTTGCCCACCCTCAGCCTCCAGATGGGGTGGGAGGAATGTTGGGAGACAGTACTGATGCTGTGGGAGCCCTGCTCAGCAGAAGCCTGGAAACACTGGTGTTCTTTTTGGTTTGATTTATTTTTACTAATTTTACTAATAATTTTACTATTTTACTAATTATTTTACTAATAATTACCAAAGTTATTTGGAATTTAGGAGTTAGTACAAGGTTTGTTTTAAAATTTCTTTATTTAAATGCAGCATAGAAAACCTGCTTCCCATGTAAAATTAAACTTCATTGCTTAGTAGCAACTGTTGGGCCATACAGTAGTAAGGAAGTATTTTGTAGATAAGGAATACAATGAAGGGTAGATAGTATAATCTGTAGTATCTTTCTCACTTTTTCCTTTCTGTGTAAATAAGCTTTAACATGAAATGTATCATTCTTTATCAGCTAAGCTATTTTATCTGCTTCACTGCAAAATTCCTATAAAAGTGGAAAAAATGCAATGCTTCTGCATTCGCTTGAAAGCAGATGGTTGTCTATTACTATAATGTTCATAACGATAGGTTTGGAATATCACTATCTTGCATGTGCAAGACAGGTCCCTGACTGTTAATTATAACATTAACATTTTAAAAGTCTCCGAAATTTTTAGTATTCTGTAAAAGTTTTATAAATTGTTCAATAAAAAGAGTATTTAAATGTCATGTATTAAAAACAGGAAATCTCTTTCATTTGATATGTTGCCTGTGTATATTCTGTACATTACTTAAAGGTCAACTCCTTTGACAAAGCTGTAAAAGCAGCAGTAAAATGGAAGGTTGTTACAGGCATTTATGTTGGAACAGTCACACCTAGAGGCTTTGCTACATTTGTTCCTTGGGACACACTTGTTGAATTCCTGATTTGTTGAGTAATACTTGATAATATCACCCTGAACATTAGATATTTCTTTTATAGCAACTTTTCTAGACATTGTTCCTTACTTAAGATTTCTAACATTGTGTCATTGACTAGTATCATTCATCTCAGACAAGTCGGAGGGGGTGGGGGAAAACGGGGGGGGGAAAGGTGGGGTGGGTGTTGTCTTTATGTTTGATGTTATATTTGGCTTTGAAGAGAAACTTATTTGGTCCAATTCCTGTGATTTCAGACATATTTAGAACAATCTCACATCTCCAGTAGATCTATTGTTCTTAATATTTATCCTGTGTATGTGTGATTTAAAACAAGTTTGTGACGTTATCCATCAACAAGAAAAGTGAGCAATTGGGAATGCCATAAAGAGTTGTGGGTGAGGAAGGACAGTTGTGTTTTCATCTTCAAATTCCAGTCTCAGTTTGAGGTGCCCAGAAATCAAAAACAGGATGCTGTTACCCCAAAACCTCTGGTTTTCCAGAGTTCTAGTGTTCTTTCACTCGTTTTGTCCTCCTTCAAAATGATCCATACTTTTTAGGACTTTGTGAGCAGGGGAAAAAAAAAAAAAAAAAAAAAAAAAAGTGTTTAGAGGTATGTATACACTTCAGTAATTAATTTCATGTCATTAACCTCAGCCAATATCTAAACAGATGAGATACTTATTGATGTCCCACAAATTGTATTCATGTGTGTAAAACTTCCACATGAACTCTCTAGTGTTTTCCCTTCAGACTTAATATTTTTCTTTTTACAGAATGGCTTTTAAAATCCAGAACACAGTAGGCTAGTTAAGACCAAACAAGCATTAGTCAGAAATTAAATAACTTTGTGTGCTGGCTTTGATACACTAGTTGCAGTTTCACAGGAAATAGCTAAACATTCCCATATATTTTACTTCATTCAATAGAATTCAACAGAAGTACTATTTTGGTAAACAATGCAAAAATGAATTATACAAACTAATTTTCTTCTCCGCGCTTTCACTTGTGGATATAATCTTGCACTTTGATATCAGACCAGGCAAACCTTGTGAAGCGTAACTTGTGTCTCTGAGTAATTGTATTAGCTGCACAATCACCAGGATTTACCATATAGTTCACAAAACCGTGGAGAAGTTTTTGAAGGTGTCTAAAATATCTCTAATCCAGTGCAGTCTTGTTCTATCAGTTACTATGTATCAGTGTTTTATTTTAATGTGGGTTAATTTGCTGAAGTATTTTTGAAATCAAAGGAAAGCAGGATTTTGACAGAAGAGCAGCTGGATTCACAAGGATGAGGTGAAGTAGCTTTTGACTAATCCTTCTTCCACCCTCTTGAACAGTTTTGCAGAAATTTACCGCTTCAAAAGCGTTAGTATGAGCTTTCATACAAATTAATATTACATTTTCATCTAATTTAGAAATTATGTCCCCGATTCAGTGCAGCATGTAAGCTTTACATGTATTTAAATGTAAGAGTGTAAGGAGTCTGTGTGATTCATGTGCTTGATGTTAAGGATTCAGGCATTCTGCTACATTAGACCCTGAATTAGGATCCATCCATTCTGTTACTTTTTTGGTCATTTAATGGCTTATCACTGAAAAACAACCTACATCTCAAATCCCTCCAGAGGACTTAATGAAATTTTAAAGGGATGTGACAGTTTTCTATGATTATTAAGACTAGATTAAAAATGTAATTAAATGAGAGTTTAAGACACACCTTAGTTATACCTAGAGGGAAGACGACAAGAAAGAGCGAGCCTGTTGACATGCAGAAAGAGCTCTTAAAAGCACCAACCAACTCTTAAACACTTGAGTCCCAGTCTCTATGAAGTTATTTATGTTTGCAACTGCCATCTACCCACAACCAGCTAGCTTCAGAACAGCTATAAGGTCTACTGCTATCGTGTGTAATATAGAGCTATATGGTATAATATGGTATAACAGGATTCTCTTACTGAGCAGAGATTTAATATATGTATTTACAAGTCTATTCTCTGAAATTATGGAGTCTGTTAGGCATTTGTTGTTTTGAGGGATTATGGTGAAAACAATTAGTAATGATAGAAAAGTTTTAAATAGTTGTCAGTTTACTAGTACATCCTCTGTCTTGTATTCACATGCAGTCATGAGCCATTTAAAATAAATATTGGTTTTAAGTGTTGTTTTTAAGTTTATTTTTATTTGGATTTTATTAAAAATGAGATAGCTCTAGCCTTTTGTTATAAAGACTTCCACGAATAAGCATTTCTGGGAAAAAACAATTTATAAAAGCCGTAGAAAATTCTTTGTCTCCTCATCTTGTAAAGCAAACCTGTGAAATTTTCTCACTTCTAATATTAGGCTTTTGAATCACTATTTCTTTAATGTGGATGAAAGTTTTCTTGTCATAGCAATCTTCAGGGGATTTGTAACAATTTGATAACAAATACTACTTTGGGAAAGAAAAGATATCAGAAAGTGAAATAATGGTGAGTTTAGAATTTGCAGGGAACAAGATTTATTCCCTTCATTTTCTGTTTGAAAATGCCAGTATAAAAGTTGATTGTTTCTAAAGCTTGCTACCTATTAAGCTGTTAATCTCCCAGTTCCTTCAAGTCATTCTTTGTTTGAAGGTATTAATTGTAGCATAAGTAAAAAATACTTACTTTTCCCCTTACTTTAATTCTCCATTTATGGCATTTTCTGGAAAAACCTTGTTTTAGTAGCTCCTGAATTGCAGCCATTTGTTCTGTTGGTGCTAATTTGCTGATAATCAAGTCATCTGCAAAAATGTGATGTGTCTCCCCTGGCAATATGGCACTGCTTGTTTTCTGAGCTTGACTCATTTGAGTTCTTCCACAGGAGATATCACGTAATAAAGCAGGTGAGGTATTAAATAATGTTTTTGAGCTTTATTATGCAGCCTATAAGAAAGAGGCATGTGACTGTGTTTGCTTTTATAGCACAAAATAAGCAATACTTAGTTGGGCTTCTTACCAATTAAATCATCTGTGTTACTGATTTAAGATAACAGTATATTTTACTACCTTGACATTTTCTTTTCAAGAAAGATGTGATCAAAAGCAGAGGGGGTTTTTCTTCCCTGGATACAAGGTGTGCAGCTGCTGGTCTGCTCCCAGACTGTTCTGAGGATCCTCAGCCAGCTGAGAGAGTGAACATGAGGACTCTCTAGAAACCTCACTAAAGTGTCATGTCCCAGAGTGAGTGGTCATTTTGGAAGGACACTGGCTGCTTACGTGATGTGGTTACAGAGGAAATGGCTTTGCTGTTTCCTGGCCTAAAGCATGAAAACCCACATTACTTCTGATGAGGAGTGCCCGACAAATTTCTTTTCACGGATCTTTATCGAATTGCATTCACTTAAAATCTCAAACTATTGTTTTTTAAAGAAGAGGAAAATGTATCATATAGATGTTAAAGAGTCACTGTATTGAGGCTCCTCAAGCTTCAACCCCCCCCTTCCCCCCAGGAAGTCATCTTCTCCTATGTGATATAAAAAGCCAGTTTCTCTTCCCACCATTGTAGTTTCTTTACATTTTTGTAATCATCATTTGTGGTAATAAAATACACAAGTAATTATATAGCAAAAATGTTTGGGCTATTTAGTATTTTTAGCTACCCAGGAAATTCAGGATTCAGAAGGTGAACTTCCTAGTAGCACAATACTTACATTCTCCGTGGATGTACATCAGTTCTGTAAATGCTCTAAAGCTTGGGAGAATGGAGAGTCTCCCTGTGTTTCAGTGTAAATAGCGAAAATATTAAATACATGATCAAACAGAGCAGCAAGTTGAGACATTGCCCAAATAGATATTCAAATTACTGTCAGATTCCTATTTGCTGTTACATTCATACTTTAGACAAGAACTTGCACAAATGAAAATAATTTACCACATGAATTGTATTTCCCTCTATCAAGAATTTTCCTTCATGGATTCTTTAGCCCTACAAAAGACAAAAATAAAACCACAGTGTTATAAATAACTGATAAAAGACTCTTACATATTGAATGCAATGGAAAATATGCAAATATGGAAAATAAAATCAAGAAAATAATGGCAAGGATCCTATTAGCTTCTACCAAAGTGGAAGACTATAGATTCATCTGACTTCCAAAGCTGTTTTCCAACACATGGCATTATCCTTAATACTATCTTATGGAAATAATCATAGATGAAAGTTTCTTTTTATACATGTGTACAATCTGTTTCAGCAATTGGTGAACTTCAGTAAAATAAAGAACAAAAATCAATCAAAATTTAGATAAGTAAAACATGTACAATGTGGTGAAGTTCAGCCGCAAGCCTTTGAAGTTTCTTTTAGAGTTTAATGGCAGAAACCCAGTCCTTGTTGGACACCGGTCTCTTCACATATATTTTCTCATACAACAGGAATTATGTTACTGGTTTTTTTGTTGATTGGGGTTTTGGGTTTTTTTTTGCTGCACAGTTGCAAAGTGAAAAAGGTTTATCACTGTGGGTTGGTTTGAGGTTTAAATTATGGATTTATTATTTTAATAGGGAAAAAACCCATAAGATAGGAGTATTCCTACTAAATACATGTGTACTTCATTGAATGTCTAGCTAAGAGCATTGTAGAAACACTACACAACCCTCTTTGCTCGTGGAGATTACTATATAGGAATTTTATAGGAATTCATAATACATTAATTCTGTTATTTATATGAAAACATTTTAAATCACTCATAAAAATATTAATGCACAGAAAAGGTGCTGAAAATCAAGGACTTCAATGCTTTAAAAAATGCTGTATGAAGGGACATTGCATTCATTGGTCTTTGAATTCCATCAGGCTGCATAAATTTCTTCCCTTAAAGATGAATTCAGGGAGACTTACAACAGGAATTGAGAATATTAATTTCTAGATAATCAGAATCTGTCTCCCATTTTTTGACATTTCTGGAGACTAACCAGGCTGCAATTGAGAATAAAGGAAAGAATGTCAGCCCAGATTTAAAACCTGGACATTCCCATGAATCATCCAGCTACTGATGCTTCAGGGCCTAAAATTTATCCAGAGATGCTGGGGAGGCAGAAGATTTAAAAGAAACAGCAACAATAAATTTTGTCAAAACTGAACCTTTTTTTTTCCAAAATATTAGCTCAATATGTGTTGGATTCAAGTCTGATTTTTTTTTATTTTTAAATCAACAAACACATGGGGTTTTAGGTATATTAAGAAGGTAACCTTAGGTTCCTGTTAGGTACACTAAAAATTTGATAACATTTAAGACATGGAGGGGGGAACAGGATAAAGTGTCACTTAAAAACAGGCAGGACAGGTCTGTGATAGGGCAACTGAACAATGAAAATATTTTTTAAGTACAAATCTAGAAAAGTAAAATGAAATGAGCAATTATAAAGAAAAGTAGTCGTCAGCATTATACATAATCCAGCTGAAGGTCTCTTAGAAGAATAAAGAAAAAATCTTGGACACAAAGAATGCTAATAAAAACTCAGAACTCTCTGAGGAAGGAAATTAATGTTTTAAACTTGACATTTGTACAAACTCTTTCAGCTTGAGGTGTTAATCATCTTATCTCAGTGCAGGGGAAGCCTACTACTTTGCTGCTAAAATAAAGTTTCAAATGTGACCTTACCAACCCCTGCAGTTATCTACATTTCCTGTTACCTGTGAAAATACATCATGTGTTTTCAACCTTTCCAGAATAGCAACATTCTTCATTCTTTCTTCTGGCTCCAGCAGTGGCACACTTAAATCCTGCTGCATTGTTACAGTTTCAGAAGCAGTAGATTAATACTATGCTATTGTATTGCCGCATCTTATTTTTCACAGGAACAGCTTGCCAAAAACATATAGGACTCTATGAGTAGTAGTGAAACTTATTCTTAATAATCAATAAGGCTTAGTCACTGTCCATGCTATCAGGATTTTTATAAGTTTTGGCAATATCTTCATTTATCTATGCCACGATTTTTTACTCATAGCATGGCTATTTTCATTTTCTGCTTTAAAAAAAGTGCTCCCCTAACAAAAAGTGTCTTCCCCCATAACTTTAAGAGATGATACAATTGGTATTTGCCTATTAAAAAAAAAAATGCTGAAGGTATCTGTTGCAATACTGGAAATGTTATTAAAAATAGAGTCTTTGTTATAAAAAGAAATGTTTTTTACTGACTCTGTTACAATGCTGTTGCTTCTTTTCTTTCTTAATGTTATGTTACAGACCACAAAATATTGGTATTATATCCTAATTATTTTCTGACTTTGCTCTCCCAAACAAAAATAGACTATTTATATGCTACTGTTTACATGTGTACGAAAAAAAATCACATAATGTCACATATTTTGACTTCATAATAGTTTTATATCTTTTCCTGTCACCATTTATCATTCCTTTATTCTCCATGTTTTTGTTGTACCCGTTACAGTCCCCCAGTACAGTGTGAACAGGAACAAAAGAGACTGATTCTGCATCTCCTTTCTTTGAGCCCAAGTGTAAAGATAGAAACGATTTTATCAGGTTCTTGTATTTGACAACTTCTTTGTCACAGAATCATGGAATAGTTATGGTTGGAAAGGACATCTGGAGGCCATCTAGTCCAACCCCTGCTGCCAGGAAAGGGTCACCTAGAGGTCCTAGATGTTTTGAATGCCTCCAGAGAAGGAGACACCATGACCTCTCAGAGCACCTTGTTCCAGTGTTCTTCCACTGTCAACATAAAGAACTTCTTCCCTATGTAGAGCTGAAACTTCTTGTGTTTTAGTTTATGGCCACTGATCCTTGTCCTGTGACTGGGCACCACTGAACAAAGTCTGGCACTATCCTCTTGGCACCCGCCTTTGAGATATTTTCGTGCATTACTGAGATCCCCTCTCAGTCTTCTCTTGTATGGGACCTAATGGGATTCATCCAAGAATCCTCAAAGAGCTGGCTGATGTCATCACAAAACTTATCTCAATGATTTTTGAGTGGTCCTGGGAATCCAGAGTGGTCCCAGCTGACTGGAAGCTAGTGAACATTGTCCCGATTTTCAAGATGGGCAAGAAGCAGAACCCCAGAAACTACAGGCCTGTCAGTCTCACTTCAGTGCCTGGTAAAGTTATGGAGAAGATTATTCTGGGAAGTATTGGAAAACACCTGAAAGACAACACAGTCATCAGTCACAGCCAGCATGGCTTCATGAGAGGAAATTCCTGCTTATCAAACCCAATTTCCTTTGATGACAAGATAACTCACCTAGTTGATCAAGGGAAGCCACTTGATGTAATCTTCTTGGATTTCAGTAAAACTCTCAATACTGTCTCTCACAGGATCCTTCCAGACAAAGCAGACAGCCCACAGCTGGATAAACACATCATGTGGTGGGTGAGCAATTGGCTCATGGGCTGAGCACAGAGGGTAATAGTGAATGTTGTAACATCAGACTGGTGACCTGTCCCTAGTGGGGTTCCACAGGGCTCCATCTTGGGCCCTGTGCTCTTCAGCATCTTGATAAATGGCTTGGACACAGGACTGGAAGGGATACTAAGTGAGTTTGCAGATGACACAGAACTGGGAGGAGCTGTTGACTCCCTTAAAGGCAGGGAGGCCCTACAGTGAGACCTCAACAAATTAGAGGATTGGGCAATCACCAACCATATGAAGTTCAGTGAGGGAAAGTGCTGGATTCTGCACCTGGGGTGGAGGAACCCCAGGTGTACATACATACTGGGGAATGAGACGCTGAAAAGCAGTGCCATGGAAAGGGCTATCTACACATACATAGTGTTCTCTATGGTTATTTATAACTGATGAAGACAATAACTTTGAAAATGAGATAATGCTTATTAAACAAAATATGTATTCACAAAATATGAATACTTGCACTTCAGTTATTTCTTGGTAATATCTCGTGGTGCAAATCTGGGTATGATTTGAAAGCCAAGCATATTTAGTCCAAGTCCTACTTAAACTTTTTTTTTAAAAGAACATGAATGTTTCATTATTATCAGCACTGAATAAAAACTGAACTGTGAAGTTTCTTTCATCATTTGGGCCAAAACAAACAAACAAAACACAAAAAACCCAACCCAACTTTTCTTTTGTTGCTTCCATTTATGTCTTCTATGTTATAATTCAATTTTTTTATTCTGGCAGAAAATAGAAAACTTCATAGTAGACTGAAATTATGGCAGCATAGCTATTAAGAAACAACTCAGAAGAATAACAATGAAAGTAAACACTGATAAAAGGTTAATCTTCAAATATTTTCATAATGTTTGTAAATATTATTTCTTTTTCCCTTAATGGTTTTGGACAACAGCATATGTAGAATAAACCCAGTAATTTTTTCCAATCAGTATTTTACTTTGTAGCATCGTGAGGTCCTATTTGCTTCCTTCTCTAATCCTGGGATGTGAGATCATTCTGATCAGCTGCTTAAAAAAGCTAATATATTATCATAAAGAGAATGAGGCTCAATTAAATTGACAGCCATTGTGACACTCAAAAATAATAGAATATGGTGAAGATGAAATGGAAAAATTCAATGAAAATATGGGATTGAAATTTTTTAGCATATAGGTCACATAAAGAGACAAAGATAGGAAATAATTGGAGAATATGAATAAAAAGCTAAATACCTTCACTATTATCAGCCAGATTATATCAGAAAGCATATCCAAATGCTTGTGTTGTAATTTGACATTAATAATCACTGTGTTTTATTTATCCTCTCTTTGACCACAAAACCTATGGCCTGTACTTCTTGTTTTTCTTGTGGTTCTATAAACCCTTCTCTGGAAATCTGCAGTAGCTTGTTGCTTATTTTCCTTTCTTTTGTGACCACTGGACCATCACCTATAGGATACAGAAGAGAATAGAATCCGCACCAAAAATTAGCTTAGTGCCCTGCACATCACATCAGATGAACAATAAGGATAAAGGAAAGGGGGAAAGGATTTAAGGAGGAAGAATATATTGTGAGATGGCCTGAATCACTCTACTGAGACCACAGAAATGGTTTTCTTTGGCTATATGTAATGGATTATAAAGCTGAATTGAAGGTTTCAAAGAAAAATTCCCTGACCAAGTTGGATTATAGAGAGAAAGAGTTTGACTTGAAAGAGATAGGTTTTGGAGATACATGATGTCACATAGCTTTGCAGAATTAGTTTCCTGAAGGAAACTGTTCAGTTGTTGAATGGTAATACTAGAAGAGTTACTTGCACTAACAATGTTCAGTGTAGGGGAAGAAATAACAAAGCCAAATACACTGAAAGTAAAATAAACTGTCACAAATCAAAGAATGTGTCTGTTTCTCAGTCAACACAGAGTGTATTTGAGGAAAGAAAGAACAATTAGATAAGGAAGTGAAAAGAGCATCCTCGCCTCCACCTCCAAGTAAAGCCTATTCCTGGAAGCAGTTTAAGGAGGGAACATCAGGACTAGAAGCAGCTCAATGAATGCTCTGTAAGAAGCTGATATTCCTGTTATGGACACATTTTTTTTCTATTGTAGTCTGACAAGTTCAGTGCTTGATAGAGAAAATGTTACTATTAAATAGTATAGGAGACTAAAAATCAAGTTCACCTATGTTCTTGAATTAGCCTCAGACTCACTCTATGACCTTGTTCCCTCTCTAGAGCTCTTGCTGCACTTCCTTCTATAGTTTTTGTTTGGTTGTTGGGGGGTTTTTGTGGGATCATAATGATGTGATTCTGCTTGCTAATTGATAATTCACTTGTTCATTCTCTATCTAGATGTTTTTTTAAATTTCTAGGGCTGCCTCAAGGAGGTCCTTGTTTACATCCTTTCCTAATCATGGCATGCATGATAATTCGTATCAGCTGCCTTTGAAAGCTAATAAAGTATCTTAAGGAGCAGAAGGCTCAACGAAATAACAGGTTCAGTAATCTGTCAGGTCTCACACATTACATGAAATGTATTTAACAGCAATCATGTTCCACAAAGGTTAGTTCCAAACCCATTTTTTCTGCAAAGGATCAGCAGACCACCAAGAGAGAGATTTTGCTTTCATAGTCCAAACTAACTGTCCTTAACTCAGCATAGGACAGTCAGCACAGACGAAGTCATTCTCATGGGAGTGATTGTGAATGGAAACATCAGACTGTAGATACAGCTATTTCTGATCAAGAGTCTTAAATCCACTGTCCAGTATCTAAGACCAACCACAGACATTTCAATTCATTATATGTTTTTACAGACCACAAACCTTTCATTTTGTTTCTCTGAAACAGACACATATATGTTACCAGTGACTTTTTTTTCTTCATTCTTTTGCCAGAATAAAATTTATTTCCTCAAGGGAAAGCTTACTTTGATTTTAAAACTGAAGACATTAATGTAGAAAAGAAACTTTAGGACTCATTTGCACTGAATGATCTTAATAGATGCATTTTTCTATATCAGCACTATTAATGTATATAGAGTATCCATAATTTGGCAAAAAATCCTATTTGTCATGAATTAAAAATATGCCTGGCAGTCTAGTAATTACATAAACAAACTTTCTTTCCTAGAATCAGTTGTATACATAATTAAAAAAACCTTTATCTTGGTGCACATTTCCTTGGTGATTGGCTGATACAAGAGAAAACATCATCTTACAAGTTAGATGCACAGCATATACTCAACATATTAATAAACCCATAGTAGCTCTGATATGTGATTTCACTTGAGAAAACTCTCAGTTCAGAGTTTATCTGGTTTGGCTCCTATTCCAGACTCTTACAATTGAAAGAAAATCCAGACCCTGTGTTATTTATCAAGTTAAGTGTTACTTAAATTGCTATATTTCTGTCTCATAATATGATAACTTATATCATATTCCTAATTATGTATCCTTTATCAGCCTTTTGAATTGTACTTTGACCAGACGCTGCACGATTGCTCCACTCTGTGCATATCCTTAAGATCAGTGACAGATGGTCATGCTCTAACTTCATCTGAAAAATCAGAGAAGTCTTGAAGCAGTGTGTGAAGAAATCATAAATAATGTGATTTTATTAGCATAGGAATTCACACATTTGGGAAAATTACTACCATCTGTGTGCATTAGTGCAGGATCATGCCTTGTAGATCTGATCTGATTTATGCCTTGCCAACTTTGAGTAGAAATTGAATTACTAAGTGTTTTTCTGCACAAGATCATGCAGACAGGTCTCTGTACGTCCATCTAATTACTGTTTTTGAAATACTAGAAGTATATCATTGTCAATATTGTCATATATGGCTACATTCCAAAAGACTCTGACTATGATAGAATATAAATAAATAATTTTATTGAAAGACATATTCTCCATCTATAAGAGAAGATTTGTCTGGAAGCTGATCACCCAACACCAGATGACATTTGCCTTGACTCAACCACAAGTCTGCAGAACAGCATAATAGAAAACTTTAGCAGATGTACTCTCCTTATACCATAGGTGGGAAATCAAAGGCTCCATATGACATGTCTTTTAAAGACTTTGGCCTTCAAGACATAGCCTTGGGTGTGTATATATTTAGGCTTTGTTTAGTTCCTAATATATCGATGTCAAGTGGGATTCAAGCAGTTGGTTTCTAGAGTTCAAATCCTTTCAGCTCCCCTCCTCAACATCCTACTAGTCCACGTGAATCTCTGGTCACAAAATAAAGAAGCTCTATAAATAAACCAACAATTTTACAGACAGCACAAACAGATTCACTTGTCTCCATCAGAAAGCCATAGGAATGCAGTATAAAGAATACTTTTCACATTACTTATGGAGATATCTCAGGAGGTTTCTGATTCCAGCTAGACTATGATACCTTCCCTCCTAGAGAGCTTATTATTACTGAAATAGAGCAATTTGGCATTAAATTTCACCAAATATTATTTGTCTGCTATCATCTTCTCTATTTGTGTCAAACAACTTCCTCCCATCCTCCTTTAAAGTAATATCATCAGCACTTTTGATTAAAAATGACACGTGTTTAAACCCATAAGTGTTTAAACAGTCACATTTAGAACCTTAATTTAACATTTTTGGCCTATGGAACTCTTTAAAATCAGTGGCAGCATGATTCCTTATAACTGTAGTACTAAAAGTCACTTACAATTTGGTAAGAAAAAAGAATTCCTGTCTGTGATTGAACTTTTCTTGTCTTCTACCTTTACAAGAAATTTCCATTTAAGTTATTGAAAGTAATAATGGAAATACATTTTAATGCAAAGTTTTAATGTAACCGTACTAGTTCCTAATTTTTATCCTTTATATGCTCTAAGACCTGGTAACAGCTCTCATACAGTGTGCTCAGTGTGTTCTAGTCTTCTGTCTTTAAAACCTGAAATCATCCCGATATTTGTCAATAATTTCTGCAGATGTCTCAAAAAGGAAGGAAAGGAAAAGCTGTCTGAACAAAGTCTGATAAGATCATTTTCATCTGAATGAAAACTTGCTATTGAGTAGTCTACCACTTAGAAGTCACTTAGCCAGCACTCCTTGGTATCACTGAAGGATGTGTTCAGTTTGAATATTGATACAACAGCTGCAGGCATCTGTCTATAATTTCGTGAAAGCTGTTGCCATTAGATCTTCAAGACGTAGAGATAATTCTTTTTTGTTATTTGTTCTCTTAGCACACAGCATAAGAATTTTCTGGGGCCTTTTGCATGGAAAAAACCCCTTCAAATAAATCTTCCTACAAAATATACACAGTGTGTTTGTGTCATTAGTGGAATATGCAAATAGGCAATACATTTTGAAGAAGTATCTTATGTGAGCTGATTAAGTTCTTATTTTCTATTACATACTCCAGAAATTATGAGGAAGTTATGTAATATATAATTGAAGTTATGCAGGTATTTGAGCAGTAATTTATAGAACTAGATTTTGACTTATGTATCAGTCCTACATGAATTTGGTTGTAACCAGGTAATTTTTACTATATTTTATAGAAGGAGACTGTTCAGTATTATGTATACAAATTAAACACTTGATGAAGGATTTGCTATATTAAATATGTAAATTAAACTTCAGGAAGACACATAACTAAATTAGCGCTGAGAAGTCCTTGGTATTCTGTGACTTACTTGGAGATTACTTCAGAGAAACTTAATTGTGCAAAGTTAGGAAAGCCATGAAAACTTCTGCCCAAGAGAAAAAAAGTCTTTAACTAAAGTTTGATGAGAGAAGTATTAATAATAGTCACAAAAGTAGGGTAAAGTAGATCAGGAGGCTTACTGTGCTTTGGTACTATTGATTATGGCCTCATAGAATCCTTCATTATCAGCCAACTATGCATTGCTTATAAATGCATTAGAGTTTTGGGGCAAATCAGTCATTGTTAAAATTGGCAGTTTAATCCCTAAAGACAGAGAGGGTGCAGAGCCTAGATGTGTGTGGTCCCTCAGTAACATCCCTCTTTTACTTCTACTTCTTTCCAGATAATTTTGTTACAGACTATAAAGTGTCCTATTGATTGAGCTCTGAAAGTTGTAAATGTGATTTATGAGCTGTATTTGATTAAAAGTGTCTCTGCTCTGGGGGACACAAGGATTTCTTCCCCCTGGTCTAACATTGAGTAAATCAGTTAAATCCATTGCCTGAGAGATTACGCCCTTTAAAAGGACTAGTAAAAATGGAAAGTTACATTAAAAAACCATAGGAGAGCTTTATCTTAACCAAAGTACCAGGTAAAGAGAGATGCATAACTATGGAAGAACTAAAATACTGCAAATATTACTCGCTACCAAATAAAGTAATACAGTTCTTCCAGCAATTTTGTAAGTACAACGGTTTGGAGATAGTAAAGTAAAACTTGACAGCAGGGCAAGTAGCTAAGTAGTCATTCCTGCCGCCTTTAATTATAATTTTATTTGATGTCCAGTGCTATGTATCTGTTTTCCCTCAATTGGAAGGAAACCTTATCTTCTTTAAAAAAAAAAAAAAAAAGGCAACACGTAAGAATAGTTTTTAATCAGACAACACATTTTCCTAATTTTTTACAGACAAGTATTTGTCTTTCAAATTGTTTTCATATGAAATAAAACGTCTTTACAGGCTTTGGACTTATATTGTTTTTAAGTTAGAACCAAGTGAACATACACTGAAGATATGTGATATGTGTTGGTTCCTTTGCTACTAATTAAGATTAGGCATTTTATGACTTCCCACATAACTTATCTCTTATGGTTGGATATATTTATCAGCGAGGCTGCAGTCTGTAAGTTTAAAAGAAAAATGTCTCTCTTTTAGCCTATAAAATTGGCTAGAGGACTATGCTTGCTCAACCAATTGATCAAACTAACCTTGCAATGTACTGCAACTTCTTTCCTATATTAATCATATTCCTAATGAGACTCATTTAGCAAGAAGAATATTTCAGGTCTTTGTATTTCAGGGTGAGAATTCAGGAAATTAAGAAGACTTGAAAAAACACATTTAAAGACTGATTGGGTCACTTTTCTGTAGTATGCATCAACTTTAATTTTTTTAACATAACAGTTACAGTGGTTGTATCTTTCTTCGACACAAGCTGTAAATACCTGTATTGATGTCGTAAATAGTAACAGAAACCATGTCATGAAATTTTAAAGCATGTGACAAATTATTGATGAATCTTTAGGCATACATTCCTATACATTCTTCCTATGAACACGCTTTCACCTAATCACTGGTAGCTTCTTACTTCTTACTTCAACTGAAAAAAAAAAAAAAGTTCTTCCTTCTTTTGGATCAAATATATAATTTAGTCTGAACCACTGGATGCACAATATTAGTCAAACACTAGTGCTAAGTGCAGGCAATAATTCCTTACTTTCTTTGCTTAGATCCATGAACTTTCTGATAGGACAAAATGTACATTAAAATAATTGTATCACTCTTGGGCATGCTCTTATGTTTTCTTCAGAAAGCTTTGCATGTGAAGTAGGCTTTTGTAAAATATTGTATCGAGCTTTCTTGACAGAGGAGTCTAGAAAATAGCAACAATATTTTAAAACACTTCAGTTCTAATTAGTTCATCTATAAAATGTGTGATTCCTTAAGACAGGTAGAAAGCTAGCTGTGGTAGCACAGAATATAAGCTGTGATAACTCTGGGCATGACTATATAGAAATGAGTATGACTATATATAAATATTAACTGTATGCTGTTACTTGAAGTAGCCCCTCTATACAAAGGTGTAATGCTTTGAAAGTGAGCTCTAGAGACTGGGTAATTTTATTCTCTTCTTAGCTCAAACCTACTGGCAGCTTTAACCAATGTTGCAAAATTTACCACAGTAGTTTCAAAAAAGCAGTGAAGTCCCATGGAGTTAGTTTCCCAAGCTTGACTATCCTCTGCTTTTCTGATATTTAGGATTGTATTTGTGATATTAAGCTGAAAGTAGGTCTTCAGTCATGTGAACAGAAGCCTGTAAACCGGCTAACATAATTAAAAAGAAAGACTTAACCTAAACTCTGGAGGGGCCTTCAATTTGATTTGTGATTAAGTAGCTTAATTTTGGTTGTTGTTTTTTTTTTTTTTTTTTTGCACTTGTAGACAGTAGTTATTTTTTCTTTTAGTCTCATGATAATTATAATTAGTGGTGCATTTTATGTTAGCTCTTTTTACCAGCTTTCAAGAGAAGAGACATCTTTTTATAACAGTGGCTTGAGTCTTCCAATGTTTTATGCTCCTCTGATAAATGAAAAATATTCTCCTCACTGAGTGATAGCTTGCATAGATTTTACTGCTATTGCTCATGCAGTGCCAAAAGACAGGTTTTGATTGATAAGAATGTACATCGTGTTTTTGTGTATCCATCATACCTAACTCCACATAGCTACATAGGTACTTTATCCGCCATACTGAACTCCAAGCCAGCTATAGTCAATTATATATGCCTGTCAGATCACTGTCTTACCTGCTAGTAAGAATATTCAGTGCTTGATCTCCTAGATTATGTCCTTTCTATTTCCCTTCAGCACCAAAACTGCAGTCTCATTTGCTCTGTAAACATTCTCCCTGTAAACTTTTAGTGGTTCTGATTTCACTTCACACAGCAAGACGCAAAGCCAGTTTTCTAAACAGATCAGTGCCCATGCAAAATGGCAGAGCAGGTAGTGCAGTCCTTTCTTTTTCTTCCTCATTCTCTATTGTGCAGGCATTGGAACTCCAGGAAATAATGCAATTTTGAATTCCTAAACCAAGATTTTTTTGTTGAAGTAACTGTCTTAGTATCCTCTTGCTTGATTGCTTGCCTGCTTGGATACCCTTGTCATTGCTTACCACTAGCTGAAAGGATTTATCTGCTATATTTGTACCCTAGAGGTGTTACAAAAGAAGTAAGAGGAAATATTTTTTTCTTAGAGTATTAAGACATTAAATGAATTTAGGAAATACGAAGGTGCTCAGCCTTAAATCATAACAGGGTTATTTTTTATGGACATTATATCTCAAAAAAGTGGGAACAAAGATATTTATTTACCTGACTGTCTATACATAATCTTTTCAAATCTGAAAACACAGCAACTGTAAAGATAATTTAACTTTAAAAATGCAGAACACTGGCCACTACTCCAAAAGATGTTAATCTTTGATTGTTAAGATCTAGACCAGAGTCTAGATGAAAATCATTCTTCTTTTGAATAACCTGAGGGAAGACAATTGTGAGAGAACTGTATAGGAAACAATAGAAAGAGAATGGGAGAAAAGTTCCAATAAAAAATTAAAAACCCTGGAAATATTGATATTAATTCTAATTGTTATTCCTCAAATAAAATTAACTAATTTGACACCAGTTTATACTGTGCACTCTGTTAAAACCTCAGTCAAGCTTGTACCGTGGAGGCAGCTGGGTGTGAATCTGGTTTTGCCCCAGAGCAGAACATCTGTATAAATGCCACACTGCTCATGAACTTTGCTGAAAACATACTTTGCAATTAACTTTATTTTGTTAGAATTCGATATAATCAGTGCAATATAAGCAATCACTTTATAACTGTCAGTAAATCCTTTTCTAGTAGCCTTTCCCTGGGAACACTATAAACAACCAATGTTTAAATCAGGATATAAAATTGTCTGAGACTGAACTGATGCACTGAGATTAAATGGACTCAGACACAGAAGCACTATTAGTGGAGAGCTGTCTTTAATGCTGATGAATGACTGGCCTCCTTGTCCATGCTGGGGGAGATGGGATAGCCTGGGAGAGAATCCAGGCAGATCAGGCTAAAGGTTCCTCACAGCAAGCCCTGGCAGCAGTGGCAGTGGTGGTGGGGCAATAAAGCACAGGAAGGAGGTGGGGCAGGTCAGGGCATCACTCCCAGCCAGCCAGACTGGACAGAGCCAGAAGCCATCAGAGTCCCAAAGCATTCTCTCCCTCAGTGATCACAGCTGCTGTCAGTCACAGGAGCAGAGAGGCAATACCTAGCTCTGAGCAGGTTAAGTTCTCATGGCAGTTAGCAACTGGTGACCACTATATGGGTATTCCCCATCTCTTACTCTGGAGGATTCTCCATAGCCAGATAAGAGCTGCCATTAGCATTGGGTGATTGAGGAGTCATCTGAGGGTCAAGAAGATTTAATCTTCTTAAAAAAGGAGAGTTAAACTCAAAGCTAAAACCAAAAACCAAGTTTACATTATTATCCAGAAAGTAGTGTGTTGTGTTTGAAACCACTGGGCCATTGCTGAACATCAAGTTTCCTGACTGCCTAATGTGTAGGACTGACTGCTCTTAATGACTATAAACACCTGAGCAGAAACACTACTTTTCCACTCTATAATAAAGGTTATTATTTTATTAGGTAAGTGCCTATTGTTTCATGGCACTGAAATGGTAAACTCCCATGTGAGTGTTAATTGTTGTATTTCATCAGATTTTGATAGCTAGGATCTCCATATACTTCATAGTGATAGTATTTGGATTCCTTTAACACTAATAATAATAAACCAGGAAATTTTACAATGAGCCCTCATTTTATTGAGGCTGCAACTTCAGCCTAAGGCAACAACAATATTTTTTTCATTATTAATTTAGTCTAACACTGAAGAGAAGCAAAGATACAGGAAAAAAAGATGTTTTATTTTCAAATTTTTTTGAAAACATGAGATGTACAGAAGGATTAAAAGGCAAAGAGAATTATGAACATGCCTGAGAGTCACATAAGGATAACACTTACACTTCTAAAATTAAACATTGAAGTCTTCAATTTATAGCAAAAAAAATAGGAGAACCTACAAGTGCCTTATAACCACTTTATATAAACACATTCTTAAACATCACCTTACTTTTAATATCTCTTTCCCTAGCTGCTCTTCTCTCTCTTTTGTTGACGCTCTAGCCCAGACTGTCAAATACAGCAGGCTTAGATTATCCCATGGTAATGCAGCTGCTTGCATTTTCACTTCTAGGAAATTTTGACTAATTATCAGTGCCAGTTGTCACTTGGGAGTAAAGTCTGAGCAAAACTGAAGTCTTTCAACCCCTGTGGACCACTGTTCTTTTTCCAGTGGTTGTGCCATTTTTCCCTCTGTGGGCATATGAGACTCTTACATCTTCTCTTGTTTTTTCATAGACAATAGAAGAGGTTTATTAGTTTTTTTCATTTTCATGATCAAAGTATGCTGCTATTATATGTCTTCAGCAGTAGTTTAGTGAAATCATCTTATATTTGTTCTGAAAGATAATAATGATGATTAAATAGCTTGTGAGCAGCTGCTTATTGAGGCCACCCATACTTCATATACTTCAAAACATGTTTTTTTTAAGATAATGGTAACTTACTGGACTTAAGCCTTCTCCCTACTCCTCTTGCAGATGGCTTTACTGAACACTTGGTGCATGATTTGCTCAAGATGAGGTGCATGCTTCAGAAGTACCACAGAGGTCTGAATGTAACAGAGGCAATTCTAGCAGACCTGCAAGTGGAAAAAAAAATATGTAAATTACTTCAAAATAACTTAAATTACCTCAGATTCTGGATATCCTAAACTATTTGCTTAAGCAGCTATGCCTGTCACTGAGTTTGATAACAACATATTTTGCTGTTACCTCAACCACGTATCATCTATTGCAGGGCGTTTTCAACATTTGTCAGCAAATGACAGCCCTTCCAAAGGATTTAAATAAAAATGTCCGTTAAGTGCATGTAGTATACTGAGTTTATATTTGTGTTTGACTATATCAAACTTCATGATCCCACATCAACTTGCAGCTATTTTATATCTCATTACCAGTGGCAATATCTCCATTAAAAAAGTGAATAACAGACACTGATGAGTGAATCTTCTGCCATTTTCCATATAGTTTCTGTTAAATTGCATCTTATGTCAAAATTACCTGTGTCATTTCATAAATCTCACCAGCATTTCCAAGTCACTTTCAGGTAAGGAGAACCCAGACTATAATACTGCATGTTTGCAGAGAATTTTCACTCTGTAGACAGGCACATTTCAGAAAATGTCCTGGACAATTAGAAATGTATGGTTGAAGAATAAAATGCAGGCCCATCACTAATGAAGGGATCTCCAGTGGAAAATGTGGCTGTATCAGGTATATCATTATGTGATGAAAGACTTGCTGATTCTGACAAAACTGCAGCTTGTTGTTTTAGGATTCAGGCCTATCAAATGAACATTGGGCATAGGCAACTGTTTAGCTTGGTTCAGTTGGGGAATCTGGCACAGTCATCTTTTTTAATGTCCTGTAGCCAAATGTCTCATTTTTATGATGCAAAATTTGGTGCATTTTTGCTTTGATCATAATGTAGACTATTTTTTGTCAGAGTTTCTATTTAAAAGAAATTTAACAGAATTGCGGTAGATCTACTGCAGCGGATCATGAACCATAAAATATACATAGAACTACTCAAGGAGGAAACTGCCTCTTATCTCCCAATAAATGATGTACCATGAAATACATTGTAACTGATTTTGTGATGTGCCTTCTGTCAGCATTACTTAGTCATGAGCACTTTGCAGAAGAGAAGCTTCCCCAACTGCTTTAATAAGTGAAAAAGTCTTTGGATTGGTTCTTTGAATCTCACTTGAAAAAGAGAAAAATACCGTCATGCACGCTGTATCTCAAAATCCGCTGGCTGCCATAAGGCACTCAGGTGCATGTCTTCCCTTGCATATATTTCTTATGTAAATTGCCATATTTTTTCATTATTCATGTATTTTTTCTATGATTTCCCAATGAACCACTTATAACATGATAAAAGTAGCTATGTATGAAGTATGAATTAACTATGGTCTTTAAAAAAATAACAAAATTACAGTTTCTGTCTTTTTCTTTTCCATATTATTCTATTGTATTTCCACTTGTTTTCAGTGTGCTGTGTCATCAATCCTGCCTGATAATGTAAGTTTTATTTATTTGGTGGAATAAAGTGTATTTTATCTATTACAGTGATAAACGCTTCAGAAAAGTAGAATTTGTTGGCACAGATTCTACTGCTTGCATACTTAGGTGTTAGGTTCCACTTCATGGTGTCTGTCCATAATTTGAAGTGACTACTGATACAAAAATACATTCACTTCTTCAGTAAAAAAATGCATGTCTTGTTCTGTTGATGGGAATGAAAGTTATCTGTTTGTAAACAGTTAATTTTGCTGACACAATGCAGGTTAATGACAACTGTCATGCAAGTTGACCCAAACATCTTGGTCAAAAAAAAAGCAGAAAAAAATAAAGATAAAATCTATTAGAAATTTTGTAGCAGAGTTTTAAATGTGCCTTCACTAGCCTTTAGCCTTTAGTGTCTGTTTGCAAGCTGAGCAGTTAATTCCAATTCTAACAACTTCTTCTTTGGCGTAGTCATATACTTATGTGACAGAAATATGGGCTTCACTATCAGTTATAAAATTAGTATACTTAGTGGATTTCTTTAAAATGGAGAGAAAAGAAATTTTGACAATATTTAAGAAACAGAAAATTCCTTAAAATTTATTTATCCTTTGCAATGGCAGGATGTTTTTCAGGATTCAAGAGTTTCGTGCAACAAAACTATGAGATCTCTGCTTCTTCTCTCCAGATAAGCAGAGTACTTTTAACAGGTGCACCACCAGTACTAACATCCTCAGTGATTTACTGACAGCAACACTTAGAGCATTTATCTCTACACATCTGTCTCCAAGCTGACTGATGAGTTTAAAATTATTCATAGTACAACTTGTTATGGTATGGTACTGACAGTGAATCAGAAATCCAATAACATCTTTTTATGTAGAGCTCTACCTTCCTGCACCATGAATGTGTGGTGTTGCCCAGTCTACTTTCCACCTGCCTCATATACAACATGGAAATATCAACTGTCTGTACATCTGTTAACAGTTCTCACTCAAGCAATGAGTGTTGAACTAGACAATCTTTAAAGGCTCCTTCCAACCCTGGCCATTCTATGATTCTAAGTGCAAAAGGTGGTTATTTCTTCTGAGGCATAAAGGCCACACTTGATCTGTGCATGTTAATTTTCTTGTTTTCCTTTAAATATCTACAGTTAAATTCTAACATTCAAGTAACATCTTTTGCACAAGTCAGATTTTACATGGCCAAAATTTCAGTTTGTTTCATTTAACCACAGGCTGAACAACTGATATTATGTTCTCAGTAAATGTGAAATAAAGCCCTGTTGATACCACAATACAATATCTAGACCAACTCTATGTATAGTAGAGGTAAAGAAATAAAAAATAAAGAAATAAAAATATTCTGTTACAAACTTTATTACACAAAATTTAGTGGTCAATTTGCATCAATATTCAATGTCATACTGTAGAGGCTGGAGCTCCACATCAGCTGTTCCATAACTACGACAAAAACAAGGTGATGCTGCTAAAATTTATTTGCGAAATACAAAATTCTGTCACATAATTTAGTCACATAAATATAGTGCCATTTTGATTATCTGAAATATAATCATTGCAAACTTCATCATATTTGAGAGTTATTTTTGTATGAAACATTCAGAACAAAATCATGCCAAAATACCATATGCACTAGAAAGCAAAGACTCTTAAAAACCTGAGTTTAGCAAAGATAGTCATTGTATTATAATAATATAAAGTATAATCTAATGCAGAATGTATTAATTAAGTAAGAAAAGGAAACAAAGACCATGGAAGCTTCTACTGAGTGTGTGTTGGGTGTTATTATCATTATTCTTCTTTGGGGCTAATTTAGCTGTCAAGGGTGTTCTGGTTCTTTAGAAAGATGTGTTCTCCACATGCCTGCCCCAAAGTAGTACTTCTTTCATGATTCATGTAAAATGTTAAAACTCTAAAGTTTTCAGTTTTCTAAAAAAAAGAAATGCTTCTTTAGCTTTTGGAAACACAAAATTGAATGCATGAAGCAAAAGGTATATTCTTAGAGACTATGAGTCTAATGTTTCACCTTATTTAAAAGGATGTCATTGTAATCCAAGGTGATAAAAGTTGATTCTGTAATGCTCTCATTTTTAAGATGATTTAAGTTCACATGCTTGACTGTGCACTGAAATGTGGAATCACCCACAGTTCAGATGATTAGATCTTATCTGAGGGCACAGTAATGAGTAGCTGAAAAACAGTAACATTTTAATCTACTACATCAAATTCATAAACGAACATGAGTATAGTGTCAGCATTTCTGTTATCTCAAAAATTGTAGCTCATTTAGGAAAAGATTTTCATGCTTTCATTTTCAAATTACCAAGTTCTTCTTTCTCTCTCTGTATATCCTCTGATGTTCTTTTTCAGATGAGTTAGTTAAACTTCAGTTCTTTCATTAGATGGTAGAAGAACAAAAATCCAATGAACTGAGGCATGAATTAAATTGCTTTTACAGATAGAGAGATGATGAGTCGATGCATCTGGATGAACATGAGGGTTTTGACCAGGAATTTTGCCATGACATGAGAACATTTCTCCACACTATGGAGAAATAATTGAAGGTTCAGGGCTTCTTGAGCTCTCTCTGCAAATTTATGCTAGTAGCAACCAGTTTCTTAACAGAAAATACTCTCTTCTATTTTTTTTCACATTAGGAATGGTAGTATGTTATATTTTGTTATGTCTATATACTTTTTAGTCATCAAGACTTTTTTTAACTTAAAATCAGCACTAGTAGAACCAGTTGCTTTCTCTTATTATTCTCAGAAAATGTGCTAAAAATTATGATAGGCTTGTTTAGTTTTTAGATTCTGAAGATAAAGATGAAGATCTTCAGGGGAAAAAAAAAAAAAAAAAAAAAAAAAAAAGTCGTAGAACTACTGTCTTGAATTGTAATGCAAAACTGTTAGAAGAATGTCCAAAGAACTCTTCCATGGAATTCATATTTTCCCACAGGTTTCAGCTGGTTTACCTTTTAAAAGACACTGTCTTCTGAGGGAAAAGAAACCCTCAACTAATTCAGATAATTTAGGATTCTTCTGCTTTTATTTTTCACATAATATAATTAAGTAGTGGGACTTTTTTTTTTTTTTTTTGTAGGAAATTGTGGATGCTAACATTTGCATCAGTTTCAAAGAGCAAATTCATGACATAAAGATTCCTTAAAAGTCTTTCACTCATCAAGTCCACATTGTTGCAAATCATTGAAGGCTGGAACAATATTTTTCAGAAGCATTGCTATATACTTGCCATATTCTTATCCTCTTCTGTGGCTTCCACTCTTAGCCTCGATCATAAGAATAATCCTGGTTTAGGCTGTGGCTACAGTACCTGTTCTTATGACAACAGGATTTTAATTGTATAGCAGCTCAGCTCATATGCAAATTTCATCTGTGTTATGGCTTGGCTATTTATATCCACAAAAAATAAATTTGATGTTTATAAAAGTCTCTCATATGCCATTCCTAGTTGGAGGGGTCAGCACTTGAGAACAGACTCACCAGCTTGATGTTTCTGGCCCCAGATCTCTCATATCTGAAGTATGTATATCTCAGATCCCTCCTGCATATTTCTCCATTTAGAAATTTCTTTTTCTATTTCTCTTAGCAGATCTTTAATCCGTGACCTGCAGCAGCTGCTGTTCTGGTCCCGTCCCAGCTTCCCTAGGAAAGCAGGATTGCTTCCCTAATTGATGAGAAAAAATTATTAACTTATTTTGTGGATACATCAGGCCTTTGGTTTTTTTGTTGTCCTTGATACATAAATATAAACAAAGAAAAATCAACATGTTTTGGCTCCAGATACCTCATGCAAATGTGTGAATCTAATTGAAGGCCAGGCACTACATTTTTACAGCAGTAGTACTGGTTTAGTTACCACACTTTCTGTTCCATGGTAGGTTGTATGTCATAGTAGCAGATACACTCATTTCTTGCTAAAGAATAAGAAGGCCAAACAGTTCTTCATATATGTAAAAACGTCCCATAGAATTAGAAGCAAATATGCCAGCTTTTAAGACTTAGGGGTTTGGGGAAGGTACTAGTTTATGTTCATGTCATTATTTTCTTGCTTATTCATCTTGTTCATTTTCTACAGATTTAAACAAGTCTAACAAAGCCAGCCTAGTAACTGAGACCACTACTGTGTGCTCTTAGCAATGTTGACATGATTTAAAAATTCATTTTATGTATGCATATAATTTTGAAAAAATTTTACTTATTTCACTCAATTTTGTCTTTAAAATAATCATGCAACTACTTTCAAAATATTTGCTTCTTAGAAACAAAGGTTTTTAACATTTATTTTTTATTTACTTGCTGTGCATGAAAGAAAAGGAAAGCAAGTTTTCTTTCTGTTGGCAAAAGATATGAAAAGTGATTAAGGGTATTTTTGATAATTTTTATTGTTAATAACAGTTGCTCACACTTTGTAGTACTAGTGACCATCATACTTCGCTTTATACTCTATATTTTGGATTTATACTACTAACATAAATAAGCATAGTAGAAAAACAAACCAAATGGCAAAATTCAAATATTGGCATGCATTAAAATAAATGTGAATTTAAAGACTGCTTAATTTCTGACTCTGCTCGACATTAGATAATAAAGGTAAAGAGCATTTTGCAAAATGACAGATGTTAGTTATTTTGTGCCTTATATCCAAGTTATAAAACAAAAGTGCCATACTAATGATGAGGGTTTTTTTCTTTATTTGTTTGTTTTTTTATTTTAATTTGTGGAGGCTATTTGGCTTGAGGAAACTGAGTAGGGTTTTTTTTGGTTTGTTTTTCCAATAAGGAATTTCATTCATTTTTTGTTTTAAAAATATGGAAGTAACAGCTGACAGTCCAAAACTAATTAAAGATTTAGCAGATGAATCATATTAAAGCTGTGTTGGATCATTTACCTGCAGTTCATCCATTGTGGTACTTTTTAGTAGGTTTGTTACCAAATGAATGTAGTAAAAACCCAGAAAAGCAATTACATTTTCCAATCTGAAATCCATCAGCACTGAGACTGTTAGGAAGAAAATATCTGAAGTGTGACTTCAAGTAAAATATGGTTCAAAGAGGAAAAATCAAACAGCACTGAAATACAGAAGGTACTTTTAGTAGTAATTAGATACCACAAGCTAAAAGGGCAGGTGTTCCTTATGCTGGAACTTGCTCTTGTGGACATATTTTGATTTTATCACCCTTTCAGTGTGTCTTGAGACTGTCTTTTTTCAAAAGAATAATCAGCACTGCCACTGCTCTAGGCTGCATCTGAGCTATGCTGCATGATAATTCATTTAAGCCTTATTTTTTCCTTTCATATTCATTTTTCATCTATGATTAGAAAAAGAAGCAATGACTATTTATAGCCCAACAGATATTAGTAAGGCAGATGGGGAATGTGTATTTAAAAGTAGCAGTAAATATGATTTCAGTATTGTTTTATTCACTATTTAGTTGTTTTCTTTTTCATATACCAGAGAACTGTAATACCATATGGTGTTAGTGGCAGAGCTGTGACAATGCTGTAAGGTTGTTTTATAATTGCTTGTTAGGCTGGAAAAAATTATAGAAAACTGATACTACAGTAGCGCCAGTAGTTCTCAAAATGAAACTTACCTCTGCCAGTGACTCTAAATAAAATTTCCCATTCTAAAGTAACATGTCCTAATAGAAAGGAATTTTTAGCAACTGTGTTCTGTTATATAAGCGCAGATCTTGGGAGAGGTTCCACTCCACAGAGTTCACCTCCACATTTTCTGGAGGCAAAGAATTAAAAGTGTTACTTGAGCTGTGCTTGTGAACTAAAACCTGAATATAGTAAATTCATGGTGCAGCCTTTACCCATTCTTCTTTGGTTGCACCAGTGATTCAGTTAAAATGGTGTGATTTATTCTGCTTTTGCAGTGGCTCTCGGAAACATGATCTATCTCCTCTATTTCTCCTTTTCAGTCACTTGCATTGCATTTGGCCAAGCCTGTGATTCTGAAATGACCTTTCAGATTTTGGTGAAAGAAAAGAACAGTTAGTTGGTATACAAACAGGACTGTCAAAGGAGTGATACCTCATTTTATTCTAATCTAGCAATTATTTTTCTGAATTATGTTACTTCAGACATTTCAGATCTTTTTTAGAAATTTTTGCAGTTGCCAGTCCATGAAGATCTTGCTGTTTATTTTGAAAGTTCTCTGATCAGTCTTAGGGCTGTAGATGGATATGTACTTCCCAGGTATTATTTTCAGTATCCAAGGATGAGCAAGGAGCTTCGCCTGCTCTTCAGTGTTATTAATAGCTGGTTTCTAAAAAATGACAACAAACTGCATTGCAGTGCTTTTTTGATTGCCTGAAAATATTATTTTGAGAACATTATTGTAGTAGCCCCAGTAGGCAGCTCAATCCGACACATGTGCTCACTCCCTCCCTCCAGTGGGATGGGAAAGAGAACTGAAATATAAAAAGTGAGAAACACTCTTTTCATCACAAGACCAAAATATAGCACCACACAACTATGCCTCTATCCCAGCTAAAACCTGTATAGTCACACCATTGAAATTTATTGAGGAACATCTGAGGTTTAAAACAGAAAGAATAACTTTATAATATTCAGCAACACCAGCAAAAGTACTGAACTTCATGAAGGAGCTCTTGACATTTTAATTAACGTGGCAAAAGTCTAGAACATGAACAATTTATTCTATTCTAGATTTTTGGTTCATTTTAGCTATTAAAAAGCAAATTCAATCTTTTTATATTTTGATAGTATGCTCCAATATCTTGGGTAATAGAATTAAGTTAATTCAAAATGGTAGATAATCTGCTATTTAATATATATCAGCCATAGATTAGAGTCAGAACTATTTGTGTTTCAAACCTGTTTTGCTGATTAACTGCTGTTACAGTGTAGACATCAGGGTTTTTTGAGTAAAAAAAATATTGCCCAGCCATCTTGGTTATAGTGTTTTTTGAGCAGCTCTAAGGTCAAAAATAGAAAGATACCAGCTGAAAAGCTTTTAGCTTTCCATTGGTGAGAGCAGCAGACTTTCTAGCTCCAATACTTGGGGATTTCTGCTGTCACGTAATCCTGACTAACATCTTGCCTCATGGATCCCTATCTGCTTTAGTATGGTTTTGATTTTAGCAGTTGCTGACTGAAAAACTGTTAAAGCTAAATCTAAAATTGGTATAAAACACAAGGTGAAGTATTAATCTCTCAACCTTGGAATTGGTGAGAGTATATGTTCTAAAATCATGATGGATGGAGGAAAGAGAAGATAATCAGAGGTGCTTACTTTTAAAAGGAAGGCATTACTTAATTCATTTTTTCCTTATTTTAATATTGAATTAAATTGAAGCTTTAATAGTTTCTCAAAATATAATGAAAAGTTATTATTTGTCTCTCACCTGTGCTCACCTCTGCAGTTTGAGAAACTCTTTGTATCTCAGCTCACTTTATGAAATCATACTGACTTCCTGACTTCACATGCAACAATGAAGTAGTGTTCCAATGGAGTATGTAGGTGGATTTATTTCAGCTTCAGAGAAATAAACATCTAACATTATAATGGAATTTGTCTTCCAAGTTGTCTATGGTTCTAGTAGAAAGGGACAGCCTAACTGTCACAACAGATTCATTTTGAAACGACCTTTCTGAGTTTGCTGGGAGAAAAGTACTTCTGATTCAGATGTAATAAATGGCATTAAATTATTATTTGTGGCTTGCTAAGAAAGATGCATGAGTTGGTAGGCTTGCAAATGTTAAACACAATATAAGAGACTCTGTGTCCTGATGTGCCACAATATTTTGTTTGTACAAAGTATTGATCCAAATCAGAAAAGAAGAAAACCACAAAATACTGTGGCACAGCACAACACAAAGTCTCAGAACAAGGAGACTGTAATTTTCAACAGCTTCAAGCAATTGCTCCACTAACTTGTAACCAGAAATTAATTCTCTGAGTCTTTGAAGTGATATGGATTCTTGATACAGTATCCTTATACATATCTTTTAAGCTGCAATTGCATAGGGTGATATGAAGAGTAAGTTTTTTCAACACAATTTATACTTTTAACATATCCACTTGGCTGTGACACCAGATTTTACACTTGTCTTCTAAGGTGTCCCATAGAACACAAATGCACTGGGTGGAAAAAACCTCATGGATATCCTTGAGAAGCTGCTATCCAGAAATATTTCCTAGTGAAATAATTTACAGCTATGAGCTGCTAAAACATTTCTGTCTAAATATGGAAAACAAATTGATATATTTTATACAAATTCATATAGTGTGTTCCATTCTGTCTTTAACACTGGAGTTTAATGGGTTGATTTATGCCTGTATTTCTTATCTAAACTTTTGGCCTGAAAATTTTCTTTTTAAGACAAGAATGAAAAAAAAAGGTAGACTATTTCAGATATCTTCTCCTGGTTGTTGGAAGTAGCACATAAAAAAATATACAGTGTGACAAAGTAATAAATAAACCAGAATAACATAGACAACTATAAGCCAAAAAGTTAGTGCTTGTGCAACGATTCATCAATAGTTTCTAAGCTTTGTCAGAGAATTGGGCTCTTCAGCTGTGAGGGGGTAAAAAAATCAGGAGTTGGTACCTAGTATTTTGTGATTACTACCATAAGAAACTCATCATGGCTTTTCCAGTTAAGGTGTAATATTTACCAACAGGGAGGTGTGGGTATCATGAATCGCATTTTTCTCAGACCATCTACAGACATTTGTACTTATGTAAGGAGTACTTTGGCAATGCAGCAGAAAGGGGTATCCATATTTCAAATGCAAACATTTCTCATACACCTTGTTTGTTTACTTTATTTCCAAAATATTTATAATTTCCTACATTTTACAAAAAAATGAGTACTTATCTCCCATCTTTTTATCACCAACGTAATGGGAAGACTGTCCTTAAAGGAAGCAGTTTAGATTCACTGTCTGTATCACAAAGGGCCTCCTAGTGCTGATTTTCTTGCTACCCAACTGTTAAACAGGTCTCATAATGGAAAACTGCAAGAATTATCATTTCCCCATAAAAATAAAGTGAAAGTCATCCCACTACATGAGAAAATCATTGGCATCAAAGAAAGAAATACACAGTCTGAAGATCTATGAGAGTGCAACGCCCTATTTAAAAGTAGATATTTAATTGAAAATATGATACGACAGGATAAATTCCTTAGCTCAATAATTTCTAAAACTAAATATTATTTAAAATAAATTTATTTCTTTTCGAGATACATGGATACCACTAGTGAGATGTGTCCTGCATGTGATAAGTAATACTTTTACAATTTAATGAGTTTTTTCCATTACACTTCCTTAGACTTTCATCCCTAAAACAACAATAATAACAAAAAATAAAGAAAAAGAGGATTTTTAAAACAGTTCAACAGAACTGGATGTAGTTTCTCAGACAGAGATTTTTGGCTTTTCTCTACATCCTCTGGACACAGTACTGTACACTGCTGGGAATCCTATAGCACTGAAAAAAACTGACACAATCTTCATTGCTTGACTGTAGCAGTATGAAATCTTGAGATGAAAAGAAGATCAGTTTCCTGAGATATGTAAAATTGAGTGGGAAGAAACCTAAATTGTAAAATGTCTAACTGAAAATTTTCTGTTAAATATAACATTTGCATTTCAGTATTTGTTGATGCCCTAATCCATATTTGTTTTGCTTTGTACAGTTCAGTCTCCAAGGAGATGTACCTCCATGCATGGGTAGATAGCACAGGTGCTTATAGTGTGAGAACAGACTGGAGTTTCATGGTTTAAAAATCATGTGTCCTTTTTGCTTCCACACTAGTGGTCTGCTTTTGTTATTAGAACAGATCAGCTTCCAGTAGCCCAAGTGCAGTGACTTTCTGAACTGTGAGCAGAAAAAAACCTCCATACTGAAATATTAATTTTTTTTTATGATTTTGTTTTCCCTATTCACTGAGAAATTGTAACACTGATATTTTTTATGCTTTTATTGCCACCATTCATACATCTTCTACTTTGTGTTCCTTACATTAGAAAAAATAATCTACCCGTGTTTTAATAGTTCCTGTCTTTTTTTTTCTTAACCATTCTAGATATACTTGAGATCTGTTGCTTCTTACATACCCTGTTTAAGAAATTCTCTTTTGCATTCCATCATTTGTATTGTTTCACTTAGTGTATTTACCAAACTATTCTGATGTTGTAGCTTGGCTGCCTGGACTTGAATTATTATCAAACAGAAGTTTTGCTTGTCTTGTGTTTGAAATCTGCAGTAAGCTAGGGAGAAAAGGAAATATTTTGTATGCAGATACTTTTCTGTAGGATAAAATTATCTCTGTTCTTTCACTGATCACTGTGCTATTCATTTAATTTCAACAACCTGCTTGAGTAGATCTATTTATACCAATGCAAAGGGGATAATAGTAGTGCTAAAATCTATTTCTGTACAGTTAAACAAAAGGGAGATTATGGCATGTCGTTGAATCAATAAGCATGTGATATATTACAGTAGGTGATAAAAGAGTACCAGAAGTGTTTCTGAAACTAGTTTTAGTCTGGAGTAAACACTGTTCGGGTTCCGAAGTAAACCTACAGTTAAAGTGCTGTTCTGCTCTTTGGAGAGAACCATAAAACATGGTAGGAACCTTTGTCTAAAATTATCCTGCATAGAACATAAACTACTTAATTAGAACAAAATAACTCTCCATATAGACAAAAGTCAGATCCACACTGCAAAGTTAAGAAAAAAAGGATTGCAAACAGATTCGTTCAAGAAGGGTGGCTTCCTTCATAGACGTTTTATTACCTTTGGAACTCAATTTAAGCATGATTTTCTTGTCAGGCAGAATGGAGGGTAAGTAAAAATGGGGTTGGGAATGCTGTGTTTACAGCCATGCTGTAGGCTTCTTTCATCTCCAAATGGAGCTTGCTCAGCTGTTCCTTGGAGAGGCACTCTTGCCCCTCTTTCATCTTTCTCTGAAGGGATTTTCACAGATCCAAGAGGCAGCAGCTATGGCAAGGCAATAAATAAATGTCTTTTCTACTGCTCAGTCACTTCTACTTTCATAAAAGTAATAGAATCATAGAGTTGTTTGGGTTGGAGGAGAATTTTAGAAGTCATCTAGTTGAACCCCCTGCAAAAAGCAGGGACATCCTCAAGTAGTTCAGGTCATGCAAAGCTTTGTAAAATGCTACAGTCCAAAGTCCATGCTAGTGTTTGCACAACCAAGGCAATGTGAGGTAAATTAAACAGTTACTTTTTCACCTACACCCAAAGTAAGGGTTTGCTAACACTGCACCATCAAATCAGTGGAAAAAAACAAGCAGATGAACTGAAAGCTTTAATATTGAACATCCATCTAATCTAGTGCTTTTACCAGTTATGTTTTGGAATGGGAGAATGAAGGTATTACAGCTAAAAACTATAGCTAAGATAAAGCCTAAAATGTCAGACAGTATTGCTTTTACAGCTTGGCTGAATAAGGTTGCTAAAAAATTAAGAATTATGCATGAGATTATGCCTTTTCAATTGGCCACCTCATTAGTTTAATCCAGATAAGTTTGTTTACTTATTGTAATATTCTTTTGCAATTTCATGTGACTGAACTAGTTGTGTGCCTACAATGCTGAGCCAAATTAAAATATTTGAAATTATTGCTGTTGGGAGTAAGCAAACATGATTATTTGCAATTGAACATGCTTTCCCCAAATGTTGCCATATTTTAATTGTCAAGATAACAACCAAAGTTACTGCAAATCAGATTTTTTATTATTGGGTTTTTATTGTTAAATATTAACCCATTAACTATTATATTAAAAAAAACTGGAAAAATATTTTTCTAAGACCAACACTAGACATGGTCTAGTGTAAATGTTTAAACTGATATGTTAGTACTGTTTCTAATTTTGTAATTTCTAAGCAATGTAGCAGTGGTAAATGTTAGAAAATGAGGGAAAGGAATAGATAAAATATCTACAGAGGTACTTGCCTATTTTATATTTTTGCATTCTTCTATCAGAAAATTTAGGCTCCAAAAAATAAATTAAATTAGCAAAACTGTTAGGAGTCAGAAAAATACTGTTTTCTGAATCCTCAAAGGAAAGGTAAATACAGTGAAATGTCTGGTTCTCTAATTCCTGCTCTAAATTAGGATCAGAATACTAACTGAAGATTAATCTACCTTAATTTTTTAATAATTTTAACATTAAATTTTTCTTCTTTGCCTGTTATTTATTGTGTTGGGGTTTTTTCCTACCACACTCTGGAGTTAGCTACAATTCCAAAATAAGCCATAGCAAGATGTTAATATAATTAAGAGATGGAGAAGAAGTTGCTTTCATATTCCTATTTTGCTTGTACCCTGAACCTATGAAAACAAGTTCAGACTAGAACTCAGATTAGATTTAAACAATTCTGTCAATTATGCATCTTTATACATAAATAATAAGAAGAAAATCTAATTAAAATCTCATCAAAATTTCCCAGGAAATTACTTAAAATATGTTACATACACAATGTTGCAATACATAAACTGTTATTTATATAAGCACATTAAATTAAGTGTTCTTAAAACTTCAGATTTCATTTCACTTTTAATATTGATCATTTAATATCTGGTGTCAACCATATGACAAATTAGTCTGTAGTGTTATTCAGATGGAAGATTCCTCTTCAACTGACTAAATACGACACACACTGATAAAGTCTGAATATTTGTCCAAATTAAACTTGTATAGCCAATTACTCTTCAAGTATTTCTATGATCCTTGGAATCGGAATGTTATTTTATGTGTTCAAGCACCATTGCAGAGAATAAAATTAAACTTAAATGGCAAAGATAAAATTAAAGTGACTGAAAATTCATTGAAACCCCATAAAGCAAAAGATGGTCTTGGAATTTTGATAACCGTAAGAATTACAAACATACGAATAAAATATGTTGACATTTAGCTGACACACACTGTAAACCAACAGAAAATTAAGCTGTTGGGCCCATTCATTTGTGTAAACAAACAGTTTTCATTACAATGAGTAATATACGATCTCTAGTACATCAGCTTGTTATGAAAAGTCTAAGGTTCCCAGCATATTGTGACAGATGTCTTTTTTCCCCCTGAAAACCAATACTTTACTTCATTCACTTCTTTTACCAGTTCATTAAATGTGATTCTAAATTGAGAAAGCTCATGTTCGAGTGCACCTTCTCTGATATTTTACAGAACAAATATATTAATGAGGGAACTTCAAAAGACTTTTACAAGTCATTAAAATTTGCCATAAAATGTGAAGGTGTCACAGCGACCTTCAAAGCAAACCAGGGTTTCAGCATCAAATATAGTAGGGCATTATGACAACTCCATACAGAAGTCCATTATCACAGCTCCCACTGATATTAAAAGTCTGTCTTAGATTTTTCCTGTAATTGGGACAGATAGAAATATATAAATTAAGATATAAAACATCTTCATTTCCCTTCTAGATGGTACAGTTTTTAAAAATAGATAAAACTCTGGTGTTTTTGCAGGAAGATCATATTTCCTGTCAAATATGTTGAGCTTGAAAAAAATATTAGATAATAGCTTCCCAATTTCCTCTATGTCAAATTCAGGAAAAGAGTTAAGCACTTATTCATCATTTTGAATGCAGGTGGTAAAATACATCTGATTAGGTACAAGTATCAATTAGGAACATTCTTTCCGCTTCAAAATCCACTGCACTTAGGAGCAAAGTAATAAATTTTGGAGATGAAACTAATCAAACAGAAAAAGATAAATCACTGTGTTGTTTTCAAAACTATCAAAAACAGGCAGCAAGATGCTAATTCTGTTTGTGGTTTTGGACTAGATTGTTTGGGATTTTTTCAACTCCTAACATGTTGACTATTTTTTATCCTTCTGTTGAGGTACTAGCTACTCCTATTTTCACATAATCTTGAGTTGTATATGAATGAATAATCTTCCTTTTTCTTTTTTCATGACAGCCTGTTCTACTTGCTTACACATCTTGTCTTACTTAATGTCTATGTAATATCCAGAAAAAATAACAGCACTTAATAATTACACAGCACCTCTCATCTGAACAGTTTAGCATGTTTTATGCCCGTTAACTGAATAAGCTTCTTCTTATTCTGTGAGAAAGGTAATTTTCTTTTATTTCACAGACAGATAGGAGTTTTCTGAATTCTCATCTGCTGTAAACTAATGCACTTACAACTTTGCCGATAAACAACAATCTAGGGTCTAGGCAAAAAAAAAAAAAATTTTTCCCTCCTAAAATGTGAGATTGGAAGAGGAATATTGAGGCCTTCAAGATAGGAATATGAAAATATATTTTTTATTATTATTATGGCTCTTTTTCCCAAAACATACGAACATCAAACTGCTTTACTGTGATCTTTTTTTTGTCAGACATGCAGCTAACTCTTGAACTTCTCAGTATCTAAGGACTGCTAAAACTATCAACAGATCATTTTTTTCCTTGAAATAAAACTAATAGCATATTTAAATTGCCTTGATCTACTTTTTACAATACAGCTGTCAAAATAGGAGGGTAACTCTACCCACTAGGTAATGATGATTGCTGTGTTTAAGATATCTATGGAATCATTCATATCCTTTATGTTAAATGTCTGCCTCTCTCTTTTTTTCTGTCATGCAATCTTAGTAGTCATACCAAGAGTAGAACAAGTCATACAAAAATTACAAGCCAGATCAAGCCAGGAGGATATCTAGTTCAATATCCTGTCTTAGACCAAATCAGTCACACTTTGAAAAGAATATGTAAAACAGGACCACTGTGATTTTTTCCCCAACTGCATTACTTCAGCTTCCACCAGTCTGCGAGACTAGGATTTCCTGAGCTGTGGTTCCATCCTACTTTCTAGTCTGTTGAATTGGTTTCCTTGTGTTGTTCTTAATTTTTCATTTTTTTTAATATACTTTTGACACACATAGTATCTTTTGGCAATAAATTACCCTGAACATTCTGCAAAAAAATTATTAAGAATATCAGAGAATCAGAGAATCAACCAGGTTGGAAAAGACCTCTGAGATCATCAAGTCCAACCCTTGATCCAACACCGCCAGGGTTACTAGACTATGGCACAAAGTGCCACATCCAGTCTCTTCTAAAATACTCCAGGGATGGTGAATCCTCCACCTCCCTGGGAAGCCCATTCTAATGGCTCGTCACTTTCTCTGTAAAAAGTTTCTTCCAAATATCTAACTTAAACCTCTTCTGGTAAAGCTTAAGACCATGCCCTCTTGTCCTACTGCTGGTTGCCTGGGAGAAGAGACCGATGCTCACCTGGCTACAACCTCCTTTCAGGGAGTTGTAGAGAGTGATGAGGTCTCTCTGACCCTCCTCTTCTCCAGGCTAAACAACCCCAGCTCCCTCAGCCTCTCCTCATAGGACTTGTGCTCGAGTCCCTTCACCAGCCTCACTGTTCTTCTCTGGACCTGCTCCAGCATCTCAATGTCCTTCCAGAACTGAGGGGCCCAGAACTGGACACAATACTCAAGGTGTGGCCTCACCAGTGCTGAGTACAGGGGAAGAATCATTTCCCTGGTCCTGCTGGCCACACTGTTCCTGACACAGGCCAGGATGCCATTGGCCTTCTTGGCCACCTGGGCACACTGCTGGCTCATGTTCAGCTTCCTATTGATCCAAACTCACAGCTCTCTTTCCACCTGGCTGCTCTCCAGCCACTCTGTGCCCAGCCTGTAGCACTGCAGGGGTTGTTGTGGCCAAAGTGCAGAACCTGGCACTTGGCCTTGTTGAACCTCATCCCGCTGGAATCAGACCGTCTGTCCAGGTCCCTCTGCTGAGCCCTCCTGCCTTCCAGCAGATAGACACTCCTCCCCAGCTTGGTGTCATCTGCAAATTTGCTAGTGGTACACTCAATCCCCTCATCCAGATCATCATAGATATTAAACAGCACTGGGCCCAGCACTGATCCCTGGGGGACACCGCTGGTGACCACTGTCTACTGGATGCAGCCCCGTTCACCAGCACTCTCTGGGCCCGGCCCTCCAGCCAGTTCTTAACCCAGCACAGAGTGCCCCTGTCCAAGCTGTGGGCTGCCAGCTTTTTCAGGAGTATGCTGTGGGAGATAGTGTTAACAGCTTTGCTGAAGTCCAGATTCCTTTTGTTTTTCAACTGTGTGACCTGATAATAACATTGCATGCCCTTAGCTTCTATTTTTGCAAAACATGGAGCTGTCATTGCTCACTCACATTTTCCTCTGCATGTTCTGTTTCTCCCTCAGGAAGCCATACCATCCCTGTATTCATCCCTGCTTCTGTTCTGTGTTTCATTGTGCCCTTACAGATGCACGTTTGACAGGCTTCTGCTTTATTTTCCTAGATTTTTTTAAACTCTTTGCATCTAATACTGATCTACTTGTATGGCAGTTTCGTTCAATGAAAATGAATAAATGTCCTGTTCTTAAAGATTGCTTATGTGACCCAGTGCCCCTCAGTGCTTCTTCTGAGTCTTCACAATTAAATACAGTCTTTCTGCCTTTCAAAGCCTCTAGCAATCTGCAAAGTAAGAGTTTAAGTCAGTCATCTGAATTCAGAACTCCTATATGATTGCAAAGAGCATTATCAACATGACACTAGGATGGATTGATAAAAGAAGACTTCTACGTTTTATTTCATAAGGATTTTTTGCCTCCTGAAGTAGGAAATCAGTTACAGCAAGCATAAGGCTTTTGTGTATTGAAACAAATGAATGAAAGCAGAAAGAGTGAGATTTGTTTCATATTTTATTGTCTTGAAACAGCTGAACTCAGCTAATCAATTATTTAATAGGAAATGGTTACTGCATATCTCTACTACTGTAGGTGTATGTGATGCTTTATGAAACACCCAAGTCAGATTTTGTATGTCCCAGACATAATCCCTAGGAATTTTCTGCATCATATTTATTTCACTTTGATTTTCTTCACACCGTGAACATGAGATAAAAGAATACATTACTCTTAGGTAGTTAGATTTGGTTCCCCAGGATATCCTGAGAGGATGAGATGGATAGAGCAAATCATGTATTCATCAGCCCCTTGATATTGCTGCTTAACTGACTTTCTGGCTGCTGGGAACACATCCATTCTTGATAATATGGACAAGGTTTGCCACAGCAGTCAGCAAAGTTTTTGCAGCTGTGCTTCTATTTTATTCTCTAAGTGATGGATAAGAAGAATAAGCAGAGAATCTGTCTGTGTTTCAGATACCTATAAGAAGATGTTTACCACTGTAACTGAAACATGCAAACAGCAAATTCAGAGTTTAAGCCCCTGACCAAATATTCTGACATCCTGTTCAGTTCACATCTCTAACATCTCAGCTCAGAGCTGCTGTATTAATTTGGTTTTGCCTGAAGAAAATCCTCCAGCAGGTCATTTAGTTCTGATGCACAAAAATCAAGAGTAAGAATTGCTCATCTACCTTCAGATATTGCTGGTGTACATGTTTACATCTAAACTAGTGACCCTGAAGTTTTTTTAAACAAGTAGAGAGAAATAGGCAGGTTTAAGTCAGGAGAATTACATTCAAGGATTACTCATTTCTTTTCATTATTAAGGAGGACCAAGGACATGCAATGAAGTTATCTACCTTGTAGATAGGTTAGTCAGATGTTTGATCTGATCTCTGCTACCAGAATATGAATGCATTACTTCCGTTTATAAGATTTTGTGATGTTAAAATTACTTCCTATTTCTCATTTGAATTTATTTAGTGATGGCTGGTGCAGTTGACAAGTCTTACCAACTTCAACACTGAAAAGACTATTTTTAATAGAATTCAGTAGAATTCAGTACTAAACCAAACTTGTCATAAAAATCAAAGAATGCAAATGGAAAATTAGAGGAAGGAGTGGAAACAGGCTGATTCTATTTTACTAGCAGTGGAAAACTCTGTTCTTCCCCTTACTCCTGTGTAAGTTAGAAAATTTTTATTTCTTCCACCATGATTGAGATCTAGGAAGCTGTTGCTACTTGCGTTTGCTTGTTCTGTGTACTTACAGAGTCTTTCATGTATATTTATTTTATTATTATGTTATATTGGTTCCTGATCACTGACATATTTTAGTATCTAAAGATCAAGCTTGTATGCAGGTAGGGTCAAGTTTTGTCAAGTTTATATATACTAAAATTCATTAAGCCATTTTGCTTATTAAGCAGGGACACACTCTGAGTTTAAAAGAACTGTATGACTTTGAGAATTTGTATTGTATCAGCTTTCTCACTATCCTCTATTAGCATAGTGCCACATTTGTCTCTATTTAGTTATAGTAACAGGTAATATCTCAAAAAGTTACATTTTGCTCAAAGACCTTAAACTATTTTAATTGCACACTCCATCAATGAAAAATTTTTGAGGACATGCCACCAATGTATGTGTAAGCATTTATTTATATATTACTTATATGTACTACTGCAATTCTATTTTTTTTTTCTGCAGCCCAGTGAATTGTCTTGAGAACCCCTTAGGATGCACTCCACTTTGGAGACCACCACCCCAGTGGAGAACTATCCCTTGTGGTCATGGACAGTGTTAAATAGTGGACCGAGGGTATGATAAAGTAACTATTTCTTCTGTTAACCTGTCCTGTGAAATTAAATACAAAATTACTTATTGCCAACAACCATCTTAAAATATGAAGATCTGTAAATATTGCTAGAAAACAGTGCAAAAATACTTTGGTAGAGCTTTAAATGGAGTTGTAGCTGGCATTGATAATATTCCTGTTATTAGCTTACTGTAGTTCAGCATATGCCCTCTTTGGCTCTGATTCATGGAATCTACCAGTGTGCAATCATGCTCTGTGCTGCATGGAACTTTAATTTCTGCTAATTAAGAGTTTAGTAGAATGAGGGAAGAGGAAAAATTATTTCAGAATGGCAGCTTTGCCCATAGTATTTTAGCTGTGTATTTCATCACAAACCTAGATTTTAGGCTCTTAATGCACAGAGTTAATCTGTTTTCTCCCACTTAGGCCCTTCATCCAAGGAGAGGACTAATCCCTGTGCTCTCAGTGACCTCTTTACTGATGTTGTAGACTCTCAACAGATTGCAGCTATTGTACAGCTTTAGGGCAGAAAATGACTGTTAAGGATCAGCAGGATAATAGCTTGCACTCCGTAGGGAGGAGGATGTGCTCTGCATCTTGGCAATTCTGGATGGCTTTGTTGGCCAGGTATGTCTCTGACTCAGTCTCTGTATTTGCTGTATCCCTTTTACTGATTTCTGAGAGGACTTCACGACTCTGGGGATGGAGACCTAGGCTGCTTTGGGCACAGCACTGCAGGTGTAGACACTACAGTTGAAACAGCATTTTTTCTCGGTATTTTTCGCTGACCATTAGGGCAAAGACTTCTGGATGCAGGGTGCTGGACTCCCGGGAAAGTGTTAAGTCTTCATGGGAGATCTCTCCTTTGAAGTAAACTATCCCTCTGACAGGACTGATGAGATTGTCTTTCCTTTCCAGATTGACCAGATATCCCTTCTCTTTCTTTCTCCTCTCCCCCTCTCCTTCACCTAGATGAAAGAACCTTCATAGAATATTATTTTTAATGTAGAAAATAAATTGTGGACAATTAATCTTGAAGTTGAGTACGTTTTTTTGAAAACTGCCCAATAAAAGACTTTTTAAGAGCTTTAGCTGCACAATGTAGCAATGTATTATGAGTATTGAATTTCACTGAGATTTCTGAAGGCGCAGCACCTGAAGAATAAAAATTAAAACTGTCTGCACAGAACCTCTCTGTGAAGGATAACAGAATCACCAGTTTGTTGAGGTTGGAAGGGACCTCTTGAGACTATCTTGTCCAACCACCAGCTCAAGCAGAGCAGGATCACCTAGAACAGGTTTCTCACAACCATGCCCAGTCAGGTTTTGAAAATCGCCAAGGACTGAGACTTGATAAACCTCTCCAGACAACCTATGCCACTGTTGGATCACCTTCACAGTGAAAAAGACTTTTCATGTGTTCGGGTATAAGTTCCTGGATTTTGATTTGTGCCCACTGCCTGTCAAGGGCACTGCTGAAAAATGTTTAGCTCCCTCACCTCTATCCATCCACTCTGATTAGGTATTTACAGACATTGACAAGATCTACCCAAGCCTGCTCTTCTGCAGTTTTTCATCCCATAGTTTTTTCACTTTCTCCAACAATCCTGATTTTTCCAGACCTATGACTTAGAAACATAACTTCTTGCTTTCCATCCTGACTTTCTTTTGCTGTCAAGGTGTGAGGTATTTTTAATACTGTTCTTCAACACATGCTTGTTTATCTGGGCTTTCATTTTGTTCTTTCTTCTGAAGCCCAATCAGATTCACAAACAAACGAAAAATTAATACAGTGAAAAAATTTTGAAAAAAAAATCCATGTCTAGTCATGCCTATGTGTAATCACCAGTTCATTAAAATAAAAATCTCTTTGAAAAAATATTGTCTGAACTCAAACTGTTTTTCTTGTTGCTCATTCCTTATTCATATCCCTTGTGATGAATTCGGGCAGTCTTCAAGGTATATTGTTTAAACAGGATGCTTAAAGGATCAGAAAGACGTGCTGCCTCAGTTAGCTTTAGATTATTTTTCCTTATTTTAATGGTATTATTATCACGGCTATAGGGTAAAAAAACCCCAAACTATAATGAGTAAAGTAATTAATGCAATAAATGTTGCAAATGCTAAGCCTTCATAGTTAAAAAATTTCTTTTGCAAACATTCATTTCCAAGACAGGAGTAGTTTAGCGGAAAAATGTATGCATTGCCCAATGGCATCCTCATCATAATTTCAAGCTCAGAACATGTGAGTATCTTCAAAATGAAGAAAACTTTTTTATTATCTAGAAGTATAAACCAAAAGTACTTCACAGGGAAATCACAGAACAGAAGTTCTGCATGGACACATCTGTAAAGACAAAATTTGTGACAATCTTTTGAACTTTATTGCATCTTTTAGTTGTAGTTCCTCCTATAGTGGTCTTTCCACTTTTGGTAACATGCAGGTGCTAGAACATTTTCATTTCTGCATATTTGATTTGAATACTTCATGCTCAGTGAATAAAATAGTTGATTACACTATTCACAGGTACAGAGAAGAATGGATATTTTAAAATGTGCTTCACTGATTATATTGCATTTTATTACTTTATTTTGTAATAAATTAACAAAATTATCTCTTTGTTATTCATTTCAGACACAACACTGTTTTTTCCATCCTTCACTGGAAATTCTTATTTGGAGCTACCTTCTCTGACATCTGTATCTGAGACCAGGACTGCATCTGGGCAGGAAACAAGCAATCTGACGACTCTGTACTTGACAGTGAAAACAAATTCTCTAAATGGCACAATCCTTTACAGTGAGTACCAATGATACTTGAAGCTAAGTATCAGTTTTAGCTCCTTCAGGTCCTTATTAACTTTAGTGTACATCAGCTGGCATTTCCTCTTCAAAAGCAAAATGGTTCATTAAAATGCAGTAGAAGCCTTTTGGTATTCTAATGCATGATGCATTATAAAATTCTAACCATTGTTCCTTGTGTTCCTCTAGAAAGTTCTTTAATTTATGACTCATTGAGCAAAACATAACTTACAACTGAAAATGCTGCTTCCTGACAGAAAAGAACATAGTAAGCATATGACTCCAGTTGTAAGTGTTACAGCTTTAAAATACAAATGTTGAAGAAGTTTTGAGCAACTTATTACAGAGAAACAGCTTCTCTAGAGTTGGGTTAAGTCTTCCTTATTAAAATTTTGATCCTGGTTCTGAATTCTTGGTTTACAGAGCTATCTAAAGTTCTGCAATTTTGCCATATTTCACAGTATTTACTGTGATTTCACACTTCAGAGGATTCTTTTGTGGTCCCCAGAGAGTTAATTCCAGACCTGGATGTATGCCTGTTAATACTACATAAAAAAGTTGCTTCTTGCCTGCATATTTCATTCCTCAATATATGGCATAAACTTACTTAGACAGAAGTATGATTGTCACTAGTCAGCAAGAAAAAACAGCCTTCTCTGCCAGTTGAGTATTTTATTGTATATTTTATAGTATATTTTATCTTGCAATATCTGTCCAAATAGAAAACATGGAAAGTGAGGTGATTTCTTCCTGAACCCAAGAAGAAATAGAAAAATATGTTTATTTGATAAATTTACTCCAGGTAGGCAAAATCATTAGGAGCATTCTCAGTTCACTGCAGCTTCCTAGGGTTTCTCTACACAGAGCAATCTTTTTGATATACCATAAATCATTTTGATTATTTTTGTTGGGTTTAAATTAATAGACAAGTAACATATGTGAATTTACCTGCAATATATGCATATCTGTAAGCCAGGGTTAAAAGTAATATAAGCTTCGTGGCATTATTTGGTTATGCCTTTTATTATTATTTGTACTACATTTTATTTACATGTGAAACACTGTTCTCCCAAATGGAATATTTGTGTTTACTGATTTTCAAAATAGTATCTTGAGTCCTTGTGTGTTATAGTTGGGCTTTTGTTGCAGCTGCCTAAGCTACAGTGCCACAGAACTTGCTAAGGATCATGGATAAGTGGTTATGTGGCAATTCTTTATGTTGAAGTGTTTTATACTTGTTAGTTATTTCAATTTCAAGAGGAGTTATTCACCCTTGAAGGAGAATTCAAGGAAGGTCACTGGAAGTACTTTGAATATATTTGGCATTTAGTGATTTTGTTTGTCTCATCACTGCAAAGTAATTGGCTTTCAGCCAAAGTTAAAGTAAAGCTTGCTATCGACACATAAGCCCTAAGTAAGCATCCCCGTGATTAAAAAAAAAAAAAAACAAAAACAAACCCTCCATTTTCTTTTCTAAATCATGTAACCTAATAGCAGTTCAGCTATTCCATCATACAGCCTGTGAAAAATTGTGAATATGGTGTTTTTGAGGTGTTTGTAGAGATTTTGTTACAGCAGTATTTGAGAACTTCACATTCTTTAGAACATTGGTCTTTCCACTTCCTGGAAAGATAGAATGGTATTAGTGGAAAACCATGTGGTTTTTCACTTTCCAGCTACCAGCATGTGAGACCTCCATGGGCAGTGTCACAGCTTGTCCTTTCCTGAATCCAGAGAGAAGGAAGAAGGGAGGATAAGGATGAATGGTACAAGTTCAGTTCTCACCGTAACACTGAGCTAAGGTTGGAATAAGGACCTTGGAATAACTTTTACACCTTTTCAAGTAGTTGTTTCACTCACTTTTTCTTCACTGGTTCCCAGTAACACACCATACAACATACCATGCATTCCCACTCCCCTTTTAATCCCTAAAATGGGTCTTCAACTAACTTGAAAACTCCACTCTTTTGGTGACCAATAGGTTTTCTAATAAGCTTAGATTTCTGTTAAGCTAAAAAAAAAAATAAAATCGCATCTCTTGCTGGCTGTGAAACACAGGCACAGAAAGTAATGAATGACTGCAGATCTTGTAGAACTCTAATACTGTATTTAACATTAGTTGCTATTTAACTTTACAATTCTACTTAGACTTTATCAGGCTTCTTTTCTTTTTTTTTTACTATTTCCTTTTTTGTTCTCTGTCCCTCTGGTAATTGGATTCCTTTTCAAATAATAAAAATATTTGTTCTTATTGTCCATATCAATATTCTTATTTAGTTTTAAATGAATTTAAAATACAATATTATATAAATTCATAAATAAAAATCTCTCTAGTGTTTTATGAATGAACACCATGTGTCTATACAGATTATCTGGAATTTTTTAATTATTTTAATTATTTCTATATACAGGCCCCAAGCTCTTCTGTCAGATAAGTATATCCTTTGCAAGTTCTCTCACATGCTCCCTCTGTTCTTCTTTCATCTCCATTTTTTGCTCCTTGCTCTTTCTTTCATTTTCCCTTCTAACAACTTCAAAAGAGGAGCTGCTGTTGTCAGCTGTTCTCTTTTTAATAGTAGTACAACTCATGCTTCTACTGCTGCTTTTTTGAAGCCATGTTGCCATCAAACATCTGAGGAATGAACTGTCAGCAGAAAGTAACTTGAGGCTTATGCACTCACTAGGTACAAGAACTGCAGAATTAAAAGCGTTAATATTCCCAAAATTTTCAGATTCTGTTAATATATGCATGTTAACAATAGCTTTATAATTAAGGTTACAATAAGGTTTAAACATTCATAAAGCAAAAATCCTTTTTGTCAAAATAATTTTTTTAATAGGAAGAATATCACAGTGATCTGCTTCTTTGAGATATATTTCACTAGAAAATAGTTATAGATTTTTATTACTTTTTTTAAATTAGTCCACCTTCAGATTACACATTTTACAAACACACGTGTTATTACCAGGTGGTGATGAGGTTACATCTGTTTGCCTGGCAGATAACTAGTAAACATTTAATTACACTGAGAAATCTCAGACAAGATGCTAATGATATACAAATAGATTTGAAACAGAAAGTATGCATAACATTAATATTAAAGTCAGAATCATAAAATAAAAATTAGTGAATGCTCTAAAATTTCAATGCATTGTTGAAATACATTTTAGCAGTTAGTGCAATTATGTATTATATACACAAATATATATAAGAAAATATATATATATAAAAAAGAAGCCTACTTAATAGGCCAACCAGTGCGCAGGGTATGAGAATCAGCAAATGTGCTAGGCATGTCACTTTACTAAATCACACCACACTGTTGATGAAAATAATTTTCCTATATGATGCTTTATAATATCCTATTTGCAAGGATTTTATCCACGTTTGGTTGAAAGTAACGAATCCTAAGGACTAACTGTTGTTTGTAGAGGCAGCCAAAAATAGATTGCCTGCTAGAAACATAGGGAAAGAGATAAGATACTATAGAATCATAGAATCTCGTATGAGATTTATAGAAAATTACTTTATGTCAGAGGCAAAGAATCTAATGCAAGAGGAGTGGCTTTGCACATTATTTTTAGTAGATTATAAACCATCATCTTTTTTAATATAAAGAAAAATATAATGTTTTCATTATTTCAGTATGTATTTAAGAAACATAATAATGGTAACAGTCAATGAACTAAAACTGTCTGGCCTTTTTGTAGTTATCTTATGTTTAAATTGTTGGTAGAATGTGAGAAGGTTTCTGTTTAAATATGTCAGGAGAAAATGTTTCAATATATACACAACTATTACATTTGTTCCAATAAAGATTAGTCATCATTTGAGTATTTATTTGTTAAACATAGTATGCATTCATACACTCTTTATTCTACTCCTTAAAGATTTTGTTTACGTGATTTAATTTCATCAACATGGCAAAACAAATTGTGATATTTAGTCACAAAGCAACATAAATTGTAAGTGGCCATAAAAACCTGATTCAGTTGTAAAGTTTTACTTCATCATTTTCACTTTTAACCGAGTCGGCATAATGCTGCTCACAATCCCTTCAAGGACAGATTGTTTAACTCCTACTATATATGGTAGTCTATAACTTCTGACAGTTGGCTTTCAGATATCACAGCCCAAGTTTATAGCATTCCTTAAGGACAAGAGCTCCACTTTCAGAAGTTGTGCTCCTAAATTATTTCCTGTGTGCTCAGAAGCTCTGCTCTCCAGATCTACCCATATTCTACTTTCTCTTCTGAAACTAAAGATGGGCACTACAGGCATTTCAGTTGTAGTCTATTTGTCTCATTTCAGCTGGCATTCTCCAGCGGAACATTTCACAATGTCCCTCCTCTGGGTCAAAATGTATTTTTACTTAAGAAAGCATCAGCCCATGGTTTAATGGGAACTTAAATCTGATTTTTAGATAGGCAGCCATTTGAACCCAGTGACCACTTGACTGTCATCATACTGAACTACAAAAATAGCCTTCCACCTTGCAGTTTCTGTGGAAGGATGATTGCTGAGACCTGGTTTCTTTGACCTGATCCCCTCACATAATTTCTGCTAAGATCAATATGTTACCCCTGATATTCAACAAGATTTTTAGTTCAGAGGTTCCTGACCTCTGTCTGTTCTCAGAACCCAACTGTTTTGTTTAGGACTCGGGCTTTTGCTTTGAAGGTAACTTCCCACCATATGTGCTAGCTAGTATATGCTCTTTCACATTGTCTCCCGTGTTCACTATAGAATGATTTAAAGGACTCTCCTTTCAAAGGATCTCATACCACCTAGCAAATAATATGAAGAATGCTATTAGTCACCTGTAAGTTTGACTTAAAAGCACTCCCTGGACTTCAAGCAGTAATGCTCACTGAGGTTTCAAGGAATAATTCTGCCTTTGGGGGATCTGTCTGAGATTTTTTAATGTACTGGTAATAATGAGGACCTTCTTCCAAGTTTTCACTAGTGGGCAATGTGAGTGGACAGAGTGACTCACTGGGAGAAGATAAAAAAGCTGTTCATCTGTAACTAGACTTTTTCGAGACATGTTAGTATATACATTCACAACTCCCCTTTTATTCTCTCTGAATTCAATGTAAATTAAGAGATTTACTTACTGGTAGAAATTGGAAGTGTTAGGAACAGCATGTGCAGGAAGGGGACAAGATAAGGAAATAAATGATTCAATATGTGTGTACATCAGTTACGTAAGGGTTAAAAAGCAGTGACTGTTTTAAAAACGATAGGGCAATATATTTTGAAAGAGAATTATTGGACTATTGTAGAAGGAAATCATAAAAGCTAAAGGCATAAAATCCAGTCAAATTAAAATAGCTTTGGATTTAATTAGATATTCAGAATACAAAATATTTCTAGCCATAAAAGACTTTCAGTAGGTCATTAGGATTTGTAACAGACTGAAAAAATGCTATGTTGACTAGAAAGCTGCTCTCGAGGAGGGAGTTTGTGTTATGAACTGTTTGTACTATGAACTAGACAAAAGGAAATGATCAGGCAGTTGCAGACGCCGTTGCCTCTCTCTATCTGCTAAAAGATTTTTGTTTCCTTTTTGTTTTGTCCTGCAAATTAAAGGTGATAATTTTCTCTTTACAAATTAGTAGGATTTCTAAGTCCCAAGTGCACTCGCATTCTTTTTACCTTTCAGAATAAAGAGGCTAAGGGATGTTCCAAGTTGTGGCTCCCTCTGACACCTCCATGACTGGGACTCCCTCCTACCCAGCTGTTGAAAATCAGCCCAGATCCCAGGCCTTCTGACCCACCACAGAGACCTCCTACTCACTTGGCTGAGGGACACATTCCCTCAACACACACACCCAACCCCCCAGCACTCCACAGTCGGGGTTCTCCAAATAACAGCATTCAATACCCATGCTGGGACCTGGGGCCTCCTACTCAAAGGTGGCAGTAAATTCAATTTCATGACTAAGCTACTGAGTTTTAACTTCAGTTAAACATAGTGAAAAAAACAGATTAACATTTTAACAGTTTGTCTTAAAGGGGAGTAAAAATTGTATATAGAAAATGTGTCTTACCTTCTATCAGAAATAAATACAGTTTACTTCAAAGGGCAAATTCACAAAAAATTAGCCAATATAATTTGCTCTTATAGGTGTCAATTCTTTTTTTTTTTTTTTTTGTAGATGTCCCAGTTGATTGTTTAAATACAAATATTTTGCTGTCCTGGTTACAATTTATAATATACTATTTGGGGGAAGTGAACTTAAGCATATTCTTAGCCTGAGCTGTGCAAATAACACAGTATGAGTGATGTTTTGTAGATAATTTTTGTTCTCACCAAGTCTGAAGTGTATCATCAATTGGGAAAGGTGAATTTTTCATAGTCTTAAAGATATCCTAATAGAATCAGATCAGAATCATAGAATCAGACGGTTTGGAAAGGACCTCTGAGATCATCAAGAAAGGGTTTCTATGATTTCTGTTTTCTATAATTAATTTCTATAATTAATTTGAAAATCTGAATGAATGTGATTTTTTTTATTGTCACCTCTGTCATCTTACTAATACTGCTGTATATATAGAAAAGTTCTTCTTCATGAATGTAAAGATCTCTGTAAGAATTATGCAACTACAGTGGTATTAAGTAAATTTTGTCTTGCAGGTATTTTCTTTTACTTTTAACTGTTATCATTTGATACAAGGTTTGGGGTTTTTTCTCACAGTCACTCAAGAAGAGTCCTATATATGGATAAAAGAGTCCTGAATGTCACATAGGCATTGTGGTTGGTGATGGTATGCCAGTACTGTGAAATAGCTTTTTGAGGTCCTATGCTTTCAGAAGTGTGACTATCTCCATTTTTGTTTTCAAAGCTAGTGAAAGGAATTTTGGAGAACAGTTTCTTCACTTGTATCTTGTGGAAGGAAAACCAACTGTTCGATTCAGCTGTGGAAACTCTCAGAACATTCTGACTGTGTCTATCAACGAATCTGTTAGCAAGGGTATACTTGTCCCTATCACAATAAGGTAAGAATTTACCACTGGCTTACACTAAAAGAGTTTTAGTAATATATATTGAGAATAAAGTGTGATTCCACCTTTTTCTTTTTTCCCCCACAATCTAGACAAGCCATATTGGAAAGCAAAATTTCATGCATATTTGGAAACCTTTTTCATCAGATAGTCTCCTTGATTGAAAATACATTTTAGTTCACTCTAAAATTTAAGGTTATTTTAGTCCTTTGAAGAACTTATGAATCTTTCAATATCCAAATATTTTTACAGATACAGATGAAGTTCTTTTGAGAACTTCTCACAGTGCCGGGTGGACTTGGTGATTTGAAAAGTCTTCCAAACTACACTATGATTCCATAAACTGTCTTATCTACATATGCAACTGTACTGTCAGCATTATTCAATGGTGGCTGAACAGTACTGTCATTTTTCATCTAGTACACACAATAGTTCTCTGAATGGTTCATGTATCATTTTGAAAAAATTATTGGTATCATGCCTTGGTAATGGATTAACTCTTTTCTAGTCATGGAATTTCATATATGCAAGCTAGGTAAAAAGTAAACAAGAAATTATATAAATGCTGTGTTAAATTTATATTAGCAGTGTTAAAAACTGGTATTTAACTCTCAAAATAATTTTAGAAATAATTCTGACACCCATAAAAAATTTCAAATTACTGTGATGAGGATAATATTTTATTTCTTACATAGTTAAAGTATCAGATATAATTGCTGCACCTAAACTGGAAATATTTGTGAGTTGAGAGAACTTACTGCACAAATTATTAAATTAAAGGTAGTTCTAGCTAGGACTATTTTTGCTGTTAGAGAATGGTATGTGAAGGAGACTGCAAAATTTGCCTTGAAACATGCATATCAGACTTCTCAAAATGTCCTCTTACTAAAAAAATAAGAAAATAAAAACATAATCTTAAATTTTTTGTGTTTGCCTTTTGAGCTGTTTCTCTATGATGTAAAGGTTGATAAATTCTAAAATGATGGAGGTTTATTGATCTCCGTATATAGAGTACACAGATATGGGGAAAAGAGACTGTTCGGGGTGGCGGGAAGTGGGTTTGTTAGATTTTGTCCTTACTCCATAAGCTTTACCACTTCTTTTAGAAACAAACTTGTTAAAATATAAATCCTCTTTTCAATATAAGGAAGGATCTTCCATTTAAGAAACTGTTTCATTTCCATCTTATATTTCTTCTCAGCCGCAGGTCTGTACATTACTCTAATGCTCCATTTAAAACATTTTTTTTTTTCCTTTTATGCTGTCTTTGTGTTAACGTCTAGTATTAATGAAGCAAAGTCACATAGCATACATTCAAATCAAATTACTTATTAGCTGAGAGTGTATTTATTTTAGGATTTTTGTACAGGTTGTAAAATTATATAAAATTTACAAATGAAATTCTATGCCTTCCTCTCCTTATGATCTTTTAGATATAGAGTTTTTTCCCCTGGGAAAATAGTTGATAGAGGTATACAGTTTGATAGTAGTAAACTATTCTAAGGAAGAGACTACTCTTGTGTGAGACACTGGTCAGCTGATTGTCTGCACTGTATCAGCTGTGGTAGCATTGCCCCTGCTTCATAAGATTAAGACATTAAAATGCTGTGCAGATTTCAAAGCCTAATAATATCTCAGCAAAAAATGCAGTTAATGACAATGAAAAGATTGATTCTAGTTAGAGAGTTCAATTTCATACTGAAAAATAAATTTATTTCCAGCTTTTTCTACCTTAAAATTAACACCTGTGTATTTATGGCTTCATTCTCCATGTCGTAACACTAAAAAGTAATGTCAGTTCAATTTACACATTACCTTTGTTTATTGCTATTTTATACTGCTATCTTTGAAACAGTGGCATACTAAATAACTTGCAAGGTATGATTGTAGACTATGACTGGCATGCATTTGAGTTTACGGTCTTGGCCTTCAAAGCGACTAGCGATTATTGCAAGCTCTTCTAAAATGTAGAGAAAGCAGTATATCCTTCACCAAGCAGCAATAAAATTAGGATCCTTCAGCAAGCATCCCTAACCTCTGCCAAAGGAAAAAGCAAACTTAAGAAGGCTTTTGTGGCCCCCCAAGATCTTGTATCATAGGTGATAAAATATGAATTCATGACAGAACCGTTGATTTGTGTTCTCAGTAGCTGTTGGAGATAGATAATTCTATCTGTATGTTTTACCTGCAAAATTAATGTGTGGGATTTTTTCCCTGTAATATAGGGAAAGAAAAAGGGACTAGAATAAATATCTATTTTTGTTACCGTTTGAAAACTTGCCATTTAGTGGACAGTAGTACTGTTACACTTGACTTTGAATAAGTCTTTAAAATAATATTTGACATTTATTCCAGTTCTGGATGCAACTATAATTCCAGTGGTTAAAGGCCACAATTAACACATCCAATAACATCCACAGAAGCAGACTGTTGCCTTATCAGACTTTTTTCCTTCTAAATTCACAATGTGCAAGAAAGTAATACATTATCATAGCTTACAACTAGCTATTCCTTTCTTATAACGATATGATTGGTTTCCTTAAGTATGGCCGTTTTTTTCAAACCTGATGAAGATTAAATGAGTTATAAATGTTCAGTCATTGTCTTACGGTCCTTGTGAAATGAAAGCTTTATGGAAAAAAGTCAGTAAAACTTGCTTACTTTTTTTGCCTTGCATAAAGATATTAGAAATGTGTTTAAATGCAGTTTCGTTCATTGTTTCCATTTCCATTTATTTTGGAATTATTTGATTACTGGTTTGAGAATGCATGTTTCCTCCAGTTTATTCTTCTGTGATTTCATAATTGAGGTTGTATTGATCTTTTCAGTTAAAGCTTTGAGAACATACTTGAAACGTAGTTTGGATTAGTTTTATGGATTTGTTTTTTTTTTTAAAATATCAGTTCAAACACATTTCATTCCATGCGTGGGCTCTGAACTGCATTCGGCTGATGTAAAATTTTCTCTACTTTGTGGTTAAAGTGATGTAACTGTCATGGGAGCCAATGTTGTTTCTTCAGTTCAGTGGTTGAAGGAAAGTAAATTTAAAAAGCAAAGATTGAGATAATCAAGTCACCAGGATTTTGATTTTTCTTGATAGTGGGATGAATTTTAGCTTTTAGAGTAGGAATACTGATATTTTATAGACATCTTAGACTTTTCTTCTCTAAATGATATCTTTTAAAATTGTATTTCCTTAAGAAGTTTATATTGTCTTTTCTACACAGTAATGGAAAACACTGGATCCTTTTCTGTTTGGGAGATTCTAGGCAAGCATTAATTAAAATCTTGCCTGTATGTGATAGCATCACTCTTTTCTATCTTATTTATCTGCAGAATTTTCATAATTGTTCTCTGGAACTTAATGAGCATAGTGCCCATCCCCACAGAGCTAGATCATAGTATTATGTACATTAACATTTCATGTCTCTTCCAAGTGAGCATACTGAATGTAATTGTTTCCAGTTTTCTGTCACACTTTAATTAGTAGAATAAATGTGAGCATTTACCCATGGCTGAGAAGGGCACCTTTAGCTGTCTTTAAAAGAATTTATTTGTTAAATACATTATTCAGTTATTTTTGTTTGGCCAGCTCTCGCCTAGACCATGCAGCGGTACAGAAGCTGCTGAAGTTTATTATTTGGTCTTTCACCTTCAAAAGCAGATGGCACATTCTGAACTGTGAAAGTCCTCAACATGTTTTTGTACCTCCACATGGAAACTTTGGCAAGATATAATGTACTAATCACAAACTACATGATTATATTATCAGTGTCCATGATTTTACTTGCACTCCTACTTCCTCCTTTTCCACAGAAGAGGAAAACAGTTGTTTGAACTATTCTACAAAGTTTTTTAATGCATGTTCATCCTTAAAATGTTTTTCAATGAATATGTAAGTCACCATCCATACAATCTGTTGGTTTATTTTGAGTCATGATGTTTATCCATTTCATTTTATTATTCTAGAGATACGTAAGTTTTCAAATAAGTGTATACTTTCAAGTCATCTTTTTATTAGTATTACAGGTGCTGGGTGCTCTACACAGTGTGCAGGTATTACTGATTGCATTAAATCAGTAAACTAAAAAAATTACTAATTTTCTTATGCCTTGCTATTGTTTCCAGTATTACCAATTACCTATGAATACTGGGATTTTTTTTTTTTTTATGATTTGGAAATATCTGAGCAGCAGGTTTTGTATCTGAGCAGGTACATTGTGCAGCCTAGGCTTCATACTTGCAATACTGACTTCCAACATAACCAGTTGTGTGATGAATGATAAACGGAAGGGTGTTTTGGTAGAAAACTTGAGCCATCTTGGTGCAATATCGCCAACACCTTATCACACCTCACCTTTTTAAAATTATTTGAAGATTAACAGTGAAAACAATCTCAGAGGCATTTAAGAATTGTTATTCTATAATATGAATTTATAAATTGTTAAACACAACACATTTAGATGTGGTTTAAAAAAACAATATTTTACGTACTCTATACCTAATTTTTAGGTCAGCATATACATGAATCATACCCATGTAGATGTTGTGTTGCATAGAATTGTAAATACTGTAGGACTTTAAGTATATTTAATAAATTTTAAAGCAAAGCTCTAAATACTTTTAGAAGGACTACATATACAACTATATACATTTAAGTTTACTGCCTTTTCCATAGAAATTGAAAATTTTGTAAAATTATCATCACACCACTATAAGGTAGGAAAGTTTTTGCAGTATATGCCTATAAAATGTTTGTTCTCTGTAAGCCTTAATCCCAGTTCCCTCAATCCAGCTGTTACAGTTTTACATAGGTAAGTCACTACATATGTTATTGAGTCTCAAAAATAGTTCCCTAAGAGATGCATTACATCAAACTAATGCATATAAATTCTGGTATATTCAATTAAAATTGAAAACAAAAAAAATGGAACATTAGAATCAGCTAATTAAATCATTATGACTGGCATACTAGCTGGAATAACTCAAGAAAATGGATTCTCATAGAGAGTATAAAAAAGATTACCTTTTGGTTTTGTTTCAATTTCAGATTTTGTGTTTGAACCAAACATTCAGTGTGTTTAGAAACATAGGTCACTTTCTGAAACAATTTTTTTTTACTTTCATTCTGCAGCAGAATGCAATATTTCATCTGTGATCTATCTGTGATCTCTCAAAGCCAACAAACCAACTGCTATGGCTATTCAAGCTCATTAGCTACTGACTTGAAGTGCAGATGTTTGAATTCCTGTACACTTTATGCTCTGGATTTACACTACATATTCTTAAATTAACTGACTTTACAGGAATATGTCAATAACAGAAAAAGACAGAATCACATGATTGTTTAGGTTGGAAAGGACCTCTTGAGATCCTTCCAACATTCCTGCTCAAGCAGGGTGTCCTGGTTTCAGCTGGGATAGAGTTAATTTCCTCTCAGCAGTTGATGTAGTACTGTGCTTTGCATTCAGTATGAGGATAATTTTGATAAAACATTGAAGTTTTGCTTTTGCTAATTCATGTTTATCCTAAGTCAAGGAATTGTTTTTTGTGTCTCATACTCTGCCAGCAAGGAGGTTTAAAAAACAAAGAAACTATGAGGGAACATGGCCAGGACCGGTAACCTGAACTGGCCAAAGAGATATTCCTCACCATAGAATGTCATGCCTAGTGTATAAACTGGGGGACTTACCCACACTGGGGGGCTAATGGAGCTGTGGGGACAGGGTCTGGCATCGCTAAGCAAGTGGCGAGCAACTTTATTGCATATCACTTATTTTTCCTTTTTTTATCATTATCTATTACTATTATATTATACTATGTTGGAATTATTAAGCAAATGATAATGTGTGGGGATAGGGAGTGGTGTTTAATTGCCAGCTAGGTTTAAACCATGACACAAAGATACATAAAGAATGTAGGACCATGTCTGGTAAGTGTCATGGGAGAGTGGAAGGCTTAGATAAAGGTTTAAAAAGCAAATCCTTACCAGCAAGTCTCGAGGTGCAGAAGGGACTCCCTTGCTTTCTAAACTCCTTCTCAGGGAAGGGTTTTGGTGTGGCTAAATCCTATCTTAGCCTCAGACTGTGTTAGTGGTTTAAATTTAAAAGAGTTATAGATTAAACCACTTTGTCCCACAGACTTTAATGATGGCAAAACAGATATATTTATATAAATGAATTATTTATTATGACATATTAACAAACAAGTGAACAGACAAAAGATTCCAATACTACACAGTGTAAAAGCAAAAAAACCAAAATCTACTAGTAGCTAGCAAAAGAAACAATCATTAAGTAGAGATTGATATAACTCACCATATGAGATAGCAGGCAGATCTCTCTCTTTCTCTTAAACCCTGAGGAGAAACCATGAAGAGGCATCTCTGCTTCATGGGAGAAGCTCCACACTTCAAGGAAGTATGTGGAAGAATCTGCTATATGGAAGTTTGGACTGGGCTTTTATAGTTATGAAGTGATGGACTGGTAGTCACAGATTTACAAGATCCCAGACTAGCTTATCTGTCAAATCTTTTTTCAAAAAAGGATGTATATTCAAAGTCTGGTGAATCAGGATGGTCTTAGCATAATTTAACACCAAGGCAGTCACCTGGCCCAGCAGCTGAATGATGGCCTACATGATGGCTTGCAAAGTATGCATTATTGGATTTTAGGTCTCTTCAGGGTGGACTATCCTGCCACAGAAAGGTTTTGACTATCTTAAAGAGGGTCCAGTCCATTACTCAGCTTTGTGCACTTTTGCTGAACTTATTCTTGTTAGTCATATCTTTCTTGTACTGCGGAGCTCAGAACGGGATACAGCACTCCAGATATGTTCTCACTATTGCAGAAGAGAGGGAGAAAATTACCTCTTTTGACCTGAAGGACAGTCTTGTCAGTAAAGACTGAAGTAAAGAAAGCAGTAGGTATCCCAGCCTTTTCTAGGCCCTTTGTCATCTGATCCCTTTCCCCATTCAGCAGTGATACCATTTTCCTAAGTCTTCCTTCTGCTGCTGATGTCCTTGTAAAATACTTTCTTCTTGCCTTGCATGTCACTTGTTATAGTCAAGTGCAGGTCAGATGGAGCTTTCATAACCCTATCCCTGCAAGATCACAAAGAAATCCCCACAGAGGCAACCCTAGAGAATGCTGGGCATTAGCACTGTGACCAGGACAAGCAAACAGGGTGTGACACATCAGCCAGAATGTGGCATAGCAGTTCATGTGGAAGAGTGCACATGTGGAAGGGAGGATGCCTCTTTAAAGAAGGAACATGCCATTGGCCAAGTGGAGAGATTTGAAGTCCACATAACCCAGCAACCAGACACGTCCTCTGACCCTTTGTGCAGGCCAAGGAAACTTAGCCCTGTCTGAACTTCAGAACAGGATGGTGGGCACTCATTTGAGAGCAAAGGCTGCAGCTTCAGCTGGGGCTCTGCATCATCTGCCCCAGAAATGACTGATGCCTCCACCCAGAGGGAGCTGTCCAAGGCTGAGGCTGCAGTGCAGAGCTGCAGAAAGTGCCTGGATCTTTTTGGGAGGGACCAGACCTGCCTGCAAAAGATGAGTCCAGGTGGAGGACTTTCTGCAGCAAGTGGCTGAGCTGCAGGAGGCAGTGAGAAGGTTGGGTAGCATCAGGAAGACTGAGAAGGAGTTAGATAGCTGCAGTCTAGTTAGAAGCACTGCGTGCACTGGACCCACAGCCCATGGCCGACAGACAAAATCTCCCCCACTGGCACATGCAGAAGGGAGGAAGGCTGAAAAATGCAGAAGAATGGAAGCTTGAAATGGCAAGGACCTGCAGAAATAAGAGACTTCCCCAGAAGTCCGGATCATGGATGAAGATATTTGACAGGGCTGGCCCCAATACTGAGCTTTGGCAGACAGTACTTGTGACTGACCACCAACTGGATGTAACTCCATTCACCACCACTCTCTGGGCCCACCCACTCAGTTGGTTTTTTACCTGTCCAAGCCATGAGCTGCCAGCTTCTCCAGGAAAATGCAGTTGGAAGCAGTATCAAAGGCTTGGTTAAAGTTCAAGCGAACAAAATCCACAGCCTTTCCTTATCTACTAGAAGTATATCTGTGATAAAGTCTTTCAGACTACTGTTTTATTATTTCCATACAGTGCACGCTGGCTTAAGAATTCTATTCTTTTTCCTGGGAAAGCTGGCAGTCCATGCTTAGACAGGTGCACTATTCACTAGATTAAAAACCAGCTGGAATTCTGCCCCCAGAGAGTGGTGGTAAATGGTTCCACATCCAGTTGGCGGTCTGTCACTAGTGAAGTTCCCAAGGCTCAGTACTGGGGCCAGTCCTGTTTAATATGTTTAATGATGATCTGGATAAGGGGATTGAGCATACCCTTGGTAAGTTCATGGACAACACTAAGTTGACTGGGCCTGTGGATCTGCTGGAAGACAGGAAGACTTTGCAAGGTATCTGGACAGGAGGGATAGATGGGTGGAGGCAAAGGGCATGAGGTTCAACAAGGCCAAGTGCCAGGTCCTACTTTTCAGTCACAACAATGCCAGGCAGTGCTAGAGGATTGAGGCAGAGTGGAAAGCTGACCAGAGGAAAAGGACCTGGGGGTATTGATAGACAGCAGCTGAACATGAGCCAGCAATGTGCCCAGGTGGCCAAGAAGGCCAATGGCACCCTTGCCTGTATTAGGAAGAGTGTGGCCAGCAGGACCAGGAAAGTGATTGTCTTGTCAATGATGAGGCTGCACTTTGAATCCTGTGTTCAGTTCTGGGTTCCTCACTTCAAGAAAGATATTGAGGTACTGGAGCGTGTCCAGAGAGGGATAATGGAGCTTGGGAAGGGTCAGGAGAGTAAGTCACATAAGGAACAGCTGAGGGAGATGGGGTCTTTTAGCCTGTCAAAAAGGACACTCAGGGGAAACCTTATCACCCTCTACAACTACCTGGAAGCAGGTTGTAGCAAGTTGGGAGTCAGACAACCAGTGACAGGACAAGAGGAAATGGTCTGGAGCTCTGCCAGAGGAGGTTCAGGTTGGACTTCACTGAAAGTGTGGTCAGACATTGGAAGAAGCTGCCCAGAAAGATGGTGGAATCATCCCCTCTGGAGGTGTTCAAGAAACAACCTGATGTGGCTCTTAGTGCCATACTCTAGTTGACAAGGTGAAGATTGGTCAAAGGCTGGACTAAATGATCTCGGAGGTCTTTTCCAAACTAAATGATTCTGTGATTCTTTCACCTTCCTTTTTTTTGTCCTCCACATAGGCAATTCACTGAGCTTTTTATGGCAATAGTGTTAAGGGAAGGGCAGAGGAACCATGTGCTTTGCCCATTTTTTTTCCCTTTAATGTGATTTTAAGAATGCACTTATCAATTTATTTTGATTTTTATAATCTATAGCTGGTTAAATTTATTCTGGTATAAAAGTGAATTTCCATCATTGATTTTGGACGGTTTATTCCAAAGTGGCTCACCACAGACCAGTTCAAAGTATATGGTGTCACAATATTTTCATTTTCCCATTCATAGTGTATCATTCTAATTTTACCTCAGATAAAAAATCTGCATTGCTATATAAGTGATATCTACCGTGTTTTCTTATTCATGAAGTAGGGAGTTACATTAAAGGTCATTTGAGTTCCAATAAGGAAGTATATTTCAAAGCCTGAAACAACAGATTAAAAGCGAGGTGTGAATTTTCTTCAGTCTCTCAAATACATTCATGTCAATATAAGTTTTAAAATGTTCACTGTATTAACAATTCAGTAATAGTGAGTAGCATAGTACAGCACTGTCAGCTGCCTTTCCTGAAGTGGTAGACATCCAGACCTCACTGAACTGGGCTCTGAGTCACAGGCGGAGAATTGTGACCTACTTGAAACCACAGAGACAACTTAAGAAAGTAATGTATATTTACCATATTTCAAAGAAAAAACTTTGAAAAAATAGGAGGCTATTGATTACTTATTTAATAAGAATTCTAATTAGTCATATTCACTCTATCTAATCTTACTTATTTTTAAGTTAGGTATTCAATCTAAAGGAGTTTGTCTGTATCGGTATATGGATTTATGGCAAAAATTAAAAATTCATGCAATACTCAGACACTTATTGCTCACTTGGCTTTTCTGACATTCAACTAAAAGTTGACAGTTTGTCTTTAACTTACCTCCCGCCATTGAAATAAAGAGGTCAGTGTTAAAAGGTGAACATTTCTGAAAAGATGGAAGAATGGGTTTGCAAAATACTCCTTACTTCTTTTTCACAATCTGTCATCCCATCAATAACCCCTTCTATCTGTTGCAATTACTGCTAAATCTACTTAAAATTCAACATTCTGATGTTGTAAGCCTTAATGATGAAAAGAATACATTTTATAAATGTCTCTAGTATCATGAAAAAAATAGTGGAAAGAATGACAAAGCTATTTGAATTTTAAATGAGATTTCTCAAGTCCCATTAGCATTACACATCTTCCAATCTCCTGTTGAACATGGAATTTGAAAAATTAGATTTTGTTAGTAATCTTACGTAAACAAATTTTTTGTCAAATCTGGAATTCTGTTAAATCAAATTCTGTCTGGGGGCAAATACTGACTTTTAGCTCAAAGAGATGCTCTGATCTCAAGCTTGAAATTGACACAGTAAATTCTTCTCTGACCTTCAGTGTCCTGAAAAAAAAAGAAAAAAGAGAGCATCATTTAACCTCTCTTCCTGAAGATATCCACCAGAATTTAAGTTTTTTACTTAATAAAATAAGAGATTGTTTTTGCTATTCTAAAAAATGATAGCTGTTATTTTTACCTATCTTAACTGTTTTAAGAATGTAACCTATTTCATTAGAATTATCAATGTTGCTGGAGGGTATTTGCAAAGCAAATTCAACTTAGTATAATAAAATCAAGTAACACATAAAAATCACAGCAACTTTCACAGTAGTTTATTTTGTATTGTATTTATCTTTGTAGGATGAACTATCTCATCCTAAAAGATGCTTTCAGGCATAACTGTCTCATAGCCATGAAAAACAATTAATCATTCACCACAAAGACTTGGAGATTTAACTTTCCACTAATTTGCAAGACATACAAAAATGTTTAATGATGGTAAGCAAAAAAATAAATACTTCTGAAAAATAAATACTACTGTCTTATCAGTGGCCATTTTGACATGAGTCCTCTAACATAGAGGATCATACTTGAAAATAATAATGAATTTTGATGTTATCATTTTGGAACAATATTTTCATTATGTCCTTTTTCCCTGAGTCAAACACTTCAGTAATACCCCTCATAACCTGAACTTCACCAATTCCAGTTACTGAATTTAAAGAAATCTACTTGAACCAAATGGTTCATGATATTATATTTTCTTTGTATTTTTTCCTACTAGAATGTAACTGGTAAAATGAATAAGACTAATGAGCAATGCTTTCAAACATTGTCATATCAATTTTCACATCTTTAAACAGGATCAGATGTTTAATGGCCAAGGTAATCCCTAATGTTTGCTCAGTATTTCATTGTTAAGCATATTACAAATATGTTGGTAATTAGATAAGTGAATAGATTGTCAGGTTTTCATGCTATAACCTTCACAAGGCATGACTAAAGTACATGTAACTCAGAACATTTTAACACCTTCTTCTTTAGCAGCCACTCTTACCAAATGCGGCAAAAAAGAATAGCTAGTGTAGTTTTCAGAAACAATAATAATGAGAAAATTTAATTTTCCAAAGTTCTAGGATTCATAATCACATTAAAGAAGCCGTTTCAATGTGCTGTTGCTGATTTCAGTAATTCTGCTAACAGCAGTTATTTCTTCATGGGATTTTACTGAATCTCTATGTCACAATTCCTTAGGTCTTCTAAAGACAGGGAGTCATGGATTCACCATGAGTTAAGGTATACATTATAAAGTATAATGAATGCACATTTCATTGTCTTTTATTTTTAGATTTGACTATGTGTTATAATTTTAAAATTTCAGGATTCCTGGAATCTTTGTGTTTCTGCAAGAAACATAGGAAGATTAAAGTTCTAATAGTCTGTATAACCCAATTTCCATTTTCTGGATACATCTGCTTTGAAAATTGTATTATTTGCCTTTCAGCAATGTTAGAGATAAAGCATTATAAGCAGGTTTTTATTATATCATGGAAATTCTAAACTGCATTTAACCTAAATTTCCAGAATTTTGCTAAGCTCTTTAGAGCTCTCCTTTCCTGTATTAAAGGAGACCCTTCTTTAATTCTGATCTTTTCAAGTATGCATAATCCTTTTTTCTCTCTCTGCTGCATAAAGTATTGTATTCCAAGTATTATTGATGTGATTGCTTACTCACTGCAGTTTCTCTGGAAAGATAGTGATCTCGTGATTCACTTTTCCATCTGCTTGTGGTTTTGTGAGAATGTATGAAACAGATAGTAAAGATTCCAAAATATTTGGCTGCTCCCTCTGTTTCAGAGAAGAACCAGGATGCATAGCCCTTCTGATCTGCTTGGAAGGAAGAACAGTTCTTTCACATACACACTAATACAAAGGGATTTCAGTACTACTGAAGAGACACTAGGTATTCTGCATGAAACAATGTAGATATCTGTGACTTGGAAAAAAAAAAAAGAGTCACTGAATTACAGAAGAAATAATAAACTATTAAAATTTAATCTGATATATTAAAAAAGAGGATATTGTTCAATATTTTTACAATTTCAGTATTTATTTATTTCTGATTTATATAAAATTCGATAAAAATCATCAGCTCGGTGTCTGGTCACACAGTAATTCACACAGAGGACTTTTCAGACAGCTGTTCAGTTTCTTTTAGTTTGGCACAGCACATGGAAGTATAGCAACAGAGTATATTACCAAACAGCTTGTGAAAGTGTCATGTTGTCTTCTTCCTAGGAAGTGAGATGATAGTTTACACTCCTGTATTTGGGAGCTCTGAAGAGCTAAACAACAACCAAAAAAAAAACTGTGAAGAAAAAGTGGTTTTTTTAAATTCTCTTCCTCAGGTCTGTTGTTCTGTGTGTAGAAGATCAATACAGAAATAAAATTGGTTCAGTGTGCTTGTAACAGTTGGCAATTCTCTACAGGTTTGCTTTAGCTGAAAGCAATAGGAAGTGCTATTTGCTCTGTAGGTATTGAAAAACAGTAAAAAATAAAAACCAGTACTCAGCCAGCCTTTGCATGAATGTCCAAAAAAAAGGAGTGTTAGAGGGAAGGTGAAGAAAATGTATCTCCTAACAAACCAGTCTGGGTCTCTCTGATTCACTTCATAAGCACCAGTAATCATAGAGGGGTCAGAAGGCAGGTGTCCACAAACAACAAAACAGGCAGTGAAGTCGTGCAGCCCAGACTGCTGTGGGGGTAAGCTGAATTTTCTCCTGTGTGCTGAGGAGAAGGAAGCAGTTATTCTTGGTCTAGGTGACCAACCCCAGCTCAGCAGCAATCTTTCAAAATGGTTTTGAAGATTTTGATTAATCTCAGCTCGTTACTTAGTTTGCACAGCTCTGAAGTGGGAGTAGTACTTACTCATCTCAGAAAAATGTTCAAAAGACTAAATGTTCTGAGGCCAGTAATTTAAAAAATGTGGTATTGAGGTCCTGGTGCATGATCTGTATAAATATATATATCTGTACATACTCAGTCCATCTTTGTGACCAAAAATCATCACAGAACCTCAGGTTCTTTGTTTCATACAGTTCGTTGGATATCATATCTTTTTTCCATGGGGGATGAGGGAAAGAAGAAAGAGTGATGGTTATTATTTAATTTTAATTATTATAACCTTTTTCTTTATAACTGATTACTTTCTAAATTATTTCAGGTAGATAATTAATACATGGTTTTCATTTATAGAGAGAAGAAAGAACAAAACAGGATGTCAGACAGCTGATTGTTTCAAGACTAGCCAGTTTAGGTCTGGTTTTGCATACCAGAAGTAAGAAAATTTAGTGCTGCAAATTGAGTCCTTTGATTATTGAGTAAAACTCACACATATTTTTTAAATAGTCCTCCTTAATAGTAATGGTAGAGAGAAAGACATGCCAACTGCATCTTTCTGGAAGTCAGAAAGAAACTCATTTAAGGAACACAACAGAGAAAGGGGGGTATTTCTCTTCCTTTGACAGAAGTACATTGATTCTGTGATGAATTTATATTTTGTTATGTAGTTAATTCAGGTGGGAGAAGCTATTTTATTAATCTCATCACCACTCTGACTGTTGTTATCATTAGCTTGTTCTTTAAAGCACACACTGACCTCATTTTTATTAGACTGTAAACTGTCCACGAAACATTCTTCTCTGCTTGCTCACCATTGTGTACCACTCACCTTTTGTCCCATGTTCTTTAGGTTTGTTGATCTATTTTCTATGGAGTTACTGAAGCCACTGTTACATCTGTGATCACCTTCATCCAAAGATATTTTGTCTTTTTGTGGTCATTACTTGATCTTGTCCTTGATGTGGTTGGAAACACACAATTAAATGAAAGTGCACTTCAGTAGAGGAGGATTGTGGATGGAAATTTAAGCTGTGGGTAAATGTAGAAGAAATTAGAGGGCAGTCACCTTCACCAGACACAGGTTAGGTATGCAGATTTGTGCTAGTATTACATCATGTAGTTAGAAAAAATACAAATATTTTAAAAGATCTGGGACTAGTTTTCAAAGGCATTGTTATCATACTGACTGTAGCCGAACTGTGCAATAAAAAAAATGTATTTTTTTCATCTAATAAATTTATGTCCACACATCAATAGTTTAATCTTTAAACAAAGTGCATGCTAATCTTATAAAAAGAAGATATATGGGGTGCAGGTGCCCAGGCACTGGCAGTGGGGACTGGAGAAGGTGGGTGGGTATTTCATGAAAGAACTGTGACTCATGGAGATCCCCCACTGGAGGAGGGGAAAAGTGTGGGAGGGAGGGAGCAGCGGAGAGAAACATTTATGGACTGACCCCGATTCCCCACCCTCCTCCTGCACCGCTTGGGTTGGGGAGATGCAGAAGTTGGGAATGGAGCAAAGCTGAGCCTGGGAAAAAAAAAAAAGGGTTTAAGGAGAAGGGGGTTATTTTTTCACTTTGTTTCTTACCACTCGGAACTATTTAATTTCCAATAAATTAAAAAAAAATTTCTATAAGTCAGTCTTGTGATGGTAATTGATAAGTGATCTCCCTGTCTTTATCTCGGCCCAGGAGCTTTGTCATTCTATGTCCCCACCCTAATTGTCATGTTTAGAGGGAGGGGTGAGATAGCAGCTGGGTGGGCAGCTGGCAGCTGATCAAGGTCAACTCACCACAGAAGGAACGGTGAAGTGATACAGAACATGATTTTCCTCCATTCCTTCCATATGTAGTTCTGTGGGCAAGGTTTCATAACTTATATGCTACCTCCTCAATGTATTTAAACTGTGACTTGTGTGGATAACGTTTGTAAATGTTGATAATGTAAATTTGAATATACTGTACAATTCTTGTAGTGACATGATAGGTGTTAGGATATAGTGAACATAGAAAAATAATTAATGTCTCTCACTACTGGTGCTATTGTCTTTATGGAGGTGTGAAAAATATCTGCTACACTACAGGGTATTTCAGGATATAGTAATTGTTTTAATAGTTTGTAAACTGGTTCTCTGGAATGGAGCCTATGGAAACACTGTGCTTTGCTATAAAATGGAAGATCTTTATAAAATGCCAAATCTGCATTTGAGCTCATATTCCAAGTGACCTTTATTAAACAGACATGTAACACAGAGGTTTGGAGTACATTAAAATAAAACTATTTGTTGGGTTGTGGACTGCCTTTTCTGGAGGCTTTACTCAACTTCAGTGTCACATGTTTGCTGTGCATTTCCCTATTTGGGGGAGTGGTGTTTATGTGGCATCGATTCAAATCTGTGCCTTGGGATATGTGTCCCTATGGTTTTCCTTCTACAGCTTCTATGAAGTTTGAGGTACTGGTCTGCCGTTTGCAGTGACAGTGGATATGACTTCCTACTGCACTGATGGGTTTTAGTGAGAACTCCAGGAACTAGGATCTATATGTTGTCACAGAAATTGTTTTATCCCCCCTACTGTTTGCATTGTTTTGTCAGAGCTGCCAGCACCTAGCAGACTTGTAGCAATGAAAGATGTAAATGTGGGAGCTACAGTGTAGCATGCTGTGTTGCTACTAAATTACTCAGCAGCCGTTCAAAACACCTTCAAAAATACATTTTCTCTTGCATTTGAATACATTTTATGTAAATCTGACATGTGGTTTGGCCCCTGGGTTTTGTTCCCAACACTGTCAGAAACAATCTTCTGCAACCTCTTTTGTTCACCCATCTGGAAAATAACAGGATTATACTTGCCTGCCTTCTGGGGGAGGGTATAAGTTTTGCTCAACAACAAATGCTGTGAAAAATACAAAACTAAACACCAGCCTGTGGCTGGCATAAGCCAAGGCATGTTCTGACCATTTCTTTCCTTGGCTGAAGAGTACCCTTCCTGAACCAGAGAAAGAGGAAGATGCTGGTTATTAAGACTGAGAGTTTTTCCTTCACCTTTAACAGAAAAGAAGCACATATCACTTTGTTTTAGTGAATTTATTTGAATCCAATACTTAACCCTGTTATCTTTCTGCAGAGTCTCCTTTACCCCAGATTTCTTATTGTATTTCATGGAGGTAGTGAATCTGGCACTTCTATTTTACCACTTTGTAAATAGTGTTTCTTCAATTCCCCTGTAGAAAAGCAGTTTTACTGAAAACATAAGGTGAGATATGATAATAAAACAGGCTCATGGTGACACAGTGAGTGGAGTTTGCTAGTTTCTTGATGCAGACAATAATCGTAGCAGCAGCCCATGCCAAATTTATATCCATGTTTTTCAATTTTAGAACTCAATGTAGTGATGTGCTGAAGTTGATTCGGTATTGCTGGTCTTGCTAAATACCCAGCTGCTGCTCCAAGGGCTATGAATGCTTTCTAAAGCCCATATAATTTCATTTGTTTCCTTATAGCCTATTTAACCTTCAAATTTAAGCCAGAAGGTTTTTGGGTTTGTTTTGAGGTTTTGTGTTTGTTTCTTTTTTGTTTGTTTTCTTTTTCCAAAACAACAGAGAACATAATCAATAATTGGGACATTCTCTATGTAATAATAGAGAAATGTGGTCAGCACGACCATTTCCTTTATCTCTAATAAAAATTGCAGAAATTCTCAGAGTAATCCTATGGTATTTGGGTGTTCACACATTTCAACACAAGAACATTCATTTGTATTGAATGGAAAATGGCTGTCTATTATTACATATACTAAATTTCAGCATAAAATATTTTCAGCCAATCTAACATCTGTGAGGTTTTATTTTCTCTTGAGTTTTAGAATGATCAGCACCTTACAGCTTTTGGAATTAATATCTCTTATTAAAGTTCTCTTTATTCAGGAAGATAAAGTCAGCCTTACTGGGTAGGCAATTGAAGAGAGGAGTGATTAACTTGGTTTGATTAGCTGCAAACTTCAGGAAAATTTTTGCTGACCTGACTAAAAATCATCTTTTGGGGGATTTAGTAATTTTGGTTTTAGTTAGATCTCTAGTCACACTCCCTGAACAATTTCATCAATTGGGTACCATTCATTTTGATAGCAGAAGACTCTCATATTGACTAAAACTGTCCGTCATTAACAATAGATTAAATAGGAAAGATTTTACCACTCAAGCAAGTATGGCAGTTGGATCCAAAAAGATCTTGGAAAGTCCTCTCATTATTTACAATAGATTTGGTGGTTCTTATTCTGAAGGCTTAGTGTGAAGAAGACAAGCATTATCCAAATACAGTGTATTCAATACTGTCGGAACTAATTCATTTCATATCACTGCTTTGTGATTCAAAGTGATTAAGTGATTTGTCCATACAGTTTTAATTACATCTGATCATGTTTTCTGACAGGTTGGCAGCAAGGTTGTGGGAATTTTTTTTTTGTTGCTTTTATATACTTGGTCATGTAGTACTAAAGTAGTGGTTAAATGCTGAACACGCATTTTTGCTCTCACAATTCTTTCTATGATATTTTCTCTTTTTTCTTTCGTAACTTTTTTTTCTTTTAAAGCTACTGAAAATCTGCTGTCATTTTTCTCAGTTACGAGCAAGAAGACAGTTAAGTACACCAAAGGTTGCATACTGAATACAAAAAACCAAAGGGCCAAAACATTTACAGCCACATTAGGTAGGAAATGAAGCAGCACGGAATTGTTCAGTTTAAATTCAAGATGTGCTGCAAGAAGCTAGTATATCTCACCTTACACAAGTTCTTGAACTAAATATGAACTACCATTTTGCAACCTGCAACTTTCACAGCATAGTGCTGCTGCATCTTCAGACGATGAAATAAATTAGATTGCCTAATAATGGGGAAAAGTTTAAGGACATATTCTGTACTTTTCAAATCTCATTGCATACTTTAAACAAAAAGTAGGAAAAAAATTCAGATATTTTATTTCTCCAAACTGCCTATTCAATCATTTGAAATCTTTTACTTGTCAGTACCTGAGACTATCCCTGCTCATTTTAATCCAAGATAGTTGAGGATAGTTTTCTATGGGCTCCAAAGAATTTCTCCCATAAAATTAGTGTGCCTTAAGTCATTATAATAGATGGTAGATTCCAAAATATTCAGTTGATCAAAGAGGAGAACTGAAAACTTTGTCTAATAAGCTTTTTGCTCTCTCCTTTGCGGTTTTCCCTCTCAAGATAATCATGCGCTCTGTTTCCATCAGTGTAAAGTTGTTACCTGATTCGAGGTAACAACAACCTGTTTTTTCCCTCCCTACCCAAACTGTTACATCAGCATTCAGTAGTGAGAACACAGGACAAACATAGAACTTCCTTTGCTACCCCAGCCTTCCTGAATGAGAAAAGGATGAGAAAAGAAAGACAGGGGAAAAAACTCCCAAACTAAATAATCATGAGGGAGATTTTCCATAGCTGATTCCCCACAAAAATTATTCTCTTTATCTAATTATGTGCAGCATAGGATGCACCCAGCCATTTATAAGCCAGGCACAGGTCACAGGTGTATGGGTTTTTTTCCCTTCCTTACCATATACTAGCCTATTTTTTGTGGTGGTTTGTTTTTTGTTGTTTTTTGGTTGGTTGTTTTTTTGTGTTTGGGGTGGGTTGGTTGATGTTTTTTCTGGTTGATTGGTTGGTCTTTATGGTTTTTTTGTGGGGGTTTTGTTTGTTTTCTGTTTAGTTTTTTAATCGGAAAAAACAATCCAATAGTTGTTTAATGAAAGCAGTGGTAGAATTAGCTGACCTAATCTTGCTCAGCCTATCTTCCTGCCTAGCCTCTTTGTCTGGCATGCAAATGAGAGGCAGATGCATAGCAGGAGAAGTTGTCCAGGTTCATCATTTAAAAAAGCGCTTAATAATGACTGAAAACAGTTAAATATTTAACTGCTGCAATTTAATCAGTGCAATGGGTATGTTTTATAAAAGCAAGTTTTGTTTAGATTGATTCTTCCTAGTTCCTAGTAACTTCATATAGGAATGTGGCTTAGTGAATAAAAATGTGACAATCTCCAAACCCGCACTCACTACTGAAATATCTGGCACTCCTGGGACAAGATCGTGGGCAAGTCTATCCATCTGCTTCAGCTCTTTCCCACTGGTTCACAATTTACAGAGATCTTGTTATTATAAAATGCATTTATAATCACAAAGTGCTGAGATCCATAGCTAAAGACTAAAATCATCTAAAAAAATAGCTTGTCTGAAAGGTAAAGGTGTTTCCTAAAATACACAGCTATTCAGATTGAACATTTAAAAGCCTACTGCTGTCCTGCCTGTCCATTCAAGGCTTCTCTAATACCTTTATATCCAGATCAGCTAGGTGGGAAGAAAATTTGTTGGACAGTATTCCATTGTCCAGCTGGCAGTCAGGTACTCATGGCATCACTTGGAGACAGGAAAAAAAAAAAAGGACAAAGAAAAAAACAAAGAAAAAAAAAAAATAAAAAAAAAAATAAAAAAAAAAAAAAAAAAAGAAAAAGAGAAAAAGACAAAGGAAAAAAGAAAAAATAAAGAGAAAAAGGAAAAGAAAAACAACAACAACAAAAAAGAGAAACTAAAAGAAAAAAGATAAAAGAAAAAGAAAAATTAAAAAAAAAAAAGAAAAATAAAAAGGAAAAGAAAAGGTACAGAAAAAGGAAAAGAAAAAGAAAAGAAAAAAGAAAAAGAAAAAAAAGAAAAAAGGAAAAAGAAAAATAAAAAAAGAAGAAAAAATTAAGGGGGAAAGATAAGAAAAAAAGGAAAAAGAAAATAATAAAGAAAAGAGAAGAGAAAAAGATAAAGATACAGAAAAAATTTAGGAGGAAAAAGGAGAGAGAGGAAAAGGGACAGGGAGAAAAAAAAATAAAAACTAAAGAAAGGAGCGGAAAAAAAGAAAGGAGCAGAAAAAAACAAAGGAGCGAAAAAAAGAAAGGAGCGAAAAAAAGAAAGGAGCGAAAAAAAGAAAGGAGCGAAAAAACAAAGGAGCGAAAAAACAGAAAGGAGCGAAAAAAAGAAAGGAGCGGAAAAAAAGAAAGGGGTGAAAAAAAGAAAGGAGCGAAAAAAAAGAAAGGAGCGGAAAAAAGAAAGGGGCGAAAAAAAGAAAGGAGCGAAAAAAAGAAAGGAGCGGAAAAAAAGAAAGGAGCGAAAAAAACAAAGGAGCAAAAAAAAAGAATGGGGCGGGAAAAAAGAAAGGAGCAAAAAAAAAGAAAGAAGCCATTTCTTAACCCAGCACAGAGTGCCCCTGTCCAAGCCATGGGCTGCCAGCTTTTCCAGGAGTATATTATGGGAGACAGTGTCAAAGGCTTTGCTGAAGTCCAGATGGACACATCCACAGCCTTCCCCTCATCCACCAGGCGGGTCACCTGATCATAAAAGGAGATCAGGTTGGTCAGACAGGACCTGCCCCTCCTAAACCCGTGCTGGCTGGCTCTGATTCCTTGTCCATCCTGTAGCTGTTGTGTGATTGCACTCAGGATGATCTGCTCCATAACCTTGCCAGGCGCTGAGGTCAGGCTGACAGGCCTGTAGTTCCCTGGGTCCTCCTTGCAGCTCTTTTTGTAGATTTGTGTGACTTTCGCCAACTTCCAATTGTCTGGGACCTCTCCAGTGAGCCAGGACTGTTGGTAAATGATGGAGAGCGGCTTGGCAAGCTCTTCTGCCAGCTCCCTCATCACCCTAGGATGGATCCCATCTGGTCCCATGGACTTGTGTGGATCCAGGTGGCTCAGTAAGTCACTATTTCCTCCTGGAATACAGGGGGGCTGTTTGTCTTCCTGTCCCTGTCTACCAGCTCCAGAGGACAGCTGTCCTGAGGGCCCCCTGTCCTACTTGTGAATAGTGAGGCAAAGTAGGTGTTAAACACCTCAGCCTTGTCCTCATCCCTGTTAACTATGTTCCCCCCCACCAAGTCCAACAAGGAATGGAGGTTTTCCTTGCCCCTCCTTTTGTTATAAATGTATTTATAGAAGCGCTTTTTGTTATCCTTAACAGAAGTAGCCAAACTGACTTCAAATTGCGCTTTTGTCTAATTTTTTTTCTGCATGACCTAGTTATACTCCTAAATTCACCCTGAGTAGCCAGCTCTATTTTCCATAGTCTGTAAGCTCTCTTTTTATCCCTGATTTCCTTCAGAATCTCCCTGTTCAACCAAGCTGGTCATCTACCCCGCCGGCTTGCCTTTTGGCACACTGGTACAGCCTGTTCCTGTGCACTCAAGACTTCCTTCTTGAAGCACGTCCATCCCTCCTGTACCCCTTTGTCTTCAAGGGTTTTTTCCCCAGGTATGCTCTGAACCAGTCCAAAAATCTGCCCTCCAGAAGTCCAATGTAGAGGTTTTATTAGTGGCCTTCTTTACATGCCTGAGTATTGCAAACTCTATTATTTCATGGTCACTGTGGCTCAGGTGGCCTCTGACCACTACATCTCCCACCAGCCCTTCTCTGTTTGTAAACAACAGATATAGTGGGGCCCCACCCCTGGTAGGTTCATTTACCAGATGGAGCAGGAAATTATCCTCTATACACTCCAGGAATCTCCTAGACTGCCTCTTATCTGCAGCTTTGAGCTGCCAGCAGATATCTGGCAGGTTGAAGTTGCCCACAAGAACAAGGGCTGGCAATTTCGAGACATCTGCCAGCTGGTCGTAGAATAATTCATCCCTTTCATCATCCTGGTTGGGTGGTCTATAACAGAGTCCCATTAGGATGTCAGCCTTGTTGGCCTTCCCCCTGATTCTGTTCCACAGGCACTCAACCTTATCATTAGCGACCTCAAGTTCTACAGAGTCAAGGGACTCTCTAACATATAGAGCCACCCCTCCACCTCTCCTACCCTGCCTATCCTTTCTGAAGAGCTTGTAGCCATCCATGGCAGCACTCCAGTCATCCGAGTCATCCCACCATGCTTCTGTGATGGCAACTACGTCATAGCTTTCCTGCTGCACGATGGCTTCCAGCTCCTCCTGTTTGTTGCCCATGCTGCGTGCATTGGTGTACATGCACTTCAGCTAGGCTGCTGATTTTACTCTTAACTCGGGCTTTTCATTCCTGGGCTTCTCTTTGGAGAGCCTGGATTAAACCCCTTCCTCCTTCAAACCTAGTTGAAAGCCCTCCTGATGAGTCCCGCTAACTTATGGGCTACAGTCCTTTTGCCCTTCCTAGATACATAAAGCCCATTTGATTTAAGAAGACTGGGTACTATGGAGTTTGCCCCATGGTCAAAAAACCCAAAATTTTGACGGTGGCACCAATCCTTTAGCCACCTATTGATAAGGTAGGCTTTCCTATTCTTCTCATTCATCTCCTCATTCATTCCAGCAAGTACAGGAACTGAGGCAAATACTACCTGTGTGCCTGTCCCATGAAATGATCTACCCAGTCAGCGCCTTGAAATCCTTTTTGATTGCCCTGGCACTTCTATTAATATCATCACTGCCAGCCTGGATTACCAAAAGTGGACAGTAATCTGAGGTTCGAATTAGCTCAGGAAGTCTCCTACCAATGTCCCTCATCCTGGCTCCAGGAAGGCAGCAAACCTCCCTGTGGGATGGGTCTGGTGGACAAATAGGGCCCCCAGTTCCCCTCAAAAGGGAGTCACCTACTACAACTACCCTTCTTTTTTTCCTTATAGCTGTAGTTGTAACCCGTCTGGTAGACAGGGTGCAACCTGCAGACAGATCTTCCTCTTGCCTGACCTCTACTTGACTTTCTGAGTCTAGGGCCTCATATCTGTTCTTCAAGGGCACCTGGGGAGGCGATGGGGGTCGAGAGGGTGTTCTTTTACTTCTCCAAACAGGGACCTGTTTCCATTCCCCCCCATCCACTTGGTTTGCTCCATCTGCCTGGTGGCAGGAGGGGCAGGGCATCACTGTCTCCTGCTGGACTTCCTTGGGGTTCGAAAAGGTCTGACTCCACCGGTCTATTTCCCTGTCACTTTCCCTAATGCTTCTCAGCCTCCCTACCTCTTCCTTGACCTCTGCTACCATGCACAGCAAATCGTTCATCTGCTCGCATCGCACACAGGTGCCTCTCACAATGTCCTCTGGCACTGCTGCCAGGATCAAACAGTCTGCGCAGCCAGAGACCTGAATGGCTGCATCCTTCTTGGAGGGTTCTGACTGTGTCAACACATTCCTAGTGATAACAGTAGTGATGCCTTTCATTTTATTCGAAACCATTACTGGCTTGAGTTGAAATGTGACCCCTCCCCCCCCACCCCAAAAAAAAAAAAAAAAACAAAAAAAAAAAAAAACAAAAAAAAAAAAAAAAAAAACAAAAAAAAAAAAAAAAAAAAAAAAAAAAAAAAAAAAAAAAAAAAAAAACACCAACCTGGGAGGTGTCTGTACTCTGCCTGTTCTCCCTGCCCGTGCAAACTGACATGCCACACCCCTGTTTGCCGCACGCCCTGGAGACCATTATGTAGCCCTCTGGAGCACCAGCTAATGAGCCTGTCCCACCCCTCTCTCACCTGAGCTGGTTCCTGAGGGAGCGGCCAAGCCCAGGCAGGAATCAGCAGAATTTGTCACTTGGAGGTGGTGAGCTGCAGCATTTGGTATCAGCTGGTAGGGAGCAGGACCGTGTATGGGACATGCCTGAAACACATGATGGAGTTCCCTACCTCTTGGGATAATGAACATGAGCTCTCCCAGTTTACAGGAACTCCCACTCTGCAAAGTGTAATTAAAAATGCTGTTCATTAGGGCTAACACTATAAAGAACAGAGTAGTACAGGCATCTTACACCCCTTGAGAAACTCATAAACCCCGGTTGTGCATGACTGCAAATTAGAGACAGCCTCATCTGAAGTTAATTTTTGTTCGTTAGAAATGTTAATTCTGATAAATTGATACAATATTCAGTCCTTGAACCTTGACCTAAAGTATCTACATAGTTGATAGCACCAAGCATCTCTTTGAAATAAAATAGCTAATCATAGAAGGGCTTTTTGGTTGTGAAATATTTTCTAATATTTCCAAATTCAATATGTGTATATTTGCATTTATAATATATAGGTAAAAAAGTGGACATCAGAATGAAGAAATAAAGCACCTCATCTGCAAGCAAAACCAGATTGCACATGCACAGCAACAGGCATTGTGATGCTTGTTTACACTTCCACAATTCCATTAATCACGTGCATTCATAAAATATAATCTTGTTAAAAGGCCTGTGTGAGATTTTGTCTACCCATGAAGACATGTAACACATTTCACATAAGATTTTCTTCTAAAATGAATACCTCATACTTTCTGTTTCTAAAATCTGATTAAAGTAATCTATCTTGTTTAAAAAAACAAAAAAAAAACCTTCCTAAAGGTGGCCTGTGAACACATATTTACAGATAAAAGCTAAATGTATTATATTTCGCTTGTTTTCTTTTTTCCTGAAGTTAATATTCATGAATCTTGCACAGTATATATTTTCCAAATAATATACTTCAGCTCTAATATACATCACTAAAAAAAGTGACTGAAAAAAAAAAGGAGAGACATTTACAATACATTATGAAACACATCTGGCTATTAAGGTAGTTTCTCTTGAAGCACATCCAAATGACATTATAATCTGTATTTTATCTTTCTATATTCAAATAAGGAATAAGTACTATAATCCTATATGTTTAAGACTAGCTTTAAAGAAGATTGCACTTAAAATATCACCATAAAGCAGTCTCTCTTTTAAAATATTTGGCAAAAAAAAATCTTAGCAAAATGTTCTTAGCTGTTGACGTGTGATGCTGTCATTTAGAGAGTTTCAAGTACAAAGTAGATATGAAACTATTATCAGAATCCTAATTTCTTTGACAGAGCAATTCTAAAGCTCATACTTTCATAATGATAGGGGAAAACATTGCATATGTGTTATCATAAGCAAACTGCAACAAACTAGTGAATACCACTATGAAAAGTAGGCATATAAAGTTTCTCTAAGTCTCAATTAGAGAAATGTGAGGTGAGCTCTGAGGTTCAAAGGCTTAAGCTTGCGAAGGATTAGAAGACATGAGCCTTGAAGAGTCTGAAACCAAAATAGCTTTTTTTTCTTTAATTGATACTTATATGCATATGTGAAACTAAAATACCAGCATGATGTCTCTCAGTCATAAGTATTAGCAAATATGTCAGCCTCAACCTCAGGGTTTGCACTTGTTGGCAATAGAAGGATTTTATTCTTCAGAGTCTATCCAGAATTTCCTGTACTAGTAAATATATTGTTCTTTCTTGTGGCATTCAAACTGAAGAGTCACTTTCTCATTAACCACATTACTTAACCTATTTTTCTCATAGTTTTCCCATGTATAGGGGAGGAAGAAGTTCATTTTAGAACATCAGAATATGCAAAGGAAAATTAATTAGTGCTGTCTGGTAGAAGTAATATATGTTACCCATTATTGTATTTCTTCTGTCTGTAATAGGTAAGAAAAGATTCTCAATTGGAGATCATTGCAGTACTGCATTATCTGTACAGCACTGCATTGGCACAGCTTTATTCACGTGTCAGGTGGCTTCCTAATTTTCATTCATAGGATCAGATTTATGTGAGACACTAAATGGAAGACTATATCTGAAGATGGCTAAACATAATAATTCATTCCTATGTTCTAGTGCAATATACTAAGCTGCTGCTAACTTCAGAAGAGTCTCTGCTGCTGGGAGTGATAGCCCTCCTCAGGGGAGAGGACACATATTTTAAGACAATGCCCACTATGTTTCTCTGCAAGCACATTTACAGTGGGGTTTTTTGTGGTGTTTTATTAATGGGCTGTTAGGATAATTGAACTCTCAACATTGGTTTGAATTTACCTTTTTTCCTTATTGTCTTGAGTGGAATTTAGCCTCCTCAAAATATGGTATTTTGGATATGTTATTCTTTTCCTTTATTCTTTTCTTTGTTCTGTTTCAACCATCCTAAAAAGCGCAAGCTATGCATACACAGAAAAATTCTTACCACTCTAGGCAGATTGTTATTATAACCTTTATAAGTAAACTTTGGTTGTTGTCAGAAATATATATATGTTATTTTCTTCAAACTTCATGTCTCATAGTCACTTCACGTGGCACCATTACCTCTATATGTACATTCACTGATCTCTTATTTTTGTTTATTTTCACCCATCTATTCATAGGCATGAGATTCAGTTACCTGCTAGGTAGATAAATGGTTTAAAAAGTGCTTTAAGGCATGACATCACAGTCTGCAAAGCAAAAATGCAGATGGTTTTTGGAATTTGAGGTTTCACCAAGTGGTGTTTTTCATATCTTGCCAGGATTACAACAGTGTTAGTTTGCTCACCAGGAGGTAACACTGAATATTTCTTATATGGAATTATATTCTGCTTCTACTGATATTAATGTGTTCTTAAATGGAAACATTATCCAAGACTCTTTTTCAGTGTGTTCAAAATCACTCTACCCACAAGTGTTTTTTTAGTTAAAGATAATTATATGATTGCTGATGGTCAGGTAGTCACATTGTCTTGAGACTAAAAGATCTCTGATTTGGTACTTGTTTAGGGTATTCTTTTAAAGTTAGTGTTCAGCTGTTCCATGTAATCAAATTTTATTCACTATTTAGCAGAAGTCTTCCAGCTTACCATCATCAGTATAACATTGCATGGTTACATTTGATCGCTATTCTGTCTTTTCTAAATTAATTCCCTAGTATCCCATAATTGTCCCTAGAAACCTTTTTTTCCATTTCTTATAGAGGAAAGCATATGACTTTTGACATAATAGATCAGTGTTCGGGAGCTTGTTTGCCAAATTTTTTTGCTAAAATGGTTTCATCTCCATTTAAGGGAAGAACAAGTCAAAACCTATTACATAATGATTCTTCATAGAAAGGGTTTTACTCTTTTCACATCAGAATATTGTTTCAGTGGAGCTTATAGTTGAATTTCCATGTCTTCCCTATTTTGTATTAGTTGTTGCATAGGCTTTAACTGGAGGTTTTTTTATTGGAAGAGGAAGAAAATTTTCCTTTCTGTTGTTATATAATTTTTAATAAAATTGCTTGAATGGAATTACATCTATATTAAAAATCAGTGAATTAGAGAAGTAATGAGAGATTAAGGAAGAGTTGTGCAAAAGACTTCAAGCACCTTCCCTGAGGAATGTTCATCTCTGGAGCACCAACATATAGCAGAGTAGGAGTATTTCCCTTTGATATAATGTAGACTCAAAGAAAAGTTAGAGGTAGCCATAATGAAAATTAAAATAGCCTTGTTCAGATGCAGCAAATACCCAGTTGGTACATGAACCTGAGGCAATGCAGTCAGAAACAGAAGAAAGCAACTGTCTTTGATCTCAAAGGTGGATTACTGGGTTTAAAAACACAGAGTTTTATCCACAGTAAAAATTTGTGGTTCCATGAATTCATCAAACAGACAGGAAAGCCCAAAAAATACACTAAGAAGACTACTATGATTCAGCGGAGAATAGTCAGTACATAAACACAATCAAAGCACATGTTCTGCATTCTTCTACATAAAAGCGTGTTGTCCTGAAACTTGGATTAGAACATAAGGTTTTTGTAGGACTGGGTGCCTACTACCAGGACCAATTTTGTAACAATCTATTCTTCCAATACTGTCGTGGTGGTGAACAATGATAAGAATTATTATGATAATGATTATGGTAAGTATTAAATTTTGTTGTCACTTTAAAACTCTGCATAACTGTTAGCACTAATTCTTTCAGTATCTTTAACTTACTCCCATTTTTGCATGTGTGAAATGGAGATGTCACAGTCTATCAGTTGGTTGTCACAGTGCACTGATGTATTGTATTTACACCAGTGAAGTCCCCGTGAAGTCAGTGGAATTGCAGAGTTATGATTAAGAGCAGAATTTACACTTTCCTTTAAGGATCCAGTCTGAGAACACATATCTTTAAAGTCATGATTCATAAAATATATATGTTGTAGAAAAGCATTACATTGAAGTAAATGATCCTTGGGAGCAAGCTGCCTGTAGTATGCTTGGCAATATATGCAGTAGAAACAGTCCCATTAACCAATCTACTAAAGGATCATAAACTTGACTGTTGGACTAGCAGAGCCGAAGTAAGTGAGGCATAAACCAAGCTGAGTAGAACCTAGCATAAACAGTATTGGTTTCACCTAAGGTAGGTATTAGCATTTCAGCTACTAATGTGCTTATACAAAAACATGAGTTTCTGGGGGTTTTTTAGATTCTTTATAATGTATGAAAGACTGCACACCAACATTAAGTGAAGGAATTGCATCTTCTGTGCAAAGTAAGCAATATTTGGCAAGATAAAGTGCATTTCTTCTTCTTATGCTATGTACTAGCATCCCCATGGAAAAAAGAGTAAAGAGGGATTTATTTATATGGGCATAAAGGGGACAAGTAGGAATGGCTTCAAAATGAAAGAGGGGAGATTTTGATGGGAGTGGGAGAAAGATGACGATTTGCATCGAGCCAATTTCTGTTAAATCTTTTTTATATTTTCTCTAAATCAAAGAAAATGTCATGGAAATAAAAGAGTAAAATTAATGATTTTTTTTTTTAATATCTTTCAACATAAAAAAGGTTCTGTCCCACAAAATAATGGAGTAAAAGTCAGTATCAGACTGAGAGATTTTTTCAATTTAAAACTGGGTAGTATGGAAGTAAATATGTGGTAAACAGGTTTGAAATTTAGTGGGTTTGCTTTGATATATTTTCTCATAGCATGTTAATAAGGGAAAGACAACAAGAGTTGTTCTCTTATGGACTCTTTATATCCTATAGCTTGATATATGTGTGACTGGAGAAGGTTCAGCATCTTTAGTATGACAGTCAAGTAAGGTTACTGTTATTCTTCCTGGATAACCAGAAGACATATTTTTTCTCATTTGTATTAACATGAGTCCACTGTCACATGTTACGGTTTGCAAGAAGTTGGCCTGTTTTCAGAAGGTCTGGGAAAAACTGTGATGGCATTTTCAAAGTCAGAATTTTAATGAATGGCATTCTCTGAATGTACAGCAACTTAAGCTAGTTGAAGATTTTTTTAAAGATTTTGGTGGAAAAAATGGGGGAAAAGGAGAATTGCCAAATTACCCTGTGTGTTACATAAGATTTCTAGTGTAAATATCATATGTGCAGTTCAGTTCAAATTTCCTCATGCATTTTGAAGTGTTGTCTGAAATGTTTTTTTTATTTCCCATAGATAAATCCAAAACTCGGGCAGAAAATCAAGTGCGTTCAGTGTATAAAACAGCATATGAATAAATCTATAATCAAATGCAAATATGAAACATTTGATTTAAAAGGAAATTCATGTTGAAAGGGGTGCCTAAGATTGGTATTCCCATAAAACTATGGATCTGTTTTCAATCAGTAGCTAGATAGATCTTTTTTTTATGTTTCCTTGGTTGGAACCACAATGAAGAAAGAGAAAATGCAGTGTTTTAGAATATTTTCAAAGTCAACCATAATGTAACTGGTGGTCTAAAAAGTCAGGTTTCAGGGATTTTTACATAACTTTGTCATTTGAAGCATTGCAGTTTGGAGCGCTTTTGCCACACAAACAGACCAACCTATACAGGGCATAGAAGTAGACAAGCAATATAATTTGTATCCTAGCTATAAGACCCTTATTATTTGGTACAAATATATCAGAGCAACTGCTTATATTATATATTATATATCTAGCCTAGTCAGGCTAGACCCAAAAAAATATTCATATGCATTACTATGCATAATCTTACATATGCTAATTGGTTGTCTTTGAGGGCTCACCCAAATTTGTTCACATTTGCATAAATTTTCAAGTTCTTCTTTTTCCTACACATTCTCATCAAAATGATCGAAGAATAAGGGAGGAATTTAATTACAAATAGCATCAATATTTTAGTGTCAATCGGAGGAACAGCCTTCAATGTATGGATATGGGGAAGGTGTCAGCAATAACGGAATGTAATGTTCAATGTAATGCTGCCAAAGACTGTTAACTGGTTTTCTTCACAAAGTGAGTAAAAGTTCTTGAGTCTCATACAAATACCAGATGCTCTAAGGCCCAATTAAGAAAACATTGAAAATTAACCATCAGCAAAACTGTCAGATTTCCTGCCCCATCAGAAAAGCATATAATAGCTACAGTTTCTTTTCTTCTCCTACCACAGACCTCTGACAACTAATCATAGACTATCTCAAGTTGGAAGGGATCCCGAAGGATCATTGGGTTCAAATGCCCGCTCCTAGCAAAACTATCTAAAACTAAACCGTATGCTTAAGACCATCATCCACTCCTTGAACTCTGAGGCATTGGTGCCATGACTACTTCCTTCAGGAGCCTGTTCCAATGACTGACCATTCTCTCTGTGAAGAACCTTTTCCTAATGTCCAATCTGAGCTTCCTCTGATGCAGCTTTGTTACATTTCCTTGTGTCTTATTGCTGGTCAGTAGAGAGGAGATCAGCACCTCCCCTTTCACAGCTGCCCTTGAGGATATTGTAGTTTGCTATGAGGTCACTCTCAGCTTTCTCTTCTTCAAGATGAACAAACCAAGTGACCTCAGACACTGTTTGTAAGTCTTGCCCTCAAGGTCTTCACCATCTTGGTCAGTCTCCTCTGGTCACACTCTAATGGAATCATAGAATCATCACTCTCTACAACTCCCTGAAAGGAGGTTGTAGCCAGGTGGGGGTTGGTCTCTTCTCCCAGACAATCAGCAATAGGACAAGAGGGCACAATCTTAAGCTTTGCCAGGAGAGGTTTGAGTTGGATATTAGGAACACATTTTTTACATGTTAATCAGACACTGGAGTGGGCTGCCCAGGGAAGTGGTGGATTTACTATCCCTAGAGGTTTTTAAACATGAGACTGGATGTGGCACTGAGTGCCATGGTCTAGTAACCATGGCGGTGTTGGATCAAGGGTGGGACTTGATGATCTCGGAGGTCTTTTCCAACCCAGTTGATTGTATGATCCTATGATAGAAGCGAATTAATTTGGTTATGCAGGACTTGAACCTAATGAACCCATGCTGTCTGTGACAAATAACTGTGTTGTCTTTTGGGTGTCTTTCAATAACTCTCAGAATTACCTCCCCTATAATTTTACTAGGCACTGAAGTGAGATTGACAGACCTGTAATTAACAAGGTCTTCCTTCTTTCCCTTCTTGAAAACTGGGACATTTGCCAGCTTCCAGTCAACTGGGACTTCTCTAGACTACCAAGATCATTGACAAATGATTAAGAGAGCTCCTGTGATGACATTGGTCAGACCTTTCAGTTCTCTGGGATGAGTCCCATCAGGGCCCAGAGATTTATGCACATCAAGCTCGAGCAGCAAGGTTCAAACAAGTTCAGGGTCAGCTGGGAGTTTATCATCCACAAATGTGTTCCCAAAGTTTACACACCTCTTTTTGTGTGTGTGTTGTTTGTTTTTTTTCTCGAAGACAGGGGCATCAGTGGATTGCTGCAAGACACTTTAGGGGTCAAAGTAATTTGGGATTTTTCATCTTCCTTGTTTTTATCTATTCCCCTCCTTTGTCTTCATTTCTCTCTTCCTCTCTCCCCTACTGGTATGCTTTCAGTGTTTGGTCAGTTTACAGCAATTAGAAAAACTAAAATTTGATGTTGAATTGCTGGAGATTATGACAGATATTTCACTGATTTCAAATAAAATGTCAGACATAAAATAGAGCATTTGTTTTTATAATTGTCACTTCTTAATATTGAACTTGAAATTGGTAAGAAATAACAAAATTTACCTTACTGAAATAGAAGAGAGTAAAGAGACATTTCCATGGAAGCAGTATGCTGAAGTAATGTTGGGAAGACAGGGTATGTTCTTTATAATAATGGAATTCTAGAAAATAGATTTTTAAGTGGAAAAAAAAGTAGTAAGTGCAAAAATTTCAGAAAAAAAAGTACCAAGAGATTATTAAAACTGTAAGGCACTGTACAGATTTTCACACTTGTGAATTGAATGTGCTCAGCCAAAAGTAAAATCGCTGTTCTTGAAAAATCTCCTGTATTAGTTGACAGTTGGTTAGATGTTCCCTTGACAACTGCTCTGGTTAATCAAGGGTGTAAATGAAGCCACTGTTTCAGTGTTTTGCAGCAGTCATTTTATATTGTGTCTTTAATATCAATACTTACAAAGGGAATTTTGTGGGGAGTTTTTCTTTGTTGACTTTTCAAGACAGGCTAGTGTTTGTCAGCTTGTAAGGGGAAAAATAACAAATAGTTCCAAGTGTAACCCTCCATTTGTGACATTATAAAATGGACAGTAATGTAACTACTTTCTAATAAATTTTCAGAAGACCAGGAACCCTGGTCTGCTAGCAGTGTGAGATCTCTGCTCAGAGTCAGTCTTACTATGATAATTTAGCTTGAATAAGAACAAAGGTTCTCTTTATAATTGCTTGGGGGTTTTTATACCTGCTGATCTGACATTTTAATTCTGCTATGCCTCTCCTCAATCTGTTAGAAATACAGCTGCACCTACAGCACTATAGAGAAAATATAATTGCTATAAACTATATTTTCTTAAGTATGCTTACATAACCATGAATGCACAATTTTTACATTATTACATTAGGTAATTATAATGCATGAAAGTTCCAGCCTCCTGACCTATTCTCATCCATATTGTCAAATATGTAATCAGTTTAAGATACTTTACTGTGTTTTCCTTGATATAAACTGGAAGCTGAAGCGATCATGCTATCAATTAGGGCTTAAGTCAGTCTTTCCTATTATTAGAAGAGACGTTAGTATGAATTTTGCATTCATGCTTTCTACTGTGCTCCTTTAGTGCCACCTGGTGACTAGCTTGTAAGGAAAAAAATATGAATGTATTTTCACCTGGAGAAGTAGCTGTGATAATTTAATCTAAAACATTTACTTGAGCAAGATCATACCAGGCGACATTTGATTTAGAAGTGCCCCAGTCTTAGCTAGCTTAAGAGGATTTCTTTGAATATAATTTCCAAACCTAAATTGATCCAATACTTAATATCCAAAATGGTGTCATGAGTGTGTGAGGTAAATATTGCACTTGGTTAGAAATTCAGTGTTCATGCACAGAATTAATCAAGAGGTAACTGGTTATGACATTAATCACTGTATTTAATTTCTGGTTTGCACCTGTTGAGGTCCATGGTTCCTTTGTAATTCTTGTTCCTAATGAGTTTATATAAAAACCACAGCAGCTATGAAAGAAATCATGTTATTCTTAGCTAAATGCAAATAAAAAGGCTGAACACCTGATTTCAAATTTTCGGAAATATTTGACTACATCAGACCTATACCTTAACATCTACAGGAACAGGCTGGGCTCCACATGGCTCCAGACCTGCTTAGATTATTGTGCATAACATTGCCATACAGCCTACACACACACACACACACACACACACACACACACACACACACACATTTCCTATAACTACTCCCCACACACCCGGTTCTTTACTCCTCTGTTAATCCTTTTTATATCATTATGAGTGTGATGTGCATGAATCACAATTTTGGTGCCCGACAAAATTATCCTGCCATAGGAATCATATTGCACTCTCTTCTGTCACTGTCTCTGGAGGGAAAAATATGCTGGCTTTGAACACAACCAGAATATGCCACTGAGATGTGAGGCAGATGGACTGAAATGCCTTCAGCATCTAAAGGAGTGAAGAAGCACAACTGAACTAAAACTACTTCAAAATTAAAAGATGTCAGTGATTAGCCACTTTCATCTCAGGTGTTCTTAATGTGAGGTCAGTATCTCATAATATAAGGTTAATTAGAAAAATAAAGAAAAAATGTCAAGAGAATAAATCATCAGTTCCATTTTTTCTTTTCTAATGTGGATAATGGATTTTAATCTCTTATGAGATGCATGAAATAATACAACTGCATTTATTCAGTTGCATAAGTAAGACAGATTTAAACATAGATTATAAGAAAAATATAATCAGGTTATAGAGCAGGATAAGAGGAATTTTATTTCAGGTAATTTCTGCCACAAAATATTTCAAGTGCATTCTTTTTTCCATTATTGTTTTAAAAAACTAATATGATTATGTTTTGCATAAGTCTATATTGTAGTATATTGTGGTTTTAAAAGGTATAATAAAGGCAGAGACAGCATTTATGGTTTAATTGCCATTTTTCATTATTTTCATAATTTTCTAAGAAAATTGTCTTTTGGACAGTAATTTTCCATGCTCTGTTGCTTTCTTAAAGCTATTCTAAGCATATTTAAGTAGTCTGGCAAATTCAAACAGTCCTAATTTTGTGGTAATGTAAGCATGAAAAATGTTCATTTTGTTCTTATTTCAAATTAGTTTTTTCCTTTCTGTGACATAAGACAGAGAGAAATTTCAAGTATTACTTCTTTGGAAATCCTTACAGAGAAAGGATCAAATGCTGAACAAAGCAGTGGTAACATTCCTAAACATGCACTCTAGAATACAGGGCAGTAGGCTGCTACTTGTGGTCTGCGGTTTTATTCTCAAAACTCAGTCACTAATCTGCTGACTGACATCAAATAAATCAGTGCTGCTCTTTGAGAGTTCATTGCTGCATATTTTAAAAAAAAAAAAAGCAACTCTACATCCCTTGGGAAGTCGAGACCTAATAGCCCAAACCACTGTTTAACAGCTGCTGTTTATGGATACTGGGAGTTTTTTATGTGGATTTTCTTTTTTTGTGAAATATTTCTTTAAAGTTATGCCTGAGTAGGGATGACTGTGTTGTTATCTATACAGATTTATGATACTTGGGCTTGTCTACATAAAGATACATCAGTGAAGACCATGTCAACATCAAGCAATCTTTAAGGCTTATTTTAATGGTTTAGTGTTTTTAATTTTTCCATTTTTTTCCCTCTAGCAAAAGATCAAAACAAGGGAAATTATGTACGCAAAACAGTGAGATGTGTGAATATCAGACATTTGCAACAAAAATTTACAATGCTGAATTTGACTTGGATGGCTAATTGCTTGAAGATTGTCAAACTGATATAGACCATATGGTTCTTCTCTTTTTCATTAGATGAACATTCTTCTTTATTAACTTTGCCACATCACTTAAGCTTTCTTTTCTTTATGGACTGGACTACTGTAGTATGTGATATAAGGAGTTTTTTAGAAAAAGAAATAATTTTAACTTAAAATAATAAATACAAATGAATATATTTCAAACTCATTTTAACAGTCTATGCGTCTAGATCACAATTCAAAAGCGGATAATAGAAGATGTCATTCAAATATCTGAGACTTTCAAAAGACAGATTTAAAAATAAGAAAAGTGTTGCATAAAGATGAAATAATTTAGCACATTTCAACCCCATGCAGCAGAACACAGTAAAAAGTCAATGAGTTAGTATTGACTGATTTATCTCTGAAACTAGGAGTGATGTAAGCATTGGAAGGGTAGGATTTACTAATATGGGTGCATCAGCAGCTGATATAGATGTACTGGCTATGAAACTTATGTTAGTGGACACACTGGTTTTGTGCTGCTCACTCAGAAATCACTGCACTGCAGTGAATTTATAAATATTCACTAGGGGCCTAATACTATATCCACTTATGTCAACACAATGTTCCCAGTAACTTCTGAAGTGAAAACTGAAACTCCAAATTTCATAATGAATCTGCAGAGAGGAGGATAAAACAGTAAGACTTTAGACACAGGAGCAGAAAAACAAAGCTCAAGGCATAACCTGGGATAAATCATGCTACAGCAGCTGCACACAACCAACCAGGTGGTGATACATTAAAAAGTAGGCATTTGAGAGTATGGTATGTCTTTATGTGACTTCTCTAGGAGTAAATTTGTCCTTGTCAGTTCTGAGGTCATTCCTATGATTAGCAATACATGCTTCCAGTGTGCGGAACATAATGAGCTTTTAAATGTTTTAACTCTTTCATATATCTATGGCCTAACATAAAAATTCATTTTTTTCAACACAAAGTAATTTATGAGATTCATGTCATTGTCCTTTACCATTTATTCAACTAATAAAAAAATAGAAAATTCAGCAGGTGACATAAGTGTATAATTTTTTTTCAGAATATTTTGTAAAGTCTGTTGTGTAAGGTTTGTGAAATATTACACAAAAATGTAACATTTTTCTTGTTAAAAGCCTTACTCTGGAAACCTAGTTATAGGAATTTGACTGAGCAGAGTTTCCTGTGCAGAGTACATGTGGTCAGTAAACCTTAACATCCTTCCCAAAAAGTGGCCCAACACATTCTCTTTGAAAATATGTGAAAATTGACACAGAAGCAAAGTGGAGTTCAAAAGCATTTCTACAGAAATAGCAGGGCTCAGTAAAGAATCTATGGACTACTGTTGTCCTATTTTGCATTTGCTGTGATAACGTTTATGCAAATTTCCTTTCTAAATATAAAATCGGTATTTTTTAAAATCATCTTTTTTCTGTTGAATTTTTATTGCTGATAATATTAATAACATTTACAAGATCTCATCATGGAAAGAAGCTGAAGAATTTTCAGTGTTTTATTGAATGTTCACCAGTACTTCCTTCACAAATTCCCTTAACCTTATATTCTTCTTTATCTCTGAAGCTCAGTACCAGAGTTTACCTTAACAACATGCTTTCCAAGTAGTGATAACTATATCACAGTGTAATTTTTCTGCTCTGAGGTATGCAGCCTTTCATTTCTTATTCTGTTTCTGTTTCCCCTCTAGGGCAGGAAAAGGAAATTTCAACCTAGACTGTTCAACATCATTCAACATTGATGTTACTTGTCCAACAATCCTCTGTACTAGGGAGATCATATGTCAGCTACAGTTAGCATTTAAAGTTTGTCAATACCCACTTATATATTTAAAGATCTCTTTCTTCTTTGTCTCTGTATACATTTAAAACACTAGAGTCAAGAACAGTAAGAATGCAAATATATGAGAGACATTAGTAGAAGGAACTTATTTTTTTCCTGGGTGGTTCAAGTAGCCATGAAGTGAGAATCATATTGTCCAAAGATTGTCATCCTTTATGGAGGCAAAGCATCTTTTTCATTTTGCCTTTGCTTTATGCAGTTTAAATACTCTGTGGTCAACAGCACAAACAGTAATGAGATCTGTTTCCTTCCAGCTACATGTTGCCCGTGAGCAGTCCTGAAGGTTACTGTTTGATTGAAATGGCTGCAGATGGAAATCCTCCTGTACAGCGCAGACTCTCTTTCTCACATCAAGCATCTCAGGTCAGTCTGCAAGACATTAAAAAATACCTTTTTGCCTTGAACATTTCATCAACATATGTACTTCATTATTTTCAAATGAAAGGAGTTATTTTAACTAAAAAACTCCTCTTCAGTTATCATTATATGTACTTAGTTTCTCTTTAATAGGTCTTTTCGTATCAAACATCCATACTATTTCCATTTATTTCTTAAGTTTACCTAACTCTGAAACTTCTATTTCAGCTGCCCAAAGTCCATGGAAAGGACACTGATGGTGTGAAAGGAAAAAATATATAAACAATGTCCTCTACCTAAGGCCATGGTGTTCAAAACAATTAAGATATTGCTAAGCAGTAAATCTGGTTACTTTCTAGTTTCAAGTCACACTGTCTAGTGGAGGACAGTTATGAATCATTAATAATTTAACCTAGTGTCAGAATCCTTGCTATGACTTCATTTCTGAATAGTATTGCAAAAATATCAGTCTCCGTTTTGAAACTGGTATCGGAAGACTCATTCTAAATGGTCAATAGGTAGATTTCCCAAATCTTGATTTTTTTTTCTGTTATTCTTTGTCTCCATGTTATTACCTCTCTTTGTTATGCATTCTTTCGTCACAAGATTATTTCTGCATGGTATATTTAAAATGTTTTTAGACTTGAGAGTTTAAACTTTGATTGACAGCTTGCTTTATAATTGTGTTCACTGGAAGGCAGGCCAGTTACCTGTAGAGATGCTAATCATGATGTGCAACTCACAGTATACACTGCTGGTTTGTAACAGAATTTCTTCCCTTGCATGGTATCTATTATGAATGTCATATCCTCATGACTATCACTTCAAAGATCTGCTCCTAATCTCCCAGAGCCCCTACCTTCTTTACAAAGTACACAGTCAGAGAAAGAAACAAAAAAAAGAAATTTCTTATCTCTAAGAGGACTAGCAAATATCTGCCCATTACTGGTTGAGCTAATTGTTTTTGCACTCAGGCTTCAAGGAAGGAAGCATATTTTCAAATTAGTATTTAAAAAGTTAAGCATGAGTATTACATAAGTTATTGATATAATGCTGTATTAAGCTGTTATGTTATTAGCAAGACTTACAGGACTTCTTTCTGTGTACCTCCTTAAAATATATTCTGGTTAAGTCAGTTAAATTCAGAATGTAACCTTTACAGAAAGAATGTGTTTTATGCTATACTAGCATGAGTTAGAACATCTAATACATTATGATAAAATCCATTGATGCAAAAAACTGAGCAGAGCCTACTAAACTGAATCTACCTCCAAGGTAAGTGCTTTTGTAAAAAATTTCCAGTAGTAAAAAAGATTGTGTTGCAAGAAGAGCATTAAAGAAATTTTTCTTTATCACTTAAGACACTTTATAATGCAGTACAATACTTTGATTAATTCTTGAAATAGATTTACAAGCAGAGAGAAAATGTCTGCAAACAGTACTTACAAATCTTGTCTTTCACTGCACTGAATTATAGCTTTGTTTGAAAGGGGATAAAGTCAAGTGATATGAAGTGAATTCAACAAGTGCTCAGCCAACGTCTTTGAATCCTTCTGACTTGAAAAATCTGATTTAATTTTATCCATGCCCTAAAAGAAGCAGGTGTTTTTCTCTTTCCCTTCAAAATGAAAGACACTAAGTAGAGGAATAGCTGGCAGTATTCACATTCACTGTAACGCCAAATTTCACTTGGAATTGTCAGCAACATAGCTTCAGGACTGACAAAAGCAATACAGGAAATAGCAAAACAAAAATCATACAGATGTGTGAATTCCAGATAAATCAATGTGATGTTTTCCTTCTGTTCCTAGTTCTTTACAGTTGATGTCTGAATATAGTAATGAAGAGCCCCTTCACTATAAATTATCTCCTCACGTTTCACACACACTGTGATATATTTCTTATTCCATTGGTTTACTCCTGCTTGACTTGAATTGGCTAGGTTTCACCCTCTTTCTGGATTGATGGTATTGTACAAATAAATATATCATAGTGATACACCTATGAACAAGTAATTATTTTTTTCAATGCCTAAGAATTGACAAGCATTTAGCAAAGAAACTTAGGAATGATGAAGCCCCATGTCAGAATTCCAGAAAGCCAGGCATCAACTTGAGGAGTGGAATGAGTGTTAAATAAGTCACAGATCCTTTATGTGTGATGGTCAAGGGTTTGAATCATAAGTCAGGCAACACAGGAATTACCATAGTGATCACTGATCTGATTTGGTCAGTCCTAGTGTGGAAAAAGTTGTGGTTATTTCTCTGGTGCCTTTATAAGAACATTCTAAGCATTTGGAAATTGAAAATTTCCCTTTTTCCCCCTGGACTTCAGTATAGCGGTCTGTTTTCTGTCATTCATAAAAAAAAACCCCTGAAATCTTTTTTTCTGTATTGGTCTTAGGGTCCTGTAGGTCCCAGGAACTAAAAAAAGTATCTTCAACTCCACAGCTTCTCCTGTGTTTCTGCACCAAATCTCATCCATGAATGCACAACACATCATATTAGGATGAGGGAAGCCATGTGAAAAACTTACCATGTTTGTTGTGATTAAGGCTGGGAATCTCAATTTTTGTTTCATGGGAAACACATATTTGAAAATATGAAAATGCATTACACCACTTTCTCTGTAGGAATTACGTTTTTTAAAAAGAGAATCACATTTTTAGAAAGAATCTCTTTAGCAAATATCATAGTTTTTGTCCATCTTCGAGTAATGACTATCTCCTTTATCAGTAATTATTATTCAGTCATTGTTTAAAGTAGCATCACAAATCACATTCTTCTCTGATGATTCTCTTTTTATTTCTGTAGATCACCTTTGGATCAATCTTCCTTGGAAATGTTCCTATTCATGAAGAGGTTCATCAGTGTGCTGGGCAGATACATGGCTATAAAGGATGCATTAGGGATTTTCAAGTTAACCACAAAGAGTTGTTCATCATAGATGAGGCTCTTGGAGGGAGGAATGTTGAGAACTGCAATGTTCCAATATGTGATTATCATCCATGTCACAATGGTGGAATCTGCACTAGGTAAGAGTTATTTCTTTACTCATCATCCATTTGCATTCTATGGACAGTAGTTTAATTCTTAATGAAAAATTATTATCACTTTCTCTGTGATGAAATAATCACCAACCTTTTGTCTTGATAATTTTAAACAGAAAATGTGAAATCCTCATGCCAGACAGAGAGATTTTATACTTTATATGCTTACAGGAAAAGCGATATAAAATGTAATTACGTTGTCCACACAGCATACATATTGGGTTGATGCCAGAATTCCTTTGCAACCAGTTAGATCAGTTCCACTACAAGACTAAATTAGAACCTTTGTATAGACAGCTTGGACAGAAACCACGTAAGATCTCATTCTTCAGCCTAACAACTCAATATTTTACTAGGCCTTATACCCTCACACATCTTCCTGTTGTGCTTCTGGATTCAAAATGTTTGTCATCATGCTATGAAAACATTAACAAGTGACTACGTGTTCACCTCCAGCACGTGTGAAAAAGTATTGTCAAAGAACCTTTGACAGTTCAGGGGCATTGTGCTGAAAGAGGAAATGGAGTCTGAGTGTGAAAGAGATATGAGTTAAACAGAGAATGATGGTTCACTCAGAGAACAGTAACTTCTTAAGCCATAGTAACTTGATTATTGTCTAAGGAGGTCAGCATTTAGAAACACATTTGTGTTTAGAATTGATAGAATTTGTGAAGTAGCTGCCAATTTTTTTAAAAATCGTACTTCAGCTTCAAGGCAAATGTGAAACAGAACATAGCCTAAAGTTCTTTTGGAGACTATTGTGTGTTTCTGAGATTAAGGAGGCCTTGAACAAAGTTTTAAGGGGCTTCTCTGCCTTCCTTGACTGATGTGACAACACAAAGAACACAGAAGAGGTTTTGATCTCTAGGTCTTGTTTGTTTAAAACACAAATGAAAGCAAAGCCACTTTGTGAAAACATACGCAATTTCCCTACCAGTCTGGTGAAACTGAGTGTGTACTTGGGCGTAATTAGTCTTTTTCCTCTGTTGGTCCTTACTATATTCATATCTGTGCTATATCTCAGCAACCAAGCAATTGACAGGACTGCTTGGCCTGTCAACTACAGTTATAGAATACTTTTTCATTTAAATTTGGGTCCTGAATAATTCATAACCATTGGGGGTTTCTACTGCCTTTCTGCTTTCCAACTGTTGGCCTGGGCCCTTTTCAGAAACGCCTTTGTTTTGAAATGGGTCACTTCTGTCCAGAAGAGGCATGGAAGTCTGGGCATGTGCAAACCAGCTCTGTAGTATCATGATTTTCACGATTTTCTGCAACAAACAACTGATTTTCTGGGATCATCTCCTCCATACCCAAGAGTGACTTATCCTAATAGTAGACATCAGTGAATAAGATGTTCCTGGTAGAACTCAAATATCAAAAAGAAGCATAAAAGAGGTAGAAGCATGGCCAGGTGATTTGGGAAGAATACAGAGAAAATATCCAGCTACACAGATATGGGAAAAGCTGAAGTCCATCTGGAAACTGATCTGGCAGGGGGCATGCAGAGCAAAACTAAATGTTTCTACAAGGATATCAGCTGCCAAAGGAAGGTTTGGCAAAATGTACCCTTGCTGCTGAATGGTGCAGGAGTTCTGGTAACAAAGGATTCAGAATAGACTGAAATACTCAGTGCTTTCTTTGCCTCCATCTTTACTGATAGCTGGCCTTCAGGAATCCTATTCCTCTCCTGTAGGAGAAAGTCTGGAGAAGGCAGACTTGCACTTGGGGAACAAGACTTTGATTTGGGAACTCTTGAATTGACTGGACATATATAAGTCCATGCGATCTGATAGGATTCAGTCATGAGTGCTGAGGGAGCTGTATGATCCTAGAGCAAGATTTTAGTCAGTTGTTTCAACTCCATTGCTTAGTGGGAAAAAAAAAAAAATCAGTACATGTTATTTTTCAGGTGCTTGGCAACTAATTAGTTGGTTTGCTTCTGAAAGACCATGAATTGTTACATTGAAAATATCTCATCCATGTTCTGTAATGAAAATTGGAGCTTATCAACATATACTTCTGAGCATAGGCAGGTGTTTTTCATAAGAAACACTGTTTTACTGTTGTTTTTAAAAGAAAGTTACTTGCTGTTTCTCATCAACTGAGTACAAAAATGCTGTGTAATATTCATCCTATTAATTACAATGATTATGTAGAAGAAATGTATTTGCAAGAAAAAAAAAGTTTTCTTTGTAGTTGTGGTAGAAAGAGGCAGCTACATTAGCACGTAGCTGGTGTTCAGATACAAAATATCAAATGCAGCTGGGGCCAGCAACTCCTGGTGTTCTGGTCATTGGCTCCATCAGATGCTCCTCAGGGTCACATCAGGGCAGGGCCCAGCACTAGGTGGGACACCAGGGCAGACCCAGCCCTTGGGCATTGGGCACATTCCTGGGTATAGCAACAGGCTGAGGCTGGGCTGGTTTATCAGTCCACTGGTGGAGGATCAGGATCTAGCCCAGAGAGGGGAACCAGGGCCAGACCCAGCCCTGATTGGCCAGGCAGGGCACTGGTAATGGGAAAGCAAAGGTTCATCATGTGTAATGGTGACTTGGGAAGACAAACACCATAACTCCAAATGTCTCTTGCTTCCTCCTTCTTACTCCAGCTTGATATACTGAGCATGATGTCATACGGTCTGGAATATGCCTTTGGTCAGCTGGGGATCAGCTGATGTGTCCCTTCCTACTCCTCGTGCAACCCCAGCCTGCTTGCTGGTGCGGTGGGGTGAGGAACAGTAAGGCCTTCTCTGTGCAAATGCTGCTCAGCAATAACAAAAACATCCCTGTGTTATCAACACTGCATTCAGTACAAATCCAAATCACAGCCCCGTATCAGCCCCTGTGAACAAAATTAACTCTATCCTGGCCAAAGCCAGCACAGTACAACAAAAGCCATTCAGTTTCAAGAGCAGCTGTATCAGATGATTAGTTCAGTACAAATCCAAATTTTTCATTCTTTACACAGAAACTATTGTATTAGATTTAAAAATTAAGTAATCTGCTATGTAAGGGCTCTACTCCTTTAAGAAGCACTTTTCAGGTTCACTAGCTCTTTTACTGCACTTTAAATCTATGCTAATGTAGAATTTCAGAGACTGGTTAATTTTAGAGGGGGGAAAATGACAACTATTCAGTAAATTTAGGGTTTGAGTGTCATATACATATGTTCTACAGAATTCAAGACTCATTGGATTTGGATGTGTTTGAAAAGGGCATGGAAATATTAACCCAGAAGGCTCTTAATATTCTATGTGACATCCTGATCATATGAGGCAGATGTTGCAAACCAAGCTTAGAGTTAATTAAGAAGACACATCTGTGTGTGGGAAAGAAACTCTCAAAAGTACCTCACCAATGATTTGACAATTATGTCAGCCACTACACCAGTAGTAGTTGATTAATGTTTGTTTTAAATTGTATAAAGACTCAAAAAATGTAAACACCTACAAGCTTAGCTTTTATAGTGTAGAGTACAATCTCAAAGTTAATTGCTCCCTCAAACAATCATGTTTCCAGTGTCTCAAACTATTCTTACAGTGATTATTCTTACTGTTGTTATTCCTCATGTATTGATGCAGCAGATGGGTCCATTAATGTTAATCAATTAGCCAAGACTGAAAAATCAAACTCAATTAGCAATGAATTTCAATAGAGAGACACTTGTCTTCAGATTTCAACTGCTATGAATGCTGTAATCACCAAAAATATACAGGGAATGTAACTTTTTAATTTTCGTCCTCTGGTAATGTAAGAGATACCTTCCTAGATATGTGCGTCTCATTTGGATAGTACCTTTTCAGCTATAAAAAGGAAAATATGTATTTTAAATCATATTTCAGAAACTATTTTCTGCCTACTGGGGAATCCTCATAAGCCTTTAAGAGCAGATCACCAAATGAAAAATTCCATCCAAACTGTTTCCTAAAGTTCACGTGACAATATTTTGAATGTTTGTGGGTTTTTTTAATTTTTGTAATTTTTTAAACATTTTTTGTTAATTTAAAAAAAAAAAAAAGTTATAGAATGAGTTCTGGGTTAGCTTTCTTGAAAGTAAAAGATAATTTTATGGTTGAACTTGATTAAGTGATAGAATATCATATGATGCAGATGCTGGGGAGACCAGCTGAAGTGACTTAGCAAATTTGTTGATCTGTTTTTAATATGTATCCTAAATATTAATTAAAATAAACAGTAGAAAAATTAATTATGAATATGACTTTTTAGAAGAGAGAAAAAGTAAAGAGATTATTTGGAGATACTGAAATGTTCTTTTCAATATTTTCTTATATATCATTTTCCATTTCAAAGAGTAGTCATGGTGACCCTTTCCTAGATGTATGCCAAAAATTCTTGTGCTTCCTTGTGCCCATAAGCCAAAACTGCATGTCATGAGAGGTGTCAGCTTCAGGTATTAATCCAAGGATAGGCTTTTATGCCTTTATTAATTCTTTTCTCACATTTCTAAAACAGAACTACAGTTTGTTTCCAGCTTGCAAAATCTGGTTTGTGTGTTTGTGGATCTAAAGATAGAATTGTTACCCAAGAAAAAGTAAGTGTCTATTTTCAAACCTAGGAACACTGAAGTGTCTCTGAAAACTAGTAACAGTATTGCAGACCAAATTTTTAGAATTGCTCATGGATTTTCTATCACTGCTTTAGATGTAGATGTTTCTGGGTAAGAAAGGTACCAGCTAGTCAGAGTTAATCATATATCAAGAAACTTTTTATGGATCTGTTTTATAAACTAAGAGACTCAGGCCGACATACTATCTAGATCATCTGTTTGTTCAGTTTTTTTGCAAGTCTAAATCCTAGTTAACTAAGATCCATAAGTTCAGAACTAATATTTTAAGTTCCAGTGTATTTGACTTGCAGAAAGATAAACCAAACAAAGGGATTACATTTCATTTTAATTGATTTTCAAATGAAGATTTCCAGATAAGAATTGTACATTCTCACACCTTTTCAGAACTTATAACATAGGGACTTATTCAGGGGAAAGTTTTGGAACTAGACTGAGGACTTGCATTTTTTGGATCCTGTTCTTTTAATGAGATTATATGGCAGGAGTTTAGTACTTATGAAAGAGATTCACATTTGGAAGTCTATTGTTTTTTCTAATGCTTTCTTTAAATTTGGCCTTGGCGAAGAAAAGAGTTCATTTAAATATATTTCCAAATGCTTTTCTTTTTCTGGAAGAGAGATTGCTCATCCTTTCAGGTTCCTCATTATCTTTGGAAAAAATAATGCCATTCTTATTAAGAAAAATCTTTTGTACTTGAGGAGTTTGAAAGATAATTACATCAAGCTCCTCCTAATGATCAAAAATCCTATTGGATGTGTGTTTGTTACATCATATTCTGACAGGAAAGTCAAGTAAGCAAAAGAGAAAATTTCATCTCCAATATTCCTAACACTAGGTATTAACAGATAGAGAATTCATTTACCTAGACTGACCTTTCTGATAGAAGAAATTGCATTCAGCTTAAGAGCCCTATAAAAACTCTGCGCAATTTTTTTCTGAACTAAATCTACATGTCTGTAACCCTAATTTTTCTTAAATCAGAAGAGAAACCTAAAACTTTAATCTCGGCTTTTTGCCCTTGAAGTTTAGACAGTAAATTGTTTTAATCTATGGTTTTGTTAGGATATCTGTTTCAAGACTGAATTAACTGAACAACATGTGTCTTGCTTTTGGTATCAGAAACAGATTCCCATTTTATGATATTTTATTTCTTAGACATTATATTCCTCAGATTATGGTAGTATGGAGGAGAGGTTTGACAAAGAAACCAAAGCTGTGTTCAGTTAAGCTGGCAGCATTAAAAGCCGATGCTATAGATTTTAAACAAAACGTCTATAAGCCCTCAGGAAATTGGATGATAATAATATATGGTGAAATGACAAAATGCAAACTCATAAATATTATTGGATATAGTAGTATTCAACTGTTGTTCATTTCAAATAAGGACTTAAAATCTACAACTTCTTTACTAGTGATTAATATGAGGTATACTCTTCAAGGTTTGTTTCCTTCAGAATATCATTTTATCCTAGAAGTATTGCTGTAATTAAAAGTTCTGGCAATTGAAAAATAATCCAAACAAACAAGTTGGAAAAAGTGGTGTTCAAAGTGTAAACCATTCTTACTTTAATTTAGGCCATATAGTGTTGGTTGTGTTAAAATTGTCTGCGGGAAAATCAATTTTTTATGTCCTCAGCTCCACAGATTTACTATTCTATTAGTGTGGAAAGTGACACACTGAAAACAGAGCACGCAGGAAAATCAAGAATCCAAATATAAATAGGACTTACAATTCCTGACTCTTTATATAATGTGCAAGTTATGCAAAAAATTTGTTACATATCATGTTATATATAATTTCTCTTCAATTTTACTTAGATCAGAAGAGCTGCCATTGCTAAAATTTTAGTGTGGGTATTGAAATACCACTAAATGCTGTTATTATACCAGTCATTTCAGAACTTTTTAACTGAATATCTAGAAATACCGTGTAACATTATTTTTGAGAATTACATCACAACCAAATCAGCATTTCTGATAGCTTTGATTCCAGAAGCGATATTGTGTTTGAATCTTTAAAATACAACATATGAGCAAACTTAATTGTATGTTATCTTTTTTGGATATGTCTGGATATGTGTTATCATCTTGGTATAGAATGTCATTGTGCCACCAGATTTCGTTTTGTTACTTTATTTCTTTCTGAGAAAGTATTTATTTAAATTTGACTTTTAGAAAAAATAGGAAATGAGATTCTTGCTTTTTGGATTTAATAAAATCAGCCAACTTTGTGATGATATATACGGATAAATACAAATAGTAGTACCCAGATAATCATGGGAAGTTACTTTGTGAATTCATGCATATAATTAATTTAGATTAGGCTTCTTTTAGGTAGCCAAATCTAGCTGAAAGACAGCTTTTAGGGATCAGAAAGACAGAAATAGAGGAGACATTCTACCTATATTCAGAATATCCATAAGTGTCCAGCTAAATATTCACAGGCAAAGGTAGCTTCACTAGTTCCTTGCTTTTTTCTCACTGCCAATTGTCAAGGGCCAATACCCAAGGTGCTTGCACAGTCTTCTCCACAACTGGCTTCAGTTATTTCAGATTATATATCAGTCTTGCATGTTGTAAAGAAGGGACTGATTTTTGTTGTTGTTTTTCTTTTACCAGACCTATTGAAGTTGTGTATTACTCCTAAGTGAATGGGAGCATAGAAGATCAATATGTTATTTTATTCTTAAAGCATCCAGAGATTTAAGAATTACCTGGTGCCCTGCTAGAAAATTAGTACATCCCTCTTCAGAAAAGACTGTCTTGGACAAAAAATATGTATGAAACAACTGCTTTTGAAGACTCATTCTCTAGCATCTGTAATATCTTCAGAAATATGAAGGTAAAGGGACCCTAGAACCACAAAAATCCATTTATTCTTCGCCAGCATGTCCCTCAGCTTACCTCACAGTACAAGAGGTCAGCACAAGGCCTGTGTCCATTGACGTCTTTCATAATTAATGGAGACATCTAGCATTGTTGTAGACCAGTTGTGAAACAATACAAATAATTTCACAGCAGCACCTTGAAACTGATGTCATTACTTTCAGAAATAATTTCAGTAATAATAGACAATTATCTATTGTCTATGTTGTTTAACAATTATTCAGTATCAATACTGTTCAATTCCTTATCTGAATACTATTTTATTAAATAAAAATTCCTGCACAGGATTAAAAGGCTTAATGTTTCCTTTAGAGACATACTACTCTTTTTAACAGTTGTTTGTATTATTACCAGCTTTATTAACCGTTGCCACCTAAAGTACTTGTCTTTGAGTGCTTGGAAGTGTACCTCTGATATTGCTTCTTCTCTGCTTCAAAATCTGATAATGCTTAGGAGTTATGAGTTAGAGGATTAGAGGAGTCAAGGCATGATTTTTATTACTCCACAAGGCATGAGAGTTCAGCAACAGGTGCCATGTTCTCCTGTATTCAGGTCACCTTCTGAATATGCCCATCAATTTAGCCTTATTGCATGCGTTGGAAAATGCATCTGCCTTGGAGGTCAGCATGTGCACTAGGTTTCTTGTCATTGCCTCAGTAGAGAATTTTGCAGATGGCTAAGAAAACATTTCATAGCTCTGAAGAGAGACTACACAGAAGACTGACACAGCTGGTTCTCATCATCTCTAATGTGGTTGTGGTATTTCATGTGGGCCAAATGAAACAGTCATATGAGTTCTTGTACATCCTACAAATATCTGTACCTGGACCACTTTAATGTATATTAACATTAGAGTACTTTAATGAATACTTTTCTTTGTACTTAAAAAGGTACATAAGTGCTAGCAGGTTTTCACTTTCATGTCTGAATAAGTTGTGATAGAAATGAGATCTAGTTCTGAAAAACTCCGATGGGAGTGAGCACCTCAGGAATCCCCAAAGGTGAAAATCCCAGACAAAATCCAGTTACTCAGCATAAGAAGTTTTCTTTTAAATAGCTATTGAAACTGCCTAGTTATATGGGCTCCTCTGTTCAGCACAGTTATTTACATTAGTGATCTCTTTCTACATTCCCCAGCAAATTTCCTCAGTATTACAAAGGGATATGCAAGCCTTCAGTTTCAGAATCTCTGGTCATGACATCCCTTTTCTGTTTCCAAAGAGCCCATGAGGCTACTAATAGGATGTGAAGTTTCTTAATTTAGTCACTACATCAGGATCTTGGCTACAGTCATGAGGAATTAGTAAAGTGTGACTTAAATATCTGTGCAAAAAGACAGATACAAACACACTTGTACATATATAAACTCAAGCAATTTAATTATATGGTGACTATGGCTGTGCTGTATGTATTGTTCCTTTCTTTGTAATTCTTATCTATGTAGTTATACAGTATACTGTTGGCAAGGGTGCTAAGGACAATTTTTTTATTTTATATCTCATCCTAGTTGTAAAGATGAGGACCTGAGAAAATGGGTGAAATCCGAAAAAGACATATGACCTGGAGTACATTGGGAGAAAATGATATTAATGAAATATCAATGAGCAGCATGGTTCAAGATATGTGAATGCTGTCCTGTAAAAAAACATCTTTTTTCTATTTTCCTTGACGACAATCTTAGAAACTAGAATCACAGGATAACAGAATCATTAAGGCTGGAAAAGACCTCCAAGATCATCAGTTCAAACCTTTGACTGATCTTCACCTTGTCAATTAGACCATAACACTACATGCCATATCCAGTCATTTCTCAAACACCTCCGAAGATGGTGATTCCACCACCTCCCTGGGCAGCCTGTTCCAATGCCTGACCACACTTTCAGTGAAGAAATTCTTCCTAATGTTCAACCTGAAACTCCCCTAATGCAGCTTAAAGCCATTTTTCCTCTTGTACTGTCACTAGTTGCCTGGGAGAAGAGCCCACTTGGCTAAAAACTCCTTTTGAGTAGTTGTAGAGAGAAATAAGTTCTCCCTCGAGCCTCCTTTTCTCCAGGCTAAACAATCCCATCTCCCTCAGCTACTCTTCCTATGATTTACTCTCTAGACCCTTCACCAGCTCCATTCCCCTTCTCTGTACATGCTCCAGCACCTCAATGTCTTTCTTGTAGTGAGGGACCCAGAACTGGACACAGGATTTGAGGTTAGGCCTCTCCAGTGCTGAGTACAAGGGGACAGTTACTTCCCTGGTCCTGCTGGCCACACTATTTTTGATACAGGCCAGGATGCCATTGGGCCTTCTTGGCCACCTGGACACACTGCTGGCTCATGTTCACAGCTTTAGTTGAATTTTTTCTTCTAAATTATTCATATCAGAGAATCTAGCAAAGACAAACCACTGTAAAATAAAGAGAAATAAGCTAGAAAAATGGTATATCATCAATAGCAGAGATGTTCAACCTAAACAAATTCTTAAGAATTTGGGGGTTTGAGTTATAAATGGTTAGCATTTTGAACACATGAAGAAAAACATGAAGACTGCTATCCGCAGCCTGAAAAATATCCAAGGATTATTATTTTTTTGTAGTAGGATATAATATATTAGTATAACATCATTATATTTCAGTTGTCAGATTTGCCCAATTATTCACCCACTTTTCCATTCTGTAAACCATTTTCAGAAATAATGTAGTATATTTCTAGGCTGGAGACCAAGCATGGTAGTTCATTAACCCAGATTTAAGCTCTTTCCTGGATACCTTCAGGGATTAATTATAAACTTCACACCTTACCACAGTATGCAGAGATTGATTTAAATCCCAAAATTCAAGCTAAGCTTATTTTCATCATGTTATCATTTTATGCAAGCCAGGTTTTTTTCTTTGTATCCATTAGTATTCGTGATATTGTTACATAGATCAGAGTGACTACCTGCATAAAAACAATAACATAATGGATAGAATAAACTGTTTAGAAAAATCTAGGGAAAATTGGACTGAAAACCACTTGGAGTTAAGAACCATTAAAAAATAAATAGTGTATTGTAAATGTGGCTACCTTTTTAAAACTCTTTTTAGCTTTTCCCTAAAAAGATTTCATAGAGAAATTAAGGTGAAAGTTTGCCAAAGGGTTGGAATCTCCCTTTCTGCTCCTCTGGACGCACAGTCCATAGGGTGGTTTTACTCCAAATTATATGATACAATTAAAGCTGATAATTTTGAGGAAATTTCTTTTTCCTCAGGTCACCCATGATACAACCTCATTCTCCTTCTATCCAAAAGACAGTATCGAAAAGAAAAAAAAATCTTCCTGGTGACTAATACCAAACCTGTCAACTAGGCAGGTCTAAATGCCCGCCCCCCCCCCCCCCCCCCCCCCAGCTTGGAGACTGCACAGAAGAAGAGTTACAATCCATTTTCTTTTCCTGGTGCTTTCTCTCAGTTTCTGATTCAGTCAGGAGGATTCTCATACTCTCATCTTCCCCAGGGTGAAATTTGCCTACTTAACATTCACTTAAGCCGTGGAAGCAGAGTTGAAGTTAAAAACAGGCTTTGCTCTGCCTCCCAGTAAACAGCTCCTTGTTTTGACACTGTTCCAGGAATGATAGAGTGAGAATGTAATATATAAACGTGCATGTGGTTTCACAGTAAGTCAAATGTAGTCACTCATATTTTGAAAACTGGTGCATCTTTGAGTAGCCTTACTATTTCCCAACTTTGAAGAATGATGAGGTAGACAAATTGTATTTGTTTTGCAGATACCTATTTAATTGTTAAGCATTAGAATTCTTTGAGTGAACAAACGTTTTTAACACTGAAATCTACCTTTAGTATATATACTTAAACTGCAATGAAAAAGACAAAGCAAGGAGGAATTTATTTTATTTGCTTTACAAGTATTGAGACTCAGGATCCAGATTTATAAGGCGATAGTTATGCCAGCTCAAGATTCAAGGCTAAATTATTCTAAAGTTGGTTTTCAGCTTCAGCAAATGCTCTCTGTGTCCTGCTGTGTTTCGCTTAATAGCAAGGACAAGTGGATTCCATCTATAGGAGAGAATGTTTTGCATATGAGCTACTGCAAGGCAGTATTGAGATGGAGCAGGATTCAATATCAGGACCATTTTTATTTATGGACAGTTGCTTGTTTATTTTCAAGCAGGTTTTTAAAGCCAGCTTGATGATTTAGGAGCAGATATGGAGCCATAATACTTAGTTTTAAAATGGGAGGATGTTTGTCCTGTACTTTGATGGAAAAATGCTGTGATTTAATATGAGTAAGACAGCATTTGTGGTTATGAACTAATTTTGCCAGCTGCAGAATGTGTAAAAAATTATAATTGAAATGAACATTTTTTTTTTCCCCCCTGCCTATTAAGGTAGTTAAAACTTCAGTTTTGATCAATTTTCTTTGGGTAAATACCTGAGTAGCAGCAAAATCAGTGGTTCATTATTTTATCTTTATATATTCATAGACTAATTGGTATACATGAATATAGGATGAATTTTTTTTTTAATCAACATAGTTTTGCCTGTATTTTGGGGTGGTTTCTTTTTCAGTATGAATTGTGAAGTTCCTAATTCCTGGATGTTTAAATTGGCAACCATTTTCTGTAAGATAGCCTTGATGATCCATTTTGGTAACTTTGACAACATATATGTATTTTTGAAATCCTTGACACTGATCACATCTGTATTCCATCATCTTACACTATGAGGCCACCTACATGTGCAATTAGCTTTCCTTAGACAACAACACTGCAATCTTAGCCTCAAACCCAAAAAATCAGAACATCCCAAGACCACCCACCACAGACTGCCCCAATTTTCAAAAAAGAAATTGAATACAAAATGAGAAACGTTGTTTTTATGTTAAATCTCATCTTTCTGCTCTGGAGACATTCGATTTTGCAATTATACACGATCCAAGAGCCTGTGTATGCAAAATAGCCCTTTCCACAAAAAGAAAAACAAACAAACAAACAAAAAACAACCAAACAACAACAACACAAAATAACACCTTTTCTTTGTCTGGAAAACTCTGATATCCTTGTCTTGGAAAAATCCTTATTATTATCCGTATTTTCTTCTGCTGCTGCCTCTGAGTGAAACACTGCTCTGTGTGTCAGGGCTGGTTTTAGGCTTCCACCAGGTTGTGAGACAAAAGAGCTGTGGGCTGCTGCCACCTACAGCTGGAGTGCCACTGGAGAAACGGACCTTGCACTAAAGCCCCTCTGGACAAAATGCAGTAGATCATAGAAGTGAGCTAAAGGAGGACTTTGCAGAGCTGTTAGTAATTGGGTTTTTCCAGCTTTTTATGAGATTTAAATAAAACTAGAGGTACAGAAAAAGAAAATCCCTAAGTAGTATATCCAGGAAATTCGCTTCTCATAAAAGCATCTTCCTATCGGCTGTATCTTGGCAGAGAGAAAAAACTCTGCTTCTGACAATCCTTATGTCAGGTAACATTTGAAACACTCTGAGATTTAGGAGAAAGAAAAAAAAATTTTAAAAAAATACGGAAAAAAAAGAGAAAGAGGAAGATTGTATTCTGTTGGTGTGTATTGTAGTTTTGTGTATAGCAACTATTTTAAGATGCTTAGGATGTTGTCGCCTATATCTTCAGTCCCTCCTCCCCACTACATTTTTATCTCTCCAGTTGTTAAAAAGAAAAACAAAAAAATCACACTCTAAATTAAGACCTCAGGAGAGCAGGAATAATAATACCCAGCAGTGGTGTGCCATTTTCTGTGGCTGCTCCCACCTTTTTTGTTCTGTGCTTTATTGCAGTATCTTTTTCAATAAAGAAAATACAGGGTTGCTTGCTTCTAAACGTTGTTCTGTGCTGCTTAACCTAGTAAATATTGGCATGACAAACTCTGTGTGCGGGGGAAGGACGGAAAATTGTTGTTGTTTATTTCCATTCAAGTGTATCTTCTTTTTTCACTAGTACTGTGGTATCAGATGTTTTTTTCCCATGCTCTCCTGATTTCATTTCACTGTCTGTGCTACAATAAAGAGTGCTCTGTGTGGGCCTATCAAGCTACTTCACTCCCAAAAGGATTACTTATATAAGTAGTTCCAGTGAGATCTAGCAAATTATATATTTTAGGAGAAGTGCTGTGTTCATGAAAGTATCCTTGCACAGTGAAATGTGTAAGCACGTAGGCAAGAGCCTTCATCACATTGTTACCTTATTTTCATTCACACTACAAAAAACAGATTTTTTTTTTTTCTTGCATTTATAATACAGAAATTAGGCTTGGGAAGTTGTTTTTTTTTCCATTTTTGAAAGCAGAATGAGCATAAGGAAAAAACCATAGGAACACATTATGGTATTAAAGAAATAAAATCAACATATTTCACCCATCCATCAGAACTGCCTTTTTTTTGAGCTAACTTAGGCCTGTAACCAACATTTCATAAAAAAAATTACCTTTCTTCAGACAGGAATTATGCACTGAAATCTGAGTCACAGAGGCTGAATTACACATTTTTTCAGGCAGCATCACCAATTATCTTTCTTGACAGCAGATGTTAGGGGCATATTCCTCTCTGCATGAATACTATATTCATTAATAATTAGTAATTATACAATTCAGTGTTTAGACATAAAGGAGTTTCATTCTCTGATACAGGATTCAGATTTAACACTGCTGGTGGAAAAAGAGGGAAAATGGAGCTTTTTTCTGTTTTTACATCTGAGATGACACCATTTTAGAGTGCTGATATTTCCTTGCCTTATGTGGAGTTACTCTGATTTATAACAGTGAATTGAAAATCTAATCAAGCCCACAGCTGGATACATTCAGTAACTTTTGTTCACCAGAATAACTTTGGATTGTATTGATCTGCATTATAGAACCAAACAAAAAACCACAGGAGGGAAATCTGAGAAACAGGGTCTCATTTTGGAGCCTAATAAAAGTTCTTAAGATGCTTGTTTCATTGTCATACTTGGCTTGATCATTCTTAGAAATCAATAAATGACCTTCAGGCAGAAACATGCATAAAAATGTCTTGAACTTTTTAAGTGCTTTCTATGTACAGAAGACTGGAGGTAGAGCGGTATACCACAAAAATCACTGCAGTCCTGTTGATTAAAAATTTGTCCAACTTTGCTTTAATTATCCTTTTCAGAGAAGTGTAGCCAGATAGAAGGGAAGAGATATGGCAGTATAAAAAGAAACAGAAAACTGAGCAATAAAACACTATTTGAGTAATTTCAGACTGCTAGATGAATGGCTCTGTAGGACAGAAATTGCTGTGGTGTCAGTGGCTTGCTGCTAGCAGCATGTATGTCATACCAGTGGATTTCAGCATAAAGTAAAACTGGAGAAAAGAGAAATCCACTTGCTTCCCACTTCTGGAACAAAAAAAAAGGGCAAAACCTGTTCTACCTCTAGCAATAGCAGTCATAGATAAATGTGTTGCTGAGAGGTCTGGGAATTCATCCTTTGGAAAAAAAATCTTTTCGTCATAAGATGACATTGCAACCCTTACCATAGAGTGGCTGAGGGATCCACACAGGCTGATGAATAACATCAAGGATAAACTGTGAGCTGTAAACTAATATAAAGTCATTCTGTCACTTTTGTCTTTCAATATTTTAGGCATTAATATGTATATAATATTGCTGAAATACAATGTTTTGATGTGTTTCTTGGTGCCCACTGTTACCTGAATATGTACTAGCTCATGACTAAGCAGTCCAGCATTTTTGCACTCCAGCTTAAAAATGGCTTCTGAATAAGTGCAGTTCAAATAGAGAGAGAAGTTGAAAATAAACACTCTCAGATCTCCTTATTTCAGAATGAACATGTAGAGGGGTATAAATCCAGCTTGTTTTCCCAATCTGACTTAATAATTTAACAATGATGATTAAATCAATATTTTGTCCCAGAACCACATCAATATGTACAAGAATCCAGCATCTCAAGGATATGTTACAGGGAGGAGACTTGATTCAATTATTTATAATGATAGTGTGTCAATAATCCTGACTATTACATGAATTATTAACATTTTCCCTCCTCACTATCTTCCAGCTTTCTGGAAGGATTTAATTATTATAAAGCAAGCTATTACAGCAATTTTTATCACAGAAAGATGATACAATGAAATCACATAACATTCATGAATTATTACAACACTCTTCCTGGAAAAATTTTCCAATTAATGCATTGAACTGTAGGAAGTTAGTTCCCTTCCCAGTTTCCTTGCTTGAGTAAAGAAACATATATTAATGAATTAACTAGGTTTATTTAGCTTGGTTTTATTCTACAGAAGAGATGGTGAGGGTTTTTTCTTTCCTCTGTAAACATTTTACCGTTTTCTACAAACAGTCACCATAGCTACTGGTAAACAGCCTTATGTTTACCTGATTCTTTCTGGTTTGACTACAATTCTTTTTCAAGGAAAAAAAAAATAATGTGGCTTGATTGTTTTCAGAGAACAAAAATCTTAAGTGATAACCAATTATTTCTGTCTGAAAAGTGGGAGTCTAATTCAGAGCTCTCCTTTATTCTACAGAGAACATTACTGTGATCCTTTGCATCTGGTTTTAGACACCTGAATGCTTCAAAGATTTTCTCCCATTAAGTGCTTTCATCTGTGTTTGATACAGCTGGAAACAAATTTGCCACAGTGCAATATGAATAATTGTTTGGATGTCCACATTTGCAACTTTTTTCTATCTCCACCCATTTTCTCAATTTAGACAAACTTTAGGTTGCCTCAGACAGTAATTCAGATTGCATTCTTTCAAGCACTTCCTAACTCCAAGTCATGTGTAAAATTAGCTGGTACTTTCATTTTGACTTGCAGATTTTCCTAGATGCATAGGCACAACAGTTTGTGCATGTTCAGAATTATGTAGTATAAGAAGCTATATGCAGCCCAAACTGGCAGTTCTTTTCCTATCTTGAATTTTTTACAGATATTTGTCCCAGGGGAAAGCTGCTTAGTTGATATGGTTTAAATTGAGATCAAAGTGTTTATTGTTTTATTAATGATGTATAATTGTTGATTTATTAATGATGTCACAATAAAGAAAACTAAGCATTCAGGATCCATATCAGCTATGCCACAGATAAACCAGAGTTTCAGGCACTGGAGAATGTTGATAAACATCTACAAATTTCCAAGCAACTTTCAGTAACTTATCTATACACACACACACACAGGTTGTGCACACGCAGCTCCTCACAGGTATGTGGATTTTGCAAACACTGTGTGGGTCCCCCCATGCACACCCTTCTGTGGCGATGTGGATGCTGAGTGTCCACCCCTGCTGCTGGCAGCCTACTGAGGCATCAGCCCAGGCAAACTTAGTCCCAAGTGCATCCTGAGCACAAGTTCTCCTGTACTCCTGGTCCTTGCCTGGGTGCAACCTGCTCTTGTGTCCCACGGGGACTTGCTGGACCTCAACTAGGCAGAGTTGGGGATATCACCTAGTTATGAATCGTGGTGCCCAGTCATGGTCCCTACTCTTGACCCCATCTCTCCCAGCACTTTTTATAAATCTCTATGCTTCTGCACTGCTTTTCAAGCTGACTACTCTGTTTCAAAAGTCTCTTTGTAATTCCCTAGTTATTGCTTTGTCTGGCTGATGGCGTTGTAGAATTTCTCCCTAACATTATGAGTTTTGGACAGCTATTGAGGTGGTTTGAGGTATCTCATCATACACACTGTTACATATTCATGCCCCTATGTTATCATCCTATGTTATTTCCTTTCCTCCAAACTAGACAAGCCCAAAGTCCTCAGCCTCTTCTCACAGGACATTCCTTTCAGCCCTTTCACCAGCTTTGTTGTCCTCCTCTGGACATGTTCAAGGACCTTCACGTTTTTCCTAAAAGGTAGGGCCAAGAACTGCACGCAGTTCTTCAACTGCAGCTTCATGAATGCTGAATACAACAGGATAGTCACCTCTCCTGACTGGTTGGTTATCTTGTGTTCGATGCCCTCCAGGTTTGCCCTCCTGGCTGCCCAGGCACACACTACTGACTCATGCTGAGCCTGCTGCTGACCAGCACCCACAGATCTCTTTCTCCCTCTCTATACTTGTGAACAGCATTACTGTGTCCCAAGTGCAGAATCTGGCATTTCAAGTAGTGCATTTCATTCTGGCATTAATCATACCCAAATGCTCTGATCTATCTAGATCCCTCTACAAGGCCTCTTGTCCCTCAAGAAATGGCACCTTCCAGTTTGGTATCATCAGTATGCTTGCTAATGGTGCATTCAACTACTACATCCAAAATATTGATAAATATATCTAACAGGATTTGCCCTATAATTGAATTCTGAGAAACACTGCTCGTGGCTGGTCACCAGCCAGGATGCTGTCAGGCACAATACTGAAAGCCTTAATAAAATCCAGTTAAACTACATCCACCACCTTCTCCTCATACACTGGGCAGGTGACCTTATCATAATGGATATCAAATTAGTTAAACAGAATTTCTACTATATTTTTAATTACTTAAATTGCATCAGGTTTTATGTTCTGCTTATGCTGTTTGTTTTTTCCTTCTTTAATGCTTAAATACTTCACATTTTAGTACCTAAATGTCAAGGGACTATTATTTTCCCCACTGCCAATATCCATTCTAGTAAACTAAATGCAGTCATTTTCCCAACTAAATAGCTCAGTTATTGTCCTTGTTAATAATTATAATTCCCACTTTCCCAAACCTGTGCTGGAACCATGCAATTCTTATGACTACACCACACCTTAACTTCCTTGTCTTGAAGCTGGAAAGTTTTCATTGCATTTCATAACTGTTCTCTGCCATTGGATTTAAATGAAGTATTTAGGCTATTGTGACACATAGAGCCACGTTCACTGTGGATAGAACAGCATTCACTTCAGTGGAGTGGCACCTGCTCACATCAGCAATGAATTGACTCAGACTATGGAAACAATCAGTACGAATGCAGAACATATGGTTTAGTTTCTTGTAAGATCAAGGAGAGGAAGCTCCCTGTAAGAATCCTCTTGCATTCCAGTTGGATATAGGATATTCTTCTGAAACATTTAGGGGTGATCAATGAAAATTTTAGCTTTAATGGTCTGAGATAGAACATTGCTAAAATATACAGAATCCTTTCTTATTGGGAATTTACTGAAGTCAACCAAAAAGGGATGTGACAAATTTCACGTGTTTTCCTTTGACTTTATAATTCTGACAGAGGCATGAAACAGCTTCTATAATGTATTTTATATGTCATAATTTATCAAAATGGAAATTTGAACAATATTGAATGTCATATTATTAAAGATATTTGAAGCTATCAAAATGTTAACTTTTTGGTCTGTAGCTGTATCTTCATTTAATTTGCTATATTTACCAGAATTAAGTAGCAGCTGATTTTTATTAAATTAACACACACACACTTTCTTAGGTGGTCTACTTAGTCATTAGAATTTGTACTTTAAACTTTTGCAGTAAGTTTTAAAATCTCTGAGTTTAAAAATTGTAAAGAATAAATTAAAAAAAAAAATTCATAATCAGTATGGGACTAGCTATCATTACTAGCCTATCCAGGATGTCAAATTTTGAATTTCAGATAACAGTTGTTTTCTTAAAACTTCAGGTGAGACAATAGGATGGGATTTGCCATACCAATATAGGCCCCAGCAAGAGTTGTCTATCTAAGCTGTGTATGTGCTCCCTCCATAGTCAGTGCAGGCTGGGCAGCACTTTGGGCAGAACATATCACCTTTCCTAGCCATATGGTCTAGTACTTGATAAATCTGGAGAGAGTCTACAAGAAAGATGGAGACAGACTTATTACACAAGTATGTAGTGATAGGACAAGGGGAAATGGCCTTAATCTGAAGGACAGACAGTTTAGACTAGATATTGGGGAAAAAATCTTTACTGTGAGAGTGGTGAGTCACTGGAACAGGTTGCCCAGAGAAGTTGTGGATATCCCATCCCTGGAAGTGTTCAGGGACAGGCTGGATGGAGATCTGAGAAACCTGAACTAGTGAAAGGTTTCTCTGCCCGTGGCAGGGTGGATGGAACTCGATGAACTTTAAGGTTCCTTCCAACCCAGGCTATTCTGTGATTCTATGATTCTAAATCCTTCTCTGGAAGTACTTTTCTGCCTATTTGACTGTCCAGCATGTGTGGATAATGGGCTTGGTGTAACTATGTAACTTTCAGACCACTGAAGGTAGTGAGAATTCCCACTGCTTCTGAGGATGTAGTGAATTAGTGTCTTAGCAGGTCATTGCACCATACAAAACACTAGAAACAAGGCATCTTGATAACATCTGATTAATTTTTGAAGTTATATCTTGGTGATTAGAGAATTATTGAAAACAATAACAAAAAAAAAGAATTACACTTTAAAATCAATAGAGGAAATACAAAAATTGTTTATAGTGCATAAAAATGAGTATGTACAGGGTTGATTTTTACACACAAGTCTGATCATTGAAGTCCATTGTTTTAAAATAATTTTAAAGGAGATTTTCAAAGAGGAATTCGGTATCATCACATATAGCTTAAAAATCCAATAAATTATAATAAGAAGGACCAGGCATGTCAAATAATTTATTTATAGCAGCAGAAGGCCTGCAGAAAATTATAATATAACATTTGAAAGCCAAACTGTAGGCAAATACACTTGCATGAATATTATTTGGCTATTTCAGGTACCTGTCATTTTTGTTTTCTGAATTAGATATACATATAGAGTTCAAAAAGAAAGGTGTCACATAAACTTGCCCTTGTCCAGTATAAATTTCCAGTTCTAGATGAACTCATTCAGAGCTCTGACAGATAATGCTGGCAGTGCCTGTACAAGTTGTCTGCTCCAGTTCAGTGTTGGATGAAGGAATGTATGCCTGCATCTCATCACCCAGTTCGGTGTTTTAATGTGAGCCAGGTGGATTTGTATCAAGGTACTGAGCTGTGAAGAGAAACAACTGAACCATGTTTAACATTTTGTGGTACTGATTGTCCTGCGTTGGTGTTGCCTCCAACAGGGATGGTACTGACCCTGGGGGGTGGGTTGAGACTCTTAGCCAATTTGACTGATAACGAAGTATATGAAAGCAGAGACTAGAGAAGTAGGACAGCAATTTACTTCCCCTTGTTAGGGGTTTTTTTGCTAGATTTGGTGGAGGTTTTTGTTAGGGGTTTTTTAATTATTATTATTATTATTATTGCTTTAGCTGTAGCATATCCCTTAAAATTCCTCCAGTCCTTTTAACTGTTCCAACATAATTTGTGCTTTCTGCCACTATAGCAACAAAAAAGTATTAACTGGTAATATTTGCAGTCAGTGGAACTCATGAATGCACTTCTGTCTTTCCTGAGACAGAGTAGGAAAGGCAGTCAGTGTAGTCAAGAGTTTAACCTTATGTTAATACATTACATTTGAGTCCTCTTTCAGACTTTCTTCAGTAAATGCAATTCAGCATTGTATTTGAAAGCTGAGGTTTTGTGTCTGCTGAGAAAGAATGCATCTGCCTTGTTGTTTTTCCTCCTTTATGACAATCATTTTTAATTACCTTTCATGTAGAATGTGAAGAACGCTATCAAGCAGGTGTGGTCAGGTATTGTTTCATATAGTGTGAAATATGGATAATAGCTGATTTGAAATTAAGTACTGTTCTACTCTACATGTCTGTGACATTCCACTCCTAAGAGGAAGGGAGCACCCAAGATTCATAGATGCCCATTGTTGAAATGGAATGACAAATATCAGATGGTGCAAAAAAATAAACTTGCAAAGTTTAATTAGTTAATTATACATTTGGCATGGGAACTGGTATAAGTCAGTCTCTTTTCTTCTAGTAGTAAGAGAAATAAAAGAATAAAAGAAAAGTAAGATAGAGAGAAAGAGAGTAAAGGAGATCACGAGTCCTGGTTCCAGCATAAATCTGTTCACCAGGGTCCTGGGGGTGCCACCTGAGCTTTGAGGGGCACCTTTTTATAGATAAATTTTCCCCACCCTGCATCTAAGTTTCTTGCTTTCTGTGCTATTGAACTGGCATGCACAGTCCATCCTTCCAGACCTTTCTGGAAATGGTTCAGAGGGCTTCAGGGGTCTTTGGTGGTATCAACCCCCCTCTACTTATCTTGCCCACTATTTAACCTCATTCCTGCGCTTGTACTGTTATGCATATCTCCAATACGCAAAACAAGGACATTTGTCCCAGAAAAGTGCCACCCTACCTCCATATGGCTCCCTTCTCCAACCACATCCTGAACTTTCCTGCCCATTTCACCATATGCTCTGAAGAAAGTTTCTCATTTTGTGCTGAAGAATGAGTGTTAGAACCACACTTACAGTGTTGTAACTGACTCTTAATCTTCTGGTTCATAAATTAAAATTAGCAAGTATTGCATCTCATAAGTGAAAGAGAGCTTTGGATTTCAGTGTAAAACTGAAAAGAATTTTTTTTTCTTAATGATGTTGAAGTCCTTTCTTTTGTCATCTTTGTATTTTTTAAAATGTTCTGTCAGTTGTCTATTCTTCTCCTTAAAAGTGCTAAATGGTCGTGCTGAGTTAATAGTGCTGAAAGTTGGGTAAATTTGTGACCCGACAAAGTGCTGTCAATTACATTTCATAACATGTTGCAGAGTCATTGCTCTATCTTCATTGCTAAACCTTACTGTTTTGTTGAGTAAAACTCAATTTTACCTTCATGGATTTTTTGTTTTGCACTTAAGTTTTTATTGTTGATAATGGTGAAATAAATTGAAATTTCTATATAATCTCTCATGAATTGAAAGGATTTATTGCTGCACTGCTGACCGTCATTTAGCAGAATAGATTAAGTTTATAAAATCAGTAAAACTTTGGGTAATTAATTGTTTTATTTATTTTCACTAGTACATACTGACATCTTCAGTGGCTTGTTCCCTTTCTCTATCAAGACCCAAGCTAATTATCACACAGGATGTCTGACTTGTTTTCAGATGGTTTTGGTCCAAGTACACATGTAGTGCCTCTCTAAGGCACACAAATATGTTGGCATGTTTCAGAAAATAGTTTTCTGAAGCTGGATTATTGACTCTTAACTTGAAAGTCTGCAAGCAAATGGAAATTTACAGTTTGGAAATCACAGGCTTATCCAATGGTTAAGGTTGGAAGGGCAGTGATCCCAAGACAGAGCCTTCAGGGACACCACTCATCACTGCTCTCCACCAAGATGTAGAGCAATTGACCACAACTCTCTGGCTACACATGTCCAGCCAATTCCTTGTCCACTGAAGAGTCCATCACCTCCATGTCTCTCCAATTTAGAGGTAAGGACTGTATCAAAGGCCTTACAGAAGTTAAGATAGATGACATCTGTCAGTTCTGCCTTGTCAACCATTGCTGTCACTGTCATATAAAGCCACCCAACTGGTCAGGCATTATTTGCCCTTAGTAAAGCTGTGCTGGCTGCTTTGGTCACCTCCTTGACTTTCATGTGCCAAATACTATTCTTAAGTCTCACTAAGTATTCTTGATGCTATGGATACAATAGATATGAGGTTAAATAATTGCTGCCATTGATGTGAAATGTTCATAAGATAATTTTTTTTAACATAGTCATCAAGGATTCATGGCACTGACTTTGGTATGCATTTATAAATACATAGAACAAGGTCAAACTTTAGCTTGGGACCCAAAGAGAATAAAATAAAGAAGAAATAATAAAATAAAAATGAAGTTGGGCATTCAAGTTTTAACTGGCATGTCTGAGTTTATAGAAAGAAGTGCCATACCCTGTCTGTAGAAGCAACAATACGATAAGAATAGTAATTTTTTGGCAGTTGCAGCTATGCAGTAAATGTCTTCCTGAGCTTCTTGGGGAGAATTTTTTTCCTTAAAGAAGCCCAGAGGGAAAGACATATCATATAGCAGAAATGTGTCAAGGAGGAATTATCTAGAAACTATTAGAAAGACCAGGCTGCAGTGCTTGAAGAAGAGCAATGTTTCAGAAATAAAATTTTTTCCAAGAATGGTGCAAAGTTAAAAAGGCTGAAAATGCCTTTAAAAACTTAGAATCTAATTAGTGAGTGGTAAGATAGATGTGGTTGTTGTCATATACATTTGCATAAAAATAATTGGAACTGAGTGTTACAAGCTGCAGCATTTAAAAGAGCATAGTGCTAAAACATGAAGGTCTGAATCAGCCTCTCTGAGGCTGATGAGAGAAGATGCTGAAATATGACAAGCCAGCATAATAGATAAGAAGCAAAGTTTGGAGACAAATTATGATTAATTAGTGTAAAATATAGACTGCAGCCCTTGGGAAACTGAGAGATTTTGTTTCCTTCATAATTTAGAAACCGTCTGACTATAGTTCCTAAGACTAGACAAGGCATTAAGAGTGGGAAGTATGTATAATATTCACTCTTACCTTGTCTTTACAACATTAGCAAGAAAGGTCAAGGTCAGCAGTCAGTTCAAGCAAAATCTTTCTAAGTTGCTCAGTTTGTGAAGTCACTAGGTCAAGTGAAGTCAAAATTTTTATCTTGGCTTAAATTAACCAAATATTAACCCAAGCTTGCAAACATAACTTTTTTTTATCATGTAGGTGTTTATTAGTCCCTGCATGCTGTAACTGCATTCTTCAAGCTATTTTTTCTTCATAGCAGCTTGCTTGAAATGTCTGTGGAACCACTAATAGACCATAAGAAAAAAAAAAGATTTTGATTGATGAAGTTTTCTGAATCAACTGGCTACTACAAAAATAAATCAATGTTATTAATTCATGATCTTCCAGAGCCCCAGAGGACTGTGTTGTAGGAGAGAAGCAGGATTAAAGTCTGAGATGGTCTGGAGAGGGTTATATAGTGAAGCTTTTTTATTCTTCTCAAAGGACTTGGAGCCTGTGGAAACAATTTCACATTATTACTTGCACCACTGAGACTTGTGGCACTTTACCTTGCATTCTGCTTGTTAATTACAGATGAGAAGTGCTAGTTTTGAAGGAGTATTTGATGATGAGAAAAAAACTAATAATGTGTATATCACTTGAGAAATTCTAAGGGTTGCAATTCTTGGCAGTTCTTGCTAGAGAAAAGTGACATTTTTTCATCAATGGCTAATTTATCTTGAAAGTATAAGTCTTGGCAAGATGGGATTCAACTAATAATGAAAAGTTAGTGCTTGACTCTTGGCCCTGAAGACTGAAGTTTTTACACTCCACTGATCATTGCTTATTTACTTTTCTTTAGATTTCATGGACTTTATTATCACAGAGTACAGCTTAGCCTGATACAGTGAAAATCAGATTAGAAACAGTTCACTTCATCTGATTCAGTTTTCATTAAAATCCTTTAAATAATACATTAGTACACATTACATCTGACATACCCAAAGGTATGACACTGATCCTGTTCTGACCTGCTCAATTTATGTGACCACTTGCTAATTCCAAGTCATGCTTTAGCTCAATGTAAATTGGACTTCTGCTGCAACAATCATAAATGTTTTTAAGGTTTTCTTGAGTTTGTATGAAGCCTGCATGCTACTAGTTTTGCCTAAATGGTTTCTACCTCAAGGATGATTATAAAATCATTCCTAACAGCATCCTTTCAATTTATTTTTTATATTAGAAAAATATATTTTCTTCAGTTCAGGTTTATATACTTCCCTTCCAAGGAAGCCTCTGAAATATGGGCAAAAATTTGACATTGCATTTTTAAAGCTGCATATATAAATCTGCTTACCTGAGCAAACCTTGTGGTTTGCAATACTATATCAGTCAAGGATCTCCACAAGCTCCGCATGTCCCAAAGGGGAAGTGGAGGAACAGATAAATAATTGCTTTTCAAAAAGAAAAGTTGTAGCATAGTATGAGAGGTACTGGTATTCTGTAGGCATTTTGTATTTTGCAGTGAAATTGTCAAAATTCTTAAGCTATGTGATGCTGGTTCAGTGCTTAAATATGAAACCTCTGCAGAGGACCCACATGGAAAAGAATCATTGTTGATTCAGCAAGGAACACAGCATCATCAGCCAGTCGAGGGAGGGGATTGTCCTGCTCTGCACTGCACTGGGCAGCCTCACCTTGAATGTTGTGTCCAGTTTTGGGCACTGCAATATCAGAAAGATATTAAGCTCTCAGAGAGTGTCTAAAGGAGGACAACAAAGATGTTGAAGGGCCTTGAGGGGAAGCTGCATGAGGAGCAGATGAGGCTGCTTGATCTGCTCAGCCTGGAGAAGAGGAAACTGAGGGGAGACCTCATTGCAGTTACAACTTCCTCGAGAGGGGAAGAAGAAGGGCAGGCACTGATCTCTGCTGTGGTGAACAGTGACAGGACCCAAGGAAATGGCCTGAAGTTGTGTCAGGAGAGGTTTAGGTTGGATATTAGGAAAAGGTTCTTCACCCAGAGGGTGGTTGGGCACTGGAACACTGGTCACAGCACCAAGCCTGACAGAATTCAAGTGTTTGGATGATACTCTCAAGCACATGGTGTGACTCTTGGGGATGATCCTGTGCAGGGCTAAGAGGTGAACTCAATGATCCTTGTGAGTCCCTTCCAGCTCATCGTGTTCTGTGATTCCATGATTCTGACTCATTCTCTCAAATCACTTCTGGTTAAATATCTTAGTCTGATGTTAAGGAACACAGCAATTCTCTTTCAGATGAGACCTTAGGCATGAGTCTTACTTTTCTTCAGTGGCTAAATTTTTAGAAATTTCTTAAATTCAAAAATTCATATGACAGATTTACACAGGAGTAACATACTGCCTGGAATACAAGATGGATTTTTGAAGTTCTGCTTGCACATCCAAATAAATTATTATTTCCTAACAAAATGTTCAGTTCTCATTAAACCAGTATTGTTTCCCTTCCTAAAGAAACTTGTCCTTCATAGGTATAGAAATGGATCCTTTAAGTATTTCAGTTTGATCTCTTAACTTCAGAAATTGTGGTTTGGTGTTCACTGCTTAAACCATTCACACATTAATAAGGTCTTCATTCACTTTACTATACAGAATACAGGCAGAGTACAATTTATGGCCAAAGCTATATCCCTACTTCTCTTCAGAGGTGATAGCAAAAGTTGGTGGGGTTTTTTTTATTTTTTTAACTGGCTGTGATTGTCTTCACTGTAGCAGCAGCAATAAAGGAGAGCAAGCTCTGTACATGGCACAAGATATTCAAACTTCAGGGAAGGAATAGAAAACATGGGTCTATATCCACATGCATGGAAACAGGAATGACAAAAGCCATCTGATTTTGTTCAGATCAGGACAGTTATCATATCATAGGAAAGTTTTGTCAGCCTTTCTAAGAACAAAAATGCATAACCGCAGTCTTATAGGTGGGAATATGTTGACAAAAAAATGCTTTTGAATGCAATAAAATAAATACAGGTAAGTTCCTCTTTGGATATGAAAGGCCACCTTCATTAGCCCAATGCGAGTTTCAAATTGATGTGTTTTTTCATATTAAAGATTATGTTTAAGGTCAGTTAACAATTTAGACATACACTTGAACTGAAATTTCTTTCTTGCAGTGTTGTTACTTTTGGAGACAACAATCATCAGTCTCTGTAGTTTTAATTTATATTCTACAGATTATTTGAGATTTTATTATGGCCAAGAGAGAACATTTTAACGTAGTTGGGTTTTTACATATCATGAATTTACCAAATAATACAAATTTACCACAAAGCTCTATCATGTCTGATCCTGAGTTGTTCAATTGATTATTTAATGCCTGTTATGGTATATTCTTAAGTAACTGAAATTCAATGAGTCAATCTCATATCTTCACACAGAGCCTTCTGTTTTGTTTTCCTTTTCCCTATTCCTCCAGTCCTAAACAAAGCAAACCCTGTGGGAGAAGGGTATGTTGGGATGTAAGCTGTGAGCTACTGAAAATGGTTCATTGTCTGTAGTACTATGACAGGAGGGAAGATATGAAGAGAGAAAAATACAAAAAGCTTTATAAATAACAAATCCTTTGCTTTACACGTTTACATTTGTATTCCTTCCCTCTTATCCTTTACTCTGTTTGCAGGTTCCCTGCTGCCTTTAATAGAACAACATTTTTTAGAGATTCCTTCTCGTGAGATAGCAAGAATTACATTAATATTTTCTTACTTAGTCATAACTTTTTGTGTCTCTTGCATGGGCAAGCAAACAGTTAGATGTATGCAATTAGCTTTAAAAGGAACTATGCTAAGTACTATACAACAGCTTCCAAATGTTTTTCAGAGTATAAAGTCATTACAGCTCTCTCTCTGTATTGTACCTAATATTCTGAAAACCATTTTAGATAAGATTTAAGTAGTACAGCTTTATGCAGTTTTAGGGGTTTGGTGGTTTTTTTTGTTTTGTTTTTGTTTGGTTGGTTGGTTGGTTTTTTTGTTGTTGTTTTGGGGTTTTTTGTTTGTTTTTGTTTTGTTTTGTTTTGGTTGGTTGGTTGGTTGGTTTGGTTTGTTTTTTAAGGGAAGAGACCCTGTTTTAATCAGATTATACTGGTCCATCCATAAATAATCTGAGAATCTTCTGCACGACTGCATTTTGAAATCCTAATTATAGAAACACAAATGTATTGAAGATTAGGCAGCAGTACAACTAATTTGGAAATAGAGCCTTGCTTTGCCATGTGTTCTCATGATTTTCATGTGTATATGTACAGAGTATCATTTTGACCCAAAGTGTTGAGATGACATAGTCATTTGTGCACCTGTGATCCCCACTGGGTTTGTTACCAGCTTTCTTTGTACTGAGCCACGGAGTGACTTTGCACTTCATTCTCCTTTAAAGACCATTGTGAATATCTCAGTTTTGCCATACTTTAATAAACAGTGCAGTGGATAACTGGCTTAGGCATTGCACTACTTAATGGAAAGCACCTAAGCGAAAGAAGGAAGGAATTTCTTTGCTTTCACCTTCATTCCCTGCTGAAATCATGCAGGCTGTCTGTACCACATCTTGCTCTGCACCTGAACATTATGGATTTGTTCGCTTACTTTTTGCTGCCATCTAGTGCATTTTATAGCCTATAGCTGAGCTAAACTGGAAATGCTTGTAAAAGGGAACACATTATTAAAAGTGTTTAGATTTATATTTATCATTAAAAAGGGACTAAAAACAGGCTATATTTTCCTGACCGTAAAGCCTTTCTTCCTGTGGAAGTCTATCTGTTGGATATTCTCCTGGGCAACGTCCAGTTCTTTTGACCCTGCATCTTTATTTAGCATCATTTGTCTCATCTAAAGAATTTCTTTTAATTCTTTGCAGTTATTAGAGTCATCTGTGATCTGTACAATCTTTCAAGTGTTAGGTATACATTTATGAATATTCTTTAAATCTTCCTGTAGAATATGAAATATTATAATTTGAACTGTTTGACAAACATAATATTCTGGGAAAATGGAATCTTCTGAAATTAAAAGCATGCAGTTCAATAGCTGGATGGTATTATAGTTTCTGAAAAAAATATATTTTACTTGGCATTTGTTTGCAAGGCACAGCAAGTCTGAAAATTTTTGTTCTGAATGTCAATTAACCAGCTGACAAGTAAGCATTTCCAGCATTGAAAATGCTCAAAACGCAGAGAATATCTTCACTGTCCATTTGGACTTTTCTAATGTTATTTCATTTGTGTAAGCAACTTCTATTTGACTGACTATTATTAATAGCTACCTCTATCTTGAAATTAAAGTGATTGCCAAGTTGCCAGTGTCTGCATTTCTTGGTTTTTACTTATAGCTATTTTGATAAGGAGTGAAATGAGCAATAAAATATATTCTGAAGATATAATTTGCTTTGTACCACATTATTAGCTAAGTATATGCTGGTACACATTGCCCAGGGGGCTTGTGGAGTCTCCATCCCTGGAGATACTCAAAAACTGTCTGGACACAGTCCTGGGCAGCAGCCTACAGGTGACCCTGAGCAGAGAGGTTAGACCTGCTGACCTCTGGAGGTCCCTTCCAACCTGAACCCTTCTCTGATCTCTGATATTTGAAAAATAAAATCTGCTTCTGGCACAGTAGTGTCTCCTCCATTTTTTTAAGGAATCTGAACCTGAAAGCTGCTTTTTTTTTAAGTGTATTATTCTGGTTTGATATCAGTCTAATAATTTTAAATATTCTGTAAGGGCTGATACTTCTATGAAAAGATTTCATAAAAGTGCCTTTTTCACATTAAAAAAATAGATTATCATACTGGAAACTTAGTACGGCTTAGGCACAAATGCCTGTGGATATTTCAGAAAAGGAACAAGTGCGGACAGAGGAAAATAGGAGGAAGAGAATCGTTTTATTCTTGTTTGCTTGATATTGCTAAGCAACAGAATTGCACTGCTTTAAGGCCCCCTCAAAACAGAAATGTGTTGTACACTTAAGACAGCACCTGCCTACTTCAGAAATTGAAGAGGCCAAGGTATTCATTCCTTATAAATTTTGTGAACACTGACTTCAACAATATCTTTATGCTGACTGAAAAATAGACTCCTAGACTGGCAGATAAAGTCCTTAATTTCTGTGATCACGGCTTTTGACATCTAAGGGTGTCCAAAGAACAATAGAATTATGTATGAGATTAGCACCATCCCTAAATCTTTCCCTTGATTTTATAAGGTCTGAAATGGCGTCCAACAAGATAAACACAGTGGTTCCTTCAGCTTTTTCTGAATGTTTGCAAATGAAGCAAAGAAAATTGAGAAGCAGGGGCAAAACTAAGTCCTTTATTCTTTAACTGCTTCTTAGAATGCGTTACAGATTGGTAGGAAAACCACAACATAATAGTGCTGAAAAATGATCCTTCTTTGCATTAAGATCAGTAAAGAAGGGTGAAGTAGCACAGTGTAGAAGAGAACATCTGAGACACTAAGATGAAAAAAAAAGGACTATTTAAAATACAAAAGTGGCATAATTTTAACATCTCATGCATTATTAAATAGCCTATGATTTTTTGGTTACATTATGCCTCTGCTATTTTAAGAAATGCATAAAATGCTGTGCAGTATTATTTCAATAAAGCTTTTATGTAACTGTATAAAATTGCAGTATATTACTGCAAATGTACAGAGCCTCATTGCAGTGGAGTACATTAAGATAACACTAAACCAAGGGCATCATAATATTTGTAATAAATTCTGTATAGTAGTTTTGATTTATCATATTAGTATAAGAGCATTATTTTATCCTGATGACCAGAGAGTTTGCATTACAGACAGTTGCCAGAATCATAAACATCGTAAATTGTCATAAAGCAATTATGAAACCTGACTGATGAAGGCTCTCGATTGTGCTTCCTGATACTCTGGCCTACTGCTGTGGATACCAAAGTCAAAAGCAGCCAGTTACACTCTGATATCAAATGGCAAATGCACAAACATTTGTAACATGCTGGTTAGACTTTCATTTGCTAAAATGGTTCATTTGTACATACAGTGAAATTATTAGACATTTATGCATTTAAGCATAATGATACAGTCTTACAGATCACGGTCTAGTGGTACAAATCCTTTTGGGATGTGGAAAACTTGGAGGATATGCAAAAAAATGCTCAATGCTTATGAACTGTATTGAGGAATGTGGAGGTGAAGTTTGTCACCCCTGCTTACACACAGATTTGAGGAGTGGGACAGCAGTGAGAGATGAGCCCCTGCATCTTTCCAGCCTACAGAGAAAGGAGCACATGAACAGTAAAAGCTACCAACCTACTGACATCTTCAGGCTTTCTGTTCATCCTGTTGTCGTCTTCATAATACTTGAGCAACTGCGCAAACTGATCCACATCCTTGGTGCTTAAACATTATATTACCTGATCTGACTCTTTCTGTGTGTTAAATACCTGTTATAACAGGAGCCAATCCTCAGTGTTTTCACAAGGCCCTGCCTGAGTGATTGTTAACCTCTAATGTTAATACACTTCCATTGAAACATCACTTCAGATTGAGTGGGAGAGGACTGTGTTTTGTTTTAAATATGGAAAAGGAGAAAGAAGGCATAAAGAATAATGTTTGACAATGTTAAGTGGTTGCTAAAAGGAGGATTTGCTAGTATGGTACATACTATCTCACAGCTTTCTCAGAAGAAACTAAGTTTTTATGGTACCAATAGTCTTCATATAGACTCAAGAGAAAAGCTGGAGTAAAGTAAATAGAAGTCTGACATTTACATATATACTGTAATGATTTTAGGTGGCTTTACAGTCTTTTACATCCTATTTAATTCCAGCTTTAAGAATCTGAAAACAGACTTTTTAAACTGATTGATTCTAGCAACATTTTTACTTTTAATTTGCCCAAACTTTTGAAAAATTAACTCTGGCATCCTCTCAGAGAGTGAGCGTTTTTATTCCACTTACTGTCAATCTTAATATGCAAGTTATTTTTATGCAGGTTTCCCCGTTATCTGCATTCAGGATTTATGACATTGTTCAAACAACTACCCTCGTGGGTTGTTTTTTTTTTAAATAACTGACAGCTATTCAAAAATCAGTAGAAGGGAAACTTTTCCCAGGGTGTTACCTCCACTGTACTGCAATATATAGTCTTATGTTTATATGCTTGGGTGTTTGATAAGCTTGCATGTCTGCTTGTAATAGTGATGTTGTTGACTAGTTATCATCCCTTTTGTCCCTTCTGATCAGAACTAGATATCAACAGTGGCTTGAAGTTAAAAGTCTCAGACCATTGGAGGTTGCATTTGATTTCTTTTAAGCAGAATTATCTAGTTCTAGATAAGCTTATTAAATATATATATATATGTTCATAATAACTCAGGTTCCAATATTCTTTTAGAAAGAAAGATGTGTTCCCTTCTGACACAATAGTTAAAAACAGTGAAAAAGAACTAGACACATCAAAGCTATATGAACTTCAATGAAGGGAGTACAGTTTTACAGAAAAGTTTTCTGGGAATGTACTAAGGCCTCAGGCATGCTTGTAGAGAATGTTCTGAAGCCCTTTTTACACCAATGGTGTTTGGCTAGTTTGGTGAGCATTAAAGCCATTTTCAGCATGGTAATGAAAAGAAGTCATTTACATTTGCATATAAATACCTTTTGTAAGTTTACCTTAGGCCTGCTATGATAGTACTGGTTTTGCTGCTGAAAGCTTGCATTTATGAGCCTGACTTCAAACACAAATACAAAATTAGTTATAGAAATTGTCTTAATTCTGAATAAAAAGGTAATTTTACATTCAGCAATTTTCAGCTTTTCATTCCAAACAAAAATTTTTCAGTGTTGAAAGACAATATAATAGTGCTTATCTCCAGCCAGTGTACTGCTGAAACTAAGGCCAAGAAGTAAATGCTGCTAACTGGAAGTAGAAATATTTGTTTATTCCATTGAATCACTAGTGTTGTATGGGTCTGTGAGCAGACAGTATAAGTTGTAATAGAGTTTGTTTTAAATATGTATTAAGGACTCATCTGGATCATAGCTCCACAGTGCTTCATGCTGATCTTCTTAATCTTCACAGAAAAACAAAATTATACTAATTTTACAGATGAAGAACCTTAACATTGAAAAAACCCTTTTCTTCTCTTAGGTGGAAAATTATTCAGATTCAAAGTTGCATCTTGCCTCTAACCTGAATTCTTTTACTACCAAAAATCTTTGTATGGGGTCTTCTTAACTCAAGTTGGCAGCGATAGCAGAGAGATCTCATCAGCCTGCTTTGCAGGTGGTATGTTGTAGCGAAGCTATTGATGTCTTAAGTATGCTCTTTGGTGGAAACATCTAAGAGATTTGCCCAAGGTCTGAAAATCTGGGAAAGAGCAAGAATTTTTTTCCCCATACCATAGTTCTTCGCACATTCTAATCTCTGCATTAATACAGCAGGACTCACCAGAAACTGAACAGTAATGAGCCTCAGAAGCATTTATTAAAAATGCAGATGACCGGCAATCACCTGGGTTTTTTTGTATTTTTCATTCTTTGCTTTCTTAACAGTTTTACAATGTAATTTTCAGTGGCAACTGCCCTTCCTGAGAAATGAGACATATCACAGTTGTCAGAACAGGAGACACTTGTGCCTTCAGGAAATTTGTAACACTGTGTGTATTGCTACTGACACTTGGAGACTAGACAGCAGAAACTCTGTGTTAGATGCTATCAATTTTGTCTGCCTTAGCAGCTCTATTAGCTGATTTCTAGAAAAATTGGCGTGATGGATGAAAATGTATATTTAAAAAATTCCAGGTGAATGTCATGTTTTCTTATCACCATTTTCAACCTTAACTGGTAATGTTTTTCTTTATATTCCAGACATGGCCAATGGCCCTTTACAATTAGGGTGTGTTGTAATCTCATCATCTCTGCACAACAGCTCTTTGAGATAAATTGCTTCAATCTACCTTGAACAGAAACACATTTAGAAACAGACAATATTATTTTACATCAGAGCATCTTAGATTATAATTAAAGCTTTGCAAAACAGGCATTTTCATGGTTTCAAGTCATCAGGGTGTGACATAATAAGGAAGATATTTTCACTGATTTTGCTACAAAGAAATGGTCTTTTTTAACTTGATTTAATTAATTATTTTTAACTGGGCATGCATTTTAATGGTTGTGGACCCACTTTTAAATATAAATTGAAATATAGCCATAAAAAATGTCCTGAAATTAAAAGGTAAAATTACAACAGTGTAACATTATAACAGATATGTCACTTAAGAAAGGAAAGAATAAATCCTTATAAAAGGAGGGAGAAAAAGAAAATCATGATGCATAAATATGAATTAATAAGGCTCCATTTCTCCTCATTATTTTTGCAATTTTATTCTCAAAAATGATAGTGATGAAATTAAAGGAAAAAAAAAGGAAAGAAAGAGAGTGAAGAAATTTAATATCTCCAGATTAGTTTGAGATTTTCTACTGTGCAAAAGAAATGTTTGAAGAGTGTTATGAAATATGTCTATAATATCAGGAGAGACAAGAAAAGAAAACAGACTGCAACTGTTTGTCTTCTGATAGAAAAATTTGTGTCCAACAAGTGAAAAAAAAGAGAGACAAAAATTCAAAGAAAGCAGAAGTAGATGCTTAAGGAATACTTTGTATATAAGCAGTGGAACAGTATCAGACAATTGAGATGCTCAAAGCTGACATAGGTTTAGAAAGGGATTAGACAGATTCATGTAGAAACAAATTATCTGTTAAGGATTGTGAAACACATCTGATTCAAGACGTCCTTTGCTACAGGTCATGAGAAGATGAATGTCACTTAATGTTGCATGAAAACTATCATCTCTTGTGAGATGCCAGTTTTGTCCATCATCAAAGAGATCCACTGAGACAGGATATTGGTACACTTGCACCTTGGGCTGACCTGGTGTAACTGTTCTTACATTCCTATCTTCTTATATATTTGCACCAGGTATAGCATTCCTCTATATTTCACTGTGCAAGTCACTGTAATTTGCTGGTTGGCCTTCTTAAAAATCTTGAGACAATACTGAATTGCTTCTAGATACTTCTGATCCTAGACACTAGACATACCTAGCATACAGAGCAGATCAGCAAGTCCAGAACATTCCACCTTTGGCCAATAGTAGAAGCCATTTTCTAGTTCTGAATGCTCTGAAAAACTCTTATAAATGACATGTGAAGGAACATTGCCTTCTTCTCAAAACTAGTATCTATTAGTATCACAAAATGCCCCATAAAACCAAGTCCCTCGTGTGATTTGGTCCATTCTCCTGTATCTCACCATGCTGTATTTCTTTGTACTTCTGAAAAGTTTGCTGATATTAAGCAAAGGTGAGAGCTGCTAAATGGCTTGATAATGATCTGTGTTTCCTATCTTACGTGATTCCCTTGATAGCATGCAGCCCACCTCCCCTGCAGTCCTTTTTGGTCCTGAATTTCAAGGACTGCACTAGGATAAAAAGAAACAATCTCCACATATTTTACTCTCCTGCTCAGTGCCCCTCAGTGTCACCTTCAAGGACATATTCACAGTTTTCTGGGTACACTGCTAGGATTCTTACTGATTCCAGGGGAGTGGGTTGTCTGCATTTGTCATCACAAAACCTGGGCAAGGAGTCTGCTGCAGACCAGCAGGAAGAGAGTCTAAGTTAAAGAATGAAAGCCTTTAGGGATATGCAGCATTTCTGCTCTCTGTTTTTTGATTAAATATGTTGCAGCCTGGTTGTCACACAAATCCTGAACTGCTAGGGAACTCAATCTGACAAATGTTTGTTGTTATCAAAATGCGGAAGAATTGCAGGAAGTTAATGTCCCTTGCAAAGTCTAGATTTTCCAGTCCTTGGGCCAGATCATTTGTCCTTGAGTAGCGCATCATATGCAAACTTCTCCAGAGTTCCTGTATAGCAGGTCCTACCTCAGTAGCTCCAAGATCCATTTGGAATTTGTCACTTAGTGTTTTGCATTTACCCTGGCCAGCAGATAATCCCCCTCCTCCAGTCATTTGCTTACTTGTCCCCAGCAGAATGGGGAGCAATTGGAAGGACAAAAGCAAGAAAACTGGTGTTTTGAGATAAAGACATTTTAATAAAAGAAGAAAGCAAAGGGAAAAAAAAATAAAAAAATAAAAACAAACAAACAAACAAAAATCATGCAAAAGCAACCATTTAACCCCAGCAGATCAATGACCAGTCAGTCTCCAAGTAACAGCTACTTTGGAAAGATGAGCTCCCAGTTTTCACTGCTGAGCACAGTCCCATAGGTATGGGACAGTTCAGGTCAAGTCAGCTGTCCTCACTGAGTCCCTTCTCAACTTCCTGCCCACTCCTGGTCTGCTCAGAATGAGAAAAGATAAAACCTAGATGCTGTGCAAGCACTGTTTCAAGTTGCTAAAACAAATCGGTCACAAATCCAAAACACAGCAACACCTTCTGCTTTGAAGAAAATTAACCCTATTCCAGCTACCTGGAATAAATTTTGACAGCCTGACTCTCTGATCTGCTGTAGCAGCAGTGAACTACAGAATACCCAGTAGATTAAGCTTCAGTAATGGGTTAATGTATAAAATCATAAATAGTGTACACATCTACCTGCCCTATGTCTTATTTAGGTTTTGCAGAAAGAACGTCCTCCACTGCTCCTTCAGCAGAAATTGGCTTCTTTGCTGGGAGTGAATCAGTGAAGTACAAATTTTGACCTAATGCAAGTGGGACCTAGCTAGTCTCTAGCAAATACTATTTCCCAGTAAAAGTCTCATTTAAAATCCTGCATAAAATTCAACTCAGAAGAAAATTAATCTAATGTCTTTTTTCTAATATCTGTCATAAGGCAGATCATCTCAGTAGCACAAAATGTTTGCAGTGTCATGATGACAATAATTGGATAAAAATAGTAAAAGCTTCAAAAATATCAGCATTTAATTGAAAGCATTTTTCTGAGAAAAAAAAGATCTTTTGTTTTGCTGCTGAATAAGATGGAGTGTAATAACTAGGCTTTTTACCTCTTTTCACCTCTTTTATCTTTGCCCCTCATAATATTTCAGAATTATGAATTTTGGAAACATTAACAGAGTAGGAAAAGAAACAAATAGCATATGTCCCTGCTAGCCTGTGCTGTTTCAGGTGAGAAGTGTGCTTGGCCACAGGACAGTTCTTAGAAGCAAAATGATTCCATTTCAAGAATGTATGTCACATAAGCTAAAAGGGAGAGGAAAGGTTCTGAGTTTCTCCTCTAAGTTGATAAGACATCAAAAATGAGTCAGATAGGTCACCAGTTCTTTTTCATATCTCATAAAGAAAAGGGTGTATGATATTGCCTCATCAGCCACAACTCTGATCACTGGTTTTCACTCATAGGTAAGAGCACAACTGTGCATTCTGTGAGCCTCTGTGAGCACTGAGTTAATTTCTTCTGTGACAGTGGGAAGGGATTTTATTTTTTTTCTTGCCATCAGATTGGCTGCAATAAATTGTGTTTGGGGGCTTTCTCGCAGGGTCTCAGGTGTGCAGCTGGAAAGCTCTACTGTTGCAATAAGACAGGTGGTAGGAGTGTGCTGAGGTTGTGCTCTTTAGAGGGTTGCATTTCCCATCAGGCAGGAGTGCACAGTGACTAAGGAGCGGCGTATTTGTTGAAATGATGATGAATGAGGGATGAGGCTTTTTAATAGCTTGGGTAGTAAGATGAGGATGCCTTTTCCCCAGGATACTTAACCTTCATAAAATAGAACATAATACTATTTCAGGCACTGCCTGCAACAGTTTAAGAATGAAAGAGGGCACATTACAGGCCATCCCCTGGCAGGTGGTGACGTATGAGGAAAGAGTGATTAATGTACGTTTTGTGTGATTTATGCTGGTGATTCATAGATGAATTCATAGTTCTAGTGCCCCTTGTATCTTTCTGTATCACAACAGCTTAGCTATGTATACAAAAAGATATTTGATAAATAACAAATAGAGTGCTAAAGGGGCTTCATAAAATCTGTTTTACTTGTCTTCCCTAAAATTTGAGATTTATGGAGTCCTGTGTAAAATAGATTAGTTTGCCTGTTTGGGGCATAACTCCACTACTTTGGAGATAAAGGTGACCCCTAGATAAAATGGACAAATATACCAACTTCTTACTTACAGTTGCATATATTATAGCTTTTTTAAGCCATGACCACCATTTTCTACGTATGTTTCACTTATAACTTTTACTTGTACAGCTTCAAATATTCTTTGCTTACTGAATTACTCCTTAATATCTATTTTTTTCTATTTTTAGCATTTATTACAGATTCACTCACTGTGCATGAGTTAATCTTTAATAATAACAGTGTAATTACTGCCACACATCAGCACTGTGCTGTAGAGCACTGCTTTTAGCAATAAAAAATATAACCTTCCTTAAACATTTGAAGCTGCATGGTTTTGTCTCTGCACAAGTGATGCTGCCATAGCTACCACCTGTGGAGCTGAATAATTACCATAGTGGAAAAGCTCACCATAGAAACACACGAGCAATGAATCACTCCATTCTTCCAGGACCGCAATTCCCAGTCTAGCGTAAACCAAATTGCTGGAACACAGGAAACACATTAATGATACCTTGGCATAAACATTGCTTTAGATAATACTAGAAGACATAGAATTATATTAGACAGAGAAAATACAGTTAAGAATAGCCACTTGAGTTACAGAAATACTACCAGAAAAGATTTTGTGCACTGCAAAATCTTGGAAGACTCAAACCAGCAACTGCCACACAAATTGCTCTTATTCTGCTTTCTTCACAATCACAATGCAGGTTCAATCCTAATGAGGATATTCCATGTTCAGTTGCACTAGCAGAAACCTCTACCAGAGATTCCCTTATCACAAATACCACTGTGACATAAATTTCAGAGCTGTTTGACAAATTAAAATATTATGAATGTTAACATATTTTAAAAGAGTTCAGTTACCTATCTCTTTGACACCTTAAAAAAAAAAGGTAGCATGGGTATAAGAGTAAAGTGAGATTTTTAAAGGAATTTGCCCTTTATATAATAGAATACTGGTTAACTCTAGTGTTGATTCTATGTTTGAGATAGTTCAGTAGAAAAAATGGTTGATAAGTGTTTATAATCAACTATGGTTTATGTCAGTTCCAGCTAAAGGTCTCTTAAAGACCTTATCTCGCAGAGGATACAATGTCAAACTGACCTATTTTCATCAGTGATTATGATATTCCATGTTTCCATTGATCACCTATAAGATGTTCTAAGTGAATGCTAACAATGTAAAGACTTTACTCACTAAATTAAAAATAAAAATAAAAATAAAGAAAGCAAATGAAAAACTGTCCTTGTAACATATCATTTACTACTTTTCTGCCCCTGAATGCACAACAGTTTGGTTCAGCTATATATGGCAGAGCATACCGTTCAATCATACCTGTGCATCAGTAGGATTTCCCACCTATTTACACCCCGTTCTTTAATATCCAACACTGAAAAAAAAATTGATTACCAACTCTGTATACAAATCCAGTATTTTTTTATTTTACTTTTAAAGGCATTTGATTTGCATCTCATCCTGATTTGTCACACAACATCATATTTGCATATTTTTAATATTAACATTTCAGGATTAAGTGACCTTGAGCAACATAAGATTATTTTTTTCTTTGCAGTGAGGAGAAGCATATACATCAAAGAATTCAGCTATTTTACCAGCTTCTGTAGTTCCTAAGTGGTTTCATAGAGACCATTGTCTACATTAAATATCTGCCACTGTGCTGAAGATTATGATCCTCATGAAACCAGTCATCTTGTTCAGACACAAGCTGAACATTCACGCTGTGGTCTGACCCTTCAACATGTTAAATGCTATTAGGTTGGAAATTCAGTTACAGGTGGAAGCTTCAAGAGAAACATATTTTGTGATGTGAAAGTTATTCAGTTGTGGAGGGACCTCAGCTCCAGGGAAGTACCTTCCAGTTCTGAATCTCTTAAAAAGGCTGTGGAAAGCACATCAGAAAATAGAATCAGTTAACAAAGAAATGGTTTTCCTTTGACTAATAGTTGTATAATTCACTTGGCTAGCACAGATGACATTTTTATTTTAAAATTTTACACATATAAAATAAAAATACTACATAACTTCAGATTCTATCAAGCTCTCCTGATTCTAGGACAATTTATGGCACAGGTCTGAAATAACTTTTGGACTGCAGGCCCTATTCTAGGTTAGCCTTAAATTGCCAAAGTGTCTTAGAAGCTTTCTGGGAGCATTTTTTACCTTCCCTTCAGAAATGAAGCCAGCAGTGCAAGAGTGAAAGAGGAATAATGAGTAGGGGACCTGCCCCTACCTTTGATCAGGCATGCAGAGAAACTGAGAGAACTAAGGCTTATCTGGTACTCCGGGGTTACTTTATGTCAATAAATCTTTAATATTAAAGCATAAGCAGTCCAAAAGTAGAGAATGGAATTCCAGTTCACCTTCTTACACCTAAGAATTAAATGTGTGATTCTACTTATGCCTTTTTTTGTTACAGTGTGTGAACAAGTCGTGACTTTTCAAGAGCACTGGTTTTCAGTAGTGCTGACTTAATTTGATCAACTGAACCTGGAAGCCTGGGAAAATTCCAAGTACCTACTATCATTTCTAAATCACTGAGTACCCACAAGCAGTCTTCCACAGCCTAACAACTGAGCTGTTGGTATAAATTGCACTCACTAGATCTAATGTGCATTTCACTTATAGGAGGATTGATATCAAAGGAAGAAATTCCTTCATTAATATTGCAGCCAATATGGCTTTGGTAACTATGCATGCTAGAAATTGACTGAAGGAAGTAAGCAGGAAGGGTTAAAATGTATTCTTACCTCTGGCTGCATTAGAGCTCTGCCTTTTTTTTTTTTTTAATAAGATACTCTCATTTCCATTATCTAGTAAATTCAAAACAAACCTGACCACAAAGCATCACAGTTCATTCTGTGCTTGTTTCTATGGATACACAGAAGACATGCCTATAAAGCAAAATAAAGAGATAATGGTTGCAGAAAAGGCACAACTAAGGTAGGCTTCATGAAGATAGAATGAGCAGTAATATCAATACATGCTAGTAAACTGAATAAAAGCACTGCTCTCCTTGGAGGATGAGCAGTCACGATGAAACATTCCACCACGTTTTCGCTGCAGATGGTAGCAGTGCTAATTAGATTGAAGTCAAATACGTCTAATTCCACTTCCATGGTTTCTTCATTCTGCTACGTAGACACAGACTTGAAACTTTACAGCAAAAATATGGATAGACCTTTCAAATCACCATCCTTGATACTGAATCAGTGGGGCAGAAGCCTTTTTGTCAGAAGAGTACAACATACGTTAGAGACTCAAGCATCACTCATTCCACCCAGCAGTGAACAGGTGTATCTGTAAAATATACAAACTTTAGAATGACACAGTATAATATCAGATTGTTACTAGCGAATGTTTTAATACTTTCATTTTACATGGACAGACATCATACTGATGCACATCAGAAAATAAAAAAATTTCAGAAGATGTGAAGAAGCTCATTTATGTTCAAAAGTTAATATTGTCACAGTTAATAATGCAAAATCTCATCCGCTTTTTCCAAAAACTGCTCTAAAATCCTCTGTGATTAAATGCAAATTATCACATATGTTTTTCTAGTCTTCATTTGGATTATTTTAGCCAATCATCTGTAAATTCAAGTGTCTTATTTAGAAGAACTGCTTATTTCCAGTCCCCAAAAGCATACAAGATAAGATAGCTTATAGAGCTAGACTGACAGAATAACTTCCTGTTATTCTTCTCCATAAATGTAAAAAAATGGACCAACACCATGGTATCAGGAGGAGAATCTGACTTTTTTCACTGAAGGAAGTCTGGAAGCAAATAACAGTGCTGCTAAGGATGCCATGATGCAATGATTTATCTCTAATATGTATTCTCCTGCAATTTACTTTTTCAGGATAGTCATTCACCTTCTGGTGCAAATGAATCAGACGACTTATCTGACATCTTGATTACAAGCTAGAGAGAGGCTAATCTCTTAGCATTTAAAGTTAGGCCTGTTTGAGAAAATGGTACAAAAATGGACTTTTGTACCAATTACAAAGACCAGCTGTGAATCAGTCTTTTTCTATTGCACTTGGATCAGTTTATCCTGATGTGTCACCCAACTACTCAGATTCTCAGCAATGGGACAACTCTAACAGTTACAGTTCTTGCACATGTGAAAAATGCCAACGCTCAGTTTTATAGTATTTGATTTTACAGGTTTTAGGGCATTTTGTATCCTTCATAAATCCTAGCAATCACCTGGGAACATATGAAAGTCAGAGTTGAGGCAGCAATCAAAGTAAAAGGTTAACACACAGGACAGAACAACTCAAGCTATTGATAAAGAGCATATTGTAAAAAAACTGAAAGCACATAGTGATTGCTGGCTTTTGACTTCAGTCAATGTTGTCAGTAGTTCTAGTACTCAGCATTTCTTTTGCCCTTCTCATGTTCAATTAGTTGTGCAAGCTCAAGCAATTAGTCTTCATAAAAGCTTTGTGCAGTCTCCTACACATTACCTTTATTTTGTAGGAGGAAACTGTGGCAGAGAGGTCAAGGTTTGGTCCTTCAAACACACTTAAATTTCTAGCTTCTTTTTGGTTTCAGTTTTTGTGACCTACTTTTGATGTCATTTAAAGAAATAACTTAGTCTTAATTAAATGTCAATATTCAGATAGAGCCATGGACTAAGGGAATCTATAAAATTTTCCTTAATCTCCTACACTTCAGTTAATGTATAAACAGAAGTCCTCTGGTGCAGGAATTTTTTACTCCTTCTGAGAGCTAGTGGTACCCCACAGAAAGGATGCACAAGAAAACAGTACCGTGGTTTTCTTTTGCTCTCTTATTCCTGACAGTAGAAGAATATATCTGAACTACGCAGGGAACTAAGTGAATCTCGAAGAGATAGGAAGAGAGACAGACAGAAGCTTTAAGAGATATTTTGGTTTTGAAATAAAAAAATGTTATTTTGTTTTTGTGGGAATTCTTTATACTACATTCAGCACAACATTGCCATGCCCAATTAAGTTCAATTTTTACTATTCCTATTGTAAGAACCACAAAGATCTGGGGTGCTTAGGTTTGGGTTTTTTCCCTTCTCTGCACCACATGTTTCAGCACCACACATTCCATGCTTACAGTGTAATTAAATACAGAATCACAGAATCATGGAATCACAGAATATGCTGAGCTGAAAGGGACTTGCAAGGATCATCAAATCCAACCCTTAGCCCTGCACAGGACCATACTCAAGAGTCACACCTTGTGCCTGAGAGATTCATCCAAACAGTTCTTGAACTCCATCAGGCTTGGTGCTGTGACCACTTCCATGGAGAGCCTGTTCCAGTGCCCACCCACTCTCTTGGTGAAGAACCTTTTTCTAATATCCAACCTAAACCTCCCCTGACACAACTTCAGGCTGTTCCCTTGGGTCCTGTCACTGGTCACCACAGAGAAGAGATCCAGTCAGCTGAGACCTCTCCAGATTCCCAAGACCACTCAAAAATCATTGAATCTTTTCATTGACATCAGCCAGATCTTTAAGGATTCTGGGATAAATCCTATCAGGCCCCATAGATTTGCCAGGATCCAGCTGGACCAGCAGATCTCGCACAAGTTCAGAGTCAGCTGGGAGTTGATCATTCTCACAGTCATGATCCTTCAGTTCTGGGGACTAAGACCCCCTGAGTCCATCATCCATGTTGAAGACAAAGGCAAAGAAAGCATTAAACACCTCTGCCTGTGTCTGCCCTGTTTGTAAGGTGACCATCCCCATCCTGTAACTGGCCAATGATATTTCTATAGTGATTATTGCCATTAACATATTTGAAAAAAAACTTTTTATTGTCCCCCATATTTCTGGTCAGCTTCATCTTCAGCTGAGCTTTGTCCACACAAATTTTCTCCCTGCAGTTGGAAGCAGCATCTCTATATTCTTCCCAGGTCCCTTGACCTTGTTTCCACCTGGCATACACCTTCCTTTTTTTGCCTTGTTTCCAAGAGAATATCCCTGCTCAGCCAAGCCGGCCTTCTGCCTTGCCTGCTTGACTTCTGAGTTTTGGGAATTGCCTGCTCATGCACATGGAGGTGATGTTTGAAAAGTGATGGACCTCAGCATTCACAAAAAAGCATTTTTCCAGGAGACCTTACTAATTGTCTGAGCAACCTCAGAAGCCATGGGAGCCCTGAAGTCTGCTCTCCTTGTGTCCAGAGTTGAGATTTTGCTGGCACTTTTCTTCCTGTCAACAGAGATTTTAAACTCAATCTCTTCATGACTGCTGTGGTCAAGATGGCCGAGAATCTCTACTTTGTTTACGAGATTCACTCTATTGACAAGCAGCAGATCAAGGAAGGCATCGGCTGCCTTAGGACCTGTTCCATAAAGTTGTCATCCAGGTTTTTTAGGAATCTTCTGGCCTTGGTTGTACCAGCTCCCAGTGAATGGGATTAACACATTTCCAGCATGTGTGATGCTCCCAGTGAATTTCTGGCAGGCTGAAGTCCCCCATAAAGACAAGGGCAGTTGACTTGGAAGTGTCCCTTAGTTTCTCAAAGAATAGTTTGTTGGCATCATCATCCTGGCTGAGGGGTCTATAGCAGACTTCCATGGTGACATCCACATTATTTGTTTGCCCCTTGATTCTTTCCCAGAAGCTCCCAACTGTGCCATTGCCACCTGCAAGCTCCATACATTCTAACCCTTCTATTACATACAAAGCCACCCCTTGGCCTCTTCTGCCCTGCCTATCTCTCACAAAGAACCTGTAACCATCCAACAGGGCACTCCAGTCACAGAACTCATCCCACCAGGTTTCATTTATGCCAGTGATGTCAAATCTCTGGACTGGGCCAAGGCTTCGAGCTCCATGTTTGTTCCTCATGCTGCGTGCATTGGTGTAGAAACATTTCAGGTGTGGTACATTGTAGCCAACACCTGGTGAGGCAGATTGAGGGATCCCATTAGTGCTTTTTTCAACAAGTTTTGGTACACCATCCCATTGTTCATCCCTGGCCAGACAGGTTTCGGCCCTTTTCCACCTTCCAAGCAAGTCTAAATCTCCATCAAGAAGCCCTGCTAGCTCATGCACTAGAACTACTTTTTCTCTCTTGAGGTAGGTGCATCCTGTCAGGTGTCAGTAGACCAGGTGTTGAGTATATCATACCATGGTCAAAAAACCCAAATTTTTTTCTATTACAGTAACCTTGGAGCCACTTTTTGGACTGATAGATCTGCCTATTCCTATCAATATGATTTCTTGCTACCAGAAGAATCAAGGAAATCATTGCCTGTGCTCCTGATCCCCCTACCAATCATCCCAGGGCTCTGAAGTCTTTAGATTGCTCTTGGACTTCTCTTTGTTATTTTATTGCTGCCAGCTGAACAACCAACACCAGATAATGATGAAATACCACTGTTGGGCTGAGATAAGATTTAGCTCTAGACTTTATGTAATAGTATATATGGGGTGATTCCTGAAAATTGGTGTTCTTCAAACATGACCTACCAATTCAGTGACACTATGTGACTGATGATGTGCTAGTCTGAGCACTGTACAAGGCTATTTGAGAACTTTCTTGAGTCTTATTTAATTCTCTAGGAGTTATCTATATTAGAATTAAAGCTCTTGAAAGTCAAAGAAACCACATATTGAAAAGGCACAGAGGTGCGAATTACCTTCTGTGGCACAGAAATCATCTTGGTCACTGGTAAGGAAACTTACTTTACCTAGTTTGTGCCATCCAAAGAATTTTGGCTAATCTACCACCCTATATAGCAATAAACCTGTAGAATATATAGCAAGTGCAATTGCTTGTGTCATTCATATATCACCTCAAGCTTCATAATAGGTTTAGATACAGGCGTTAATAAAAATTAACTCAGCCTACAACATTCCTAAGATTTGATGGTTGAAAATCTGTTACGCTGTATATATAGTCATCAACTTCATTTGACCAGGAACTTGAAAAAAATATTTTCTGGAGACAAATGACTTTCAGTTATAGCTCAAATATTCTCTAAAAAAAAATACGTAAAAGTCCAGGCAGAATCCTGAACTGCCATTTTTACTCATTAGATCAGGGGTGTACTGTCGCAGGTCGAGGCGGGATAGTGACACGGTTTCAGGATACCAGCTCTTTATTACAACAGTGCATCTACCTTTATACAGTTCTGGGTGACACATGTACATGCACTCTTGGTTTACTACTAACATAACAACTCATGATTGGACATAGCTACACATGTCTGAATACAATAGGTCAGTATTGCTGACAGGAAACCCATTCTGTGTTACAGTCCTTGCTGTCCGTGGCTGACCCTCTGCCAGGTGTAAGAAGTTCCATCTTCGGTATTTCAGTTTACAGAGAGCCCAGAACCAGCTGGGCTCCCCCACAGTGCATTTTTAATATATTACTTATACCATGACATGGTACAAGAAAAGTACCTTTTTTAGTATACATTAGTTGATGTTATAGAATCATATTTGCTGTGATGCATAAACAGAAGCAACAATGGACTACATTTCACAAACACAGACAATATCTATCTACACACGCTTACTGCTTCAAGGCATGATTAGTGAGGAGTAATATTATCTTCTCAAATAAAACCCCTAAAAACCAAAAAACAAACAAAAATCAAACAAACCAAAAAGCCCAAAACCAAAAACAAAAAACAAACAAACAAACAAAAAAGCTCCCAAGGCCCATGAATAGATTAAAAAAAATAGAATTAAAAAATTATAAACTATGTACAAGATTTACAGGCAAAGTGGAGAGATATGTCTTTGTCATTAATGTTAAAATATTGTTGTACGGCTCATATTCATTCCCTTCCATGGAAAAGTGTTATCTATGGGATCTGCTCTGTCCCAGTTATGGCTCTTGATCTATTTTGGGGCTGTATTAACTGTTCAGAGAAAAAAGCAGAGTACATTCCTGTGCACCCAGTTTTATGTTTTCACTAAGAATTGAACAAGCAAGGCAAAAATTTTATTTTGGCAATCACTGAGAAAAATAAGTTGAAGATATAATATGAAAAGATGAACTCTCTAAGAAAGGTTCCATTAAGATTTTCCTCCATGAAGTTCATTCATTCGTTCAGAATTAATCTCTTGTTGTGTTTGTAAGATTGTTAGAAAAGGGAGCATCCGAAGTGAATGATCAAGATTGTGTCAGTTCAGAGCAGCTGTGGTTTACCTTGTCACTTATGATGTTGTCAGGTTTTCATAGAGCTTTTAGAAATTTCTATTTTCATTCATAGCTTAGAGTTCATTTTATTTTAAGCATAATGACCACCTAGATTTGCATGAATTTTTTCTCTTTCCAAGGTAGACAGTTCTGTATTTGTATTATAGTCATTATAGTTCAACATTATTGTGTTGTATATTCAAGATAAATGCTGTTATTTTACAAACTATTACACATTTTGTCCTCCAATTTTGTTGTTACCTATCTCCTCATAACCAGTGTAACAAACTGCAGTTGCTCTGGGATGAGACTGAAATCTTGGAAATTATTGTCACATAGTTCTGCAAATTATAAATTCATCTAACACTGAAGTTATGAATGCTTTTGTGCTTAGAGATTGCTTTAAATTTCTAAGATAAATGAGTAATGTGTACAATACATGTTTAAATAAAACAGTGCAATAAGCAATATGCTGCATACCAGTGTTCAGCGTCACTGCTTTGGGTACAGTGTTCACGAGTCCTGCTGCAAACAGATACAGTGAACCAAAGGATGTTTCGAGCCCTAGAGACTGCTGGAAGCAATTGGAAATTTTCTGTCATAAGGAATTATGAGAGATTTTTGAAGGACAAACTGAATTTAGGCTGCATATGATTTCAGTAAGAAGTGGAGATCTGCCTTCAACCTTATGCTGTTGAAAATATTTTTATGCTTTCCTGAACATGTTTCATATATGTTAATTTTTTGCTATCAAATTCATAGATTTTGAACTTTAAAAAAAAATATTTATTTTTATAAATACATTTTAGCAGATGTCAACATCTGTTTACTAATTTTCCCATACAACACAAGGAAGAAGAAAATATGGATTTAACGACAAGATTGAGGAGATTGGGGAAAGAAGGGATGTCAGAGCTCATTACAGCCACTGGGATGGACTCAGCTTGACAGACCACTATTTTTCTTCCTACATGTGGCCAGGGAATGGATTGCTGCCCAGATAGATTGTTTTTACCAAGCATTTCTTGCTGTACTTTTTCCTGAGGGATCCTTAACACTCCACCATAAAGTGTTATGCATCCAGAAGTTCTTGATACCAGAATTGTGTACCCTCTTGTGACAGAAATGGCCATAATTGTCATATTACAGGGCAGAAGTTCTTATGCATCATACATTTTAATGGATATGTATCCTTCATGTGATGGAGAATCCCCTTCATATTCACCAAGTGAGTGGAAAATGGAGCCTAAAGAGGATTTATAAAAGTCCACAGAATAGGCTTCATGGTCCTTAAAAGTTCTGTCTTAGTAATTTGAACCAATACATTGTAAAATAAGTTATAACCATCCTGAATTCTTGAAAAAATGATGACATCTTTGAAAGTCTGAAATAGATAATTGGTAAGCAAGAGTTTCCTCCACGAACTTCTCTATGTGAGTCCTTCCAATGGGCTGCAGTTCTTCAGGAGCAGTGTGGGGCCCAAAGCACAGAGTCACAGGTCCTGTCAACAAGCCTGCATCAACGTGGGCTCCTCTCTCCATGGGGCCACAAGTCGTGCCAGGATCCTGCTGTTTCATGGACTGCTGCCAAGGCTTTTTTTTCCACTTCTTAACTACATTATCCCAGAGGTGCTATCACCATTGCTGATGGGTTTGGCCTTGACAAGCAACAGGTCCGTCCTGGAGCTGGCTGGCATTGGCTCTGTTAGACATGGAGGAAGCTTCTCAGAGAAACCATCCCTGTAGCCCACACCCCCCAACTGCAAAACCTGGTCACATAAACCTAATACAATAATGTTTTCACCAAAACTAAAAAATTATTAAAGTGAATCACTGAACTTGCAGAATAATCATTAAGGGAAAAAAGGATTCAAAACAGTAAAGACAACAAAAGCATTCAGATCTAGAGACAATGCCATAATTGAGGAAACCTGAGTGAAAGTACTAAAGCAGCATGAAAGCTAAATTGATTTTTGGGAGCTATATAATACAAGAAAAGATTGGCAGTTATATTATATACTAAAAAACACCTGCTGTGAACAAAGAAGAAACACTTCCTTTATATATTGTCCTTTGATATTTTTAAGATTATTCATGGCATAAAGTTGTCCTTCTGGCTGTGATGTTTCTGTGGATTTATCTATTAAACAAAGCTTTCAAAGGAAGATCCTAATTGCTTTTACATTATGGTGGTGTTTTCTGGGGAGCAATTTAATGGATCTTTAAATGAAGTGTAATTCAACTTAAATTGATAATTTAAAGTATTATGCTCCTTTTATTTTCCAGTAATTTAAAATGAAATGGCACTAGGAACAAATAATAGCAACAACTTTAAAATAAACTGAATTACATCTACTATGTATTGACTGCAGGAGCTGTTCCCTCCAACTTCCATAGCTTCTTTATGGATAATATAATGAGAGCACTAAAAGAACTTATATCATTAAATATTGAACCCACTGTGACACATAGTTTTTTACATTCTCAGCTTAGAACTATCATGGAATCACAGAATCACAGAATGCTTTGGGTTGGGAGGACCCTTTAGGATCATGATTAAAGAGAACAATTCATTTGCCCTACACTTTTTTTTTTGCCTGTATCATAAGACTGGAGAATTGAGGTGATGGTGCTCTAGAATTACCATTCTTTTCTTCTCCACTCCTTTTCTACACTATTTTTGTCTCTTCTCCCATTTTCTCTCACTGTTCATGTCATTATTCCTCTAGATGATTCCAGAGAGTTGGGGTTTTTTTCTCTATTTATTTATGGAGTTTGTCAGTGCTCCAGTTTAAAATCTGTAGCCTTTTTTGATATGTAATATATACCATGGCTGCATGATTTGCTTTTCATGGCTTATAAATCTGCACCTGGTCTAGTAGGTAATGTAGTTCAATAGGCATAGATTTACAGAGTAAATCAATTAGTGCTGAGGACCCAGCATCACCATTATTCATGTTTCAGGGAGCTTTGACTCACACTAGACCTCATTTGGGACCGAATGCCCAGTCCAAGCATCTCAAATATCTGAGGTGTGAGACAACATTCTGGTGCAGATTCACCTGAGAGAAATTGAGTTCATTGTACTCTTGAGACACAAGTGAAACAAGGCATTTCAGCTGGGAACAACTAGAAGGTTTCCTTAAAAATCATGCTCTAGATCTAAACTCAAACACTAATATAGTCATATTTCAGCAAAACAGTCCGAAATTGCTTCTTATTTTGCAGCCTCAAAATGTTGATATTTTCCTTCTTTCTTTCATGCATTATTCTCTTTTTACAGCTCATGTATGTAATTATCCAATGACTTTTTCTCGGAGTCATTCACAGCATAGGTTGCTGAACAGCATAGACAAAAGATATCAATGTTCTCATTTGCTGCCCCCTTTCATTTGCTTCTTGCACTTATAAAAGATAGCAGCTTATCATAAAATTGTGAAATCCGCTTGGGAGAAGTTCCTGGTCATTCAAGCATTATGTGTTTCTTGCAACTGAGGTTAATTCAGGAAAATATGGGTGATTTTGTCCTTCCTTTAACAAAGTACAGTGACAGCTTTAAGGGAGAATAATAACTAGTTTGGGACTTTGTATTTCAATATACTATCTCTTGTGAATTGACAGCAATACTTTTTTTTCAGTGTGGTTAGCTGTTATATTTTCAATCTTTATATTACTTTGAAGAACTTTTTAAAAACTGTTTTCCTTGCCTCATGAGGAGTACTCTGGTTTTAGCATGTTACAACATCAATAGTGAAATGTTATAATATTGCTCATTTTGATAACAATAACCTCACAATTTGTTATGAGACCTATTATTTTTAATCTTCTCTATAATAGAAAAGGTAAGCCTATAAGAAGAAATGACTGCTGTTACATATACAGCTCAGTAGAAGAATGCATGAAAATTATTCCTTTAAAGGTGAAGACAAAAGTCTGTGTATTATGGCATTCACCAGTGGTAATCTCTCTTTTTGTCTATAAACAAACTGAAACACATCTCATAACTAGTTTTAAAGATCATCACCATCAACTGTAGATTTCCAGGAAGAATTGAGTTTATAATTACTTTTTTAATTAGCTGAACTGTGTAATGTTAATATTAAAACTACTGAAAGCAGGACTCTTGATGCTGCACAAATGAAAGCAATCCAGTGTCTCATTTACACTCCTCTCACAGTGTCTGCAGCAGATCTATAAATAGAATAGGCTGCACACAGAAATTTATTATTGCAGCTGATAGCAATTTCTTTGCAAAGGTGTCTGGGGGCATTATTCATGAGATTCATTCTGATAGACTCTCCAGCTGAGATCCTCACTTCCCAGACCTGCGGGTGGTCAGTTTAGGAACAAACTAATCAACTCCTATGAACAAAGACTGCCACAAGACTTACTTATTTCCCTCTTTTAAAAAATACAGGAGGTCTTTCAGTTTCAGATTATTTCCTTTAATCTGATTGCATGGATATTATAAGCAGATAGCAGGGTTTTCAAATCACATGTATTTGATATTTTATTAGTGCTCATCCTAATAATTGTGCTATTATCGGAAAACCACAATGACTGTGATTTGATGCAACACACATTATGTCCTCTGCATTCATACCCACAGGCACATGTGACCTTATCAAATATAAGGCAGACATGTTTCTGTTCAATACTGAAAATATATAGCAATCACATGAACTGACCTATCCAGCTATTATCTAATTTTGGCCATAAAAAAAAGGGAAGGATCAAATAAGACCTTTAATGAAATTATATTTATAATAAGGGATAGATGAGAATGTCTTACACTTCTGTTTTTCCTATCTGATTTTTGTTTTCCTACCATGTCTGTTGTGCTATCTTTGAATACTGTAAGAAAAATAATTTGTGCAAATGGAATATGCATATTTTTAAACCTTTTATCACCCCTCAAGATTGATTAGAACTTATTATTCCATTGCCTATTCTAATATTTTTTATGACTGAAAACCTAAGTTATATGATAGCAGAGATACTACCTGTTTATTCTGCTTCAATTTCAGTGTAGTTACCACTGTAAGCATAATTCAGGGCTTTTTTTTACATCCTACTGTGTTGCCACAAGCTATATGTCATACATGATGTATCCATTTGCAAAGTAAATTGGTACCTTTCATTTTTTTTTGTTGTCACATTATTTCATTTTTTCAGACATAATAGAGGACCTGTTTTTCTGTAGCAGTTATTTTGACTGTGTTATAAAAGATGCAGCACAAGCAACTAGTGAGACGTTAGAAAAGTCACATATCTCACCATGAAAGGAAAGATAAATTAAAATATAAAATTAAACACAAAAGAGCCTGTCAACTCAAGTCACCAATAAAGCATTATGGTGTGTGTAATGCCAGGTGCACTACTGAAAACAAAGACTTCTATTACAACTATAAGTCAAATGCCACTGGTTTTTGATGAGCCTAAAACCTGTTCTGTTTATTTTAAGAGCATTTTGGTACTTATACATTTTTTTTTTGTTTTTAATTTAAATTTGTCAGTGATGCAGAAAATTGGTATTGTGAATGCCCTAAACTCTACACTGGAAAACTCTGCCAGTTTGCGACTTGTGATGAAAATCCTTGTGGAAACGGTGCTACGTGTTTTCCAAAGTCCAGTCGAGATGCTGTTTGCTTGTGTCCATATGGAAGATCTGGCATCCTCTGCAGTGAAGGTAAAAACCATTTTCTTCATGCACTGGTTGTAGTTTCTATCATTCATAGAAACTGTGGTGAAAAAGTCAAATATTTTGAAGGCAAAATACTGAAACTGATCACCTCCCCACCTACAAACAGCCCAAAATCACAGTCACAGACAAAGAATGGCTGAGCTGATCCCCAAGTGTTGTTTTATGAAAGTGTAGGTCGGAGAAAGGGATACAGATGGATCAAAGAAGCTGAGAGTTTACAAGCAAGGAAATACCAGGTAGTGTCTGATGTTTTGGTAAATCACCTGGGGAAAAGCTGAGAGAGAGATTTGACTGAGAGCTTCTTTGGAGAAATTGATTTACCCTGTAGTTTGATTTTTCCTCTACTTGGGGAATCATTACTTTGTACATTTTTCATATAAAAACAGTGTATAAAGAATACTTTCTGGATTGTAGGAATACCACCAGGTACCAAAATTTGATTAATTTTTCAGGTAAAAAAGAGAAGCAAATTAAAATTTACCAAGTGCTTTGTCACGAAACAGGAGAAACTATGAAGGGAAATTAATAAAGCAAAGTAAATAGGTCATTTTGACCTATATTATCAAATGAATTGATTATAAACAAAGTATTCTTGCCCCCTAACAGTCAATGAAGCAAGAAGTACTGATTGAAAAATCTACAAATAGAAAATAATCACTGGTCCTGAGCTGATTTAGTGATGCATATGAAGTTCCTTTTTAAATAAATATTAGGCAATATTTGGTTTGGTTTTGTCATATCAGATACATATTTGAGTCTTATTTAAAATTTTTATTTCCAAAATTTTCACTAGATAAACATTTATGTTTTATCCATGTTTTCATCTAACCCTGATAATTACAGCAAATAGCAAATACAAGAGGCAAATATATGAAATGTGTGTGGTACTTCCTTGGTAATCTTTTTTGGCTGGCAGGAGCACAATACATTTGGACTTCATTGGCTGTATCTCTAGTCATACAACCTGCCTTTGTTCCTTCTCAACTGCACTGCATCCTCTTTAAAATGAGGCTCCAGAGCTGACTCAAGGTGCAATACTCAAGGTGTGATAATGCCACTGCTTTGAACAGTAGTGTTTGACATTTTCCTCTTTTACTCTCAGTCCTTTTCTTAAACACTTCCTCCATTCTATTTCCTTTTATGAGTATACTGATGTATTCACGAAAGTGCTTATTAAAACTTCTAACACCTCTCTCTTTGAATGCTGATGACAAGTTCAGAACCCACCATTTCATATTTAAGGATAGGACTGTTTCTGAAATCTACCCCAATTTGGATCTGTCAATGCTGAGTATCATCTAATGCTTTTTCTCTGTCGTTTTTTAATGAGGCTCTTCTGTAACTCTTCATATCTAGCTGTTTCTAAATTTGGAGATCTCAATAAAAATTGAGATCCTAAATTGAGAGAAAGTAAATAAATTCATAAGTCTGGTTATACTACAAATCTGAAGTCTTTGAAACCACAGAAAAAAATACTGTTATTGAATGGAAAGGGAAAAATCTGTTTGGATCACCATTGTAAGCAAGCAAAATGAGAAAAAACACTCAGCTTTGTAGGGCAGAGTACAAATGGAGGGTAATAAGGCCACAACATAAAAAATTATTATTGAAATATGAAAAAATATTTTATTGAACTGTGTCTTAAGAGTTTAGAAGGAATAGAAATAAACTAAACACAGACAGAAGTCTTAAAATGAGTTGCAAGAGGCCCCATTATCACATATTCTAAAATAAAGAAGGGAGGAACAGAGACACAATGCAGTGAAATCTGGACGCATCCTTAGGGATGGTCCTAGTGAAGCCATACTTTTGGGGAGGTACTTGAAGATAATGATAGATTGCCTAATTAAAACGGTAGAACAATTTTAGAAACAGAAAGCAAATTTAATTATTTACTATAACAAAATGAGTGTCCCAGATAATAAATTTAATAGAAATAAATGGTCCATTAAAATTAAATCATAGAAGTGCACATTTTAAACAAATCATCTTTTTTCATTGTGTATAAGATACACAATAATATTGTCTCCACTATTAAGATTAGTAACCTAGTGCATGTTACTTTGTGTCTGAAATACTGAAGGAAAGCTGATTTCTCCTAAATGTTTATCAAATAATAGTTGGTTTCCATCAACAAGAAACAAACAAGATGTCATAGTGATTATTTGATAAATTAAATATAGCTACTATGCCAAATAGAGTTGCAATTTCCTGTCAGCTTTGCTGTTCCTACCAATAGAGATTACTTAAGACAAAGTAAGGATAAATAAAGAGGTAGACAGGGACAAAATGGGCCCACTGTTACAGGTCTTCCCCATATCAGAGCTCCAGTTGCCATCCATTAAGAGCTGGAAGTCAAACTAAGAACATCAATCTCTACAAGTATGTAAGAAGTGATAATAAAACTCTTGTTACTATTAAACGAAAGCAAAACAAAATAGAGAAAACAAACATCAAACAATTTGGGGGGTTTATTTGTTATGACAAGTTAAAGATACATCATTTTATGGGAAATGTACAAAATTCAAAAGGGGAAGAAAGTTATAGGGCTACCCTAAACATGACAAATGCGGCAAAAATATAAGGATGGATAGCAACTTCTGTTAGACAAACCTATATAAATATGGAAAAATAGACAAAGTCCAGGATTGACAAGGAATTTTCTTACATTTCTGAGGCAGATGGAGCATATTGCAGTCTTAACCGGCTGCTAACAGTGGCTCTGAGTTTATCTTAGTTATCTCATGCTTGTTTTATACATCAATAAAAGCTTCCTAAAAGCATGTCCATTTTTCCCAATATGCGTAGCAAAGTGCATTCTCACTCACTACACTTTTTCCTTGCTTTTATCACTAAATGACCACATTATTTTGACTGCAAGCTGAGCATTATACATTGAAATCTCTCTCAAGAAGCTTCATAGCTAAGGCATAATGGGCCAAGAGAATGGGGGATGATAATATAAAATAGAAAAGAGGACAGGCTGTGTTCATTAGGCAGAGGACATGGCCAGACAAGCATACTGACCAGCCAACTATTCGCATGTGACTGGCCCTTTTTGTCTCTGTATCCCTCTATTTTTCCACACTTGTTCCTCCCCAAATCACCTAATTGTCTCTAAAAAACTTCCATAAGTCCTGTGCTATTCCAAAATCCTCTTCACCTGCATCCTGTAACAGGTCCCATACCTCATGGCAGTTACACCCCTGTGTCCAAATGGTGATTGATCCAGTGTTGATTCATTGTGGTTGTGTCACACCTTGACACTAGGGCTAAGAGCCTCCTGGGACAGGTCTGGGAGCGGTCTGGACAAGGTGTTCCTTCCTCTGAATCCTTAAATTGGGTTCCTGCCTGCCACTGGGCTCTGTGCTCCTCTGGGATTATGGAGATGGACCTGTGGTGGGCTGATGGTTCCTGGGATAGGGCTGGGATTTGACTGTTGATTTGTGGAGTTAAATGCCTCCACGACTTCCAGCTTAGGGGGGAATAGGGAGGGGAGGTAGAGCACACCATAATTATGCAACACATTGGAACAGAGACTATGTCTACATGGGCAGCTTGATTCTATCTCCCAAGTGATTTGGGCTTTTTAAGCTGTATATAGAGGGATCTATGTAATTAAACCAAGTCCAATTATTGAGCTCTGTCTTTTCAGTAGATTTGTGTGAAAGCAGCCAGCATTCAAGCTAGCTGATTGATAAATTTCCTTTCATATTTAAATTAGTAAAAAGTTACTTGCATTGTGGTTTTTTGCAGAATGTAAATCTCATCCAGTGTTTAGTATCATAGATTTGATTAGAGTTGTTGAATTGCTACCATCTCTGTAATCAGTCTTTTTTTTTTTTTTTTTTATTAACACTCCCATCTAAGCACAGACTGGAGGCATTCTCTGGCTGGTACAGGAAATTGATATAGTCTGAAAAAAAAAAAAAAAAAAGGACCAGTATGTTTGAAATGGCTGAGTGTAAGGAATTTTGTAATATAAGACACAGAAATCTTAAATTGGAAATATCAGGGCATCATTGTACTGTGAGGTTGTGATGGCTTCCTAAATGCAAGTGAAACAGAAATGGTTCATTCACCAGGACTGGAAATGAAGAACTGGACTTCGAAATTCCTTATGCTATGTTGTTGTTAATTGTACGTTACACAAGAAACCAGGCCCCTCTGGGAAGCAGTTGGTTGTAACACGAGGCATTTTGTTAAGCCAGGAACCGAGAGCAAGCACTTTGTAAGCACAAATGCAAATATAAAGGGAGCAGGATATCAAAGGAATGTGCATTGCTAAGATGAGTAATTGTGTAAGTTGCAGTGTTTTAGACCAAACTTCAGTGTTTTAGTTTCATAGATGTGACAACATACATGAAGCAGACCTAACTGTGACACCGCATTTAGCAAACACACCCTGAAAAGGGCCATTCACAGCACTCATTCACAGCAATCTCTAAGGATCTTCCTTGAAACATTTCTCAGCAACATTTATGGTAATGCTTCACAGTCCAAAGGATTCCAGCAGGTTTTCTGTAGGATGTATTCTCCCACGTATAAAATTCATTTCAAAGTGTTGAAGTGGAAATAGCCAGTTGCTTCAGGCTCTGTAGAGCGAAAATCAGCCTGCAAGCGAATTGTTTCTGTGCAACTATGTTTGGCACAAAATGTCACCTTCAGAGCTATTTGAGTCTGAAGACTAAATCATGCACTTCAGTGACAGCAGATGCCCAAAGGGTATTTCCTCAGCTAAAAAAATCTGCATTGCAAGGTTTCTGGTCAGTGATAAAAGACCTTGGGGAATGCTGATCAGGGTTGCTCTTCTTCCTGTTCAAGACAATTTGTTTTCTGGGTCATTTGGTTTTCAGTGGGCCTTAATGTCCCCCACCTCTTCAATGGAAGAGGAATGTCATAAAAATTGTAAAAAACACACATAGGCACACTCACACACTATTATGTCGCTGCTGTATTACCAGTTTTTCAGATTCATATTTTCAGCTTTGTGCAGTGAAATCACTTTTATTATTTCAAATTGCAGCTCACAATCAAAGCATAACTCTGGTGACTCCATGATTACTGATGCCGCAGGACAAATAAAAGGAATCCAAAAGTGTTTATTGGGGGTGGGGAGGGGAAGGCATACACCTCAATTACCCATTATGTGCATCACTAACTCCTCATAAAACAGCCTTCAAGACATCAAGAGTCTTTTACTACTGCCTTGAACTCTCAGCTGGCACTGCACTAACCTTCAGCTCCAGCACCCCTTAGCTTTTCTTCCTTGGACTTCCCAGAGTTTCCAGTGAGAGCAGTGGGTTTGCATGGCAAGGTTCCCCTGAAGCCCATTGTTAAGACCGTGGTGAGACAGGCTGTCCCTCTGCAGCCCAGCAAGGTCCACAACGGAGAAGATATCCACCTGCAGCCCATGGAAGACTCCACACTGGAGCAGATGGATGTCCAAAGGAAGCTGTGACACCATGGGAAGCCTGCTCTGTAGCAGGGTCCTGACAGGAGCTGTGGACTGATGAAGAGAGAAGCCCATGCTGGAGCAGATTTGCTGGCAGGACTTGAGACCCCATGGAGGTCCCACGCTAGAGTAATCTGTGAAGAACTGTAACCCATGGGAAGGACTCACACTGGAGAAGTTCATGGAGGACTGTCTCCCATGGGAGGGAACCTGCACTGGAGCAGGGGAAGAGAGTGAAGAGTCCTTCCACTGAGGAAGAAGGAGTAGCAGAGACCTCATCGTAACCCCCATTCCCCAACACCCTGTTCCCAGTGGCAGGGGAGGAGTTAGAGAATGCAGAAGGGAATTTAAGTCCAGGAAGAAGTAAAAGGAGGGGACAAGTGTTTTAAGAACTTGTTTTATTTCTCATTACCCTACTCTCATTTGATTGATAATTTTTCCCCAAGTCAAGCCTGTTTTGCCTGTGACAGTAACTGGTGAGTGGTCTCTCCCTGTCCTTGTCCTAAACGATGAGCTTTTCATTACATTTTCTCGGTCCATCTGAGAAGGGGAATGATACAGCTGCTTTGGTAGGCACCTGGTATCCAGCCAGGGTCAATCCACCACAGCTTGGAAGACTTTAAAACACAATGCCTGATAGTAATTCTCAATCCTGTTAATATTGTCTTTGCATGACTCGAGGAAGATTGGCTTGAGATCTACTCAGCCAAAAGGAATCTGAGGGGTGCTGCTCTACAGTCAGCTGGATATGATCCAGTAGTGTGACCAGGTGCCAAGAAGGACAATAGTAGTGTATCAATATTAGAGTGACCAGCAGGCCAGTGACTGTCCCCCTGTACCCAGCACTGGGAGGCCGTACTTGCAGTACTTTGTTCAGTTTTGGACCCCGCACTTCAAAAATGACATTGAGGTTCTGGATTGTGTCCAAAGAAGGGCATAGAAGATGGGAAAGGGTCTGAAATACATGCCCTATGGGGAGCATCTGAGGGAACTGTGGTTGTTTAGTCTGGAGAAGACTCAGGTGAAACATCATTCCTCTCTACAACTATCTGAAACAAGCTTATGGTGAGGTGGGGGTTGGTCTCTTCTGCTGTGTCTCAAGTGAAAGGACAAGAGGAAATGACCACCATGGGAGGTTGAGATTAGCTATTAGAAAAAAAATTTTCACTCAAAGAGTGGTCATGCATTGAAACAAATAACCTGAGGAGATGGTGAGGTCACCATCTCTGGCAGTGTTGAAGAGGCGTCTGGATGTTGCACTTGGGGATATGGGGGTTATGGTGGTGATGGGTTATCAGTTGGACAGGGTGATCTTGAAGGTCTTTTCCAACATTGATGATTCTGCAATTCTGTGATTCTATGAAATATGTGAGCAGGTCTTTAGGACAACTACTCATCCCACAGGATATATGGCTGCTGATCCTAGAGCCAGATTTAGAGCTAGTAACTGTTCACAGTTGGTCAGTTAATATAAAAGAAGTGTATTATCTGATTGTAATTCTCTAGCCTGAAGTCTTCATCTCTTTCTATTCCTTTAATGTGTCTTGTTTTTTGTAATGTATTGTAAAGCTGTGGTTCAAGATGTATTGACAGTGAATGCTGAAGGAACATTAACTCATAACAGAAAATTCAAAGAAAATGAAACCATTATTCTTTTTCTTCTTTGTCACTTTATTCTCTTTGCTAAGATTTTTTTCAAATGAAAGTTGATTTTTTTTTTAACTCCCATTTTTTATTCTCAACTCCAATAAGATGTACAATGTTAGGGAAGTAAGTAGTCAAACATATTAATATATTTATATAATGGGATAATTTGTCATTATTTGTTTGCGAGGCAATGGGACATATCACATCATGTATTATTACTTGTTCACTACTGGGAATGTAGAAAAGCCCAATGATGAATGACATAGAACTGACAGAGAGATACAGGACAAGAGCAAGGACAAAAAGGGGATAAAAGACTTCACTACTCTGTCAGAGCACTGTGTGTTTTAGGCACAGTGTTAATTTGGAGTCTGTTTTTACAAGGCTCATCATCAGAGACATTGGGACACATCTTTGTTCCTTCACCACTTCAGACTGTGCAGTCTAAGAGCAAGGGCAGAATTCAGCTTGAATGGTGTCTAGACAGGAAAAAAAAAATCCAGTGGGGTTAGCTGTGCCCTTCAACTAGTGCCAAACATTTTACAAATAAAAAAAAGAGAATAAAAGGAAAACATGGAGCTGTCTTGCTTCACACAATGTTACCAATCACTGTATTTTTCACACAGGGTTATTATTATGATTTTTTCAATTTCCAAGTTAGGTAAGAGTATGGTCATTGCATGAAAGGAATCTCAAAGACTGAATATTTTACACTGATGCACATTTACTGATGACATTTCACTTTTTTATGTGACTGAATAAATATCTCTTGATAAATAATACTTACCATAGAGAAGAAACATGATTAAAAATGTAGTATAAAATCTATATATGGCAGTCCAGATACAGATAAACTATGGAGTATCTGTCAAGCTAGATAGATTGAATTAGGCAGAAATACAAGCTTTTGACTCAGTATTGATTAACATTTCTAAATACATTTTACTCTCCAAAGACCAGGATAGGGAGGACTATTTGCAAACACTGCATCTGCCTACCTGCTAAGGATAGGGTAGTTAATTAGATACTGCATCTGACTTCTACTAAGTATCAGAAACTTCTTCAACATGGTGGAGAAAGCTGTGAAGTAAACCAAAATAATGTAATGGTTTTCATAAAAAATGTCTATTGCCTTAAACAGTATTTCTTCCTATGGTGACCACATGCCTCATAAAGGTGTAGCTCCCTAATGTGCTCATACAGCGTTTCAAATAACATCCAGGCACAGCACATGCACAGGGAAGGACCAGCTCAGAAGGAAGCAAGGCTGGGGTATGACAGCTGATTATCAAGTGCAGGTAGTCAACACTAAATAAGAACACACCAACCAGGGAATTTTTTTAATTCCCTAAACCTGTTGGTGGGTGTGAGTTGCTCCTCTGGAGAAGCATGCCCTTCTTCCTGCCAGCCTCCTGATAAACACTGTTATGTAAATCTTTGTGCCCAGATATCAAGTTTAACCCACTATTAGTGACATGCTGGATTTACTATTGTTTTCAGTTAGGTAACTGTACATCTGATTTGCATGACTTGACATTTTGTTATCCTCAAATAAGTTGTTGATCCCAAAAACTATTGACTGGTGCTGTCTGTTACCATATATGGAACCTAGAGCATGGCAGGGATGCCTTAAGCCCCTACAATGATGAATTTATTATGGAACGTACTTCATGGTCCCAACAAAATGCACTGTTAAAGCTGGATGAAAAGACCCTAAAGATCTGAGAGAAGATGCACAAGTAGTCAAAGGTGGACATCACTCAGGAAAATTGCTTCTTGTTAGATGGTTTGAAAATGGCTGTGCTCTCATACCCAGGAGCAAAGAATGTTTAGTGACTATGCTCTAATCTGGAGTTAAGAGATCTACAGTCAGTTCTTCAACATGCACCAGGCTTTGTGCACAATTTTGTGCAAATAATTAGGTTTCCAAGATCCCTAGGGTTCACATTCTTTAAAATTAGAGGGGGGGAAATTTTTCCTTGGTTTTACAAAGAATGAGTTCAGAATTTCATAATAATGTAGCTTTTATGGCAATGAAGACCAGAGACAAAGAACATACAGAGGGGGAAGTGGTTGCAGGATACAGAGCAGATAGGCTTCATCCTACCTGTCTTTAGAAGTCTGAAATACTTTGATATCCAACCCAATGATGCTTTTTTACTTGGTGTGATGAAACAAGGATTTTAAAATACTGTTCACCTAACCTGTATGAGGTAGGTGTTTTTTATGAAAGATACTGTATCCTAAATGCGCTTAATTTTTCTACTGGCATAAGTGCAACATTAGGTGATCAGCTGTTATATAGGCATCTATGTCCCAGTTCATATAATCTTAGAATCATCAAATGGTTTGGCTCAGAAGAGACCTTAAAGATCATCTTGTTACAAATCCCTGTCATGGTAGGAATACCTTCCACTAGACCAGGTTACTCAGAGCCCCATTCAGCCTTGAACACCTCCAAGGATGGGGAGTCCACAATACCTCTGGGCAACCTGATCCAGTACCTCACCACCCTTACAGTAAAGAATTTCTTTCTAATATCTAGTCTAAACCTTCCCTCCTTCAGTTTAAGGCCATTCTCTCTTGTCCTCATCCTGTCCCAACAGGCCCTTGTGAAGTCCCTCTCCAGCCTTATCATAGACCCCCTTGAGGTACTGGAAGGTGGTATAAGATCTCCATGGAGCCTCTCCAGACTGAACAGCCCCAACTCTCTCAGCCTGTCTTCGTAGGAAAGATGTCCAAGCCTTGTGACCAACTTAGTGGCCCTCCTCTGGACTTTTTCCAACAGGTCCATGACTTTCTTATATTGAAGGCTCTTCATCTGTGTTCAATCCACCTTTAGAGGGAATGCCAAAAGGAATAAGTAGAAAGGCAAAAAAATAACTCCCCAGTTAGAAAGCTCCAAGGAGACAACAATTACATACTTCATGCTGGGAATGACTGGACAGACTGACACTATCACCAAATTTAAATATGAGGATTTGTGTTTTTTCAGCACATGACTCACAGAGGTCTGAGACTTGAGGTTATGTTCAGTCAGACTTGGCTGAGAACAAACTCATTGACAGTTTTCTTCTAATTAGGACAAAATCCTTGTTTCATATGGAAATTTCCTGGCTCACATTTAAGATCACGGAGCAAGACATAATGTGTCACAAGTGTGAAGTAGTGTTTCATAAATGGGACAGTACACTCTGTATTGCTGCAGACTCCAAGCCTGTGCTAGAAAAAGTTTGTCATGCCCATGTTTGCATCTTTTCTGCAATGCAGGTACCAGGTACTAAGGCAATGTCTGCCACTTCAGTACCAATATGGCAGGTTTTCCATGTGTGAGATACTGGATTATTATAATAATTATTGACTTGGACCAACTCAAGTGTGTGTGGTGGGGGTGGGGGGAAAGGGACAGGTCAAATTTGACAAAGGTGAAGCAATGCCTTGTCCCATATCTCAGCCCCTGGGAGCCTCCTGGCTGACCCCAGGGCAGCTTTCAGTCAGAGGCAGCCCAGGAGCACTGCCCACACTACACCCCAGAGCCCCAGAATGGCCAGTGGGATGAAAAATCCCACGTGGGAGGGGTGGCTACAGGGGGCCAGAGCAGATAAAACTGAAGACGTGTGGTCTCCACATGTTTGAACACTTCATCTTCTAGACTCCTAAAGTTGGATCTATGTGGGATGTAGGGATAGTAGCTATATTTCTCTTTTGCTCTGTCTTTCTTTACTTCTTCTTCTCCTTATCTCCTTTCTTAATATTTTGGGTATCTTGAGACTGGATGGGCTGGATTTTGTTAAGTTGTATGTGTTAGCATATGCTAAGTCAATGCTTTTTTTGGTGGAATTTTACCCTTTAAACTTTTGCCAAGTACTCTTACTTTCTAAAGTTTACCTGTAAAAGTACCCTCTGTAAAAATGTGTTCAGCTTTTCTCCTATACACTCTCTAAGGTGTTTAAAAAGTCGAAAACTCTTCCAGTATGTCCGGAGGGAGGATATTGTTGGAGACTGTATATTTTTTAAGTAAAAATCCTTAGTTGAGCTTGTAGCTCAAGGCCTGGGGTCTTACACCAGGTTGCAAATTTAGAGACAGATTCCACAAACTAGAGACAGTGACAACATTTTCACAATATGTGTAATTGTTTCTCTCACACTGTATTCAAGGCCAGATGCTTAAAGGTACTTAGGCTAATGTAGATTTACTTGGGGATTATTATGATACTTTACTAGCACTTACCAATCTGGTTTGTACATGGTATAGCTCTGTATGCCTTCCTCCCCCAGTCTCTCTTATTGCCTTCATTAGTAAAGCTGTATTCAGTCATGTTTGGTGCTCAGGTTGGTTAGACATAACTGCTCAAATCTTAAATCTGCTCCAATACCCAGTCTTTTAAGGTTAAGCTTTACTCAGCTTTCTTCCTCTCTCTCCTGTATTAACTAAACCATATAGCCAATATGAGCATTACATGATCTCTGCTCTCAGCATCAGCTAGAGGAATTGGCTACTGGATTGCAGCAAGAAATCCTTGGGGCAGTGAGGGTGCTTAGTGCTCTATTGTCTTTTCACCAGTACAGACGTGCCTAGACTTGGTTTTATTTTTAATTCATGTAGGTCCTATTCACTGTGCTGCAAATTCATCCTTTTATGATATTTCTTTTCATTATTTCCTCTACCTGTGAAGAATTATTATTCCACAACCTCTTCAGCATATTCTTGTACACACTTTCACTCAGATGCCTGTCAGAGATGGCATTTCTTTTAAGAGGAGAATTTCTTTGTGTGTTTTCCTTTGTCTCTCTCAGTTTTGAGTCACTATTACAGTGTACAAATTGTTACAAATGGAGGAACAATGCTACCTAGAATCCAGGAGATGGCAGTAGTTGCCAATAATTCATTTGTAAAATAAGCCTATTTACAAAAGCTGAAAAATATTTACTCTCAGAGGAAAGCCAAACTGTATCTGCATGTGTCTAAAATATTACAATATAATGAATAATTAGTTTTATTTATAAGTTCTTAAGTTCTAAACTAGGCTAGGAAATAGAGCTTGCAAATACATATGTTAAAGAATTTGCCCTAACACAGAATTTTTTTTTTTTTAATCCAGCTATTAATATTACTCAACCAAGTTTCAGTGGCACAGATGTCTTTGGCTATACCTCATTCCTAGCTTATTCTACAATCCCAAATATCATCTTCTACTATGAATTTCGCTTGAAATTTCAGTTGGCAAACCACAACTCAGCTTTACAAGATAACCTGATTTTTTTCACTGGACAGAAGGGCCAAGGTAAGCTTTATTTGTATTACCTATCCTTACATGCTTTCAAATACTCATTAAACAAGTAGGATAAAATAAAAGTATGTACAGATTTTTCTTGGTTCTTTTTAGGATATAATTTTGTTGGGGGAAAAAAAATCTCTTCAATAATTTAATGTTTTATAAAGACACAGTAAATCAGTCATCTTGTCTAAATGTTTCTTTTCATTATGGAGAGATATAACTGCTTCCAGTAATTAAAGTTAACAGTTAATTTGACACTTGAGGTAGCATATTTCTGAACAGAAGAAGTGGAAAACAAAGTTCTCTCTTGTCAGTCGTACACATAACTCATTATTGATCACATATATTTGGTGTGCAATCTTGAGGTGCTGCCTCAAACCTTCTTCCACTGATATTTACTTGACTGGAAAATCCATCTATCTATCCAACATGCCACAGCCACCCTGCCGTGTGTCTCAAATGACCCGCCACAGGGACAGCCATGAATTGCTGCTGTTGTCACAAGGGTTCAGCTTCCAAGATCCACAGGACTCAGCACTGAAACCCAACCTTGCAGCAGCTAGCGTTGGACTCCGTGTTACTTATGTCAAATGAGAGACCCTAACCCCTGAGACGACTCAATGCAAGTTAACCCAAGATAGCTATGAATAAGTTGTGCCACGGTCTGTATAGCAAAGCATTCAACTTGATCTGATTAACATAGCTGAGAAGCAGGTTATATAAATCTACTTACAGAATTTGTATTAAGATTTTAGCAGCACTTAAGGTATCTCTTCACAGCATCACTCTGGGGCAGGCACCATGGCATCAGAATTGCAATGGGCTAAAATAGAAATACTACTTGTGTTCTGTCCATCTTAGCATTACTCCACAAAGAAGCTATAATATTGATGAAAGTTGGGAAAAATCTAATGAAAACTTAATGCAGACATAAAGCAGTCAGAGTAGAAACTACTTTATTCTTCATAGATCATAAGAAGCAAGTAACTTATTTTTACCTTGTTTCTGTAATTGGAGTGCGACTTAACTTTTGGGTTTGGAGTTGTCAACAATTGGGTTGTTGAAGTCTAGGAGGGAGGTTTGGTGATCTGTCTTTAGGTCTAAATCCAACACAGATGGAGAGTGATTTAGGTATGTAAATATAAGTCTCTACTACCATAGTAGATGTTTTACCATATCTAAAACATCACATGAGTTTGGCAGATATGGCCCATGAGTTACAGAAACCCAGTGCTTATGCTGAACAGTAGCAGAAAATTAATACTTCAGGAGAATGAAAGAGGGAAGAATTTATTATTATTAGCAGTTTTAAGATACTGAGCTCCCAAAATGCATCATTAAAAATAATTTTGGGGGAGGCAGGATGCAATAACATATATATCTAAAAAAACAATTGCAGTACATTACATCAGGATACAGGGTATTCTTCATTTGCTATGTTAATACATTCGATATTTTCTTAGGTCTTGGTTTCTGTTAATTTTAATTACTCAAGTTCCTGCACCCCCTGGGGCTTCTTCCCCTTTCTCCCTGTGGTAAACTTCCAAGAATCAGGCTGTTAGTTTGCAATGCAAACTAAGACTTGTTAGCTTAGAACGGCTCAGCAGTTTACCTATCTGTGATATAATTCAGTCTGCTACTTTTCATTTGCAAAGATCCTGTCAAATTTAGCTAGTGCAGCTCAGCTAATCATCTGTACTTCAGTGTGCCATGACACCTTGGTACAGAACATTTACTTAATTTATCAGGCTGATTACCCAAATTAGCCCAACACAAATAAGTACTAAACCGCAGTGAACGTATTTCAACTTAAAACTTAGCTCTGCCTCTGTCTCTGTGTGAACCAGATTTTTGTTAAGTTTTCTTTCAAACTTCTGCAAAACATGGTCAGATACATGTGATACTGCTTACTGTACTACATTCACACCATTTAAACTACATCCAGGTCTAATGTCCGCATGCCATATTTTATTCCTGGAATAGTCACCACTCACTCCCAGACAGCTTTTCCTTTCATTTACTAATAACTTATTGGTGTGGGGGAAGGAAATATTGTCTTTCTTTTTTGAGTGTCTGAGTAGAAATGGTGTGTAGAGTTGAAGTTACCTAAAACATTTCCATCTAGTAATTTAGAAAACAGTGTTCAGAATCCAGTGTCCCCATCACTAAATTTTTATAAGAATAGTACACAACTCGGTTGTAATACAAACACAAAGGAATCTTTAGAACATTTTTTTCATAAACAAGAATGAACGACCACATTCAGATATGTTTCTGCAACCTTGGGAACTGAATTTCAGACACCTGTTTGAAACATTTCCCATTGTAGGAAATGTAACCAAACAAAAGTTATACCAATTAGTCCATTGCCTTTGCTCCACGTAGAGCAAATGCCAATATGAAATGTAGAACACCAGTGGTGTAAAATAATGTGATTTTTTTTTCAGTTACATTAATCAAAAGAGAACACAAAAAAAATTGCTTAAAAATAGAAAATATTGCAGTATAAAATACTGCAGTAAAATTTGTCTCGAATTTGCCTGCAGGGTGCACACTGTATTCTCCAAGTGATTGTGGATTGTGGGTCTTTCAATAATTAGCTGACCTGAGTTTTTAAAAAAAAAACCTTACTGGTGTCATTTTTATTAATGAGATTTACTAGCATTCTAGGCTTATTATGCAGTTGTCAGGCAGAAACCTGGCTTTTTGTTGCTTTGCATATAGTTTGTGTGTGTGTGTGAACACTGCAGTGTAGTAATAATGCATTTCTGCATCCTCTTGACAAATGATGGGTGGGCAGCAGCACACCTGCCAAAGGCAAGACTCAAAAAAGAGAAACAACGAGGCACCTGGTAAAATGTTGCTGGTAAATTGCTATTTTTTCTTTAGTTTAAATGGCTGGGGAGGCTGAGCACCCTACATTTTAATTACCAGAAAGCAGTTTCTTACCAAGTGAACTTCACTTATTTCACCAAGAGGGGATGCTGTTGTTCTAACAATTTACTGAGTATCAAGCAATAACACTCTCACCAGGAGGAGTGTGAAGGGTTTTGCAGCCTATGATCTTGCTATAAGGAGGTATTTTTAATATTTCACTTACAGTTTCCCCTTTCTCCATTTCATCCCATTTCTTGTAGTTAACATTCTCTTGCTGCACCCTACCTGATCCCCCTCCACCCAAACCACTCTGCCCAAACCACAGGCATCAATGTCATGGCTAACCTCTTGTGAGTTACTATCAAATTCTGTCCAAGTATACATGGTTAAAGTTAAAAATTGTTTAATTTATGCAGACTCTTAACATTATATTATTCTGCGCCAACCCTGGTAGTGTTCAAGGCCAAGTTGGATAAGGCCATGAGCAACCTGATCTAGTGGAAGCTGTCACTGCCCATGGCAGGGGGGATTGGGACTAGAGGACCTTTAAGGTTCCTTCTGACCCCTTAGCATGCTATGATTCCATGATTATCTTCACCACATCATTTTTGTAGAGTCCTGACACTGTTGCATTTCTTTAATGTACTTCCATTTCCAAAAAAGCATTTTAAAAATTCAGAGCATTTTAAATGACAGTTTGTCTTTAATGTGCTTCCCCTAGTTTTGCAGGTCAAAACACGTAAGTACTTGTAGACACTGCTGAAAATAGAAACTTTAGTAATGATTTTTTTAAATAATAGTTATTTTCAGTTTGTAAATCCTTCACTGGTAATGTACCAGTTTAACTGAAAGCAATGGAATTTCATTCAGTCATGGACAAATAATTGTAATAAAAAATGAATAGTTAGTGTTCTAATACAACTGAATGTAACTGCACACTTTCTACAGAGGCAGTGTATTCATAGTCTTTGGAATAAGATTTTCTTTTCCTATTTATTCCTCTTGCATCAAAATAGTAACTGTACAGCAAAAACAAAGTTCTGTATAGAAAAAGCACTCCCTGCCCCCCACATTGCTAAGGAAGCATGTTCATTTATAGAATATGAGCTTTTGGTCATGAAACAGCAATATGCAGAACTTCAGTGGGAGGACAATATATAGGTATCGTTGTTTCTTGGGGAAAAGCCTGTTTTATCTTTTGCAAATGAAGCATATTTCCCATGCATTTGAGGCAGGGGCATCAAGACACATTTGAAATGAGGGTCACTATTTGATACTGGAAGAACAAATAGGAAGAGACCTTCCCAGAAATAAACACAAAATGAGATAGCCTTATGAAAACAGAAGAAAATATCAAACAAAGCACAGTGTGCAGGCATGAAATTGAGCACTGAATTGCTTGGATTCACAGGAGACTTCTAAAAATAAATGGATGGCTTTGAATTTCAATTCAGGACATCCTAATGCAAGAGTGAGAACATTTTTCTCCTTCACTATTTTTTTGTATCCTGGTTCTTTTACTATGCAAAGTATATATGCAAAAGGGTGGGATTACTAAACAGAAACAAGTTGGTCATGTTTTCTCTAGGCAATGGTGGTTCCACGCTTGCCTGCGTGAGAGATTGAATTCTCTTCAAAGATGCCAGTGTAAAAATGTGTTTACTTGGACAACCGGGAACAGTTCCAAGAATTGAACTCAATTCCAAGGACTGAATTCTTACTCATGGGCTTTAAGTCAGACTTAAATCATCAAATGAGATTTTACAGTATGGTGATTGAAAAACATAAACTGCAATTATATTTATATAGCACATAAATATAAAGAAATTAAATAGTTTATTTCAAATTTGAAAAGTAATGGGTTCTAACCCGAAATTTAGAAGGGCTTTAGAGAATTAAAGCACATGGCTGTTCTGACCAGAGAAATATCAGTAATGAACATTCTAGAGCCTCCCTAATCAGGAGCATGTACAATAAAGTCTCCAGGTGCTAGTGAGTCAAGGGCAGCAGATGGAGCTTGACAGAAACTGCTAGAGCTTCTCCAGGCACATATTCCTGATACTCCCCTTGCCTCACAGAAGTAGGTGTTCCAAGGGGAAGAAACAGCAATGATTCTAAACCCACCACTGTCAACAGGTTTTGTAGATGCCATAACTTAACTGCAGTGTGAAAAAGATCTCTCCTTAAAAAGCCTATAAATGTTTAAAACCTCTGCAGTTTCTATTTTAAATTCACAAAAATACTGGAACTAGTATTACAAGTTAGGCAGAGAACATTAGAAATACTTAAGAATCTTAAAACCTTCCTGGGTAAAATTATGCTGAACTCCTATCTTTTTAGTGAATTTCAAGAATATTTTGTGTACTGGTATGCACTAAATCCTGGAATAAGTAGTTATTGTTTTGTTGTATTTTCAGGTCTGAATGGAGATGATTTTTTGGAGTTAGGCCTCCGTAATGGGAGAGTGGTATATAGCTACAATCTAGGTTCTGGCACAGCAACAATCATCAGCAAGGCACTTGATCTGACACTCCATATTCATGTCATCCATCTTGGCAGAAATCTCCAAAAAGGCTGGCTGAAGGTAAAAAAAGTAATTCCTTTAGAAGGAAAGTGTTCTCTGTATTTTTTCACATCTTATATGGGAAGATTAAAAATTATTTCTATGTTTCTCTGTAAACTTGGGAAGACCGTCTTCCTTAGGACTTTCTAAATAAGATAAATTCCTTTGTTGTAACAAATATAAATGTCTCATTGACAGGTGGATGATCAGAAGAATAAAACTGTCACTTCTCCTGGGAGGCTGGTTGGACTCAATGTCTTCAGTCAGTTTTATTTAGGAGGTTATCGTGAGTATACTCCAGAACTCCTACCAAAGGGGCCCAGATTTAAGAATGGCTTTCAAGGTAAAGATTACACCATTTTCAGTTCCTTTTAAAATATGCATTAGATTGTTTCAGTTGCCTTTGAAAGAAAGATATAAAATCTCTGTCTTATCAAAGACAAACTGGGATTTCCTTGGCTGAAATTCCTTTGGCTTTTTCATTATTTCACTATGACAGCCTAAGAAACATGATGCAAAAAGAGGCTTTACTAAATATTTTTAACACTTTCTGTTTCTGCTGAAAATGGAAGTTTACCCTTATATAATCTCTTCTTGTGTGTCCCTGTTCTACAACAACTCTTCAGAAGGACTTCCTTTCCCTGTGGTAGTTTAGATTCTCTTCCCACTGTGACTGGCAGTGCTAGTTTGGGGAATAGCTTTTGTGCTGAAACCTTCTTTCTGATAAGACACCATGAAATCTGATTTTTTTTCCCTAACATTATGATCTAGGTCTCCAGACAGGACCTACATAATTCCTCTTGGGAATCCTCTTAGAATCTAACAGATACTAATTTCTGTCTCAAAACTAATATTTGAAGCTTTGTAGAAATCTGACTTCAACTCCTACCAGATCAGCAATGACGCAAAGGATTTGTTCATGACACTTTATTTTCATTCCTTATTCCCTTAGAAACAGTGTCTTTAATATTTGTGAGGTAAACTTCAATTTATTTTAAGGACTGGAAAGCCTTTCAAATTAAAAGTAAACATTTTGCAATAGTAAAACTAAGTCTGAGTTCTCAGTTATAAAACTGGGGGCACATTATCAAAGACAAGCATAGCAATAAAATTCACTTTCATACACTACTACACCCCATTTGGACTAAGACCATGTAACTGCCTATTTTCCAACCATCACCTTACTTCTTTTTCTTACACAGAAATTTTCTCAAAATCAGTTTCATATCCTATGGTCAACTTTTCACTCAGAAACTCATTTAACTAATATCTCAGCCATCTCTGTCTTTTCAGGAAAGTATGAATTGTATAGTTATACTTAACATAGCCTCTTAACAGTTTGCAAATTTGCATACAATAAAACCTAATGTCTGTGCAAGTATTTTAATTGGGTCAATATTTGTGAAGCGCTTCTGGCTTTACTTATGGACATGTCAATGTTAGGGGCGACCAACAAGAATCTCTGGTGCTTCACTTTAGCCATAAACCTTTTGAAACTGTTGCAACTGTATTGTAATGGCTACATTTCTACAAAGGCAGTATGAATAATATTTCAAAATTAAAAAAAAAAAAAAGTTCATGTACTGTTACCATACTAGTTATTTATTTTTCTCACTCTTTAAAAAAGAAGTATTTTCTACAAAATTTTGTCAATCATGTAGCACATCAACAATTTACTCTTTGACCTTGTCATTCACAATAGTAATTCTACTATACTTTGTAATTCATTCCATGCTCCAGTTCCCAACAGCAGCTTGTCTCTGTTCTCCAGGGCATACTGATTTTCAAGGAATCTGCACTTCTCTATGACCAATGATCTATGACATTTTCTTATGTAGTCAGCATCTCATTTGTTCTTCTAGCTTAGAATTTCCCCAGTTTCAGGTCTCAGGATCCTCAGGATCAGAAATAAACCTCCTTAGCTCTTCTCCAGAGTGGGAACTTCAATTCCAATAACATAAAAGAAAATTCTGAACTATTTTTCTTCAGTCAATTTGCAGCTGTAGGGAACTCACAGAAAAACTCTGGAAGTAACAGTCAAGATAAATTTATCCAGCACATAGTTGATTTAACCACTTAGACTTTTGGAAACTGCTTTTGGCTGCTTTTAAAGACATGATTTATTAAAACCATTTTGCTTCTTATACTAGAGTGTACCTCTCCTTTTGTAAGCCATCACTATTGGATGAAGAAAAACTGAGGCCAGCCTTACTGCTGCAGACTAAATGTTCCCAGTGTCAGTGTGCAATAATTTAGAATATTTAATCTGTACAGCTACTGCTTCAGACCATTTCCTCCCTTACTTGCATGCCTTTAGCAGTTTTTCAAGTAATTTCTATGGAGGAGGAGGAAACTAAAAATGTCTCTAATAAGCTGTAATTTACTAATCAAAAGCTGGGGAATTTTAAATTTATGAAATTTGGAGATCAGCACCTATATACTCTTTTGAAAGGCCTATGAATGTTTGATGAAGAAAACTTCTTTCAGCCCCTGAGAGAAGCTGAAGAAACTAGTAAAGGTAGAGTTCAGATGAAGGAGCCAAGTTCATGTGGAGTTTGATGATCTCTGTGCTTCACCTGAATTTGAGGCTCCTCGAGGGTTTACAAGAGCCTTTTGTAAATGGGGTGGTAGGATGGTTTACTTCAGTGTTTGGCTTTTTTTTCATTTCCTGTAACAGTGTAATTAAGGAACCCTTGAGGGTTTTCTGAGGTGTGTTACAGAGCACACTGCAGCTGCTCTAAAAAGCAAAGTGTGGGTTTTAGGTAGTAGCAAATCTTGTGGCCAGAGACTCAGCCTGCTGATTATGAACAATCTGACGTGGGAGTATAAAACCAACTGCCTTGTGTTCAAAGGTCTGCACAACTCAACACAATGACTCACACAAAGTGAAATAAAGAAGTACTTGTAAAAAGCTGGAAGTTACAGCTGAATTTCTAAACCTCCCATCTCTGAGAAAGGCAAAATGAAATCTAGTGTCAGGGACAAAATAAGAGGGAGAGTTCTGATGTTTCATGCTCTGTGCTACCGTGACAGCAGGATGCAGTCTCCAGCCATGGACACAACTGATGGAGAGCCAGGGCTTGCAGGTAGAAATAAGTGAGGAGCAGAGAGGGGAGCAATTGATTGTTCCCATGGTCCTGTCAATAAGCAGGATGAAGTACAGCTTTTGAAGTAATCTGTTCTTTCACAGCAAATACTGTTAACTGGAGAAGTAAATAGGCAAAAGAAGCTGTTGCCATAAAGCTGAACTGTTGAAGAACCTCTTTTGTGCTGACTGAGCCACCTCTTCATATTTTGCAAAAGAAGTAAATAAAATTCTAGGTGCTGTAGTACTTTTATTTTAAGGTAAAGTAAACCCAGAACACAGATGAGTTCCCGATAGATACAACTTTTTGCCAAATTAGTACCAAGTGTTTACAAGCAGTAAGGGAGACTAGTGAGAAATGCTGGAAAAATTCTTTGAACAATAAGAATATATCGTGGGGAAAAAAAAAGAAAGAAAAAATAAAGCTGAGTAGTGAATTTTTATTTCTTAAAATAATCTCTGAAGTTTCCTTAATCCAGTCTTAGTAGGTCTTTAGTGGTTTGTGAGCTCTGCATGACTGGACTGAATGCTATACAATAAATTGAAAGCAAAAAAAGATCTTTGACAGGAAGCTCCAAGTGTGGTCTAAGGAGTCCCAAGACAAAAGATTACAAACAAAAAGGTAGTGTGTAATCTGTGAATGCACTGTCTTGATGTCTGATTTCAGTTTAATTGCATAAAACTCTAATCTTCAGAATCACATTAAGTTTAACTCACAAATTCAGAAGCTTCTTTTGAGTTCCTCTTGCAAGCTTGGCTCTGTCAGAAAACCTCTCCATTATTCAGAATAGTTGGCAGCCTCTCATTAAAAGGGGCCCAGAACTGGCAGAGCAAAGGGAATTCAGGTCAGACAGAAGATCAGCTGATCCCTCTGCAAAAGGTTATATAGTGTTTGCTCCAACAGGCTCAAATTCCTGCTCTGACTCCTTCATCTGCATCCCAGTGACTAAGAATTAGGAAAAAACAAAACAAAACAAAACAAAAAAAAAAAAAAAAAAAAAACCAAAAAAAAAAAAAAAAAAAAAAACAACCAACAGGGACATTAAGTAAAAGTTTCTGTTGAACTTATAAAGCTGGGCCAAAATACTCTTGTACCTTCTACTTGCTTTGTTCCAGTGCTCAAGAGCTATTTCTAACCTAGATGGCACAGTTAGACTGTGGCTGGTACAGTTAAACTAATCATCAACACAAATGCCAGTTTATTTTCCATGATGACCTTAGCAGTCCTTGGGGACTCACTGTGCTTTCCATTGTTTACAGAGAGCTCTGGGCTGCTTTTTCTTAGCACTCCAGTAAGACTCAGGAGAACAGAACATGCTTTATCTGCTACTGATAAACAGATGAAACATTAGTTATGATTTATCAAGCATAAGGTGGCCTAAAAACCAACCCTGTAAAAAGGAAAGAAGCAATAATTCAAAGACTGCAAATAATCATCAAACTAGGCTGTTCTTATATTGCTTATTATGAGTTTCTGAATAACCATTTATGTGTCAATACAAACGGAACTACAAAATGTGTGTAATATGGAAAAGCCTGTCTAAGAAAGATATTTTTAATAATATTGTTCTAACTGTGGTTAAAATAGTGATCTTGCAATAGATATTACTTATGTTTTGTTCAAAACAAAGTATATGACTATAAAAAAATCATGTTGGATATGCATTGGGTCTTTCCGGTGCAAGTCTTTTCCTTATGTGATTTCAGTGAATCATGCAAAAACTCACATTAAGTGATGCTTTAAAAAACAGTGTAATAGTTATTTGCAATCTCCATATCATATCCTTTTCCTGCTTTTAATATTAAGCAGAGAGCCTCTGGCATTCACTGCTGAATAGCTACTCTTCTCATGATTTCAGACACTGTGAGAATTCACTATATCTCAGCTAAATTGTATAAATCAGATTTAGAAAGGTATGAACATTTCCAAATGCAATACTGTACTAGTTTAACTAAAGTGGTTTAAAGCCTGATTTTTAGTTTTTGTATGTATTTTTATGTATATATCTGGATAGCATCACTCAAGTGATTAGGGTTACCTTTAAATGTGACTTTACATCACTTGGATGCTTGGGTATATTTTGAAAAGCTACTTAGGATGTGATCCAAAACTATATATTATATGGCATCAACTTCGATTTTGCAGAATATAAATTAGCACATGGATCTCTAAACGTGATTCAGAAATACTGATGAATTAAGTTAGGCTAACCATTCTGTGACACCACTAGAAGAGCAGACTCTCCACTGTCCTGTTGTTTGGTTTGGTTTGACTTCCTATGTCTGTTTTAAACCTCATTTCTTTCTTTCTTTCTACTTTTGAGGTTGCATTTTTGATGTTCAAGTTCGTACCAGCATCAATCAAGGGTTTAAATCACCAGGCTCTCCAGAAGGACACCCCAATTCTGGTCGCAATGTTGGACAATGCAAAGATTCCCCATGCAGTTTAATAAAATGCAGAAATGGTGGGAAGTGCATAGAAAGTGGCTCTACTGTTTAGTAAGTATATATATATACTTTTTTTTAGAGTACAGAGTAGACTGACCTCTAGACTAATAACTATGGTAATTTTGTGTGTTGATAATAGAGGGAGCCTAATACGGAGAGAGAGAACCAAAAAGGGAAAGAAAAGGAGAGAAAAAGAGATTAAGTGGTTCTGCTTCACTGAAGTGACTGGCATCCAGACTTATTATGAAATTCATGGGAAGAATTAGATGTGTGACAGTTTTTTAAAACAAGTGAGCAGTAAGGTAGCAAAGGAGAAGTAGTGAAGAGGAGAGCTTGACTGTCTTAATGTCTGAAAGTGGTTGATGGGGCAAAATAAGTGACCTCTGTTACCTGAAAAAGAACCCTCTTCCTGGAGTAAAACACTGACTGCCTGACATCAGAAATTTCTGAGACAGTTTAAAACTGTAGGAGCTTCAAACATTGTTTGAACTACATCAGTTCATCAGACAAGCTGTTCACATGGCTGATCTATGGAATAATAGATGGTAGCAATGACAGCTCGCCCAGAAGTCAAGTCTGTGGTCTTTCCTGCCTTGTCACTAAATGTAGATGGATCTAAGTGCACAAGCTATAAGGCATGGTAAAGAATGAAGTACATTTGCAGTTCCAAATTGCTGTTGTGTGTCAACACTTCCACTGTAATAAATCTTGTTTTCAAACAGTTTGTAAGGTAGCTGTAAAACCTTTGCTGATGAGCAATTTTTTATTTTCAAAGTATCTGCCAAGATTAATTATACTTGCTTCCCCTCCTGTGCTTTCATGTGTGTTCATTTATTTACGCACATTTGCAACATTTTTTTAGAAAGAGAAAAGTGCTGATTTGAAACTTCTGAAGACACAGACTGAAAACACTGCAGATAACAAGACAGATTAGGATGAAAAAAAACAGGCTTCACACGGTGGAGCCTCTCTGTATGATGCTTCATAAAACAACAAAGACCTGTCCTTCTGTGTGCTACAAAAAAAAGTTTGCATACCTGTCAAGCTAAAAATAATCTACTGACTCTGTATTGGAGAGAGAATTACAGGGTAATTGGTTTTGCTGCCATGACACAAATCACCTGTAAGAGAACCACTACACAACTAGTGCTTCTAAAGCTAGTAAGGCCATACCGAAATTTGGAAAATTTACCCTGAGATTCAGCATACAGTTTCCTCCTCGTTCCCCTTATAAGCATATTTATATTCTCCTTGAAAGATATAATTTGGGGTTGCTTTCCAATTGTTGCACTGCAGTATGTCTCAACTGTCCCAACTGCATTTCGCAGGATCCTGCCAGAGTTAAACCCTTACATTCAGAGTCTTCGATTTTTCTAAAGAACAAGAAATGATAATGGCCCTCTTTACAATTCCGAGCATATTAGAGGAGATACAAAACCAAAATTGCAAGAAAAAAAATAATTATCATAAATGTCAGCTGAAGCATGCCACTTCCATTCACCTTCCTAAATCCTTGCTTCAGCAGCTTACCCAGCCATGCTAAGACACCTTAATGTCTATAAGGGACACAGAACCACCAGCAGCAGCATCTAGAGCACATTTGGAAAGCAGATGGCAGGCTAGAGTGGCAGCTGGTGACATGAAAACATTGATATTTGATATTATAGGCAGAGTTCTTTTTCATCATTACAGTTTAATAATTTGTATTCCAGATCAGTTTAGGGATTGTTATAAAATTTGCGGGCATTGGGAGGGTTGTAATTTGTCTTTTCTAGGTTTTATCTGTTTTTAACTTGTAGTGACCTACTACTGAATTATATTTCTGTCTTCGTGTTTCACACAGCAAGGCCTTCACATGCTATGTGTACGTGCATGCATGTGCCAGTTTTTCCTCTCACTAAAAAAAAAAAAAGTGAAACACTGCCAAAGAGGTGTGGATGTAGTTTACATATAATTTCAATCAATGCACAGCAGCTGTCAATATACCATCTCACATTTTCTCAGAGGGAGCTCCCTTCTCTTTTAAAATCATCGGTGTTCCTTTGAAGAGCAGAGTCCTTGAGGGACTAGATTTGTGCTCAAATATTTTTTTTCTCCTGAAATAAAATCTCTCCAGAGGTTTCTGTTCCTATTTTGAGCTATTTTTATGTCCTGCTTTCACCACCCTTCCAGAAATTGTGCAATGCTCTTAAGCTGTAGATTCAGTTGCTATAGGGATAATGCTCTGATTTAAATAAAACCAGAAATACACAGAATTAAACTTTACATTCTGGCCAGCAACAGAGCACAATTGCTATGTTTTAATAAAATAAAGGGGAAATACTTTAATAACAAAATGAAAAATCTGTTGTTCAAGGGACAATAATATTCCCCATTATTTTACTTATGGCACAGAATCATAGAAGATAGAAAACCATATGTAACAAGATTGTCTGTGATGTATTATCACATCAGCTGTGTTATCAGCAACTGCTTATTGCTGAAGTAAGAGAAAAAGTGTGTCTTGTGTGCACTTTGAGCAGAACATCAGACATAATGGAGAGGATTCAGTTTGCTAAATGTAAGCACATAGTGTCACTTCAGATACCCCTGGGTAGACTGTTTGGCCATCAGCTGCTGCTTCAGAAGAGCTTAGGACTTGCATAAGCCTTGTGTTGTATCTCCAAGCCTCATGTGTGTTTCTCAGAACTCTATAGCTTTGAAAGAACATCGGCCACTCAGGTTTAGGAAATTAAATCATACCCCTATATGGCAGAGGTACATCCCATAAAATGAGCTGTTGTAGTCTCATTATTAGGCTAGATTCACTTAGAACAAATTTTCAATGCCCATTTTATATAAAGACTCCTAAATTCAGGTGTCAGAATGTGCAGAGCTGAACTCCTCCTTATTTGTTTGATTTGACACCATATTTGCATAACTATAGAAAGGTCTATATTTGTTAGCATTGAGAATGATATTTTAAACATGATAGTTTCTATGTTGAATGTAAAAATACTTTTTGTTTAGATTAGGAAACCACTCTGGATTAAGTGAACTTTCCAATTCTTCACAAATCTTTTAGCACCTTTAGTTATATTTTAAAATTAGTTAATTATATTTTTAGAATTAGTAAGGTTCAAGAAATGCTTCTGGTTTGACTAGGATTTTGTGTAGTAATACAGAGAGATATTTCTTACATAGTTTGTAAAATCAGATTATTTTTCAATAATTTTTTTAAATGCCTAAATTTTTATATTTAAAAAAATTATGTTTTGTCCCTAACCAACAGCGACATACACTTATTGTCCTTGCTTTTGTAGAAACTGCGTTACTTGTTTGAGATCTAATTTTGGCTTTAGTAAGAGACTTTGAACTTGGAAAACCATTCTATGAATATTTCATGACACTATTAAGAATCTGAGAAGACAACAAGAAGAAAAAGACATTAAATTAAACCATCCTTGAACTTCCTATATACAACTATTTCAGAACTTGAAGTGGTATCTGAAATTTCCAGAACTGAAAGTGAACTTCTGTTATATTTTTCTGGGATATGTAATTTGAGAGTTCTTGCTTCCTAAACTGGCTGACTGCCACGTAAAAGCTGTGAAGGACACCGTAATAAGTGTGTACTTAATAAGAGTCCTTTGCAAAAAACGTGAGGATTCAAGGTTATCCAGTTTGTTCTCGGACACTCTATTAAGGTTGTGAAGGAAAGACTTTCTACCCTTTCCCACCTAAAAACATGATTTAGAAAAAGTAAGAGATGTTTTGGCAGTTGTTCTTGAGAAAATGGAGTATAGAAGAATGAATTTAATTCATGTTCTTCAAAAAGCCTGAAAATACAGAAGTGTTTTGCAGTGACATTTAGCTCCCAAGACACATAAACTCAGAGTATCTCCAGCTGAGCTAAGCATATAAGATCTTATCACAATCAGTGGAGGTCCAAGCCCTTCCAGTTGTCTAAACACTGGCATTCTAATAGCAGAGGTCCTGGAATACATTTTCTGGTCTTCATAGCGTGTCCAGAAAAGCACAACTCTTCTGCAGTTCTTCTGTTTTATCTGCTAGCTTCACTCATCTCTCAGATACACCACGTATCAGATGGCAGATACCATAAGTCCCATGGCATTAAATGAATGCAGGGCCTTATCATTAGTCATGCATGTGTTGTTTGTAGGATGAATGGTGCTCCAGTTCCTGTGACTGCTTCAGCTGGATACCCACTGATTGGCATATGAGCTCAGGCAGCTACTTGAGGATCCCATTTCCTAAATTTGAGCATTCAGTGATTTCCGTCAGAAACTTATCTTGCTGGTCTCAAACTGCTTCTCTCATATATCCGTAAGGAGGCAACTGGAGGAACCTAACGTAACATAAAATTAGCTGTCTTGATCTCAGAATGAATCTTGCCTCATACCAAAGAAATACCAGAAGTGTCTGGATGATGCTCTACTTTTAGGTAGTTCTGCAAGGAGCAGGGAGTTGGACTCAACAATCCTTATGGGTCCCTTCCAACTCAAGGTATTCTGTGTTTTGAAATGAGTCTTTAAATCCCTGAGAGTCAAGGCACTAGTAATGATGCAAGCTTATTAGGTTCTCGTGGTCTGGAAAAACAACAAGCAACTGAGAAGATATAAACTAGACCAGCATGACAGGCCACATGATAGGAAGGATTTGACATGCTGCCTCTTCTCCTATCCCTCTAAAGATTAGGAAATTTTGGATCTAAACTTCTCAACAGCAGACAAACTTGCTTAGGAGTGTTCCATAGGTTTCGTTTGTTCATAGACCATTGCCACTGTAGGCCAGCAAACATGTTCAGCTCTGTGCAAATAATTTTCAACTCATTTAAAAGCTTTTGCTAGGTCATGAAACAAAAGAATTAAAAGAAATTTAGACAGACATATGCAGACAGAAGCAAGGGAAAGGGGAAGAACCCTCACGTATGCTGCCCAACAGCAGTAGCTTTGGCTCCAAGCACCTTGTCTCACAGCCCAAGAAAGGGAATTGTTTGCACTCAGGACTGTTCGCACTCAGGGAATTAAATTACTTCACCTTCTCAGTAGCTTTCATGCCTAAAAGCATAACATTTATAGCTGAGACACAAAGCATTCTGACACTGACTTTGATAAATTGAGGTGCTTTTGCAGGGTCCTGTCCTCTTTTCCCCTTCTTTCCAAATAGCTGTTTATCACTCTGAAGAGTTTGTTGGAGGTTTTGTTTACATGTTGTTGTCTGATCTGCAGGTTTGGTGAAACAGAAGTTTCACAGGCTCCTCATTATCTTTTATCCAGAAACAGTGTGGTGATTAATTGAGGAAATGTAGCTCAGTGAGTTCAAAGAAAAAGTCAAGATTTTGCACATAGAAAAAACCCTCAAACACTGGCTAAGAATCAATCAAAATATATGAGATTTCATTCTTAGCCTTGAGACAGAAACCTTCCAGGAAAAATCGATAAGTGCTTTTATTCAGGGGAAAATTTCTTCTATCATAAAATGTTCCTAAATTCTAAAATACAAATATGTCTAACATATTTCAACTCTTTAGTAAGGAGGGCATTTTTAGTGCCAAGTGTATTCTGTATTTAAAAATTTCTCTAAAATTCATACTGATTTTAAATTTAGATGGTTATGTGATTTTTTTGTCTGTGTGTTTCCCCAGCCTGGATGAAAGAAAGGCATAAAAAGTAGCAGACAACAACAATTCCAATGATTCAGTCTGTTTAGAGAATTTTCTTGTGGTGTAGATTTACAGTCATAGATACATAAAACTCAGATTGTCACCTCTTTCATGGCCGGACCCACTATTCTTTTTCCATCAAGTGCTTCAACAAACCTACCTCTAATGTGCCAGTTATAAGAATTTATCAAATTAATCAGTGAAAGGCAGTTGCTGATAGACTTCTGTAAGTAGTTAAAGTTTCAAACTGGTAGCAGTTTCATGTATGCTAACATCTGTTTTTATTTTTGTGGCTGCTCTTAGCTGCTTACCTTTTCCCTTTAATGTTCACTTTAACTCCTTCTAAATTATGAAGCCAAGGCCTTTTTGAGTTATTTATAGAGCAAAACACACAATAAAAAAAACCCTATAAGCCCTTCTTTTTTTTTTAAGAGATGTTAATATTGTAATCTTAAGATTCAAAATAAAATGTTTCCTATTAAGTACATTTTTATAATAAAATGAATACACAAAAAAGTTAAATGAGGAACTTTTCTGTTAACCAGTCTGGATCATATTATTAAATACAGGTATCTAAACTTGAAAATCTTGATTACATTGCTACTGACATGCTGATTTCTTTTGACAAAAATATTGAATTCTTTGCTTTCACTTACCCTCCATAGCTGTGACTGCCTCTCTGGATGGAAAGGTGCATTTTGCACAGAAACAGTGTCAGTATGTGAACCTGAGCATGATCCTCCACACCTGTGTAGGCAAGGCGGTACCTGTGTGCCACTGCCTAATGGTTACACATGTCACTGTCCTCTTGGAACAACCGGTACCTACTGTGAACAAGGTATGTCAAACGGATGGTGCATTCGACAGTTAAGGGATAACGCATAGACATAAAATCACAGTATTTTGCAATGTATCGATTAAATGTGACATAGAGACACAAAGTACAAAATAGATTTTGTTTACAGAAAGTGAATTTAGAAGTAATTTAAAGCTATGAATTTTTAGATCTTGTTTTCTTACTCTGCTCCTTTTAACACCATTTTTTCCTTCCGTTTTTTCAAATCATTCAACCACATTCACAGGCAGTGTGGACACGATTTGTTAGATACCAAGGGGACAGGAAGCATTGCAGATAAATGTTATAGTACTTAGTTCAATTCCCAAGCTCACCATAACGAAGTATGATGAGAAATACACTTGAGATGTCAGTACTACTGCAGAAAGGGGAAGCATCTGGGATCTTATCTAATTTCTACTGATGTTAATGGAGAGGTTCCTGATGACTTCACTGGCTATTAGGTAGGAAAGCACAGATAATGATGACAAAAGATGCCAATAGCACTGTAAAAATCTTCAAGTGACTATTCTCTCTAACTTACTTTCAACACATCACCCTCAAAATATGTCCTCAGTTTGCAGGTTTTGCATTTCTTACCCTCATGTATAGGAATCCTTTGTCTGTTTTCTTCTCTGAGACATTAAACAAATGAATATCCAACAATGTGGAAACACATGTGCTACAAGCTCAGGGACTTTTCCTGTAAATGAACAAAGTGTCCTGAGCGTAACAAAATGCAGTACAGTCTGCACCCTCTACTTCTCAGCTCTTAGATTCATGTCAGTATTGTACAAGCTTATGTTTTTATTTTGTGAAACTCTCTGCAGAACTTTTGGAGAACTCCAGTTACTGTTAAATACCCACTTTCCAAACTGCTTGTCAAGGTCCAGCCTCCCCTGCTGTGTGAGCTGCAAGCAGAAAGCTGAGAAGCTGAACTGCATCTGACCTGATTCGCAGTCCTCACGCTATAGATGGATAGTTTTTTAATCCCATTACGTTTTGAATGAAAAAGAATACAGATTCTGGAAAGTCATTTTTAAGTTCCTTATTCCATGTAAGAATGTGCTTGCTTTATTGCCTCTGCTGCAACAGCTGTTCAAGGCTCATTCTATGAACTTTTCAACTTTGAATTCTCATTTCAAGTGAGGTTTCCAAAAGTAATGCCATCTGGATCCAGGATACTGATCACCATGACATGTGCTATACATAAAGCAGGTGATTAATCAGGTAAACTCGCCTGTGTTTTGGTTTCAGAATAGATTTGGATCTTCTTATGATGGGCACTATTATAAGTAAAAATAGTTTATATCTGAGCAATAGAAAATTGTATTTCTTGTAAATTGTCTTCCTTTTAGTAATTCCTCCACCTGGTAAGCACATTGAAGGCTTCCTCTGTTTTATTTAAAGGACTATTTCCTTTTATGAATAGGGACTATGGATCCTGACCAAACTCTTTGCCCTGTATTTCACCTTACTCTGGCAGAATAATGAATTATCATGGGATTTTTCAAAGAGCATTTTGCTCTTTTAGTGGGTGGCAAATTGCTAAAAAACAGCTGCTTATCAAGATGGAATACCTTATCTCTGGATTAATGGTGGTTATTGGAGCCAAAAGAAAAAGAGACAGAGAGCAATGAACAGCCCAAGGGACCAAGAGAAAACAAAGGGTAATTAAATGATGGAGACTAATGAATGTTCAAGAAGGAAGGAAAAAAGTGTGAAAAAAGACAGAAGAGATTTATGAGGCAAAAAGGAAGCAGAGTAGAATAACAAAGACGGCTTCACCAAATAATTGCAACTGGAAAATACAATACAACAGTATGGATTGCACAGGAATAAGTCAGGTGAAGTGAGTAAATGGGGCAGTAGGGGTAGAACCACAATAATACAGAATAGTACTCTGAACACAAATATTAAGGGTACTTAGAAACAAACTGGAAATAATCAAACAGTTATGTGCCTAGAAAACACTAAAAATGTTCTAGGTTCTTTATGAACTATGTACATGAGAAATGAGAGATGAAAGCATATGTACAGATGAAGATGAAACTGTTCTTAACTGTGATGTGTCCTGCTTAGAGCATCAGCTCAAACCACCAAGGATGCAAGGACTGTCAGCACAGAGATACAGCACATTATAGTTAAACTTTACATGTCTGAACTGTCCTAACAAGTGTTCAGTAGCTGGAAAACTAAGTAAGAACAAGACTAAACCCACGGAGAGCAAGATCAGTTAACACAGTTTTCATGACACATATGGTCTGAAATTCATAGTGCTTGCTTGATCATCTCACAATGATCATTGCCAAAATGTAAATAGTGAGCAATAGTCTTTGGAGGCTGCAGTAAGATGTGTGTTAAATCATATATTTTAGAGGAATTAGAAGAATCAATCCACTTGATAAAGAGAAGGTAGCAGTTTCAATTACTCTGCATTTTCTATAGGCTGTACACAACCTACTAATATTCAGCAAGTCATGCACAGGTATTTTGTAGTGTGAAATGCTGAGGGCAAATATTTCATAGTATACTTCAACTTGCCAAAGGAAGTGCCAGGACTTGCTTTTCCAGGAGAAAGATCAAGTGGTTTAGCAGGTAGGAAGGCGCCTGTGAAATTTAAGACCAGCTTTGGAAAGGCAAGCACCCATAAGGAGCACTAGAAAAAGCAGAGAGGGTTGTAAATTAGATGTGAATGGGTCTTGTCAGGAAAGGCAGAGTAATACACTTACTTAAGAATAATTTCAAGCTCTGCTTCTTGGATGTACTATGTTGACCAGACCTGTTAGCACTCATAAGACAGGATGCTTCTTCAAGAGTGTTGGATTTCTAAAGTTAACACTGGGGTAAACGAACAAAAAAATTAATAATTTATACTTCCAGAAATAAAAGTAGTTGTAATGAAATGGGAAGGAAATGGAAGAATAATACAGGAGTCTTTTTTACTTAGTGTTAACATTGCCATTTGGACTCAAAGCATTTTCATGTTTGTGGCACATGAAAAAGCAAAGAATGCTGTTCCACTGGTTTGAAAATGTCACAGCTATGACAGTAACACAGCAAAGACAGCCCAGTTCCTGAAGTGCATAAATGGCAACCAAACATTGGCAGGATTAGGTATATGGGGGAATTAGTTTATTCTAGGGTTTTTTTAAAAGTAGTTGTGTTTTCCACAACACCAAAATATGATGCTAATAAAATATTTTGTTCATTTGATTCAAAGTTTGCAACTGAAGTACCACTCTAAATTGTCTTCTGGTTAAGAAGTGAAGCCTCAGCCTGGAGCAGCATATAATTCAAGTATTTCATTAACACACAGTGTTCAAAACCAACAAGAGGTTCCAGCTCCCAGTACTTTGTCTGGGGAGTCTCCTGCATGACTTTGCACACCAAATTCCTACTTATTCCACTTGTATTAATGAATATCTTTGTACTTAGATCTCTCAAACGGCTTCTGAAGAGGGAGAAGTCTCTAAGTATCACTGGTCGAGGCGGGAGGCGACATGGGTTTCAGGATACCAGCTTTATTATTGCAACAGTACAGCTACCTTTATACAGTTCTCGGTGACACATGTACACACAGCATTGGTTTACCACTTCATAACAACTCTTGATTGGACACACAGCCACATGTCTTAGCACAATAGGTTAACCTCTAACAGGAAACCCACTCTGTGTTACAGTCCCCACTGTCCGTGGTTAACCCTCTGCCAGGTGTAAGAAGTTCCATCTTCGATATCTCAGTTTACAGAGAGTCCAGAACCAGCTGAGCTCCCCCACATCTAAGGTTGTTTAATTCTCCTGAAAGTATTTAGTAGACCTATTGGCATCAGCGGGACCAATACACTGAGAAACAGTGGCCAAGATAAATGTCAAGGATGATTCTTCCTGAGGAATAAGAAAGAGTCTAAAACGCTTTTGCTGAAGATAGTTTGATTTGCTGGACATTGTTATTACATTTGTGAATACAATATTTTTCTTATATTTAGCAATTATTAAGAAATGCAAACTTCAAAAATATAGACGTTATCCATAATGCCTGTCTGCAATTATATTCTAATCTCTACTAAATTCTATCTTAGCAGCCTATACCTCTGATAAGAACAGTGTCCCTGTGTGAGGCTGGTTATCCTGTTTCCAGCAGTAGACAATAATGAAGTTTTAAAGTAAAAATAAATAGAGCAGCTATATCCGACATCTTCCTGAAGTACTCTTCTAGCATCTAAACATTTGTGCCTTTTTTTTTTTTAATTTATTTTTCTTGCCACTTATTTTAATGGATTAAATCAAGTCTCTCATCTTGGCATAAACAGTATCACTAAAGGTAGGGAAAAAACTTGAGCAAAAATAAAGTTGAAGACAATGAAGTTTCTCTGACATTCAGCATTGACATGTATTTACACATATGATAGAATTTCCTAGGTACTAAGTGTATTTATTTCCTAGATAATTTTGTAGAGGAATTAAGAAAACCTGCAATACCAGATTAGTTAATTGGAAATTTCACAGACCTGATAATGTTCTCATTTAAGGGGGCAACAATGTAATATTTGAAAGATTCTATAGATGGCACTATTGGAGAAGACTTGCCAGTGGCAAAAATAAACGTGGTTTTCATGACAATATTTCTATACATTTTAAATTATTCAATAGTTTTCTTTAGCAGGATTAGTTTTGTGACACATACATTCATAAAATCTATTAAAATAATTTTTCTTGACTTCAAGGCATGATAATAGAATACTACTGCCTTTTTCACAAAGAAATAAGTTAATAAATTGATTTCTTCAACTATATATTAGTCTCTGAATTCCATAGCTACAAATACTGCCTGTCAACATACAGCTCTTGAAGAACTGAAAGCAAATGTAAAGAACTTTTCACTGTTCTGTCCTTGGTTTAGTGAGATACTTGCCAAGCAATAAAGCCATTTCCTTGATGAACAAATGGCAAACTTCCTTGGGCCACATTGATCAGCTCAAGTCAACTTTCAGGATACTATTCTGAAAGAATTCTATCATTCTGATACAAAAATACAGCAAAATTTTTTATATTACCTGAAAAACTGACAGAAAAGAAAAAAAAAAAGTAATGACAATTCTATAACTATTTAATCCATCTTCACAGTCGTGGTGAATGAATAAAAAATAGAAAATTGACTTTTGAAATTATTTTAGCTATAAATATCATTTTCTTTCTACATAGTCCAGAATGTTACTTGACATATTTTGACTGCTATTGTAAGACAGATTAATTCACAGTATGATCTAGCTCAAGACTTGACCTTGTATATACACACTGAAGCACATATACATGCATCCATATGTTGGATTTATCTGACAGTGCAGTTAGATTTGCACAATCTATTTCATAGCTACTATTTGGAAACTTTTGTTTTGTTTTATTTTATTTAAAGGACTACTGCAGGCACTTATTAACTTGCTGTTTTGAGTCACAGTGACTATTTCCACTGTTATTTCTTGAAACCTTGAGGCAACATGAGAAAAGCTTTAAATAGTAGCTACTGTAGTCCTATCCTATAATAATAATTGTGATAGTAATGATAAAATGTGCTGTTGGTTTTACCCAAAAATCAATATAAGCTTTCAAGTTTGTTAGTAATAGTTCAGTAAACAAAATACTCATGATAGGCACAAGGAAACATGCATTTGTAATGTTTATCTGTATAATTTTAAAGGCTAAGTAGAATAAAGTGAATTATCTACTCAAACACATCATATATATATATATACTCAAGGGAAGTCATGTATGACACAAGGAAGGCACTGACAATACCCTCCACACCAGGTCAGCCATGCCATCATGGGATGTGATATCCCAACAAAAATTTCATCATTTACTTACCATTCCCTCCAATCACCCAAATGAACAAGAACAAGATACAGCTAGCTAATTAGCACTCAGCAAGATGACTCTGGAACTATTTAGAATTCCTCTATGAGCATGAAAGATTTGCTGGAAATATCCTTCTCACCTTACTTTGTGAAGGTGTTCATAGTTAGTTAATTATTTAATTAGTTAATGGTGGGAACTGGTTTTAAAGGCAAAGCACCTAGATTTAAGTGTCTACATGTGAGTTCAATACATAAGTTCCCATTATAAATGTCTAATCAATAGAATCAGTGAAGCTATTTAGTTAACAAGAAACTTTTCTAAATGTCAGTGCTTAGTGCTGTTTGAGATGCCCTGGTATTCAAACTTGCATCCAAAAGCATCAAGACGGGAATTTACAGATATGGCACAGGACCTGTTGGACGCCTGGGCTTTTCTGTAATGGCACATGAAGGTAAGGCAATAGAGGTTGTGAAAAGTAGGTATCCACATTTAGGAAACTGAATGGAGCCTTGGAGGAGGCTACTTCAGGAACAGGTTAATTTCTTTATAGATCTGTTACCTGTGTTGCACAGCAATGACACTCATTTGCCAGAGAACAGGACCTGGTTGCACAGTAATACATCCCTTTCAGCTTGCAGCTGCCAACTGCTGCAGGTCCTGTGCTTGCTGTTGTACCAGTCAGGCCCACGTGGATGGCCTGGATGCACTACAGCATCTCAGTGGCAAGTGACAAACATGGTTAAGCAACTAAATCCTGTCTTACATCATAGTTCACCATAATGGGTATTTTCCTGCCTATAAATGGTATGTATAGACAGCTAAATGAAAGTGTCTTAATGCCAAAACTAATCCCTCCAGTTTAATAGTAATCTATTTCCCTGACTTAATTATTCTCATAAACAGCATGCAGAATACCAGCTCTCTTATACTCCAGTCCTCCTCAAAGCACATTTATTAGAAGCACACTGTGGTCAAACTAAATACAGTCCAAGACAGAAACTAGAGTAATTACATGTTAGAGACTTGACTCTTTACAAATTTCTGTGTTAGCCTGCTCTGAGATACATTCCTGCCCAATCCCTCAGTCTTTAGACAATCAGAGGCTTCCAGTGCCAAAACAGTCCCAAAAAGGAAATTTCAAATTGGATGTTTCTTCTTGCAGGTTTCATTTTGAAAGCACCTTAGGAGCATTTCAGTAGCTGGAATAAGCTTATTAGCAAAGCCAGGCATGGATTAAACACTGTAGATTTTTTTTGTGTCATATTTTCTAATTGCCTAGTAATTCAGCATTCACTTTCACTATCATCATGCAAATACCTGAACACATATATGTCATATCCTCAAAGAATATTATAATCACTGTGTGATTGGGTAGGTAGTGTTTTCTTTTTTTCCCTCTATCACCTAATCTCCTCTGGGAAATCTTTGTTTACTGAAATATTGGCTGGACAGAAGAAATAGAAATTATTCATATCCTGGGTAAAATATCCATATCCTCAGATGCAGAAGAATCAGGTTCAGATTTCTGGTCCAAATGATTTCCTCGTACTGAGGTTTCACGGCTGCTCCCATTACGATTTTCTGGCTTGGATGACTTACTGATAGGCATTAATTTCTTAATATGTGCTGTACTGGAAGACTGAGTCTACTGTTTTGACTTTGGCTAGTAATAGCTATTTTAGGCTTTGGAAAACCAGAGATCTCTTTAAGGATTTAGCCATATGCTCCTAGATTTTTGTTCTTAGCTAATTAGGTCTCTAATTAGCTTACAGTAGAGACTACAACTCCACTGCAACAAAACCAAACAGAACTTCACTTACAAAACTGCAGGTTTTTTGTTCCAGTATTGCTCAGAACAATGATTGCCTCAGTCTCTCCTCTTCAGGTACAGTAAAGATCACTAATGGCTGCTAGTCTGCCAAAATCAGATTTCATGAGGACATTGTTCTAATGGTTACATTTGTACCATTAGACAGGACAACAGGTCCTGTGCCATATCTGTAAATTCCCGTCTTGATGCTTTTGGATGCAAGTTTGAATACCAGGGCATCTCATAACAAAAACAATGCATATTTTTGTTAACATGCATGTTAACAGAAGGTTGTTACTGCACTAAAAGTTGAACTATAATCTTTTTTTGCTGTACATGAATTAGTTTATAAGTTATGACAATTAGTTCTTCAAAGATTAAATAAGTAATAATTCAACAGAAAAATACATTTCCATTTAGATAAGACAAAATTAATATTTTACAGTTTTTCTAAATATTTACATAGCAAAAAACAACACCCATGCAATATTAGTGATCTTTGAGCTAATCTTAATCAAATTGCATTGCATTAAGATGAAGATTTTCATACAGACATACTTGTCATTGTTTTCCAAAATGAAAAAGAAACAACTGGTGAAGCTGCTCACTCTCTATCTCCAATAAAATTAAATAATTGAAAATTTCTGACTGTGGAGTTCAAAGCTTTCAGAGTGTTTGTTAGCCCATAGAAATGGGGCTGTCTCTGGTCTCAAAGACAGCTTTGCTGAGGAGCCCCAGCAGGAGCTTCCTCCTGTATTGCTTCAGAACTAGCTTTTAAATGCCCCTTGATCCCATCTGTACTACACTGCAGCAGCGTCAAGATCCACTTGATCTGGACCTGGACCTCGACTCTCAGACTGATTTATTTGCAGGCTTGACCTTATCACCTGCCTCATCACTGTGGAACTGGTGTTTCACTTCTCCAAGGTTCAGGGACTTGAGAGGCTTAATCATGCTTTACCAAGTGAAAAATGAGCCAAACATGGCTTTTTCTGTGTCCTTTGTTATTAGGTCCACATTCCTGTGAGGAGTGACTCACATTTTCCTTCACCTTCTTGTTGGAAGCTGGAATATATTGCCCAGAGACGTTGTGGAGTCTTCCTCACTGGAGATATTCAACAACTTTCTGGACTCAGTCCTGTGCCATGTGTTCTAGGATGCCCCTGCTTAATTAGGGAGGTTGGACCAGATGACCCTCCATGGTTCCTTCCAACCTTACCCATTCTGTGCTTCTGTGATTCTGTGCAGCTTCATCAGATACCCATATTCAGCTTTGAAAAGTGAGTCATTAATCAGATACAGAAGTATTTGCTTAAATGCCTGTTGTGCTTACAATGCACCCTCCAGTGGTGAGCTTCGCAGTGAGTACTGCAGTAGTTACACAGCACAAGTCCTACAATTCAGTTTACAGGACTGGCAAAGGCATCCATTCACCTCTTTTGCTTTAGCAAAGAGTTTCTCTGGAATAAACATATTTAAAACAAACTGTCTTGTGCAAGTTGAGCTGAGCTTCTTACTTTCTTAGGTGAGAAAAAAAGTTTGCTGCCAAGAAGACAACAGTGAAGTACCTCAGCCTTTGACATGACATGCTATTTTTGCATATGCCTGCCATAAAAGCAAATTGAAAAGCTTGAATTGTCCTATTCTTCACCTTAAAACTTTGTCTATCTATAGGAGCAATTTTGCAAAAATGAAATTTCATACTGCTTACCTATGTGTACCACGGTAGAGTGAATGCATTCTGTTCTGAGTTATGGATGCACATTTCCATGTACCTGTCAAGTCAGATTTTTTCCATGCATACAAGTGGTACTTACAGGATCTACAGATAATTTACAAGCAAATTAGAAGTCATTCTAGTACTTACTATAGTTAGTCCTGCTGGATCGTGGCAAAATATGTTGCTTTCTGACACTTGTAAGATACATTTATTGGGAATCACCTCCTACCTTCTAGCATAATGGAAATATTTGCATCTTAGAAGTTCCAGAATGAAGCATATTAAATATTGTATTTGATATCTATAAATCAGAAGAATACCTCCTTAATAAAGCATTCTGACATCTGCTGCTGAAGATGTGGGTGTTATTTTTGAATACCCTATTTGGAATGTAAAACCATGGATTTGATTCCTTCTCTGAATGATACTATAAAATCCCCTTTTTATCACTGTTCTCTTTCTCTGCTCCAAGGCTTTTTATGATAGCAATCTTCCTTTCATATACCTTCCAATGACAAGCAATGTAGCATTTCAATCCTGCTGATTTTGCTCTCACACTAGTCAGTCCTGCTTTCTCCATAAGCAGTAAAGAATTAACTACATTGACAAAGTGAAACTGAATCTGCCATAAAGACTTTCAGATGTCTCACTGTACATTTTGCCCAGGATGACCTTCTAAGTAGCAGCATATTTTAATACAAGATCGACCACTGTGGCACAGTTCCTCCCTATGTAAGTCTCGGTGTGCAAAAATCTGCTAGGAGAAGATTGAATTCCAAATAGTGCATGAAGCAACAATGTCTGTGTACAAAATGAATTATTATTGCTCATTGATCTCAAAATAAAAAGACATCAGTATAGAGATTATATCTTCAACTACCCATGGAGAGAATTGTCTCTTACCTACCTACTGAAAAAAATGCACACACCTAAAGATCCATATGAAATATTAAATATTATTTTGTCTTTTGTACTGACAGTGTTTATAAGTTTTAGTGATATAAATTACATCATCCAATCTGTTTAGCGAGTTTTATTACTATTTATCTTCCAGGGTAATTGCTATTCTTAAAACTACTTTTATTTCTGTCAATTTTTAAGTATAGATGCCAGGAACTTCACATTTTTGACATTATGTAATGTATTACTACAGACACTGCCTAGCCTTGATAGCATGCATAACAGCTATTATGATACTTTGGACAGGAGTGATTTGAAAATACATACATAGGTTGAATAACAGCTCATCAAAAGCCTCATTCTCATCACTCAAGCATTTCATAAGTCCATTACAATTGATATTCCAGTGATTAAAACTCACTTTCAGATTTACTGAGAATTTGTGACATCAAATGCATGCACCTTCCTCAGACGTATCAACTGTAATCTACTGGGGGAAATAAGTAAAAAGGTCAGCTGAGCTGTTACTACCCATTCAAGAGGCATCCCCAAGTCAGGTTATGCTGATAACCTGGTGGGAGATCTGGATCCCGTATAATGGATGGTGCATGTGCCTGCTGGACACAGTCCACCAGGTACCCTTGAATCCTGCCCAGAGAGAGGGGGTGTGACAAATAGACAAATCATAAATCTTGCAGCATGCTGGCTGTTTTCCAGCTTAATAACTAAGGCCTATCTGCAGTAAGCAGTATAAGGTGCAACTGGACAGTGACTGGATTCACCAACAGACATGCAGAAAACTTGAGAGTGGAAAGATACATAAGGTTACCTAAGAATGCACTACAAGGACTTATTGAAGGTATTCTTTCAGTGAAAGCAAGTTACTATAAAACTATGAAATTGGGAGCACCAAAATGAAGAAAGATGTTGGCCTCCTAGGAGAGAAGCAGCATAGCTTCAGCAGGAAAACTGAGAAGTGAGGGGGGCAGCACTTACAGCTCAGGCATTTAGTACTGCTGTTTAGCCAAAAAGTAAAAAAAGCTTATCACACACAGGTCTAAATATACCCTGCACATTTAAATAGCTTGATTTTTTCCAGCGAACCCACAAATAAACTAACAACCACATGATAATGAATTAGTGAATAACATAATTAGACTATTTACAACAGCATCTAGTGACAGAACAAGGGGGAGTGGCTTCAAAGTGAAAGAGTAATTTTAGATTGGATATTAGGAAAAAATCTTTACTGTGAGGGTGGTGAGGCACTAGAACATGTTGCCCAGAGAAGTTGTGGATGCCCCATCCCTGGAAGTGTTCAGAGCCAGGTTGAATGGGGCCTTGAGCAACCTGTTCTAGTGGAAGGTGTCCCTGCCCATGGCAGAGGGTTTGGAAACAGTGATTTTTAACATCTCTTCCAAGCCAAACCATTTTAAGATTCTATGATAACTCAAATATCCAATGCCAAGAAAAAATGGAAATAGTTACATAAACAGTAGAGAAAAGCATAATCATCAGTTGGTTTAAGAAAATTTAACCAGTCTGATTTTTGTGGGGCGTATGAAGAATTAGCACTGAGAGAAGAGGTAAGACAAGATGATGTTGTGTTCAGCTCAAAAGTGTACATTGTATCTTCATAGTAATTGAGTGCTCCATTTCAGTATAAGATAATGAATTATCAAACATCTCAGCAGCAATTTAGGAGCACTTTCCATTTAAAAGGCACATTCTTATGACACACAAAGAAGCTCATTAAAGATCCTTCACTAAGATTTTAATCTATATTTTGAGGAAATAAATGTTTATTCTGACTCCCACAAAAGTACTTGCATTTGAATTTTTAAACTGTGTAAAATTTACAGTTACATTTATTTAAAAATGAATGCTAAGAAGATCACATTTATTTTGCATTACAGCTACAGCCTTGATTGTTAATGAAAATAAGGCACACAGAAGACAGTGGCATTGATTTGCTATTATCTAAGTTTTATTCTGTATCTAGGTTATTTTTATTCTTTGGAAAGGGGAGAACTGGAAGTCTTATGTATAGCATTTATAAACTATGAATGTAATAATGCAAAATATCTTTTAGAAGACATTTTCTCATGTATTTTTCAGATATTTCCATTAGTGATCCATCTTTCAGAAGTAATGAATCATCATGGATGTCATTTGCACCCTTTTCTATCCGGCATAAGACCCATATCAAGCTACAGTTTCAGACTCTGTCTCCAGATGGTATCCTCTTTTACACTGCACAGCAGTTGGGTACTCAGTCAGGTAAGGTTATTCCAGCTTGCTGGTATCATACACCCAGGAACTTTTTTGAAACAGAAAAGCAGTACATTGAAGTAATTTGGGCACTCAGTCTCTGTAACTCATTGTCCCTAGTGACTGGGTTTTATCATAGAATCAGAGAATGTCAAGGGGTTGAAATGGACCTTAAAGATCACCTAGTCCCAACCCTGCTGCCATGTGCAGGGACGCCTCCCACTAGACCAGGTTGCTCAAGGCCTTATCCAACCTGGCTTTGAACATTGTCAGGGTTGGCGCATGCAAAATTTCCCTGGGCAACCTGTTCCAGTGTCTTACCACCCTCACAGTAAAGAATTTCTTCCTAATATCTCACCTAAATTTCCCCTCTTTCAATTTGTACTCCTTACTCCTTGTGCTATCACCACAGTTCCTGATGGAGGAGTCCCTCTCTGACTTCCCTGTAGGCCCCTTCACATACTGGTAGGTTGCAATGAGGTCTCCATGCAACCTTCTCTTCTCCAGGCTGAACAGCCCCAACTTTCTCAGTCTTATTCATAAGGGAGGTGCTCCAGTCCTCTTATCAACTTCGTGGCCCTCCTCTGGACATGCTCCAACAGTTCCATGTCCTTTCTTTGTTGAGGATACCAGAACTGTTCTGTACAGTTGTTTTGAAATGTGAATAATCAAGTCCATAAAAAACATGCATGACAAAGTTTTGGATCAGTCCAAAGCCAGTAAGTATTTAATGAAGTTATTTAATGGTTCAGGAGATCATTTCCCCCTGAAAAGTAACCATATTTTTGGAAGCTACACTAGGATTCTCAATTTGGGGGGTTGTCTCAGTGTTTTAAAATGACCAAAAATAAAGCAATATAAAAACTGATCAAACAACTTAAGTGAAAGTGAACAGACTACGAGAGAGCTAATGAGGCTTCTCAGAACTGTAACTTTGTTGAAAAGCTTGTTGGTGAAGCATGCAAAACATGCAAGTTCTTCATTACCCAGATAGGCAGGAAAAAAAAATCTAAATAAAATATTTCTACTCTTTATAGAAGTATTTTAAACTTTACTAAGTTAACATTCCTAAACTTTATGGCAAGAAAACATAATTTGCCAGTATAAATATGTTTTAAAATTTAGTCTTTAAGGTGTAAGTTTTTAGGAATTACTTTTTAACATAATTAATCTTTATATTGCACTTACATGGTGCCTTGTACCTTTTTTAACAGAAGCATTACATATCATTCATAACATCATCTTAGGGCAAATTTTCTACTTGTATTACGGAGTACGTTATGCAAAAATCGAGCTTTGCATGAAAAAAATACTTAACTATTGATCACACATTTTTACATTCCTTTGCTTAAAGCCTAAAAACTCTTGAGATACTTCAATAAATGTACTCAGCCACAAATGCATATAAACTCACATATGTCTACTGTACCACCATCTCATTCTGTACACAGATGTTTTAGCAGGCTGATAATGCATTATACACTGCTGGTGCCTCCTGTTTTCCACATTCTAATTGCAATTATATACAGAGAAGCACCTTAAAAAAAAATAATGTATGAAGCGCCTGTTATACAAATACATGTACTAGCAATGAGGTCTGTCTTCTACAATTAATCTTTTAAAATTCCATCGCTCACAGGCCAAATTCTGAGCTACTCAGTGAACAATTCTCTCCTGCATAAACTAAGGCATACATGGGCCATGAAAAATAGAATAGTAAAAAAGGATCTCTCAAAAGAATAGTCAGAGGTCATGAAAGTAGCCAGCATATAATGAAATTAGTATCCTTCTGGAAGCATCAGAGTGCTAAGTCTGTTTAACTTAGGCCAGAAGTAGTTTATCGCAAGCATGCCCTCATTCTTTTGCCATTCACAAATGTTTAGTTTGCATATGAAGGAAAATTTTCTTTCAATCACTTTCTAGAATCACATTAATTCCATTTCAAAATAAAAAAAATCTTATATAGAATAATGTTTTTTACAAATTTCCTACTTTCCATTTTCACTGTCCTGATGTTTTGAAACGTTTAGGAAAAGTTAATCGGCTAGCTCTTTATATTTGCTTCGTATAATCCTGTCAAATCCAGACAGAATTAGATTGATGAAAGACTCAGAAGTATTCTTAGCAGCCAGCAGATAAGAGTAAGCTTTCTGGGGGGGATTAGTTTAGAAAGCACTTTAAAAAAGCCTTTTTTTCCCCTCACAGTTACGTAAGATTTAATAAATTGATTGCCAAAATCACAGGATTTTGTTTCTAAACATTCCTTTTTTAATAGGAAATAATTAGAACATTTTTTCCTCACTAGGCAATGTTGTTTTGGTGGGGGGGTTTTGTGTGGTTTGGTTTTTTGTGTTTTGTTTCGTTTTTTTTTTTTTTTTAAGAAATCATCTCTGACTATGCAGCTAATTTAGCAAAGATATTGAATGGCATGTTATACATTGGCTTGGCTTGTCACCCATGTAAACATTAAACTGGGACTTTCCTTCAGGGGCAGACCCTACCAAATAATCCTCCCATCATTAAAAATATAATCAGATCTTTAGTAGGTGAAGAAATAAACATGAGACTTCTGTTGAAACATTTCCTTCTGGCTTTGCTCATTTCAAAAAACATTACAGAACTTTTTAGAAAGGGGGGGTAGATGGCTGTCTCCATATTCGAAAGTGGATCTGCTGGTTCCAGCTTCTATTCCTCTAACTAAGTCTTTACTTCAGTACACACACTGAAACACCAGGCAAATGGGCGTAAAATGGAAAACATCTTATGAACAGAATTATTAACAGAATTTCCTATTGTTTTGTCAGTCACCCATTTTGTTTCTTTGTCAGCTCTTTCTGAATGTGTATCATTTAAGTCTGGTAGTATTGATTTCTGCAACTCTTAAGAAAATAATTTCCAAAGTTTGGCAAAATTTATGTGGATATCTATAATAACAATAAGCTGGGAAAATAGCCCAACCCAACAAGCGAGTTGTGTATATGTATTTTAGAACAGAAACTTGCAGATAGAATGGCAAGGGGACTTTTTTTCCCTCTTTGATTACTTGTCCTATGCACTGCTTCTGGGAAAGGTCTCTGCAAACATTACAGCATTCATGTGGAGTCCTGCACAGTGACAGTAGAAGGCCACCCACTTCACATTTTCTCAAGGGCAGTGTATTCTATTTGAGACTCTTAATGATTAAGCAGACTTTAATTCAGACAGGGCTTACTTGATGCCCATCAAGTGTTGGAATGATGTATATTCAACCCGTTTACAAAGCAAACACTCTATATACTTGCTTTTTCGTTGGGTCACAGAATTACTGAAGCTTTACATTTGTTTGCAGAGGTGGAATATGCTGTAGACTGCCTCCATTATTCTAGAGCTCAGGCCAGAGTGATGGAAAGGGTGACCTCTCACGGATGAGAAAGAACAATTATGCTGGGTGACTAAGAATGAAGTCAGGTTAATAAAAAGAGTGGAATGACTCATGCTAAATTTAACACTCAACATTTGCAACAGCAGTTCTCTGTCTCTCTTTAACCAGATTATGTTACCTACTTGGTTCGAAAAGCCTCAGAACTTTTGTTCCTGATATTTAAGGCATTTCAGTTTATAAAACTGTAACATGAAAATAAGAGAAAGCTAGTAGAGGTGTGTGATGTCTGTGTGGTTTTATAAAACATTGTTTATTGCAAAAAAATGACTTATGGAGCTGGACTAAAATCTTTTGGAAATATTCAAAATTTCTAGAATACCCACAAGGCAGGAGTGTTGTTTTCCTACCAGAAACAATTATCCACCTACTTTTAAAACAGGACCTGAAGAGTTGTTAAGTCTTCTCTCTGAGCAGTCACGTTTCCTTAGCTGGCAGGGACGTGATTTCTGCTTTGTTACTAATTTTGGGATCATTTGTATGGATTAAATTAGCATTGTAGGAAGCCAAACTGCCAGGCAGAACAGACATCCCCACTGTCCTGAAATCTTTTCCATAGGAAATGTTGTTGTTCCCCATTTGCCACTAGCAAGCAAACCAAAAGAGGTTGGCAAATGGAGGTTGCTCAAGGAAGGTGGCTCCTTCTAGCTGTCAGGGCAACATTCATGATTAAAGGAAGCAGAAAAAGTTTCTCCATCAAGGAGACATGTGTCTTCAAAAGGTGAGACTGAATTGTCTAACCTACAAATAGGTTAACTACCCACCCCTTGCAGATGCATAAGCATCACTGTCTACAGGGTTGCTCTAAATCCTAGCTCTGGGATGGTGCTCCAAGTTGAAGCTAGAATCTACCTATTGCCAAAGTGACTTTTTACATGGTTTGAGAAATTTACAGGCTTGACTTGACACCTGTTTTCAGTCTTGCATTAGCTGTGAGATGGGGTTCCATACACGGAGTGGAATAATTTGTAATAACCCATGAAAGCATATTCATGGGTAGCTCCTGTAAGTGTGTATTAGGGGCACTGGCTATGGTTATCCCTAGATAAAAGATTAAGTTACAACAGGCTGCTATAACCTGTCAGCTGACTGATATCTAACTGTACGTGTGCACTTAGACCAGGGCAAAGACAAGGTTAAGGTTAATAAACCTAAAGGAAGGCAGGAAAAGATATTAAACTGAGGACAACATACTTCAACCATGTTGACATATTACAGGCTGGGAACTAGCAGCAGAGGCTGCAGAAGGGTGGGAATAAGGCTCATCTCTTCTCTGTCCTTCATTCCCTTGTTCTATACATTTATAGCCTTCCTGATTCCTCCTTGCTTTCTCTCCTTGGCCCTACACCAAGCTCTGAAGGACAGCTACTGGTCAGTTAGGTCATGTGGACCCATCACCTTCCTTGGCCGCAGTGTAGCCATTCAGCTGGAGGCTGACATGGCTATTTCAAACCCTTCTAGACAAGAAAAATTCTGGCCCTGGAAGAATACATAAGAGATCACAGTGTAAGAAGACATGGTTCGGGTCCATGAAAAATCATACACCAGAGCAGGATGAGAGGAAAACTGTGAAGAACAGAATGATTAAAAAAAGAACAAAAGCAATGTGAACTCAGCTCAGCAAAGCAAGAAAGAGCAGTGACCAAAGATACATTTTGAACCTTTGATGGCTACAGGATGCATTATACCAAAAAGAGGAAATAATACTGCTGGAGACACAAATGCTTTATTATGGTGGCTTAACAAGGTCAGTTTAGAGTGAAGATGAGCACAGTGAAACCTACAGTAAGAGGTTTCATTAACTGGGAATGATTCCTGTGAATGTTACTGCTTATGAGAATATATGGCTCTGTTAGCTCTGAACAGTGCCAATGATCAGTAAAAGTTTCTGAAAAAGATGGTGGAAGAGCTGGGGAAATGCTACCCGATACCATAGTGAGAGAAACTGACATTCTGGCTTTGAGCTAGAGGACAGAAATGTGAGGTTAAAACCAACAGAAGGCACAGACTGAAGCCAGCAAACATACATCCAGAGATTCCATCTCTGGGCTATCAAATGTCTAAAGGGATCAAGACTACAAGTTCTTTAACCAAGAAAGCATAGCCTGGGGCTCTTGAGATACCTGCCCTGCTGAAGCTGCTGAATCACTGAACTCATCAAAACCTCTGTCCCCAGCATAGCATAGAGGCTTCTGTTCAGTAACACAAGATGAGACAAAGGATAAGCAACATGTCTTAAAGGAATCTAGACCTTTAGTATTCCAGGAATTAATCAGTTCATGCATTTCCAAGTGTTCAACGTTTTGACAAAACATGATGTAATTGAGTTTCCTATGGTAATATAAAAACATGGAGAGTTGATGCTGCTTGAGCATGATCCCCTCTCAGAATGGGGATGCTCAGACACACCTGAATGTCTAGATAAATTTTGAACATGAAATGGCATGTCACCATTTGGAACAACTTAAAACTTGACTGTGTGACTGTAACCAATTTGCTTAGACTTACGTAGTTATTCATAGTAGTAGCAAGATGAGAAGTTTTGTGATGCAGTCAGAATTCATTGTAAGAAGCCATATAAGAAGATACCATTACAGATAATCCAGATCTTACAGTAGCAGTTGGATGTACTTACAGAAGTCTTTTCATCAGCTCCCAGTTTTAGAAACTGACTGCTCTGGACACTAAGGATGACTAGGCTTCTGGGAATTCTGACATCTGATATGGGAGCAGGTGAGACTTGTGCACATTATGAAAATACGAAAATTAAAGTGATGAAGAAAAATTCACCTGCTGGCCTCTGCTATGGAATAGATAATTCACCCTGAGATAGAGTAACTTTGACCCTCCATCACTTGGTGAAAATCCTGAACTAGAATTTGCAAGTAAAAGTGCTATTTTAACTCCAGAACAGGTCCTTCCTTAAGGCAATACCAGATGCAAAACTCTCTTCCCTTAAGAAAACAAGGACACAGTGTTTTAGCATTTGGGCTATAGAAAGCCCCCTTCTTTTTATTTCACTGAAACAGGGAAGGTGACAGGTGCAGGAAGGTACATCAGAACAGAACTAAATGCTGTAACCCTAAACGACTTTGTTCAAAACACAGGGTCTTGATAACCCGCAGTTTCAAGGCACAGATAACAACAGCCTGTTTCTAAAGAAGATTCAAACTTGTTGACACAGACCGCCTTAGAGTTCCTTTCACACCATTAACAAGTTGAGCAAAGACTTGCATGCACAACAAAAAAACGACTGTGACTGCTTACCTCAGGAGTCTGCTTTTTCTGTGACACTACTGATGGAGATAAACAGCCCATATTAGATGAGACATTAACCTAAAATGCTGAAAGCAAACTTTTATGTCCTGTGTGTAGGTCCTATTTTCAAGGAAGTAGGGATAGGCTATATAGACTAGTCCTGGATAAACTAAGGATGTTAGCCTTCACACTTAAATAAACTTCCTCAGAAAGGGCTTTGCCATTAGTTAAGGTCACATGAGACAGCACTGAGAAATTATCAAACTGAAATAGTGAAAAAGCACTTTGCTTCATGGTCTCCTATACTGAGACAGCTGAGAGGAAAAAAACAGTGGCAAGTGCCATTTGTTTAAAATGGTTATGCAATTCCCATGATGACATAGGTCTGCAGAGGCTTCAGCTGTGTGCAAGTCATCCCTCAGAGACAGGGCAGATGGAGATCCCTTGTTGAAAACGTTGCTGGTTGCTAAAGTGAAAGGAACGAAGACAAGCCCATAATTTGCCTTCACTTTCAGAAGTTGCTTAGATCCTGAACATACAGCACTTTACATTGAGTCCAGACCTAAAATGGTTTCACGCAGTTGTCCCCAAGTAGTACCTATGACATTATAAACTTCATGGAGAAATACTGAGCTGAACCCTGGGATCAGTGTCCAGATCCTAAAATTTATCTCAACACTCTGTTAGTTTTTTGCCAAAGACTAAAATGGCAAGTCCTCTGTAAAAAGAGAGGGTCTAGCCAGGGAAGTAAGAAAGTGCCTTGATAGCCTCAGGAGAGCTGAAATTGGAAACTGTAATTTTTTTCTTCACAAGTAGCAGAAAAAGAAGCTACTCCAATTTGAAGTGAGACTTCAAATTTGTGCCAGAACAGAGTACTCAGCCGTAACTTCTTTACATTGTAGATAGCAGATTCAGTAACAAAGATTTGCTCTGTAGTAAGACTAAATAAGATTCCAAAACAGACAGATCATTGTCAGATGTGCAAAGCTATCAAAAACCTTCCCTGGAAATCTTGGAGAACTTCCAGCTTCTCCAGCTCTTGATTACAGGTCAGATGCAAAAGCAACCCTGGTCAATGTTTTCTTTCTTCCTAGACAGCAAAAAATGAGTACTTGTGTCCTTGTACAAGTCTGCATATCTGGGTTGGAGAAGAGACTGAATGTTGCCAAAGAGGTGGTTCAGAAACTTTTCCTGATGCTCCTTTCTTACCCTAGCCCTGAGGTCCTGATAAAAGAAATATCCAAGCAGGTTATTTACATTGCTGAAGCAGAGAGATGAGTGCATTCAAGCCACGCACTGAAAAATTAAGCAAGCTTAAAGCCACACCACTAAGCAGAAGAAACCACAAGTGAAAAGAATTGTATTTTCTGAAAAAAACCCCATAACCAAACAAGGTACTCGAAAAGAACACTTAACAAAGAGAAGTAAAAGAGATCATCACAACCAGAACTAGCAAGGAAGTGCTCTGCCATCACTGGAGTTGAAAGAATGAAGAGCTTTCTTCTTCCCATGGGTGGCTGGGGCAGGGAGGGTGAGGCGCAAAGCAGGTGCTCTACAGCCACTAATACAACTGCAACATCTCCACCCTGCCTGAATGGGAACCTGAACAATTCCTGAAAATGGTGGTACAATTTTAGCAACTTTCACACGCCTCCACTAAATTAAGCCATTTTTAACTTTACTAAAAGCAATGTGATTCAAGGATCAGAAATACTCAAAAATTAAACACCCATGAAAGCAAAGTTCATCATTCTACTAACAGATTCACCCTTAATAATGTCGAATCTTTAGGAAATTGGATTGGTAACTATTAGGAAAGCTTACATTTAAGTTTAACAAAGTTGTTTACCAGTTTAACTGATAGCAACCACCTGATGCCTATTATTTTCAAAAGTAGTATAAAAAAATGCACAGGCAATTATTAAAAAGTTTGAAAACACAGCTTTCAATAGCATACTATACTGCTGTCCTCTTCTGCCTCGCTGTCACTTACCCCATCAGACTGTATTGCTGCTCTTACTTTCCTTCCAGCTTCCATTTCCTAACCTTTCCCAGCTTTTCTTCTTCACATTTGTAAGTACAGTTCAAAGTGGTACTCTCTCTCCTTTTATATTGCCTGTAAGGCCAGAAACACTGTCAGAAAAAGCAAACTCTTTCCTAATACTTCCTGTCATGGAAGCTTCCAGAAGAACAATTAAATAAAAATCTAATCTGTTCCTACAGCTGTCAGAATATTAAACCCAATATTAGACCTGTTGCAAAAGGGAGCTTCAGGTAAAGCAGAGTACATCTGCTGCCAACTCACCTTCAGTGCACTGAACTAACAAATCCATAAAGTCTCTATTCAGCATATGAAAATTGAGAGTATTTCTGGTTTTGTAACTTGGCCAAAACTTGATTCTTTTCTGTGGGAAAACCAACAGCTCACATTTCCAGGATGCCAAAGCGATCCTGTTTCCTCCTACCTCATAGTCACCTAGTTTCTGCACCAAAGCAGAGCTTTGCAGAAGGTTGGGCATTTTACCTTGAAGCAAACATGAGCTCAGTTTACAATAATTAAAAAAAAAAAGGGCCAAGTGCATGTCATCATAGAACATTTCTCTTTACATGATTTAGATACAATGATGATGGTACAAGGAAGTGCAGACAATAAAGTATCAAGATTACTAAGATGTCGTTCTTCAGTGCACCACCTCTAGAAATTAAAACTCTTTTATACCATTTTTTACAGGTGACTTCCTATGTATATCATTAGTAAATGGATTTATGCAGTTACGCTACAATCTCGGAGACAAGACAGTCATCCTACAGGCCCTTCAGAAGGTCCGTGCAAATGGAAACACATGGCACTTACTCAAAGCAGGAAGAGCTGGCAATGAAGGTTACCTGGACCTGGATGGTATCAACGTTACTCAAAAAGCTAGTCTTGGAATGAATGTACTAGACACACACACAGATTTTTTTGTTGGAGGGGTGTCCTCCTTAAACCTTGTTAATTCAATGGCAATAGAAAATGAACCCATAGGTTTCACTGGTTGCATTCGAGAAATTGTTATAAACAACAGGGAACTGAAGCTTACTGCGACTGATCCCAAAGGTGGAGCCAATGTTGGTGACTGTGACGGAACAGTTTGTGGGTACTCAGTGTGCAAAAATAGTGGAACATGTCAAGTTGAAAACTCAGGGTTTTCTTGTTCTTGCCCACCAGAGTGGACAGGAACCACATGCGAACAATCTATTCACTGTTCACAAAACATGTGTGGGTCTCAAGGGCTCTGTATTCCTCAACCTTCTTCATTTTCATACACCTGTGTATGTGCACTAGGCTGGTCAGGCAAGTACTGCGACAGCAAAATAAAATTTTATATAGCAAAGTTTGTCGGCAACTCCTACATTAAATACACAGATTCTTATTATGGAAAAAGAGACCTCCAGTACAGCCGCATTTCTTTAAATTTTACTACCAATCAAACTGAAGGCTTAATAGCATGGATGGGCAAAAGTGAAGATGAAGATAATGACTTCCTTGCCATCGGTATTGCCAATGGAACATTAAAAGTTGTGGTCAATCTTGGAGAAAGAATCTCTGTTCCTCTAATGCACAGAAAATACTTCACCTGTTGTGATGAAAGATGGCATTTTGTTACTGTAGCTCAAAACCAAACATGTATTAAGGTATACCTTGATGAGGAGCTAATTCTTTTTGAAGACATTGATCCACAAAGAAAATACACTGCTTTAAACTATGGTGGCATTTGCTATTTTGGTGGGTTTGAAATGGGCAGGAAAGTCAATGTAGTCACTACAGGGCTTTTTCAGAAGGAATTCATTGGTAAAATTAAAGATGTTGTGCTCTTCCAAGATTCCAAGAAGCTTCAACTAATGAATGCAGAAGGGTACAATGTTTATGATGGAAATTCTGGAAATTAATTGAAAAAATGTTCGAGACTCTGTAAAAGTGATAAACTTTCTTTTCCTCCTGTTTCTTGTGTTAGTTGGCAGTGTAATACTCAGAAACCAACAAAAGAAAACTTTCATTAAGAAAAGTAATTAGGGACAATTTTATGTTGAGTATTAATAGGTATAAAACATATATTTTACTCTTGAAATTACTTATACTCTTTAGTATTTACTTTAAAATAATGAGAAAGTCTGCAGGATTTTTTTCTTTATTGTGCTGGAAATAGTTTCATAAACAAATGGATAGTAATTAGCTTATAAAGCCAACCATCATTCAATTGTTGTTTGTTGCTTTATGAGGACAACTGTTAACCTGTTTCTCCAACTTTTAAATTCTATTAGTGTTTCCCTTATAATTTTATAATATTAAGGTCAAGTGTAAAAACTGAAATGGGGAAGGGAGGAAAAGGTGTATTGAGTGCAAAAAGTACATGTTTATTGTAAGGAGAATTTTTAAAGTCCTAACAGCTGTAATTACGAGTTAAGCCCACAAAGATCCTAATTAAGTAATGAAGTTCTTCCTCCCTTCTGAGTCTCTATCTATCCTATATGCATTTATGTAAAAGGGTTGAACTTAGCATGAACACAGGCTTAAAATGTTACACTTAAAGAATGATACTAAGAGCAGAAAAAGTATTTCACTTCAGAAAGGTAAAAGAGGCCTGCTGGTTTTCTCCAGCAGAGGTCTCCCCCTATTTGGCTACGTGAAAACTTTTTGCTTTAAGAGTTCAGAACTGGAATGTGGCATTCTGTCTACAAGTAACTTCTATTCCTAAAAGCTTAAAATCAAAAAATCCAAGAACTGCTTTGTTTTACCTATACCTTTCTGGCTTATATGCCACTAAATAAGATTTCAAAATTTTACTAGACAAAGGTTTTGGTCATAATAAACTGATTTTCCCTATATTTTTCATTAACTTATAATTTCAAAAGTAAATAGAGTTCTTTATCTATAAATGCAAAAATTCTATTCCTTCTGAAAAAGTTCAGTTATATTCTGATTCAGGAAGCAACAACAAAAAAAAAAATAGTTCTATTTTAATGTGCTCAAACCAATGATTTATCTACATTTTCCTTTTTTATTTGACTGCTGGCTTACTATATACATAAAATGCTTAAATAAAAATAATAGTGATTGATTACTATCTTCTTCTTTTTTAGTTTTCTCTAGCTCAAAAGCACATAATAAACCATCACCTCCTTGCATGGGAATTCTCTGAATACAAGTCTTCAGAATGCAGAAACAGGTCAGAAACAAGTAACCGTTCTGAGGCGGGGGGGGGAGGGAGGTGAGGGTAGTGTGTGTGTTTATCTTTCTGTAGAGCAGATGTGGAGCAGAGACAATAAGCACCTAAAACGAGGTGACAAGCACTTGTCTTCATATAACCATACTTAGTATGTGGCAGTGAATGCACTGCTAAGTCAAGTTAATAGGTGACTTGAAGATTACTGCTGTACACTTCGGTTATGGAACTACCCCCAAGACGTTTTATTAAGTATCTGCAAACTTCTTTTTGAGGTTCTTTCTATCTTCTGCTGCTGCTCTGAGGCCCCAAGTGATCAGCCTGATGCAGCAGAGCTTCCTCACCTCTTCCCAACAGGCAGCTCACAAAGCCCAATTAGCATTTGAGTCGTCCCCAGATTCTTCTCTTCCAGTTTCTCTAAGTAGGGCCTTTTATTGCCATGTGATGCTGGAGAGGGGAGCATATTTAGCATTTGTCCTGTTCTCTCTAGGGCTCCTGGGGTACTGCCAGTTCCTCAGCAGGGCACACTGCTCTTTGTGATCTGAGCAGTGATTCAAGGTAATACAAGGAACAAGTAATCAAAGCACTTCCAGCTAACACAAGTGTTGGAAGGAGAGTGACTGAAGGCAATGGAGAAGATAAAATCCTTTATTCCTGTAGTAACAGGATTTATTCCCATTACACTAACTCAGATCCTAGGAACACGTCCTGCAGACTGTTGCTTTGTGTTAATTTAAACACTTAACAAAACTCTCCCTCAAGAGCTGTTTTACTGCAGCTCTCTTTAGGTTCTACGTACATGAGGCAGGTAGCAAAGCACTCAGCAAACTTGCAAAATATTTACATATTCTTTCCAAACAAATTATTTCTGATAGTTCTGGCAAACAGCATTCCCATCCTTTTGTCCAGGCAATTGCAATTTTCATTGCTCCCAGTTTATTTTCAAAGCACAGATGGATGCGCATGTGAGAGGCAGATCTTCAGTGGACTGGCAGTAGAGTACTTATGAACAGGTCAAAAGAAAATCTTCACGTGGAGAGCTGCCAATTTAAAACTTACTTCCAAAACAAGAACAATGCTTAGATAAAGCCTACAGAACTCTAATGTAATTATTTAAAAAACACAACACATGCATAATACTACCAGATATATCCAATGGCACTACTTCTATACAGACTATGGAATTGATTTGGAAAAGACTAATTTAATTTATCATGCTATAAAAATGTTTAAATATTGCTTTTAGTTAATAACAAATTGAAGATTTTTTTTTAAATTAGTCTTCTCAACTATGAACGTAAGAAACATCACTCAATAAAAGTCTACCACCCCCTTTATTCTGTGCAAGATTTTTAATTTTGATCAATTTGATCATGAAGCTACCTGCAAGGTGTCCAAGTAAAATTTTACTTTAAAATATATTCATAATTAAAATTAACAATTAGGGTGTTGTTAAACTGGGAAGACCTTTCTGGAGAGAAGAGGCTTTTCTACAGCTACGTGCCAAATGTTATGTCAGCAGCATAGTAAGGTCGAGTACTCAAATTTAAAAATAAAATGCTGAAAAACAGAACAAAAAATCTCAATTTTTCTTTATATGGTGGAATATTTTTGTTGTTTCTGACAGATTCAACAAGATGTCCAGTGTATTTTAAGAAGTGTAAGAGTAGGTGACTTGAGTTGGTTTTCATGTTCGCATTGTTTGGCATCAGTGGATGGTAATCATTATAAAATATCAATTTACCGAAAGTCCCAAAGGTATAAACACTCTTCTGCCCCCTCCCCCCGTATGTTCTCCAAAACTCAAAACAAACTGAGCCATGAAGTGTACAACAAACGTGGCATTATGTGATTCAGCTTTCCATATTCATTTAGCCTACAGTTTCACATCTATGAAATCAAACACACACAGTATGTGAGAAAGTTTTATCATTTTAGAATCAAAATATCCCTTAAAATATTTACATTTTACAGTAAAAAGGATAGCAAAACACAAAGTAATGTACAAGCTTAGGTATTCAAGTTTTTGAAGCATGGAAAATGGTGGGAGAAATGAATTTACTACTAAAAATCATATTTTCAAGAATTTAGATTAAAAATGCTTTCTTATTAAAACAAGTGCAGTTTAAAGCAGTAACATTTGAGCAGCTCAGCCTTCCAATTTCTGGTCACAAACTGCTTCAGATGCTTAGGAAATACTTGAAAACTAATGAAATACACTTGAATTTTTTTATAGTACGACTGAATCATTTAAAAAAACCCCAAACTCTTCACACCACCAAGCATATTATGTTTTGTTGTAATGGGTGGATTCTTTGCTACAGTCTTTAAAAACAGTGCAATTTAAAAAGAAGGTTATTGTACGAAAATCACCTTTAAAATTATCAGAGCATCTTAAAACAGAAGAGAGCACAAATTACCAAGGGCAGCAACTATATTGCAGACTTGACTAAAGCCAACTTCCTCAACTAACAAAATTCGTAAGCCTTTATTGCATATTAATAAAAGAAATCTTTAAAATTTTGAATATACAGCAATGTAAAATTTTTAAACATATTAAACTCCTACTTCTAGCAATAGTTGGTATAATGAAAAAAAAGGATGAGTATTGGTACATTGAGTGGTACCAAAACACAGACTTGTTTCTGCAAAACACCAACATGGAATAAAAAAGATGGCACAATCCTAGCAGGCTCTTTTTTTTTTTTATACAAAGTTTTACGACATTACTCTAACAGTTCATTTAAATAGGATTTTAAAAGACTGCCTGCATCTTTTTACCTTTTGCTTTTAGTTCTGTCAGTGTGGTCCCTATGTCTCTCTCTGTTCTTTTCACTTTCTCGTTCTCTATGCTTCTCTTTGCTTTTCTCCCTCTCCTTATCTTTTTCATGAGCCTGTTCTTCACTTTTAGGCTTCTCTGTCTTTTTTTCTGGATTCCTAGTCTCTCTGGGGCTTTTTCCATCAGCAGACCTATCACTGTGTGGAGATCGCGCTCTTTCTTTGTCTCTCTGTCCTTCCTCTCTACTCTTCCTCTCCCTCTCTTTTTCCTGGTTTCTGTCTCTGCGTCTGTTTCTCTCAGAATCTTGCTCCCAGTATTTTTCGTTGCTCCACTCTTTTTCATGTCTCTCTTTTTTTTGGTGGGTTTCACTGTAAAGTCTTTGTCGATCATTTTTTCCTCTATTGAACCCTCTCTCCAAATGCTGTTCTTCTCTGCCCCAAGGATCGCTGTGGCGTCTTTCTGGTCTCCTACTGTCTTTAGTCTGAAAAAAATTTTCTGGTCCCAAAAATCTTGATTGCTTGTGAGCCACTGGTAGCCCTTGTGCAATGGGTCCAGCATAATGTGGTGGCTGACCTGATAAATGAGCTACTGGTGGCCATGACATCATTTGATTTTGAGGAAAACCAAAGCCAGGAGGAGGAAGAAGTGGAGGTGGTAAATGAGGAGGAAATCCAAACATAGGGTTGTTTTGCTGAGGGAAGTTATGAGGTGTGGGACCCTGAAACTGAAATCCAGGTGTATTAGGTTTAGGATGCTGAAAATTCTGCTGTGGAGGTCCAACAGATGAGAAGCTGCCACTTGTAACAGGGCTTGGGACTTTGGAAATAAATTCAGAACGAGAAGAATTTTCGGTTTCAAAATGAGATGAAGTTGCTGCTGGTCCTCTTCTAAATGAGTTCACTGTTTCAATGTTTTGCATCAGTGCATCTTCCTGTGAGTGTTTGTTATCTTCTGCTTGTGATCCAACTGTGCTATCTGCTTTAGCTGCTGCTGAACTGAACTGTGCCTCACTGGATTGGAGATCACTTTGATAGAGGTTTACGCCCACTTCTCCAGAAGACTGTTTATTCTCTGGTTCTATTTGATCATTTCCTGAAGGATTCTGTCGGTCCTCACTTCTGCTAATGTCTCCATCCTTGTTTTCTGAAGTATTAGTCTGCTGGCTTCGTCCAGCTGCCTGTCGTGGGTCTCTTTTAAGATTAATAAATGGAGGTGATTTAGAGGTACTAGAAGTGGTACCCTCAGTAGAACCTACACTAACATTGTTCTCATTGGGTTTTTTCCCTGCATTTGATGAAGAAGAAATGCTGGAATTTGTGCTCTTTTTAACTTCTTGTGAAACATTATCCTTGTCTGGTACCTGCCACTTTGGGTCATTTTCTTTACTTTCTTCAGTTTCTTTATTCTGTGACTGAGCTGACAAATTTGCTAAAAATGCTTCTGTGGAGACATCTGGAGGTTTTCCCTTAAGACTCAAGCCTATCAAAGAACCAGCACTTTTTGCAGAACTTGAGGTCCCTGCAGCTGCTGTATCCACAGTTACAGCAGTGTTAGTGGATTCCTGAACATCATCCAAACCAGTCTTTGCTTCACTAACTTCAGTAGTTATATTAGCAACATCCATGTTTTCTTCTTTTAATGTTGCCTGTTCATTTAATAATGGTATCTCTTCACTAGGACCTGCTTCTGACTTGCTATGTTCATATACCTGCCCTGTTGTACCCAACAGACTTTGAAGGATATCATCTACTGGCAGTGGTTTATTTGCTAGTTCCAGAGTAGAAGGCTGATTTTCCCATCCAACCAGGACTCCAGGAAGAAACCTGAGAGGCTTTGGTGGTTCATGTTTGGTGCTTTCCACTAATGGTTCAACAACTGCTGGAACATCTTCTATATTAGACTGCTGAAGTTTATTTCTCTGCTTGTGCAGCACAGTTGTGAAGGAATTGAAAAAATTATTTTCCTCTTCTTCTAGTGCCAGCTCGTGATGAGAGACTTCAGGTTTGCTTGGCTTGCTTTTCTTCTCTGGTGGCAAGCTACTCAAGGTACTTTCAGCAGCTTCATCTGCAAAACTGCTAGTAACACTTGAAACAGCAGTAATCTGTCTCTTCATTTTCTGGCGAATTATCAATCCCAGTAATAAATTTGGTCGATGTATTTCAATCCCTGTACAAAATTGTAAAAGCAATTTATCATCTCTTCATGTTTTGTTAAACGCAATCATTTCAACAAAAATACCCCCCATACTCTCACAATATATACAGAAAGTAATTTTTTGAAATTTGAAATTTCCATTGTTAAACATAACAAACAATACTTAAAATAATAAAAATGCATTTCCAACATTAAAATTACTAGTTCAAATATTGCAAATTGTTTAAAGTACCACACTGCCTGCTATAACTTCCAAATAGAGAATACGAGACAGTTGTATGGGATATCTAGTCTCATCAGAGATGCACAAGTTAAACACTGTGTTTGTCTGACACAGCTACAGTCTACTCACAGTGGTAGCACAGCACATGAGGAAAAAAAAAAGAGTAAACACAAAGTCTCCTCATCAATTTGCATTAGACATACTTCTTCAAAGATTTCCCATGAGTGAATTTTCAAAATGATTCCCTCAGTCCAGGAAAGGCACCGTGTTTTAAGTTATACTATTACCTATCCCTTCACTATTTATTTTGTTCTGTATAATTTAGGTTCTGCCAAGAAAAATAGGAGCTGTAGCTCATTCTCTCTTGATTTCAGCCCTGCATATCTCAAAAAGAGAGATGATCCACAAATTTTTATAACCAAGATAAACTGATACAAAATAACTCGGGTGTAAGAAGAATGGCCGAAAGCTATTTCAGGACATTTTCTTCCTTGGCCATTTATGTTTTAAACTTTCAATGTATTTTTTTTTTAAGGAGCTTTGGAGTACCTGAAAAAAAAAAAGAATTAGTACATTTCAAATAATGAAAAATACTGTTTTAAAGTGAGAGTATCAATTTGGAACCCAATATAACGACAACAATCCACTTGCATAACTGAGTTGACTGACAGTGAAATCTACAAAGCCACCTGGGTTAAAGAAGGAAGGTAGTAGACATGAAACAAAGTTATACATAGTAATTTTTTCAACATCAACACTTTGAGGTATCAAAAAACCAAACAATGGGAAATTAATGTATTTTCAAAGAAACTTATATAATAATACTATGGTAAACTCATTACATGTTGGAATAAAATAGCGGGCATTTTTTAATTTCATTTTAAATTTCTGTTGCAAACTTCTTTTAAGTAGCATTATGATGCTAAAGTTCCAAATTCCAAGCAGTACTTACCAGGCCCATCAAAAGGCACGAGGTGATGAGGGACTTTATCTGAGGAACCTAGAGGGATGAGGTACAAATCTTTCACTTGCTTCATGTTATTGGCCGCTACACCATAACGTTTTCTGCTGCTGAAATAGGCAAACAGCAATGCATAGGAGATCTGATCCTCTTCAGTTACTGGGGTAAAGCGAACTACACAGATCTCCTGTTTACAAGGAGAGAAAGAAGTTGGTCAAGTACATTTTTCTGTGAAACGTTAATTGTTTTACTGGCTGCTCTTTATTTAAAAGTACAGTTCAGCAGAGAAAAAGCCTCCTCAGTTTTGCACACTGTAACAGTACCAAAATTGAAAGGTAACACTTGAGACGTGGTTTTGCACACTGTAACAGTACTGAAATGGAAGGGTAACACTTGAGATGTGAAGTGGCACTCAGGACAATTTACTGTGCCAAAGGATTACAAGTATTGTCAAACAGCAAATGACAGGCTGTGGTTAGATAGTAAGAAAATAAATGCCAGCAGCTGCCATTCGTCCCATTCAGCATAACTGATAGATATCCTTAAAGTGTCATGTATTTCACAAACGTTTCAAAGAGAAACAAAACCAGTATCTTTAGGATGACTCAGATGTACATTAAACAGCGATCCTTTATTATGTAAAATTTTTACCTTGGTCCCTGAAGCTTTGATTTTTTCTACATAATCCCAGACAGTGTGAGGAGATATCCTTCCACCTACTTGAATACTATCAGGTAAATCCTACAAGAAAAGACAACAGAAATCTGAATCCAATGTAAATATTATGATAAATACGTCATCCAGTATCTGTTTCCTATATTCAAAATATACTTGGTTCTTTTAATTCGTAAATTATAATTTAAAAATATTGGTAGAAGTTACAACAGTAGAAACAGATTAATTTAAACTTCAGATATTTAAATTAATATTCTTAGTGTAAAGTCAATGATATATAATAAATTAGTTATCATTCAATACTGTTCATTTATATCTCTCCAAAACTATTCAGTAACATTAACTGCCAACAGAACAATACCGTGTTCTAGAAACACTCTAACCCATCTGTAAGATCAAACTGCAATGAGAGCTCCACACCTATGTATATAATAAACTTCTAAAAATTTTCATCTTGAGAGTAAAACATAACCTACACATGCATGTATATACAGACATAAATTTGTTCTTGGATACCACAAGCACCATAAACAGACTTTCAGACTGTTCAAGAACACCTAAGAAAAAAGTTTTTTGAAATAAAGCAAATAAACCAATCCTTTAGTATTAAGGATTACTACATGCCCTGCACTTCCCTGAAGACTGACAGCAAACTAAAGACAATCTAATTAACTGAAGACCTAAGTCCTTTTGATTAGAAAACTGATGTTTCCTGTGTAACTGCCAAGAGGTAACATTGAACCTTATGGGTTCTCTGATCTTAATTTTACAGAAGAATGGAGACAACTATTAAAAGCAGTTGCATGCTTTTCCTGCCTCTCAGATACCGAAGAGAACATTCCAGAAGCTTTTTGGGATAATTTAGTCTTACAATGGAAGGTTAGGACCAGAATTGCCACCAGATAGGCAAACGAAAAATAAAAAATCCCATTAAGCAGGTTTCTGTTGTAAATAAGATGAACTGCAGGTACATTACTGAGTAACACTTTACTTAAAAATACAAACCTTAACCTACACCCTCCCACAAATACTTAAAACAGTACACTGATCATGCTTTAATGTCTTTCATCATTACACTATCATAGAAGGTTGCTAAAGTTAATAAATGAACTATTCATTCTTTGCAGTAAATATAAATACCTCTGTTAAATACTCAAAAGAGCCAGAAACTGGATAAGCCTTAATAACAAACTTTGCCACTGAAGGCATATTGATAAAACCCTTCCAGATGAAATTCAGGCGTGCCAGAAACAGACTTTCACATTCCACGGTACCGGGTGTTTCTGACCTAAAAAAGGACAAACAAAGACCCACTTTGTTTACAACATGATATATCCCACAAGATAATGTAAATCATAATTTTTTCTTATAAAAATTTAAGTGTTATTAACAATTTTCTTTTTCAATTAAGCATCCTCCCAAGAGACAGGCAGACAACCACGTTTCTCATCTTCCAGTGGAGTAGATATATGGTACAAGAAGGACAGGCAGATAAGTAGTACATTAGTTCACTACTGCATCTTTTGAAAACAGACAAGTTATTTAGTCCAAAAGTTATTAAATGCTACTGAAGGGGACACAAACATATATAGGGGCTGCGGAGCCAGCGAGACTTCCCTCCGCCACAGGGACGAATGAAGACAAACTGCCGGCTGGCCTATCCCACATTTTGTTACAACACTGTCTGTCCACCATCTGAATGCCTATGTTCCCCCTTCATTCTCCGTGCCCAGCAGGCTGGCTCCCAATCTCTTCTCACCCATACATCACTTCCACAGCTTCTGGGAGCAGCACCAATACATTTCACCTGTACAAAACTGTCTTTCCTCCCTTCAAAAAAAAAAAAGCCTCAGTTTTGTCAACAAAGCAGCTGCAAAAACTAAACGAGAAGATGAATAATTTCACAGGAGAGTGAGGGTTTCCTTACAGAAAGATTACACATATCAACATTTCCCAACATGTTGCTACCAAAATACTCTAGGTACAGTATTAGCAGTTTTAAGATGGATACCAGATGTTGTACTGTTACAGTAACATGGAAGCCTACATTTATTTCTGCCTGTACTAGACACTGCAGATTCCAAGTAAAGTCACACTGTCCCAATGAAGGTAAAATTTCAGCATGAACTCCGGTCAATTCTAAATAACTGGGAGTTGTTTTTTCTATAAAACCCTCCCTCAAATCAGAAACAAGCAGCCTCATAAACTGCAATTTCCTCTTTAGCACATAGCAGAGTGTGGAAGAAAATGAAAAGGAGGCTGACAGCAAATACAGCAAAACATCAATCAAGCTGCTGTTACTTGTCATGTCTAGAAAAGCACTGCTTTGAGATTTTAAACTAGTCTAGATTGCTCAGTGCAAATGCTCTGTTTAGAGCAATCTCAAATTCCCTGGCTTTATATATACACATGTACACAAAGACACACATTTATTCAAATGCAGCACTGTTCAAACTACATTCATTAATAGTAAAATAGTATGAAATCTATATCCTGATTACTTTTAGTGTGAATTCTTTTAGACTTTGTTGCACCAGAAAGGAGTTTACTGTTCCCTAAAAGGAAATGTGGTAACTAGAACTTTGCAATCACAACAATGTATGTACTATTATTTATATAAAAGCACACTAACTCCAGCAGAGAACCCCATTCTTAAGACATGTACAAGTACACAAATGGATTAATGAAATGCAATTTAAAAATTAGCTTTAGACATAATAGCTTAACAAGATTAATAATGTCTTTCATTTAAAAATACTTTTTCTATGGTTTATATTACTTTGGGAGAGGTGTGAATGATTTTGATGAGTCTTGTTTATCATCTTCCAGTAATTCTGAAGCTAAAATACTTGATGTTGAGGAAAGTGCATCCGCAATGCTCTCGGCTTCATTGTCTGACTGTTTCCGTGCAACTCCAACAGACACTTTCACTTTTTTTGCAGAAAGATCATCAGTAGGTGGTGCCATTCGTCCTGCAGAGAAGGAATTGCAATGGGCTTAATTTTTTATTAAAGAAACAAAAAGAGGAGTTCCTCTGAACACATGGAAGACACACCAAAATCACCACATATTGCCATTGAAGAGCACTGGATAAGAATTCATACGTTTTATACCTACATGTTATAAATTTATCCACTGTACATGTTTATACAGTACTATACATAAATACTGACACTGTAATGGCATAGGATAAAGAAATGAGGAATCAACACTAGTATGCACATCCATTATAGGGGTTTCTTTCTCTGCAGTCTTTTTTATAAAAAAGGAGACAAGTTTATTCCAATAACCTATCACTTTAGTACTGTCCCTTTTGTAAATTATGAAGTAGAACACTGCTTCCACAACTTTCAAACTAGGTTAAGAATCACATTTATTTACATTCTTGAGGTATACTAAGATTTATCACTGAAAATTATTATAGAGGCATGATACATTTATTTTCATGTGCTTTTCCAAATACCTATGCAGATTTTGCAGTTAAGATCAAAGAGATGATTTTTGTGTTGACTTGTGGTGTCCGGAGATGCAGATTCATTTACTTCTTTATCTTTTTCAGCTTCGTCTGACTTCTCAAACAACTTCATGTTAGGTTCCTAAGAAAAGTTAAATAAATTTCAGTTACCCTTTTTGCCCACTCTGCTAATATCCAGAGCTAATATTCCCATTCATATTGCTTAGATGTTTAATAGTGTTTTCTCCCATTCAGACATAAAGCTCTCCGCTTCAGCTGTATAGCCTAAAATGCTATCACAAAATCACAAATGCATTAAAAGAATTAATTTGTATTCTCAAATATCTTTGGGTAACATTTAGCACATTTTCTAATTTCTACTTTCTATGTTCTACAATTGCCAGAATTCACCAGAGTCACAGTATGGAAGGAAAAAACCCAACTAATACACCAGGCCCAGTAAAAATCAGTAAGGATCAAAGAAAAATTGAACTCAGAAGAGACCTAATATATAATTACAGATCTGAACAACAAAATCATAAACAAAACATTTCACAAACATATTCTCTATGACCTAATTACACTGGTGTCATGTTTTCTTTTCTACCTGAATTTCCATTACTTCCTCTTGTTCTTTCATCTGTGTTTCACTTTCAATTTCTATTTCTCCTTTGTGAGTAATTTTTGTGATAGGTCTTCTTTCAACTTCCCTCTGTTCTTTCTCAATCATTTCAATTGTCTGTGAAAAAAAGGAATTTATGTGTAGTTATTCCCAAACCATAAAATTTGGAAATCCACAAACGTAAGAGATAAATAAGATTGCCATTAGGAAACCCTTTGGAGAAAAAAACAATACATTTTTATTTTGCAAGTGTCAAGTAGTTTCAAAAAGCAAATATGCATGCAGCCCATCTAACTTCTCCTACAGTGGAGCAAATATTTATCAGGCATGTATTTATAGAAGTTATAAAGCAAACCTTCAACACTAAATTAAAATATCAGTAATTCTCATTTTCTAAGAGCTAAACAAAAAAAAAAAAAATTAAAAAAAAATAGATCAATTCTTTTCCCATAATAGTAGGGACAACGTACTATATAAAATACATGCAGATTCATATTATTTTTTCAAGAGTTTGTTTTTTAATACATAAACCTAAAGCTTCATCTAAAAGAAAAACCATTCAAAGGTATTCTTAAAAGTACTGGAAATACTAATTCTGATCAGCGCTGCTGCTTTGCTCTGTTGCAATAAAATAAAATATAAACCATTATTTCTAATATTGCTTCTTAAGGCACATTTCCACTTCTTAAACCAAGAAGTGTTGGCTGTTGCAAATATTTTAAGACTTGTTTATTAAAGAAAAAAGGATTCTACGATTGCTTTATCTGCCTGCCAAATACCTACAGTTACTTTTGAACACCCTGGGAAACTAAAAAAAAAAAAATAAGTAGCAGACTTGATGTCTTGCTTAAACAGGAAAATGAAAAGTATAGTCAAATGATACATATTTATTTTACATGCTGTATTCCATTTCAAGTTCTAGAAATTTTGAAGTCTTTCTCCTAAATAATCAGGACCCTTTAATAATTTTTTGAACAGCATAAACATTTGTTTTGAAACTCTTTCTCATAGCAGTGGAATACTATTATGCATGGTCTGTTTTCAGTATTTCAATAATGTTTATAATAAGAAATGTAAAAAAGATGCTCTGCAAAAGACAGACTGTGGATAGTTACAGAATAACTGAACTTTTCATGTCGTTATAGGTCTTCGAAACAATTTCAAGATAACAGAATAATACAACTGTTTTCGTATGGAAACTAACAAAAAAGTTGTCATGATTCATAAAGAGGTCTAGTCACAATATGTAATGGAAAGCAAAATACACAGGAATAATTACTACTGCAATGTACACTGCAGTCTCTAAAACAGCATTGCACCATACTGAGTTATCAGGGGACATTCATTCTCAGCACACAGACTTCAAAAGAATGAATTTCCATCTACTCTGTGACACTACCTACTCATTATTTTTTATCAGAAATCATCTGATAAAACCCGTAATTCATGGTATCATAAAACCCAAACACAAAATGCATAGCAGTTAACACTATCCAAATATCATGCCTTTAGGTTCTGTGATGTGGCATACAAATACCAAAGATTCTGCCAACATAAATCCAGATTTTGTAAACTAGAACACTTTAAATGGCCATTTCCAAGCAGCTGCAGTTATCATTGGACTAAATGCCCAATAAACAGGGTATTATTTAAGAAAAAGGCATTTTCTATAAAAGTAATAGTTCCTCATATTGCTGCTTCTCCTCCTAAACTGTCAACACAACTATAAATATAGTGTAACTTTTATTTTCAAGAAAAGTCACAATCTTCATACACTTTCTTGGGTTTGTTTTCTGTTTGGGGTTTTTTTCTGTTTTCCCTTTAGGCTGCTTTTCAGACTGGCAGATCATGTTTTCAGCTATGAGGTTACTTCTTGGTGGGTGATTTGTCAGGCTTCGTCAGTAAGTTAGAAACAACACCGGTTTGGTTTGCCCAAACCAAACTCTCTCCCTCTTTAAAAAAAATGGGTATCTCCAAAGTTCTAGCAAGAGCTTTAGAATCTTACAGAAAATAGGGACAAAGAAGCCCTTACTCTTGAGACAGAAGAATAAAGAGCAAGCAATACAGTTGTATGGCAAAGGAAAATGCACGGTTTCCCCCTTTCAGAAATTGACTACACTACTTTCACTTCTGTTCTAACAAGTTCTTTTGGTTTTGAATAGTAAAGAAATTATAGGGATCATCCTGCTTAGTCACAATTGCTTTGTACAACATGCATTCTGTTCTTTCTGAACACACTTAACCTGCAAAGAGAAATTACACATGCTTGGGCTGTCAATTAAATAACATAAGTTCACAAATCTCACATGTCTGTTTTCTCTCTGTCTCCAGGCAGCCAGTTCTTTGGAAGCCAGTTCTTCTGGACTCATCTTTATTAGATGGTCTGGAGTAACTTCTCCTTTCAGTACTTTCTTAAATAATATCTAGAAGAGAAAAGAAAAGTAACTATTGTTCTCAAGACAAAAACAGCTTGCAGCAGGAAATACATTCAGAGAAGCAACATACAACATGCTTTGTACAGCTACAGGGATCATGTGGGTTTGTTTCTTCCACCGCAGGAAGTAGTACCAGATTTTATAACATAAAAAGCTTAATTCCAGAGCTCCATTTTATTCTCCATAACAATGTATCCCATATATCCTAATCAACAGTTATTTCAAAAGAGAAAGTGAGTTTATGCCCACTGCAGTAGTAACTCATTTTTGTTTTTTAAAAAGGTACAAATCCTCTGTATTATACAACAAAGACAAGACAGTATCAAAGAAGATGTCTGTGCTTCTTGACTGAATCAAGTCCTAGGGTAAAAGAAAGAAAACCAACTAATATAGGGGTATGAGCAAAGAGAAGGTAGAAGTTAGCTGTTAGACAGAAGTTAGACAAAAGTTAGCCTGTTCACATAATTTACAGCTGGCCAACTGTAATGGCAAAACAACTTGATCGGAGTAACTGACAAAAGGACAAAAGACAGAAGCTGAGGAGGTATGATGTTGACTAACAAGCTCATAGAAGGCAGAAAAAAGAGTGAAGATCAAGCTTGAGAAATCTGGGTATGAAAAAGCATGGTGAGACAAGATCCTGAACAGAAAAATGCTTAGTGCAGTAAACACCAAAAATTTATGGGGGAAAACAGGAACATCCAAATAAGAGATAGTGGTAAAGATAAACACAAAATAGGCAAGCTATATACACTACACTTTGAAACTCAGCAATAAAATATACAGTGAGAGCAAAGAATTGAAGAATAATGAGGAAAAAGAAGACAGAGGACACTGAGTGCACAAAGAACAAACAACATCAAAGAAACAAAAAAAAACTATTAAAAAAAACTAAACAGGTAAATTGCAGCAGGATTCATAAAGTATCTACATGGAAGACTGTTCCTTTAATCTACTGCAAATAAAGGATTTCTGTAAAGCACGACAGACAAATTTCACATACATTATTTTTAGGATCTTTTAGATTGAACATTAGGCTTCTGTATTTGTTCTTATACTTTGCATCAGTGTCCCGAAAAAAAGAAAACAGCTCTCTTTCAATCCTTGTGGCAACTTTTGCTGCTCTCTCCTCGGGAATCTTTAAGCTGGAGTCTGTCAATCTGTGAGAAAACACAATGGCAAAAATTACCAAATGCTTCCAAATAATTAATATTTCTTCCTCTGCTTTCCAAATGAAAATATTTCCAAACACAAATTAATACTTTATTAATATATTTTTACCTTTTCATCAGAATTTCTTTAAGAGACTGCTTGACACTTTGTCTTATCTGATCAGCAGAAGGTTTGGAAGCTGGCACAGCTGGCACGTGTGTTGCACTAATGGATCCTTTCTCATTTTTCTTTTTCTTAACTTCTTGTTTCTCATGAACACCTATGAAAACAGAGTTAAAAATTATAAAATTTCCAAGCCACTTTTATAAACTTTTACTGTTGCTGGAGTTACTGACATGAAGTTTTATTTTTAAACTGCTAAGAATTGACCTTCAAAAAGAAGAAATGGACCCACAGGGTAGATCGGTTTTGATAGATTGAGGGTGTTTTTCTTCTTTGTTTTGGTTTTTGTGTTACTTAGATTAATTCAGAAAAAAAGCTTCCTTAGCAGAAACAAACAAGACTACTGCCCTTTGAAGGTATTTTCTTCTACACTAAACCAAGATGACCAGGGCTTATTAGTTTAATCTTAAGTAAGATTTTTGACTCTGAATTTTTAAAACAGCATAGATGAATTTTTCAATGAATAAACTGAGAAATAATATACTACAAAGCATATATCATAAGCATAGTAAGTTTTACTTTAAAATCCCATTTTTCATTTAACTTAGCATTTCTGCATCTGTCAGCCATGAAAATTATTTCAGTTATAATAATCTCAGCTTCTGACTCAGAACACTCTTAAAACATGGTCATTATAAAGACTGTGTCACAAATGATACAAATAATGGATAAGTTAACCAAATTAAAATCATTAAAGCAAAATTATTAATTTTCAGAGTGTCAACTGAAAGGCCATCTGTCTCAGCATATGAACACATCACTAATTTTGAGCAGTAGCCTTCTATTTAGGAAAGCAACAGGAAATAAATAATACTATTTTTTTTCACTTTCTACTCTGGAAAAAGAAACAAACTGAAGACCAATAAAGATCTAACTGGAGAGTTTGATTGTAAAAAGAAGTTTTTCTTTATTATTACTTTCTGCTATTGAGTGCAACTTAAAATGCAGTAACACCAGAAGCAAACTTGACTATATTTTCAAGTGCCTATAAAAAGGCAGATTTTCTTCTCTGTTGGGCAGATAATGTGGGTGGACCAACTCTCATGAATCCAACTCTGATTCCAATCAAAATTAGAGACTTCACTTTCCTTGCCAGCAAGGTGGTGCAGACCTAAGAGCTCTTTGCCATTCTGTGCTGTGATCTACAGTGTTCCTATGCTGGTCTTGTTAAGTACAGCAGCTCTAATAATGCTTTTATTTCCTCAATACATATTTTTGGTCATCTCCTCCTCCTCAGAAGGATGAAGAACTAGACTAAAACCTTTCAAAAAACTGTAGCCTGACAGCATCAAGGGAAACGGAAAACCTTCACAGGCCAATAACACTTCAGCAACATTTCAACCATCTGATAATTAAGTCCCACAGCAGGCAAGTAATGGGCAAGATTAGCAATAAACAATGCCATTATAAGCATAATTCAAAGCAGTTAACAGATTAAGACAAACGTACTGCTTTAATTTAATGCTAATCATCGTAAATGAGACTACCAAGTGCCCTTTTTAGAAATGATTTTGAAATTAACTACTATTCTGAAATTGTCACTGTATTGTCAGTATAAAATATTTACATTTAGATTTACATTTAATGCTGATATTTTCAACTCTAATAAGAGTTTCTAGAATGTATTGGCATTGGCAAAGAAACAGAAGAGCAGAATTATGTATTTTTGAGACAAAAATTCAAGGCTTGAGTTCGGGAATTAAAGATAGTTCTCACACACAATCTCACTAGCTTTGCTGCTGAGATTTCAGCTTGAAACGACAACAACTTCGCATTATCACGACCTTAGAAGAATAATGCTTCCTGGAAGGGAGCTGGGGAGAAGATAGAGGTTGCTGGGAGGGGAAATATGTTCCTTCAACCTTTCAAATAAAATTTAGATAAATATCTGATGACTCAGCATGCAATATAATGTTCCCTTTTGAAATGAGTTGATAAAATTGACAATTTGTGAAAAATATATCAGTAAGTCAAAATATAATTCATACAGAAATTAAAATATTTTTATATACACAAAATATTTCATAGTATTTTAAGGAAGAGTATTTCAAAGTCTCATGCATTGTGAAATAAAGTTTAATACAGAGATATCTGTGTACTTTTCTCCCACTCTTGACTATGTGAGCATCCTGTACTATTGAAACAGCAAATACACATCTACATAGGAAGCATTTACCTGCAAAAAAAAAAAAAGAAAGAAAGAAAGAAAGGAAATAAAGATCATTAACATCATGGGAACAAACAGCTCTCCAGATCACTGTCACTTCCACTACAAAGTGTGGTTTGAAAAAGTGATACTATAAAGAAAGTTATCATCCTTTACTGTACATATATGCGAATTACAGCATGCAGTATTTCACCAAACCTCAGTACCTGATTTTGTGGACCTTTCTGCCATACTAAGGGATTCTTTACTTATTTTTTCATTTTTATCTTCAGGGGACCGCCGAGGAATTACACCAGTTTGTGGTCCCTTTCGAGGAGGAACATGCTGCCCTTTTTTAGTATCCAAGTCTCTGGGCTCTGACAAGTTCTTCCCATCACCAGATTCCTGAAATAAACATTAACACATGCTAGTATGCTACTGAATGGTACAATTAACCACCACGTAATTGCTACATATTTTTCTTTTTATATGTATAATGTATATCCTGGACGTATGCACCATCATATAATATTTTCTAAAGAGTTATGGAAAAAATCCCAAATTACTGTCAAGCATTGCAGTCTCTTTTAAATACTGGCTGAAGAAACAACACAGACAATGCGCATTTAAGCTCTGTATTGAAAACCACTGTTTTATTTTAATACGTCAGGGATACAAATGAACATCCCTTAACCAGTTTCAGCCACATATGCACAGATACCACTGATGTTTAGAAAGCATATGTAAACCAAAATTAAAAATAGCTTAGATGTCAGAATTTCAATGCTACTATTCAGAAATAAGACAGAATTATTGATGATTATGTTATCGTGAATATGATACTATATACTAAAAGACTGAAGAATTGTGTCAGTACTCTGCAAATTATTCTGTGGTTAGTAAAATCAGATACAAAAAGTATAACTGCCCAAATTAAAGCATTAGGCATTTTCCTCTACACACAATCTGAAGTAAAAAGTAAAATACTGTTGTCGTATTGTTTTAAAGATATTTAATATATCTGCAGTTTATAACATAGAGCAAATTGCCAGATGTCCTATAATAAGTTTCGAAATCTGAAAGAAAAACGTATTAAGTTATTCACCACTTCTATATACACCTGTATATATAGTTTAATATACACATTCAGGAGTTGGACTTTGATGATCCTTCTGGACCTCTTCCAACTTAGGATATTCTATATGCATTTAAATGCACATAAACTTGTTCAAATATAAGAAGAGTTTAGCAATATCGTCTTGAAGAAGTCATGCCAATTAGAAAATTAGGCAAATCTGACAATAAAAAAAGAGAAGTTTTAAATTAGATTCACAAAGATTTTTAAAACATGATCTATTAACTGGCAATAGGACAGGAAAACACCTTCTAACCCCAGTAATTAAGAGAACTTAAAGCATTGAGTAAGACTCACCCGTCTGAAGATTTTGACTTTGTGCTTCCCGGTGTCCTCCATTTGCTTTGTTTTTTCAGTTGTCGTGTTAAGGTTACAAGCAGGTGTTTGCTTCGATATCCCCAATTTTTCACATTCAACTGTTTTTTCTTCTCTATGCTCAAGTTTCACCGGAGTATCTGGTACACTTTGATCAAAACACTCCATTTTTTTATCTTCTTCAGCACAGCATTTCACACACACATATTCTTTATCTTCTTCACCCATCTGCTGTGCTTGAGAAAGGCTCAGTCCAACACAATCACCATGAAACCAATCATCACATCTACCACAACCTACCATAAATCTGAAAATAAAATAAAACATGTCAGTGAAAAGTGTGAAAGAAGACTATAAAAGATACAGCAACTTCAGCAGAATATACCACACTTGGTCTGATTTGTGCATCTAAACAATTTGTTCTTACCTGACAAGTGATTTTCTTTGTAGCTTTACATCCATCTCCAGCCTTACGACATGGTATTGATCTTCCTAAGAAATATTGGTTTTGGCCTTTTTGCCTTTTACAGTAGTCCAAGAAGCTATCAAAACCTCATTATATTTATGTAATTTGCCCCCCAAATCCTACCAATTTTTTTTTTTTCAAACTACTACTAAAGCTCATGTGAAAGTTTAATAAAAAATAAAGAAAAAAAGAAAAAACACCAACTCTCAGAACTAGTAACTTTGTTTGAAAATACTTGAAAATTCCCTTGCAAGATTGTATTATCCCTGCTTTCCTTCAAATGTGGTCGTCACCTCAACATCACAAGTGCATCAACTGGCAACTTCCAATAGAACAAGATCTTTAGGTGTTTCGACAAATATAATGATCAGAGTCACAGCAACCTATTCTAAATTAGTTGGTATTTTACATATTCCTTATACTATTATTACTAAATTATTTCTAGGAAGTTACTTTTTATTCTCTTTACTGATGAATATGGGGCCAGGAGTTCGGCTTCCAATACCATCAGTCCAGCTTGAAGTGACTGTTTTATTTTATTTTGTTCTAAATAAGGTACAGCACTTTTGTGCTGATCAGTTATTTTAAATAGCTATTAGTTTTGAATCAAAAATGTTTCAAACACTAAAATAACTACTATTTAAAGGACAACTCTCAACTCACAAGTCAACTGTTTCATTATTTTAAAAGCAGAATTAACTTTGGATTTGGATAATATTTTCAAAGCACTGTAAAGATAACTTAGTCTAAAACAAAAACATAATTTCTGACTATTTTGTGGAAGTATTTTGAAAACTTCATCACATATCACCAGTAACTCATTGCACTCATAGGTATAGTTTCCAGTGCAACTATTTGTGACGGATGTGGAATTTGTGAAGAAGTTACAGGCTATACACCTCAAAAAACCTACTTCAGACTTACAGGGTATGTCTTTTTACAATTCCTTCTTATAATAACAAACCTGGCACCATAAACAAATGCTTTCAAATGATGTAGGAATATCTCCTGCATTATCCACTTACATTTTCTTTCCCCTTCCATATTTTTGTTTTGTTTTGTTTTTCCATTTTGTTTCACTTCTTGTTTTCATTTTGTTTTTTATTTATATAAACTATATTAAAGATGTAGACTGTTATACAGTCTGGTTGAAGAAAACCTAGAAAGAGTTCAAGTGTACTATGAAAAGTACAAGTTCTTTGTTAATACTGAAAAATTATTTACTGAAGTCCTAGCTTTTGAATTCCACAGAAGAGAGACCTGATTTAAAAAGTAATTAATGAAAAATGGCTTGTTTCAGCAATATATTTAACAAGCTAAATACAATGACCTGCAAACCCCGTTTCTTTAATCTAATACCTTATAAATCTCTTCTGTTAGACAATTCTAAGGAACATGATTCCTAACCTCTGTATGTCCCTATTCAGGCTAAGATCTACTGACTTACCAACTTAGCAAAATCAAATAAATATTATAAAAGGTAATATTTAGAGCAACTCTGATTCTCCAGAACTGCAAATAGATGTTCCAGGTGGCTTGATGCAGGTATTGTATTCAAGAATACAATACTGCTATCTCAAGAGATGAGAATTCTTATTAACAGGAGATGCTTGAAACAAGAGAACAGAAGGAAAAACTGTATCTTTATGTTCTGTCCTTCCCTACTCAAAATACATCAAGATTAAATTCTGTTGAAGAAAATAATATTTTGATGCAAAACAAGTCTGAGAAGTTTTACATTTCCAGCAGACTGAGAAAAAGCCTATGACGCTGTTTGCTAGATTTGAAGAAACCGGTTTTTAACGTAGTTTGTGAAGAAAACTATTTTCTCATTTTTAATTTATTTCTTTTTCTGAGCTGCAAGTACATTTGTAGTATTACTGGTCCCTAGCAAACAGTATCTGTCCATCTACTTCATAATTTCAATTCGGAAGGCAGACGTTCCTTCACATTTTGTCAATATCTCAGTCTTTTCAGATTCACATTCCAGCATAGTGCAAATACAGGAAAGGTAACAGCAGGGGACAATTATTTCTGATGGTCTTACCAGAGTAATACCATAGAATTCAAAAGCACAACAGAAAAACAAGAAAGAAGTGATGGGACTTCTACACATAGCTGATTGCTCCTTTCTGAGAGCCTAGAGCCAAACATGCATGGGCAGGATATATAGCTTGAGTGCCTATTTCACAACTGCAAGGGTCCACAAGCAGATGGCTTTACACAGGACACATCTTGTACCACTGCAATACTAGTAAAGCTCTGGGAACACCAAAACCAGTTGCAGAAATTCCACAATTTAAATTTTCTGCAAAGCTGAAATAAGATCAAAGCATATAGTCAGATGCTTCCCGCTTAAAGGGTATTTTGATGTAACAAGGAATTAATGCTTTTTGTTCAAAAATAGAGGGAAGTCATAACTGCTACTAATAGAATTTTTATTAAAATATATGGGGTTTTTTCACCAGTTTGTAAATTCCAGCATCGGAGACTAATTTGTTAAAGAAGAAAGACAGATTGCAGCCTTCAGCAACCAAAACAAACTTTAGATTTAACATTTAGAAAATGGACTACATTTGCAGAAGAGATGAGACTACATAAGATGCTGCACAACTTCAAGTTTAAACTGACAGCACATGGGATTTTTCAGCTTATTTCACACATAATAAGGGGGCAATAGAGATGGTGTATGATATAAGTAAGGCACCAGGATAGGCATCCAGTCTTACATCTTTATTTTAAGATAAAAAATAATAATTTAAAGATATTTTAATAAAAAATAATTTAAGATAAAAAATAAATAATAAAATTTTCAGAAGTTAAAAAACCCTACAATTAATTAATCTCAGAAAAGATCATTCTTCTCCAAGACTATACATCAAGACTGACAGATGTCATTCAAGCCATCTTAAGCAAACTATGGAAGATCAAATATTCATTTGGCTTCATTACAGTCTTCACAACGAGGGTTCAATGACACTATATTTTAACACACACAATAAAATTTCAGAGTTCAGGATTCAGAAATCAAGACTACAAAGAGAATCAGGAAATGTCCATGTAGCCTGTACCATAAAACAGAATGTAATCTTTACAATTGTTTTGTTATAAACCTAGTTACACAAAATGGTAATAAAGATACTGGTGCTGCCTGCCTAAAAAAACTTCACTATTTCTACCAGTTGTTTTTTTTCCATGCTAGTGAACTGCAAGACTGCAACTTCTGAGGCTGTGAGAGAACATACTGATTTTGATACCAGTAATGTAAATAACCCTTTTTATCATAAGGCTACTTTTACATCTTTGTCTTTTCACCCGTTTGCACGCAAAACAAAACTATGATTTGTAACAGCAATTCTATGGTTGTGTCACGGGTAATGTTCAAAGACTAAAAAGGGGAGTCAAGAGAAACTGAAGCCTGGCTTGAAGGATCAAGGATGTCCTCTTGCACAGTTGTCAGTTTTGACTGAAGAGGTTCTGATATCTTGGACTAGCAAAACATCAAAGTTTCTGACTGCAGATTGCTTCAAATTTGAAGTGCAGGACTTTTACCCATGTTGTAAGGCTGGATTGGAAGATGTAAAGCTGAAAGAGAAAGAAAAATGTGTTTTAAAATATTAAATCATGTCACATTCAATAACAATTGCTTTCACTGGACTTTAATATAAAAACGATTTTTTAAGAGAAAAATTTAAAAAGAACTGACACGTGACAGCAGACAATACTACAGCTCATTGAAACCTTTGTACAGAGCATGTTATTGTTTCATTCCTTTAAAGAATCCCCTTTGGAGTCCACATATCAGCATGAAAAGAGGCACCTTAAAACCAGAAAGCAATAGATGAAACATCTCTTATGACTGGAAGCCTTTCTTTGGTGTGTTATTTGTAGTAAATTAAATCCATTCATTAGATGAAGAACTCAGGCTTGATTTATTTTCTAAATATACAGGCCATGTTTTAAAATTAACTTACGTAAATTCTATTTAAGTAACAGGAGCACGTTTCCAGAGAAATTCATTACCATAAAATGGGCAGAAACCATCTGATTCATAAAACAATTTTTTGTTGTAAAGCTTCTAAACTTAAGAGTAAAAAAAAAGACAAAAAATTGGGAGTACTCTCTTTCAGTGTGAGCCAGTAATCAGCACTTTAAGAATAATTAATAATGTAAGTTGCATTGTCATAAAAAATAATTTATTGCTTCTCTTTAGTCCTTCACATCTGTGGTACACAGCATAGGTTGAAACCCAACTATTCAAAACATCACTTTAACCCCAAACTCATGCAGGAGTAAAACCACTGTTCACACACTTTTTAAAGACTTGCGTATTTAAAGCACATCCCACCAGCATCTCCCTCCCTAAATGTTCACTAAATTTCTACAAAATCTGTAGTAAACTTGTATTAACATTCCAACTGTCTCAACTGCACTGATGTTACAGTGCAGTCAGTGTTAAAGCAGAGACACCGCAAGGCAGCAACTGCTTTTCCTTCAACTTATTTACAAGGTTAGTTGAGAAGATATTCATGGCATGGCAGAGCACAGGCTCCACACCAGTGAAGTAGTATAGTTCAATTCAATTCAAAAAACAGTCTTGTCAGAGCAGTTCCAATTACTTGCTTTTTGACAAATTCTAACATAGAAGACATGATTTTTCAGGTTCTGATCTTCTAGAAGAAACAACCAATCTCAAGCAAACACTATCAGTACATCTCTTGGCACAGAATTTGCAGCATAGAAAAAGACACTGCAAACTTATTTACTAAGTATTAAATTTCAATAACCCAACTTTTATGCAATATAAGTTTCTTTTCTTAAAGGCATAATTTTCTTTGCTTTTCGTATTATAGGAATCTCTCCAAAATGGAAGCAGGAGGAAGACAACCAACCTCATACTTTTACAACTAAAGGTAAATCCATGAAACACGCCAAACAGCAAAACCAAAGCCACTGAGCTTCCCAAAAACATTGAAAAAATGACTAATTTCTTAAAATTAATTACAAATCAATATCAAAAAGACATCACTAAGGGAAGCTCCATTACCAGTGGATTCTATCCACATGTTGCATCTTGCAGGATCAGTGTCATACACTCTATGAACTGTATTTATACGTAGTTTATATTTATGCAGATCTTTTATAAAACTCTATTTTAGACAACTTATGGTATCCATTTGCCTGATTCCCTAATGCTACTGGTATTAATAATAATCCTACTAATACTGCAGCACAGTAATGTAAGCTGTATAAAGTCTACTAATACAATTATATAACTGTAAATATAAATCACAGTGGAGTCCTTCCATTCGTTAATTATACATTACAATGCTATTTTGTTTATACTGTCATTCAGCTGTGGGCGGACAAGCAAGGTAGCTTTTAATACTGCAAGGCCTTTCACAGTGGAAGAAAGCAGTAACAGAGGCAGATAACTTAAAAAGCATCATCCATAACAGTAAACTGATGACATCTTGCATAATCTGCAGTTTAGCATATTCATACTATTCAATGAACATTTACTAGAACTGAAGCACCAGTATTATTATAATTATTGTTCCTTGTGAAGAATGTTCTCACAACAGATCATTTGCTATATATGATCTACCCTAAAGAAAAAAAAAGTGCACATATAATTTAAGGATCATAATAAGTTTGGAGCCTTAAACTCTTTCCTCAATCACTCTCTTTTACTGGCTATGCAAAGTGTATGATAACCTGGTTACAATATAGTTTACTGACAATTACCACTATTTTCAAAATACAAATGTCCTAACAATAATCCTTACTACAGGAATACTACAGTTAGCAGATTTTTTTTAAACTCCATCCATCAGCCAAAGTACTTTTCTGCATTACATTTGTGAAGAAACTTTTTAATGATGACATGCAAAACAAGAGATCAGAAATACTATTTCTTTGCTAAATCAACCTCTGTACTTCCCAATTAATTACCTTTTACAACATTACTAAGTTTTCCTCTATATTAAGGGAGAGTTGATATGTGGGGAAAAGGAAGACCCAAAGTAAAACTCCAGTTCTACATCAATTAATTTTTATGTGAGGTCTGAGAAGGTCAGCTTGTGTCTGACCACATAAATTGCATGATCAAATCTCAAGCAACAACAAAACAAGATCAGAAAAAAACCCCACAAAACAATAAAAGAGAATCCTTAAACTCTCACAGTCTATTAAAAAAAAAAACTTACTTGGAATTGTAGAAATCAAAAGAGGAAGTCACTAGCTACAATTAAAAGTTACAAATTTTCCTTGAGATAATGCTTTCCAGAAAATTTGCTTAGAAACAGTATCTCAAGTTATATACTATGAATTGAACCCAAAATTGACAGAAATTCTGTTAAAGAAGACAGGCTACAGACAAGGGAGATAATCTGAAAAACATTAGTAAGGTTTTGTACAAAAAAGGAATTATTGAGACCCCCAGCCTGCAGAGAACTTGAACATCTACAGTGAAAACCAGAGAAATTTATAACATGAGCCCTTATACCAGAAGGATGCACATGATGCATACAAAAAAAATCTTACATTAGCAGATATCTCAATGTCTGCAGATGTCTATCTTCATCTAGCCCTACACCAAGGAATTAAATACTATTTTAAAAATTCAACTACCTTTAAAGACCATTAATCATTTAATATTTAATGAAAATATAGATATAAAACAGCTATGCTGATAACAGCTATCAACTCAAAGGCAAGTGGAAAACAGAGTATGAATAGCCATTGTTCAAAGCTCAGGTGCTAAAGAATGATGATCTATTAAAAGAAAGAAAACATGTATAGTCTCTTACAAAGCAAGACATGCTTTGTGAACTTTTTTCATCATGCACTTTGAATGTCTGTAACATGGGATTCCTCATTTCCCAGCCAAATCCATTGTATCTGCAGTGCAAGGGAAGCATATTTTGACTTTGCATGTAGCCAGCAAATTATTGCATGTATTTCTAAAAATATAAATTGACTCCAATGTTCAAGTGCTGATCTGAAGTAAAACAACATACAAGTATCATCCTTCTACTGGGCTTCCAGCAGGCACAGTAAGATTACTCTGGGGCCATGTAAGGCCTGCCTAAGCATGGCCCTTTGGGAAATCTGAACACAAAAAAAAAAAAAAATCTGTACACATGATGACATTTACCTCCAGACATTACCTTCAAGCTGAATCAATTTTCCAAGCTTGGTGCTACAGTAACAAGGTAGTGGCTTTGCATTTATTACAGGCAATACAAAAAGATTCAAGTGACTACTATTCTGCACCCTGAATTTTAAACATGTTACATTAACATGACAGACTGCAAATATCCTTGCACATTATTTCTCAATTTGGGGCTGCAACTTCAGTTCAACGTCTTTTTCTACAAGCAATTTGTACCACCACATTGATAAGAATTTTTAAAGTTGAAATAACCATAGATCAGGATAAAACCACATGTGTTTTCAGATCTTAGCTTTGCCCTTGACATTCACTGAACCTACAGTAGTTTGACAGTATTTGTGTCTCACTCGTTCTCATTTTCCCTTATACAATGAACAGAGAAAAAAAGGTAAAGAGGCTAGCTAAGCTGTTTCAAAAGGGAAACAAAAACTCCCTGAAAAGTAATCCAAAAAGCGAATGAAAAAACCTTTCCCTACAGTAAAGGTTGATAGTTTTGATGGTTTTCCAAGACAGAATTGAAACTTATCATCTTACACTTTTTCTCTTTTGCATTGCACTGGAAGTGTTTTCTTATTCTTCCACCAGTAATTAAACAAGGACAAAATGCCAACGTACTTGAGATAAAAGTTTTGTTTCCTCTTGTATCTTAATGATAGCAAGTGAATCTGAGGTTTCAGTTATTTGTAGCATACAACTACAAAATAAAACTAATTTTAACAAATTAAAACTTCAGTATTAAAGACTAACGAGATAAAAAGTTCTGCAGTGACAGTCTTAAATCTTCTGTTATTAGGCACAGGGCTCAATACTGCAGGTTTCCCCACATTGTCTCAGTCACATTCTATATACAAAAATTCTGTGTTTATGTACTAAATATCTTTCTACATTTAGCATATCTAATCTTCTGCTGAAAGGGGCTGGTTATGTCATTTTGCAATGCAAACATATAAAATAACACAATTACAATATAAAAACCCTAAAACACTTAAGACTGACACTACAAAAGTGAGGATACCCATAATCACCATCTGTGGCAACTCATGGACTTTCTCAATCCAACCTCAGCTGGTGATTCATCCACTACACAATTCTGGCAGCACTAAGAGCTGGCAATGCAAAATTGGGTTTATTGCACTTAATAGTGACTGTATCAATGCACGTACGTGTACCTTCTGTAACATTACTTTGACTTTATACACTAAAATAAGCAGATTTAGTTCAGAGTCACTGAAGCACCTTCCCATACCACTTAGATCCATTTAGTAACAAAAATCAAGACTTTCTGAACATCAACAAGACATTAAAAAAAGAAAACCCATAGAATGCTTGACATATTAGAAGAAATTGAAAGAATGCAGGACAAGTTCAACTCAAAGCTATATTTTCAACAGTTATCAAGAAGTTTCAATCTTAAATATGTATATTTTGCTTTAAAAATATCCAGCAAACCTACTATTAATTCTTTCCATAGGCCACATTGATGTAGTCATTATAGCTGCACAGTAAATTTATTTCAAGGTGTCTGTTAATCAAATATGATACAGTAAGTCAAAGTTAACAAGGGCTCTTCTTAAATACTATGAATGCTAAGAAAAACCTTCAGGCACCAAAGGTAGTTGTTCCATATTTCACTGTGACGTAGGAAGTTCTAAAGCACAGTCACTGAAAATTACTATTAAAACTTTCTCTCACATGAGTAAAGGACTAATCACAATCATCTTCAATCTGATATTAAAAAAACAAAGGTAGGCTAGCAGGTAGAACTGCAACTACGAAAACCCCCTCATTGTTAGGTTTAAAGACAATTTCAACATGGATGTTTTACGGTTTTTTTTCAAGACTGATGTTCTTCTTTCTCCTCTCCCCACTCCCTGCCAACTACTTAATTACTGTTACATGAAAGCCTCACAGAAATGATTACATAAATTGAAAAAAATCCCTCTGAATCTCCAGATATTAGAATTGTACTTGTACCAGACAAAAATCACATGTAAACAACTATTTGATTTTTTTTTTGGTTGATGGTGATCCTTCAACTTAAGAGGTCTCTGGAAAGAAGGAAATTACAGTCTGGAACATAGACATCTTAGTCTCATTTCCTTTCTATGAAAAAAGTCAAGTTTAAAGTGCATAATTTAACAGCATAGTGGAATTATACATTCATCAAAAAATGTATTCATATAATAAAACATTTATATTCAAACTTCTTGGCCAAACCAGTTTCTAATGCTCTATTTAAAACACACAAAAAAAAAGTGTATGAGTGCAAAGAAAATTAACTGACAGTATGACACGCAGGCTTCCATTATTCCATTACAAGGCTATGACTTTTTGTTTTGGCACCAGTAGCATGAAACTTTTGGTAAGAGAGGAAAAGAAAAATTATCTTTCGAGAGCAACAATAAATTCCTAAGACACAAAGCCACACACACCTGTTGCCATGTGGCTTTTTGCAAAAGCCACACTGCTTGCTGGGCACCCAAACATGTTTACTTTCACTAGCAGAGGTGTGTTCCAAGCCTTCCCTTCTAACAGTTGAAATGTTATCTGGAATGAACAACGGAGGTTCATCAAGTGAAAGACTTTTGCTACTTCTTCTCTGGCGAGGCTGGAGAGTCTTATCATTTCTTTTTGATTTGTTTTTTTCTTTATCATCCTCTTTCAGATGTTCCAAAACAGGGTGATCTTTTGTCTCTGTCTCTTCCTTTGTGGAGCTATTTGATTTTATCCCAGTTGCAATCTGGTGTTTCTGCCCGTGGGCTTGCTTCTGACCAAGATTTGAAACATGCCCTGACAATGAATGAGCAGAGTGGTGGGTATCTTTAGAACAGCTTTGATGAGTAGGAGATTTCTCACTTGCTCTTTGAACTGATGACTTCTGTCCTTGCCCAGAAGCCTGGCCTCGGGGTATTTTCTTCAGCATTGTATTAGTCTGCTTTTTTATAGTCACTCCTGAAACACAGCTCTTTGCTTTCAAACTCAGATCAGATTGTTTCTTTCTAATTTTAACTGGGTTATTTAGATGCTGATGACTCTCTTGTTCATCTGCACTGCGCTTCAGACCTGCTGAAGGTGGACTGTGAAGACCCGAAGCAGTAACACCAGCTCTTGTTCTCGAACGCATCACTTCTTGTTGCATTGTACTCGACTTCTGCCGAGTATCTGCAGTCAGATTTTGTTTATTCTGTGTTACAGATTTACTGTGCCGATGCCTAATGTTCTTTTCACATTTTGTTGAAATGCTAATTTGTTTCTCATCATCCTGAAATTTTAATGCCTCTGGGCCTTCTACTTTATAACTGCTGATCTGCTGCTGTACGTTTTGGTTTGTTTGGTCAAGAACAGTGCTTTCTAAAATGCTATTTCCTGGGTCAGCAGAAGTCAACTCTTTGCTTTTTAAGTCTTTATTATCAAACTCTGTACTGTCCAACAGTTTCTCAGATGGAGTTACAGTTTTCTCCACTCCCTTGTCATCATCTCCAGCTTCTGTTACACATTTCTTTACTGATGTATTTTCATCAAAAACTTCCACGTTGTGGGAACCTAAACTACAATCTATCTCCTCTTTTACAGAGCTGGACAAATCTGAAAAGGTCTCACAAATTTCATTTGGATTCACACAAGTACTAGATGGATCATTAGCTTTTCCAGTTACTCCAATCTCATCATGCTCTTCTGTTTTCTTCTCTGATTCCTCTGCTTTATTATCATCAGTCCTTTCTTCTGAAGAATTTCCCAAGTCCATTGAATCAATCATATCATTTGACTCATTTTCAACTGGAGTCATTTCAGTATCTGCAGATACTGAACAAACTGGCTCAGCATTCCCAGATTCAGTCTTCGTTGCAACCTCTGTTATTTCCTTTGTTTCTCCAGCAGGAGAACAGGTTCCTGTTAAATTAGCACAACTTAACTCTTGGGATGTTTCCTGAACTTTTGCCTGCTCAAGGGTTTCGGATTTGACTTCATTCACATCTTCAGGAGCAGGCAGACATTTTGTATTACTTTGGGATGCTGTTACTGCCGCTGTTCCTTCTATCTGTCCTAATCGCCTTGCACTACGCCTAACCTCTTTAGACTGCTCCACTTTCGAGGGTGCAGCAACATCTGTGTCTTTAACTGGACTTCTCTCTTGTTTCTGTCCACTTTTTGGAGCAGATCCACTTTTAACAGACGATTTCTTGGTACTAACAGGAGGAGCAACATTCGAACGCTTGGCCAGCGTACTCTGTCGGAGACTCCGTACTGATTCTAGGAAGGGAAAAAGGAAAACGCCTTAGCTTTTCTGCTTCCTTCTCTTTGCAAACACAAGATTTACCTAGAATAGAGCTGATTTAGGTTACTGGACACAAAGAGAACTTCAAACTTACTTATTTACTAAACTTTAAAAAAAAAAACCCTAACCCAAAATACTTGCATTTCAATTTTGCACTGCCATAGCTTGGATGTAAAATCTAATTATTCTATAATAATTATTTTATATTATTATTATTCTATAATAATTATATGTAAAATTATTCTAAAGGCTATGAAAGTTCTGAGTAGTATATATAAAACAGAATATATGATAAAAAGACAATCAAAACCAAATGTACTTTTACCATTCAATCTTTTCTGCCTCAAACAAAATTTGCACAAGTTCTATTGCGATTAGAAGTATAACTATGAAGTTTAAAAAGTTTTTAGAGAACACAGTTTGTGAATCCGAGATCCAGTCACACTCTCACTTGATGACATCTCTTACCTTTCCTAAACAAGAAACCATTTTAGTGCCTTTTTTAAAAGCATATTCACCAGCTTTGTACCACAGGCTCTTATTTAAATTTTGATCTCCATATTGAGTAATTTTAGAGGAGATAAAAGCAGAGTGGTAAATAACTCTACCAGTTCAACAAATTAGAAAAGCCCTAACTATAACCAATTCACTACCACAAAGAATTTAAATATTTTATTAAAATATTAAGTATATTGAGATATTTTGATTAAAGACTTTAGAACTGCAATTACCATAATGGAATTTAAAGCAAAGAGAAAATACCCAAATATTCCAATGCTGGTTTTCAACTCTACCATGCTTTTGCTGGTGAGGAACCACAGTGCTAATCTGATGCAGGTAAAAGCATCAAAATCTCAAAAATCAGTTTAAGGACCACAAGGCATAAGGAAGACATTAAGTACTTATTAAAGAAGACTTCTAATTGAATCATACCATATTGATGCCAACTTCTAGCTTCGGTGTGTGAAAAGGGAAATGTCTGCATTTGAATTCACACAACCAAATAGCAAACCTTTACATTTATAAATGTTGGGGGGCTGGATTGTAAAGATTTAATTGACTTCAAACATGCAAACATATAATCTATGATCACCTTGTGCCATTAAGCGTGGTGATTTCCTCGGTGATGTGACTGATGTTTCTTCAACACGACTCCTCAAATTCCTGTGAGGTAAAACAAGCTCATCATCATCAAGGGTGTCATTACCACTCTCTTTAACTCCTTCTTCATCCATAGTATCATCCAGACCAATCACTGGAAAAAACAAACAAACAAGAAAGAGCCTAAAACTTAAAATGATCAAAAAAAATTGCAGCTGTAATGCTGAGCAAAACAGGGGAAGAAACAGGGAAAAATAAATAAAGTGGCCATCTAAAAATAAATAAAAGGGGGAAAAAAATGAAGAAATGCAGGACAGAAAATTCCCATATGAGGCAGATTCAGTGTAGAAGAAGCTATCACCCAAAGCTTAACATTTCTGTAGATAGTCCTTATAGCTTTTGTGTGGACTCACATTTTTTGGGTTTTTTTTTGCCACAGGAAGGTCCCCAGTCTTATAGGATCAGCTGTCCCTCACTGTCCCTTCCCACCTAAGAAAAAGTGAAGAAAGGTAAACAGCAGAAAGAGCTGATCCAGGAGTGCATAGAGTTTAAAATCACAGTTTTCTCACAGGATACAATTTTAAAAGTCTTAAGTCCTAACCACGTCACATATGTGATCTGCAATGTCTTTTTGGAAGACCATTAAGTGCAGCAAGCACATGGTCTCCCAGGAGAGACTAAGAAGTTTGTCTTCAGTGAATTCTTATCCTCCAGTAACCTGAGAAGGATCCCTGAGGTTGCTCCTGAAAACAGGTTTCCTAAGAAGTAGTCAGGCCACTCTAGGAGCTACTCTCCTCACTTGCATAAGGTTTGGTTCTGCAATGGTAACCTCTCCTATCCCAAGACCCTACGTGTGACTAATGAATCCTGGTCCCCGTGGGATGCAAAGTTTGTGAGATCAAGCCAAATACCCAAGTGATTCTATAAAACATGTAGGATGGTCTGACAAGTACAACAGAGACTCTAAACAATCAAATGTGCCTTTTTTTTTACTATTCAGGCACCTACTTAGAAGTATTTTTAAGATAAACTCACATGAGAGATATAAGACACCTAAATAATTCTAACAATTGCTTACTTAAAACTGATATAAATTAATACACCTGTCACAGAAGTCAAAATAAGCAAGAAATTATTCTAAAAATTCAAATGTTTAATTTATCTCAGAAAATCTGTCAATTCCTGCTCCTTTTCAAGTCTAATGTTACTGCAACTTAAAAAAAATGCTTTAGTGATGGCTTTACATACTTCAAAAATAACAAAAATTGGAAGCTGTAAAACACTGCTAAAACCAAACAGTGATGAAAAAACAAGTTTATCAAGACTGAAATTAAGTCTACAATCACTTGCCATGAAGAATTAAAAAAATAAAGCAACCAAGCAACTTGTCAAAACTTCAAATACTAGGAAGTTTTTTAACAGCCTCTTAAGGAAGACCTGACCTTGGCACCCGGCAATCAGCACTATGGACCTCTGTAATTAGATGGCTGCCAGGAGCTGAAAGCCAGAAGTTTCTTAAGCTGACAATTCATCATCATTCATTTTATTTCAACCATCATTTTTAGTTACTGAATTGTACACAGCAGTTACAAGGAAAAGCGTGTTTGTGGAACACTGGCAGCTTCCGCTTTCCAATCCAGAGCCACCTTGTGTGTGTGTACAGACATACACAGATATAACACACAAGCTGCAGGGGACTGATAATGTTGGGCTTACTCCACTCAGCAGTGTTCCTTAATCACTTATTTGCTATAAACTACATACTGGGAAGGACACACTGGCAAAAAGATGACATTTTAACTGCCCCATTAGACTTTATTTCCCCCTACATATCTAATAATGGCTATTGTCCAAGATGAAAAGCTGAACGAGGTGGACCCTCACCCTAACTCCAGCTGCCCATTCTTATGTTTCCAAAGACTATGTCCTCCCAACAGGTCTTCACTTTGGTATTAGTTTTCTCATCATTTTCCTACAAAACATGAAACTGGTTTTTGGGAACAGACTGTGACAAAGGAGACTCCGTACAGATTTAATTTTGTTTCTTCTATGTAGAAATAAACTACTAAGCTATTGAACACAACATGAAAAATAAAAACTATTCAGACAGCTTCTAAAACAGCTCTGCAGCATACTTCAGGGCTGACATTAGAGGCTCAGGTTTTACAATGCTCTTGCTGAAGTTATTGAATTTATACACCCTCCTTTATTAATAACAAAAGAGACACATTCAGTCTACTATTTACAGTCTGAAATATTAGAATTAAAGCATTTTCATACTTACAAGACTCTGTGCAGTAGCTTTAATTTTATAGGGGAACTTGAAACACAGAATCTTGCTAACTTCAAACCACCTGAGCTATAACTCAGCTAGTACAGACAGCCCCATGAGGCTCCCAGGTGAGGAACGTTTGACACAGACCCTGCTGAGAAGTAACAGAAAACAGCAATAGATAGAGAGGAGACTAGAAAAGTAAATTATGAAAGAGAAGTTGAGGTAGGGAAAAAGAACTGGGAAAAGTAAACCAATAAAAGCAAAACCAGAAAGAACTTAAAAAAAAAAAAAAAAAAAGATAGAGATGATCTTAGTAACCAATAACTAAAGATTATCTCAGTAATAAATATAGAAACCAGAAGAATAAAAGATAAAAGAAAAAATAAAGAAAAAACATATCTGAATAGAAAAAGTTGTACACCAGTGTACAACTGAATAGACTACAAATATGAAAAATACAAATCACATTTAGTGGAATTTTCCATACAGTGGAAAAGGCACCACTGACCTTCACCTTACTGTTTTGAGTCTCTCCATGTAAAGTATCTAAATTTCCAAACTACTGTGCTGTACCATTGACTCATTTTTATATGTTATACAATAACAGAATAACATACAATAAAAATAATTTACTTGTAAATTAAAAGTAATACTTTCCATGTGCTAAAACAAAAGCATGACCATTTTTTAATTTTTTAGTAATGTAAAACTGAGGAAAAACAAGCCTTACTTTCTGGAGAAAGAGGAGGTAAGGAGAAGAAAATACCCCTAAAAACATCCTCAGAAGTTCTGACATCCATAAATCTTTATTTTTATTAACATAAATCTTCCCTTAATTATTTTCAGCCACAACTAAGATAAAAATATTCAGACTTTTGACACAATGATCAAAGTGAATCTCAACTATAGAAATAAATTTCTTTTTTGTAGATGTTAGCCCTGGATTTCTTTTCCTTAGGTAACCACACGGAACAGAATATCACTTTTTAAAATTTCTATTGTTTTATATGTGAACAACATAAAAACCTAACATCCTTTAACGAAAAAGAGTTACAGTCTAAAACAGTAACTAACATGTCTAGGCAAGTCTTCAGAAGAGCTAATAAACTCCAATAAAGAAATGAAACATATGCAGATATTCACAAAATATCACTACCTCTCAAGACTGTAAAGGACGATGGTATATTTCATATGAAAACCTTTTTCCTATTGACATTTGTGACGCATAGAATTAAACAGAATTAAAAATATTTTCTTTTTAAGAAAAAATTTATTATCAAAAAAAATTAGTTGACTGGTGACACAACTTACATAAGGAAACATCAAATTCCAATTTTTTTACAAGAGTTTGCCTGTAACCTGTTGAACTGAGAATTCACCTGTAAGGACCTTGTACTGATTGTCCAGTGCAAGAAAAGAATCAAAGTACCATATGAAATACTAACTAAATATTTGCTCCTGTTCTCCATTAATCTCTACATTGTAAAGAGGTATTTTTCCTGTCTTTTTTCTAAAGACATATGAAAATCAACTGGGATTAATAAACTTAATACAGCATGTATCTTGACAGAAGACTGCATATCCATTTTAATAAAAAGATGGAGCTACATCACAAGCCTACTGATTTGTAGTTCTTTAGCCACACAAGCCTATTACTAAAGGGAAATAAAGAGCAGTGAAGTACAAATTTCAACAACAAAGTAAAAACACAGCACCAAATCAAGCACTTTAAACTAAATCATTTTATTAAGAAGGGTGTCTTCATGTCTTTACAATCAAAGAGCTCATCTAAAGAAGGACCTAAAATGGGGAAAACAGGTGGGTTTCCACCTACAAAGAGAAAAGCATGCAAAATAAACATCCTCAAAGTTCTCAGTACTAATACAGTAAATTTAAATTTTATACTACCTTTGCCACAAGATACTGTGGAAATATTCACATGGACAGCTTGAAGGAAGGAAGGCGTAAAGAGGTAAGAAAACTGAGAGAAACAACTCTATACCCAATGTTGGGCTGGCATCTGAAGATTACATTAAAAATTACTTCATATGCAGGAAGAAAAATACAAATACATTTGGCTTTAGTGAAAAGAGCCTGAAATGCCTAACGGCCAGACAGCATACTTAAGTTTTTCTATTTGGAACAACCAGTTGGGCTCTAAAGATTCAGCAGGTGATCATGATTTTAGCAAAGGTAATATTCTTTCAACTGTACTCATGAAAACACAGGCTAAAACTAGAGAGAGCAGGCTGCACTTGGAGGAAACACTTTCCCAGCAGCAATCCAGAGGGACAGGAAAAAAAGAGCAAATAAAAAGATGTCCATAACACACTTTGCACATTCTTACAGGTTCAGTCTTCATCATTTGTGATAAATACCCAATTTTATAAATAGACCCATAAACTAAATTGGTTAAAAGCTTTATTTTAATATGAACTCCAGAAATGTCTCCAGATGATAGGCAATTAAAATTCCAGTCCCTGTATTATGGCTATAATAAATCAAACTGCCCCAGTAAGTGACATCCTGAAAAGCTACAGAACTCATGATAGCTGAGAAGTACCAATTTAGTAAGAATGCTGGTTATTTAGCTCACTGGCATGTGACCAGTTTGACCTGCTATGCTCACAGGTGACTAGCTTCCAGCATGTCTTCCAGCAAGAACAGAACAAAACAGAAAATCCATCACTAGGGTAGCATACAAAGTTGAAAAAAATGTGTTGCTCTCGAGAGTTATGTCATATCTCAACTTCAGAGTTTCTACTTCTCATCAAAGAATTGTTCAGAAAGACTGAAAAAAAAAAACCAAAGCAACCCTAAACCCACACCTCCATATCCACTCACACCACCAAAATATTTAAGATGGCCAAGTGCTGTTCTATGTCATCTGCTTTCCTGTGCTGGTCATTCAGAGCTTGGAAGAACAGCCACACGATTAAATTGATAAAGAGAAACAGAGAGGAACCTAAAACATGATTTGAGACCCTTCTGATTGCTTCAAGAACTTGGATTACATTTGTTTCTCAAAAGTCAGGGAGAACAATTATATCAATTTCTAGTATTAACAGGAGGTCATTTTGCTAATACCTATTCAGGACAGGAAATGGCCTCCATTACTGCTAAGCTCCTATGAGCTGCATTGAGTAAGACCTATGGATCGTACCTTGATTCACAGAAGTAACAGAGAACTTCCTAACTGTGCCATAGGAACAGCAATCTGCTCAGTCTAACTTCATAAAGCACCAACCTAACTACATCTTTGCAGTTTAGCAGTCACTTTTCACAAACACATTCTAAAAGAATTTCAGCATAACATCTGTTAATTTGACCCCTACCCTATCCAGCTTCTGAGAGGGTCATAAAAAGTTACTTCTACCTCTGCTCATAGCCATTACCAGGATCACCTGCAAAGAATCTTGTTTTCTCTAAATATGTAATTATTCAATCAGAGCTTAAAAAGTCAATCCCACTCTATTACTCAGTGGCAAGCTCATTACGGAGCAAGCTCAGCAAGTCTGGTCTACTCTCTTGGCTTTTGTTGGTCTTTGTCTGACAAACGTCATCTAACCGAAGAAACTACCTAGATCCAGAACAATCTGGATTCAGGCCAAGATAAACATGAGATTATTTTTACTGTTACTAATATAGTTCTTCCTATCAACAGACAGGCAACAAACATTCCTTGTCATATTCCTTGCTATTTGTCATATACCAATACTGCTGACTGAGATGCTCAGTACAAGACAGACATGGACCTGCTGAAGCAAGTCCAGATGAGGCAACAAAAATGAATGCAAGGCTGGAGCACCTGTCCTTTGAAGAAAGGCTGAAAGAGTTGGGGTTATTTAGCTTGGAGAACAGGGGGACACCTTATTTTGGTCTTTCAATACTTAAAAGGGGCTTATTAAGAAAAATGAGGACAGGCTTTTTATTATGACCTGTAGAGATAGGACAAGGGGTAGTGGTTTTACTCTAAAAGAGGGTAGATTCATACTGGATATAAGAAATAATTTTTTTTATTATGAGGATGGTGAAACACGGGAACAGGTTGCCCAGACAGGTGGTAGATGCCTCATCCCTGGAAACCTTCAAGGTCAGGCTGGACAGGGTTCTGAGCAACTCAATCTAGTTGAAGATGTCCCTGTTCATTGCAGGGGAGCTAGACTAGATGACCTTTTCCTTCCAACCCAAACCATTCTATGATTCTATGTTACTATTCTCCCCAGGAGACGCATTTATAATTCCAATTACAAAACCTGCATTTTTTTAGATAGATGCCTCTAACAAGCACTGACTGGAAATCGAACTTCAGCTCACAAAAATCTATGTGTTTCTGTCTTATAGACATGCACTTGAACTGTTTTAAAAGACATACAATCAATTGCTACCAGTGTCCATCGTATAGAGTCAGATAACTTTAAAAAGATCTTAGTACTAACAGAAAGTGTCCATGATGAATGATATGCAATATAAACCCTAAAGCTAAGCAAGACATATTGATGAATAATAAATTTGGATTAGGCCTTTTAAGAACTCCCAACAAAAACTAATGTCAACGCAACCATAAGAAAAACAGCAAAAAACAAACCCACACTCAAAACCAACTTCAGATCAAGAGAGAAGAGGTTCTTAGACAAAATAACCTTGATCTCAGAAATAAAGCAGAGAAAATGTTGTCACAATCCTGAGAAATTAGGTATGTTGGTAAGAAGTAGTCCTGAAACAAGCCTTTCTCAGAGCTTCTGCTACTCGCACATACTCATGTTCACTTAAGAAATTTCACAGTTAAGAGCCTGGGTTGAAGGCATATAAAGATAGTATCTTGTTTGCGCAGAGGTTTCCAAATACTCTTGAACTCTGCGCAAACCCACTTTCAAAGAAGTATTAGTGAGCCATGCCTTCTACTCCTCCATTTTATCAAGAAGACCTAAAGCCATTTTAGCTAAACATCTCTTCAGTCCAACTATTATTACCTTTATCTCTTCAGCTTGCTCACAACAATCAAATAAACTGGAGCATGAAATCTTAACCACTTTACAACTCTACCAAACAGAGTACATTCCAGTTATTCAAGAAGCACCAAGCATGATAAATCTGTCCTCTGCTGGCCCTGTGAATTAATTTCCATGAGTACTTTACTTCTATTCTTAAACTGATTAATAGTCTAGGCATGGGTTATGCAAAATATTGTTTGAAGGTCTAGAATAAATTGTGGTACATAAATTTGTGCCTCTGGACAAAAATAACTTTTTTCTTCAAGAATGAAATCAAGAATGTCAGGAACACCAGCAGTGTTGTCATTCTAAAAATACAGTAAGGAAAGTTTTGTGGTGAGAGTTATGCTTTTTTCTTTTTTAAATAAATTGGTGAGCTTCCATCTAACCTGTCTGGAAAAAACCAGGGTTTATATGGCTTAATTCTTAAGGGTACTATCATCTTGCACAACAGCATTCTTACCAGAATGCTGTTGGAGACTACAGCAGCTGTGTTAGATCACCAACAGTATCAGACAAATCAAATAAATCACAAGCTATATGAACTCTGAAGAAAGACAAGCAAAGAAAGTTTACTTCAAAGTTGTTATTCTTAACTAAAAAATGTAAAGTATGTATTGCAATCCTATCATCTCAGAATAAGGACAGTTCTTATCAAGACCTACAAAGAACAACAGAACAACAGCTAGAACATTTCATGTCCTTTTGGACACCTACATTAATTCCAAATTGCTTGGTTTAGTTTATTTCCTGAAATATGGCTCTGTTCTTGCTGCTTTCAGATTTAAAAACAAAACATTAAATTCACAAACTCAGCATAAATCAAATCAGTTTTGATTCCCTTAGTTTGCAGACAGTCTGGAATACTAGTCCTCAAGTAAATGCATTAGCTTACTTACTCTTTATGGACTTTAAAAATTATTTGTGATGATTTAAGTATTAATAGTATTAATTATTGCATTACAGATCACTTTCAGGAGAAATATAAGCCAAAAAGCCCCCAGAAAGTTTCTCTGTAATTTCCAAAATATCCAGCTATACCCTATTGACTAATTCAACACTAACTGCAGTACAGGTTTACTGGAAGATGCACAGGATGCAGTACAATACAAGAATGTGCATCACTGGTTTTAGTGGAATTTGATTTGTTTGTGTACATTGTACAGTCCTATGCACAGTAAAAGGGATACAATTTTGTTTGGTGGGTTACAGACAAGGAAGGGTAAGAATACAGACTACAGCAAGAGTAAACAAAAGCATTAAGGATAGCCTCAAGAGTGTTCTACTGAAGTAGTAAAAGAATCAAGTACCTTGTTTTAGCTTTGTAGTTAACTTTTTCATTACTCAATCAATATAATCTTTGATTTACAGTTTTCCATGCTGTAATACCACTTAATTCAATAAAAGTGAGAATTTAGCCTATTACTAGCTCAATAAGAAGTTAAATGTTGATATAAATACTTAACTGCATTAATCTACAGCACTTCTCAATAATGAACCTAACAAATAATTTTTTTAAACTTCCCATTAAAAAGAACACTACTAAGAATAGAGTATATTTTTGTCTCTTACACTGAATTCAGTGTAATTATTCCAACTACTCATAAATATAAATAATTTCAGTGATTGGATCATTCCTTTTACCATCCCTTTTTGTTTTTTTGATCTTCCAGAACTACTCCACAACTCCTAAGATTATTTTTATTTAAAACTTCGCTCTAATTCGGTTCTAAATCAGGTATTCCAAACAGAACTGTATTATCATTCCAGGGTTTTGAAGCCATCCAAAGCAAAACACCTGAATCTGGTATCAGCTCAGTACCAGGCAGCCTATCACCAAAAGAATAACCCTGAGGTCAGAGCAGTAATTTGTACAGCTCTCATGCTCCTTCTGCTAATCCAGACATACAGTATTTTTCAAGACAACTAGCAACTTCAGTGATCAGGCACAGTACTTACATTAAACAAATCACAGCTTTCACTGGGAATAATTTACACATACTCAAAGCCTAGGTTACTTGTGATCCACATAAGGAGCCATCCTCTATTGTTACACTACAAAACTAAAAAGAATGGCTCAGTTTACATGCCAAGCATGTAAGCAGCACATCAAAAAGGGCAGGAAGGAGACAGAAATCCCAACTTATTATTTCTAAATCACAAAAAAGGGTCGGTACTAGAGTATAACTGTATTTTAAATTGTTTAAATTGTAATCTTAAAAAATTATAAGATTTACCTGTAGAACAAGGCATCTGGAAATTGGGACCATTGCTATCCAAAACAGGCAAACAGAACTGGGCACTTGCAGATCCTAGCATAGGATCCTTATCGCTGAGCATGTTCTTCAGCGAATCCTCTAAGACATTTTGACTTGTACTAAAATCCTCACAGACTTCATTCTCCAGGTTGGATTCTAGAAATAGGGCATCATCTAAGTGTTCAGTAGGAATTAAATGGCTAAATGTATCAACTATATCCATGAAGACTCCTGTGTGTCTTTCAGCCCTATAGAAAGACAAGAAAAATACCATAAGAAAATAAGCTACAAACTGTAAAACACCTAAGAAACCAGCAAACTGTTTTGGCTGTTGTGTCTTAGAAAAAATGCTTAAGGTATTTCAGAATTGTAAAAAAAAAAATTTTTTAAAAAATCTGCTTATGGCTTAGTACAGCCCACTGCGTAACTAAAGACCAATTCCCTGATTATTTTTAAAAGAAATTCCATACTAAGTAATATAATCTCTGCTATCAGCATCAGAGTGCTGTCACTTCCACAGAGCGTGTATAACTCCTTTCTAAAATTTGTTTAAACCTTGAGCAACCCAAGAGGATGAGACATCAGAGGAGTAGGAAATGAACACGTGAACGTGGTTAGTAGCACTGTGAGCACGCGTCTTTCCTCACCTTTAAATGTGAGGTCAGCTTGCACTAACATCAGTGGAGCTGACAAGATTCCAGAACCTGCCACACTACTACTACATACTAGTGAGGACTGTATTTCTGTTGAAAGAGCAACTACCAAGTACTCACAGCAAGTTACTTAAACTGCTTTCAAACAGCAAGGTTTTCTCTCTCTTAGTTTTCACCTATCAATACCTTCAACAAAATTAGAGAAATTTTATTTGAAAATCTGAGAATTCTGAGCTGGCTTCAAAAGAGCCAGGAGCCTCTTAAAAACCTCAATTTTGAAGAAATTTAGGTAAACTCCTAGAAGTTTACCTAAGGAACTGTATTCAAAGATAGCATTTACATTTTACAAAGGATTCCCTGTTTTCTAGATCTTCTCTGCAATGCAGCAAAAATGCAACTATTGCAGCAGAGACTGAACTAATAAGAATGTATAACTACACAACAGATTGGAAAAAAGTTAACAGAACATTTCTTCAGAAGATTTTCATTACCGTATACTTAGAGTGCTGAGAGGCAACTAAAATAAACATGGTCAGACAGGCAAGGAAAATGGAGTTGTGCAATAGTGCCTGGCTTAATTTGGCACACACAATAGTCTGGGAGACCAGTTTTGGCACATAAAGCTGTTCAAGCTTTTGGAAACAGAAAAAGGACACACATACTCTCCTGCTCATTCCTTCATCATCCTCCTCCCACACACTAGAAAGAATTTTTTTTCTTAGAAGGAGCACGTTAATTAAAGGAAAATGACAAGTGAGAATTAAAGGTTGCAGTGCTTGAATTACTTTATAGATCACTATTCCAGCAACTTGCACCTAAATAAACCCAGTACTTACTCATGCCTAATAGGACAGTAAGTATGCTTCCTTGTGTGCATCAATAGGACATTTTTGTTTTAGCAATCGACCAGGAATATCTCAGCTAGATATATGTAAGACCTCTGCTACAATTTCAACTTGTATAACATAAATAGTTATGCAACTTAATTTATTTCACAAGTTTACAAAAACTACAGATTTAGCATGATAAATGTTTTATTTTGCTTGGGTGGGTTTCATTAGGGTGGTGGTTTGTTGTTGTGGGTTTTTTTTTTTGTTTGGTTTTTTTTTTGTTTGTTTTGTTTTGGTTTTTTTTTGCTTGTAGGATTTTGTTGGTTTTTTGGTGGGTTTTTTCTTAAACACGACAGTCTTTCTTCCTTCTCCCATGAGGCAGCTCAGAAGAAAACAATGGTCAGGTACGGCACTGTGTCTTTGCAGAGCATAGCATCTTTACAATTTCTATACAGTAACCACAACAGAACATTAATAAGAAGGTCCAACTGCCCAAACAGGCAGCATGAAGGAAAGTCCAGCCAAATTAGGTGCATTTAGTAAGCAGGTAACAGCCTTATCAGCAGGTACGTCATACTTTGAAAGCTCCCTCGCCAAAAAATGGACCGCTCTTATCAAGTAATGCAGTGCATCTACACATACACCGGGCCCACCAGCACCTATAGCAGTCAACACTGTTTCTGAAGCTATAAAAATAATTTCCAAATCTGACAAAAAATGAAGCAGTGAACTGATGGAACAGGTACTATGCTGAACTGTATAATCTGGTTTTATTATTATGCCAAGTAGTTATAACAATTTGATACTACACAGGATAAACTGCAAGAGGTGAAGTGGCTCCAAGTAGGAAAATAATTGCAAATGCCCCAATACAGTACTTTAAAGCACCTTCCTGTAATGACAGGTCTTTTTCATATTAACATTACATGAGGACAACAGTAACAGCCACAGGATAAGATGATGGTGAACCCTGACAATAACAAGCATCAATGACATTGCAATAGAACCCCTGTGTATTGTGAGATTGTAAAAAACCTTTTGTATCCAAAATTCAAAAGTGACAGAGGCTTTGAACACATTTACAGTAACATATCTCAAGCTTTTTTCTGGATAGGAGAACATTTATATAATTGTTACTCAGTTATCACTGTTGCCAAAGTTACTGACCATTGCATTTAAAAGGAATGTTAAGCAGCAAATCTGGAGCAGAATGTTAGTTCGTGCTACAAAAATTGCCGCTGACAGAAATTAACTTCTGTCTTCAGCGATGTGATGGAAAAAAATATTACCTACAGTTCTGCAGGACTACCACACAGCCATTCAGAATACTAAAAGCACTGCAAAGTAATTGTCAAAGCAACTATACGTGCAGCAGCCACAGTCACCTGCAGTGACACATCAGTAGCTAGCAGAGAAAATTCAAGAGGAATTTTATTGAAAGGTTTATTTCTCAAGCATGAGTCTATGATCAAGTATAAGTTCTATCCAGATTTTGCAAGGAGAAGTCACTTTACATATATAAAAGAAGGGGGGATGCATAAAAATGGTACCACCACAAAATCTAAGATTAAAGGATTTGTTCTACAATTTTTAAAATAGAGAGGCTGTCCCAGTAAGCCACATGAAATCAAAATTTTGCTCTACCTGGTTCAAGAAACAACTGTGCAATTCTTTGCATAATTTGTACAGTACCAAGCTATTTTAGAAAATTAATCCTAACATTACTAGATTAACTATCACATGAAGTGTAGAATCTGTGGGACTGACAATTAAAGACAGACTTCTTTGGCTACACAGCTGACTGTTAGAAACAGTTGCTGCAAAAAAAAAAAAAAAAAATCTTCCCTTACACAATGCCTCAAGTGTATGAATATTGAATGGCTTATTTTGCATTTGAAACACTGAACAACAGGAAAAATAGCCAGAGGTACAGGTAAAAGCACAATTAAGTTTTTCATGATCACTTATTTCCAAAAATAATGCTAACCCCTCAAAGGAAGAATGTATTACTGCCCTGGAACACAGCTGTGTCCTCCACTTGAACCCTAATGGGCAGTGCCTCAGCATCACTCACGGCAGACACACACATACCAAGTGTACTCCCATCACACAGTAATTCAGAAGTGCTTTTCCACTGGGTAGTTAACCAGAAGAAACGGAATATGAAAAACGATTTGCATGCAGAACCAATGAGGAATGTTCACAAATGAGGCAAAGGAGCAGGGCCTGGCCAGGCTCAGTGAAACTTTTCCCACCTGCTGGCTCCTGGAGCATCAAGGCATGTACTGAGACTGCCACAGCGCAGCAACAGACAGGAATGTGGGTACAGTAAGAGCTCACCATAAAGAAAAGCTAAAAGTATAGAGGGCCTTCTCCTCAGTTCCTTCAATAAAGTATATTTCTTACACTTTCGCTACTGATTTGTTTCAATCAGCCCCTCCACTGCAAAAATAAGAGCAAGAATTACAGAAGTAACACTGCAGCAATTACAAAGAAGTAACCCACCAACCAACATCTTTCATCACTAAGTGATCCAACATTATAAATGATGTGTTAGAAAGCACAACAGTTAAACATGCAATTTTTCCCACATCATGTTTACTATGAAATTTCTTCATCCTCTCAACATAGTTTTCTTTTAGAGTCTGAGTCTTCCAGCTTAAGGAAGAAATTTCTTCAGTTTTTTTTTTAAATTAGTTTAATTAAGCTAGATATGTCATAATCAATACTAGTACAAAATAAACATGCGGTAGGGTCGCTATGGCAGATTTTTATCTTCTCCCCATTTACCACTTTTTCATTACATCTCTAACAACTCTACATGACTTTCCAAAATTAAAAGGTAAATAGCCAGAATGATCACTTGCTAAGGAAAGAAACGGGTATCTCAAACAAGCATATCCTTTCAAACTAATCTTAGAAGGGGAGGGAGGCTAGCATCTGGATGCAAAATATTGTACATCTTTAAGGTTTCTCATTGCTTAGTTTGTCTGCAAAAGAGGTAAATAATTACATCAGTTCCTGTTTTATTATTTTCTTATTGCAACAGAGAAAAATAGTTTAGTGGAGATATCCAACTGCATCAGTATGTTTCTGCCATCTTATCTAAAATCCACCTGAAGCAGGGGTTACACCAATTGTATATACAACCAAGAACTGGGAATGAGGAGGGGCAAAAATCTGAAGGAACCTAACAAAATAAATAAAAAAAGCTCACACTGCTTATTTGGGATACTCAAAATCCTAGGTGTTGAAGATCCTACCTACTTTACTGACCTAACTGAACCAGTGAGCCTGAAACTGCTGAAGATAGCATAGCAAGACTAGAATTCCTTCCATTTCATTGATGTATCTTTCTGAATAGTGTCTGTCATTTCCAACTCACTGAATCTGCCTAGTGCTTTCAAAAGCTTTTGTAAACATAGCTATTGACTGGACTATGTAGGAAATATTGCAACATTCAAAATACAAGACCTGGTCTCTCATGCTTACACACACCAAGTGACTGGGAGCAAAGACAAGTCATAACAACAGTAATAGATTCAATAAAAAATCCTTATTATGTTTATTTCTTCATGTAATAGTAGTAAACTCTGGTCAGAAGAGTAAACAAAAGGAATGCAGCTACTTGCATGAATAGCACCTTAAATGTCAAAACAAAGGGGAAAAGCTGACCCAGCACTCTTACAAAAGAATCAGTAACTAAGAATAACCAACAAAAACTTTTCGTCAAAAGAGGGAAACTGCACTTTAATTGATATGAAATTAGCTAATAATCAAGCATCCTAAAAAAAAAAAATAATCAAGCATCCTAAAAAAAAAAAAAATCCCTTGCCCATGTCTTTTGGTAATTATTGTACCCCAAAACAGCACTAAAGTTTCAAACGTTTTTCTTTGTTCACTGTAGCTGTGATGTCGGACCACCCCATGGGCTCACTGATACCTTGACACTTACAACCCACCTACCAGTCAAGGTTGCTTCAAAGCTCTGATGCACAGCACGTTTTCATACAATCCTCCCCATCCCTCGTACACAAAACTTTAAAGATTAAGGTCACAAGCATCTAACTGAAAATTAATGCTAAGTTGCTGTGTATCCGTGTTTTAAGCACTAGAAGCTGCACACCTTATTACAACACTTATGGATATTACAGCACCAAAAGCCAGAATTGAGACCCAGGTCTTCTGCAGTAACAGATTTTACCCAACAGAGTTCACAGTCTAAACACATCACAGGACAACAAAGCAAATCAATACCAGACAGTGCTTCAGTGGAAGAAGATATACACTTGACAACTTTCTGGTGAGTTTGAACTCTGACACCAATCTGCTTTCTACTCTGGCTCACACTGGCTCAAATCCCATCATCTGAGGTGGTCTTCAAGAATTAAATTAACTGACAAAAGATTTTTGATTAAATAAGCAATATGATTTATGAGCACATGAACTACAATCTAGCCACAAAAACACGTTTGGAACTGTTAAAAGAAAATGTCAGTGTCCCTATTCAAAAAAAGGATAGAACACTTGGATGGAATATGGTTTACTGACCTTTAGTCTTAAAGCATCATCGAATTTGATCTTCCTCATTCATCTATCTCTCATTAAACAGGACACTGGCAAAGACCTGCCCAACAGCAACATGTACTCAACAGGTTTATTTGAAACATCAGTACTGCTGTAAAGGAAGACCAGATACACTGACGAATGTATGCACCTGAAACATCAACCCATAAATATCCATATGCTACCTGTTCCCTTATGTAAATCCCCTACTTAGTATTTATTAATTTAATTGCTCTTTTAAAATTTATGATCTAGCTTTCAGTAGCACCAAAACCAAAGCCCTGATAAAGACCAAAGAAAGTAAATCTGAGCATTTCTTTCATTCTTAACCAGCTCTTCTATACTGTTTTTGTATTCCCCCCACCCTAAAGTCTTCAGACACCAACTGACCCAAACCTCACCACCTTGCTACTAAAATCTCAAGAGACACACCAAATAACAACCACATCCCAAAATCTATCTAGAAACTAAAGTTAAATGCTGCTCCTCTCACTGACAGAGCAGATCTTGCAAATACCATGACAGCTATTAGTAAGAGAAGGACAGAGAGCTCAAGATATTTGCTTTATTAAACCTTCCCTATGTGAAATACTTATATTCACCACCCATAACTGTAACTCATTTCAGTGAACAGGAAGTAAAAGTAAATTTCAAACAAAAGGACTTAATTAGAAGACGAAGAAATGCAGAAATAGAACAATGCAACCTTTTCTTAATCATACAAGATCAAATTATCAGATCACTGAAAATCATCTTAATAGTTATGTTTTGAACAGTGTAACTTCCCCAAAAAAATATATTCCTCACCCTCACTTTATAGCTCAAAGAGGTACATAGCTGCACTAGAAATTGTGTTATGTCACAAAAATGTCTTTACGTTGTGAAATGCAGAATATAAATATAAATTGTGAAATGTAAAGTCTTTACACTAGGAAACGTTAAGTACGCCATTTTTCTTTGCTGGACTGTCTCATTAACAAATACTCCTGAATCCCACAAAAATTAAGCATAATTAAAGACTATACATAATTTTATTTATCTCCCCATCACTGTATATACCTCTAGAATTTGTTAGCTTACTACCAAGAGATATTTCCCAAAGAGAAAAAGACAAAGGTAGATTATATTTCCATCACTACTGTCATGCTCTTGAACTCTTTCCACCCTGGAGTTCCTCAACAATTGTTTCAAGTATTTTCACCTGCAACATAATATAAATATTAAACTGTGTAACAGGTTACACTGTGATTATTTGTCAGTCACCCCAGAGAACAATTTCACTTGTATTATCTTTTTAATTTCTCACTCATAACGGTTCACTTGGAAACACACATTAGAATCAGGGTGTTTAATTTTTTCAGAAATTGTTAAAAGCTTAATGGTCAAGCCTTATAAAGTTTTTTAACGGAAATATATCATCCATCACATTGTTATATTAACGTCACTCAGGTGGATGTGACACAAGTCTGTATTTCTCACTTTTTGCTTCTATATAATGAACATTCCTATGTCAATTTAGTGAACGTCATAATTGCTACTTCATAACAATACCTTTCAAAAATATTCACTTACCATAAAAAAAGAGTTTCTAATATAACGTACCTCTCCCCTTAGTATTTTTAAAACTTGGATTTGACAATATTTAGGTTGATCAAGGAAAATACAAACTTTCATTAAAGTAACAGCTAAAAAAATTCATATGGCATACCTCAGCTCAACTCTCAGCACAAGAGCAGTCAAGCTAAGCCTCTCCTTAAAGAAGTATGTCAGCTAAGATTTGTTAGAGCTTCTGTTCTCTTTGAAACACCTTGCCACTGCATTGAATTACTTCGGCTGTGGTGAATTAGATCTAGACAACATGGTTTGTGCCATAACACCAAAAGGTGCCCTTTCAGCTGCTTGAAATTTCTGAGGGTTTACAAATGTAAAATGCACATTAAAACTGAATGACTGAGTAACAGGCAATAATAGCTGAAAAAAATTTAGGTGTTCAGAACTCCATATTTATATGTATAGTCTTTCAAGCCAAATACAGGAATTAAAAGCAGAAGTCACTTGGTACAGCAAAAAGGAGAACTTCACTGTGGGATATACACTAAGCATAAGGACCACTCCAATTATTCCAACAAATACAAAAATCCTTGTTTTCAAGATCTCCCTTACATTGTGTCCCAAACCGCAAGAGATTAATTTATTAAGCAAAATAAACCATGAATCAGTGGTGTTGAAGAGATGCCATATGTTTACCATCCTTACATTAAATCCTAAAATATTTCCAATGTTTAGCAACATTAGCATCCATTTTTATAAAAGTAAACATATAAAAATTGCGTAATAGGTTAACAGCTACATAAGAGACAACACCACAACTACAATTTCTATGGTGTAGCTCCTGTCATGCCATATTCCTGTCTTTCCTTACTCGTTTTTATGCTTCACTCTACAGGCTATTTCTACTAACTCAACCTACGCTGCACAAAGTGCTCTTCTTCCAAACCCTCCCCACGCAGCTCCAACAGGTTTCCATTGTGCAGACCATAGAGAGTGCACACTCACAATCACGCGAGTGATGGCTCTACTAAAGCCTGAGAGCTATTAATTATTTGCATTGCAGTAGCGAGCAATAAGTGCAGACACACTGCCCCAGAAAGAGCACCTCATCCCAGAATAAGATCTGGAAATACCACCAGGCCAGTGAATCTCCTGGGTACTGCCAATGACCATATTTTCTCCTGCACTTCCTACTGTGGGTTACTATACACAAGAGTTAAATGCAGAAATTTCTAGTGATGCTTAGTTTGGGAGACGGGAGGAGGAACCCGGAACAGGTCAGACCAAGAGCAGCAAGAACAGAAGAATCTAAATTGGCATTTGTTCCTCGGGTTTGCATGGGGCAAGAAGGCATCGGCGGCTCACGCGGTGGGAAGGGACGAGCGTTGCTAAGAAGAGTCAAAACGTGGCACCTGCGGGGCAGGCGCTGCGAGGGAGCGGCAGCAGCAGCTCCGGGCAGGGAGCCTGCGGCAGGTCCCGCACGGACACGGCTGGGCGAGGCCGAGAGGCAGAGAAGCCGAGGCCGGAGTGCCGTGTCACGGGCCAGCAGAGGAGCCGGGGCCCGCGGGCCGCAGCCTCCGCTACAGCCAGGCTGAGCGGAGTGGGGCGGCCGGGGTTCGGCTGGAGGCCCGCGGGTCGCCTTCGCACGAGTGCGGGCGGCGGCACCGCCTCCCTGTCTAGCCCGTCCCGTAGGCCCCTCCGCCCGGACAGGCCAGGCCAGGCCAGCACAGGCCGCGGCCCCGCCGACGTCGCGGCAGGCCCGGCCCGGCGAGGGCTGGGCAAGGCCGCGCAGCACGGCTGGGCCCTCCGCCTCCACTCTCGCCCACTCCCTCCCTACCTCCCTGCCCCGGTCGCCGCCGCCGCCCCCCGCGGTCACTCACCCGCTCCGCCGCCCGGCGCTGCCCGCGGCCGTCCGCGGGGGGGAAATGGGACGCGCCAGCCGCGCCGAACGGCTGGCTCCCCCCCGCCCGCCCGCCCAAGGTTGGTCGCGCCCGGCCCGATGGCGGCCGCGTGCACCCGCTGGCCCCCGCCGGTGCGCGCCCCCGCGGCGTCCGGCGCGAGCGCGCGCGCGCGGGGCCCCGGCCGCTCACGTGACGGCACTTGGTGGACGGAGCGAGGCGGTCGGGGGGCGGGCGGGCGCGCGCGCGCACGCCGCGCAGGCGTCCCGTGACGTCACCGCCCCGACCCGGCGGGCCCGGGAGGCGCCGGGAGCGCCCGAAGCTGGGCCGGGGCCCGGGCGGCTCCACTGAGGTCAGGGGCGGCAACAGCGGCCTGTTGATGCTTGTCAGGGCATCCCATCTTGTAGTAGTTTGGTCTCTACTGTTTTGAGTCTTTTGAGTTGTGCATTCTCTAGGGCTTTCTGCAGTGCCATGAAAGATGGAGAATTCATTAAATATTTCCTCTTGCTACCGACACAGTAAAAAAGGAAGCGTTGAACTGAAGGCGTGGTAATGCAGCAATATTTTCAGGCACCGCACAGGGTCGTTGAAACAAAACTGCAACACGTTTGAAGTAGAGCACAGTTTTTAACCCATTCTTTTTTTTTTTTTTTTTTTTGTCTCCCTGCTCTTCTTAAATCACTGTTATGCAAATCACCACAAGTTGGTTTGGGTTTTTTTTTTTTCAGTTTTCTCCCAGTTTCAGAAGGTCTCTTTCCAAAGCATCTTTAAAAAACAAACAAACAAACAAACCCCTAATTCTTATGACGGCACAGAACTGAGCTACTGGGCTGATTGCACTAATTTCTTCAAAGGCTTTTTAGGCACAGTCTTTCAACAAAGCACTAGCACTGATATATTGTTGACATTATACAAAGAAATGAAATTATTGTCTGGAGCAAAATTTAGTTAAACACATTTGCATTGCACAAATTTTCCAGCATTCAATCGCTTTTGATTTCATTACTTTTGTCACAAGCAGCAGGCAAAGCACTGTTGGTAATCTGATCATTGTTGATTGCCCTATTCAGTTCTTTCTTTACACTGTCAGAAGTCACATAACTCCAGTGACCCATCTCAGTTTAACAGAAAGTGCACTTTTGATGTGACTATACTGCGCCAGTCCCTTTATAGTCACAACTGTATGTCATTTATATAGTGCCACCTGTGGCACCTATGTCATGGTTTGATTTCACATTAAAAAAAAAAAAAACACCCTAATGACCAATTTCATAGGTATTACACAGGCCTTTGTATGCAATTACAGACCAGGTGTACACAATTTCAACTGCACCATCTGCTAGCTTTCCTTGCAATATTTTTATCATGTCCCTTTACCTCCTTGGTAATAGTCCAGATCTTGCAAATTGTTTCCATTGGAAAGCAGCCTGTTTATTTTCAGGAAACAGTCTTCTAGTGCCCCGAACACAACAAAAAGCAGTAGAAGGCAATTTCTTTGCTTATAATTCTCTCGATTCAGCTTCTTTCCAAGAGGTTCCTGAATTATTTTCCTTACAGCCTTTCCCCACCTATGTTTTTTTGTTCTAAATGGAGTTTTTGAAAATACGCTATATACAGATGTCATACTGGTCATAAATAAACGTGTGTTAATTACTAGTTCTCCAATTGTCAACAGGTGGAAAGGAGTTAGATTGCTCCATATGCTTAACTGGATAAAGAATGTACTGAAGAATGTATTGGGTATGGTGATGGACAAACAGTTTTCTCCCCTGCTGCAGGGCAATAGTTGCTACTGTCAAAAGCTGAGATATGTGAATGCAGTAGGTCAATATCTGTTCAAACAACATATCACAGGAACATCATTCTATTGTCTGGGTATGTCTGTGTGTATTTTCTCAATATAATTGATTTAAATGATTTTAAAACCCAGGTGCTGCATTTATTTCGTAAATTGCATAACTTCTTAGAATGTCATACAAAGCAGAGTTGGACTTCTGAAATAAATTACTTATTGTAATAAGAATTCTTTGACTTTTTCAAATGCAGAACAGTAACATCCAATAATCTAAAATTTTTGAGTCCCATAGTGCAAATCCACATCTTTTGATTAAGAATATCTGGTCTTGACACTATTTTTCCTTTCATTGCCCACCCTCCTTGCATTAGTTAGTACAGGAACTGGAACGTGTTCCCCTTTACCCAGTTTCCACCAAGTTTAAGACAAGATCATTCTCTTTCCCTACATAAAGAGTCATTATCAGCTGTCAGTTGCTGGATCAAACAGCAGTTGCATGTCCTAATCTAGAAAGTAGCAGAAAAACATGCAGTTCCACAGGTGAAAGGGACTGTGGCTTTTAAAATTAACAATGCAGCTTGGTGAACAAAGGTGAGGTTCTGAAGACAAAAGGCGTTTAGCCATTGATTTTATGACTAAGACAGATTTTAGTAGAGAGATGAAAGTTGCAGAAGCTACAGGCTATTAAGAATTATCCAATGGAATACAAATATTTGAGACTGAAAAAAAAGATATTTTATCCAGAAACAAGAGGAGTTCCAGTTATTTGCAGAGATTGGTGTAAAACAGGAAAAAAAAATCCTTGAATGAAGTTTTGGAGCACTGGAGGAAAACAAACTTTGATAAACCAGCATAAAAGAGACCTTTGAGACTTACCTGTCAAACTAGCTTGGGCACTCGACTATGGAACTGCTGCTATAGTTACTAATTCTCTGAATACTTGAGATTTCTCTCCAGTACTATTTACCTTAATTTTTATCTTCTGTGGAGGCAATCATATGATGTAAATCATAGTAAAACTTAATTTTATTATTAATGAATTCTTATTTGATAGTCACCATGGCCTTTTTTTTTCTTGTATATTTATAAGGAGATAACTGAGAGACCATCAATTATTATTTTAAGGCAACATTATTCATGTAATTTTCTATATATCATAGAGTCATAGAATAAGGATGGTTTGGGTTGCAAGGGACCTTAAAGATCATTGAGTTCCAATCCCCCTGCCATGGACGGGGACACCTTCCACCAGACCAGATTGCTCAGAGCTCCATCAACTTGGCCTTTAACACTGCCAGGGATGGGGCATCCACAGCTTCTCTGGGCAGCCTCTTCTAGTGTCTCACCACTCTTACAGTAAAGAATGTCTTCCTAATGTGTGACCAAAACCTAGTCTCCTTCAGTTAAAGTCTATAGCATTATTCATATACATTGTAGCATGTATATGATATATCTTGCATTAAAAATCTGTACAAGTTTTCTGTGAGGCTGGTTTCTGACTTGTGAGATTTCCTCTGTGCTTTTCCAGTAAGGTTGAGCATTGTATTTCCTTTGCACACAGGTTTTTCATTCATCCCTCCACAATTAACAGTTCTCTTTAAGTGTTCTTTGTGCCAAGAAGTGTGATACTACATCATGTAGCAGGCAGAGACATAGAGACTGGCAGTGTGCCTTTTTGATGGGATTGCTGGCTTGTGGGGCTATTCTGTTGAATGTCAGAGCACAGACCCAAGAGACCATCAGGTGACCACTGTACAGATATATGCACATTGCTTATTAATCACATGATTCTAAGTAAAAAAAATGTAAATAAAGACTAAGGAAAAATGCAATAAAATAATTTATGAATTAAGTTTATGCGTCATTCTGAAAAGCAAATATCAAATTACAGACCACAAAAGATTAAAAGTTAGAATCTGATATTGTGAATGGCCCTCCAGGCTGCTGGAGAAGAAATCTTATTAAGCACTACATGCTTTAGTTTGAATTCATCTGTCTTGGACAAATGTAACAAGGACTACCCATGCCATTCTGATCTTCCTCAGCATAATTCTTTATCATATTGTAGGTTTTATTAATGTGCAATTAAATGGTTATCTCTACGATGTGGGTTTATGTATACTATTATATATTTATTGCAATCAGATACACAAAAGTGCAGTTCCCAAATCAATTGTTGAGAAATTTCCTTCACCCTCTGTTTCCAGCCTTCTGCTATTATGTGTGATTGTCTCTCATTTTTTCTACCTTAAAACTATTCTACCAAGTCTCCTCTTCCATTTTAACTAGAAATCTTAGTGTGGCACAAAAACCCCTGGGAAATCCATTCCTCATTTTTTCCACCTATTTTTTTCCCCTAAGAATTTGTTATTGTCACAGGCCCAAAGCTGCCCTTCTCCGTTTTTCTGTGTTCTTATGCAGAGGTACTGAACTGGCAAACCTCCAGCTACACAATACTGTGTGTGCAGGCTGAATGAGGGGGAACGTCCACAGCTATGCACCACTAACATGTGGGAGCACTCACAGTGACCCAAGCTGTGCACCACTCAGCGCTGCAATATGTCTGATCTCAGCCTTGGTGTCCTGCTGACACAGGCAGTGCTCTGCTCCCACATTTCCTCAGGGAGAGAGGCTGGGTATGGAGAGAGACAACTGCAATTGCATGGCTCAATCCCAGCCTTAGCTACAACAGACACAAAAACTATGTCCCTGTGCATGCCTCTGATGTTGCCACGGTACTCAAGTAGAATGGAAAAGAGGAGGCGACAGGAGAGACCTGCACACCTTCAAGAAACACAAGGAAGAGTATCCAGGGAAATACAGACCCATCAGCCTCACTTCCTTTCTCGGGAAGGTTATGGAGCAAATCCTTCTGGAAGCCTAGAAGCACTTGACAAAGAAGCGACTGTGTATAAGCCAACTTGGATTTAGCAAGGTCAAGCTATGTCTGACCAATCTGATATCACGAGATAATGGCTTCAGAGAATGAAGGGAGAGCAACAGATATAATTTATGTTGTTAAATCCTGCATTTGGGATGTAATAGCCCATGCATTGGTACAGGCTGGGGCTCAACTGATAAGAAAGAGGCTTTACAGAAAGGACCTGGTGGACAAAATGAACAGAAGGAGATGCATGAGAAAGGGAGCAAGCAAATAGGTCAACGGAAGTGATTCCAGACCACATCTAGAGTACTGTGTCCAATTTAAATTCTCTAGTACATGAAAATATTGACAAAGTGGAATGTATCCTGGTGGAGGGTCACCAAGATTATTACAGGCTCAGAGCTTATAGCAAACTGTGCTTCTTCACCCTTTAGATGAAGCTGAGGAGGGAAATTTCCTGCTGTCTCAGCTACCTAGCAGGTGGATGTAAAGACGAAGAGACAGACTCTCTTGGAGTACAGTGAAAACATGTGAGAAACAGGGAAACTGCATCCAGGAAAATTGTGACTAGCTCCCACAGGAAGAGTAGTCATCTGCAGGGCAGAGATTGGGAAGGAGCTGTTATCTCCATCCTTGAAGATATTCAAAACTTGACTATATAGGCTGCTAAGTAACCTGATCTAATTGTGAAGTTATCCCTGCACTGAGCATGGGGTTGGACTACATCACCTCATAATGAATTTGTCTAAATTACTCTGTTTTGAATTGAAATTTGAAAGGCAAATTCAGGGTTTGCCTGCCTTACCTAATGACACATAGATTTATTGGGGAATGGAAGAAGGCAAACTTAAGATGCATGTAGCTTCCTACCAGTACCAATGAAGTGCATGACAGTGCTGAAGTGGAACTGTCCTGTTCAGATCAGTATCATATCTATGGTCCTATGGATTGGGAAGAAGAGTTAATTACCTTCAATTCTTTCTCCTCCAAAGCCCAAATGTAATTTAAGTTCTGTCTTCTTCAGAACATGCATCAGTGAAACTTGATGATAAAATATCTTCATGTGCAAATTTATATGAAGGGTAAGGATTTGTTACTGCTGTTATTCCACCAATGAAGTGGAATTAAGGCTCCAGTCCACTACCCTTTCCATTCATTTAGGTTTTGTTACACTGACACAGGTTACATGTAGTGGTTGAGACTGTATGTCTTCTACTATTTGAGTTATACCCACTCGAAGGATTTGAGTATTTCTGCCTTGAGGATTCTTATGTATCTAAACACTGCAGTATCTGGTTTTCTTCAGCTACACTTTAGGAGTTCTCATTTGAATCAGAAATTGAAGCAGGCTACTTGATCTCCTGGCACTGTCCTTATCGTTTCTTGTCAAACCACTGTTTAACCACTATTACTTCACAAAGAGGCTTTCCATCGATAAGGAACTTGTGTTGTTATTAATTATCAATGCACTAGAACAATATGCATCAAAATTAACAGCATTCATGCAGGTGATCATCAAGAGGAAAATAATGCCTAATAAGACTTCCTGTGGCTACCTGTAACATAAATCTGTATTAAAAATCAGGTTACAGTTGTCAATGTTTATTACACATTAAGAGCAGGGTACGTTAAGAGAAATACTTTGCCTGGTATTTTAAACTATTGCACAAAAAAGTTGAGATTTATTTAATCTACCTGTAAATACCAACACTGTGAACTGAATTTGCTGTCCCATGCTCCCTTTACAGACTATGCTCTCATCTTTAGAGAGCTTCTCATGGAACCAATTTTGAGATCTCCCTTTGCATATAAGATACGAGACATATGCCTGAGAAGTCCAAAACTCCTTTCACTGGGAAGCCTCTACTCATACGTAAAAATCTGTATTTGTTTAGGTAAGTCCATCCCAGCTATTAATAAAACCCAACACAGCCTGATTTTGAGATCTGAATTCAGTTTGTGAAGTGTAACTAATTTTTTTGTTACAGTGGGATTACACAAATACATGCAAAAAAATAATGTTGTTTCCAGTAGATTACTATTATCTCTAGTTTGAAAATTTTCCCTATGCTGACATATGCTTAATTATACAGGAAAATCCCAGCAAGTCTAAAATACTGTTTTGAATACTATCTCTCAGTAACTTTTGAATACTATCTCTCAGTAACTATTTAAATCATGTTGCACATATTAAAAAAAAAAAAACAAACAACAAACAAACAAAAAAAACCCCCAGCATAATTAGTGCTGCAGTCAAGTACTCAGAAGTTTTAAAACGATAAAGGTAAGGTCATCTATGAACTCTCAGTCTGTCCTCTCAAATACATTTATTTAATTACACAACATTTTTTTACCCCATCTCACTTGTAAGGATAAAAAATGCTCACATGAATGAGCAGTGCTTTACTACTATTTTTCTTAAGGCCAAAGATCTTAAGTCTAACCCAGAATTCATCCTCAATATAGAATTTTACATTTTCTCACTGTTCCTTCTGCAATAATGCAGATGGGTCTAATTACTTCAGAAATGACTGCTTATCTCCTCAACATACCCACTTACTTGAGGACTGGAATGGATTTTTATGCAAGGAGAACTGAAGACCAGGGAGATTAACAATCAGAACTATTAACTACTTTTGAGTACTCAGTCTGAAATGGTTCAGGACTGTTCAGAAACATGTAGTTCTACAAAATTTCATATATATTTAAGTGTTTATAGACTTAAGTTGAAACTGACTGTTCAGCACTTCTGGGAATCAGATTCAAGAAAATCACATTTAATTTTATACTTGCTTTTGAATAACCAGTTAACGGTACCTCATTTGACTGTATTTCCTCAGCATTATTTAGGGACTGCATGGCAGAACAATATAGGGAACACCATTTTTTTGCTGCAGTTATTGCAAGATCATACTCTCTCACCCCATTTCCCACAAGTATTTCTCCTACATGCTACAGAATTCTGTAAATACAACTACCATTTACAAACCAGATTAAACAAGCCATTAAGTCCACAGCACAAAACAGTCTAGCAGGTGACAAGAATGGTGCTACCATATGATTAGGTACAACATACCTCTTGAGGAGACAAAGCAGTTATATAGTCATTCTACACATCCAAAATTAGATGTGACATTAAAGCCTGTTTTCCATGCCTGGCTTTTGCCTTAAAGACACAGTAATTCTTCTATTCCTTCAATTTGTAAATTCATATATATTACGTAGATTTTAACTTGCTTTATGTATTTCCATCTGCTATCTTATCTTCACATTTTGAGTGTTAACATTTTAGTCCTTAAAACCTACTGGAATAGTTAAGAGAAAAGTGGAAGAGACATTTTCTGTACCTTAGAGAGTCATGACCAAACATGGAAACAGTTCAGAAGTTGACTTGATTTTTGCTTTAAACAGACATTCATTATGCAGATTTTCCTCTTCAGAAACCTGTTTACTGAAATCAACCAAAGTCAAGCCTAGCCTCAAGTTTAGAGTTCCAAAGAACATGATAGTGATGGGGGGTTGGTTAAGAGCTCTTAATCTAAACACAAGCTTTCTTATCCTTGTGAATTCTGTAGAGACAGCAAAACCTGATCTATGTACAAAAATTGCATTAATAATTTTAAGCAAGTAAAAAAATCCAAGGCATTTTACTGGTAGTTGTTTTACAGATTCCTCCTAGTTTCATAACTGGCCAAATCATTATTTTTAACTTGATTTGGATACCAATCTGTATTAAACCAGTATTTACATCAGCCTGCTGTACTGCTGAGTTACAGAATTTTTGTAGGTTTTTTTTTTGCCCTTGTTCCTATTATCTAGTCCATCTTGACAATAGAAACATTGATGTCTTTGGATGTCATTCCAAAAGAAAAGATCTGATTTCTTCCATTAAACAAAATACCCTTTAAACAGAGTTTAACTGATGCATATACTCTTCTGCCTTTGCTGCAAAAACATCTTCAACAACACTAAGGAAGTAACCTATTTTAGTAAGGCAAGTAACAAGTAGGCTACATAAAGAAATACTGTATTTTCTATCATTAATTTCTGTCCACATTTATTTATGAGTAAAACAAATAGCAAACATTACAACAAAGGGGACATTCAGGCCCAGATTTAAAAAAAAAAAAAAAAAAAAAGAAAACAGATGCCTGACTAGATTCTGAATTTAGGCACCTCAAGATTGCTGACAAAATTATACAAAAAAAACTGAAAGTGATGAGCATTTCAGCAAACTTTTAAGTGCATTTCAGTATTTATTTAGATGTTTTAAGCTCTCGCACTAGATTTTACAAGCTGGTGAACACTGGCAAAAGTATTTCTCCCACAGAACTATAACCACACATTCCCAAGACAGTATAAATATATGGTTGAACTAACATTAATACACATCACCATTTTACCAATTACATAATAAAACAAATTATCAAGTATCCAAATATTAAGTTACGCAGCTTGAAAGGCATACAAAATATTACAGAGGTCTGCCCAAGTCATAGCAGAAACTCAAGGAGGAAAAACGAAAAGAAGAAAAAAAAGAAAAAAAATCACACTTTCAACAAAGCAATAGTTGGTAAACAACTCTCAATAGGTACAGTAAAAGAAAACTACAAGATTTTTCAGAAATTTTCTGATTAAGAATTTTTAGCTACAATAACAAAGCATTTCTACATTTTAAAAAAATATTTACTAAAGTAAAGGGCATATTCTATACTTCCTGCACAAGACAAAGGCAACATTTTACTAGAAATATTAAATAGCCCCTCCCAACCTTTTCAGGCCCTCTGTTAAGTTGCACATGAAGTGCCAACAATAATTTTACTGTAAGGCTTTTTGTCAGGAGACATTAAAGACTTGTGTGCTTCTGTACAATTTAAAAGATCTTCTATATGAATAACCAGAGAGTAATGACTTGTAAAATGGAGAGATCTGCAGGTAGCAGAAAAGTACAGATGCAAGGGTAAAAAGTTGCTGTAATTAATAGTATTAAAAAAACAGACTGTGCAAATCCTGATAATTCTAGTGCGATTGTGAGAGACAAAACATACAGTGAGCAGGCAAGACTACTTTAGAGGCCATATTCTTCAATATTGAAATGACTGTAGAAAAAAAGATAGTAAGGTCCAGATAAGCTGGTAGTTCTCACATCATCAGAACTATGGTCATTTTAAGGAAAAACATATAGCTGATATGCTGGGTGTTTTGGCACCTAATCTCTCTACAGATTGATTTATTTTAGTACCCCAATTTTTAGTAGTTGAATCTAGGTGGGTAAGACTCAATGGCATGATTAAAGGATATTTGATCTGGTAATCAATGAACAAGGAGACAGATCAGAAACAGGGTACAGCAAAAACATTTACTGGGTCTCCAAACAGATGGATATTTACCTAAACATAGAAGTTGCATTTCTACTTAGCCTTTAGCCTATTAAATACTCCTAAGGAAGCTTCCTTTACTACTAAAATATACCAGACTGATGTCTTTGGCATGCAGTCTGCTTAATTCTAGTTTCCATCCTTTATTCCCAAAGAAGTACTATAGGCTGCTGAGCTTTACTGAATACAACAATTATTTCGGTGACCATTGGAGTCTTTAAAACGCAGACGCATCTTGGGGCGGTATTTCTCCAAGTACAGAAGTTGCTTGCTGTTGAAAGCTCCACGCCGCTTCCTAGATGGAGGAAAACATATTTTAAACAGAACATCAATCTCCTGCCCAGTGAAATAATAGCACCAACTAGAGAAAAATATTTTTAGGTCACTTAAAAAAGCCACCTTTAAGTCAAGGCTGTAACCAAAATAGGGATAATTGAATGTTCAGTGCCAGGAAAGAGGGTGGTAGCTTCCTTTCACAAATACCTCACTGGACCACACGCTCAAAAGAGTCATAGCATTTTAGACAGTGTTCTACCTCTGATGTACAAAATCCAGAAATCTTGCAGTATTAAGGAAGTACATAAATATTTTAAGTCCCCATAATAAGAAGCTGAACAGAAACTGAACTTTGTTTTCTCAAGCCATTAAGTACGTGGAAAAAAAGGTACATGCTGATTGACTGGAATATGTACCAGTCTTCCCGTTCCTCATTTTATATACAACCAGTACAAGCTGAATTTAATTCTTCAAAGACTTGGCAATTATGAAAGAATTATTATGGTATTGTTTATAATAGCCGCAGCTTCTTTTAAACATAGTTAAAACCTGAAAATTAAGACACTGCAACTAAAATTCTTCTCATCCAACTTGCACTTATTTAAAAAATCCAAGGAAATATTTGTTTTCAGTAGACCACCAGAAAAGACCAGGAAGAACATTTTAGCACACTTTGGTCTAATATAGAAGAAAGGATCCACCAATATAAGTGAGTATTACTTTTAGCTAGGAGACAGAACTTAAATTCCAAAGGTAATCTGCCTCTCATACGTTAAATTTCCTTTAGTGGCCAAGGATGTATCAATGTGTTAAATCTTGGAAGCAGCTACATATTAGCTTCATACTTACTGTCTTATGAACTGCACTGCATCTTCATACTTCATTCCACATTCTATCAGTGCAAGAGCAACTAAGACTGGAGCTCTGGTTCAAAAAAAAAATTAGATTCAGTTTAGCTTTTGTCAATGCATACTCAGAAAAACCTTTACCCACTTCTCTCTTCTAATTAGCTCCCCAATCTGGAGAAAAATCCAACAGTTAGCACTCTAAGCAGCAGAAGAAGACTTTGGTTTAGGTAGCATTCATCACTACAGTCGACTTAGTACATGTGAATCCATAATGCAGTGGATAAGCCAGGCTTATGGACAGCAAGATCAGAAACTTCCATTTTAGACTGGATATACTGAAATCCACAGCTATACTATAGCGACTCCTTTTAGAATGGATCCAGTTCCTGGGTAGTCTAGAACAATAACAGAAACACCACTACGTTGTCACAACTTTTGGAACTGTATTTAGACAGGGGCAGCAGACAGAGGAGCTAAGAGAATATTTAGCATTATCACTAAAAATTTTGAAGTCACTTAGATGTGAGAATAACAGAGCTTTGAGACTTTGGAGAACACTTTTCATCCCTCAGATAGGTGGTGGATAAAAGCTGGTCTTGATGTGCCAGAACCAGCCATTTGTTTGTGGGTAATTGTTACCAATACCTGTAGTACAAGAAGACTGACAATAATACTGCAATCGAGATGAAGAGAAAGCAGGCAAGTCACTAAAAACAAATGCATTAGAAAAAAAGACATGGCAAAATAGAAATACCAATGGGACACTTATCAGTATGCTTGGTACAAGAATATACTTGTTTACTTAATTCAGTAGATTTTGTGAGAGCTGTGATTGTAGCATCATCTGCTGACCAAAAGGCCTTAACAGATACATACAACAGTTTCCTGCTTCACTGCTTTCAAGCATGAGGTCATTCCAATGCTGGATATGTTACTATTTACATTTGCCTCAAATTTCTGTACTAGATCTCAACAAGTATGACCAGGAATTCAACAGATCTTTTAAAGCTTCACTCACCTTCCAAGACCAGCAACGCAGTGTACAGCAATACAACAACCAGGTTCTTCACGAAATTTAACTTTAAGGAGGTTTAGCCAATCATCAACAATCTGGTTGGATGGTGGAGCACCGTCATCAAAGGGCCAATCCTAGAATACAGGATGACAAATACACCAAGATGGAACTCTTTTTGCTTGTAAGATGTGTGCACAGGCAAAAAAAAGGAGGGGATACAATGGACAAAGTGCTGACAGCTAAGGAAACCACTCAAACTTACTGTTTTCTGGCAATATAACTGTAGCAATATTAGGAATACATTCCTTTCAATCAGTTTTCGCTGAGCACATGATTTTGTTCAAAACTCAAACTTTTTCCCTGACAAGAAAGAATGACTGCACAGCTTTTTCCTCCATCAGCTGCTGGAATATACTCATAGAATTTTTTGGGGGAAGGGGTGGGGTGGGGAATGAGTTGGTTTTAAACTCTGCTTTTACACTACTTACCAAAACCTGAATGCCTTCTTTTTCCACCGGAGCAGTGTCATAAGTAGCTTCACACACTCTTACCACTGTGGTAACACCATATTTTTTAAGTTCCTAGGGAGTGAAAAAAAAAGTTGCTGTGAAAGTAAACTAGCTTCACTTGACTATTTAATTTTCTCAGTAATTTTACTCAGTAAGTCATTCAAAAATTTTCAGTAAGTAACCTTGTACAAATGCTTGCCACTCTGTGAAGAACATAGAAAGTTGAAATAACTAAAAATCTGTGTGCTAATGCCAGATACCTTTAAGCTCTGCTGCAAACATAGTCTTATCTGCAGATTAAGTTTTGTTATGATCTAAAATCAGATCCAGCTAAATATTAATTAATCAAGTAATCCATCTCCAAAAGATCATTCCTTTTAAAGGAACAGGAAGATTCCTAGTTTGCAAAGCTACATACTTCAGCAAAGCACTGTGAGCAAGGTTTAAATCTTCCCTTTCTCTCTCTCTGCTTAAAACATCAGGTCTGTAAGACCACTTACTGTTAAGAAGTATGAGTTGTCATAACTAGAGAATAACAAAATTTAGCTTTCCATTTTGTTGTTACCAAAAAAGCACTCGCTCTTCATTATTCATGCAACACCCCATCATTCACATCATCTGAACTGACTGAAGCATAGCCTAAGCATACTTTATCTACTTGTGAGGGTATAAAGTCAAGCAAATGTTACCCTACTGTGTTTCCTGTAAATTACATCACACCAAATGCAGAACTGAGCCATAATAAACCTAAAATCTCGCTAACGAGGGACTTTGCAAACTCAGATCTCACCAGGAAGTAACTTTGCAGGAACTAGCATACACTTTATACACCAGCACACTTGATAGTTCCAGCACACTGGATACAAGCTTTAGATGATAAATTTTATACCAGCAGTATTAGCAAGATATGCCAAGCTACCTGGCTTTAGTCAGTGAACAATTTCAGCATGTACCAAAACACCTAAAGTAGCTTCAGCAGCTCTGGATGCAGAGTAAGCCTACTGCCACAAATTTCACTCAAGTAGACACTATGACACAGAGGATCCTCTTAAACTACATTAAAACCATAATCTGCTAACACTGGAGGAAGCTAGGCAGTGAAAGCATACTGCAAGCCTGTTATTTGTTCCTAAGGTTCTTAACCACAACATATAGTGAATTATTATCTTTTTAATCACTATGCAGTAAGTGCAAAGAAATGTTACACCACTTTAGCCCAATCTGAATTCAAGTTCCTATCACTAGCAGATATTTGTATTGTTCTACACATAACTCTGCCAAATAATTCCCATTTTCAGACCTAAACAATGTACTTAATGTACCATTACAGTATAACTATTACTTGGCTTCACTCTCAGAATTACATTTGTGAAGGCCAAAGTATATCTGAACAGATCTGTCTTTGAAAAATGTCAATATACAAACAGTTTCAGTACCTCCTCATAAGGCCTTCACAGCAGTTATCAACTAGTAAAGAAGGAAAATGTAAATACAGCATGCTGCTCAGGCATTAAAAAAAATACATTGGTAAGAACTGTGTCCTGGCCTTACCTCTATAAATTTGTTTAAGGTTGCATTGGTTGGATTGTGTGTGATCAGGAATCTCATGTTCTTGTAGGTGATTTCCACAGGAGCTGGGCGGTTCATTCGGGCCATTTTGATTTAGTTAAACATGCAACAAGATTATGAAAGGATTAAAAAAAAATCTAATACAGAAGTGATGTAGAGAAACTGAAGTCTACGTCACTATACTCCACGTGAAATTCTCAGTGCTTGGAAGTATGAAGTTGGAGCAATGGGAAATGAAATGAACCTCCTAACAAGAAGCAGCAATTCTTCAATCCAGTAATACTGAGGCAAAAGAAAGGCAGTGCACTGAGGTTTACCCCATCCAGGTCTGAATTCTGTTGTTAAATGCTCTGCCAATTTCAATTCAACACTTCTTATCCTGGTCAACCACTCTTAGGGGGGCTTCTTGGTGGAGTAGTAATGAATTTCTACAGTTCACTTGTCTGCATAGAGGTCGTGCTGTGCCTGGCAGTAGTCTCCACTGCCCTTCAGAAACTCCATAAATGTGTGACCAAGAACACCACAGAACTGCTGTAAAGAGAGGGGGAAAAAAAAATCATAATGAGGACAGGTGAAACAAGATTATTTTTAAGACATCAAGCATTATAAAATGAAAAAATAAAAACACAGCAACTAAGCAGTTTCATGAAGTTTATTTTTTATTCCAAGCATTAGGTTTGTGTAAGAATCCTCTCACCTTTCTTAGCAAGGATTACTTGAAAATAAATACATTTACTTAATGCAAAGTTTCCATATAGGTTTATTTCAACACCAAATGCTGAAATGTTTTAAAACACCAATTCAGATGTGCTAAACACAGCAATAAGTTTTAAGAACTCCAGTATTTAAATATTAAGCATAGTTTTTCCAGGATACCCATACAACTGCCTTTTCCATTCTGAATTGAGAGACATCGAAACATCTACTAAAGTTACAGTGACCTTATGTAGTCCCAGGAAAGCAAGGATGGGATTCCTTGAATATTCAAGCTCAGCGTGGACAATTTTTAGTATTTTAACAAAACTATCTGTCTCTACTTAAAAGTAGAATCACTTGTCTTAATGGCTAAAATCTTACTTAGCATTTAAGTATCACTAATTCACATACAGAACAGGCAGTAGGGAAAAAAAAGCATATAAATCCACCTGACTTAAATAGGAGGGCACGAAAGCAAATGTAGTCTTTGTGGCCTAACAACAAACTGTGAGCTTTCAAACACTTTGAGACTTGCAAGACACACAGATTTCTAACTAAGGAACATTTCACATACTAAAGGCTGAGGACCCATGGCAACCTTCATATGCTTTTAAGCGTCTTTTCACACCAGGACTTTATTAATATGCCAAGACAGCAGTAATAGTCTAGCTAAAACCATACACAAGCAAGTTATTCCTGTCCAGTGGTATGCTGTTTAGCTATGGTTAAATTTATATATATAATTACTGTAAGACACAACCAGGAATTAAGATAGCAAATGAACTGCTCCAAGTTGGGTATTCATTTGCAGATGCTGAACCACCAAGATATGCAAGGGTTCCACAGTGAACCCTTCCCGCAGAGGAGTTAGTTTTGTACCCAGCCACAGTACCAATGCTGCTGATGATGCCTGCCCAGGGAACAGAAGGAAAGACGAGAGGAGTTCTGTTTCCCAGAAGAGAGGAACAAGCTGAACCACGTGCCCACCAAATATACTTATGCACTAGAGAGAAACATAACTGATCCCACAAATATTTAGCAGAAAAAAGTTATTTATGTTGGGTCAGGCAACTCATTTTCATTTTCAGAGGGCTTCCTGGTTTTAAGGTGTAAACGACAGGCATGACTTGTAAAAAACAAACAAACAAAACAAACAAAAAACCCACACAACCCCCCTCACAACCTGCTAACAAATATGAGAATTAGGTTAACAGAAAGAATCTAAGATAACTATTTCACATGCATTTTGCTGTCACTCCAGAGATACTACCATTAGCTGGTAGTAAAGACTGTAGAATTAAGTTTGCCTGTTGCAAAAAACCTATTTCAGTTTCTATTTTTGACAACTTGAGAGACAGCAAAAACTCTAAATATAATAGGCATGAAAAAGGAGTAAGAAGGATCCTCTGAAATCAAAGGCCACCAGAGTAACAGGAACCAGGAGAATTCGACTCGGAAGAACTACAAGAATCATCATCTGGCTCACCAGCCATGTCCTAGCAGAAGGTGGCAGGTGTGCTTTTAAAAGCCTCCTAGGACCAGACCTAGGAAACAGCTAAAATAGCAACTGAAAAAAAAAAGAACTGAAGATAACTTATTTAAAGTCGCTTTCAATTAGTTTAAGAAGCAGAACAGCAAAAAGGGACAGGACAGCTTTAAGCAGATACAGCTGCACAAGGTCTTGTGCTAGTTTTTGCATGCACTGGCAGATCTCATGTTTATCTCTTCTTAAGATTGCTAAGAAGAATCACAGACAGTCCTTTTCCCTGATAGAGGATGAGGGAGTCGAGGCTGTCGGAAACAGAAATGCATGACAGTGAGCTTGAGGACACAGAATGGGGGAAAAAAAGAACATAGAGTAATTGGAAGCAGTTAACATGCCTCCATACTAGAACAGGTAGGAAGAAACAAGTAATCAGAATTCATCCAGCCTGCTAGGTAGGCTGCCCTTAACATACAGCTAGGAGTACTCAAGATACCAGACAAACTCATCATGAGGATAAGGAAAAGGGCAGGCAGCAAAGTATTAGTTAAGTAAAAAATCATTCATTTTAACATCACATCTAGAAACTAGGTGCACAGTTCAAATTCTTATATAAAGCTGAAGCAAGCAGATTATGCAATGCTACATTTGAGTTCTATGTGTTATTAACCCTTACAAAGGAATTAATTTTGTTAATTACTGACTTAGCATTATACACATCAGCACCTTAATAATTCACACAGCTAAGGACCTAACCAAGCATGTATTTAAGCCTCATGTTTGCCTTGGCAACTGCTGCTGCCAGATTATAAAGGAGCAAAGCTCACATTTTACTTTGATGTGAATGCCATCACTTCTCACCAATGCTAGCAGGAAAGCTTCACATGCAGATCAACTCCTTTAGACAGCAACACACTGTACTCTAAGACAGCTCTGCCAGTCTAGTTTAGTTCTGTTTTGGGAGTCAAATGAAAATTAAAGACAAGTAGTACATGGGCATGCTGTTTGTGTTATGGCATTAAGTCACAGTACAAGGCTTCATCCACCTTCAGTAAAAAGACCTGGAAGATGAGAAATCAGCTATAAAAATAGTGTTGCAGTTAACTAACACAATCTCAGGCTTTGAGGGAACTCAAATTATGTCAGGAACTTTCAAGAGGCTTGGAAACAGGGCTTTAAAATTACTATATTGTCTCATACAGTTTTGGCAGGTAAGGATGAAGTTGCCCAAGAGAAACTCAAATTGCATAGTGTTGTATACAGAAGGTTCTTTAACAGAGCAAAAGCAACTCATCGCTTTTACCATTAAGTTGGGTACTCCAGCATATTCTTTTCAATTTACATATAAGTTTTCCTTGAGGAAAATGAACACTGAAAAGATTTTGGAAACAAGTAGCAGCTTCCATCATGACAGAAAGCCAAATAACATTTAGACTGTTAGAGCCATCAAAATAAACTCAGAAAACAAAACTAAGGTTAATATGCCAGGGCTACATATTAAGAGATGGCAACCTGACCATTATATATATATAATATATAATTATATATATATATATATAAAAAAGTAATATATATATTATATATAAATTGTGTTACTTATGCTTGTACCACCTACTGTAATTCATGCTAGGAAAAGTTAGAGAATAATCTATTCAAGGAAGACATCTTGAAAAGAAAGGCTTTAATTCATGCCCTTGAGACAGAAAGCTAAAGTATCTTCTTCACTGACAAACAGATTCACATGTATGTAAATTCATGGTTTGAAACAATCACTTACTTGTGTCTGACAAAAACGGCTTATGAAAGTAATCTACTAAATTATTACTGATATGGGAAAAGCAGAGAGGTGTAAGGTTATCCCATGCTGTTGACATCCTTATTCAAAACTTGGTGGCACCTTGAAAAGCATGCAAACAAAAGCACTTGTTCATGCAGTTACATGACACTTTACCTTCAGAAGATGAGCAAGATGATTCACAGTTGCTCAATCCACCTGCTCATAAAACATTTATATACAGAACGAACTATGTGGTCTTCCATCCTCTGAAGTCAAGACCTGACACACACTCACCTACTGAAACCATAGGATCAGAACTAGAGACCTAAATAAGTTACATTTCATGAGAATTTGAGTACACCTGCAAGGAAGTTAGTTGTTCTAACTTACTACCCAACAAAAAAAGTTACTGAATGACAGATACCCCTGACTTCCTCTTACTACTCAAGGCTTAAATAGCAACTGCCACAGCAGTCAGGGAAGTGTGGCAGGGTTAGGGGTACAAACTTTGAAGCCATAAGGCAAGACAGAGGCACATCTTCATAAGGTGCTGTTGACAAGATGCATCTCCTATCCACTGGGCACACAAATGCCTGTACTGTGATATCTACAGTGATAACACTGTCCATTTTAGCCACTCACAGCAACCCATTGCCTAAGAAGATACACTCAGATCTCACTGACAGGAAGGGAGAATCCAAAGGTTTATCATAAATTTGTTGCGACATGCTCTCTGCCGGAAGGATGTTCTCGTGGTTCAAATATGCAGTGAAGGGGGAAGAAAAAATCATCTCAGAACTTCCTGTATAACAAGTCAATGCAACTTCCAGAGATGATGAAACTGAGGCCATGTGACTGAGTTCAAAGTTCTTCTGTGTGGACCACAGAAACAACATGCAAAGAAGCCTTGGCAGATATGGGGAAAAATAAGACATCACAGAACCCATTCCATCCCCTTGTCTAAATGACTTAACAATGCCACTTCAATAGCAAACTACTTAAATCCCATCATTCTACTAAAATATTATTCCATTATGTTTTAAGCAACAACATGACAAATTTAGTACACACAAAGATGGTTATTTCTGTATTTCATCGAGTTTAATAAACCCATTAATACCAAACAGGAAGTTGCAACTGAGAAGAAAGTGGTAAGGAGTTATGGACTTGCATTTAATATAGAAATATCTCTTCTATTGATCCAGTAGAGCAAGCTTTAATTTTTTTAAAGAAGGTGAATATCTACTGCTAGTTTACAGTTCAGTAATACCCTTATCTGGGCGTTCAGGTTAATGTTTAAAAGAAGTCATTGCTTACAGTAAGCCTACACACTGGGATAGATCCAGCCTTCTTATGTGGCACATATTCTGCCAGAAAATGGAAGTTTCACTTGACAGAAGTTATTAGATAAGGCTAAATTCTATTTATTTGCTGCCTTACTAACACATTTTGTTTCAGTAAGACAATGACATCCTTCTCCCTTGGCTCCTGCTATATCTGTCACTCATTTTCTTTTTCTCTTATATTTCTTCTCATGGCTGTGCAATTTCTATACTGCTTCTTCCACATTTTCCCCCAAAACAGCTCTGTTCCTGAAAGACAATTTCAAAATCCTTCGCTGTTCCATCACTAGATGCCACATATAAGCTGGCATTTAAGTGTAATCTTCAGCTTTCTTGATTTGGCAGTTTTATGAGATTACAAAGAGACAGGGTTCATACTTCTGAGTCACTGCTTTCAAAAACTCAGCAGATGCAGGTAGACATCTTGGAAAGTTGTCTCCCGCAAGAATAGGAAACACCAGAATCACAGGAACCTCATGCCACAAGAACTGTACAACTGTCAGCTCATAATACTTGCCATGTGCATAGCTGCCTACCACAGAGCAAACAATCCTGCTTCTGTTACTGTAGATTACTTGATTTTGTTAGTTGTCTTTCTCGCTTCCCTGCTTCTGCAAGGCATGCTACCACCAGCAAGCCATGTGTGATTTGATTGATTGTGCTTAAATACACACAGCGCTCTGTGGTCACAGATGTTAGGCAGCACAGGCACTGAGATTACTAGGGGTGGTTAAAAAAAAAAAAAAAAAAAAAAACAAAAACGGCAAGCATATGAGGAAAAAAAATCTTCCAATGCTGAACTCTGATCCATCCTCCAGAAGGAAATGCCTTCCTTGAAAAGCCAGATGGCAAAGTCTTAAAAGCAGGTTCGGACAAAATTAAGGTATTTGACTGCAATCGTCAGCTTCTAAGGTTCGAGGCAGATTGCTAGGGAAACATCAACGTGTACTTAAATCACTCCTCTGCGGACTTTTCCTGCCGAACAAGACAGGCTGCACACCCGAGTTCGGGCATACCCCACCTCTACTGCATAGAGCTCATTTTGGAAAGGACTCACGTCCTCGCTCGCAGCCGGCGCTGCCTCCCCGCCCGAGCACGGCGGAGACAAAGCCGCCGCCGGGCCGCCTTCGCCCCGGCCGTGCACGTGGGGCCGCGGCGGGGGGGGAGCGCCGGCCGAGCCTGGCACCGGGCCGGGCCGCCAACCGCCCGTGGGCAAGCCCCGGCTTGCCCGGACAGCGTCGAGCCCCGGCCGCCCCCAGCCGCGGGGTGCCGGGCTCCCGCTCCGCCCGTCCCTCTGTCCCCGGTGAGGTGACGGAGTCCGGGCCGCGGCGGCGCCGCGCAGGCCGGGCCGGGCCGTGTCCCGGTGCGGCGGTCACGGGTTCGCATCACGCCTCGATCAGGCTCCCGACGCGGAGCCATCTTGTCCCCCGGAGCCGCCGCCCGGCTCGGCCTCCCCCCGGCAGGGGGCTCCTGGCACGGCCACGGGTGCGGGGTCCTGGGCGCGAAGCCCCGGGAGCGCTACCCTTCCCGGCGGGAGGCCCGGTCCGGCAGACACAGACCCCGGCAGGGGGAAGGCCGGGCCGGCGGGGGGGGGCAGGCGGCAGCTGGGTTCACAAAGCGGCTTTGTGCCCGGCCGGACCGCTGACAGCCTGGGAGCCGCGGAGAGGTCGCCGTCTCCTCCTTTCCCGGCGGAGGAGGGGAGAGGGGCGCCGGGGGCGGTAGAGGCCGAGTCGTGCCGCAGCCTGGCGGGCTCGGTGCTCCAGCGGGCCGCCTGAGGGGAGCCGCAGCTCAGCGCTTCGAGAAGCCGCCAGCAGCCGGGCGAGAGAACAAAGGGATAACATGGAGGAGCAGGGGGAGAGGCGCGAGGAGCCGAGCACGGGCGGCCGGCGGGGCGAGGGGCCGGGGGGCGCGGGCGGGCGGCACTCACAGGAATATGGTTACTCATTGAAGACTGTAGCCTGATCATACAGCCGGGGTGCGGGCGCCACAGCCGGGGGCAGGAGGAGCAGAACCAGGAGGGGGAGGAGGCGGAGGCGCTGGAGGCCGCGGAGCTGCCGGCGGGGGTTCGGCGGCGGCGGCGCGGGGCAGGACCATACAGCGGCTGCGGCGGGCGGGCGGCTCTGCGGGCAGCGCGGGGCGGACGCGGCTGCACCAGGAGCGACACTCGACGCCGCCTCCCCCACGAGCGCCCCGGCCCCGCCCTTCGCCGGCGCGCGTCACTGACGGGCGTCGCTCCTACCCAATCAGAGCCGCCGCCGGAGCTTCCGGGGCTGGCACGAGGCCTCGGGAGGCGGGGCGGTGCCGGGGGCGGGCGGCGCGAGCGGCGGAGGCGGCCGGCGGGAACCGGTTCGTGAATGGGGCCGGGGCGGGGGCCGGGTCGGGACACCCCGCGCAGCCCCGCCCGCCCTCCCGCGCCTGTGCCAGCAGCTGCGCCGGGAGCAGCCGGAGCGAGTTCCCCATTCCTTGGGACGGCGAGTCCTGAGCTCTGCCCGCAGCCACTTCTGTCAGCTGCGGCGGGGCCAGGCGGGACAGCCGCTCCCGCAGGGGCCGCAGGACGCGGGATGGCGCCAGCGCGGCCCCCGGGCGGGTTTAATCCCTCGGGTCCTTCGCCCGTGGGCCGCAAAACCGCTTTGGCGAGTTTAATGCTGGCAGGAAGGTCTTAGCGCGTTTTGCCCGCGGATTACCCCGTGTTGTTTAAGTCGGGATAAAACCGGGGATTTCTAGTGTTGCATATAGGAGATCAGCCCAGTAGGCCAGAAGTGGTGTGGGAAACAACAGGGGCTCTCTCAACCTTGTGTTCCTTCTCGCTCCTAGGGAACAGCACAGTGGTTTCCTAAAGGCATGATCAGGAGTTGGAGCCCGGCGGTGGGAAGCACCGACAGTGTCACTGCTGTGCCCATGGGATACAGGCACATCAGCCGGCTGGACACCGGCAACCTGGGAAACACCTCGATGTGGGTCAGCGCCAGCTTTGTGAAATAGCAGCCTATTTTTAGATTCAGTTTGTCTGAAACTGTTCTAATTGTATGTAACTAGTTAAGTCTCTCTACGGGATGTTATTATATTGTAACAGATTACAAGTTGTTTTTTCATCTAAAAATAAACAACTCAATTCCAAGTCTCGTTAGTGAGTATTGGCTTGTACAAATGATGGCTGGTTTGTGGTTTCATCCAAATGTCCTGACTTTACCTAATCTCTATAAACCAGAGGTGTTCATGGTCACTGACTTGTAAGAAGTGTGTTATTCAGAACATGACTATATTACCTTTTACTCCGCCTGGCTTCACGTGGCCATAAGACCGTGTCTGTGCTCACATAATGTACTCAGCTTTTCTGGGCTATAAATAGATCTGGGCTATATTTATTTACATTGCGGTTTGTGTTTACTGGCTTAGGACACGTGTCTGGGGTGAACTTGCAGCTGTTTCCACTTCTCCATTTAAAACTTCTTGAAAATGTACTCAGAATGCTATAAAATGAGAAGATGAACCCAAGGTTAATGGCCGCTTGGAATATTGTTTATTTGTTGGTGTTTGCAATGTTAGGAAGGTTTTGAGGAAAAAAGAAATAAAGTCAACACATCTGCTCTCATTAATAAAGCTTGAGGAATTTGCTCTGCAGAGAGTTCTGAGATTAAACAGCTCTTTATGTGCTTTAAGCCACACTGTTTTGTTTTTGTGTTTGTGTTGTTTGTTTTTTTCTCCCTCCAACAATACATGCTTTTGTTTACTGTTTCATTGCACGTTGAACTGATCAGGATTTTAAGATCAGTTATTTTGTGCAGCAACATCCTTGCAGTGCCATAGCACAGTAGTTTACACTGAAAATAAGTCACTGGCAGTTTCTTTGAAATGATATAAGAAAAATAATTTAGCTCAGGAAACTTTTAATCTAAAAGGTTTTTTTCTTTTTGAGGAAATACTCTTAGTATACTTTTGACTGTTTATTATTAATTTTTATTATGACAGTCCCTATCTGGCTCCCCTAGTGATTAATTATGTGGTAGTGATTGTCACTTAAGATGCAGTTCCTGTGTTTTATGATATGAAATGATAAAAGATACTTGGGAATGTTAGAGACAGGTAGACTCTAAAGGACTCTTATTTCATAAAACATAGAACAGAGTAAGAGATGTTTATAGGGGAGAGAGAAAAAAGTGGATAGTTACAAGGTGCCAACTAGGGAACTCATGAAACAAAGTGGATTGAGGAAACAGAAGGAGATGAGGCTCCTAAAGAACTTTAAAAATAAGAAAAAAAGTATATGTTTGAAAAGAGAAATCTGTGGTGTGTATTCAGAAGAGACTGATACTATCAGTATCACCATTGTTGCGGTATTAGGAAGATGAATATAACTTTTATGATAAGAGGCTATAATAGGACAAAGTTTGAAAATATTTTTGAGGAAGTGGGAGTAAAAAATAAAATATGGGCATGGCTTGAATGTCCAGTCCTTACCTAGTTGACTATTATCAATAGTTTTAATAGGCAGTTATGCATTAGACTAGGCAATTTAAAGATACTGAAGTTTCAAAAATCAAAATGGTGAGTTCTACCTTATGAATACTTTCCTTGTCCCAAGTACAATAGTAAAAAAAAAAATCCTGATTCACTTAATTTATGTAAAAGCGTAAATACTTTATATGCTTTGTTAGCCATTTTTGTCAAGAAAGGAAATCGTCATAGGATTAGAAAGCAATTTTTTACCTCTGATCATCTTTGTCAACCTTCCTGTACTTATAAAAATATCATTATATTATTTTTTAGCTGCAGGGACCAGAGCAGGGAGTAGTTTTCAACATGCAGTCACACAGTTCCATGTATCACTTTGAAGTGGTTTATATTAATTTCTTGTAAGTACATGTGTTCTGGTTTGAGAATGCTTCCTCTATGGGATTCAAGACAATTAACCTTTAAAATATTACTCTTATGTTTGAAATACGTATCTTTTTGTAACAACTAGCATAAATATTATTCAAAGACTAAATAAAAATAGTGGTTATCAATATGCTTGTCTTTTCTGTCCTTCTAGACAGAAATCAGTCAGTTGTCCCTGACATTTGTGGGGGGTCTTCTGTATCATAAGGGCAAAAAACCCCAAACGACCGTATACTGGAAAAAAATGTCAGAATCTAAATTGGTTAAAGTATCAGTTGGCTATAGTGTTTGTGTGGACTAGTCCTATTTTAAATTTGAATGGAATTGGGGATTTTGTATAGGTATCAACATCATGCTGTTCCTAGTCTGCATGGATGGAATTACCACGCACACTTAAGGCTTTGCTGGTTGGATCTTTCATCTGCTGGTATTAACTCTAGCCTTTTGTGGATAGGTTTCTGAAGGCTGTGTTAATGCCCATGTTATGCCAATGTGTAAAAACATGAGTTGAGTATGACTGGGTTAGACTGTCATCTAATAGGAAACTCATACATGACTAAGGTGATTAAAACAAAAAATAATTAATGGGTGAGAATATAATTAATGCAAATCAATGTAGTTCTAGGGAAAACAGCTGTTGTAAAGAAAGCTGACTTAATGCTTTGATAAGATTACAAAATTGGCATAAAAGTAACCGCATTGTTGTAATGCTAAATGTTCATGTTTTCAAACAGTTTTATCAAAGGAGTGTAATCAAAAATCACTCTAAAAAACAAACGTGACTGATGCAAAGGCTGATGAGTAGCAAGTAGCAATGATGCCAATATAGTTCCGCAGAGTAATCTAGATTATTTAGTAACTTGTATTCACTGAAAAATGTTTACAGGCACTTGCAAAGTCATACAGCTAGAACCAGGAACCACCTCTTAGCCCGTTTTTCCTCTCTCTGGCTGGTATCTGTGATCTTCTGAGGAACAGAATAGTGCAGTGGAAAGGGCTACAGGACAGTGTCAATTTTTTCTGTAACATTTGTGTTTGAGAGTGGTAGGTCTACAGCTGTGTGAGAGTGATGTATTGGTGAGAATGTAAAGATGTAGGAAATGTTCAAAGACTGGAAACAGTGAGACGTACAAAGGACTCTTCCTATTTAACTCATAAAGTAGATGCAGCAATATCTTACAAGGTAAAAATGTAGGCCTCTAAAGGTTTTTTAATTTGAAGAGTAAGGTAGGTTGGTTCATAAATACATGACAAATTCACTTGCTCTGACAAATACAAGTTACTGGCTTCAGTAGAGGAATTGCTGGGTAGAATTTCATATACTGTGATGTGTAGGAGATCATAAACTGTAAAATACAGATTTTCATATCTTGAGGTGAGAATTTAACAGGAAAAGAAGGCTTTTAGAAGATCCTTTATTTGAGTTTTTTAGTTAGTTCAAACTCCTTATGGTATTTTTGTCTGAATGGAGTTGTAGGATTTCTTAAATTGAGTCTTACCTGGGAATTTTGTTTTTAATATTTCTGAAGTTCATTAAAATTAATAATTTAACTAAGTGCTTCTTTTTATTTTTCCACTGATGAGAGTTTCATTGTGTATATGAAAACCCTCTAAATTACTTAGTTTTTTATTCTTGTCAGTTTTCACTATGTCAGTCTCATTTCTGTGGCTTGGTCTCATTTATTCTCCGCTCTAGCATATTTGCCTCTTTATTCTTTGATGGATGTCATAATCTGTTTTCAAGCTGCTTCCTTTTCTTCAGTTCTTTAAAAAGTCTCACAGTTCTTAAACATCAGTTCATTTCTCTCTTATGTCCAAGTCTCACTCAACAGTGCAATCAGGAAGCTGGTTCTGTTTCTGTGGCCTGGGTCTGCATGGTCACAGCACACATTCCAGCCCTAAACTGCTGGCATATAGAGCCTGAGGAACCGGGATTGATGGGAAAGACCAGTGCTACAGGGGCACCTTTCTGCTATGGAAATTTCTGTGCTGATGTGCCAGAGATGCATTTCGTGTATTTGTGAGTTTGAGTAGAATGAAGTGTGGATGAGGGATACAAAATTAAGCTTATTGTAGGAAATCTACATGTTGTGCTCTAGCACATTATCAAAACTAAAAGAGTTTGCAGTAGATTCTTCATATTTGTTTGGTTTCCTTGGCCATGCATCTTTATAAAAAAATACTCTGAATTCATTATGAGGATTTAGCACAAACCTTTTCACCCATAAATATAAACAGACACTTCACATACAAGTTGTGGTGTGCTAAAGGTTTCTGGTATAGCATCATGGTCTTGGGCTAGATCTTGTCTATGTTCTTTCGTGATAATGAGAGATATTTTCCATTTTCAGCTCCAGAAATGTTTTCTGGTTTTTGAAGAGGTCATTTTAGTTTCTTTCTGGAACCCTGATAATACCATAGACTTGTTAGAGGAAGTAGAGAACTACTACCGATAATTGACAAATGCAACCATTGTGAAACCCTTTTCCAGTTGTTTATTGGGAAAACTCAGTGAATTCCCCTCATTGCTTCTGTCTGTTCAATAAAAGAATTGTCTATATAATGGATTTTGTGCCTAGTTGGTGTTAAAACTGCAAAGATGTGCTGAAGAAGGATTTTTCATGACTGAAGAAGTAATGGTCTTTTACAGGCACATGCTGAAATTGTCACTTGGCAGGTTTAACATTCATAATTGGCCCTTAGCAACATATAATCAAAGTAGATGGTATTTAAATATTACAGGAGTAATTATAAAAATTAATAGCTTTAGAAAATATTTGCACAGTATTGCTCACAAGTAAGTTTTCTGTTGTTAGGCTCTTTTACAACATCTGCTAATTTATTCCTATTAAGTAAATTGAGGATCACTCTCAAAGAGAAAAGACAATGCAGAAAGAATCGCGTCTTGTCGTTATTACCTGGGGAGTCTTTCTGCTTCACCTTCTGCAACCGGACTTGTCTATCTTCCATTGGCCTTTTTAGCCATCAGCGTGCTTGTAGCAAGCGTGGGTAGAGCCCTTCTCAAATCTTCATTCGCGAAGCCTAGCCATGATGAAGTTAAGCCTATACATTAGGGAAGCTGGACCTTTCTGATTTCATTTGTTAGATTTTCTCTTAACGCTTTTTGGAACAGTCCAGTGGTCTGACATTCTGGATGTATCACAGTTGTTTATGTCAGCAAGCTGTTCTAGCTGACAGCCTGGGATTATTTTCTCAAGATGTGTTAGAGGCCATAGGGACAACAAACAGGGTCTTTGGTGCTGATAGTGCTTTCCATATTTGCTATGATTTTTTAGGAAATTTTTCATAAAGATCATATACAGCTGCTGTTAAAATACTACAGGTTTTTTTGTGTTACTGTTTTTCAACAATGCTACCCGTGAAGAGTGCTAAAGTGGTACTCTTAATAGTAATACTTTAATGGCAAATACAAGAACATACAGCAATTGCAAGGACTCGTACCTTTTCATTTTTGAAAAGTTTTTTTGGATGAGTGTGATTTTTTTTTCTTTTTCTAAAATGAAAACCACAGATTTTATTGCCTTGTACTATTAGTGCTGCAGCCAAAACTAAACAGCAATCTCTTTGCTCAGTCTGTTCAGATTACTGCAGCTATCACTCACTTACTGTCTGTTCAGCATCCTCTTCACGCTGCTCCTGATTTTTTTCCCTCTGTTGCTAGGGAGAAATGTTCATTGATTTTTCTTTGGGTTTTTGTTGTTTTGTTTTGTGCAGCAAAACAACAATTTAGGGAAATAGGAAAACTTTGCACATCCACTTGTATAACTAACTATATTTTTTCGTCAGCTGATATGCTGTACTGTCACTAGACTCAAAGTTTATCTTGACACTTACTGGCGGAATTCTATTATTGTTAAAAATCATTGCCTTTCATTTTATTTCTGAGATTTGAATTAAAAATTGAAAAACAGACACTAAAGTTGGTAATAGAAGCTCTGCTGCAGTTCTATTCCATGCTCAAATATGACCTTATACCATTAAACGAAAAAATTATTATACAAGAAGGAAATTTGGAACATGACATAGAAAGTGTAAATTATTATATTTTCCTGGAAGGCATATGCCTTTTGTCCTTTTTTTATTTGTTTCATTAGTGAACATTTCTCTTTTGTATACTACTTTAATTGTCAGCGTATTAGAAAAGAGAGACCTGTATTCAATTTAACGGGAAAAACAAATCCCTTGGAAGCCAAAATATGTGTGATCTCACAAACACGGGGAGTTTAACTAGTATTAGTCTAAATGGAGAAAATCACATATATTTAAAAATCAAGATGGAAGCTGTAAGCTAATAGAAGGAAAAGATTAGTAATTCTGTACATGTCCTAAAGAATATGTAGTGTCTTTTCTATTTGGACTTAAATAAGAAATCATCTGAGAACTGTTGGCCTGTGATGTGAACTGTGATTTGGTGCTGATATTCTTTTGGATCCCTAATTTCCTTTGCCTTCTGCTTGAGTAAACTGGTCCAGCAAAACAAAAATATGCTAAGTTTTTGTTATAGCAAAGGGCTTTGGTTGGTCTTACAGCATAGACTGTATCAGGCTATCAATAAACTTGTACTTTTTGCAATATAAATGACATCCAAATAGTATTTGATCTTTGACTATATGTAGGTCTTTGGCTATTTTGCTTTTGGTCTGCCAGATAAACTCGGCACCAACCTTTGTTATGTGTGTAATTAAGTTGCCTTTTCTCAGAGTATTACTTTGGTCAGCAGTCAGAATGTTGTCCAAAATAATACATACCAAATTAATGGTAGGGCCCTGTATCCTACTGAGAAGGTGACTGAATACGTTGTCATATACTTGTGCAAATTTCTTTATGCAGAACAGCCTCCTTTGTACCACTAGAGCCATGCACCTTTTTGAAATTTTCAAGCTAATATTCCTGAATCTACCATCAACCCCAAAATCAGAGAGTATAATATTCCTGTGCTTCACATACTTTTATGTGCTCTCGGTACTGCAAGCTGTAGGCATATGCATTTCAGCAATAGCCTTGTTCTCTGAAACTATTACTTCAACATGTTTCTGATACGGCATGGGTAACCCTTTTCAATAATGCAAGTTAGCATCTCCTCACCAAGAAGAGTGGGACAGATTTGTTTCTACATCTGTTTAGATGCAAAATTCTGGAGCCTCAGCAACTGTTGCCTCTCTGTGTCTAAATGTTCCCATTGTAGAGTTGGACAATTCCTGCCTGAAACACTAGTGTGTACTTGGGGATAGAGTAACAATTCCAGCAGTTTCTGTGGCTGACCAGTTTGTCATGAAAATATTATAGTCGTATTTTCTTTGATTTTCAGTGTCTTCTCACATTCCAGTATTGTCCAAAAGGCATGAAACATCGCATGGATGTCTCCATCATAACATAAACAATTAGAATTGGGGGAGCATGTTTAATGCATCTGTGATGCAAGTGAAGCTATAGGGGCCAGAAGTACCCCAGGTGTATGTGGTAGCAAGCTAAAATAACTACTGTCCTTAGACTCATAAAGGAAAAGTGCTTTCTTCCTAGGGACACACCACTCAGAAGGGCAACATGCAAACTGGGAAATACCGTCAGAGCCATTGGAGTAAGCAGGTGCACCCATGTGTATTCAGCATGTACTTGGTTTATGGAATTGTAGATAATCGGTGATAATTTGGCTTAAGGTTGCCTGATTAGATATGAAAATACTCTGTCTTGTGGCACACCCATGATGGATAATTGTGCGTAGTGAAAATCATGTCCTTGAAGCTGACCTTTGGAAGGGAGGGAAAAGGAGGAGAAAGATATGGAGCTAAGTGCTTAGCTCACAATAAGTATTTCAGTCTATCAATATTTGCAATAACAGAAAAAAGTAGCTCTCCAAGATGTCAGTAGAGCTACTATTTCCTGCAGACTATCTGTCAGATACAGAAAGATTTCAGTATACCAAAAGAAACTTGATGCAGAGATGCAAAGACCAAAAATTTATTAGAAGAAAATTCTTAGGATACAGGCAAGATTAATGTAAAACTGATAATAATTTTCTTCTGCAGGAATTTAGGATTAATAAGGAAGCTTAGAAGCAGACTCTAATATTTTCTCTACATATACTTTTTAAAGAAACCAGATTCCAAAATTTACTGATGTCCTTTTTTGTAGCTTGTAATTCTATTAGAAATCCCAGTATTTAAATAAACTCCATTGTAAACTCCATCCTAATAAAATTCTGAGGTACTTTTCAAGATCTAATTTAATCATTTGCGAGCAAGCAAGAAACAGTCTGGAGACATTTTTAAATGTCTAGGCAATGAGCTCTGCAGACACCGTTCCTGAGGATTAAACCTACAAACTTTAGAGACAACCTCTGGAAACAAGCACAATATGCTGCTCAGTGAATGCTCTGCTGTCTTTATTGATAGGCTCAAGATCCACACATTTTCTGAGGCCTCTGATCTTGTTAGTGACTTAATAAGCCTGGACTTAAACAGAATCTTTCACAGCCAAGCACTGCTTGTACAAGATAAAGGCTACCAACCTCTCTCTGATTTGAATAAAATACATTGTAAGATAAAGCAGGAATCCTGACTTTTTTTTTTTTTTTTGAGGGTACCATTGTGAATACAACTGGCCATAAATACCTTTCCACTGTTCATATTTTGGGGTTTCTTACTATACTATTTTCCAGTTTTTATGTTCTTTTACTATCCTTTGTTAGGAAAGAAAAAATGCTATTTTAGTCTTCTTTCAGAAAATAGCCTAAGGTCTTTAATTAGATTTTACTCTGTTTTATTCAGGCACATTCTCACATATGAAATTTATTTCAGAAACAAATAAATATGACTTTATCTGTGATCAAAGAGCTGAACAAAGGGTAAATTTGCCTTTGGAAGTTACCCTCTAGTTTAAAAGATTACTTTTCAAAAGCATCTAGATTATCTCAGAGCATAAGTCAAGGCAACAGTCGCTTGGGGATGCCCAGCTTTAGACAGTTCCAGCATAAGGGAATTCACACTCTTAATTAGATGTTACAGATTCCTGTTCAAAACATGAGAAGGGCTAGGAGACTAAAAACAGAATCAGTAGGAGTCAGCACAGCTCACACTGCAGACAAAAAAATGTAGAGGAATAAATCTTAAATTAACTCAGACAACTCTTGGGGAATTAAGCTGACTTTCTTTAGTCAGGATGCAATCAAAAGGAAGGAAGAAAATAGGCAAACATGGAGGTTATTGAACGTAACCATGACATTAATATTTTTTAATAAGAAAAACATTTTAAAAACATGCTATGGTTTCTAAGAAAAAATCACTAAAAATGCTGAATAGTTACAAAAAAAGGAAGAGGTATCATCATAGCCTGCAGGTGAAGAAAATTATCAGCCAAGTAAATGACTCCTCCAGTCAATTCATAAATTCGTTTCAGCATGTGCAGCATCATCAGGATAATACTGCTTGAAACAAATTAGTGTTTTAAATTATCTCCTTATCCATCATAGTCATGAAAAGCAAAAAGAATATTTCTAAAGATTTCTACTTACAATTTTTTTGTTCTCACACTGCTTCACTCAAATCCATCAATTCTTCAGAAACTAAATCAGCATGCATTCTTCATTATTACAAATACAAGTCATCTTAACTGCTTTTATGTACTGTTTTCTCTACTTGCAGCACAACTTACTTATTTTTAAGATTTTCACTTACCTTGTTTGACAACCCTTCCTTCTGCTATTTCTCTGCTGGCATTATAGGGACCAACAACATAGTTTTCTTCATCTTATTTGCCACAAGACTGCATATTTATTTTTATTTATTCCTGTGGTCTCAATCCTGCATCTTGTGCATCAAGCTACCTCAGTCTTCTTTTAGAACATTCTTTGAGGATTGCAGTTTTCAACCTCAGAAGAAAAGTTGAAAATTTATTACTGTATTTTCCCCTGCTGAATGTTCAGGAATGCAGTTTTACTTTTAGTCCTGGGGATCAGTTGGCTTTCCTCTCCCTTATACTCTGCATTTCCGCTATTTTGTCTTTATTAAGTTCCCCTGACCTGAGCTGTCAGTTCCTTATGTTTTGTCTCCTGCCATGTTATTATATGGCAAAAAACTGGTGTAAAATGTTGTCTTCAAAATAATTGTCATTGCTTTAAGAGACTGAATTACAAGGAAACTCATTAACCTAAAGTTTCATTATGTGAGATATAATGTAAAACAGGAAGCAAAATGATAAACACAGAATGCCCCGATCAAAGGTAAATTTTTAAATTGGTATTCACACAAATTCAGAGAATTAACTCAAGCTAAATCAGAATAATTTCCATTCAAGTGGAATAACAGACACCTAACTTTGGGCTGCACACCTTGTAGAAACTTTCTGTAGCAAGATACATTCCACTTAGCTTTTGTCACCATGAGTTAGGCATCCAGTATTAGATGGTAGTCTGGGCTTCCTTTATAATTCAGAGAGAGAGAGAGAAAGTCCTTCCAGAGGGTGATAAATCCAGTTTTGAAATAAGTGTTAAAGATGGTATAAATGGCTTTTCAGCAGTATTCCTTAGGACTGCAGAGAAAGAATGAACAATTAGATTAAGCACCTATATTTCACGCTGGTCACATAAGGTAACATGAACCTTACCAATGCAGAGTGATGTGGACTCCCCTTACCAGTGGCTCTAGGATATCATTTATCTGAAAAAATTACCCCATCAGTATCTAAAACCATGCAAGGTGTCCATCTTAGGTCTGAACAGTATCTGTTCCCATTCTCTGCTTGATGTTTTGAGTTGTCCTACATACCAAGTAGACCTTAATTCACTGGGTTGTGAAAACCAATAGAATGGCAGCAAAATCAAATATTATTATTGATCAATATATTAAGCCAGTAGACAAAAGACATGTCACAGTGTTGGCCAAATACTACAGGGTCAGGGTGGTTGTTTGGACTGCAGTTTAACTTAATTTAGATTTAAATTTAAGACCTTCTATCTTCTGGGATTTGAGTCTGCATCTCTCATAAGATTTCCTTAATCCTCAGATTGTACCACATCTTCAGGATATAATGGGTGACTATTGCCTCTCTAACAAAATGTAAAAACCTTGGCTGAAACACATCTACCTTCTTATTTTTTTGGTCTCTGACTCACTGATTATTTGTGTTCTATATTCTTAATGAAACAGAATGAACAATGAAATTGGTGGGCCAGTGTGGTCCAGGATAGGACAGTGATTAAAGAAACAGAATTTTAAGTTAGGTCCATTTGTTTGTGAATAAGAATTTAAACGGAGGTTTCAAACATTCCAGGAAAGTGCATTAACAACTAGTAATTTATTTTGTATTGCAGGATTTGAAAGAACAAGGAGATCTAATATATTATACTGGATTCCATAAAATATGTTTAAAATACAAGACTGAACACTAAACGATTGGAAATGAGAATAATGTCAATTTAGAAGGGAGAAATCCCTAGACTGTAGGGTTAATGAAACTCTGTGCTGTGAATATACTTGACCTGAACTATGAACATAACTTTAGTTAGTGTGATACAAAAAGAATTTAGATTCTGGTGGGGGCAATCAGCTAAACTGAATCCTTCTCTTCCACTGCTTATCTAAAAGGTTCGATTTTTAAGTCTTTAAACATGCCTTTAAAAATATCGTTTCAACCATACATGGTGTTGAACTAAAATATTTCAGGTATGATTTTGAACAACGAGCTTATATTTGTCATGCCTTTTAACTCTAAATACAGACCCTAGGAAGCACCATTTCCCAAACATCTTGATGCCTGTTATAAATTATATTTGTTGATTAAAGTCTGACATCTCCCTGTAATTTGGAAGGCAAGTCCAATAATCCAAAATAAAGTTTGCTTTATTTAAGTAAAGAGTTTTTCTGCTCACTAGACAAAATATGTGGTAATTTCTGTTCTCTGTATTAAGCCCTCTCTAAATTTGAAATATAATTTTTTAAAAGTTTAAATTGAGGATTAATAGTTAAATAATTGCTTTTAATGACTTTTTGTCAAAATTTTTCTTCTGGACTAAACAGTGTAAGGAAGACTTTGCTAATGCCCTGCTTCCTGCTGATAGCAGTTAGCCATCTGTTGAAAAACAGAGACATACTACATTAAGTGACTTGTTTTTCAGTAAATATTCCACTAGCTTACAAAGGCTTTTAAAATGTATTCACCAATATAGTTAAATATTTTAAATATGAGTTCAAGAAGCATTTAGACAATACTCTCAGGCACATGGTGTGACTCTAGATAATGGTCCTGCATAGGACCAAATCCTTGTGGGTTCCTCCCAACTCAGTATATTTTGCAATTCTGTGATTCTGTGAAATAAAATATTTTTTTCTCCAGTTTGCATTTCATTTTTAATTTACTACATTTTTTTCCCTGATCTATTTTCATTTTTGCATTTACTGTTCTGAGGTCTGGGATGTCTGCTTCAGCCCTGTGTTCTGTGTATTTTGTGATGACTTTGCATTGCTAATAATGGGGCTATTTATGAAAGTAAGCCAGACATTGTAGATATGAAAAAAACCCAATAGCAATAATTTTCTTTCAGTCCTAGGTATGTATGACATGGTCCCCCAAAACCAAATCTTTTTGATTTGGATCTTCTCACTCAGAAGAAGCACAATGAAGGGAACCTAATACTCCACAGCACTTCAGACACGTCTTTGGGCATTTTATGGAGCACCTAATGGACCATCTGCATAAATAATTGCTGGAGTTCTATAGGGGTGTGTTTCTTCTGAAATTAAGCAAACCCAATTCCTACAGTCTTTTGCTCCAGAGCACGTATTTTGCCTCTTTTCCTGGCTCCTTTCTTGAGGCCCAGTAGCCAATTCAAGCACTGATCCATGTCTGTAGGAGTAGAAATTCTACTTCATATTCAGCATCTATGCATCCCATTATGACTTATTTTTTCACAATGGTAAGACAGCCACTGATTCACTTTTGCTTATGAACCACAGGGACTTGCAGGTTCTGTTTTGAAGAAATTTTGTGAAGTCATCTTGAAGTTGCACTTTTGGTAAACCCTAAACAGAATAATACTTCGCACTTCTCTTCTTTTTTTATTTTTTTTTATCACATTGATCTATTCTCCAATTTGTTCTAATTCTAATTCTTCCATTTAATCTTCTTGTATTCCCTCCAAAGCCTAATATAAAGTGCAATTGTAATAAATTACTCTTTTATTTGATAATCTAATTTACTGATTCACATTACTGAATAGTTCAAGGTATAAAGAAAATGTCTATGGCTCGGTACTCAATCATCCCTCCCTTTGGACGATAAACTATTAATTTTAATTTTTTAAAAAGATACTTAATAGTTAAAATGTTTTCCCAAGTGTTTTTGCACCCATCTTCCTTTAGTTTCATCAAGATATTTTTATTTGATTGCTTGTAATAAAGTCTCATGCAAGTATCAAAAAACTTTTTGTAAATTAATACATATGATGTTTTCCATTTCTTAAAAGGAGATGAAATTAGTTTGATGCTGGGGATTCCCTACAAAACTTTTAGGCTATCTTTTAAAGACTTTCAAATGATTTGCTTATTTATTGCAGTACTTTTCTGAGAATTGCAGTTGACTGACTGGTTTGTAAGTTCCTAATCCTAATCCCCTCTATACCTCCTTTTAAAATGTCTTAGAATTCTTTCTGGAACCTTACTTACGACCTACAGTTAGCGTGAGAGTTAGGAAATTTTCTAGAAAACTTGTATTTGAGACTGAAAACAAATTTTAAACCTAAGACATTCCCTCCCTTAGCAGTGTGTTAACCTCAAGGCAGTTATGCAGAAACCAGTTCACCGCATCTTGAACAAAAGGAATAAATCCAGATCCAGCCTCCTCTCAAGCAAGAATTCATGACTGTGGACCAAAGGGAGGCAGGAATGCCTGTCTGGCATGTTGTCTGGCATGACATGTAACATTTCTGGAACGGATGGATTTCAGACATGTCACTATCCTGGGATATTTTATTGCCTGGGCAGCAGGGTATCACATTTCTGTGTTGTCATTCTAAGTCACTTACATTCTGCTATGTGCTATATATGTCATATGGATGCCAAATCCTCAGTTTGGAAAGCTACTTCTGGGACCAACTGAATATTTCTGATTGTTCTCTTTTCAGATATTCTTGGAACAGAGGATGTAATGTGATTTTAGGCTAAGGGTTTCCAGCTGAAAATATGAGAGGCATGGAGGTCACAAGAGCAAACTATTGGAAAAACAGGTGCTGTTCAGTCTTAGGAGCAGAACTGATAGACACTATGTTGAGGTTTCTGAGGGAAGGACTGTCTGACCATAGGCTTACTGGATTTTTGCAGGGTTCATCGCATCTTTGTAAAACATAAAAGTCAAGAAGTACATGTGTAGGGCAATTCCCTTGCAAGGGGAAACTTATCTCTTTAGGAGCTCCCAATACCCCCAATATGCTGTTTGGCAGATGTTCAACACTTTTCTATTGGGATTTTTAAGATTATTACTTCCTATACAGGTTGCTCTCTGTCCCACAGATATTGACCAAAGTCTAGTATGATAGTGCCTTTCCTCAGGCAGGCCAGATGACATGGGCTCTGGGCCAGTGCATGTAGCTGGTTCGTCCTCTATGTACTACTGCTGCCATTGGGGGTATTGAGTACCTCCTAATTGTTATAGTGATATTAGGTGCTCCTTTGCCCTTATCCCACCAAACTTTCACTTCCCACCTTTGTGCCAGGCAGAAGCGTTGCCTGAAGAAATACAAAGGAGTACTAGTGCTTAAAAAAATAAGAGAAATTATTTTTAATCTCAACTGCTCTTTTGATCAACCTGCCATTATTGGATGCCAATTTAATGTTGTTTTATGAATCATTTGCACAAAGTCCTGAAGAAGAGGAAAAGGACATGATTCATTTATAAAGCACACAGGACACTCAAGTGCTTTGACTCTGGTCATTGCAGCAGTACAAACAGCAATTAGACCCCAGCAAAAAGGCAGATTGTTTCCCACTACTGGTTCCTTTCAACTTGTTTGCAACCTGTTTTTGCACAGAGCACCACAGCTATTTATAAACTGCAAGTGGGAGCTGAGAATAGGAAGAGCTTTGTGTTCATGGGATGACAGTGTCAGGAGAGCAATACTATAGCTAAATTGGGATGGCCTTTACAGAGTCCTATTTTTATGATTGTAATACTATTGGTATTCTGAGAACTGAAATCTCACAGATATGGGCTCAGCTTCATGTAATTTATCTCTTCTTATATGTATAAAAAAGTTATGTTAAAAAGCTGCTGCCTTTTTTTTTTTTTTTTTTTTGAGTGAAGCAAAGATGAATAAAACTTTTTGGCTTCTAATTTTAGCTATATTAAATTAATTAAGCCAAACAATACAGTTAGGGGTGTGGGTAAGACAGGTAAATGCACTAAGGGAAAAAACATGTCTTCCAAAAACCATGCAATGGTAGAAAATTCGGAGTAGTTCTAGCAAGTCTGCCTGTGCCTGCAGATGAGCATCTCAGGTGCTATTTTTCTGTTTCTTCTTTGTTTTGTTCTAGGTTAAAAGAAGACACTGCATGAGGGAGTGGGAAGCCTAAATTTCCACTCTGTCTTACTCTTTTCAAAGGGATATATCATTCCAAAACTTTGGATACACTGGGATAAAATACTGTAGAAATACCAGCTAGGAGCAGATTGACTTAGGATCATTTTGAGCTCCTACACAGCTATTAGATTCTATTACTAGAAAAGGCAACTGCAACCAAGTGCACCACCTGCTTTTGCTAAATACATGTTACAGAACCATGAACTAAAAGACATACTTTTAAGTTTTCTAAAGAAATAGTTTGAATCTGTCAAAACTCTTTTTCAAATTTGGCAAGATACTTTCTTCTCATTTCAACATAGCAAAAAAATAACAGCAACCCAAGTCTGATTCCCTTCTTAAAATTATGGAAAAGCAGTTTGCAGTTTTGATTTGCAATCTTTTTGAACTGGAATTAAAATCAATGTATTATGCTCAGTTCATAGTTAAAATACATTTTAAACCTACGGTTTGTACTCATTCAACATAATTGTCTTCAGAGGCAATGAGGAGTGAGTCAGTATCAGAGTAATTTCTGGTTTTAAGTCTTCATGATTATGACTAGGAAAATATAGCTAAGCAAAGAATAGCTTCTCAATTAATACAAAATGCCATTTAAGAATAATTTAACTTACACAGCACTTGTAAAACATAAATCAAGTACGGATAACTCCCAGTTAATAATTGTCCATTGCCTTTTGTCACTGTCTAGTGAGTTGGAGATCTGAGATGAGAAAGGCGAAGGGAGATACTCAATTTAGCTGTCCAGATTGTCAAAAGAAATAATTGGAAATGTAGAACAAAGACATGAAGATAAAGGAAAAGTGAGTAAGTTTCCTTTTTGATATACATGAGGATTAAGTAAACTTGTACTCTCATAAAATTACAAAAAAAAATCAACGCTGTTACTATCTGATAATTGCAAGTAAGTTATATAAATTTGCAAATATTGATATTCACAGAGAGCTTGTTTTGTTCCAATAAGAATTTAAAGACATATTTTTATTTGTTAATATTTTTAATATTTCATTAATAGTGGAAAGTGTTGAATTAATTAGAAAATTAGCAAACTTTCATATTGAGATTTTTTGAAGTCACTGTGGTTGTACTAGAAGAAACAACTGTTTATATATGTAAAAATGCCTTGTTGAAACTGACTATCTTTCTTCTTTGATAAAAGGAAATCAACTCTCTTATTATGAAGCTACAAATACAGAAAGTATTCTAAAAGCTGAGCAATTTTTTTTGCATGTAGCTCTTTACCTGCTTAAATGCTAATGTATATCAGCTATCTGTAACAAAGACTTCCTAAACCTTTGTTAGTGGCTGGAAAAGCCTAGTAGCTGCTCTTTTAACCCTATGTCCATAGTCAAATGCGAGTCTTACTGACCTTCATGGGCACTGAAATGAAGTGCTGACAGTTTATGAACTTGCCCAAGTTAGCTTAAGGATTGCTTTCATGTACCAGTGCTTGTACACGTATTGTTTTCCTCTTCCCTACTCCTAAGTAAAGTCTCTGTGCCTATGGATAAGGCTGAATCATTTGTATTTTGAGAGAGAAGAAAATATTGACATATTTTAAGACCAGCATAATTTTAATAAATTGTTGAGTAACTGAAAGAGTAGACTACCAATGTTGTGTCCCTGAACTAATTTTGAAGACTCAAAGGAGACTTTGTGCAGAGAAGGTTTTCTCTTGTGGTCAGAGCTTACTGAGGTAGGACCTTGGTATTTCAGTAAGATGTAAATACAAAATTATTATTAAAAAGAAATAAAGAGAAGAATGGGACAGGAACTTCTTAGGGAATCTGTTTCTGAATTTTGTGTTAGAAGCACATCCTACAAGTATTTGGTAGTCCGTGAGCTGAGTTGGTCCAGTGCTTTTTATAACAATTTTCACTTATGTACCTTGCTGCTAGTTCTGTACTACATTTAGATACCTTCTCATTAACTGAAGTCATAAGATAGCAGCTATTTGGAGTTGCAAACATTATTACTTGATGGAATACCAATCATTATCTGATTCAGATATCAAATAGAAAAACTTACAGGAGGAACAGATTTTGTATAATACTCTGACAAAATGAAACAGTTTGTATCTCTGGAGGAAGGTTTGTATAGGCAGATTAGAAATAGGATCAAGTCAAGTCTGCAAATAGCACCTCTACCTGGTTGGTCTTTAAAGGGAATTTATAGAGAACAATGCTGGTAGCATGGTCCTGGTATTTTTAAATATATCTTTAAAGTTCCTTTTGTCTTTGGAAATTCTGATGAAGCACTTAGAAAGAGACAAGATAGAACACTTTTTTTATGATGCTTGTAATGTTGGATTCAAACTCTCTTCTAACTGTAATATGGATTGGTCTCTAGGTACGTGGCAGGAAAGTTTACAACATTGCCATTATTGATAAAACATGGGAACCACAACGCAGTGCACAGTTAACTGAATTTTAACATCTTTCAAGTTTAGGCTGTAATGTTTAAAAGGTGTTCTTTTATTGTGGTGTTCGTATTTGGTTCCTAGCAGCTTGCTATATCTAATTAATGCTTACACATATATTTGAATGCTATCATAGCACTCATAATTTATATGCCCTTCATTATGGATAATTTTGCATCAGGAAAACAAGTCTGTTGAAAACAACCCATCATTTTTGTCTAGTAAAAGTTACAGTAAATAAAACAAGTTATGTCTGTATCCTGTTCATACTGCATTTTTTTTTTTGTGCATGGGACTGTTTCTATCTGGCATTTGGGGATATTTCTAACATGCAGGATTCATCAGAAGTTTTATGTTCTCTTCATATTTGTGATCTTTAAAATTACTAAAATATTCCAGGCTTAACTTTGATATATTGCACCAAAAGTTGCAGTTATTTTTTTTGTATGATTTTCTCCTGCATGTTTTTAGTTTGTCTCTAATTCAATGTTGAGATAAAGGACTTTTGCTTTTTAAAATTGATTTGCTGTGATGAACTTCTCCTACTGCTATTTTAATCTTTGTTGATCTGGATTTATGGTGACTTCTGTCAGAGGAATTATTTTGTATAACCTGTTTTTGTTTTTGTTTTCATTAGGATTTAAATAATTGTTTCAGCTATATCCCTGAGGGGTTTCTTTGTGCATAGTTTTCATCCTCAGGATTATTTCTGTTTTACATTAGTTGTGTTGCTGTTTTCTTGGTGACCTACTTGGCTATCACATTGTCCAGACAGTTTTTTTGGCTATGCTCTTTTTAATAGGCTGTTTCTAGAAATCTGCCTGCTTGAGCAGCATACAAATAAAACAACAGTTCAGGTCATCGGTCTGGCAATGTGCAGAATTTGCCACAGCATCTGTTATTTTGGTGTCTTTCTATGTTGGCTTTAGCTATGGTTTTGAAGTATGGTTTTCTATCAACTCTAAGCTATTGAATACTACGAGTTCCATTTTATTCAAATTCTAATTAAAATATTAAGGTGTGACTTTCCTTGGACATTGTTTATGTACACATGGCACTTTATTGTGAAGTAAATCTATTACTTTATTAATTGAGAAAGTTGAAAATATTTTCCTAATAACCCCATTAATATCCTAGATTTTACATCAAGGGCCTGTTTATATGGCTGTCTTTAGCTGGCAACAGTTAAAAGTGTTATAAATGTATGGACATGTGGCACAGACTAAAATTTCTGACCTTCAAAGTCAAGTAATGCTAAAACAAACTGGGCAGAAAAATGTCCCTTTGAGGTGAAACAGGGCAAGAAATGATAAATTATTTGTTCTGCTGTTCATTTTTGTGATTTCATAGCCTGTAGGCAAAAATCTAGGAGTGAATTCTTTCTCCGTTAGTGTACTGATAATTTATTTTTCCTTATGGTCAGCAACTGAAAGATTAAGAGCTTTGTGCTCAGGTAGCACAACTACACAGCAGTGAGCAAGTTGCAAAACAGGGACATTGTCTCTTCTGTGACTCTTCAGCTCACTCAAGGGTTGCAAACATGCAAGGCTCATACAGTGAGAAAAGACTGTAAATGCAAACTACTGTCAGTATTGATTAATAACAATTACAAGGAGAGACAACTGTGGCAGTCAGAAATAAGTCCTTTTCTATTCAGTCTGTAGAATTTGCCGTTAACTATAGACTTAAAGTGCTTCTGCAGCAGAATTCACTTCTTTAAAGACTACAGACATATGCACAAACATAAAAATGTAAGGTTGAGAAACTAAGCACTAAAAAGTTTGTAAGTGTCAGAATGAATGTATGACATAGAAGCACATATTTAAAATATGTATAATTCATTACAGCTGACAGTGCACACTATTCAAATTCTTCTCTGAATCATTGCCTTTCTCACAGATTTGCTATGAGATGTATCACTTGCATTGGAATCACCACAAAAATTCACTGATTTATTACTCTATGCCATGTGAAACAATGGAATATTTTATCCCTATCTGATTTGTAGGAAGCTGAAGTATGGAGAGGTTAAGGTCAAAGGGATCCATTGATTTCATATATCTAACTGAGAAGACTGAGGCCTCATTTTTCAAATAAGGTAGTATTTTTAGTAAGCCATATGTCTAGAGCAGAAATTCCTCTGACAACTGTTAGTCTGAGTGCTTAATACTTAAAAAAACAGATTATGTGGTTGCAGTTTTTGCTTCTTGTCCCAGGCAGAGCAGCCAGGACAGCCAGGAGAGAGAAAAAAATTCCTAAACTCATGTATAAACTTAGTCATTCACTTTATGGAAATGGTGCAGGAACAGGCTACTCATCACTACAAGTCTTATAAAGCTTTCATGTGTTAAGTGAGTACACAATTTCTAAGGATTTTGATTGTCTTTCACAGGTCTCTCTGGGTATGTGTAAGTGGCACTTTAAAGCTTTAAAATGTGACCATATAAGATGGTATTTCACAGGGACAATGGCAGGTTCACCCTTAAAACATCTATATTTTGCTCAAGTTCAAAACTGTGGCAAAAAAGCAAGTAGGAGTGGAAGACAGGGGAACAGTGAGATGGGTATAAAATATTGCTGAGAAAAGATCTCAGATTTTTTTTAATATGTAGAAAACAACCTGGTTTTCTTTGTTCTATTCTCATAAATAACCAAAGTGTTATTGCTAATGTTTTCTAAAAGTTTCCAGGCTCAACCAAATTTCTAGTATGGAAACTGTCATCTTAAACAACTGTTGTTGGGCATGTTTAAAATAACTGATTTAACTTTTACTGGAAAGTATTGGCTATAGTTATCTCAGCCACCTACCCTTCCAGTAATTCTAAGGGCCTCATTCTGCTCCAAATTACCTCAGCACAAAACCAAAATATTTTCATTTTTTGTAAAAGAAGTAACATCAGTGTAAAAATGATATCAGATAATAAAAATAATGTCATATAAGAAAAGTTTTATATAATTTATTTGGATGAGAAACACATAGTGCCTAATATAAATGTAATGAATGCTAAACAGCTAAAAATGAGGTAATAAAGTGTGGCTTTTTTGCCTCATTAGGTATTTAACAAATATTTCTAAGTCCAGTTGCTTTCCCAGACACACTCTGGCAGTTTTTCTAGGAGAAAGCCTAGATTTTTTTCCAACCTGTTTTCAGTTATCTGCATCCTGACAATCAGAAGTCTTGGATAAGCAATTTAATTTATATAAAATCTTTTTTATTTTCCAAAATGAAATCAATACCTCAGCTAAAGCACATAGAGAAGTGCCTATATATCTTCTAGAATGAAATCCTATGCAGAAGGATGAAAGATCTCTTGCACTTTTATTGTGTATATCACAAGTTATTTCACTGTCATAGAAGATAATACCCAGTTTTAAAACTGGAGCAAATCACAGGAGTGAAATAATTTTAATGAAGTTACATGGAATTAACACTGTTAGACAGTTTCTATTTGTGTTTTCAACTATATGTCAGATAAGAAGATAATACTTAAGTGTATGTCAAAAAAAAAGAACAGTTATGAGTTTGAACTCAAAAAAAATTACACAAAATATGGTAAATTAGGCATATCATTCCTCTTTCTTTGTGCCTTTTCCACACTAAAGAAGCTAATTATCTACTTGTGTCTTCTTTCTGTAATGAAAATTCTATTGTCCAAAAAAATCTATTTTGATGAAAAATTATAGTCAGAAATCTGACTTTTGCCTTACTTCTACTGTAGCAAGCATGACAGTGTCTTACCAAGGCTAGGATAACTCTTATTCTTTTGTTGCCTTTATTTTCTCACTCATCTGGAAAGTAAAAGTCTCAGGTGGCATGTTGGACTTTGTATGTATCTGGAGCTAAGTTGCATCTTTCACAGAATCACAGAATCACAGAATGCCAAGTTGGAAGGGACCCATAAGGATCATTGAGTCCAACACTTAGTCCCCTAGAGTCACATCATACACTGAGGTGGCTTTTCAGCAGAGCAGCAGGTGTTTTACTTTTCCTATAATCTTTCTTTGAATTGTGACTTATTAGTTTCTCACAGAAAAATCCAGTCCCTTTTTATTACTAATAACCTTATTGGTCCACTTCAAGTCTCATGCAATAATTATTATTTTAAAATCGTGTTATTTTAATAATAGGAAAAGTGCACAGAAAATATTGATATTCTCTTCCTGTGAAATTAGTCATTTCAGGAACTGGTAAAAATCTTAGGCATATGGTGAAATGCTTGACTTTACAGGTGTTACTGGCTTTTGTCAAGGCTTCTGTGAACTCTGAGACTTGGGTGGAGCTTGTTTCTTTTTACGAAGGAATATATAAAGATAAGAAGCTTTAGCTCCCCTTCTGCCTCACCCGTATATATTCTTCTGAAAACAGTTTGAAATAGCTTTGAAATAGCATAGTCACTTAATGAACTAATGTTGGTAGAATATTGAGAAGTGACACATGCTACTGTATGGCTGTGCTGGTTTTAGCCGGGATAGGGCTAAGTTTCTCCACAAGTAGCTAATATGGGGCTGTGCTTGGAATTTGTGCTGAAACCAGTGCTGATAAAGTATCAGTGTTTTACTTTACTACTGAGCAGGGCTTCCACAGCATCAAAGCCTTTTCTGCCCTTCACCCCACCCCACCAGTGAGAAGTCTGGGGATGCACAAGGAGTTGGGAGGGGACACAGCTGGGACACCTGATCCCAACTGACCTAAGGGATATTCCAGATCATATGACATCGTGCTCAGTTTATAAAGTGGAGAGAAAAAGGAGGAAGGGGAGGACATTTGAAGTGATGGTGTTTGTCTTCCCGAGTCACCATTACATGTGATGAAGCCCTGCTTTCCTGGGGATGGCTGAACACCTGCCCATGGGAAGTGGTGAGTGAATTCCTTGTTTCGTTTTGTATGCGTATGTGGCTTTTGTTTTACATATTGAATTGTCTTTATCTCAATCCACAGATTTCCTCAGGTTTACTATCCTGATTCTCTCTCCCATTCCGCTAGTGAGGGAGTGAGCAAGCATATATGTGGGTTGTTGGCTGGGGTTAAACCACAACACTATCCACCTTTGGTTCATTTCAAGTGTCCCAGAATGCAGACACATCCTGACAGAAATTTTTTTTAAAAAAAGCAGATTTTCCTTGATTTCTGAAGCTCATGAAGTGGATCAAACAAATAACTGTGTTAAAATACTAGTCTGTTTTTCCTTGGTTTATTTTTAATTTATGTCAGCTTCTCAGTCTGATTTATCCTTGGACATACAAAATAATGAAGGAACAGAACAATGCAGGTAGCACAAAAACAGAAGTGAAAAGCTGAGAGGGAGAGAAATGGATTATTTAAATTCAACTATTGTGGGAAGAACTGTTGTGAAATTCTCTTTAGATGGGTGACCTGTCATCCTTGAGGCACTTATCTTTTCCTATTGAGTAGGGACTAAGACCTTAGGTGTTCAGCCTGGTTAGGCTCAAAAAGATTAGTAACACAAATAAGTTAGTTACACTGTTGCAAGACAGGACTTACTTTTTTACATAATTACAAGAACTAGTTTCATTAAAATAGGAGTTGAAATATCCAGGTTTGCCATGGGTGGAATATTTCTCAGATGTGTCCATTTTCACAAATCTTCTTTAATATTAAGATAGATCTCTGGCAGGGTTCTCTAATTAATTCTAGTAATCACACTTGATTTCGGAAATTTAAAGAGTTGTTTCAACCTGCCCATCCTTCCATATGTGTACATGTATATTTATTATATATATATACATAAAACCACATTTGGATACATATTCTGAAGTATATATATATATTTTTTGTGAACTACATAAATTAAGACAGTGAAATACTATATGATTTTTGGCATCAATTTCTAAAAATGTGTGAATGTATTCAGTGTTTAAAAAGTTCTTCCTTGTACCTTCAGAGTGCTTTATTTCCTAAATATGACTACAAAGAGTGAAGAAATAGTGTAAGTTAATTCGATCTTTTTTTTGTAGAAGAAAAGAAAAAGCAAAGCTACAGGATAATGTTGTGAAGACATAGCTGGGGAAAGTGGACAGGAAGAGGAAGGGGAGAGTAATGAGAAATTTTAGTCTTATGAGGCATTGAGTAAAAATAAAGATCTAGGCTAGGTTACAAGAAGAAAAAAATGAGAGGAAGTTAATATCATCTGTCCTGAACTCATTATGTCAGTCAGAGATAGGAAATACCACCTTCAGAAATCTGAGTACTGTTGATCCAATGACTTGCCAGTCACAGGAGGATTTCAGTACATTGATTCCAAAGCCTTATTTACACCACTATCGGAGTTCCTGAGTGAGGACTAGAGAAATAGAAGGCTTGTTTGGGAATTTCAGAAGGGAGTTAAATGAAATAAAGAATAGAATGAGCAAAATGGAAAAAAATAAACTAAACAGAGTAAAATCAGAGAACAAAAGGAAGCAAAAGAGAATCTTGTTGTAAAATCTTTCCTATTTTAACATACTGTCATGTTTGCTATTTTCCTGGAAAAAAAAATCTTTGTCCAAAGTGGTAAGTTTATGCCCATGGATAACAAGTGCTGGATGCTCTAATGCTTTAGATAATGAAAAGTGATTGTGATACCTGGGAGTCAGGCTCTGTGAGTAGCTGCTGTATGTGCATATTTCATGGTATGATTTGCTTGACTTACCTTACTCCTAGTTTGGAGCATTAGAGTGAGCAACAGACAAACATTTTCAAGCTTGAATGCTCACTTAATTCCTAAAACTAAAATTAAACCTGAAATAAATAATCAGAGGCAGTCCATGTTGGTGGAGCCAACACTTCTAAGCAGCTTCTTTCAAACAAGGTGCTTCTTTCACTGTATGCATGGTTTCTGAGAATTTACACTTGAAAATGTTGGCTTCATTCCTCAGAATATTTCTGTGCCATCTGTAAGTGTTCCACCCCCCTATTTTTCATTGTCCATCTGTTTAAACTAAGCATTTTCTCATAGGTTCTGAACACAGTGTGTTACCCTAGAAAGCTATGTGAACAACTATTTATCTGTTGGTCTCAAAGCCTTGAAATTTCCCAGGCATGCATTTTCCCCAAAATCCCTGCAAGGTGAGGAGATAACAGTTCTCTCCGTTATCTGAGGCACTAATGGCTAAGACCAAAAGATGCAAAAATCTTCACTCAGGTAATGCCAATTTCTTCAGCTTTGCAGAGACATAATCCTGCAATTTGTGTACTGTGTGAACTTCTGCCACTGTCCTGCTTCTGCCACCTTACACTGGATATCACTGCATTGCTTGGGGACTTACACTAAAACCTAAAATCTCCTGCAGGATTGCCAAACCAGACATCTTGTCAGTTATCTTTTCTTAGGGGACCAATTTAGAAGATGCTCTCATACCATTTTCAATGAATGATATAAAAGACTTTTACAATCTATGTAGTAGTGGATATATTTATTCCTTCCAAAAAAGCAATGTTGCTTTTGGTTTTTTTCACTTGTGGGAGGCAAAAAAAAATGTATATTCAGATTTTCATTCTAATATATCAGAATCTGGAGCACTCTTCCCCTTTTATGTGAGAACATTTTAATCAACAAAATATGGATTAGGGTAAGGAGAGAAAAATACACACTGAAACAGTTTCAGTTTTATGAAGTAATTATTTATTTGTATAGAGAGAAAAGACAACAGAGCAGTTTTAAACTTGGATATGAAAGAGTGAGGCTTACATTTAAGGTTTAGTACATCTTATATTTTATAACAACTTTGAAAAGTAAGCCTTTGAACTTGGCAAAATGGAGCAAGACACTAAAATCAATTTATGGAGGATAAAATCTACAATTTTTTTTAAAAATCACCTATTTCAAAAATCAGGGACTGGAGTATCTCTCTTACAAGGACAGGCTGAAGGAGTCGAGCCTGTTCAGCTTCAAGAAAAGATGACTGAAAGGGGACCTCATGAGTATCTGTGAGTATCTGAAGGGAGCATGTCAAGAGGATGGATCCGGGCTCTTCTCAGTGGTGCCAAGCAATGGGTCAAGAGACAATGGGCAGAAACTGATGCACAGGAAGTTCCAGCTGAATATGAGGAAGAACTTCTTCATGGTGCAGGTGACTGAGCAATGGGACAGATTGGCCAGAGAGGCTGTGGAGTCTCACTGGAGATGTTCAAGAGCCATCTGGACACAGTCCTGTGCAACCTGCTCTGGGATGACCCTGCTTGAGCAGGGAGGATGCACCAGATGATTCGCTGTGGTCCCTTCCAACCTTATCCTTTCTGTGATTCTGTGATTTTGACTTCATTCAAAAATCAACTGGTGATTAAGATGAGTAAAATAGATTTTCAAAGCAACGTTTTACAAATCTCAAGACTTGTTAAAATTTGTTGGCATACTGAATGACATTCTATGACATTCTGGACTATATCATGAACACCATGCACAAAAAACCACAGAAATGAAAGTTAAGGTACCAGTCTAAACAGTCAGCAAAAAATGGCTAATGAAGCCCAAAGTCTTGATTTCTATTTGTACTCCTGCAATTGCATAGTCATAATGAGCTTATAAGCAAGAGTAGCATGAAAAAAGGACAGATTTAATCTCCTTCTTTGGAAACTGAAAGTATTTAATTCAGCACTGAAACTATCATCAGCCAAATGCAGAGAGAATTTACTTTATCATTAGATATGAATGTTGCTATGTGACTAAACAAGAGATTTCAGATATCATTGTTGTCAGGACTTTCAAGAACAAGAGTTTACTCTCACTATAAAAAGTAAAATGCAATCTGATCTGTTTCAATGGAAATATCTAAACATTTTTCCATGCCCTGTTATCTCTGAAAAATGGAAAATTTATGTGAGCTAAACAGCAAATAATTGGTCCAGGTGTACTGAATTTCACATTGCATAATCTGTCCATTGTTAAACTTCCAGGAAGTATTAACCCAGAATGCATTAACCATCTTGCACTAAGTATAAATAACACCAAATAACTAGAGCAGTTATGAATATGCCAATTTTTAACAGTTCTACTACACAAAATGAAACATGAATTAAAAAAATACATAATTTAGGCATGAATTAAGAATATTTAATGCTGTTATTTGAACAAAGTCAACAAAAATACAAATTGGTCACATTAAACATGCTAGTAATGAAAAATAGAGGGACTTAAATAAAAAACTGTTGAAGAAATGTGATTTACAGGTACATACAAAGAAAGATGGCATCTAGAGCAAGATATATGCAAGACAGTGACACTGGGCTAGACAGTAAGGCCCTTCAATTTAGTTTTTTTTATATTTAGATGCATACAGACATGCATGGCCCCATTATAGTTGATGGAAATCTAATCAACACAGTTGGAGTCAAAAGAGCAATTTAGTTCACCTTAGAGCAGATATTGAAGCTATGACCTTAATAGCAAATATAACAGCTTCACAGCTTAGATACCTATAACACTTAAATTTAGGTATTTAATGTCATGGGGCAGTCACATCCTTTTTCTCCTCAGCTTTGTAGGAAATTTATGGAGAAAAGCTTACTGTGAGAACTTGAAGAAAATTATTTTAAAAACCCTGATTTCAGTCAACCCTAGATTTTCACTCAGTCATAACCACTTACAAGCACAGAGATGTGTTTATCTGAGTGGTCTGGCAAGGATCATCTGTGTGCTATGACAATGGAAGAGGATATGGTTGTTGATTCCTCCCTGCATCTCTTGCCTTCCTACTCACTGGTGATAAGGAATGGGTTTTTGGACTGCTGTTTGATACCATTTGGAAATCAAACATTATTTCAGGGTGATTCTTCTGTTTCAGAATTTAATTTCTCTTTTCATCAGTCTTAGACAATGGGTTACCCATTGTATATATTTCCCCTTTTGAGGTACTTTTAAGGTTACAGTCTGCTTTCCTATTAGGATAAGAGGAGGAAGAGTGATACATACAACATATATACCTTTATTGCCATCCTTCTGTTATCAGACCACAGGTCCTATGATCTTGACAAAACCACATTCTTCAGTCTTTGCCAGTTTAGTTGCTGTCAGTTTTGTCCTTTGCCATCAACACAAGCCATTCTTTTAGTTCTTGCTTTATTGTTTCTTATGGAATCATAGATTAGTTTGGGTTGGAAGGGACCTTAAAAGGCCATCTAGTCCAACCCCCCTGGAATGAGCAGGGACATCTGCAGCTAGATCAAGTTGCTCAGAGCCCTGTCCAGTCTGCCCTTGGACACTTCCTGGGATGGGGAAGTGTTTAGGGGCAGACTGAATGGGGCTCTGAGCTCTGTGTTGCCCACCTTTCTGAGCAACGGGGTTCGATAATCAACACACAGTTTCTTAGTCAATGAAAAAGCTTGGAAGTTGGTGTTTTAAAATAAATATGAAAGCAAAAGCTCTTTCTCACATTATACTTTTCAGTAAGTTGTGACAAAAATTAATCTTGTATTCCACTAGCACACGAAAGTCTTTATTTTTTATCTGGTGAAATTTAAATAAGAATTGATAAAACTTGCCAGTTTGAGAACATAGGGTTTGTTTGGTCTTAGACATAGTTATGAAGTCTAATGATAAAGCAGTTATACTATATTGTGCAGAGCCAGATTAGCTCACAGACCAGATTAGGATCTATTCAACATGTACTTGCAAGGTCAGGTCACGAATGGTAACTGCCTGCATTGGAAAAATTATGTGTTATGATTTTGGGCTAGTTTACCTTATGTACTTCATGTGATCTTTCCTGTCTTCTGTTTAGGCCTATCCCAGTCAAAACCAACACATTAATCTTTCCTTTACTTTCCACAAATCTGCCATGTCCAGCACTTCTTTGTATGCTTTTTGCTTTAGAGCTCAGCTACTGCCCCAGGAGGCAGCAGCACTGGAAGCTGAATCTGCCAGATGTAGCCACTGCTTCTATTTGACTTCTCACCTGGGCTGGAGTGAGAACATAAACACTGCACTGGAAGGACTTTTGCAGGTGAGTACTGATGTGTCCCCAGCCTCTGAATCACTGCTGAGCTCAGTGGGACACTTACAGCATGGAAACTGTGCAGTCCTGGCTGACTGGCTGGTTGGGACCTGTTAACTTCATCACCATCTCTGTTGGTTCCATCCTCATTCCACTCAATTTCTGAGTTTTTCAGAGAAATATGGAAGTTAGCAGACAGTTATGCTGTAATGACAGTGAATGGATGCAGAAGTTTTAAATGGGGACAGTGACATTCCCATGTATCACATGCTAAGGAGGAATGAGTGACTGCTACCAGTTCTTTACTTGAGCCTAGGTCCTGGAGAATTGGTTTCATTTCCTGCTATATTCTGCTGAGAGCTCAGGAGACTCTTTCTCCTTGATATTCTGTAGTACTTAAGACCATGGTGAATCCTAGCACAGCAAGGGAGGCAAGTGGTCTGTTTCAGGTGAGAATATGAAAACACCTATTTGCTTAATCCAAGAGAAAATTGGATTCATATATCTAGTAGTGTATCAAAACACGGGACTGCAGGGACAGACAAGCAGCCAGGCAAGAAATATTATCATGTGTGTGTCACTGGAAAAGAAAAGTTTTGCAAAATGTGCATACCATGAGATGATTGGTAACATGTTTCTGTCTGCTGGATATCCTTCTGCAAGGAGGGGGTTATTATTCCCTGGAGATTAACTGATTCTACTTGGGGAGAGAAATTTACAGAGGTGACAGGACAGGTCAAGTGGAAGAGAGTGATGATTTGTTTTAAAAAAGCTTGGTGCCTCCATATGAAGGAAAGACTGCATTCAGTTTGTGATATCAGTCCTTGAGTGGCTGCAATGTGAAAGGGACAGTGATATATGGGATATATATGAGCTTTGCACAAACAGACCACAGCTCCAGAGATGAAATGGAGCCGGGGGTAGGACTCTGGTCTGGACATCATTGCTACAGCTTCAGAACTATATCTCTAGAAGCAGAATGGGATTTAAGTCCAACCAATAAGATGTCCCTCTTTGCAGAACACCCAGAGCCTGGCTGTGTGCCCATAAAATGGAAAACTGGTAGAATGCAACTCCTCTTGGAGGAGGAACAACAGTACTTCCCACCTGGGCTAGCTGTAGAGTTCCCTATGAACTCTGAAGATAAGTTTCCTTGGTTTCTGCTGTAGCAAATGGCCTTACACAATAGGGGATGCTTTTACACTCTTCAGAAAAGCCATTAACAGATCCAGAAGCAAGGTCATTATCCCCAGAAAGGATGAAACCATCTTCACAGAATTTGAAAGTTTTGCATTTTAAAGGTCCTGCAGACCTTTAAAATGCACTTTCTTTCCTGAGATCCTTCAGGTATCCTTCAGAGAAGGAGTGAGGCAAACAGCTAAAGTCAGCAATAGCTTCAAACACTCATTGAATCCTCCTCTGCACTCAGGGTATCAGACTTAAGAGCACTGGGTAACTATTCAGAATATATCTTTAATATCTCACAGGGGATGCAGATAAAAGGGTTCAGCAGAACTGTAAACTTCTCTTACACCAATCCTATATCTCAGAGCTTATCCTGTATCAGGGAACTGCTGCAATTTGCCTGACCCAGTTGTGCATCAGCAAAGAACTTGTTTAGAGGAAGGTGTTCCGAATAAGGTACCAGCATCTGAAAGACACCAACGTGCAGCTATATCTTATCGTATTTACTATCTTCTCAGAATGTATTGCTACATTTATCAGAATGCATTGATTAGCAGTTTATAAACATGTATAGTGTAGACCTGCCTTGTCAGTGAAGCATTTCATGTCTCGTAAGTTCTAACAGGATGTGTTGCCAACAGGTTGTGATTGCAAACAACTCAGTGTTAATAACCTAACAGGAAAGAAATGGGAGGAAAGGTGGTGGCCTTACTTCTTCTCCTAGGGTCTGGAAAACATAGTTGAAAAGAGTTTGAATCAGCAATTATCACATGGCAGAGACAATAAAGAATAACCAAAGAATAAACAGAAACACGTCTATGGTATTTATAGGATTAAATGGTTTATTTTTGTGCCTATGAAGGTATAGAAGACACAGCAGGATAGAAATACAAAACTGGCAAACAAGCTTATTTCAGACCAGTGGGGAAGGTTCAATGCAGCAGCATGATGGAATGTGACATGTTCATACCCTTAGACAGAGAATGAGAAATAGAATATAAACATATTATTACATATTTTATAGATGTATCAGCATAGCAAAAATTTGCAGAACAGAATTGCCCCCTGTTGCAGATGTGCTTCAGTTCTAAGTCACAAGTAAAAGTAAAAACAGAAAAATAAGTGCATTAAGAAAATATGATCAAAATATTTAGGGGTATGCTTGTCTTGCAATTTTGTGCAAAGTCAGCAGTTATCTCCTGAAAGGGGAGAAATGGATACCTGGGGAGAAAACCTCTTACTAGTTTTCAGCTAAATCTGTTGTTTTCTCTTCGAGTGCAGTATTTTTTGGTGGCATTTGAGTGAAAACTCAGAAATCCATCAATGTTCAAATACTATAAATGATGAACTTAGCATTGAAAGAGCAAATGAAAACATTATTTTCTCTCATTTATTTGTTTGGTTTTGTTGTGAGAAAGCTGTAATTTAAAAAGAATTAATTTATAATCTGTCTGATCGTGTAGCAGGCGTATTGAATTTAAATATCATTAGGTTAGAATTTGCCCTGCTGAATTGGTAAATACAGTAATTCGTAGACAATTAGCTGCTTGCTGATGTCTTTCAGATGCTGAGCACCGTGAAGTGTAATCCCTGTGCCATGTCTGTGCAAGCAGTTCCTGCCCTCCTCCCACTGCTGCCTATTCTTCTGGTCCTCAGATTTCATAGCCTCGTTTCAGCAGTAAGTAAAGATTTGACATTGTTGGCAAATTTACAACTGTCTGGTGCCTGAATTAAAATGATGCTGTGTGATAATCTGACTAAACCAAACTGGCAGAAAGCATAATCATATCTCAGACCATCTACAATTTCGCAGCTATCTAAGATTGTCTCTTCCCCGTACATTTAGCAACTAAAACTTATTAAACTCTGAGTGAACAGCCTTGTTTGTTCTATTCCCATGGAACCTCATAGTTATGGATTCGTCAGTATTCTAACCACTTAAGCTTGATCTATGTCTTTTTTTTTTTTGGCAGGGATCTAAAGTCCCTTGCATGTCTGTATCTAGTTTATCATCTATGGCATCTGATCCTCTAGTGATTGTTTCTGTAGAGCACAATATGCCTCGGAGTCCACATGTCCTGCAGTCTGCCTGGCTTCTAAGGAACATTATTTATTGCTGATGAAAATCAAGTGTATTCCACAAAACAATTATTACAGTGTTTAAATTTCTCATAGTAGTCAAGGAGGAAGAACCTGAGAGGTATTGTCTTTTCTGAACTAATAATGAGTTTTCCATAAATCCTCCACTATGTTCAGGAGGCATTGTATAACTAAAGCATTAGTAATAAAGATATGAAAGAATCTCTTCTTCTGTTTTTGTTTTTGTTTTTTTTTTTTCCCCTTTTTCCTGCCTACACCATCAAGTTCCCTTGGCTATTCAAGAGCAAAATGCCTCCTTATCTATTAGGAAAGCACATGTTAAATGAATAGGCAAAACTCCAGTTCAGCTTCACCACTGAAAGTAATGAAGTCTCCTAATTGAGCTCCATTGATACTCTCTACACTAATACCTGCCTTGTCACTTGCTATGTTCTAGGTTAGAGCTCTTCCATGGATTCTGAAAGGAGAAATAGTCTGAAATTTTCATTCCCTAGACAACTTAAAATTAGTCAAGGGCTCCAGTCCTGAAAACTGATAGGAGGAGGGAGTAATCTTGAATAATATCAATAATGTTTGGAAAATTACTCTCGGGTTACGTTACAAAGGGTTTACAGAAGCACATCATAAGATCTTGCACAAAATAATTGGTTGTCAGTGATACATTGTGATGTATCCCAAACAATGTCCCTTTCTAATGAAGAGGGCTGAACTAAGGGACTTTTCTTTTGGAGTTTCATTTGTGAGTATGGTTTTAGGATGCAATCATCTAATGTCTGGGAATCAGACTGACCCTATCATACAAATCAGCTATCAGATAACAAAGGTTCTACTCATTGCCAGAGTTGGGGCAGTACCAAACCAGTAATTTCATCACTGGTTTGCAATCTAACTACTTTCAACTACTAATGAAAAGTCCAACCATGACTTTTGTTTTAAAATACGCTCACTTTAGGAGTAAAGTTCATACTTCAAAAAAAAACCACCCCACAAACAAACCAAAACCAAACAAAACCAAAGAACAGTTGAATTCTTGTGTCAAAGTATAAGAACAACTTTGCTAGATCTATCTAGCTCACTGATCTGTCTCTGACAGTGGCTACTAGTAGACTATGGCAGAGTGACTGCTATAGTTTTATTATGTGGCACATGAAAAGATACTTCCTTTTATTTGTTCTAAATGAATTGATTGGTTCTAAACCAACTGATTACAAGGTGCCTTGTAATTTCACTGTTGTACCTTGACCATATGTTCTTGTTACGGGAGACAGTGTTCACCCTCTCTGTGCTTTTCACAGTTTCTACATACTTCTCTCTAATTTCCCCATATTTTTTTTTCCATACTGAAGAATCTTTGTTCATTTAATTCCAAATCTCCATTTATACTTATTTTCTGATTTTAGTGTGTCCTTTTGGGGTAGAATTACAGTACCCTATTTCCATTTCACTTTTAACTGTTTTCATAATAGTTCTTCCTAATGTATTTTCTGCTTTGATCACTTCTTAATATTGAAAATATTTTTTCAGAGAACTTTCCATAAGATCCACCTCCTTCATGCTCATTTGAAATTTAGTATTTAAAAGTTTGTAAGTTTGTCACCTTATGGTCTGTTCTCCTTCACAGTGATAGATACGAATTTGCTTTCATGAATGATAAATTTAATTTGCCTATCATGCAGATATGCTATATCATAAGACCATTCTGTAACTTTTCCTTATCATTTCCAGTGCTGACTCTTGTAATTCATCTTGTACCATTTTGAGATTTTTTTCCTCACTGTTTACCTCTTAATCAGATAATTTAAGAATATGTTAGTATCATATGTCTAAAGGCAGATATCTGAGGGATTCTGCTGGTGCCTTCCTTCTGTGAGAAAAATCTACCATTTGTTTTTAGTATTACTTGATTGTTTTTTGATCAGTTGCTAATCCATGAGAGGAATTTCCTTCTTCCTCTCTTGACACAGAACTCTTTTAAAAAAGAGCCTTTGTGACAGAATCTCTTCAAAAGCTTCTTGAAAATCTAAATTCATTGAGGAGATTAAATAATAATTCCTGAAGATAATTATCGTTCACAGTAATGGAAATAATTTATAGTACTAGATTAGGGAATAGAATTCAGCCATGCTTACACTGCTGAAAAGTCCAGACTTGACACCTGCTAGTCTCTAATCTATTATGAAGAAAAGCTCAAGGAAGTAGCAGAAAGCTGTTTTTTGAATAAGTCCAAGCAGTGTTTTCAGTTGGTCACCTCTCTGTGGTTCAGTGGGCTAAGTAACCAGGTGGGTGATTGACATGGGAGGATAAAAAATGGGAACTATGTTTTTTAAAGTCATGATTCAGATGATTCAGTCTAGAGATTTATTGTAACTACCAATTTAGAGGACTGGCATATCACTGTAACCAGAGATAAATCTCAGTATGAATTTCACTGCAAACCATCAGTAATATGTGAAGTCAGAACGTCATGTGATTATGAAGACAGAAGTAGTTTCCTAAGATTGAATAGCTTCATGGAAGATTGAAAGGAAGATCTAAAGGGCTCAGCAAACTTATGGGAAGCTGAGCTAAATGAGATTCTGATGAAGTACTTCCCATTTTCTTTAACACCAAAACTACGGGTTTTATATTTTATATTCTTGGCTCCACAAGATGTTTTGTTTACCCAACAGAGATATTTCTTCTCCTGCAGACCTCTTTTTGTCTCTTTTACTTCTCTTTAACCTTATAGGCTAGACATAGTAGTGTACATTGATAACAGTGATCCATCTGGGATTGCAGAATAATTGAGAGGCAGAGATGTCACAAAATGTGAATGTATATGGTCTTAACTGCAGGAAATAGTTACCAATTGTATCTTGGCTTCACTGTGTGAAGTCAAGGAAAATCTAAATTTAATCAAAGAGGCAGATGCAACTTTGCCAAACCTTCCAGTATTTTTCTTTGCCATTTTACTGGCTGATAGCCATTCCTAATTGGAAATAAGACAGAATTTAATCCCTGAGCAGTAGAAAAAATTTGCTATGACCCATCTTTATTGTGGAAACTGAATTATCTTTGTCTAGGAAAAGATGCCAGAATATTGCTCATGATCTCTGTCAAATATCAGCTGGTTATGAAAAGAAATTTTTATGCTTGGGTAAAAAAATGCCAAACTCAAGGAAGGTTTAGATGGGGAATGGGAACTGGAGATTGATCTGTAAGAAATTACATCTTAGAAGTACAAAGCAGTTTTAAATATCCATAACTGGCATTTTCTTAAAGTCTGCTAAAATATACATAAATATATATAATACATATATAAATAAAAAAAGGAGAATTTCAAAGGGCTGAAATTCAACATGATTTATAGAAGACAATATGTGGTAAAGCTGTACTGCTTCTTAAGCTACCATTCAACAGGAAAGAAACATTAACAAGTCTAGATATTTATTCTTCTTTAACTATTGAACCTCTGTAGCCTCACTATGGTGATGTTTCGCCTCTTGGACTTCAGTTATGCACCTAAACTTGGACATATATGATTCAAAGTCATTATGCAAGATAGAAATTCATTACAGGAATAGAGTGGAATTTTTTACTTCAATACTGAATTTTGAGATTAGAAAAATAAAATAAAAATACATGAGTCACATTCATTAGCTTTTTCCACAGATAAGAACTTGCTGACAGAGTAACATCCTTGTTAAATAAGGTCTCTGACAAAATGCAGTCTGTTCCTGTTACTAGAGTAATACTAATTTATCCAAACATATTTAAGGTTCCTATATTTTGCAAATAATGCAAAAAAAAAAATAAAATATGTAAGCTAAACTGTTCTCTTTGAGGCTTCATCCAGTATTTTTCTAGGCACTGTGTTTGGCAACCAGAAAATTACCACTTAGAAATCCTACCAGTTTGTTGTTCATTCAGTATTTGGAGCAATTCCAAATTTAGCCTGAGCCTCTTACCAGCCCTGACCAATAAGCAGCAAATTCTACTTTTTCTGTCAGTGTAGATAAAATTTATTAAACTTTCAGAATTCACAAGTTTTTTGATTTATCAATATGTAGTCATTTGCATATGTGTGAAGAGCAATACAAACAGAGGAAAAATGTAGATTCCATGTTATTAAACACTCTGTGTACATATGGCTCTTCCTGAAATGAGAGTAAAGAAACAAGAGGGAAAAAAGTAAGTAAGATGATAAATAAATACTAGGAAATGACATAATTTGCTGAAAGCTTTATGGTATGTCAGGTGCAGGTTCTTGAGCTCATATGTAAAATCCCACATTTAGAAAACCAGCTGAACCTCCTACTAGAAGCAGTTCTTGTTCTACCTTGCAGCTATCCCTTGTATTATTATTATTTGCATGAGGATTATGAAGAAGGACTATTTATTTGAGAAAAGCTAGACCAAGGTATAATTAACTCAGTCTCATTTCTTGACTTTCAATGCAGTTTCTGAAAGGGTTGCTGATATAAAAGAGCTCAACCACGATTAAAATAAGCCATGTTAATTTAAGAAAGGCTTAAGTCACTAGCCATGCACCCTGGAGTCTTGTTTGCTTCTCATTTACCACAGGCTGCCAGGATGCCTTGCACAATTTTTGGAGAGGCAGGAAATAGGCGTGTATATTGCATTCAGAACCAACTAGGGGAAAAAATTTATGCTTGATTCATACCAGAAAACAACTTTGGAGACCAGTAAGTAATCACATATATTTTTCCCCTCAGAAAAGCATACATAATTCCAGAAGTTTGTACAGTGGAATGTTTTCTAACCCAATTACATGCTCAAACAGCTCAGCAGTTCAGTCTGCAATAATTTGAATCTAAAACTGAGTCACTTTTGTCCCTATACATGTTATTGGTATTCTGGAGAATATAAACTGACTTTGGGGATTCCTGGTTTCTGCAATGTCATCGGGCATCCATGATTGTGCTGGCCTGGACTCTGTAGTGCTACTGCTTTGACCTACTTATATGTATTTCTGGGACTGGTATTCAGTCCCAAGATTTAAACTGTACTTTATCCTCCCCCTGCCAAAAGTAAATATAATAGAGCCTAAGGTATTAAGGGTCCAAAAAACCTTGCTTTTGCCTGGGATTTTTCCCCTGCTGTGAGAGGCAATGCAGTAAGCTCCCTGCCCTTCAGTCAAGTACAGTTGCTATGGATGGATCAGACCAACTAAGCATGTGGATGATGTGGGGCATAAGGCCAACACATACAGGAGCACAAAAACATAAAGTAAGTAGAGGTCCCAACAAAAATAGTCAGAATGGCTTTATTTCAGATTTCATGGTATTTATTATTATTATTACCTTTCCAGTTATTGTAGGACTGATGCTATACTATGTCTAGAAGATGTTTAAATGCCAGAAAAGCATAATTCCTACCTGTTCTGCTGCTGTCTGCTTTCATCTCAGCGTGGATAAGCAGCAAGTCATTCTGCTCACGCCCTTTATGGAAATAAAGCATTTGGACTTCAGCTGAAGGAAAATCTGTTGTTGTATTTTATGCTTGTACAGCACCCACAAAGTAGAGCTTAGCTGGCACATCTATAAGGGATAAATAGTAATGGTTTAGTACATGGCAAGATAAGAAATTATGCCCAGTGTTGATTTATGTATCTGGTACAAAGACTAATAGTCCTTTAGAAGATTTTCAAGATAGATAAAAGAAATGTAACATCAGTTAAAATTTTCTACTGTCAGACCTGTAAGAAATGTTTCTGATACCACTGATACTGGTATAACCCTTGGACTGAAATGTTTTTTTCTTGTAGGAAAGCTGTAATAAATAAAGACTTGTAATAAATATTGCTGCTGCTTCATTGTGAGATGTGTTAGGGCCCTGAGAGCACCAACTGACCTTAATGGCTCTGACCAGCCTCACCTGGGACCTCCATCCTTTGCCACAGGGCTCCCTTTCCTTCATTTCTCTCCTGAAGCCTGAGCTGTGGTGTAGGTGTGCCTGTCTCTTGGATGGACCTTAGACCTCTGTTGCAAGTGGCTGGTCTTCTGGATGGATCCCTCAGATGCATATCTGAGCCTGTCTCCTTTGCTCTTGACTGAGCACCCTGGATGGCCCCTGAACCTGGTACATCTCTCGCTGTGTCTCTTGGGGAACCCTGCCCCCAGCTCCGGTGTGGCTGCATCCTACTGATGGGATGTGACCTATGTTGGGATCACCCTCGGCTCCCAGTTCACATTTCTGCATGGACTGCCTCTCAATAAACCTGAGCGTAGGTTTTGTCTCTGTAATTAGAACTGGTAATTTCAAGGGCAAATTTTTGCCAGAATTGCAAAATAAAACTGCAGCCTTGAAGAGATGATAGTTTTCTGATAGTTAAAAATAGAAGCATATTTTATGCACAGAATGCTTAAGTGCCACTTTTTATTGAATAATTGTTTGTTTGGCATAACCTAATACTGTCATGTTGAAACATTAGAAAAAAGAAGATATTTCCATCTGAAAGGAAATAGCAATAAAATGTGCCAAGTAGTGTTTCCTGCATAGTTCAGTATAGGCTGTCCAGAGATGTGGCTATGGTAGAAGCATTTATGAACAATTCAATATTCAGGTCTGGACATTGAGGAAAGCTGCTCTAAAGTAATTTCTTTGACCACTAGAACCTGTGGTATTTCTTTAGCATACTGTTTTGCTTTTTGCAGTCTGTTTTCTGCATCAGTAACAGCTGGCTGCTTTGTTCTGCCATAAATCCTGCAATGCACTGTGCTTAATGTCGTCATGTGTGTGTGTGTGCAGGTGACTTAGAAAATGATACCCCAGCTTTTAGAAAATGATACCCCAACTTTGCAGCACCATTTAATTCCTGGAAAGGAAGCTCCTTGTACCACATACTGTTACATGTGCTCCTATTTGCTTTAATAAAAAAAGAGAGAGCATTTAGAAAGCTTACAGGAAAGGGAAATGATTGTTTAGCAAAAAACCTATTTTTTTTTACTGACCTCAGAAAGATACTCAAAACACTTTCCAATACAAATCTTTTGCCTGCAGAGGAATCAGAGTCTTTGGATGAAGAACATAAACTACATCGATCAGGCTATGGGAAAACATCCCTTCTGAATCTTCCCATCTCAGCTGAAGCCATTAATGCCCTTAAACGTGACTTGGCTGCCAGAATGCTTGTGCTCTCAATTTCTAATCTATTTTCAGGCAAGACTGACAAGATAGTCAGTTACTGAGGTGAATAGGCCCAAACACCTCTGTCTGAAGTCAGTTGGGGATTGCTCACAGGTTTCACCAGTGGCCTCCTACAGACAGAAAGATGACCAAGCTGGGACTGCCAATATTTTCAATCATCTATCAAAAGTTTACCCCTGCCTAATTTTTTAGATTTGTAATGCTATCTTTTCATTTTTGTGTACTTTGTGACCTAAGCTGCAATGTGTTTGTTTCAGATGTGGTGCAAATATAGTGGAAATCAAATGTACTTTCCCATGGGCATTAACAAATTAGGTGGTGATGAGTAATCTCTACTTTCAGATTCTCACTGAGAACAGTTCTGAATTTACAGCTTAACACATGTGTCAAGCAGAAAATAAGCTGCACCAAAGTGGAATATTAAACAATAATTATCTTGCAATTTGATTTAAATAAATTTCAACTGCCAATTGCTCATCCTCCAGATTTCTCAATGTCACATCTGCTGTAAAATGTATGAGCCTGTCTCCTAATTTAAGATGGCTAAATTGAGAGAACAGACATTTTTTTTAACTCCTTTTTCCTTATGTTTATATGAATATTTTATACATATAAATACATATTAGATGCTTTTATGTACAAAAGTGGACTATTTGTTGTGTGTCACTCATGTTTGTAAAGAACAAAATATCAGGACAGATATCAAATCTTCTATACATTTCACTGAAATACCTGTGAAAATTTAATCTGATTTATCATCTTGTAGGAGGGTAGGAAGGCTCTACAGAGGAATCTGCATAGACTGGATCAATGAACTGAGGCCAACAGTATGAGGTTCAATAAGGCCAAGTGCTGGGTCCTGCACTTTTGGTCACATCAACCCCAGGCAGTGCTACAGGCTGGGGACAGAGTGGCTGGAAAACTGCCTGGCAGAAAAGGTGTTGGGGGTGATGGTCAACAGTAGCTGAACATAAGCCAGCAGTTTGACCAGGTGGCCAAGAAAGCCAGTAGCATCCTGGCCTGTATCAGAAATAGAGTGGCCAGCAGGAGCAGAGAAATGATCCTCCCTCTGTACTTCGCACTGGTGAGGCCACACCTCAAGTCCTGTGTCCAGTTCTGGGTCCCTCACTTCAAGAAAGATATTGAGGTGCTGGGGTGTGTCCAGAGAAAGGCAATGGAGCTGGTGAAGGGCCTGGAGCACAAGTCTTCTGAGGAATCTCTGAGGAAGCTTGGGTTGTTTAGCCTGGAGAAAGGAAAGCTCATCACTCTACAACTACCTGAAAGGAGGTAGTAACCATTTGCAAGTCGGCCTCTTCTCCTGGGCAGCTAGAGACAGGACAAGAGGAAATGGCCTCAAGGTTATGCCAGGAGAAGTTCAAGTAGGACGTCAGGAAGAATGTCTTTGCTAAAAGTGTTTAATCATTGGAATGGGAGGTGGGCACCAACCCTGGGTGTTTTCAAGAAATGCCTGAACGTGGCAATTAGGGCTATGGCTTAGCTGATGTGATGGTGTTTGATCAAAGGTTTTATTAATTATCTTAGAGGTCTTTGATTCTATGATTTTAAGATTCTATGATCTCTTAAAAATTCTTCCAGTTAAGTTGCATTGACACTGTATGTTGACAGAAACTATCATACAACAATTTAGTGTGCAGTCTTACAGATATCAAAGATGGCATGTGCTACCATGAGTAGATATCATTTGTGATGATGCAGTAGTATTTTTTTTTAGTGACTACAGAAGTTCAAAATGAATTACACAGAGAAAAAGAATTTCAGAAAGTTAGCTAAATACAGTGAATTCGCATAAGGGTCTATTTGGACATAGTTGTTGGGTTTGTTTGGCATTTCAAATAGAAAGAAAAGATCTCTTTAGAGCTGAGTAAGTCAGGTGGCACTCCTACAAGATGCCATTCACATTCCTGCCAGTCAGCAACCTACACAAATTAAGCCTCAAAAAATAAGCTACAAAACTCTAATCAATCAAAAAAGAAGACCAATTTTTTCCCTGTTGTCTGATTTAGAATTGATTGGTGTTATAGAATGTTTTGCAATGGACAGAAAAGACCACTCTTGATTTGTTGCCACATCTTACTATTTCTAAATATCTTAAGTGGGAGGTTTTTACTTTGCCACTGTAGCAGGCCCGTCACTGAGGAGCCAAGCTCTGGCAATTTGCCATTGTGTTTGTTACATGAGCCAGAGCTGCTTTTGGCCTCTGAAGGAAAGGTAGAGTTTTCCTTAGATTCAAAAAAGTATTTTCAGGAAGATGGACACTGGTTGTTCACGGCTGAAACTCTGACATAGAGGCACTCAGTGCAGGCAGGTACATCTCCTGGCAGTTTCCCAGCCCTGAGTTCCCTTTGAAGGAATACCTGCCTTTGTTCAACAGCCTGGGAATTAGTGTACTTGCCCAAGAAATGCAAGACCTCGGCCATCATCCTTGTTCTTGGGAGATGCTGAAGCCACATCTTCCTTGTCTCAGAGTCTGGGGAAGCATCAGGCTGCTTCATAATCAACAGTGTGGATGAAGTCAGACCACTGTGCCAAAAAGACCACAAAAAGTCTTGGAACTAGGAAGAGGAAAATTCATGTGAAATGAGGAAATGTGTATTCCCAGTACTGTTTGTCTTTTAAACCCATGTCTCTTAAATGGGTATTGCAGAAGCCAGATCTGGAACCAGGATAACACTGTCTCTAAAAGGCTGCAGACAGATGTGCCCTCTTGTTTGCCCTCTCCAACTAGTGCACACTGGAAGACAAATGTGGGCAAATTTGGTATAGACGAGGCCTAAGGGTCCTGTTCAAGTCCAGCAGCAAGAACATTTCTTTCAGGTGAGGGAATCTCAGCAGCATGAGAGATCACTTCTGGTCTAGTCACATTCAACCTCCAAATCCAGACTGTAGGTAGGCGGAATCAATTTGGCCACCATGACTCTAGTCTGCTTGAATTTGTCCATGAAATGTTGCATTTCACAAACTATGTGTAATAGTGTTGGACTTCACTGAAGCCCATGGGGAAAATGTTGTGAAAACAGATGTTAATGAAGTAGTTTATTACAGATATGAGCCTATTAAATTGAAGGATATTAAGTGGTGAAATAAATTATTAAGAAAAAACAGACAATTGCAGGCATTGTCTTGGGGAGAAATCTGTCTTATGCTCAGCCACAAGCTCAGCAATGGTGAAATATGATCCATTTAGTGCAGTTTGAAATGTAAAAGCACTCATACTTGATCACATTGTATGAACAGTACTCTCCAACACTGTGTTCAAAAATAAATATTGCAGAGCTGTACAAGAAACACATACACAACCTTTTTCCTCTGGGGAAATTCACTACCCCTTTGTTTAAAGAACCAATTTTATCACCTCAGAAAATTCTTCTAGAGCTAGTCACAGTTGTAATAATGTTGGTTTTGTCCTCATTAGCAAGCTAAGAGGTGCTCCTCCTTAGCATTCAGAACCATCTCCAACATTTTGGTGAATAGATAATAATGAAGAGAAAATGGAGGAAAGATAGTTTAGATATGAGGAGAATAATAGCAGTCACTGGGGAATCTGAACCAAGAATCAGTCTTTAAAAACTTTCAAGGTGATAACAGCACAAAGAAGTCAAAGCCAGATTTAAATAAAAATTGTGTAGATTCCTATGGGCATCTCCAGGTCCTAAGGTCCAGTAACCCTCGCATTTTAAATCCAGTTCTGCATCTTTCACAGTGCAGGCACAGTGTAATTTAGCAACCTTCGGGTTAATGCAGTCAAACCCCTCTTGGAATCCACATTTTAAATTATTTCTTTTTGGTTTGGGCCTTTTTGTTTGTTTGTTTGTCAAATAGGGATGAGGTTTATACAACTGCACATGCTGAGGTAATTTTGCATGTATGGTAATTTTCTGAATCCTCCCTAATAATTGGAAATTTTTGTCTGATTTCTACTACGTTTAGCAAAGTGGTAGAGCTTTCAAAAATAATGAAGCTCCAAGATTTATGCAGATAAATGAACAGTTAGATGAGAGGAAGTCTGTTAATTAAAGCCTGCACTAGAAATGTAGAGTCTATTAGAATGTGCATGAAAAAGAAGCCTGGAGCCTGGAATGAAAAACTTATTCGGGCAACACAGTTTGTGAAAAGCAGTTTCGTGTGCCTGTGTCTGGCCAAAGTCAGTCAAATACAAGGCACAGATTTATAAGGAAACTAAGCTTTATCAGCTTTAATGTTCAGAATATAATTGTTTTACTTAATAAATAATTTATTCCTTGATTTTTTTAGTCTGAGGTACTTCTGCCTTTGGCTGCGTTTGTAAGCAGAAATGCAGCAATACTGTGAGAAAGGCCAAGGCATTTCTGAGCCAGTTTAAAGCAGAAAGTCTGGGCAGTCATGTGAAACTAAATTTGTGATGAGATTTACAGCCTGGCTACTAAATCAAATTGGTTTTGATAATATATATCCATTATAGTGTGTCTTGTTCCAGTCTTTGGGTTGTTTTTAGATGGCTGTCACCTTAGCTTAAGACATATTAATCCTAATTATCTAGTCTAAGACTTTTTCTATGATTCATCGTTTACAATGAAAGCCCCCATGGCTGGAGCTTCAACCACTTTGTTCCTTCTTTATATCTCTGACTGAGGAAAAGCCTTTTCCTGATTGCTAAGTCAGAATCTCTGCTAACTGTGCAACTATGTGTGAAAGTGCAAGGACACTGTATAGATGTACATATACATTTAGGCTTCACGAAACAAAATATATTAAATTCTGGACTTATTTCCAAATTCTTTAGTCCAAGGAAGTCAACATCACTGAAGCCCAGCCACAAGATCGATCAGTGATTATGATTGTGCCAGTATTGCAAATGTACCACTGAGTCAAACAATTTTTTTTCTTCTTTCTCTGTTTTTCTAAAATGCACAGTAAATCAAATCTAATGTTTCTAGCAAGCAAATGGTATCCTCAGTAGCTACCTTTTAAGCTGAAGAATATTTGCAGTGGGATTTCCTAAAGGGCTTCATAGAAAAAAAGGCTCCTTGTTTGAAGACAAATTCAGCTTTTGGTTAAGACTGATCAAAATAGTTTGTACAGATTTTCATAAGCTTTTTGCTCACACTGTGTATTATTTGGCTTAGCGATCACAGCTGAAAAGCATGATTTTAATAAAGAAGTTGAATAAGCAGATTAAAATAAGTCACAGGGCCTGCCTCATTCCAATGGTAAACAAAGTAAACTACTTTAATTAAGGCAAGATAGGTAATATATACAGCTTGTGTATTATCATTACTTCATTTACTTATTTCTTTATATTCATATTTAAAGTAGCCAGCATATTACAGATGATAAGAAAGATTACTTTTTAATTACCAGCTGAGCTCTTTGATATGTTTCAACAATTTCTTCAGATGAAGTAAGTAGAGCTGTTGCTGTAAACTCTAATTCTAATCAACATCCCTCAAATACCCAAGAATCAATAATTTGTTTACAAGACCCTACAGGGAATGACTGAGCTAATCACTTTGATTATACCATTTGTGCAAGGGCAAATCCATGCTTCTGTGAATGCCTATACTAACTACAGATTGATTTTATTGACTCAAGTATTTAGTATTAGGTGAAAGAAGTGGTAGGAAAGAAACTAGTAATGCCAGTATCTCAGGTGGTATGTGCAGTTAGGCACATAAGTGTAGGCTGTAATGGGTTTCCAGTCTTGGAATTAGGAGGGAATTTTGCTCAGGGTGTAGTGGCTGTGGACTGCCAAGGATTTTGGGGGTTTTCTGGCTTTGTTAAAATCATGCATGTGTATTTACACAATCTCATTACTGCAAGAGTGAATGGAAGGTGCTGGTTACCCTGGTTTCTCTTTGACCCTGCTGCTGTGGCCTCCGGGATGCTGTTTTTTCTGAGCTGCCTTTGGTAATCAGAAATCTCCAGCACATGAAAGACAACATATGGGAGAGCATTACTTGTGGGCATATGATTACTGGCAACTCTGGTATTAATCAGCAAGCAATCATACATACCAGCTGAACACCAGTGTCACCTTTCTGGGGAAGGGACAGTCAATCTCACTGGAAATTTATATGTAAAGGAACTCTATTGCTTTTTTTTTTTTTTTTTTTTTTTTTTTTTTTTTTTTTTTGCAGCATTTAAAGCTCTGTGGTATTTCCCTAATGAAGGGCTTTAAAACATGTGACCCTTGGCCAAAGGCCTGGCTGTGTCACTAACGCTGCAGCCTGAAATATTTGAAAGTGAGCAACCATGTCCTATCCCTGGAAGTGCTCAAGGCCAGGTTGGATGGGGCTTTGAGTAACCTGGTCCAGTGGAAGATTCCCATGGCAGGTGTCGTGGAATTAGATGACCCTTAAGCTCTCTTCCAATCCAAAATATTCAGTGATTCTATGGTTCTATCACCCAGAGTTCTCCAAGTCTTGAGGTGGAGCAAACAGGTTTCAGTAAAGTAAGGTCTATTAAACTGTGTCTCATCATTACAGCAACATTTATGCAGAGACAGTGTTGTATTGTAACACATTAATTTTTTTTTTTTTTTTAAAGTGTTTTTCCAGATGAATGACTAATCCCGGAAACCCAAGGGCCGCCGGGGATACAGGTATCCATGGTTACCTTCGTTGCCTAGCGACAGTTCTTATGCTGCTGAGCGCGCTCCTGCTCCTGCCTGCCGGTACTGCACAGTGCAGCTCCACACAGGTGCCACCCCAGGCCAGCTACCTTGACATAGGAGAAGTTGTTTTGGGCTTATCCTGCAGACCAGATTAGAATTAGAGTTGGTGTTTGTATAAGAAAAAAAAGAAAGAGGTAGGGGGCCAAACTCTGGTCTCTCTTACAGCAACATAAACCCAGTTGTGGTTTCAGGCAGGATCTGAGTCAGTGTGTTGCTGTATATCCTAAGTTGTGCTGTAAGACACAACTTTACACAAAAGTTCATTTGAGGCAGGATTTAAGAGTATCAATTCATTTCTCAGCCAGACACAGACTAAGTACTAATAAAGTAGGGTTTGGTTCCTTTACTGGGTGAAATGAAGCATTGCTTTATTTAGAAAAATGTAATACTCATTTATGTCGTTTCAGAAACAGAAGATGCATTTATTTGATAAATAAGATTTAAAAATACACTTATAAGTAGGCTAAGAGTCAGATTCTCCCTATTGTGTCAATTTAGGCTGACTTAATTGCAAATTAAGAACAATAAATTTTACTGGATTGGTTATGAAGGGCTTCTCAAATGCTGCTGGTTTATGCATGCCATGATTCACCAGCACCCAGTCCTGATGTTCTGAGATCTGTGGTTGATGTCACAGCCTTGGGCTCTGCTTTTCAAAGCATATTCTCAGAACGATGACTTGCAAGTACTTTTCACATGAGCACTCAGGATGGTATTTGTGGTCTAGCTAGATTGCTTACAGAAACAAGAGAACAAATTTTTTATGTAAGTCAGGCACTTCTGGTGCAATCTTGTCTGTAAATAGGGATGCCCTTGTCTTCCTCCTCAGCCTTCCCCCCCCTGCAGCACTCAACTGCCTTGCTGTAGAAACAGATAAAAGATAGTTTCTGTGCTTACAGTCCTGAGTTAGCCCATCCAAGCAGTGTTCTGCTGAACAAGAGTTTCTTTAGGAGGTTGTTTTCCGCAGTATTGATCTGTTTCCTGCCTCAGCTACCTACAGGGATGCAGTCCAATTAATGTGCTTTTGCAGTAAATCCTTGAAAGCACCATTGTTCTCTGATTAATTCTTGCTCATGACTTCCCTGCAGCTGGTGCCGCAGAAGGTGTCTCTTACACTAGATCTTACAAAGCAATAAACTCAGTCATCTGTAGTGCTAGATCATTACCTTTTTCCCAGGTTTAGGCTGGGTCAGCTCAGACTCCTCCCAGCAATTCTTGGGCACTACTTGGGAGTTAGTACAGAACAGACACTGTTCCCTCTAGGCAGTTTGAAAGCAGTCTACCATGCTTTGGAGAGAAAGAGTGATCACTAGCACTGACATTCTGGACATTCTGTTCAATTCTAGGCCATTCTGGTCTAGCCAGTTTCAGTATCAGAGAAGTTCTGGGCATGTTTAATCTTCTGTAAAGTAGTGTAATACTTTAACTGGTTTATTCTAGCAAGTTGTTTACTTGGCATCGCTAAAGCAGGTTCAGCCTGATCACTTTTTGCAGAGATACAGATAAGTGCTGGACTCTCATTCTGCTACAGTTACTGAGATCCACTCTGAAAAACAGAAACAGGCAAAAATTGCATTTAGGGTGCAGATGCTGGTGGTTAGGATGCAGGTGTTTTTCTAACAGTGTCTATCATGGTGAACAAGAAAGTTTCAGTGTGTTTTCTCATTTTTATGGAGATGCTGGGCTAGAAAGGACCACCTAGATTCACTGAATGGTGAATCTGTGTTTATCTGTCAATTCTTGTGTTGTAACTAGATTGTTAGCAGTAGGGGCTTGTAAAGCACATAGCAAATAGAGTTATGATTCAAGGCTTCAAATGAGCCCTACAGTTCAGTGAGTAAGGCTATAGCACTGGCCTTAGCAAAGCAGGGGACCTTTGTTACCAAGTATGGTGCTGGTGTCCTTGTACAGTTATAAAACAAAGGACTTGGAATGTTGTCCAGAATCTTTGTAATAAGTACATTTCTCCTTTATTTCTATGCCTTTTTTTCAGACTGTATTGTAATTTTCTTTGGTTTTCTTCTTCTCTTTATTTTCCATTGTAATTGCGTGTCACGACTACTCTCAAATTACACCCTTCCTCTCTTTTTATCTGTATTTCCTATCTCCTGTGCTTAGAATTAAAGTTGTATTTTTTTCCTTACTACATGCTCTTCCCTATAAAAGACTTCCTGGTTGAATATAATTTCTTTTGCAGTGTTAATTCAGGCTAATAGTTCCTCTTGCCTCATTTGCAGACCACATAGTGATGCAACTTGCCCTTGTTTTGTTCCCAGAAAGTATTGCCACAGTACTTAAATAAAATGATGTAGGACTCTGTTTACAAAAGAGTGCTTCTGTGGTATCTTACTGCTTTCACAGGAAGCTTAACAGCTTGCAGAACAGTAAGTGGCAAATGTTTAATGCAACACTGTGCCAACTTGAGGACAAACTGTTCCTCTCAGGAATGTTTTAAGGCTTAAATGAGAGGAAAATCCCTATTGCAGAATGTGAATTCTTGGAGGCAGCGGGGAGTGACTGCCACTTCTTTGCCTTGCCAGCAGCTCCAATTCTCAAGAACCTTCCAACGCTTTTTTAGATCAGTTGAGTGTACACTCAGCAGCAAGGAGTGATAAAGCTGTGACTGGCTTTTCCAGAGGAACAAGAATTCCTCTTTCAAGGAAGAGGCAGTAAGTCTTCCAGAGGGAAAACATTGGCTTGTGCCCACAGATGCTGGGAAGGTACTGAGGAGGGAGACATGAGGCCATGGCAAAGCTATTAATGTGAGTAACCAAAGACTAGTATTGTCACTGCAAAAACTGTGAGACAGAACAATTCAGAACTTAAACAGTGATGAGTCAGACTGAAATATGTGGCACTTCAGCTGTGGAAATGAATCACCCATTAAGAAGGTAAGTAGATATTACTGAACTAATGATTAGTTCAACTAAAGAGTGAGAGGAATTGCATTCACAGAATCAATAAGGTTGAAAAGACCTCCAAGATCATCAAGTCCAACCTTTGACCAAACATCACCACATCAACTACACTATAGCACTAAGTGCCATGTCCAGTCATTCCTTGAACACCTCCAAGGATGGTGAATCCACCACCTCCCTGGGCAGCCCATTCCATTGTTTAACAACCGTTTTTATTCTTTCTGAATTTCTGAAAAAATTCCTGCTGATGTAAAACCTGAAGCTCCCCTGGTGGAGCTTGAGACTATGTTATTTTGTCCTGCCACTAGTTTCCCCGAAGAAGAGGCCAATTCCCACCTAGCTACACCCTCCTTTCAGGTGGCTGTAGAGAACGATAAGGTCTCCCCTGAGCCTTCTATTCTACAGGCTAAACAATCCCAGCTCCCTCAGACATGCCTCATCAGACTTGTGCTCCAGACCCTTCTCCAGCTTCATTGCCCTTCTCTGGGCACGCTGCAGAACATCACTGTCCTTCCTGAACTGAGGGGCTCAAAACTGAACAGATGTTTACTGTTCAGGTGTGGCCTCATCAGAGCCAAGTACAGGGAGAGAATCACTTCCCTAGTCCTGCTGGCCACATTATTGCTGATATAGGCCAGGATGCCCTTGGCCTTCTTGGCCACTTGGGCACCCTGCTGGCTCATGTTCAGCTAGCTCTTGACCAGAATCATAGAATATTCTGAATTGGAAGGGCCCCCAAGGATCACAGAATCCAACTCTTAAGTGAATGGCCCATACAGAGATCAAACCCACAACCTTGATGTTATTAGCACCATGCTCTAATCAACTGTGCTAATATCAGGGATACGAGTACCCCCAGGTCCTTTTCCACTGGACAGCTTTCCAGCCACTCTTCCCCAGCCTTGTAGTGCTGTCTGTGGTTGTTGTGGCCAAAGAGCAGGACCTGGTACTTGGCCTTTTGAACCTCATTCTGTTGGTCTTGGCCTGTCTATCTAGCCCATCCAAATTTGATACCATTCTCTGCATTAATCCTCCTAAGAAGTAAAAATGGCAGGTGGGCTCCTCCCATCAGAGGTATTCTTAATCTTTTTTTACCTCAACTGCAGGTCAAAATATTCTGCTGGCTTTCTGTAGCTGCTGGGTCCTGAATTCTTTAAAGTGGGCAGAATTGTGTGGCTGCTATCATAGATTCATAGAGTCATAGAATCAGAGATTCATAGAATCAAATGGGTTGAAAAGACCTTCAAGATCATCAGGTCCAACCCTTGATCCAACACCAGTGTGATTACTGAACCATGGCACCACACCTAGTCTCATCTTAAAAATCTCCAGGGATGGTGAATCTACCACCTTCCTGGGCAGCCTGTTCCAATGTCTGATTACTCTCTCCGTAAAAAATTTCTTCCTAATATCCAACCTAAACTTCCCCTGGCAGAGCTTAAAATTATGCCTTTTTGTCCTGCTGCTGGTTGCCTGGCAGAAGAGACTGACACCCACCTGGCTACAAACTCCTTTCAGGTAGCTGTAGAGAGTGATGAGCTTCCTCCAGGCTAAATAGTCCCAGCTCCCTCAGTCTCCTCTCATAGGACTCGTGCTCAAGTCCCTTCACCAGCCTGGTTGCACTTCTGCAGATCTGCTCCAGCACCTCAATATCCTTCCTGAACTGAGGGGCCCAGAACTGGACACAGCACTCCAGGTGTGGCCTCACCAGCACTGAGTACAGGGGAAGGATCACTTCCCTGCTCTGCTCCTGCTGGCCACACTGTTCCTGATCCAGGCCAGGATGCCATTGGCCTTCTTGGCCACCTGGGCACACTGCTGGCTCATGTTCAGCTTCCTGTCAATCAAAACTCCCAGGTCCCTTTCTGCCTGGCTGCTCTCCAGCCACTCTGTGCCCAGCCTGTAGCGCTGCAGGGATTGTTGTGGCCAAAGTGCAGGACCCGGCACTTGGCCTTGCTGAACCTCATCCCATTGGAATCAGCCCAACTCTCCAGTCTGTCCAGGTCCCTCTGCAGAGCCCTCCTGCCTTCCAGCAAATCAACACTCCCTGTCAACTTGGTGTCATCTGCAAATTTGCTAATGGTACACTCAATCCCCTCATCCAGATCATCAGTAAAGATGTTAAACAGGACTGGGCCCAGCACTGATCCCTGGGGGACACCACTGGTGACCGGCCACCAGCTGGATGCAGCCCCGTTCACCAGCACTCTCTGGGCCCGGCCCTCCAGCCAGTTCTTAACCCAGCACAGAGTGCCCCTGTCCAAGCCATGGGCTGCCAGCTTTTTCAGGAGTATATTATGGGAGACAGTGTCAAAGGCTTTGCTGAAGTCCAGATAGACACATCCACAGCCTTCCCCTCATCCACCAGGTGGGTCACCTGATCATAAAAGGAGATCAGGTTGGTCTGACAGGACCTGCCCCTCTGAAACCCGTGCTGGCTGGCTCTGATCCCTTGTCCATCCTGTAGGTGTTGTGTGATTGCACTCAGGATGATCTGCTCCATAACCTTGCCAGGCACTGAGGTCAGGCTGACAGGCCTGTAGTTTTCCAGGTCCTTCTTGCAGCCCTTTTTATGGATCAGTGTAACATTCGCCAACTTCCAATCATCTGGGACCTCCCCAGAGAGCCAGGACTTTTGGTAAATGATAGAAAGTGGCTTGGCAAGCTCTTCTGCCAGCTCCCTCATCACCCTTGGGTGGACCTCATCTGGTCCCATGGACTTGTGAGGATCCAAGTGGCTCAGCAGGTCACTAACTGTTTCCTCCTGGATTACAGGAGGGCTATTTGTCTTCCTGTCTCTGTCTACCAGCTCTAGAGGCTGCTTGTCCTGAGGAAAACCTGTCTTACTGTTGAAAACTGAGGCAAAGAAGGTGTTAAGTACCTCAGCCTTTTCCTCATCTTTGGTGGCTATGTTCCCCCCCATGTCCAACATAGGATGGAGGTTTTCCTTGCCCTTCCTTTTGCTACTGATGTATTTGTAGAAGCGCTTCTTGTTATCCCTTACAGAAATGCCTAGATTGAATTCAAATTGTGCCTTTGTCTCTCTAATTTTCTTTCTACATGACCTAACTATATTCCCAAATTGCTTCTTGAAGCATGTCCATCCCTCCTGGACCCCTTTGTTTTCAAGGGCTGTTTCCCAAGGTACCCTCTGAACCAGTCTTTTCAGTAGGCTGAAATCTGCACTGTGGAAGTCCAGGGTAGAAGTTTTATTGATGGCCCTCTTTGCATCTCTGAGTATTGAAAACTATTCTTTCACAGTCACTGTGCCCCAGACGGCCTCCGACCACCATATCAGTAAGTGGATCCAGGACTTCCCAATGGGTGGTATGCTGAAACCTGAAGGCACAGAAAATGTGTTGTATGCTTTCTACTTTATATCCAGGCATTAGGGTTAAGGCAGCACTTGGATCTTTAAAGCTGAAAGGGTGCTCATTTGATGCTCTGAGTTTACTGTAGGAAAGGTACATGGATCTGCAATTAATGGCTCTCAAAGTCTCAACAATGCCTGAAGATTTTGCAAAGTCTGAATTAATTTCAGCCCTGGATGTCTCAGTCCTCCACGTCAGAAATATGGTCTAATAAGGGGGAGGAAAGAGGAATAGAATTAAAAACTCATTGGATGAAATCTATGTTCTGATAAAGAACTACCATTCCTCATTCTAGTAAAGGATATCTCCAGTAATCATGGGAAATGGAGTCTATCCAGGAAGCTTCATAGGAGACAAGGGGGAATAACAGCTTCTAGATCACAAGGCTCCTGAAGACATTGTTAGGGTTCATTATGTATCAAAGAACAACTTTATTTTCACTATAAAGGGAATTGCCATGTTTCAGTGTTTTTCATTAAAAGATAATTTTTTCATGGAACATGCAGATTTTGCAGTAATTGTGCTTGCCTTGAAAAGCTTTTTTAACAAAATTCTTCGTGTGTATGCATAGGCTTCAGCTATGTCTGATCAAGGGGGTAGAAGCACTCCCTGGGAGGACCTACAGCATAGGCTGGGGTGCTGCAGGTGTCCAGAGGGACCATGTCCTGGACTAGGTGCCCAGGTTGCCTTCAGGTGGGGGCTGATGATAGCTGAGGTATTCCCAGAATTTCAATCGGATAAAAATTTAGATATGGTGCTTTCAGACCTACTCAGTGGAAACTGTCCCACAGCTTAAACAGCCAGAAAGCACAATTTGGTGATTTGGCTATGACCTTCAAACTTGTTTTTCTTTGGTTTGTTTTTGTTTTGTTTGTTTATTTGGTTTGGTTTGTTTTTTCTTTGAAAAAGAACTGTTTTTCTGAAGTAATTTTATCATTTGTCTTCAAAACTGACAGGCAGAATTGTTAGGCAGGTGAATTTCAGACATCCAGCACAAAAAGAAGTTGGAGGTTTTTACAAAAAGGATTTTAGTTTTTCAAGCACACGGAAGCATTTAGGGAAGGAAGAACTAACTGGAAGATCCTTTTGATAACTCTGAAACTAGACTTGTAGACATAGATTTGGTAAGCTTTTGAGGAATTGTTTGAAAAGTCTGAAAGATATTTTAAATCATGTAGAAATTCTTCAAATGGAAATCATGCCTTAATAAAGAAAAAGGAAAGTCCATGAATAATGAAATGTTTGCTTTATATGTAAGGGGATGTAGCAATAAATGTAAAGAAAGCATTATTTTGTAACATATGATCCATTTTTCCTGTGGATTTCAAGCATCTATAAATGGGGCGGGGGGGTTAAGGTGATTAAGTTATGTCTGTGCTGAGAGATAGGAAACATCATATTGAGGACATATGATATGGCCCTACTTCCTCTTACATCCTTAACTGCAATTAGTCTGTATTCATAAAAATAAAAGACTACTCGGAAATTAAATACTGAGTTCAAGACCTTGATTATGAGAAAGTGAAGATTAAAGGGGTGGTAGCTTTGATTACAGTATTATGCCTCTGTAAATTAATGTTAAGTGTCTGAAGCTTCATTAGGCATAAAAATGTCAAAGATGGAGGCATTTTCATTATGTTATTTTGCTCACTAAAAGCTAACAATATGATTTATTCTGACAAAAAATTAATTTCTAACAATGCTTCTTTCTTTATGGCAGTTTTGCAATGGCTGCACCGACTTGTGCAACGAAATGAAAACAAGTAAGTTAGTAAAATATTTTTTTTTCCTTTGGTTTCTTCTACAAGCAGTATCCATATTTCTGCACATTAGATTCACTTACATGTGACATTAAAACTGCCAAACAGGTTTTCAGGAAAAAATAGTAGTTCTGAAAGCAGCAAAGGTCAGTAAGTTTTTGTGACATGCTGTTTTTTCCTCATTTTTATTAGAAACAGTTGTGTAAAGTTCAACTGCTCACACTCATTTATCTCCCATATAAAATTATCATAAACATGTGTGTGACAATAATATTTTTCATGACAGTCTACTGCAGTGTCTCATATATCTTTATGATGTTCATGCAGAAAGTATTAATTTCTTCTCTAGTATTATGGTAGATAGTAACTAGTTAGTAGTAAATAACAGATGTTTTATTTCCCTTCAAATATAAAAATCATTAAATTAATGCAAAAACATGGTGATGTTATGAATAATTCTCAAAGAATAAAAATCCTGTTTTCATGCAGATGCTTATTTTCATAAAAATAAAAATGAAAGGCACAAGAAAAACAAAATAACCCTGTAACTATACCATAAAAAAAGAATATTTTTCTCAAGAAATTTTTTCACAAAGCAACAGAGATTGTCTGAAAGAGTCATTTCAGTGCACAGTAGTGGATTTGATTCAGACAAACAAAACAACTATTAATTGCCATTCTTGAACAAATTAGTTAGAGGTGTCACTTGTGTGCTATGGGATCCTATCCCATAAACTAATACAGTACTGAGATAGTAGAGACAATCTATAACAAGCCACTTCTTATAAAACTTCCAATTTTAGTGGACCAAAATGAATTTCAGTAGCATGAAGGGGTTTTGGAAAGGAATACTCCCATAGGAATCTACAGTATTGCTTTTTAAATTTTGCTGTTGCAGCTATTTATTAGCTCTAGGCACAGGATGTCTGTTGCAAGCCATAACAAAGTCTCAGAGCTGTACAGTGAAAAACCTGTTCTCCTAAATATTCATAAAAGAATTTCATAAAAAAGCCTATCAGCCAAAAGTTTATATCATAATAAAACTTTATAAGTCTCAAATATTTTCCATGTTCCGTGGTATCATCGAATCTTCTTGACTGATTAAAGAGGTTCATAGGTTAATGACCTCTAAGAAAGCTTTGTTTTTCATCACAATTCTCAAGCATTTTGTTTCTTTTATAGTCTTGCTTTAGGCTTAGCTATGAGATTGAAAAAAGAATCCAAAATGAAGAACATCCTCCTGAATGCAGACAACCACACACTGTAGACAAACTCAGAAACACAGGCTGAAAGTAAGAACAGACCAGAACAGACGCAGCCGTGACAGCTGAGTCACACGGTTCAGTAAAGTGCAAACCTGAAATCTGGCTTGTATTAGTTATCCATAGGTTAAACCAGGATGAATGAACTTCCTCAGGACAATGCAAAAAAGCTTCCAGGTATGATCAGTGACATGTTGGAAAAAATGCTTTTAAATAGGCATTAACCATGAACAGCAAATACCAAAGTTTCTTGCATTGCCAAGAGGAAAAAAAAGTAAGATGTATTTTCAATAGTTGGAGCCACTGACTGGCAGGGACAGAAACACAGTGTTCTTCAGGGAGGTCATCCCACCTCTAAAAGTTCATTATAACTATAAAGAAAGGAGCTGATACAGGCTAAGGAAGCAAAACTAGAAACAGTTTCTTCTCTTAGAATTCATATGCAAGTTAAAGTACACTGAAAAGAGATTTTTGTTTCATTTGTTCTCTGCTGTTCTGCCATTGCCTAGTAATATTTTCAAATAAAGCAGGCTACCACTTGGAAGCAGAATTAGTAGGAGGATTGATTTTCTTCCTGAAGAAAGTATTGGCTTTTCAGTGAAAAACTGAATGCTGCAAGTGTGACCTTGACCTCATCAATTTTCAACCTCAAACTTTTATGTTTAAAACTGTGGGGTTTTTTTGTGGAATGCTACTCTTGTACCTTGTGGGAACTGCAGCTCAGCTGCTCATATCTCATTTTTTTTTTCACGATTTTCAGTGAAAATGCAACACCCCACATGAAAAATTATTGCATGTTAGTGTTCAGTAAAAAAAGTTTCTTCTGGCAACAAATCAATCAAGCACTGAAACTTTTTGCATGGCATTGCATATCGTTGTTCAAGTCTGTGATGCACAAAAAGCAGAGTGCCTCTGCCAGCCACCTGCAAAGCTGTGGTAAAAAATACTCAAAAATAGACACTCAAAAAAGATACTCAAAACCCAGATAATTTTTATGTTATCTGTTTACATGAAATCAAATATTAAAAAAAAATCCATGCCAAAAATATAGTTTACAGTGAAAGATCGAGCTGTACAGAAGTTGGGGATCACCACAAAAAATAGTTGCCTAAGATCTTAATTTAACTACCACGGGAATTAATTTTCTATATAAATGTTAGAGGCAAAAAAAAAGGGAAGAATAGGTTATGATTACATAATTAAAGACTGTACTGAAATGCAGTTGTGCAAGGAACAGAGTAAAGGTCACCAGGAAATAATTTATCTGATATTTCCTAACTTCCAATGTCAGACCTCAGTTCTTCAGCCTGCATTTCCCAGTGGATGATCACATACCAGCTGCAGTCCCATAGTTGTATGGCTGAAATAGTAAATGACAGCAAAAGAGCTTGCAACTTAAGTACTATTATTTTCAAATATTAGTTTTGAAGTTAGTGCCTTATCTGTTTGTTTGAAAAGGTGACTGAAAGCTTTTGTTGTGTAAGAGCTTAGGAACCTCCATCACCAGATTTGACCCTGCATTTGTTTTTCACATCACTGATGTCAAAGCTTAATGTAGGTGACCTTTGGACAATAAGGGTCTTTTATTTTTTGTGGCAATATTAGTTCATGTGCTAGTGCTTAGATGCCCTTATGACGAAGAAAGGGTAACTAACAGTGACTCCTCTATGGAATGAATTTGTGCTCTGTGTGGGGCTTCTTGGCTGAGGATGGATAGCTATGGCCTCCTTTCAAAGCAGGGGTGAAGAGATCTTGTTCATTTTAGCATGTGGTTTTAATTTCAACTCCTCACGCAGAGCAAGGAGGTCCTCGAGCCCACTGTGTGGTTGTGCTAGGAAGTGTGGGGTTGCTCAAGCGCTGAAGGCAGGCTGTGCACTGGGTGAAGTCTGATCTGCTTATTGATCTGCAGGCATGTAAAATGCACAGGCCTGTAGGATATGGCTTAGCTCCCTTTAACCACAATTGAGTGGTGACCCCTCCATTAAAATATTTGTGTATTAGTTATTTTAGTGTTGCTATATATCAAAGATTTATGGTGGAAAAATGGTGCCATAAGAACTTCTAAGATGAGATGAAATGCTGTTTTGTAAGAGTTGTGGAGTCATAACTGCAGCCGTATCTCATTGTTGAAACAATCACAGAGAGGTTACTCCAATAACTAAAAAAGTTCTAAGAAAAAGGACACCTTAGAAACTACAGTTATTTCTCCTAAACTCTTTTAAAGATGCTCTTGTGCAGTCGTGCAAATGACTCCTCGGCTCTCCATATGGACAATGAGTCATTCTAATGTCAAATGCCCAAAGCCTGCAGGAAATTGCAGGTTTGTTGTTGCTGAATCATAGTGGCATGTACATCTTATTAGCCGGAGCTGGCATACAGGAAGGACTGATATGCATCTCTCACTCCTCAAATCTTTTCTTGTCTCTCAGGGCTTGGGAGGACTGTGTTCTACTTTGGAGATGCCCTAGATGTCTAGAGAATAATGATAGGAATACCCTCAGATGACGTTTATTTCTTGGTTTCTTCTTGAGCTTCTAATTAAAATGGAATGATAGGTGGAGTATAAATAAACACTGTATAGAATGGTTCATTAATGACCTTGTTTTGGTATTTCTATTGAAAGATCTTTTTCCCTGCCGCAATAATGGAATGAGAAGTTGTAAGGTAAGAACTCTGTGTGTCTGTTACATATGGTGCAATCAGCACCATTTATTATGCACCACTGAGGACAGCAGGGAAAAAAGCCTCCATTTCAATTATACAATGCTGATTTCAATTGTTTATACCTTTTTGAAGCACCAAGTTTAAGCCAGACTATTTCATATCTTTCCTGTGCCCCTGGCTGAATTCCATAATATTTCAGCCAAATAATTCAGCTCCTTTAGTAAATGAACCTAGGAACAAAGTGCCACTTTGCTCATGTTAATACTTTGAGGTCTATTCTGTAAAATTCCCCAGCACAACCCTGCAGGTGTTTTGAGTTTTCCAAGGGGGTAGCTCTCATGTATAAAATAAGGCTTCCTTCATGCCTGTGAAAATTGTCCCAATTCTAATAATTATGCCAGTTGCAATTCATACAGACTCAGGACAATTGTGAGAAAGCTACGACTTTAGACTTTTTAGATATCGTCTACAGAAACTACAGATCATTGCAAACTTCATTGGTACTTTAAGCTGTTGCTTTACTCTTAGCTGGCCAGGTATATTATGTGTACTTTTCTCACAGAGTAAATATGCTTCTGTCACTGACTCTGGGGGAACTCAGAAAATTTTTCCAGGTTCCTGAAACACTTCTAACCCTATATTGGCTTTCTCTACCTAGAAGGGGAAGCAACACAGAATAGTGCTTGGCAAAAGAAAAAATTGCAGAGTGCTTCTTTCGTGCCGTCCGCCTTAGAGTCTTGCTGAAATGCAGGTCAGGTTCCTCTTTGCTCTTTTTTGTGATGACTTTTGCCTCGGGCTCCTACCTCTAGAGTTCTTATGCTTGACTAGATCAATGTGCTATATAGATCACTGGGAAAAAACCTTGTCTTCTAAATTACACTAAATCAGGAGCAAAGTAGTGGTGATTTGGCACCTCTTCATCTAAGCAGATAGGGAGTCTTTCCTCATACCCTTTCTGGATTATATTTGCAAGGATGGTCAGGTACTTGTTGAAGATGTATCTAAAAAAAGTATTCATTCATCATTAAAAATAGCTACAGGGTAGAGATAGTTATTTGTGACTGGTAGTTTGAACCTCTGGACTGCATATGGGAAAGAAAAGCTTGCCTATAACACTATAACTAATTAGTTTGGAGAAGAAAGAAGCATGTTAGGTGTGAACTGGCCTTATAAGACAGTGAGGAAGGTCAGTAAGAAATTAAATCTACACAATGCCTTTATTTACCAGTCTATGCCAATGTTGTTCAACTTATTAAAAAAAAGCTACAGGATTGAAAGTGTGCTAACTGATGACCTCTGAACTATGGCACAGAGCAGTGGGTCCCTCACTGTTCTTATTAGAGTTGCAGAAAATGATCTAGCAACTAAATTCTTCCAAGAAGTCATGGCAAAGATCATAGGAGCCACACATTTGACAGCCTCCTGTGTGCTATACCATCCCTACCTCTTTTTCCCACATTGGACTCTCAGACTAAATGTAAATCAGTACATAAATATGGTCAAGAACAGCTCTTGGATCTTGAGGCTGACTGGAACTGCTTGACTCATGCTTTTATGTCTAATAGTTTATGCCTTAAAAAATGGGTCTGGTATGTATAAACCATTTATTAGAAACGATTCTGGGCCTGTGCTGAGCCCTGTGCCCAGGCGTTGCCCAGTGGAATGACAGCTGGCATGTGAGCATGTTCAAAGTGCAATCCACTATGGCTAAGGAAGGGATATGGGCCACAAGTGCACTCTTAGAGAGACTCCCAGAACAATTCTGTGATATGCCTTCAATCCACTGATCTGTTGTGCACATGGAAGTTTCCATACCATTGTCTGGACATCTGTCATGGTTTAAATTATCCTCATGGATTAAAAGAATAGTAATGGTAATTTATATATCTATCTGTATAGCCTTGACCCAGTGGTTTTCCAGTGGTTAGAGTAGAAACACTAATTATGTGTATTAGAAAGCATCAGAGGCAGCACATTTAGCTTCACTTTGTCCAATTCCTTTCCTCTCATAGATAATGAGTATTTAATTCAGTGCCTCAACCTCAAGGACATTTTCTTGAAGCACTGTGGCAAATGATAAATGGCATTTGTGAAATCCACTGTTATTACCTGGCTCAAGTAAATGTGTGAAATTGCAGCAAGAAGAAACATTCTCTATATTCTGTGCTGCAGTATGTGCTGCTGTACATATTAACTACTTTTAACTGATACAGTTGTCTTTTTATAGCCAAGCCTCTTTTTCGCAGTTGCAGATGCAGTCCCAGTAACATACACTACAGAACAAGCCTCTGATTCTTCCCTCTGCCTTCTATGTATGGACAGTACTATTACCTCTGTAAGTGTTTAAGATATACACAGGTGTGTAGGAGTAAATCTGTTTTCCAAGACTACTGTGGTTTGCTCTATTGAAAACATACCCAGACTACCTGTAACTTTTATAAGTACCGTGCATTAGACAGCTATATGTTTCCATTCTCCAACTGACAGAAAATCTCAATATATGTGCTTTGTAAAAGCTCTTGAGACCGTAGGAAGGAACTCAGAAAGGCACTTTAGGAGTGACCTGATAAGTCTTGCTGTCTAAAAGTATTTTCAGCAAGATTTTACTGCACATCTTTGAAAACACTTTAGCCAATGTAGTTTCCTTGAGAGCAATAGAAAAAGCATACTCAGTTCCTTGGTAATGTTTTCTAACTTTTGTTGCTATTATTCGAGCCAAGTTTTTTTTTGTTTTGTTTTGTTGTTTTTTTTTTTTTCCTAATAACTAGATCAGTCATCCTTAATTCAGCTCTGAAACAGCAATATGAGCAAGAAAACAGAGTGTGCATGTCCTGTAATCAGTCCAGTCTTGCTTGGTACTGAAATATGATGCTGCCTTTAATGCTACATGCGTGGCTATTGCATAATGTCATCCAAAGACACCGTTAGGGTGAGATATTTAGGGTCTTCCACGCTTTAACATACTTTTAACCTAAACTACCTACCCTGAGTCACAACTTTTAATTGTCATAGCTTTTTTTATGTTGATGTAAACAGAGCAGAAGGATATTTGTCATTACTGTGTCGAATATTAAGAGTTTATGAAAAGCTCTCCATCACCAGCTGGCATGGGTTGTAATAGGATTCAGAGGCTGTTTTTACCTGGTATCTGAAATTGTATGTTTGGTTCATGGAAGATTTAAAAAACTCAACTTTTTATCTAACTCCTGTTTAAGTCACAGGCTGTTTGAGTCTCCTGTCTCTGTGAGCACTGGCAAATTGACTTCACACAGAGGTGAGATTTGGTATTGGAGGATCATCAGCAATAAGAGCTATAAGACATCTGGATGAAAATTTCAGGTAGCGTCTACTTGTCTTTACAAATTTGACCCTAACTACACAGGCCATGACGAAGAGGTTACTTACACTGATTTTGTGAGCTCCTAGTGTGTTAAACTAGAGATGGAGCAATGAAAATGAAATACACATCTCTTTTGGGGTCATGAAATTTTTAGATAGTTCCCATTCATCTATTCCCATCTGTTTGACTGTGTCTGATTTTCCAAATTTGGTGAAACTAAACACTGAGCTTTCATGTTTAGCTCTTCCAAGAGTTCTCCTCAAGACCAGGAGCACTAGTGTCATGAGTCTTGTAAGAATTTCTTTCTAATGAGATTTTCAACGTTGATGGAAAATTAACTGCATGGAAATACGACTACAGCCAGCTGGAACACTATTACAAAGGATTGAAGTACATCAGAGTGAAAATATTTAGCAGAAATGTGCTTAAGATATATGAAGGGGATTTTTTTTCCTTCAGAGACAGGGAATCTTCTTACATATTTCCACTGTTTTTTGGGCACCACCTAGAGACACTGAATATCCATGCCTAAGTCCATACCTCTCTTGACATGTAGACTATTTGAGAAGAGGCTGATCTGAATTGAATTTGATGTTGGTTGCTGTCACCACTCACCATCCCCATCCCCCCCCTTCCATTTCTAAAAGTGTTAAAAAAGTTATAACTTTGTTTTAACACTTGGATAACCACACTGTGAAATAGTGATAAATACTGCAAAATGGAATTGGCAACCTCAGTCAGTTTTTTTGAGAAATTCCTCCATTAATAAGAGAAGAATGAAAGGGTCCTGGCAAACTATCATAACTCAGCTAAACAAGTTGAATTGTAAGTGGGTTTTACCTGTTACTTTTCTGAGAACGGAACTTGTTTAGAGATGGAGAGTGCATTGCAGGTTTCATAATAAGCCTGTTACAGAGCAAGGTTTACTAGTAAATCCCTTGGCATTTCTACTTTCCTGATAGCTATTCCTTGCAGCTTTTCTTCAGCAATAGAGATATCTTTTACACTGAAATGGAGCACTCTCTCTTGTCTAAATAATGTAAGATATTACTATTAGTTGCAAATCAAGCACTTACTTTTATCAAGGTATTTCATACTCGATTTCAGAGGGAATCTTTTGCAGCTTTCATACATAAACATCTGTGAGGATGGCGCCACCCAAAGTAAGGAGAGAACATGGCAACTATTTTCTGTTAGACGTTAAATTACCAGCTGGGATTGAAAGGTTAGGAATTTAGCACTGTTATCCCATCTGTTTCCTCTGGCACTGGCTAGCTTTTAAGGCTTCCTTCAAAATATGGTAGAAATATATATTTTAAATGAAAGCTGAGATTCTTAAATTGTCTTTTCTAGGCACAATAGGGTTTCAAGAAAATGCAAAAGCTTTTGCAACAATTGTCATAATATTTTTGAGTGTTATTCATACTATGTTTCTATGCTGTTCCCTATGGGAATTCAGGAAAACATGACAATTTCTTCATACTATTGATTTTTATAATTTAATCAGAACTGTATTCTGATTCCAGTGATACCTCGGAAAAACAAATGGATTTTTGAGGTTAATTTTGGACAATTAGGCTTACATTTTTACAGCTGTGATCAGTTTGCCCCCATGTTCTTATGAATGGTTTACATTTCTCTCATTGTTTGAAGACAATTTCAAAATACAACTAAACATAAAATGACTTTTTACTTTTCCTTTACTTCTCACAGGCCAGAGCTTATGAGGACTAGAGGAGAAAGGCCCTTAATGCACCTCTTTCACATAAGTATTTAAGATATTGAAATGTTGGGTTTGGGATATAGTTACTAATGGCATCCCAATAATTTTGGTGAATTCCTGTAGCTATTGTTGGGTTCCCCCTGGTGTGAATGAGATCATGATGTAAACCCCTTGTATGAAAGAATATCATTCAAAGGGAATGGACCACACCACATCTATTCTATGTTAATAGAATTCAAAACTTGACTGACAGAAAAAATCAATAGAAAAAACACTCTACATAAAATATATGATTTTTACCAAGGCAGAGATTAAACCTGTTGCTCCATCTAGGAGAATCTCTCACTAGTGATATAGATCTAAGCTTTTATTTCTTCTCTTTATCTACTATTCTTTAGTCAGTTTACATCAAGCAGAACAATTTTAACAAGGAAAATCAAGCACTTTTTTTCACTTATTCATTTAGCAACAGCTAAATGTTAGATTTAGAATAGAATGTTTTAGGATAGGATAGGATAGGATAGGATAGGATAGGATAGGATAGGATAGGATAGGATAGGATAGGATAGGATAGTTCTAGCTGGAAGGGATGTACAGTCCAACTATTCCAACTGCCTGACCCCTTCAGGAGTTAGAGCATATTGTTAAGGGCATTGCCCACATGCCTCTCAAATGCTTTCAGGCCTAGGGCATCAGTCACCTCTCTAGGAAGCCTGTTCAGCACCTCTCTAGGAAGCCTGATCCCCTCTCTGTTTCCTACTTTTGAGTTTGAACCTTTCTTAACGCTGCCTTGAATCTTTAAGGGAGTCAGTACAAGGGGCAGAATTATATATTTAAATCCATTCAGGTACAAAAAGATTTAAAACTATATATCTACTGTATCCTAGATAAGTATACTTTATTGAATGAAAGAGTAAAAGAACAACAGAAATAATCTGCTAAAGGAAAAGGAATAAACACATATGAATATAAGTAAAACAGAGTGTTCTCTGCATGCAGACAACATAAGGAAGAACTTGCTTTCAGAGTCAACAGATTTACTGAGGAGATGAAAATAAAGAATACTGGAGTTATGGTGCAGTAACTCAAATACATCAAAAGGTCTAGGTAATTAGGCTAATAAAGTTTGGGTCAAATTTTAGTCCTCGGAAGTACTAAAGTTTGAATTCCTCTTCAGCTGTAGAATCTGAAAATTGTTCCAAAGATAAAGATAATATCCTCCAGACTTGTTTAGGATTCCAGATGTTACCTGAGAAAGATACCTTTAGGTGTTGGTACAGAATTTTATAGGTTTATGGTGGTATGGGAGAGACTTAGTGAATACCTCCTTTTGTTGACCATATAATTGTCAGCCTTGGAACTGAGAAGCTCAAAAGTCTTTGTTCTCAAAAGCTCCTGAAATGTGTCTGGGCAAAACCCATTTTGTATATCCATACAGTACTGTGCAGTAACTGGATGTTAGTTGTCACCAGTAAGCTGGCACTAGTTTGGAAATCTCCACATGTTATAAGAATACTATAACACTTTTAAAAGGGCTCTAATTTTGAAGGTTTCTGAAACTGAAGGACTAATTTTTTGATTTAACAGCTAAAGGTAACTAGTTAGGAAAAAAAAAAATTCCTGGTGGGTACCCTGAAGCCTGATTCTTTCCTGCTTAAAATGATGTTAATTCCAAGTATATAGAAGGGTACAAGTAGTGAAAAAAACCCACCCTAACATCAGTAGCAGGAATCAGAAGTAGTTCTAAGCCGTGATGATGGTGAAGTTGTGTGCCTGAAGGTTGCCCTCAGCTAACTAACCAAGTGCTTTCCTGAGCTGGCGGTTGTTTGCCACAGTATCTGTCATCAGACAAGCTGTCTCTTTTCTAGCTGATAAAGAGCCACTAATGGGATAATGAGCAGTTTGCATATCTCATTACCACTTATTCATCATAGTGCATACAAAGTATCCGTAGTTTAAGTGGTAAGTACTCGCGTTGTTGATGTTTGTGTGTTATTTTTGAAGTGTCTAGATTTTTAGATCAGTATTTGATAAATTGCAGTTTAAACTCAGCATATTTAAATTAAATGATTATGCAAAGTCATTATATCAGTTCTACACTCTAAAGTAAGGGAATAATTTTGTGTAAATCTCTGTTTCTTCTGTAGAAAACACCCTTTTGGTCTGTTCTTCTGAGGCTCCCTTTTCTGTGATGCCACAAAGAAAATGTTGCTATGAAAATATTAGTCTACATGATACACTCTTGAGGAACTGTTTTTAGTAATAGTGATGTTAAATACAGCTTTTTAGCCAGCCTAAGCTGGAAATAAAACCATTTTTAGCACATTTATGCCAATGTTAAGATTGAAAGGAACTGTGCAATTTTGCTTACTGTTGTATGACAGTCCAAGGCCAACATTTTTGGAAAAAGTATTCTGAAAGCAAAATGCTGACTTCCATCCCATCTGTCTTGAAGAAGTTTGGTCTTATTGAGTGCTAGGCGGTGAATTTTTTAATGCCTGGTTGACAAAATGTCAAGTCTTATGAGTAAGCCTGTTTCTTGAATGCTAATAAACTTTCAGTTGTTGCTTGCTCTTCTCTCTGACAAGTGGGGCAGTTCAGAATGGGGCAATTACAGAAATTGCACAGATGGAGTTACAAATGTAGGATCTCTGGCCTTTCAGTATCTCCAAGAAAATGAAGGATTTTCAGAATCACAGTTTGGGGCTTGAGCGCTTACATTTATGCATTTGACTGTTGATACCTTTTTTGTGAATTATAGCTCCTAATGCATAGTCTTTATTTTTATTTTGACATTTTACAAACTTTTTTTTTTTTTTAGATTTTATTACTTTGAAATTATTAATATCTACCAAACCCGAGTTTTCACATAGATAAAAGCCAATCTGAATTTCATATTTACTTGAATTTATTGAGTAATGGGTTGTCAGGAAGGGTTGCTGTAAGGACACACAATATGGCCATCCTGTAATGTTATGTCAGCTAAAAGAAATGAATGAAATGACAGTTAAACACAGTCCTTTGAATTAATATTAAACCTGATAAATAAAAAAAGTAAGAAAGACAAGCTTCACTATCTAATCTTTGAAATATTTTTAGAGATCTAATGCAAAAAAGACTCTTCCCCAGTTATAATACAATGAGATGCACTAATATTAACAATATACAAGCATCTAGAATAACAGGCTGGTGCTGCATGCTGTTCTTGCAGTATGCTGTGCCCGTCAAATCCCTGTTCATGTGCCTCAAAAATATACTGCTGTTATAATGCCCAGTATAGGTTTTACCTCTAAGGAGCCTAACAATAGCTTCTATTCCAGAACAGAAATGGCTTGTTACAGGACAAAAGCCTTTTGTGAGGAGAAAAGTTGAGCAAAACAGTTTTATACTCAGTTGTCTTTGTTTCCAGGCAGGCAGGCAGCTAATAATGTGTGTTTGTCAATGTATCACTTTAACTCTGTTCCAGAAGGCAGTGCTCTTGGTCATGACATGTTGGGGTTGCTCTTCATAGTTCATCATCTGCATGGCCTTCTGGGAAAAGAACTTTGCAGCAATTCTGTTTGAACTAACCTTTATTGTATCTGTGCCTATAAATATGGGATGTCTTTCTACTAGAGTTTTATTAGACCATTTCTAATGGTGACCTGAACTAGAATGAAGTGGACATGAACAAAAAGGAAGACCTTACTCAGCAGGTAAGAGACTGATCATGAATGATTTCCAGACAGATATACTGATATAAAATACTTCTTCCATGCACCTCAAGATTCCAAGTGAGGGCATACTTAATTGTGAATTATGTGCAAGGCTCTTCATGCATGTATGTTGAGAATGGTTTCATTCTGAAGGAAATGCAGGTCAAAGAAAGGCTTCTTGTTTAAGGCTTCTTGAAAAAAATCCATTTGCCTTAGGAAACATCTCTAAGACATTTTGAGTTTCTGTTGATTTAATTTATAACTTCATCAAGAGTAACAGAAATAGATGTCTAAAATCTGATCCTATTAATATTACTCAAAAGACAGATTAGCTTTGACTTCATTAACGTAAAAGAAAGCACTATAATTTGTGGACCAGGATCTGACATGGATTAGAAAGTGATGCTCCTGAGTTAGGTTACTGACCTAAGTGGAGCTGCTCAGTTTCTATGAGTTTTATTTTAAAACAGATTCTAGTCCTGAATTTGTACTTCTGTGGTCCCAAATCACTGTGAAGACAGAATCAGCTTATGCATTTTGAGACTCTGCCTTATTTGAGGGATTTTTTTTCAAACACAATGCGGGTGGCATAGTCCAAGGGAAAGTAACTGCAAATAATCTTGTCACAAGGACAGCTCTGCTGCTTTGAGGCAGCAAGAGAATCAGTGACCTCGAGAAGCTCATTTGAAAATGGCATATGTAGTGTGAAGGCTTTGAATGGGTGTAGCAGATAAAGGCAAATGTTGGATTTGCAAATAAGTAGCACAATATTGTGAACCAACCTCACTCCATCTATTTTCACCTGAAGGATGTTAATACTATTGACTATTTTTAAAAGTTTTAAAGAAGGAAGGAGACTTTTCTTCTGCTCCTCACCTTGTCACACATTTCCCTTGACCTATGGCAAATTTGTGCTTCAGCTTCTCCAACAGCAAAATAATCAGATGTATCTAATATTTATGCCACTTTCAGGTCCTTCACTAGGAGGTTTTCATACCAGTAAATCACTCTCAAAGAGGCACTTCATCAAACAAGGTCACTGAGGGAGAAATTAGTCACAGCAATATCTTGACAATGCGCTATGATCCTCATGTTTCTAGCTTACAAGCCACCAGCTTTATCATCACATGCATTCTTTTAGCATTGTGCCTAAGAGCCAAAATCCCTCTCTGTGCCTGGAGATGCTCCTTGTGTAAATGTCTGTGTTGTCCTTGGTACAACTCTATGAACAGACTCTCTCTTTGTGGCTCCAGTGACTCCTGTGGAGCTGCATTAATTCTCACAAGTACATAATTTGTTTCTGTATCCTCTGCTCCTTTGCTGTGGTTGCTGGGGGAGCAGCTGGGTGATGCTTTCCACATGCCAGGGGAAGAGGCAGGGAAAGTACTTGGACACAGGGCTACTTTCTTTATGGGTGCTATTGTGTGAGGTCTTAAACAGCATCTCCTGCTGACTTGGCTTCAGGTTTTTGAAATTCATTACTACACATACAGTGTAAATAAACTTGATGTACCAACCTGGGGGAGCTGTAAAGGGTAACCTGGTAACAGCCAGAGCGGGACAGAAAAAGTTCCTCAGTATTTAGAGTTTTGCAGCATTTGCAATACTTTGGAAAATTGTGACTTTTGAATTAGGACTGGAAAAATGTTCAAACAATGTGAATAATGTCACATGTCAACATTACTTGAACAATAGTTTTAGATTTTTTTAGACTGGAAACATTTCATTTCAGTTTTTCAACAGTGTTTTATATGATTAAGAAAAAATTAAACCTAAGTGAAACAGTTAACTTTTCTTAAACAAAAATTCAGCCAACCAAATCTTATATAATTCAACCTTTTTTTTTTTTTTTTTTTTTTTTAGTATTTCATGCTTTTTTACTTCTTAGTTATACCACGTTTTGACATTTTGATGTTCTTTTCAAAATTAATCTTCTGTTCTTGAAAAATCTATAGCACCAACTTGAGAAGATCATCACAATTTGACCTCTTATCAGTCAGTTAAAATAATGGCTAAAATCAGTTAATGATCTGAAATAAAAACCAAAAATGTGACTGAGACCCCAGTGCATTTTATTGAATGCTTGCTTCACTTTTTTGGGTAGCCAGCTGTAGGAACATTGACTTATTTTGTTGATTAGATATACTAAAGTTCCTGATAGAGTTGCACCTTGTCTCTCACCTTTTCCTGTGATAGAAATCCTCATGCAGCTACTCATCTACAGTTACTCAGAGTATCTTTTAAACTAAAACTCCCTTTCTCTCTTTTTTGCCCTTTCAAAAGCTTTGTGAGTTTCTTTTTCTCATTTCCCTGTCTCTTTTTGTCAGTATGCTTTTAAGGGAGATTTATAAACCACAACAGTGTTTACAGTGTTGCCTGAAGTCATGACACAAACAAAAAGTAGGAGAAAAATAGAAGGTATCATCTGCAGCCTCCAAAATTTGCCTCATAAAACACTATGGATACATTTTCAGTCACCTATAAAATCTTTTTAAGGCAAAAGTTCAAGAATTGCCCTTAATTTTCACACACTAAAAACCTCAGCATTTGTTACTCCTCCCAAAGGCAACACTTTACATTTCCAATGCTATCAGCTTTTGGATTGGCAGGTTTACAGATGAGCTGCCTTTTGGCAGTACTGTATTTCATGGTGTAGCTAATGTTCCACTCCAGAGCTGTACAAAGTCTAAAAGTGAACACAAACTGATTAGATTTATGTTTTTTGTGTTACCACAAGGTATAAAATATCCCTCAATTGTAGAATCCTGATTGCATGCCAGAAGTGGCATGTCATTAAGTAGAACAAGCAATTCCATCTGCACAATGCAGAAATAGTTACTTGCTGCTATTGTCCTCTATTCTCTCTTCTTCCTAACTGCATGGTGCCTTAATATGTTGCTGTAATATGTAACCCTTATGCCATGCTGATAGTCAGAGATGCTGAGACTCTTGGGTATTCAAAGTGACACAGCAGGTACACAGTGAAGACTAGCAAAGCTGTTATTTGTGTGAGCTGAGATTGCCCATAAAGGGAAATGAAGTCTGATCCACTCTTCCTGCTTCTTGCAGGACTTGAGGTGGTCCACCTCTGCCTGAGATCCTACTGGATGCAAACTCCAGTGCAGAGAGGATCGATGTACCAGCACAAGTAGAGGCACTGGGACAAGCAGTCATAACAGAAATCAGACCTTGGGGGAGTAACAAAGCCTAGCAGTGGCAAATAACATCAGATAAAACTTTAGAAAGAAAAATCTAAATCTCAGATTTGTTGCATAATGTGGTCTACACTGTTTATATTTTGGACCTCATTCTTCTGGCAGGAATATTTGAGTCACTGACCAAGCGGTCACTTGCTAACACAGAGAAGCAAACTGCAAAACTACCAAGACCTCTGACTTAAGGTGCCAGTAAATATTTGAAAATAAGCAAAAAAAAATTGAATACTGATGAAATAAACATTGGGTGAAATAACTTTCAAGTAGCCTGAGTATCTCCTGGTACTGTTACCAAAGAGCAACAAAAATGTAGGAACATTCAGGAAGTAAATTGAAAGTAGTCAGAATTTTTGCCATATTAATGCCATGACTGTTTTGCTTTCCTTTCAGCATAGCAGGACACAGGGTTCAATGAAATTAAGTAATAATTTGTGGCCAGCTCACTTGCACTGTATCTCTTTCAAGGTGCTATTTCACTTAACCACTCCTGTCTTCTGTATATAACAAAAAATTTCAAGAATAAAAAATTAAACAGATAATTCATAAGTCCTGTTCCTGGGTGGTCCCCACTCTGTGCCCAGGTACTAAGCCTTTTCTGATGGTAAACAACACATAAACTACTAGAAAAATAAGGCTTGTGTCATAGCTCATGCATATGACTGTTTTTAATATGAAGAGATGCTCTATTGGTAGTTTGCAACAAACACAGGCCTGTTTATTTTACTGCAGAAAACTTGGTGAATGATTTCTAAATGAAAGTCCATAAATATCTGAGTTTATTTAGAAACAAAGAGTAATTTTCCTGCACAAAGTTACGGTGTGCCTTGTGCTGAGGACCTAAAGTAATGCATAGGTTGTTCTCTGTATAACTGTAGGAGTTTTGTTTATTTGAAGGTAAAAATTATCACTGTTTTTGTTTAAGAGCAATGGACACAGCATATCTTTGGGTCTATAACCAAAATGAAGTATCGCAGTCTATTTCTTCATGGAAAATAAACTCTCTGCAAACTACTGTTGATACATCAGTTATTAGAGATTTGTTTCAAAGAATTAACAAATTTACCAGTGACCAGTCCTTATCCTGCTCATCTCTATTCAGAGGGAATTTATTTTGGTAAGAATTATAATGTGGGGATATTACCCTGTGTTCACAAAATCCTTTAGAATGGCTAATTATAGGTGGTTTTCTGACATTTTGATTTTGATAAATGATCTTCTGTCTGACTTGAGTATACAGGTGTTAAAAAAAAGGATTGGCTTAACTTCCCTTAGATAAAGTTATATATATATCTAGAAATTTATTATGATGAGTATTTTAAGATTATTTGTGTTTTTCCATTTAGCAGACACTGATCCTCCATTCCTTCTTTTTCTTCCCTAGCTTCATTCCCTTTCTTGTATTATTAAGAGAGGTGTTAAAATTCTTCATTATAATTCAGAATAATAATAATTTGTTGTCCAGTTTGCTGTTCAGAAGAGTTCTTTTATTACATTTCTATTCCAAAATGATGCAGAGCTGTAGGAATTGGATCTATCTGCATGAGTGAATGTGTAGGGGTATCAGCAAACACCCAGAATAATGTTATGGGTTATCATGGGGTTTATTATAGGAATAAACCAAAGCTCTTGGATGAAGAATTGGGTTCATTAAAAACTGAGTGCTAAAACTGGAGTAAGCATGGATTTCTGTTGTGAATGTGTCAGTCACTGTGTTTGATTGCAAATGGGCACATCACTGCCAAGATATGTGCATGGGAGTTACAGGCACAGAGTGGCTCATTTTCCCTACGGAGCTGGTGGCCAAAATGCCTTCTGTGCCAACAGCGATGTCCCGGCACACTCCCGGAGTAGCTGCATGTACAGAGTGTCATGGAAAATCGGAGCAAGGGGAGGGAGGAAGGAAATGCTTCTGTAATAATGACGGAAAATAGCATAATGGGAAAATAGTGAAAATAGGAAGGAATAATGTAGAGAAAGGGAATTGTTAATGACCTTAATGGGGGCCATGTAACTATTTCTTTCCATATGCACATTAGCTGCTGCTGCCTTTTCTTCTACGTGCTTTTGTCTGCCAACAGGAATCTCTTTTGCCTTACCCAGACTGGCATTCACTTTGCTTTTGTGCAGATACCTTCTTCTGGAAATTCAGAAATTGGAGAGAGTACAGATTATTCCTTTGTGGAAAAGGTAAAGAATGGTCTCATTCAGAGGATATCCCTTGATTTCCTTACAGGTCTTAATTTCAGCCCAATCCAAGCAAACTAAGGACTGTTTATATGTCTTAAGTGCATGTTTGAGTAGGTATTCATAAGCAATATAACAGTTTGTGATTGGCTATGGAGTGATTTTTATTTTTGTTAAATTGTGTTAGGGAGTCTTTTTTTAAGATATGAGATGGAGAATTCAATCACTACTCTGACAGTGTGTGAAATAATTAAGCACCCACAATATTAAAATCTGTGGTATTTTTTTAAATTCAAATGTGTCTGGGTTTGATTTTCTGTCCATTTCCCTGTCGCCATCAAATTAACCACACTTTCAGTTGGATCAGGATACTTAGCAGGGACAATGATCCAGACACTTCTTGATATTTTTTGTGATAATGCAAGCAGATTAATTTTTGTAGCTCCTTTTTGCACCTTTTCCACATGTTTACATCCATTTTAAAATCTATTCTCACCACTACAATATAAACTATGTCTATGTCATATATAAAGGCAAACATCACCTTCAGGTTCTTTCCTGTTTATACATCCAAATATGAGATTTCCTTCTGTCCACTTCTCTGCAAGTTCAGTTATTTGTCCAAATTAGATCCTGATATTAATTTAACACCATTTCTTTTCAGGTTTCAATCTTTACAGTTATAAGAATTGCCACTGTTCTGTGTTTTAGGGTAATAGATTTCCTTTATAAATACAAACACTTTTAAAATGAATGGGAATATACTTAAATGTAATTATTAAAATACATTTTTTCACACTTAAAGTGCGTATATTTGTCAAGTGATGTCCCACAGTGTACTATGTCTTATATTAAATCTACTAAATCTCCCTAAAAACTACATTATGAAAGCATTTTCACTGTTTTTTTTTAATAAAATGTAAGAAAAAGAATTCTGTGAGAACTTTTAAGAATCAAAATAAGTGCCCACAGAGACCTCCATCAGCAAGTAGTACTGGAAATGCTACAAGGTTAATGCAGCTGGTGGTAGTACTCCATTACCATGATTCATTCATGTATATTATTTGGCTGTATATTTTATTGCTGGTTACAGAACACATCTGAAAGTGACAGTGATGAAGTTGATGGCAACAATATATGTGGTTTCAGAAAGAAAAAGGGAATCAAAGGTCCTACAAAGTATGTTCCTCCTTTAGAAAATGAGAAGATGGAGCTGTCCCACACCTCAAAAATCCCAGATCCTTGTCCCCTTAAAGGAACCACTGGTTACTCAGAACCACCTTCAGATTGGTCTCTCCAAAACACCACTACCTTTCCTCCAGTGCAAAAGGACAAAGGGGGTGATGACAGTTCCAATTCTGGCAGTGCTGTGAAAGAAGAAACATCTGGAGAAACACAAGAAAACCGGGAAAATGCTGACACTGGGAAAAGAATGGTGGGAAAAATGAAGGAGGAAGTAGATACAGCAGTTCAAATGAAGCAGCCCACAAGCATACCGCCTGCGAGGAGTGCAGGGAGAGGTGGCTGCACAGAGGCAGTGCAGAGGGAAAAGGGCAGTGAGCAGGCAGGGGCTAAGCCAGAAGAACAGTGTGGTACGAAAGAAAAAGTTGTAACGTTTCATGTGACGCAGATGGGCTCCCTGGGCCGTGCTATACCCACACAAGGGAACAGTACTGCTGAGTCCTTCACAGGGACACCTGGCATTTCTAAACAAAGTCTACAAGAGTTGAAAAACCTGATGACTGAAGGTCCTCTGCCTTCTCATGGGCCAAATTTCTGCAGCAAGGCAGGTGGCACTTGGGCTCAGAAAAATTTGAAACCCTGGGAAAAAGCAGCTGATAAGCAGGGCCGACCTTTTGAGACCTTTAGCCCCCATTTTGGAGAGGAGAAGCAAAAGTATTACACCTTCCACAAGGAGGGAGTGGGGCAGCAGAGCAAAAATCTCCTGATCCTCAGCTCTGCTGGCTCTGATCAGCAGCAACCAATGGGAAGCAACGTGGATCAGCTTATTCTGGGACTACCAGCAGCTTCTACACCTGCAGAAAACTCAACACCTGAGGTTCAGTTTGACTCCTCCACAGGCAACAACGGTAAGGATATTTAAACATCACCTGCTCCTGCTAAAGAAAATGCTCCTGTTGTTTTGTGGTGTTTTGTTAATACGCAAACTTAAGTCAGAGCTAGTGCATGAGAGAACTGCCACTTGTGGTTTCTGTGTGATCAGGATGGATTGGAAGTTGTGTTCTACATCTATGATTTTTTTTTTTTTTTAAATTTAAAGTGAGGTATTTATAAAACCCAGCTGCCTGCCCAAAAACTGCCGTGCACAAGAGATCATGTCTTTTTTCACTAAAACTGAATTATTTCCTCATTTAAAATGAGTGCAGGCAGCATTTCCCAGTAGTCTGCTAGACACTGGAAAACTCTGATGGCATCTGGGCTTCTTAAAATTTCCTTTTTTGTTAACATTTCCAGCAGCAGAAATTGCTCCCATGTAGGGATGATGTTTTCCATTATTTGTCCTGTTAGAGGACTGGAGTGCAAAAACATCTCATATAAATTATAGGGGAAGAAAAGCAAATGAGTTGGAGAACTAACACTTATTTTCACGCTGTTCAATAAGTTCATTTTGGAAGTTTTTATAGAGACAATTGCTACTAATAAGCTGTGATTTCTTTGTAAGTGCAAAAGCTGTACTTCTGGACTAGCTGGATCAGCAAACTGAAAACGATTATCAGCTGTGATGATGTAATGGGCTTGAGCAGTTTTGTTGTTCTGTTTCCAGGAAGCTCACAAAAAAGAGCTTGCCAGTTGAATAAATATCAGATGAATACATTTCCATAAGCATCGGTCTGAGATCATACTATCATCTTTCCAGAATGGATATCTTACTTTTTGACTTATCTCACTAATACAAGAAATACTAATTTCTTCATTGATAAAATGCTTTATCCATCATTAACTATGCAATAAAACACAATAGTGGAAATTAAGTGTTTACAACAATATTAATTTATTTTGATTTTTCTCAAGTGCCCTGTCAGATGGGTAGAAACATTGCTGTACATACTCTGAAAACAGACAATTTGAACATATCAATTGTTCTTGCTACAGCAGGATTTCTCAGTAGACATTCTATGTTATCTAGTTTGAACAAGTCTAAATAAGATACACATTATTAGTTGTAACTCAGAACTCTGCATGAGAAATATAAAGCTTTGAAAAATATTTCACACTCGAACCATTCTCTATTCATGTCTATTAGAATAAAGAGTTTAGAGAATTATTTTTCAGCCTACACTTGATGCTGTTCCCTTTCCAGACTACACTGTTTTTCACATTGCTGAAAGGTTAGCAAGATGCATTGTCACATTTAGATTATGACTCTTTTCTCATTGTCTGCAAAACCAGCAAATATATTTTAATACATAGGAATTCTTTGTCATAGCATCATTTACAAGATACAGGAGACTGATAAGATTAATTGTAGATTCCACAAGATTTCAACCCAGCTTTAGCCACTTGACATGAAGCAGCTAATCCAAATTTATCACCTAGTCAGTAATACCAGTCAGGTATTTTGTCTTCAGAGATGTATTAGAGGTTGATGAGTAATTGATCTCTGGAGGTGGGGGTATCTTTCCACTCAGGGAAAGAAGTCCTGTGATAATTAGTTAAAATAATTTGTCTAACTCTGAGATGCCTAAAGCTACCTGGGGCTAATCCTACTCTGTACCACTGGTGGTAGCAATGATTTTTAAGAGAACTACAGATGAGGACTAAATAGGAAGGGAAATGGGAGAAAACTGGTTTTTTTCTCATTAAAAGTGCATCAAAAATAAAAATTTGTGGATTCTCATGAAGCTTGGGTTCCATTTGACTTTGACCAAACAAGTTGTAGGGCTCACTGTGCCTTTTCCACTCATAAATGAAATGCACAAAAATAATTTCTTACTTAATAAGAAATGTATGTGTTCAAAATTTAATTTTCATTGAATGGATTCAGTAATTTAATTGAAGAGAAGAAAGTTTTAGATAAAATTCTGCACTCTTTAATGAGCCTTTGCATAAACAGTTTTTCATTGCTGCCAGTAATAATTTATTAAGATTAATAAGATCAAGTCCTAAATATTTTATTTTTATAACTAAAACATTATGTTAAATATTTCAGTTAACGAAGTCCCTGAAGTCTTGAACCTAACACTGAGTAGATCTGAAATATCTCTTACAATTTTCAAGTTTTCAAATATTTGAACTTGCTCAAATCAGAAGACTTAATCCAAAATGTTTGGAAAAATTACAAGAGGTTGTATTTGAGATCCACTCAGTGTTGAGATATGGACAAAACAGGAATATACTGTAAATGTACACAGCTAAGGACAGTCTCTAGAGATCAGCAGTAGAAAGGTTGAAATGTAGCTGAGTGTCAATGATTGAGAGTACTTTAGAGGACTGATATAAAGTCATCCTAGTTACAGTTCTCATCTCTCTAAAATAATAAATCCCTACATTTTTCCCAAAATTCTAATTGAAAGATGCAGAAATATTGCTGCATGTGTATTTTGTCCATTTCTTGTCAGGTCTTTCGTAAAACATGCATGGAGGTGGGAAAAATATTAGAAAAGAGGCAGATGGGTCAGATATTTCTTAAGATGTTCAGTGTTCCAAATATTATAGAATAATATGAAATTTCATTAATATAATATCACATAACACTTCGTAGTTACTACATGCACATGGAAATGAATGTATGCATGTGCTATATGTACAGCACATATAGCACATAAGGTAACTGTATACTGACCTCTCTGAACTCAGATATTATTACATGCTGCTCTGCATGCTACTAAATTAGAATATTAATACCATGGCAGCCAGAAAGGAGGCAAAAGAAAATAACTATATTCTAGGAATATGAAGCATCCAAGGATCACGATACATCATATTCTTGGTGTTTCATCCCCCTCTGTCTCTTCATAGTCACTGTCTCTGCTATAATTTCTGTAGCATAACCATGTCTTACTTTGGGGCTTAGGACTGTCTTTTTCACTTGCTGCCTTCTCTGCTTTGTATTTTGCATAATGTGTTCTGTTCTTGCAGCTCTCCCAAAGTGAAGAACCAAAGCTATACTGTTACTTCATGTTCTTTCCTCACGCCCTACTTGCAGTTCAACAGAATTTGTCTCTTCTTTCTTTTTCTACATTTTGAACTCCTCTTGAACATAGCAGGGCTGAAACTCAACTCCTTTCTAAACCTTCTTGATTGCCCTTATTTTCTTTTGAAAAATGCCTCATATTTTCTGCCTTTTTCTTTCCTTTTCCCTCTGAACTGAGATATATACAACTCACTATGTTTTTACCTCTAAGAACAACTCTTTTTCTTTAAAGAAAACCAAAACTCTTAAGTTCTTTATCTTCCATACCAATAGCTGAAATCTTCCTTTTCTCTGACTCCTTATGATTTTTCATTTTTCCTCTTAATCCATACAAAGAAAAAATGCTCAGATAGGATTCCCATCCAAAATTTCTGATCTATTTTGTTGCATTTCAGGTGAGATTCAACTCATCCATCTCTAGTATCTGGAGTAAGCTAGTCATCCCATGAATCTGTGTGAGAACAGTTTATTCAGACAGTAATTCTTCCCATCCTTTGGAGATGCTTACTTTCTTTACAGCAATAGTGAAAGGTTATAAAAATAGATTAAAACTAATTTAAGTGAAATGCATGTTCTGCTTGATTTCTCTTCCAGCTACCTCTCCTTCTACAACATATTCAAAAAGAGTTTAGTTCTTACCTTCAATACTGTGCAAAATGTCTTCCCTAAATAACCTTGCTTCACATATAGCAAATTTTTCTCTCTCATTCTGGAAGTGTTTAAGGCCAGGTGGGATGAGGCTTTAAGCATCCTGCTGTGTGGAATGAGTTTCTGCCCATGGAAGGGAAATTGGAACTAGATGATCTTTAAGGTTCCTTTCAACCCAAACTATTATATGATTCTATATTTCTCACTTGATTTGTTTAAATTAGGTCAACTATTCTTAGGCCAAAGGGGATTTCCTAGTTTACATTATTTTATACCTAGTTCATGCAACTTTGCTCAGTGATTCTTTCCTCAAATCCAAAATCTGTTTGAGTTTGAAGAGAGATATGCCAGTGTAGATTCATCATATTTAGGATTATTAATTAGGTATTATTCACCTTAATTTTCTTTCACCTGCACATTTTGCTTTCAAATAATCCTGCCTGAGTAAAATATTTTCTAACTTTTCTATAAAGCTGTGATAATTTTCTTATTCAGTACAGAAGAGCAGTTTCTACAAAACACCTTAGAATGTAAAAAAAATATGAGTTATTTATTTTATCTTTCATCTATTGAGAAATAAAAACTTTTTTTGCATTTGATTCTTGACAGTGTATCCCCTCTGAGAAGCTGTGTAATTTTCTTGTCATTCGTATTGGAAAGACTAATTCATGGATGATTGAAGCTGTATGTTGGTCTCTAGCTATAAAGCTCAAGAGAAAGCTAAGCTTCTCCATGGTCAAATCAGTAAAAACTCTGCTTTGCAGTTAAGTTTAAAAAAGAAAGCAGATTCGTGAGACAAAGAAACCGGTGAAAGTATCACTATCAAAGAGATTGGGGAAACATTTTTACTCTCTTCCATGCTTTGGGATTTTCTGGTATGCTTATGTATTTATTTCCCTGATAAGGGTCTTTTAGGGGAGTAAAACTAGGGGGCAGGAAACAATTTTTTATGTACTTTACTATAGAATCAAATCAGTAAATATTTTCATTGAAAATTTTTTGAGTGAAAAAGAAATATAAATTGCATAATATTCTCAGCTGAGGATGCTTCTGATCACTATTCACATCAATAGTGCATTCAAATGCAACCCTCTACTCGGGTCTACTTGCCATATTAAAAAAAACAGATGGGAATAGAAAAGCAGCAATAAGAAAGATATCATCTAGTATAGGAAAAGCTGTCATACAAGGTTTGAGATACAGAAGTGGGTAATGTTTGAAGGCAAAGGTGAGAACAGGAAGTAACCTGCTGTACAAACCAAGAAAACTGGCTATTCTTAAAAATACAAACCAGAGTCCTGTAAGGAAGAGCAAATGTATTTAAATTAGTTCTAACAGGAATTAGGATAGAATTTAGAAGAGTGTAGATGTTTGATTACCCTGTGGGACTCACTGCCAGTGAATATCATGCACTATACCATGAATGAAAACATCATGTCCATTTTTATAAAAGGGTTCGATATAGATCTTCAGAGCACCCTGTGTTAGATTTCTGAGGATGTAGAAGAAATTAAAACAAATTTAGGTGTTAAGCCTCCTGGTCCTAACCACAAGACCACCTTTTTAGTGAGGAACTGCAAACCTGATTTTCTTTAAACAGATTATTTTGCAAAGAATACTGTTGCTTTCCTGTTAACAGCTGATGCCAGTCAGCTCTAGAAAGATGAAACGCTGCCTTGACTGGAATAGCATTTTCAACACTTGCAAATGTTTCTGTTTCCCCACCTTTCTGAGGCAGTGACAGGTGCCACAAGGTGCCACAGAGCACCTACACAGCACTCTGACATTGTGTAGGACTCTGGCCTGCCCAATCTGTGTCACGGGGCAGGCAAAGCAGAGTTGTATCAGGAGGAAGCATTTCTGGCACAACTGATGCTGCTGGAGGGGCAGCAGGAGGAAGAGACTGGGGCAGTACTGATAGAAACATGTCTCCTTCATCAGTGCATCATTTCTATTTGGAGTCTACCTGCTGGTATCTGCTGTTATTGCCTTATGTTCCTTTGGTGGTCTTGTTCCTCAGAGAAGAGTTTACAGTACCACTACATTTGTTAGGACAGCCTGTGCCTGTGGTTGTCAAGTCCCCTGGCAACATGCAGCATGTTCTTTTCTTTCATTTTCAGTTTGACATTGTCACATCGTCTAAAGCTGAGAAATTGTTTGGTTTTGTTGTGGTGTGATTTAATAAGGGACCATGGGAAAGGATTCCTTTGTACTAAGAGAAAATGAGGGATTGATCTGAGATGTGCACTTTCTTCTGTTGTGGCATTTTTATGTTGCTGAGAAGGGAAAGCTGATGTCAACTATTTGCCCTATTCCCGTGTCAGCTGCTCTCAGCAACCTGAGTGACTTCAACATTAATAATATAAGAATGGCACCACTCCTCTACTAAAAATAATAATAATAATTTTTATATTTTTTAGATTTGTTGGTAATATTTTTAGTTTTGTGTTATTGTTATGTTTTAAAAAATTAAGATATGTTGTTTGCATTTATAGATATTTTGTAGTAATTACAATAGAAACAGGAATAATACTAATTATTTCTCAGTGGTAACCTAAATGGAAAATACAGATAGAACCATAGACAAACAAACATTAAGTTCTGTGTGCTGATGATTTGATATAGATATCTAAGGATCTGCTTAAAGAAAGATGGTCTGTCTAGATTTTTTTTTAATTTTTAAAATGAAAATTTGAAAAAAATCTGAGCATCCTGTGGAATTACATGTTTCCATAAGTAGATTTTCTGAAATTAAAAGGAAGATGCCATTATTCTAAAGGTTCAGAAAGCTAGGGAAACAGTTCTACTTATGAAGAGAATTCTTAGTCATAACAATATAAGACTTCAAGACTGTGATTCTGAATTAGCTAGGCCTGTCAATTACTTGCTACCTTATCTATCAGTAACTAATGCTTTGGATAATAATTATATGAACTGGGTAAAGATGGAGTACTCAGTTCCCTACTATACCTTTCCAAACTTTATTAACAATTGGTTTCATGGATGTAGTTTGACAGTGATTTATTTAGTGGTTACCAAAATTTTTTAGTCCTGTGCTGGAGACAAGTAAATGGTCAGTACTTATTCACTAATTACTACTTAAGAAACAAATCCCCTTTCATATTTCCAAAATCAATCAGAGATATTAAGTTATTATGATATTTTTAGCTGTCTTACAATTTACAGAAACTTATTATTTCAGTGGGAAAGCTAATCTGCAAATGATATAAAAGATTAATTCTAAAAAGTAGGTGAAGGCTGCATGACTGTTTCTATTGATTCTAAAAGATTTTGGATAAAGGCTCTTGTAAATGAATAAACATCTCTTTTTTGACTGGTGGGGTGTGTAGACTGGTATACAAATTAACTTTAGACTAATACTAGACCAATATATACAATTTAGGCTCATCATTTAAAAAGATACATCTTTAATCATAACAAGTCCAACTGAAGAAGACAAATTCTTGCTTCTTCAGTTAATAATTTTTGCTTTCTTCACATTCTTTAAAAACATTACTTTATAGAAATTTTCTGTTAATTTATGTTAGTTATATAATGTAATGATGTCTTTATGTATTTAGTAAAATAACTTTAGACTGAGGACAACATATATATATATATATATATATGTTTATATATTTATATATATATATAAAATTTGGAGAATCAAGTACCATTGGTAAATGTTTAAATTAAATACATTTGTAGCTTTATTTTTTAAGTAAATGTATGCATCATTAATATGACTGCACATCACATTTATGTTTTTCTTAAATGCTGATTTATATAATTTATATCTCTTAGGAATACTGATTTAAATAATTAATTGGATCAGAATTTAAGTTGCTGTTTTTTCATGATTTATGTGTTTTTACCTGAAAAATGTTTGTTCAGTAGGTGGAAATTTAACAGGCAACATTTCAAGACATTTTAAAAGACATAAAAACCTCAGTGTGACAGGTGGTAGACAGGAAATGTCTACTGTCTTTGCAGAGGAAATTAAACATGTACAGAATAAGGGACTGAGCACTGCTTTTACAAAGGCAAAAGCCTCAGACTTCTGTGTCTGGAGCTGCAGAAAACTCCTTTTGATATAAACTGTAGGAAAATGTTCAGAATCTTTAAAAATTCCATTAATCTGTTAGACAGCCACAGTTTATAAGCTGTTAATAAACTTCTAGATCATGATCATGTTCCTAAATAGGTCAAATCTAGTAAATCTTTCCAAAGGGAAAGATGTCACAAAGAGAAGCGGATGTAACAGAATTCTTCCCTTGCTTTTACCTATGCAATATTTACTCTGTCTTACCATTTACTTAAAATTTTGTTCTGTGCTTTCACCTGCCATTCATCAGGGAGCACTGTTCTTACTTAACCTCTTCGTACTTTACTGGCTTAAAGTATCCTCCTTGCCATCTGAAGCTGGAGGATGCTCCAGTAATATTCAAAGTCTGAGAAATCTATGACTATGGATGAGTTTACTGCCTTCTCAGGGAGTAATCTGACAGCCTTGTTTTGGGCCAGCTAGAGAGCCTTCTTACAGTCTCACAGCTGTCAGTCCCACTTGCCCCAAAGGAGAGGTCAAAAAGATGTGACTGTACCTGCTGGCCAGTGCTAAAGGAGATTTGCTCTAGGTCACGTAATTTTCTACTGGAGAGATCAGGATAGCTTCCATCAACCTTCAGAGTGACTTGGCATGAAGCTTTAACTTCTGCTTGAATGGTGATCTTCCACTGTGGATTTGAAAGATTTGCAAAAGTTCTTCTGATCATATCCTCAGGAGGAATGGAGGACTTTTCTCCCAGAAATGTAGAGAGAAATATTTATTTTACATTTTTTCATGTCTTATGTAAAATTTTATGCTTGGTCTGTTTATTTTATTGTATTGAGTGAAAATTAATACCTTATAGATTTTAGCTTGAATAATAACAATACACAGATACTCAAAAGAGTAGCAGGCTGAGAAACCAAGAGGTTAGTGAAAGGAAGTTACACTGCCCAATTCTCTGTTCCATTATGGAATTTATACTCAGATGTTGCTGCTTTCATGTCAAGAAGTTTATATAGTCCCAAAGCTGCTATAATACAGTTAAGAAGACAACTCCATTCTAGAAAATTCATAAATGGATGAACTTCCCTTAAAATTGTTACCTGTGGTGAAGGAGACTGCAGTCCTCCTCAGGAGGTCTTGAGAAAGGTTTAGTAGAAGACAGGTGCCCTCTTTATAATGCTTCTGTAACCATACACTTTACAAAGTCACTGAAGAAACATTGCATCAGTATTCTATCAGTTTTCAGTGGGAAATAGGTAGCCATTTGTGCTCCTAAAAACACTCAACAAACCAGCTGAGGTATCCCTTAGAAATTCCTGGCTTTACCAGTTAGTTCAAGTTAATAGACCATTTCAAAAAATAAGGGATTTTATACAGGGTGTCAGGGAAAATTACATGTGTTTATTTACAAAACTATTTTATCAGCCATAGTTTTTTCTAGTTTTTGTTTTTTACGCTCCATGCCATGATTTCCCACTATTTTTAGGAGAATAGCCTGTATTCCACTATTCATTATTTTGTTTGATGTGAACATTCCTCTTCATTTATAGCATCCAGCAGAGAGCCTGATGTAAACGGTCTCGGAAGTTCAGCTCTCCTTCACCTGTTCTCTCATATTGAATTTATTAAGCAGCAGATGGCCAGGGACAAAGTGCAGTTTGTCAGATTTGAATCAATAGACCTCCACGGTGTGTCAAGATCAAAGAATGTTCCTTCTCGATTTTTTCATGTAAGTTTTTTGGTTTCTTCCTGTACATTTTTGTGTTTTCATACCCTCATCCTTTAATTATATTTTTTCCATAGTGCAGGCAGCAGCTCAAACTTGGAACAAATTATCTGTTCCTTCCACTTGCTCATGTTCCCAAAGTATCTAGACTTCTTTCATCATTGCAATAATGTATTCCTCTGCTCCCCCAAATAGTAATCTAATTAAATAAGGCTGGTAATTTCAGTTCTTTGGAGTTCTAATGATCTCTTCCCTCAGAATTATCTTCTCAGGTTCAATGCATTATAAAAAGTTTGTTAAATTACAAAAAGAAAGAAGTAAACACTGAAAGAAAATGAATGAAAATCATTCTCGTATACGAGAAATTTTATAGTTATCATGAACATAGGAAGATAACACTGAGTTGCATGGTGACTTAGCAGCAATATTTGCCACAGTAATGATTCAGGAAATAAGAATCAAATTAGGAAACAATCCTCACCACGTGATCGATCAGGCTTTTCAGTATATTGCTTCTGTGTACTTCATGTGCATAACTGCATTATATTTTCATTCACATATCACTATGAATATTTTAAACTTTACTGAGTGATTGCAAAAAAAAATATGAACCTGAAGAGATGAAGAATACTCTTGTTGCAAGTTCCTTCTGAAGCCTAAGCTGTGTTTTCATTATTTCCTTTTCAGATATTACTAAACTGCAATTGTATCATCTAGATATCATTTGCTCTCTTGGATGCAATTTTGGATTTTATATTTATTTCCTCAGCCATTTTAATTCTTGTGAAGGGTTGTTCATTAATTGCTGCTTCTCTTTCAGTTGCTATGTCAAACTGCAAACGTCTAGATCAGCATGTTCAAAGACAGCTTTTGTTCTTATGGTCTGAACAAATTGGAGCTGTGACAGTATACATTTTTTTATACTAAAATAGTGTGTATGTGTACACACATACACACATATGTATCTGTAAAGAGCAATTTTTGGGGTATCAGAGTTGGAGGAAGGAGTGGTACTAGGGTAATCAGCTTGAACACCCTTTCACTGCCAAATGGACAGCTTAGACATCTTGGAACAGAATCCCCCAGAGTGTGTGGTGTTGGTTATGGGTATCCACAGGGAGCATTTATACTGTTGACTGCCACCTACTTAAGAGAGGACAGACTTAATTCAACCACTCATTCAATCATTCATTAACACGAAAAGAAGCTACCATATGCAGTTAAAAGTATTTCAACAATTTTCTATCTGCAAAATGTGAGGTTTTTTCAATTCCGAGCTTACCCCTTTCTACATTTATTCTCATCTGCTCACTCAGATGGCAATCCTTTTGCTTAGAAGAATAAAGGTAAGATGTAAACAATAGCCAAATTTCCCTTAATAGCTTGGCATAATTGCAGTTTTCATCAGATAAATATTTGGATGTAAGGTAAATTGTAGAGGTGCTTGTTTGAAAGCAGACAATCCTTCATTGGGGTTCTGTCTGCATTTCATTTGCATCAATGGAAGTTTTCTTTTCAAATGGAGAAGAAAGTATTGTTATAAGTTCTTCTCACTTGGAAATGCTTCCTTTGAATTTTACCCTGAACTTTTTAAGTCCAGAAAGTAAGATTTTTCTGTTAAATGTTGCAGCTGGAAAACACTGAGGTACGTGTTATGGCATTTAAAAAGAAGTTACAATCTGAATTCATATTGCCATGAATCTTGTGTGGTGACTTGGGTCTATGTAAAGGAAATGCTCAGAGGATGTAGAAGCAAAATAGAGATAGAAGTTTGACTTGCAAACTTTGCACCTAAGTGGTGAAGCCCATAATTACAAAAAGACCATGCAAGATAGGTGTTAAACATTTTTTAGTACTGTATGGAAATTTAAAAAATTATCTTTAGGGTAATTGATGCCAGAGTTTTCATACCAATCTTGAAGAAAGTTGTTCTGCTGTATAATGACATAGTAACTGGCTGTTACCTTCCACTTTAGTGATCACTGCATTTTAGTGTTCTTTTAGGAAAAATACTGTTCTTGTTGATAATCTGAGTTTTACATATTTAACATATATAAAAATACCACTGAGCTCTTTTGGTAATATGTCATTCTGCTCTGTGTTTAGGAAAAAGCAATTCATGGTGTTGCCATGCCCAGAAGTTACCTTGAGCTGACGCTGAATCCTAAAGATAATGAATTAGATTACATAAATGCAACCAGTTTTAATTGTGACATAATTCTGAATCCTGATTTATCAACATTTCGAATACTACCCTGGACTGAGCAGACTGCAAGAGTGATATGTGATTCCTTCACTGTGCTGGGCAACCCACTAATGACCTCACCAAGGCACATTGCCAAGAAACAGCTGAGCCAGCTTCAGGACAATGGTTTTTCTCTGCACTCTGCATTCACTTATGAATTTTGTATTTATGGCATTACTGAGGTTGTAAATTCAAAGACAATATCCTTTCCTGCAGCTACAATACTAAATAACCATGACCAGACTTTCATTCAGGAGCTCATTGAAGGAATGTATTATGCTGGTGCCAACATTGAAAGCTTTTCTTCTTCCACTGGGCCTGGGCAAATGGAGATCACTTTTCATCCAGCGTTTGGCATAGATGCTGCTGACAGTGCCTTCACATTCAGAACAGGCATTAAAGAGGTGGCTAAGAAGTATAACTACGTGGCTAGCTTTTTCTCAGAATCAGGATTCTACAATTCAGGGGCTCTGTCACATAGCCTATGGGATTTGAATGGCCAGAAGAATTTGTTTTCTGCTGGCTATGGAGTTGAGGAGCTAACAGAACTTGGAAAAAATTGGTTATCAGGCCTCTTGGCACACACAGCAGCTATCAGCTGCTTGATGGCTCCCACCACCAGTTGCCGTAAGCCTTATTCCAAATACAGTAAAGAATCAAAAGAGACTGTAAATGCAAAATGGGCATATAATGATAACAGCTGTGCCTTTAATGTAAAATGTCATGGTGGAAAAGGCACTTACATAGAGAATAAATTAAGTTCTGCTGCAGCAAACCCGTACCTGGTCCTTGCTGCTACTATTGCTGCAGGTCTAGATGGAGTAAAGAGGGGACTTAGATATGATGATATGCTCGAGGAAGAAAATCACACTGGTGATCTGAAGCATTCCTCAGTCCCTCTGAAACTAGAAGATGCTCTTGTTGCACTCGAGAAAGATTCCTGCATTAAGGAAGCATTAGGTGAAACTTTTATCCGATACTTTGTTGCCATGAAACATTATGAGTTAGAAACTGAAGAAATGGATAGTGAAAGGAATAAATGCCTGGGGTATTTTATTTAGAAGGAGCACCCTTTTGTAGTGATGCTGTGTAAATGCGTACAGTGAATGGCTAAGATTCCTGAATTTAGGAAATATATTTGAAAATTGGATTTTTTATGCTTTGAGGTTTTTTTTCCCCCTCCTTTGTATATTAGATGATGATTACACTTTGTTGTCCATGTACATTCGTGGCAGTGCAAAGCGGATACATTAATGAAACAACATTAATAGGCTTTAAAAAAAACAGGTTTGTTTTTTTTTTTTTTGACAGACCTGCTGTTGAAAAGAAGAAAAGAGAAGGTGAAAAGGAAAGTAGCAAGTTTACCACTGTAATAGAACTCCATAATGTGCAGAAAAGTAGATGTAATGGAGACAGTGAAGGGAGTGAGGTTTACAACTGAGGAAGGAGGGGAATTTCTTGTTCAGCATGGTTGTGGGATTTATCCCAGCCTGTTCAGTAGCTGATGGGTTGCTAAACCAGAAGAATCTGAGTTTTATTTACAGCATAGGCTAGAACAATGAACACTGTAGAGAGAAGGGTAAGGAACTGAGGTTGCAGAACCTGAGAGCCAGTAATCAGTATCTTAATGGGCAGAAATAAAAAAGGCAAAAGGGATTATAAAATAATCTATACATCATGAATTCTGCTGCTGAATGAAGTTTGCAAGAATTATGGTTATTAAAGGATACCAAAAGAAATCAAATGGTGGCTTGAAGAGGGAATAATTCATAGAAAGACAGCAGTGTCATGCCACTGTGCAATAAAAAAAATGAGCTGTTATTTTGTCTGTTTTGATAGTTAATGGGTTAATCTAGAGTTGAACGGCAAATGAGGAAAAAAAGGGCAGAGAAGGCAGAGAATTTAGAGCCTAAACTGTGCTTTATTGGAAAACCTGATTTTATCAAACATAAAGAAGATGACTGTGAAGAATGGAACAGAAAGAGGTTAAAACCAAAAAGAAAGAGTGAAGATGCAGATTCATAGACTGACAAATTGTGGTTAAAACAGAGGAAGAGAAGACACATCCTAAAATTAGAAATGACAACTGATGTAGAGAAAAAGAATTTATTTGGAATGGCAAGAGGTGGGGTTTAGATTTGCTCTTTGTTTTTATTACTGTTGCTACTATCTTCCTTTATTATTAAAGATAAACCTCGTTTCATACCCCACCTCCATGTAAACAGTGATTTCTGATGTTCTTTATCTTGTCACAGTATTTTGATCCCTGTGTAGGAATTTGTGAGTAAAAGGGTTTGTTTATCAGTGGAGTGAAAAAAGATTCAGTCAATGCCTCTGTCAACTTGCAGAACTAGGAAGGTCTGAACAGAAATGTTCTAGTTGCCTACTGAAGGATCTTCCACTTTTCCCCTACATAGCATTATACTTGAAATGTAGCACATGATGTGCTAAAGCTTTTTGTGTGATTGCAAAGAAGAACTCATTTTATACTCAGGTAGCAAGAGGAAATAAATAATCTAAGGAAACACAATAAATAAATTCTCTTGTCTCAGTCTGTGATTAGGGGGTGGCTTTGATTCTCTCTCTTACCTGACACATTTTTTTGCATGCCCCAGATTGGGACTGTATTTCTTTGATACAGGCTGATTTGCATTGGCCAGGTCTAGTCAAACAGAACTTCCCATTCTGAAAAAAAATATTTTCTTCTGCTGCCTTGACAATTCTTCAGGGGCTCTGGAAATCTGTCTTCTGTCTTCTCTTTCTGTTACTTCCCACTTACATTTTCACAAGCTTTTAGCAGAAGACACACATAAAAATTGTTTCCTTGCTCAGACAGCTTACTTACCATACTCATTATTTAGTCCCAGAAGTCACATAGATTAATAGATATTCCTTGGTTTGGATTTATAATACATTTTATCATTTGTCATGGATTTATAATTATCTGTCACTGTGTTCAGTCACTTTTAAAGAGATAATATATATTGAACTTCTGTAACTGAATTTAATTAACATGAAGTTTATTACATACACTATATGTATTATCCATATTGTTTTCTTATCACAACATTGAAGAAATAACATCAGACCTAAACTTCTTGCTGTATATGTCCAAATAGCTGATTAGATTCATAGAAAACCATTATTTATAAACAAAAAAAAATCCAGCTTTCTAGACCTGATTTTTAAGAGTTATTTTATAGCAAGATAAGATAAATCAATAAGATAAATCTACATGTATTTTCTGAGTAGTACTCAATGACATAGACTCTGAACAGTCAGTGACTATATGATTTAATGGAAACATTTAATGTTTCTGGAAAAAAAAAAAGGCCTTTTTTTTTTTTCTTTTTTTGAATTTTGGTCAATATGTTGTTCAAAACCATTTCCTGAATATATTCAATATAATAAAAATAAAATAACTCCAACTCTGTGGAAAAACAAAACAAAAAAACCCAGACAAACACATTTATTTCAATATAAGCAGATACAAATTTTTAAAGTTGTGTGCATCCTCAACCAAATTTTTATACATATTCCTCAGGAAGGTAACAAGAAAAAGAAAACTGCTTCATCCTGCTCTATTGAAATGAATTACTACTGACTGTCATATCACTGACATTTCATCCTCAAGTGTTGTCTGAAAATACTCTTCACTGTTCTACAGATCTGAGATCAATGTCTAGAGCATTGCTAATCAGATAATGTGCAGTGTCATAAATTTAAAAAAAAAAAAAAAAAAAAAAAAAAAGACATTTCAGATCTGTAGTTTTGTGTAAGATCCTGATGATTTTCCAGGATCATAGAATCATAGAACCACAGAATGGTTTGAGTTGAAAGGGATCTTAGCCATCACCTAATTCCAAAACTCTTGCTATGGGCAGGGATACCTTCCACTACAAGAGGTTTTCTTGGAGCCCCATCCAACCTGACCTTGAACACTTCCAGGGATGGAGCATTCATACTTCTCTGGACAACCTGTTTCAGTGCCTCACCACCTTCACAGTAAAGAATTTTTTCATAATATCTACACTAACCTGCCCCCTCTCAGTTTGAAGCCATTCCACCATGGCCTTGTAAAAGGTTCCTCTCCATTCTTCTTGCAAGCCCCCTTCAGGTACTGGAAGGGGCTATAAGGTCGGCCCAGAGCCATCTCTTCTACAGGCTGAAGAGTCCCAACTCTCTCAGCCTGTCTGCATAGGAGAGGTGCTCTGTCACTCTGATCATCTTCATGGCCTCTTCTGGACCTGCTTTGAGGTCCATGCCTATAGGCAATGAAGAAATGAGGCTGCACACACCATGATTCTGTTTTCGATATTGTCCTCAGATCTCTTTCCACATTTCCCCTTTATTCATATTTTTTAAAAGAGCACCTAGTGTTGTGTTTTAGTGAACCAGAATTCCCAGGATCTTGCTAAACTGGTGTTTTGATCTCACACATTCACACTCATATCATGTTGTGATTGTTTTCAACCATGAGAAAACCATACAGATCATGCAGACGATTAAGCAGTGTTCAGCTTTGAGAACAGAGCACTCTGTCAAGACACTAGTCAAGGCCAATCCTTCTTTATTAGTTCTCATTAGCTAAATGCAGGTGCAGGGCTAACTCAGCTTGTACCCACACACGCCCTTCTTATGTTGGAGGCCCCAGAGCCTCCGATCTCATGAAAGCTAAACAGAGGGAGAGAATCTCCTCCCTTGACCACTGGCCATGCTTCTTTTGATGCAGCCCAGCATGCAGTTGGCTTTCTGGACTTCAAGTGTAGGGTCATGTTGAGCTTCTCATCAGCAAACAGCCCCAAGTCCTTCTTGGGATGCTTTTGCACCAAATGTTTTTGTATTCAGCCCATACCAATCTGTCCCAGTTGAGACACAGGTCTTTTGCTGAGGATGAGTTATGAGAAAAGACCCAAACTCTCCCCTCTAAGCAATTGTAAATAGGAAATTAAGAGGCTCTGATTGAAGGAGAAACAAATTATGGAAAAGGAAAAATAACAGCCCTTTATTAAAAGGTATGTGTGTATTAACAGAAACACAGAAAAAAACCCAAGTAAAACAACCAAACAATACCCCTATACCCACAAATAATCCCCTTCAAAAACAAACCGATAAACAGGCAAAGGGAAAAGTAAACAGTTCAATTTTGCACTCTTTGGTGCAATTCCAGCCACAGTCAAGAGGGGATGCTGTTGGGTCACTGGAGACACAGAGCTTGTAATGTCCTGTGCCAGTCACCGGGTGGCGCTGTTGGATCACTGGAGGTGCAGAACTTGCAGTGTCTCCAGCTGGTTAAAAATGCTCTGCACAGTCCTTTATCTTCCCCTGATGTGCACAAGGACCACCGCCAGGGAAAAATGGGAACGGGAAAAGAGGGGAAAAAACCCCCAGGAAAAAAACAACAGCTCCTATCCGATGAATAATTCAGGCAGGGCCCACAGCTAGTCAACGGCTGAGAGCAGAAAGCAGCATCAAGCTTCCAATCCTACCTGTGCTCCAGCCAACAACCAGCCCACCAAACTCCTCCCCCCGTTGCCCAGGAGATGAGAGAAAAAAGTAAACAGTAGTCCCCTCGTCTCCCCTGTTTCCTAGGAGACTAATTTTTCAGCCATTAGCAAGCCAGCCATTCCTTTTGTGTGCTATGAGTGCTCACTTAGCTACTTGATGGCTCTACACACAGGGCCAGGGGGAAGGGAAAAAATTCCTAACTGGTTCAAGACAACTAGCTAAACCATGACACAATCATAGTATTTCTGTTATGAAAGTCATAGGAGACAACCTACCATGTCTCTGTGATACCTATAAGGTCCTAGCCCTACAGGCATATGCACATTCCTAACTCCTCTTGTTTATTGCCTATGCTGTGTACATTTACACAGAGACATTTAAGTAGGATCCCCTATGAATAAGACTACAGTCAGATGTTGCAAAGCTTTATATAAGAAATTTCTGATATTAATAAAACATTCTTTAATCTTTTCAGCTTTAAGCATATCTAGATAGATAGATAGATAGATAGATAGATAGATAGATAGATAGATAGATAGATAGATAGATAGATAAATATAAAACAACTGGAAATAGCCCTCAGGGCTCTGACCTAGTGACTACTCAAAGGCTGGACTTGATGATCTCAGAGGTCTTTTCCAACCTAAAAGATCCTGTGATATTTATATCTTTGTTGACAGTAAGGTACTACTTTTGACATTGAACTACATCATGACTGCTTTTCCTACGTGTTTTTCCATGCCAGGCTTTGGTTCCATAAACAGAAGAATTACAAGGAACATTTCTATAAATTCATAAGCCATTTAACATTCTGGAAGGTAGCTTTTGCAGTGCCAGTGTATTGAAGTCGTTATGGAAATTTGGAATTCAATATATGCAGATAAATAAACAGTTGCTAGGCTAGCTAAGGTTTTTGATCAATACCATAAATAATCATTAAATAAACATTCCATCAAAATAGTGAAATAATTTTTTTTTCTAGAAAAGAATACTGTCTTTGAAAACACCCTGCTTGGGTGGTGGTGGTTGTTGTTGCTTTCATTACTTATGTCAGAGAACAAGATAAAAGTGGTGTTAACAACTTTCAGAAAAGTTCTGGAAAAAAAATCTACTTGAGCAAGAGTAAGTGCAAGATAATACACTACGATAAGGATGTGAATTGCCTCAGTACACGTTTGTTCAGAGAGTCATCTGGGTTGAGTACATTTCACTAGTTCAGCAATTTCTAAGAAGAGAAGTGTTTTAGGATAATACCAAGACAGTACATCCTGATGCATGGTACTTGCATGATGTTTACAGGTATAATAGGGTGGCTAATTTCCCTTGTTTTCTGAAGTCTCATGTTGCTGTCTGATCACGAAACAGAATACTAGACTTTGCTCATGGCTGAGTTTGTAGGAAAAGAAAATACTTTATCTATTTTAGAAGATAAACAATAGCTAAGTCATATTATTTTTATGGGAGAAATCCATCGACAATGACTGTATGCAGGAAGAACACAGACCAGAAAACACAGACTAGCAAAGCCTTCAGAAACACTGGCTTAGAGTTACAGTTAGATACATCATGTAATGAAAAAGTGAAAAGGTACTGAAACACTATACTGTAATTGTTCAGGTAAATTTGATATTGAATGTATGCAGTGAACAGTACCTCACACTCCTGGTACAGAACATGTCTTGATCTATTTAGTGATATGGGGTCAGAAAAATAACACAAAGGCTATTGTGCTTCTAACTAGGCTTCAGGTTTTCAGAGATATAAAAAGAGAATTTGTTTTATTAATTAACATTTCTCCAGCATGTCAAGCTGCTGATACCACATACATAAGTGAATATTCAGATTCTCTTCTTACAGGCTCCAGCCAGAGGGCAGCAGTGCACTGTGCAATGTTCCTCTGGGATCTCAAGCTCTCATGCTGTGCTGAAAAACAACCCATTAAAATATACCCATGTATTTTATATACGTACTTACAATTTTTTTTTAAAAAGACAGTGTGGCAGCTGAAATTTAATGCACGTCTTTGTCATTTGTTTAGTTAAGCTTAATTAACTGCTACATTGATATGGCCTTTTCAAGTAAAAGATGCACTGTAAGACTCAAAATATTGTTTTCATTCTTGCTAACACCATCTAAATCTTAATGTAGCAAAAGGCTTGTATCTGTATCAGTGTGCATGTGTATCATCTTTATGCATTCTTTAATAATGTTACAACAAAAGCACAAATCATTTAATGGCAGTATTCAGGTTTTGTAATTTAATATAGGCCATTACTGAAATATTTTTCATATTTACATCTTATTTAAATACTTTGGGAAGTCTGCTTGCTTAGAGGGACTCTTATTTCACCTATACTGCTGGGTCATTTTTTGTCTGCTGGAAGAAAATCATAAATGCATAGTGAATAAACATACCCTAGAAACATCTACTCCAACCACCTTTTTTATTTCTGAGCAGAAACATAACTTTACTTATAATATGAATTAATGGAATTTAGATACACATTCTAGATATCAGTCAGCACATGGGATAGCCATTTTTCAGTAATTGTGATTACATATGTCTATATGGCTTTGCCCTGCAAGTCTTCTACCACAACTCACATTTTTCTCACACTGAATTTCTTCCCAAAGTTGCAATATTCAAGTCTTAACAATTCTTTTCCTCCAACCCATTCTTTGCAACATTCTCATGGAGGTTTTGTTTTTTTGCTTTTGGTTGGTTTTTTGTGTGTTTTTATTGTTGGTTTTGGTGGGGGTTTTTTGTTTGGTTGGTTTTTTGTTTGTTTGGGGTTTTTGGGGGGGTTTATTTGTTTTGTTTTGTTGTTTTTTTTTTTTTAATTAAAGGGCTTAAACATGTTCAAAATTCTTTAAATGCTTGAAATAAAAATTGATCATGCAAGGTTGTTGCAAAGTATTAATTTAGCTGCTCTAGAACTCTGCTGTTTTGACAGATTTTAATAACACCATCTGTGGAAAACATACAAATGTGATCTCAGGGTACAGGAGTAATGGAAGTAGAGGACAGGAACTATTTGCAAGGAATTCTACTAAACGTGTGTTAGTCTTGAGCAATGGTAGAAAGATGTGAAGAGGGCTGACCAGGTGAGAGTGCTTTGTGCAAGCTCTAATTCATCACCTGAGAAAAACAGACCAGCTCCTGCATGAAGAATGACTGGCTGAAGGTGAGAAATCACTTGGATGAGTTTGCAGCTTCAAAGAAATTTTTTTGATTGAAGGTAATAACAATTTCTCAATTTATTCTGTAATTTCAGAGTGCTTTTTGAGCTTTTTGATTTCTTTGCTGACACTAAGCTCTCATCATAACAACATCCACAAATAGAGCCTTATATCCTCTCACACTGGCTATAATATTCCATCTTGGTAAATGTTATGTCCTTAGTTTTTCCCTCCTTTTTTTGTTTTGTTTTAGTGTGGGTTTTTGTTTGGCTTGCAGTACACCTGAGATGTAATTTGTCACCACTTACAGAATTGCAGTTAGTACTTTACACTTTTTTGTGTCTCTTCCATGCACACTCTACATGATGTAAAGTTTGGGCACAGACTCATCCCGCTGAATTTTAGGCATTTAAGTGGCACACCCCAGTTAGGACCTTGGCTCCTACAGCACCACTGGCTGCTCAGTGGAAAGAGATAAAAGTCTCCAAGGAGCAAATAAAAGATTATATTCTTTTTTTATACTGTATTGTTTAAGTTCTCAAAGTTAAGGTTAAGGACAACCTTACTGAAACCTGCTTTCCTAGACACTGTTCAACAATGTACTGGATCTGGTTGGGATAGGGTTGATTTTCCTCACAGAAGCCCATATGGTACTGTCTTTTGGATTTGTGAGTAAAACAATGTTGGTAACACACCAGTGTTTTAGCTATTGCTGAGCAGGACTTACACAGCTTCAAGGTTTTCTCTGTTTCTCACTCTATGTCTCCACCAAGTAGGCTGAGATGGATAAGAAATTGGGAGCAGACAGAGCTGCAACAGGTGGCCTAAACTGACCAAAGCAATATCATGTACAATACAATAGGATGTGCTCAGCAACAAGTGTGGGAGGTAGTCTTTTCAAAGTAGCCATTGCTGGGAGATGGACTGCACATGGATCTGCTTGAGAGTTGATGAGTGATTGTCTTTACATCACTTGGAGGTTTATTTTCTCTTTCCTTCACTTGTTACAGTCTTTATCTCTACCCATGAGTTCTTCTTGTGTTTACTCTTCCAATTCTCTCCACCATGCTGATGGAAGGGTTGGTGAGTGGGTGGCAGTGGAGGTGCTTATTTGCTGACCACAGCCAACTTAACACAAACTGCTATTTGAATACTTATGTTTCTGGCCCAAGACAAATGTAGGTGAAAGACAGTGCATAAGCTAAAAATCTTGGAGTTTTTGGAGGGGGAACTAATGATGTGTAGTGTTGGTAATATTAGGAGTTTTGTTGAAAAAGTGGACAAGTCTGAGGGTTTTGGGAACTGGAAGATATGAAGCACACATACTGACTATGCATGGCTATTAAATGTCTTGGAGAAAATTATCTTTTCTGTATGACACCTATAAGGTGTCATAGTGGCTGAATTAGAAGCAAATGTGCTTTAATCCAGATTCTGTGCTCTGGAGACTGTTTTTATAATTAGATATTTCATTGGATGAACATACTTTGCCATATGGCAACATCACCAGGTTATTAAAGTCCGACCTATTCTCTAGCAAGACTCAGTGAGCACATCATGAAAGTGTCACAGCAGAGTCACGCAGTGAAGTCATCTGTGCCCCCTGTAAATCAGAGCATTTCAGATTGGAGCTACTACTGTGCAGTCACAGCTATTCCAGTAGATACTGGAAGTGAGAAAGAAGAATCTCATAACAAAGCTACACCATAAGGTTCTGTATATTGTACAGCAAATCAATATAAATTTACAACTGAATTACATGCTAAGCTTCTCTGTAACATGTGCTAAATCATGGAGATTCATAATAGGGTTCACCTTTAAGCTCCCATGTAATGTACAATAAATCACTAAGTTATAGCAAGGCCCATCAAGCACCTTGCTTTATTTGGGCTATCATTATTATTGCTGTAGTGATATGGGGGTATCTGTCATTGACTGGTAAACTTAAGGGAAATGGTAAATCAGTTTGACTTTGAGGATGTACAAGAAACATGGGCAAGTTTTGCTGATTCAAATTTGTTCTTCCTTTGTGGTGCTCACAATTCTGCTTGGAAACTGGTAGCTTTGCAACACACAGGGATATATTAACAAAAGAATTTTAAACATCAAAGGGCAGTGAGGTGATCTCTTTAGCTTAGGTATTCTGCACATTGTTTCATCACTGCTCACCTACTGACCTTGCTTGACAGTGAGGATGAACTGATCCTGGGGCTCTGTATGTTGCCTTAGCAGCATATGCATTCATTAAGCAAATGGTTGAAAGTAACTTTCACTTCTCATTTGGGGATACTTTCCCATTCAGTGAAGTCTTCCATAGACACTAAACAAAACAGCATTCAGAGGAAACTCAGCAAAACCATCAGTTTGAAACTCACTTGAGTTTTGTTTTGATGAGTAGCTTCAGATCATAGCATCATTTTCTTTTCCTAATATTTTCACTGAAAACTTTGGGGAGTGATCTTAAGGATTTATTTATACAGAACTGTTTACATTCTAAGTGTGGTGTACTGAGGGTTAGAAGGGGAAAGGGAACATTCATGCAGATGTATAGGTATCAATAAACCCAGAAGAACAAGAAAGAAAAGCTGTTGTTCATCATGGGAAAGCAAAAGTAAACAAAGTGATCATATGGCTGCTTCAAGCAAAGGGCTTCATTCTTCATCCAACTGAATACCTGACACATAAATCATCATGAAGAAATGGTTGTGAAGGATGCCTCTAGAGACAGTTTCCAAGTAGAAGTTATTTTGGAGATGGCTTACAAAGCTTTGGGAAGGTCAGCATGTTGATGGAACTTCCCCACTCAGAGAATGTTTTTGACCTTGAAGTACACATGACCAATGGTGTCAAATAATATCATTGCACTGAGACATCAAACAGTAGTTATAGAAACCACATAGAGACCAGTGGTCACTCAGTCTAATTGTTGGCTTCCCTAACCCCTGGAAGAGTCACTGCATGCAATAGGACCAATGTGTGATCTATCCTAAACTCATCAAAAAAACAGAAAAGGCTGGTACTACAATGGCATCTGGCAGATGGCAGTTTTCCATCTGCTCAGTTGCTGCTTCAGCTGAGTCCTTCTGGATCTGAGAAGTCCAAACATCCTTGCTCTGTCTCATGGGTGTTGCCTTGCAGTTGAAATGCTTTTGTAATCCCCTTGCCTCTGTACTTGACTCTTGAAAAGACAGTGTAACCTGTTATTTGGATCAGGGCTCAGCAAAGTCACTTGCAGTATCAACAGATCTATAGATTGTTTATCTTAGTTTTTTTCTCATGTGCGAATAAAAGGGATTAATATATTGTTAAAATATATATTCATATATTCAGAATTTTGGATGCCAGCAACATCTCTCTACTGTCATTTTTCCTGTTGTACCACTCAAACCAAATGCTCAGTGCTGATTTCAGAAGGAGCTGTGTGGAATGACAAAGGAACTACCGATGTCATCTTGCATCATTTTTGTTAAGTCTTGGGATGCCACAAAGTATTAGTGGATTTCTTTTGTGGATCTGGGTTACTTGCTCAGAGGGAAGCATATGGTTGAAAGGTCTGCATTACCCACCTTGCTGCTTTAATGAAGAGAAATGGATGTTGCTACTGCCTGTTTATCCTGCTTATCCTGATAGCAGGGCAACATTGATCCTGTCACAACCAGCCATGCAGCTCATACTGCTTTTATGAGATATACTCTCCATTTGTGTACTGCATTGGGCACCATCAAAAATGGCAGCACACAAAGCAAAATGTCTTTTGTTGAAACCAGTTGATTAATCACACAATAACTACCTTACGTTTTACCTGCTGTTTGAAACCACAAATCTTGGGAAAAGACAGAGGTCAACTGTTGCTCTTCTGTGACAGCAGAGACTGCTGTGTCTCTCTGGATGCACTGTGTGAGCTGGAAACCTGTTGTTTCATAGAATGATGACCTTATGGAAAGAGGTATTGAAACATTGGCTTTGTGAATGATAATCCCAAAGGCAAACTCTTCTAACATTTTCTGTCTTTTCACACATCCTCAGTGTGGCATTTCCTGAAGCTGATCAACTACTAGACACGAAATTAGTTTGTGTGAGCACCAGCAGTTCTGTGCAACCTGCCATTGTGCAAAGATGGTCATCCACTAAATTTTAGAATACAACATAAAATTTCTGAAATAACTGTTTCCCAAAAGGTCCCACAAAATTTATTTCTTAGTTGAGAGATCTAATAGAAATCCAATACAGTTGGGTATTTTGCTGTTTTTACTGGTCAGATTTCAGAGGTTAAGGGAGAAGGCTCACATATTTGATGGCACTCACATTTGTATCTAGCTTAGTTTTTCTGGTGTCTGTGAGTATACTTCCAAGAGTCTTGAACACAGACAAGACTTTTATTTTAAATATTCTTGGGTAACAGAAGAAATTAGTCTGAGATTGAACTTTGAAGTGTTTCTTGCTGACTTGCAAAACTTAAAATGCTACTAATATCTATGTACCTTTTTTTAGTAAGACCAAATTATTCAAGTGAGACTTTTTGGAACAGAACCATAAAAATATTTTTTCCTACAGCAGTGTTACGAGTGGAGATGGGAACATGAAGAAATGGATAATTAAACAGCATAGCACCAAGCCTGAAAAAATAATTAAATTTAATTGCAACCTACTAAGACAGAAAAGAACTTAAAGATTATTTTTATTCTCATTAATTTCCTTCTCTTTTGCTGTATCCTCATCTTGGAAAGAGGAAAAATAAATTTGGTATTTCCTTAGTCTTCTGTCTGTGAATCACTGTGTTGTAAACATGTTTCATTTCTCCCATGCAAAAATAGAACTTTTTAATATTTATGTATTCTCTTATACCAGTCAAAACCAGAGCTATTAATTATCACAATTATAATTAATTATTCTGTTATGGGTTATGTAGAATTAAAAAGTTTTTAAATATCTTTTTTCATCACTCTTGTGTATCATTTCTTCTGCTAAGAGCTGTTCTGCCAACTAAGTGCATAATAATTGACTGCATTTTTTAACTTTATTCAGGATTTTGGATGAGTTACTATATAGTTATTTCTCTCTACAGCATGCAGACAGATATCTTTTACTTCTGTCTGACACAAATGCAGTTTTGTTTTAAAAAACCCATTGCTTTCACCTATTATAGTGTAGATACAACCTATGTGAATTTACTTCTAAACCCAGTTTGAACAGACACTATGATTAAGAATTTAGACGTGGAGAAAAGAAAAAAGTAAGATTCTTACAGAAAACACATCTTACCTTCAGTGAGCTGTTTGTAATGTTATTTACATTAGAGTAATGACCCAAAATAATCACAGCATTCAGTTCTCAGATAGCTTTTAATGTCTTTAGACTGTTTCTCTGTAAGATTTTACATTTTTAAAGACAGAAGTGGAAAAAAACCCACTCATTCTGCTTTTTCAAAATCAATACATTATTTTGCTGAGTAAATAACAACAATGAAAGCAATTATTAGCTTTAATAGGATTTATTTTAGTTCATGTGTTGCTTTAAACATAATTCCTGACATAGTAAGCTACCATCTCAGCTTTTGCACATTGGACCTTATACTGTGAAAATGTAAAGGCAATCTTTTTTTGGACCCTTTAATTTCAAAATCCTCTCCTGAATGCCTTCATTTTACATAATACTATCCTAAGGAGTGGGAAGACTTGCCCCTTGTTGTACTTACCCTCATTTTATATCAGTTTAAAACCACCGTGTGGAGCTGCTCTGTAAGTACAGGTGATAAAATTTAACGCAACAGTTCAGTCCTTAATTTGATCTTCATGTATGGTCTACTTCGTTGTTTTCCTCAGCACAGTGAACTGAGGCTACACAATCAGATGAGTCTGCTGAAACTGATGGCTCTCAGGAAGGACAGACTTCATCATACCCACCCTTTGTGGTAGAGACTTTGTCTTTTATGCTGTTCACCATTGAGGGGAAGCCCCACATCTCCAAAAATAGCACAGAACAAATACCATCTGTAATCTTAGCATTACTGACACAGTGATGCTGCTAGAGGTGCGATGAGGAATGATTTTTCTGGCAGAGTAGATGATATTTTTCCTATTAAAAGGTAAGTGACTGTGAGCCATGAATCATAGATATGATTGTGTTTACAAGAATTAAAAGGAAGAGTCTTTGTTCCCTGATCATGCAGAATGGGAAAAGATTATGATGTGCTTTGGCTCATTTCTAGCAGAGGATGCCCAGGTTTCCACCCCACGGAAACTAAGACGAAGTAGGATGAGAGGAAATGTAATGTAATGTAATGTGATGTAATGGTAATGGTTTTAAACTGAAGAAGAATCAATTTAGATGAGACATAAGAAAGAATTTTGTTACACTGAGGGTGGTGAAACATTGGAACAGGTTGCCAAGAGTGGTTGTACATGTCCCATCCCTACAGACATTCAAGATCAGGTTGGACAGGGCTCTGAGCAACCTGATCTAGTTGTAGATGTCGCTGTTCATTGCATGGGGGTTGGACTAGATGACCTTTAAAGGTCCCTTCCAACTCAAACTAATCTATGATCAGCATTTGTCCCAGTAAAGGACAACACAGGGTGTGGCCTTGGTACCAGTGGCTAGAAGATCTCTTGCAATTACCAGCGTAGACATATCCCTGAAGACCATGTCTATGCCTGAGGCATGCTGGTAGCTGTTCCTTCACTAGCATATCCATCTGTCTTAGGGAGAGGGAGGAATTAGACATGCTAGTTTTTCCATATAAATTACAACTCAGAGGTGTGCCAATACAATATATCAACTTTCACGTGTATACTGAACCTTAAAAAGAGTTTCTTTCTTTTTTTTTCCCTTCTCGCTTTGGAATTGTTTCTTTTTCAATGCAAGGGATTCAGTCTCTACCATGCACTTGCTTCCTTCGTTTAGCATATTTTAGACAGGGACCCCTTGCCTGATCTCCCTTTGGCAGACTATTCTTGCTGATTTGTTGTTACAGCCCTCTTGGAATGGCCTGGGCTCCCATCACGAATTCTATCTTTGCCAGCTGTGCTATGACTAGGTGAGACAGAAAAGGCTTATGTCTTCAGCTATGCCTCAGATATATGGCCATGTCTAAACCCTACATATTGCCTTACTGGCTGCAGCACTCTTGAGCGTGTAACTGATTCCCCCTGTTTGCCTGGGCACTTTGTCCTGCTCTGCATGACTCATTACTTGCATTGAGGGACTGCCTGAAGCAGTAGTCTACAAATCAGGAATTACAACTGGAAGCAGAGTGATAGTAAGAGATATAAGGGAGTGTTGTATAAAAATGCGGTCGTTCTTTACTGTATCTGCAGCCGTGTGTCTGGAGGCAAGCAAGAGAAGCTGCAGTCACAAACAATTTGGAAATGAAGCTCATGGTCTCCAGAAATGACTAAACCCTAATAGGCAAGGTGCAATAGAGATAGCACTTGGAGGCAGAAATATATGGTTTACAGTCTATGTAGCTATTTATATAATTTAACATGGTGGGGAAATTATATCCCTTCAGCAATATAAAGAATAGTCACATAAAGGTCCAAGAAATAAATGCTGAAAATGCTTCAGCCAAAGTCCAGAAGCATTTCACTTCCTAGTGAGTATTTTCACAATGTGCAAATAAAATTTGTCTGTAAGGACACATCAAATTTGAGCCTCTATTCAGGAGGCTGATGCATTGCAAACTGTTCAGTAGCAGTGTTTCAGCATATCAAATAATGCCTAATCACTACCTATGCATTATGCACAGCTACTCTATGTTGTCAGCAAAAAGACTCAGAATTTGTAGAGGCTTGTACGCTCTTTTTTTCCTTTTTTTTTTTTTTTTCCTAATGAAGAAGAAATAATCTGATGGGTTCATTCCTCACTGTCAGTGGTGAAGCTGCAACTATGCAAGTTAGAATTCAATTAAGTGGCAGTCTATGCAGAATAAATTACTGTTATCTGTTTATGAGTTTTTAGATTTTCTGCAAAACTTCATCAAAGGACAAAACATCTTGGGAATTTTGAAAATTTTCATCAAAGTAGGTTTCTAAGGTATTCAGTTTTATAGTTCTACCTCATTTTGCAGAGTTTTGACTGAAATTATTGAATTGCAAAATGCTCATAATATTCCTATTTTCATTCTGCCTTTTAAAATTAACTAGTTGCTTATATAATATCAATTGTGTAAATGGGTATATTTTTTCATTTAGGCAACAAGCTAAATCAACAACATCTGAATATATGTACAATATTAATAGGAGAGATCAATATTAGAATTTATTAGAATGTTACCATATGTTAGAATTTATATGATTTTGATGGACCACTGTCTTGCACCAAAGAAAACAGAGATGTTCCTACCCCCAGCATAATAACATTTTCATTGCAGTACATTTTTTACTAAGCATTTCCTCCCAAGACAGTACTGTGCTCTCACCACACTTCCTCTTGCATTCTCAACAGCTTCAGGCAAAACCAGTAATTAATGGTAAGACTTGGGTAGTGTACAGGTACACACTAAACCAAACTGCCTCTTCTCATCTTTGACAGTGGCTTCCTCTGATCTTCAGCAATTATTCAGATTGATTGTAGGTAAAATTACATATTATGAAAATTGTGATGCATATGTCTACTATTTCAAAAGAAATTAACTTAATCAGAATATGTGGTTCCATGGGACTCTTAAGATCTTTGGTCCAAACAAAGGTCTGCTAAAGCTAATTAAGGACATTAAGGAAAAATTCACTTTACTGGAACACTATCTCTACCAGAAGACCTTTCTAAGTGTCTATACTTTGAAAAATGCTAGGAGAAAAAGGTTTAAAAGGTACTGATTTAAGGGTAGGTCCATGCCAGAATCTTTTTATGTTATGGTGACACTAGTTCAGGTTATGAGAGTATGAAGCCTGGGAGGAGAAGGAGTGTCTTTGTAAAAAAAAACTTTTATGTTAAAAAATATCATATATATTTTTAATACACAAAATTTGCCTATTTTTGTAAAGCTATGTCAGTTCACCTAAAAAATTACTATATGAACTAAAAAAATCACAATACTTAGAAGTACATTTTTTTCTATAATATTTGTTGTTGTAAAACTTAATGTGAACACAATTATATGGGGAGAAAAGATTTTTGCTGGTGCATTGTAGTCTGTTGGAGAGAATATGGATATGTTACATGACCTAAAGGTGTATGCAACTAAGGGATGTCTCTTCTTACAGCTGTAAATTATATCTTTTTCTAATCCATCTAAGGCAATGATCTTTCATTTCCTTTCACTTCTCTTTTCCTTTCCTGAGATCATCCGAATTTATTTAGATTTCAGTAGTTATGCTTCCAGGACTTTTATAACCCTGATCCTTTACTGAAATCACAATACATCAAGAATTTGATGGCTTCTCAAACATTGAAAGCCTTTCTGTGGAGAAGTTAAAGGAAGTTGTTTAAAATGTTTCAGCAGATCAATGCTGTGGCAGTGCAGAAAGTTTCAACTATAGAGGGATTTACTGATCAAAAGTAAAAGCTGAACATTGTGTAGAGTTAAACAAGAGTTCTTGGAAGAGAAATACTTATTTCTCACTCCAGTAAACAAGATAGTGGCTACATTTAGCACAAGTATAAATTTCCTGTAGGCCTTAAAAAGTAGCTCGTGTGCCAAATATCAGTTCTTTTTGGAGACCCTAAATACGCATTAAACTTGTGCAACAAAGAAATGGTAAAGAAATTCCAACAGTACTCTAGCTTGCACATCCTTCAATCTGAGAGATATCTTAAGAAATGAGTGAGTATACTTGGTCAGGGAGGTATAGAGGGACCTCACCTGAAATCTCATTGAACTCCTCTTGCTTGTGTGAGGGGACGTGGCAATAATTTCAACCTCTTTCTTAAATTTAATGAAAAAGGCAATTTTTCCCTTGGGGTTTTCCCTTACCTTTACCAAAGTCTTTCCCCCTTACCCCACCCCAGGCCTTTGGCCATCTGTCGAGCCCAGAGTGAGGGTTACGCTGTGCTGCCCAAATTTGCTGTGCTCCCAGCATGGCAATCCATATGCAGGTCTTCCTCCTTGCACAAGGTTTTGTGGGAGTAGGTGGAAGCCTGGGATGGATTTACAGAGAGGTTTCAAGAGGCCATGCTGTTATTAGCTAAAAGACATGTGCAAATATTTTTCTCTCCAACTGCATTTAATTTTGTCTTTATAGGTATAATATATAAAAATTATGAAAAAAGCCATATTAAATTTCCATAAGAAAATTTAAAAAATATTTATTATATTGGTGTTATTGTCATTGAGATAGTTATGAAAGACTGAGTAAAGAGGAGGCAAACAGTATCTTTGATAACAAAGAATCATAACCATAAACTAGTAATGCAAGGAAAAGAGAGGGGAAAAAAAAAAAGAAAAAAATATTTTTGGGTGAAGATTTAGTTTCATCCAAAACATAAACAATTTTTGTTTAACTCCACAGAAGAACTTCTGTGACTAATAAAAGAGTCCTGTTTTTGTCCAATAATATCAGTTACTTACGAAAATACTATTTCTCTCTATACACCCACCTCCCTATTATTTTTACAAGGGGGAGGTTAAAACAGAAGTATTCTAAAATATTCTAAAATAATATATGCTGTTTCTTGAATCAATTTATAGAGAGCATAACTATATTTAAAGTGAAAAGACAAGGTATTTATATTGCAGTCAAATATGCAAACAAAAGTACTAAACAGCTCTTATGTGGAAAAGCCTGGGATGCTCCTTTCCATCCACTAGATAGAGCTAGGGGACTTTGGGTATCGGCAAAGGTCTTGGCATGACACACCTGTCATATCTGCCAGGAGACCTGGTGCTCCTCTGCACTAGTGTGAAAATGTATACAAACACAAATTCAGACCTGAGTAGGTTATGCTGTTTGAAAGTTCATTTTGTGTCATATGTTGAATGCTGTGTTGGGGACAGGGAAAGAAAAAGTGATACTTTTCTTCTTTTATCCTTTTAATTTTTTAGTTTTTTGTTTTGTTTTGTTTTGTTTGTTTTTTAGGATACAGCTTATATGTGTTAGGCTTCTTTGTATTAATAAGAGTATTTTCGACTTGAATCTTACGTCAGGTATATCTTCTATAATTCTTGCCCTACCTGACAAAACAACTTAGAGAAGTAATTTAACCATTGAAAAATATACCCTTTTAAATTTGACGTCACTCATTATTAGAGTTTATTGCCTTGGCAGTAAGCTAATATTTTACAAAAATTTGAAACTAAACATTATATTCTGAGATTGTGTATTTTTATAAAATGTAAACATTGGACCTTATAACAACAGTTGGTCTTTTTTTTTTTCCCCTTGTCAGTGTTCTTGCTTTCCTTAAGAAAGAATAGCATAAGATTGAATTAGGATCAAACCAATAAAACCCCATAGATATGAATATAAAAAGTGTAACTTCTCTAATGATGCAACAGAGATAGGGAAATAGATTTTCATTGATTTTTTTATACCTCCTTAAGAAGGTTTTTTAAAAATACCATTTGCCATTACATTTTATTGAATTAAACAGAATGCTTCAAACAGCTCTATTTTGAAATTGTAATTGTCTCTTATACTTGACAGTGGTTTCCTGAAAGATACTACACTTGCAAAGGAAAAAGCTGGCACAATATAATTGTGAGTAAGGAATCCATCTCTCTTAGGGAGGACTGAGGCTGCAGGAGGCAGATAGAGATGAGGCTCTGCCTGGTCAGCTGGCCTGCTCTTTGGCTTCAACTTATAAAGCTTGCAACAAGGCTATGAAAGCAAGTAGGGACAGGGAACAAAATGTAGGCATTTGAGGGAAAACAAATAATGGAATGCTTGGGACAAATGGAGTATTCTTGTGTAATTATATTTCTTTCCCCCCTCTCCCCTTCTTTGAGTTTATTTCTTGTGTTTTACAGAATAACTGCCTGCTTGGAGGAGGATGGAAAGGGTAGGTGTTAGAAAGCAAGAGGGCTAAATCCTTTATCTGTGGGTAAGAAGAGGGGGAAAAAGGGGATAGATGAGAAACTTTCCCCCTGAAAAACAAAACTGAGTGATTAAGAAATCCAAGTTGTCTCTGCAGAACAGCATCATCCTACATTTGAGGATTTTTTTCTTCCTTGTCTTTTAAACTGGTTGGCTTTGGCTATCTTGTTTGCTCTAGGGATGATGCTTCTGTAGACAAGCTTGACAGGCTTCAAAGCAAGAGTTACAGCTCATGGAGTGCTAAATGTTGAGGAAGACAAAAGCAGAGTCTAAATTAGGATGGATTTCCATATCTTTCCAATCTCTTCAGTGAGGGAGAGGAATGAACATTTCATGTTTCTCATGGTAAGTTCTGTACATTTTTGATGACCATAAAAGAAAAACTATATGTGGTTGCCATGTAGTAGAAGTATCGTCTCTTGCTGATAAAAGGAGATAGCTTAACTGTGTTTTTTAATGAAAAGAACATGTTTTTTAAGTGTTTTCAAGTACAGTCTCACTCCTTGCATGTGGTTAACTGGGAGATCGAGCAAGATAAAAACAAATGGCCACTAAAGTTTTTATTCTCAAGTCAGTGCCTATCATATTCAAGTCTTTGCAAGAATCACACTAATGAGTGTAATGAGAAAAGTTGAATCTCATCTATAGTTCTGTTCCTGGTGTTATCACATTATGCTTTCAACTGAGGGACTTTATGTTGCACTTTATCAATGACTTTATTCACTAAAGCCCACCCACAAACCCCAGCACAGGAATGGAACTGATGTTAGTGTTATATAAATGCTTACTCCCTCACATTCCTTTAGAGGGTGTGCCAGCACAAATTCCCTTTACAGCTTTCTTAGCAAAACCCTTCTCTTGAAATAACCATGTGTACAAAAACACACGCACACATATATTCTAACACGTAACAGAAATTGCTTGAACCAAAAAGCAATGTATTTAACACAGTGCTAAGAGTTTCAGTCACTAACATGTAGATTGGCAAGAAGAACAGTGATAGGGGATTTCTGCCTAAGGAAATTTCCATCAAATCTTCTGCTAACACTTATCTTTCTGATGTGAGATTGGCAATGGTTCCCTGTGTCAGTTTACTGGCATAACATACCCTCCTAGGAGCCAGTGTATACTTAGCTGTGTTTTGATCCTCAATATTTCATGAACGTGCTAACTGCAAACTGAATTGCTATTGCCAAGATCAGAGACATCTGTGCTCCTCCTCAGTGGCTGAGATGGAGATGCCCTTTTCAGTGAATGAGTTCAATATTTATTTGTATCATTTCCATCCAGCTTTTTCATAGACTTAGCTGATGTTACCTCTGTGACCCTGCTGAACACAGGAGCTCTTTCTGCTGTCCCAATTTCTCCATGTCTAGCCAGACATAAAGGACTTGCTCATTATTTCTAAATGAGAAAAATCATTCCTATATCCTGTCAGGCTTACTATTATATAGATACACTGGAAATTTTATTTCTTTTATTTATTTTTTTTTTTACATTCCAAGATGCCTTCAGACATTTTTCCATGTTCTTTCAGTTTTCTAATTTGTGGATCAGTATAATCCCAGTTGATTAAAGTGTGTAACTCAGATGACTTTCTTGTGTATCTGTGGAAGAAAGCAACAATGAAAAGAGTATTGAATTGACATATAGTATATTTTATTTTGCAAAGCTGTTTTATCAAGGTGAATAATATTTTTTCATCTCTATGTTTCTTCTATTGAGTTCTACTTTCCTTTAGATCTAAATAAATTTTGATTTATCTTAAAAAACACAACAGTATAGGAATCAATAACTCCCAGAATTCAGACTGAGCTAGTTTGAGTAATTTCTTTTCTCCATTGAACTGAACTAGTTCTGTTGGGCATCAGCTTCACTGAAGTTGAGACACGTGGCTTATGGAAGTTGAGACATGGACTGTATCAGTCTTGGTCCTTCCAGTATGAAGTGGACATCAGTCATCTCACCTTAGATGTACAGAGTGTGTGTTTGCACCTCTAACCTAGTTTTCCTGGTTCCTAGTCCTTGATTTTCATACATCTGACATGCTTTGAACCTTCTGTTTTCAGGTTCAGCTTTAAATGAATTGTACTCTTGTGTACCTTTCTTCTCTCCTTTCAATATAAAGAGAATCCACAAGGTCTAGATGACATTCAGACATTGATATTGTAGACATCTTCATTTGGACAGATTAATCCTGCTCATCTAATATACCTGTATATTTTACATGGACATGACAGGAATAATGCCATTACAGTCAATTGCTGAAACTAATATGTAAAAACTCAGCCAGCACTATTTTTGCTCCAGTGAATTCTATTTAGCACTTGTTCATTACTGAATTATCCAGTACACATGTAAGATACCATAACTTTTCTTATGAAGCCAAATGTATTCAGACTGGAGACCTGATATTTTGATCAATAATGGCAATTCAAATAAAAAGTGTGTTTCTTTTTAGATTGTACGTGTCCTATTAACTTATCCTCTACTGCACATTGCTGGAAAAACGTCAGGCAAGACCAACAAAACAATAAGGCCCAAAATCATCCTGTTTTTCAAATAATCAGATTTTCAGCTAGGAAAATCAGCACTTTTCTCCTTAATATTTATAATGATTTGGAACATCATCCAGTTGATTGATCTTCAGCAAAGAGTGCTTTGTTCTGCTTATGTGTGTCTTTTCTGTGGTAGTTAATCTAGGCTTTTGCAGAAAGTGAAAAAGTTACTGTGTAGGAAAAATGCAAAAGAAGCAAGTATTTTTGTCTTCCACCACATCTTCTATTGATTTTTTTAAATACTGTTGTGATCCCATTATTAAAATTATTAGAGAAATGTCTTTGCCCAAATTAAGGTGTAAACAAGACCAATGTGCCGAAGTCAACAGTACAGATTTTATTTAACAGGGGTTCGAGGGTGGAGGGACAGATATGGGAAAGGGGGGTTGGGCAGGGAGAGAAAGAGAGTGACAGAGAAATAGATTAAGCAGAAAAAAGACATCACCACTCTGTAGATTCCAACGATGTCCCATTGGTCTTCTTCTGGTCTTCTCAGTGGTTGCAGGCTGTATCTGTCAAGTGGTGGGGGGTAAAGAGTCCCGAAAACTCTCATTTCATGGGGCATATGTTGTACAGAGGCTACATGGAAACGCCCCCTGTACCTCCCCTGGGCGAGGCAATACTGGATCATGGGACATTTCACGAGTCTTTGGCACCTTCTAAGATGTTTCAGCTGTCACTTTTGTCAGTATAGTTGAATCAGTCAAGGCCCCTTATGGTCCATCATCCCAGATGAACAGCTCAGGCTACGTGTAAATGTCTTCACTGCTCCCCAGAGGAGTTTTCACAGCTGGGTCATCAGGTAAGGGAGGACATTAGCATGACAAGAAGGACTATCCCACCTTACAGGATTTGCCTGTTATCAGCCTCTTCCCTTATCTTAGAGTCCAGTTTGTAGCTGCAGGTATGCAAATCCTTCTGCACCTGGGAGGCCACTCTGAGCATCACCAGCAAAGCAGCCATCCAATTGTGTGAGCCATCAGCACCAGTCTCTTACAGCAGCTGGGCAGTTACTGCAGGTGGTCAAATGTTAGCAGTTTTATATTGGTGGATACATTCTTCTCCTTTGACCTGGGGTAGTTGGACAACGGTATTGGTACCTACTTATCTCAAGGTCCTTTTGTAGTCCAAATTATTAGGCATATTCAGGGAGGGGTGAGCATCAGTAGCTGATGAGCTACTGAGGGGTGAACAGCTGTTTCTTTGCAATTTGCTACAGTGGACAAAAATATTTTGGTGATCTTTACAGTGTTTAAACCATTAACCATTTCAGCCTCTGGCAAACACTTCATACACTGATAAACAGAGATTTAAAGGTTTGTATTTACTTTTAAATATCTAGAACATGAATCAGTGTGCCAAAATGTAGTGTGGAATTCAACCTTTTATTTTCTTTAAAACAAAACTTGACAGAGGTATCCAAATAACCATGCAATATGCAAGTTGCTGTTAGCACTTCCCCAAAGTCACAGTGTTCATAACACCACTGTAGCATAGGTTTTGAATTCCCTGTTAAATTTACCACAATATGTGCTCACCATGTTTCAGCTCTTTTTTCTTTGTTGGTTGGGAAAAAAGTAATCGTGTTACCCTTGTCACTCCAGAATTCTTGAGTATGGCTTAATGAATCATTATAAATATGCAATATTTCATCCATGAAGCATGAGTGTAATGTTTTTCTTACAGGTATGAAAGGTGTATTACAGGTTTAGAAGACTTTTTTTTTTAAGGTGACTGAAATGTCCACTTCATAGAGATGACCTGTTTTATTTGTTCTGTCAGGATTTATTCCAATTTTTAAATTCAAAGAAGTGAACTTTCAGAAGTTGGCATTCTGTTGTGCCTGGGTGAAGCAAGGATAAGGAAGATAGATGATTCAGAGGATAGTCTGAGGCCAATCTGAACTAGGATTTATGCTTCCAAGTGTTTGAATATCATTGTCATAAAATGGACAGTAAATTAACTGTTCACATTTATTAAGACAATGAGAAAGCACTTTGAAGATGATGTGTTCCAAAGGTGCAATGCTCTGCTCCCAAATATGGAGAGCTCAGGATGGTGAAAGTACATAAAACTCATTCCTTTAAAATGTCATGAAAATATTTTCTCTTTCTGTGTTTTTTGTTCCATGAAGCTGTGAATTGAGACATGAGCTGTACTGTATTGTGGGAGAGCCAACAACAGCTATGAATAATGAATGGAAAACCTTAGAAGAACTCACTTTAGTGGCTGGCTTGATTGCAAATAAGGTGTAGGATCCAGGAAGATTAACATCCATTTTTTCTTCTAACAAAGACTACTTTTCATTTAATGTGTAGATTTTTTACCTTCTATTCCTGAGTAATTCTGGAACATCGGTTTCCAAACATACTTTACAGAATAGCAGGGAGTACTGCACATGGTAGCACCAATGCCACTATTACACAGTATTATATTAAAGTAGCAATTGCTTTATAAATAATTTCTGTTATATTAAAATGAGATTGCTAGTTATATTTTTGAAAATTTTGAGGGTTTTTTGGTGTATGTTTCTTTTATTTGCTACATTGATAATTCTAGGGAGGAGTGGGTTTTGTTGACTTTCGTATAGTTCAGGGCTGGTTTTAAATTTTTTTATATTTGCTGATAATTAAGGACTTTTCAGTATAATAACAGACAACTTGAAACATTTTGCATACATATAGTGATGTATAGCATACACAAATTTCCTTATTTTCCTTTTCCCTTTTTTGTAAATATGTCTGTGCCAGACTTGCAAGCAGTTTAAATGTTTCAGAGAATAAATTGTTATGTTTTACTTAAAGAATTGATTATATGATTGATTAAATTACAAAATAGATCAAATTATTTGATATTATGTACTACTATTTCTGTTGATATTGAAATACAATCAGTGAAAGGATAATCAAAATGGTAATAAATTTTGATTAAGCTGTACTTCCTGCTGACTTCAAGAAAAGGCATTTGCACAATTCTTTATTTTTCTGATATGGAAATGCATATCAGGGTCTGAGAAAGTTAAGAGAAGATTTCTTTGAAAAATCTTCTAAAACTGTAATTTGCAAAGCCATTATTAAACATCCTGGTTATAACCTGATGCTATATTCTTATTTGATGGGAGAATAACGTCAGTATCTATTATGAACATTACATATTTCATGAATTCCAGTTTGATTTTATGAAAAACCACTGAATTTGAGATTCTGGAAGAGCTTAAAGAAATTATGAGAGAAATGCAGCTTGTTCAAGATACAGAAACACAGAAGAGCTACTTTTACCTATAGAACTTGTAGGGAAGGATAAGAATGACAGCATGAGAGACCTTACTATGACTTGGAAGAGGAAATGAGGTTTCTTTGTCTGACATTTAAAAATAATACTTGAGAGCCACATGGAGGTATTTAATTGTTTTGTCTGCTACTAGCAAACACTGAAAGCTCAGTTAAAACTCTCCTTATAGAATATTGGAGACAAGAAAACAAACAAATTTATTGAAAAATTTGAGCCTAATAAACTCTGAAAGTAATTACATAGCATAGGTGTCTGCAATGTTGAGGAACTGAATGAAAGAAATTAAAGAGAGCTCGTTCCATCCTACGATCCTTAAAAGCAGATGTGTTAGTGATACTAGAAAAATGAAAAAAAACCACAAAATTTCATTCTGTTGCAAAGTTCCTTTCTTAGCAAGGTTAGTGCTAATCTAAGTTGTGTTGGAATACTTTTCATCAACAGTCTTTGAAAGCAACTCTTATGTGATATGGATGATATGAAAGCCTACATAGTTCAGAAAAGAGCTGATTTATAAAACAGAGTTGGTTCCAGTTGGTCTAGTTGGCTGGGACTTCGCTTACCCTACTCTCCATGTCGTGTTTTTGTTGTGCACTTCTGCCAGCATGACTTGCACAGCTTTCCAGCTAGCCAACTCAGACCATTCATTGTGCTGAAAACTAATGCAGAAAGTAATATTTTTTTTTTTAGTAGGACCAGTAGGATGTAGCTGTGTGCCTGATTGCATAAGGGCAATCACACAAGTTCTGACAAAAGAAAAAGATTGAGAACTTACAGCCAAGAATAAGGTGAGAATAAGTTCTCCTAAACTAGTTTAAGATTTCTACAAAGCAGCCAACTGATCTTAAAGAGACAAATTTTTTAGACATAGCACTTCATTATTATTCTAACGCTTTATTTTCACCTTTCTTTTGCTACAAAGTGCTGAATTAGTTTGTAGCATTTTTAGTACTAAATAGACCAGAGTGCCTGATACGCCACAGAAGATACTGACCACAGTTCCAATAGCACTGGCAGTTACTCAGTTTTCTTTCTTTGATTGGGAGCTCTATTAAGATTCATCAACAGTTCTTATGTGTTTAAAACAATAATAAATTTGGCATTGAAATATATCTTTTTCCTTTTTTTTTTAACTGTAACCTGAATACAGATTTCAGATGGAGGAGTGAAAATATGAATATCTCTCATATGTATTAATGCCAATAATTCTACAATTCTCACTCTGTAGAAAACACTATTGTAGAATTCAGATGTCAAAGTCCAACAGAACTGGTTATTTCCCTCAACCACTACTCGTAAGTATTATAATTACATGCAGAAGACCCCTTACATAAGAATTTTGTCTAGTCATGCATTTTCCAGTTGTTTGAATTTATAAGTCAAAGCATAATTAAACACTTAACTCTCTTCTCATCTGAATGTAACCAGAATACAAAAGCTTTTTATCTTGCTCTATTATTAATTGATTAATTATAATATTTTAGATTGTAAGGAAGGATGGCATTTATAACTGAGATTTTCAGTACATCAGGCAATGAATAGGTATTTTATCTAGAGCTGAAGTGCAGCAGAACTAAACTGGTAAAAAAAAAATCTTAATTACGGATACATTTTTTTCCATATGACTGACTGTGTCCAAAATAAAAACACATACTCTTATTAATTATTTAATAGAAATGTTAGATGTTATTGCTTGAAAAAATCTCAAGTTTGAATGTTTATTTTGCATTTATTAAAGATCCAATTTGTGAAATTGAATAATTTCTAAATTGAAATGCCTTATATTCTTATGTTCATGTAGAATACTCCTGGTTGCAATTGCTAGGAGATATATACATAAGAAGCAAAACTAATGCATGCTTGGGTTTGGTCTCTCTAGATTTAAAGTATTGCCTGGGTTGCAGAGACAATCTAAATTCTGGTTTCATTTTTTTTTTTTCATAGGACAAAGTAATGATAGGAAATATTTGTTCTTCATGCAAGTATTCTCATAAAGCCTTCGGTAGGAGACTAGGTCTAATTATCTAGTAACTACCAAAATTCCCTGCAAACCTTATTTAGGATCTGGGATGTCAATAGGGATCTCTTTGTTTTTTGTTCTGAAAGCACTGGGAGATTTTGTTCACATGAAAGTTTGTTCTGTTAAGGATGATTCAAGGCAGACATTTCCTGTATTAATTTTGATCCTTCTTAAGTATTTATTTTTCTAAAATGTAGTTATCTTACTTGTCTTTTTGATTCTTCAGCCTGATAAATATTCTGACAATTTTTCATAAACATTCAATTTCCAAGTGAGAAGCACGTTTCAGATTTTCCTTCTAATTAATGCCTCTGTTGTGCTGACTGTGCCCTGTTGTAGTACTGGTTTGTCCCTAGGGTACACTGAAGATTTTGATGTAATACTCTCTCTGCAGTGGAACCTGTTTGTTCTACATGGTGGTTACCATTGCATATTCATGTTGCATTGGATAACCAAATCTACCAGTTTGAAATCATACTCAGCAACAAAGCACTGACATTCAAAACTAGTATCTGAAACCCATTCTGTCCTTGCAGAAGCCATAACAGTCACAAACCTTTTCACTTCTTTATAAATCAACAGTAAATAGCAGCTGAAAATTGTGGTATTTCAATAAATTGAAAAAATGGTATCAACTTAACATATGGAGTCTTCTTTTTTGCAAAACAAACAGTATAATTTTCTCAAATTGCTCTCCCCAGCAATGGTGTTATAACAAGAGGTTCTGTTTTCTAGAGCTTAAGACTGTACATATTCCACTACTTTTAACCTTGCCAATGCTGGACGGTTTGACAGGGATCAAAATGGTCTATTGATTAATTAATGACACAGGAAACTGAAAATCGTTGAACATTCAGGATTGATATTGGTAACAGAACAGATAAACCATTGTCCCAGATGGTTGAAATATGTTAATATAACCCTAGAGATTTCCAAACCCCTTCTGGAGGTGCCCTTACATGCACTCTTGCACTCTCTGGCAGTTCAGGCAACCTCCTTCCCCTCAGTGTGGTTGCAGGTGCCCCACATTGTCCCACGTGCATGCTGAGCACAAATGCCCCCACACCCTCTGTGCTGTGGGTCCCTGGCAGATGCAGGCAGCTCCTGCACCCCTGGAGACCTGCTGAGCCTGGCCCAGGGACAGGGATGCTGTGGGGTGATGGCAGTGTCATCAGGGTTTTCCAGCTCCAAGACCTCTCACAACACATTATAGAAATTGCCATTTCTTTTACACTAATTTTTGGGCAGTTTAAATGAGCTCTTCCTAATTTCATGTTTACTGTTTAATCTGATCAATGGTTGTCTTAGAGTTCCTCCTTAGCGTTATCAGTTTGAGACAAAGGCTCTTCCAGGGAGGTTTGGCCATTCCTGTACACACACTGATCCACACTCACATACTGTATTGAGTGTAAGTGTCGAGGTGTTGGTAGCAGGGGGCTACTTAGCGACCTCCCTGTCTTTACCTCTCCTAGGAGCTTTTTCATCTTACTTCCTCACCCTGTCCTGTCGAGGAGAGCAAGTGTTTTGGCCAGATGTTTGTCCAATAACATGTGACATTAGTCACATTTATTTCTGACATGCAAGGCCACTTATACCTTCTCTGAGTTTCTTGTATATTTTAAAATATTTTGGAAAAACAAATACACCTGCAGTTCCCATTATGGGGAAAATTACTGATGTCTGCTTCCCTGGACATGCTAATTGGCTTGTCATTTGTAAAGGCTAGACAAATTATATGTAAAGGAATCATACATGTATACCACACACACTCGTAGAGAACATATTTTTAAACAGTTGGTTTACAAAGTTTTGTATTAAGAGGTGAGGCCTGAATATGCTTCCCTTGTGCCTTTACTTTTGAGTCTGTAACTTGATATATTGTAGTGGTTTTGAGACATATATATTTAATTTTCTGTGGGTTTGGACTTCCTTGTGCAGTGTGTTTTGTAGATGCTTATTCTGAGATACGGTGAATGGGCATGATTCTCCTATGAGAAGATATTAGGATGTAAGGTAAACTACAAGAAAGCATACAGTTGGTCTTGAATGACCATTCAGCTGGTCTGAGAACAAGCTGAGAAATAAGTTGTTGATCTATCTGTGTGATTGTGGAGGCAGGTGGAAAAGAAAAAGGAAGAACAGAGGTTTTCATGGTCTGCATGTCTGGCTTTGCTGCCAGCTGGACATGAGACATTTCCTTTTCTCTGCATTTAAAACAAATTGCATTTCTGTATTATCCCCTGCTACAACTACCAAAGTTGTATGCGTTGGAGGAAGCGAGGCACATCTATGAAGCACTTGGGTGGAAATCTGAACACATGCTGTGATGTTTCTGCAAAATGGAAATTAGGCGGCTCTGTGTGTTCTGTTCTGTACAATTTTCAACCAATAGAAAAACTTTAGGAAGTATTTTTGCATTTGAAGAACTGGAAGAAAAGGCTGGAAAGACAAAAGGTTATATAATTTCACTGAGAGTCTCGCTCCTAATTTTTAAATATATTGACAAATGAATCATGATCTTTGTACTTATTAAGTTTTAGAAAAATCAGCTGAATTTAACTAATTGTTAGAATTAAATGTGTTTCATGGCAAGTGTGTTAAAAAATCACATATATCATTCTTCTAATTGTTATTTTAATTTCGATTTACATTTTAGATTTTAATAAACTATAATGAATATTGCCCAGAATTTTGTGGAAGGCTCAGGTATGAATAGAAAAGTCTTTTGATTGACATGGTAAGATTTTCTGCTTTGGACAAAAGACCCAGCACTAATGAAACGTTTCTGATTATTGACTAGCTATCTAAAGGGAAGGAAATATTATTAGTATCTCCATGAAACACTCACTTTCAGTAGTTGCATCAAGTGTGAGGGTTTTCCTTGGATCAAGAGTTCACTCTCAGGTTATTCAGGGCTGACAAAGTTTCTGCTAGTTATGGGAACTGACTACTAAGTTTTCTCAATCTTCATCAGACTTATCCTTTTTGGTTTAAGTCATGACCTTACCTACTTGCCTGTCTTTTCCAAAACCCTTTGAAACCTGCTGTGCCCTTTAACATCGGAATCTCTCACTCCAGAGGTCTGGGAAAGCTTGGATTGCCACTGTGAAAATTAAAAGCTCCTTTTTCTTGGCTGATGACAGAAGGTAGTCAAAAAGTCCTTGTAGTCTACAGAAATAAATCAAAGTTCTTCACCTGGAAACAAGAGCTTTAATTTAGCTGAAGCACTTAGAACATTTTATAATTTATTTTCCTTAACTCCTTTATAAAACACATTCTATTTTAATTTAAAAAGGTAGATTGTCTTTACTAGCCAAAACATTTGTCATTGCAGGCTTTCCTTGAGTTCGCTGAGAAAAAGCAGTTGAGTGCAAAATGCAATATTGTTAAATACATTGGAGTGTGGCATCATTTTCCAACTGACAGTAAAAGTCATATGGTCCCATTAGCACAAGTAAATAAAAAAGATGGTTCTGTACTCCTTTAAAGACACTTTGCTGCCATAGAAGGACTCCAATGCAAACAACAAGAAGTACTTTTCCACCAGTTGAAAATGTATTAAGAGAACTATATGGTCAGAGATATTATGTTCTAAGGCCATAAAAGAAGGTATAATTTATCAAAGCAAATCACCTCATTGCACTCTCTGTCTTACTGTGACATTCTCAAAGCAAATATAAGAGCAAATATTGTACACACCCATTGATATGTGAGCGGGCATGTTTAGTAATCTGTGATGTCATTTCAACTTCTCAGAGAAAGTAGTCATGACTACAGTATTGTAATTCCAGGAGAACTCCACTGAAATCCTGTTTAATTAGACATGCAGGGTTAGATCAGTAGAAGGTCAGGCAGAGCTACATAGGAAAAAGTTATAGAAAGAATTGTGTAAACTTTTTGATGAAATTAATGTGAAGTAAAACACACAGGCAAAAGAGGAAACAGCTCTCTTGTCCTAATGATGGCACTGGACTTTGAAATTAGGCACAGCAGGTAGAGAGAGATCCCACACAGATTTTAAAAGAGGATGCATGTCCTGGTACTAACACACACTTCAAATTGCCATAGGGTTGAAAGGTCACTATTTTTGACATTAACTTTAACTTAACATAGACAAAGCTACCAGGCAGCACAGCTATTAATGCTGAGCTGCTATGCATCATTTAGCAAACCTAAAGCACGTAAACATCAATAGTCACTGCATTTTTATCTAGTTGTTGTCAGTACAAAGGAACTTCAGTTTTGCCAATACACATGCACCAGACCAGGGCTCTCTTTAAATTGAAACCAGGTGTCTCATTTAAATCATCTTTTTAAATTAACAAACTTCAATTTCTCACTTAAATGTTAAAGAAAAATGAGAAGCAAGCCCAAATAAGCCCTTCTAAAGTTACAAGAAAAGGGTAGACCTTCCATGTTGTTGGTACTGCTTCAGCTGAAGATCCTAGCAAAAGACTAGCAGGGAGACACCCCATCATCATGTCTTTGATTGTCTTTAATTTTCCTTGGAGGAGTCACATCTTTCTGCATGTGTGAAACCTTTTATTAAGTAGTATGATACATTAAAATCTCTTTAGTTTTATACAAGAAAATTTTACTGTAGCTGGCAGTTCTCTAGCAAGACAGAACAGTTCATGGAGATAGACAAGGATAATGAAAAAGAATATCATGCACATAAATCATTGTTATTAAGAATTTAATAGGATGTGGAATGACCTGTGCAGGTACTACAAACACTAGTTGAGGCAGTGTACCTCAACTTGGTTGATCCTTGCAGACACAAATATTCAAGTTTAGAAAAATATTAATTTTCAGTAGGATTTGAGGTACAGAATTATAATTGAAGTTTGAAAGGTTAATCTACATAGACTAGAATTAAAGCTTAAAAATGTATTTTAAGTATTTTTCAGAAGAAAATGCATATGTATGAACTGTGAAAAGGGCTTCTTTAAGTTTGTTTTACCACAAGTGAAAGGAGCAGAAAGATGCCAGGAGAAATTGGATTGATGTTTATTCATAATGCTTTTATGTTGAAAGCAAATGAAAGTAAGGAAATGAAAGTAGTTACAGTAAGTAGGAGGAAAGAAAAGAAACCCAGTACAAATATGGAAATAAATGTAAGCATAATTTTATAATAAACTGAATAAACACAATTTTTCATACTAAAGAGACAATGGTAAACTCAACCTTTTAAATCTTCACATAAGGTTAGTTTATATGCTACCTATTCCACCATTTTTAATTTTTAAGAATTTATTTAAAAATCTGATATTCTGAATAAAAAAAAGAGGGAGGATTCTTTTGATTTTTAGTCTAAATGACTGTATATTACCTCACCACCAACCATTAAAATTGTTCTTATTTCTTCTGTTTGCATTTGAAATCCTAGAATAAATGGCACTTATGTTTTTCTCAGTAGAATATCTGAGGAGAAGGAGCTCAGAAGTTTGAGCCTGCGGTAGTGTTGTTACATAATTTGGGACAAATACCTGGAAATGTCAAGCAGTGATATTAGACCAAAAATAATTGAAGGAAAAACTGAGTAGTTTGGTTTCTGATGAAAAAGTTTAGCAGTGTGTTGAAGTTTCAGCTTACCTAGAGGACAGCAGTGCATTCAGCTTGTGGAGAAAAGCCTTTTTGCTAAGGGTGTTCCCACAGCATTATCACCATAACCTTTAGCTCCTTCAGTGCCTGTGGTTGTTCAAGAGTCACCTATCCAGGCCAGTGGGAAATGTGCCAGTTTTCTTAAAAATCAGATTTGTTCCTGAAGTAATTTGAGAGGCTGACAGGCTGTGAACAATAGAAGCTGCTTTTTTTTATTTGCACAACAGAATTTAAGTAATGTCAGCAAAGGTCATTTGCTGGAATTAAGTCAGTTAAATGCCTTAAATGTTTTTTAATCTTCTACTCATAATGCCAAGTGCTGGCATGATAATACTATAAAATGTCAGTGTGGATTTTGTTAAATATATTATAAAGCACAAAATCTTCCACCCATTCACACATGGTCTGAAACCAGGTACTCACTCTCGCTATCCATAAGAAATGTGAATTCTGCAGCTTGTGTGTGCTTTCACATTATGTTCATTGAAATATTCTGGAATTCAAAGGTGTTTGAACTCTGGGAGCACTTCTTGTTTTGATTTTTTTCTGGTTCTGCTTTCCATAGGTCATGTTGGCAGAATAATTTGTTTGCTTTTACAAATGAATTATTTTCTGCATACAAATATATCTTGGAAGGCAAGTGTTCAGTTTGCTTGCTAAGAAGAAAGAAAATGTTAGAATAGTGCTCTGAGAGGAAAAACTGTATTTCCATGTATCTGTACCAAGTCTAACATTATGATGGTCTTATGTTGTGGGAAGATGACTGAGGATAAAATCATAGAAAGCTGAGCAGTTATGTTTACTTTCTAACAGAAGGTATAATAGTACAGAAATTATAGACAGGGACAGGGTGATAATTGGGGTAATGGTCTGCATGTCAAATATATAGACTCCAAACTCTCAGTATTTAAACATGTCAAGTTAATTTCAACTCAGAAAAGCCTGGACCATCAACATGAAAGTTGTTTGACTTGACTAGCCAGTCAGCCAGCTTTATTTCTTATTTTTCTTGTCTATATGCCATCTCCTTAGGATATTCCTAAATCAGGGACTGGGTCTTCTTTTTGTCCAAGTAATTTTCTACTCATTTAAGATTACACATATACTTTACATATGTATGGTGTTATATATATATATATATATATATATATAAACATTGAATTCAAGAATGCTGTAGATGGAAATGATCACACCTACTTTAGACAATTATAAATAATCTTTTTAAAAGAAAAATATGGGTCTTGAAAGAGTTATTCATCTATTCTAGGACAGTCAATTCAGAATAAAACCTACTGTCCTCTAGGAGTGCCAATTTCTTTACGGTGTTTATAAAGAATAAACTTAAGATATCTCATCAAATGCTGTTGAGATGTTCTTAAAGAAATACAGGAAAAAGAACAAGTTTAATTGAAAGAAAAAATTACTGAAAATATTTATTTTCACAATGTTTCTCTTTTCCATATCTGATGAAGGAATTCTGAAAACATATGTTGCTAACAATATTAGGATAATGTTATCCCTAATATTTTCAAATTTCCCTTTTCTTCCTTCTTCCCACTTGAAAACCTGGGACACCTGTAACTAAGGAGAAAAATAGATTTCACTTACATTTTTTCTTTCTTTTTCCATGAAAAAGTTTCAAGCAATGTAAAATAAATTTAAATAATTATAATATTTTTTTCCATCTTGCCTTCTATACTTTTCCAGTAAGAGTAGTATAAAAAGTGAGACAGTGTTCAAAACCAAACATTTAAAATTTCATGCTCCAAAGTGAATGAAGTGTTTAATTGTCTTAATTGATTTTTCTTTTGTGTAATTAAAAGGTGAAACATTTAAAATTATATTAAGTCTTCTAATTTTCCTCTATGGTATTTTATTTCTCATTTTCTGATGAATTTGGGACACTATTTGGCATTTCACCATGTCAACACCATGCAGACTTGCATGTAGTACAGACATGCATTAAAGTCACATTATGTTAGACCATATGTACAATCCAGAAAAAGAAAAACAAATCCAAAAAAACCCAAAAAACCCCTAATCCCAAGAGACTGTAGCCTAAACACTAAAAAACAGACAGGCCATGAGAAAGTCTCTATTCCAGTGTGGAACAGAGACCTTAGGAAGGTCACTTTAACCTCTTCATAACTCAGTTCCTTACTTGCTAATATGGAGAATTACTTTCATTTTTCACTGATATGTACATATAATTTCAGTATATTACAGTTTTGATATTTTTTGAGATTATAGTTATGACAACTTAATAATTACTTATTGTCTAAACAGGTAGATCAGCAACTGAACTGTGGCTCTTGAAGCTTTCTATCCCTGGACTACTTAAATTTCTGCTAATTTATGTCTTGAACATCTTTATTAAAACTTCCTTTTCATATGAAACTTAAAGTAGGAATTTTTCCAAGGGAAAAACATTTGTTGTCATCACACGCAGGTGGAGAAAAAAATAAAAATATTGTAAATGAACCCCAGATGCCTTCCACTTTCAGGCATCTCTTATTTGATTCTTTCAAAGGGGAGAGAGTTACAAGTATATTTTCCATGTCCTGCAGAGCTCTGCACACAGTCATCCAGTTTCTAAAATAATATTCAAATCAATTTTAAGCCTTGAAATTACATTTTTCCCAGAAGTAAAGTAATGACATTTTTATCTTAATTTTACTTTCCCATCTATGAGTTTCATGCTATATCCTTCACATTAAACTTTGGGATGTGAGGAAATTATGTAAGTCCAGAGTTATGATTGAGAAAATGTACTTTGCTGCATCACACAGTTCAATTTAGATTAGGAGAATGAATATAGTGTTTTGCAGAAATGAAGAGAGTAATCTAGTTTTAAGAGTTAACATACTAAATGAAAGTTGGATGAATAATTCTGAAACATCTGTAAAGATGGTTTAAATGCAATCACCAATTCCCACACCCTCTCCTAGCATGTTGAGAATGTGTTATCAGATCTTTCACTCAACTCCTGACTTGTAGCTGGACTTATAGAAGGCAGTACTGTCAGAAGTGCCAAGTTTTCAGCAAGCTCTGTTGGTTTCAGTGGGAACTTCTGAATTGTCAGTCTTTGGAAAAGCAGCTCAATGAGACTCCACTTCATGTATGGACTGCTAGGAAACTCTGCCTCAGTTCAGTGACTTCATGGGATTATAGGAGTTAAGACACAAGGTCTAAGGCCTTTATTCAGCATATATATATATATATATCTCAGAACTGGACCTCTGTAACTCTTCTTTGAAAATCTTGACCTATGGGTTTGTTCATCTTCTGAAGGAATGAGATGAGTAAGTCACACTGAACCTTTTTATATTCAGTCACATCTGATTTGACCTCTGCAGTTATTATTTCAGGACAGATTGAATCAGTGTCATGCTCCTGTGCCAAAATGTCAATAGGGTAGTATTTCACAAAAATTTTAGGTTTTTTTTTTAAATATTGGGATCTTTCTTTACCATATTCCTGACAATTTGCCTATTATATAGTCACAGAGTGAAAAAAAATCAATAAATAAAAGTGTATCATAACATTGCAACAACAGTAAGAACTGTAGCAGAACCACTGTCAGAAGCTCTACAAAGTTCCTCTGAAAGACTACATCTGTAAAGCTCTTTACCTCATTTTTTTCAGTATCTATTTTAATTGCAGTTTAATGAAATTTTACATCTAATTCTATAATAAAAAGAGATAGAAACAACTACGATAGTCTCAAAGAAACAAAAATTACTGAATTTGACCCTTATGGGAAAAATTGTCAAAACCAACAGATGAGACAGAAAACAACTCATTTATACAAGTAGCACAGAAGCAGCAAAAAGAGTAACATTGGCTGGTCACATTGACATGCAAAGAGACAAGAGAAGTAATCTAATCAGCTACCTGAAGAATCCTGTGAAGCAAAGAAATGAATATGAATGGTGACTAGAATAATATGGGACAGACAGTTAATAGTGGTGAATAGCAGCTCTTCCAGCACATATTTTTTTAGAGATTTTCAAGAAATACCACTTTGTCTCAATAATGGCACCAAAATTGGTCCAAGGCTTAAAAGATGTAATGTAACTAATTACCCTCTCCACAATAATAGCAGTCACAATTGTCCTAATTCAATTATAAAGGCAAAGTTTTCTTTCATTTTGTTAACTTGTTTCCAACATTCTCAAACTTGTAAGTGTGGCTGTAATGCATCAAATACATTTGCAAGAACTTGCAATTGTAAAGTCATTCATCACCAGAACCTAGGATGAGAGTTCCTCTCAAGCAGTCTGCTAAATATATTTGCTTCTCATGTGCTGACTTTATCCAGAAACAAACAAAAATAACTATAAGAAAAGACAGCAAATGGTGCTGGGAGAGTGTGTTGCTAGGAAGTGACTTGGAAAAGCACTGGTTTAGGAACCTACTCCATCCTAAGGTGTCATACCACCTTGGGTAGAGGAAGCCTGGATGGGTCTAGGAAATGGTGTTGCATTTTAGTGATCTATAGAACAGGGTGTAAAGTGAGAAAAGAAAGTTTATCGGCGATTTGTAATTATTCAGGATTAAGGACAGGTTGTGAAGAATTACAAATGAATTTATGAAATATTATGATTAGGTAGTCAAATAAGAGATAGAATCCAGTTTTATGCAAAATAAAGTATTTGGTCAAAATATGTTTGAGATGGCTGTTAGCACTCAGGAAAGGTATCTGAGGTTCTGTCCTGTAGTTCCTGGAAAACAACAAGCTCATTTATGCCATTTGAATAAATTTATTTACTTTTCCACCCTCCCCTGGCCCATGGTGTGCAGTTTTGATCCCTTCATTCCAATAAAAGACGAGTTAAAAGATTCAGGGAAAGCTGATGGGAATGATCAGAAGTAGGAAACAGTTTCTGTGTGAGGCAGGACTCACTCGATGAGCCTGATGTAGCCCAGACAGAGCTGATGTAAAGGGAATATGAGAGAGATCAGTAGCACAGTAGGGGACACAGAAAACATGGTTAGGAGCTGTTCATTACCTCTTTCAGTAGAAGATCAAGGACATTGCAAAGGGTATTGCTCCCATGAAAATCCTTTGCAAAGTATTTTGTGGAAGCAAAAAATTTATATGGATTCACAGGTTACTGAAAACATTCTCAGAAGAGAGGTAAGGGAAGGAGAACTAAATAACAATCCACATCAGTCTCTCTAAGCCCCCTGAGCATAAAAAAGGCAAAGGCTGAGGGGGAGATTTAAAAAATGTTTGCTTGTTCTGTTTTTGTTTTTCCCTTGACTTATGCTCATGCCTACAGCTGGGGATAGGTCAATGAGGGGTCATTTATCTCATCCAGTATAGTCACTTGTAGGTGACCAAGATTTGATGTAATGTTGTAAATCTTATTTCTGGAAACATTATTTGTAATCACAGTTTCACAAAATGGAAAGGATATGTGAATGCAGCTAGGTTTTCCTTTTTTTCTCTGAGACTAATAGTGTGTATATTTACATTTCACAGGCAGAAGACTTTTTGGAAAAAAATCTATTCAAATATAAAAGAAATGAATTATTTAAGGTGCTGCTCAAGCACCTGAAAAGTAAAACATTTCAAGTGGGAGTGAATTTTCCCATTTTTAAATACCAGAACCTACAGATGTTTCCAAACTATGCATGGAAATAAATTTTTGGACCTGTAAACCATCACTCCAGACTAAATGACGATCTCATAAATATTGTGCAAAATGCTTTCCTTGACTGTCTGATTTTAATTCAGCTCTGGCTATTTCTGATGAATAAATATATTTGTACATCATATATTACTGCATGTAAAGATGTTATTACTACTTATAGTACGAGTAAACAAAAATTGAGAGCTTGCAGTTGCAAAATGTTTAATTCATTAAGTTCCTTTAATTATTTTAAACAAGCAGTGTATTTTATCAAAGAGTGTAAAGCGACTTCTATCAGTAAATTATTGAAAGTCCTAGATTTGACATCTGTGGTATCAAGTTTGGGGCATAAAAATGCAAAGAAAGATATAAAGTCAGATTCCTGAAGTATACTCCTTTAATTTCTTGTTGCCTGGAACATCTGTCTTTTACCATAAGCGGAGTTGTATACCCTCTGTTTCCACAGCACACCATCTAAAAGTGAGTCAGTAAAAAAACACTACTTGGTAACTTGAAACATAACTTTGCCATATGCTGTCCAATTACAACATCTTCCTTGTTGTTCTCAACTCTGTGAATTCATTGAGCAAAACTTTATTGGCAAGCTACCAGATCACTAGCACTTTCATTTGTTTAGAGACATTTATAATTTCAATTATTTACATGCATTACACTTTAACTGCCAGAGGTATTTAGACTTCTAAATGAGACCCAGAAGGATCATTTTGATAACACTCAGATGATTAGCTAAACAAAGGCTGTTTTTCCTTTAATTGGTTGAAGGCACAGAGTGCAATAAAGTCCCTTTACGAGCTTGTCACTGAATTGGGTACAAATGATGTAGCAATATTACACAAATTAGCTGGAACTAAAGCCCCCAGTACAGGATTTTTCTTTTTCTTTCTCTTAATAGAGTGTCTTAGTAACATACTCTACCTAAGCATAAAGGCAAAGACCGTTAAAACCCAAACCTTTTAGGGAACTGGGAACACCATAGGGTGAATCTAGCAGGGGACAGCTCCACATTTATTTTGTTTCCTGCTTTTACTTCACATCTATTTAACTATTTTCTGTACATAAAATCACTGCACCTGTCTGAGAACAGGCTTTCATTGGTAGTTTGTCAGAGCAGCTATGAATGATTATTGTTCTCTAGGTGACAAATCTAAGGGATATACAAGAATGTCTTGTGTTTTCATATCTATGGCCAGAGTAACTCTTCACCAATAGAAAAAATAGAAAATATAAAAAATATAAAATTTTTGCCCAAAATTTATTTTCCTTTGAAAGGTGCAGACTCAGCAACACTGATTGAAGTGCTTTCCCAACAGTGCTTTCTGATTTCATCAGCACAGAGAAAACCTGATTAACACAAATGATTGGGGTGTTAATGCAGGTGAATAAAAATATCTTTTGAGTGGAGTTTAGAATAGCCAGCTGCTGTATAGTAAGAATATGCACTTAAGGAACCGAAGGATATGGTCAAGTTTTCTTTATGTATGGGATAATTTCATCCTTAAGATCAGGTTCGTAGTGGTAAAGTCCTCATGGAAGTACAAAAAAATCCCATAGAGCCAGTGCAAAGACTATACAGAGGCTGCAGGTCTCTAGAAGAAGAACCTGTCTACCAGAAGAGGGGGACAGAACCCTCTGCTGCAGCCCTGCAGGAATACCCCATCTCCCTCTCAACTTTCATATGAAAGTCTGACATCAGCGGCAAGGATTTATCTCTGATTGCATATTGGGTGGAAGCATGGTACTGAATGCCACTGACCCTCATGACCTGTCTGCTACTTGAAGCAAAAACCTGCTGTCTTTTTACTGCAGGGTACTAACAACAGTGTCAAGTGTTATGGTATGGTGCATATGCTGCAGAAATGGCCATCATGGAGACAAATTCAATTTTACTATAAGGAGGAATTTGGAAAAAAGCAGATTTTCCTATTAAATCATGAATTGCACCATCTCCCAGCAGAGACTGGCTTAACAGAAAGAACGTAATGAAAAAATATACCTAATTTATTCTCTTTAACAGTAGAGAAATAATTTTTTTATTTTAATTTTTAGTCTCAGATTTGTTGCATACTAGAGGATCCATAGGAAAATAAAAAAAGAAAGAAAAAGAGAGAGATTTTGAGGATACAAAACAAGCTTCTTGGAAATTTGAAAGTTTTTGAAGTCTTAATAATCAGTTATACTTCTCTGATATGATATACTTTGAAGCATAAATGGTACACTTAATGATATTTTTGAGGCTCATGCAAAAGTTGATCACAATATTCCTAATATTTTCATGCAACTAGGACACAATTCCATCTTTCTTTTCAGCATGCATAATTCAAATGATATTTCTCCCTTTTCTGCGTAATTCTTTTGCCAAGACTGATAGACTGTAGTCTTTTCAAATTCAATATCAAAATCCCCTGTTGAATTTATTTCCCATTTGCTCTTGTTCATTAAAGATATGGTTGATCTTGTTGAAGATTGAAAGGAATGCTGCTACAGCCAGAGCCTCATGAATAATGCTCTGAATTTACACAACAGTAACTCAGTTAGCACTTTGAAAAGCAGAGATTAATAATCATGAGGACCTGGAAGTTTTCTGTGAGTTAATTGGTACTTTAACACTGCATATTGCAATAATAGAAATGAATGGAAAGAAAGGAGAAATAGCTCAATAGCCTTACTAATGTCTTCAGAAACAATGTTTGCCTTTTATCTTTAGCCTGAAATCCAGCCAAAAGTTGTAATAATGCTGCAACAATGCAGTGTTTTATTTAACAAGTAGGCAAAATATCTGGGTTCTTTGAATAAATAGCAGTGCTGTTGTACTTTGACAAGTGATAAATCTTGTGGTGCTGGTTAGAAATTGACCCTGGCACATCATCATTTGCAGCTGACACTTATTTCAATGATGGGAACAAGAGGCAGAAATACATCCTCAGATGTTTCCTCACAACACCTTGTAGGGTCGGAGAAGTAATGGGAGGCGGTCATCACAAACTGCTTTTTGGTAGCATGTGAGGGGTTCTCAGCCTGTTCCCAGTCCCTGCACACCCCCAGCTACTGTGGGAAGAGCACAGGGAGAGGACAAGGTGCCCAGCTCCCTGTGCAGTCAGGTCTCTGTGAGGTTGCAAACAAGAAGCTAGTGTCTCATTGGTCTTGTATCTGCCTCACAGAAAAGTACTGGTGTCAGCTCACTGTGCTGCTGGGCTGCCCCTTGAGCTAAGTGGGCAACTTTAAATACCCAACCCCTCACAAATGTCATGAACCACTCATCTATCCAAGACATTTTCTGAATAGGGAAATTTCAGTCATTGAAATTCATTAGATGCTGGTACCTATTTGTTAAGCTGTGCAAAAGCACCTGGGCTTTGATGTTTAAGTTACCTGGCACCAGTTTTAGATTTGAGCTTCATGGGGAACATAAGGTAAGTATTCTTCTCCTAGTACTGTTTGCTTTATTGTTTGTGTTGCCTGCTCTAATAATTGTGCTACGAATGTACTGAAGTCAGGTTGTCAGTAAGGTACAAAATGATAATAAAATATTAATTTCTCCCAAAAAAAGTCAGAATTTTAAAAGCAGGTCTCCCCTTTCCATGAGAGTGTTTTGATGAGTTGTTTGAGAGTGTTATATTTCCACGAGAATATAAGACATTTTGATATAAGGTGTACTATTTTTTCTGTTGAAGCTGTGTAATTTTAAACAATGTTTAAGTAAGCAAAAAAAAAAAAGAATTAAGAAGTCTGCTAAGGCTGTGCTTAGTGTGCTTTTGCATGAGACCAGGATGCAAACACAAAAGGCACTGGGAGGTCTTGGTTTCCTTTTCCTCACATGACCCTCATGTCTCAAAAAAGCAACAGGGGAAGGAACCAGAGTAGGTGCTCCCCAGCATCACCTCTGGCACCTAAACCTAGGAGATAATTCACATGTCTGAAATTTCCTACTTAGAAAGATTCTTTTGTTCATGGTAACTTGGACTCCTCCCTATGGATCATGGCCATGCTCTGGGAAGATGGAACATCCTTCTTAGTAATGATGCAGCCAAAATAGAAGAGCAACAATAATGGATTAAAATGCTAGTTTGTGTGGGCCTGAAATTCTAGGTTCTGTTCCTGGAGATTCATTAGATCAATGAGTATAGTGAGTTACTTTCTTAGAGAAACTCATTCTCAAATTGATGATTTTCAAAACAGGTGCTAATGAAACAATTTCATAGCTGCAAGCTGCAAGTTTTGGGGAGATTTCAGAGTTTTTGGCCAAAGGTAACTTAATTTTAGTTTCCACTTGATCAGAAAAAAGAGAAATAATATAATGCTAATTTTATTTTTTAAATTATTTTGATCCCAAACCAGGCTCCTTTAAATTAGTGTAAAGAACACATGAAATATCTGTATACCTAATATTTCATCTACATGATCTAATCTTTAAAGAAATGTATTCCACTGCCATTTCTATTCACCAAGTCAAATATGAGTGACTTTATATTAATTTAGAAGGTGAGGCAAGTAGTTTGCAAGTACATTAATGATGTTTTTGCCCTTGAGTACATGACCCATGTGGCAATTTGGTGGAGGAAATACAAACTCATGTGTTTTTTATGGGTTTTATGTTTGCTTGCTCATCCTTCTAATAAAACTAAACAAACACATTCTCAATCTGATATACTACAGTTTCAGTGAACTAATTAAAAATGGCACAGGGTGATGCTTATAACTGTGACAATCAAAATCAGAATTTAAATTGAATCAATAAATCAACTCATTCAAATGAACAAACCACCAATTAATACAGCAGGTAATCAAGTCAAATTACTGTGTGCTACTCTTGTATTAGAAAATTTTAAAGAGAAGTCACTCATTTTAACAATTCACAGAATTACAAAATCACAGAATATGCTGATTTGGAAGGGATGCAGAAGGATCATCGAGTCCTTCGCTTAGTGTTGCAGGGGACCATCCCCAAGAGTCACACCATATGCCTGAGAGTTTCATCCAAATGCTTCTTGAACTCTGGCAGGCTTGGTGCTGTGACTGGATCCTTGGGCAGCCTGCTCCATTGCCCAGCCACCCTCTGGGTGAAGAACTTTTTCCTAATATCCAACCTAAACCTTCCCTGACACAACTGCAGGCCTGTCACTGATCATCACAGAGAAGAGATCAGTGCCTACCCCTCCTCTTCCCTTCATGAGTAAGTTGTAGACTGCAATGAGGTCTTCTCCAGGCTGAACAGACCAAGTAACCTCAGCTGCTCCTCAGTGCCCAAAACTGCACACAATATTCAAGGTGAGGCCACACCAGAGCAGAGCAGGATAATCCCTTCCCTTGACTGGTTTGTAATGCCCTACAGGACATGATTGGCCCTCCTGGCTGCCAGGGCACTGCTAACTCATATTCAACCTGCTGTTGACCAAGTAATTACCCATTCTGATTAGTCAACTGAGTCAGAGAGGAGAGAAAAGGTTCCTGTTTTATTTGTATGACTGTTTTGAGGACAGAACATGCAACAATGTCTTGCTTCATCTTAGGAAAGTGCATCCAATTGAATAGTCCCCTTGATGGCCTCAACTTTGCAATTCCATGTATCTAGCTACTTTTTTACCCCTATTCCCAGTATGATACAATTTCTTCATTAGATGTCTGGAATTAGGAAAGCATGCAATACCGTTCAAATTAGTAGCAGTTTTACATAGGTTTTTTATCTTCTGTTTCTTTAGGTTACCTGGTAGAGAAGGGCACATAGAATGACATTAGAGCTGCTGCAGAGAAGACACCACCACTGCTAGAGAAGATTCTTGCTTTTCCAAGTTTGTGTGGTGTTGCTTTGTTTGAGGTATCGATAATGTGCAGTCAAACAGATAGATCCATACATTTAGAACAGGCAGAGGGGCCCAGTAATTTCAGAATGGGCAGTTTTTGAGCCCTAAGTAATCATGGAAGAGTCCTTAAATCATTTTGCATTTTTAATGATCTGAAAGCTCTTCCAGCTGTAGTGTAGGTATGTGTTTTTCCAAGAACACAAACACAGGCTATAATTGAGATGCATGGCAAGGAGTTTGATTACAGTATTTCTTTCTTATGTAAGACCTAGTTCAGTCATTAACTAGCTTCTTAAAAACAAGAAAAAAATCTAATCAGCACATATCCTTCATCATTTTTTCACAAAAATAATTTTCCTATCCTAAATAAGGAAAGTAACAGGAAAAAAGTTTAGACTGTTTAAATGATTTTAAATCTAGAAAAAAAATCAGAAACCTATATTATATTTTGTCACTGTAAATTACATTCATAATAAAGAAACTTAATTTTCCCCCCAAATCAGCTAAGGAGTAGGTCCTGCCTATGATGAAATTACATGTATTTTCTGACCCACTTACATACAACTATGCAAAATTACTTCATTTACTGAGGAACTAATCCTTATTTCCCATTACTAAAAGACATGATTACAGGGAGGTTTATTTTAAAAAAGCCGGAAGAAGTCTGGTTTCTTTAGATTTAGTGTGCAGCTCTTTTTTAGATGTATTTAACTACAGAAAATTATATTCCCTAAATCTTTGTAGACATTGGAAAGAATGTGTGTTTAGTTAAAAATCAAGGAATGCAAACTGCTTAGTATTGAATATAAGGCCCACAGAACCCAAAGAAACACATAGAGAGAAATTTCAATTAGAAGACATAAATTTGGAAGAGATAGAACAACCTATTTAGCAGGCAGAAGTAAAGTTGATAATTTTTATAGCTTCCATATTTTTATATCTTCCATGGGATTTTTAAAGTTTACTATTTGGCAAGAGACATTTGCACAAAAAAAATTATCCTCCCTTACTGAGTTTTAGAGCAAAGATATCAAAGTAGTATATATATGTGTAGCTGTCAGAATATTAGCTTTACTACAAATGCTCTTGTAGAAGTTCTTAGAGAGAGAATGTCAAGCATCTTTATGAAAAATAGTTGCAGTCCATGATCTGACATGACTCCAAACACTGAGTTCAAAGCTGAGAACTGCACAGCCCACACAGGCAGCGGAGGACATGAAGAGTGTTCAGTAGTGTGTTCCCTAAGCAACCAGGAAAAGAATTCCAGCTTTGGTACCATCTCATTACTTTCTTGGGGTGGTGGTAATCTTGGATTTCAGGTTTAGGAAATTTCTTGTCCCCGTTTCAATGAACCACCTTAGTCCATAGGTCAGTGGCTTGCCTAAAATCACTCCATGTACACATGAAATGGTAGAATCTGTTCCGTTTTTGTTGCCCTCACAGGCAGTGGCTCTGCAGATAAGTAGGGGGTTTGTTTCTTTCTAACATGATTCCTAGTGGAGCAGAGTTACAGAAAAAGTCTTCCTTTTCAGGAAGTATTTACCTAATCTTCTGCATTCAGGAACTGTAAAAGCACTCTCACTAGTTTTACTCAAATATGACTACAAAAAAGTTTCCTCTGCTGTACAAATATCTTGGAGCAAAAAATCATAATTTTTCCTCAGGGTTATTAGTCACTTTTGAAGATTTGATTAGATATCTTTGTATAATGACAATAATGTACACTCTCAACTCAATAGCTCCCAATATTTTAACAGGGAGAAAGAATGGAAGGTTCTATTCACAGCTGAATGCTAGGTCTATAAATTGTTTAAGTCTGAATTGCTGTGAGCATTAGAGTAACAAAACACTAAATCCTGTTCGGACATTGCAACAATTTAGATTAGAGTTCTTCTGATAATATTTCACACATCCCATAGCCATCTATATGCTAATGTTTCCAACAAATTATCAGATGTTATCCTATATAACCTTTTTTCCCTAAATGACCTGTCATGTTCTTAATGGCATCTGCATTTGGAGACAATTTTTATTTTATCTAGCAAAAACTGCAGGTCCATAAAGAAACTAATTATATAGTTTCACGGTTGATAATATGGTTTCTAGTTTTATAAGTAGCAATATGCAAAGTAATTCAGTACAAAAAGTTATCCCTAAACTCAAGAGAGTTTCAGAGAGCTGGACCAGTTTCATAAATGACAGAAAGGATTTCATATTTGTTATTCTAAGGCATCACTTTTTGAACTTTTGTGACAATTCAGAATAAGATCTGTTCTTACATTCCACGTTTTTGTCCAGTATTTCTATTTCACACCACATGTACTTTTACTGAAAGCCTCCCAAAATAACCATGAAAAACAAATAAAAATAGTTCAAGGCTCCCAAAATTAATGCAAGTATTACATCTAAAAAAAAAGTAAATTGAAAGATCTGCCTTGGTCCAGAAAGGATCAGGATACAATGCCATAGATATAGGATGAGCATGAGCTGTACAGTTGTGCTGAAACCTTTGCATCACTCAGATTCAGTTAAAACACAACAGCCTACAAGCAAGTAGCTCCTTTCTCCAAGGTGTAATGATATTCTCAGACAAGTTAACATGATTAACATAATTTGGCAGCTGCATCTTTTTCCTTCTGGGTATTGTTGATGTCTGGATTACAGTCTTGAGAAGAAAATATTTTTGTTTAGCTCAAAGTTTATAGGATATACACATATCTATGTATGGATATTTTCTCTTAATCCCTTCTTGATAAATTTGGACATTTTACTTTAAACTATCCAATTCTGTCTTTGGCTGGAAGAGATGGAGTGCTTGGAGAATTCTGCTTCCTTCCAAGGACTTCTACAAATTCAGCCTCTCTATCCTTAGTCAGCTTTACTATTCAACCCCAGAACCTCCTTGGTAGAATAGTCTTTATCAGCTGTATCTTGGAGTATTCCCTTGTTAGAAGTTTTTCCTTATCTGTCATTAAGATACTGAAATATCTGTGTCAGTCCTCTTTCCTTGTTATGGTTTAATTTCCTGCTGACTTCTCTGTTATAGCTCTCTTTAGATATAAGATCATCCAAAATACTGTGATAGACATGGCTTGATTTCTGTCTGTGAAGGACTGAAGTTTGGTTATTCATCACAAAGAATGAAAATAAGAATGAAGGTAGGTCAATTTACAGTCACCTAGTAGTCTTTACTTAGCATATTCGGAGCAAGACTTATGCTGCGTTGGTAAGATGATATAGTTTGATAAATCAACATGGAAAGTATTTGTAAGTGATGCCTTAGATTTTCCACATTCTTCTCAGAAATGCAGTATGGGAATAATTTACTTTGAATTCTCCTTATCTGGAAACTCTTAGTTATGTAGCAATCCTGAGTACATTAACAACTGATATTACAGATCTAAATCTTCTAAATAGTCCTTTATCTGACAGTTTACACAACCCAAACCTCCCTTTTTCATTTTATCATTACAATTTTTACTCTCTGCTGAGATACTAAGATCCGGGATCCCTTTTGTGTGAGTGGCTGATTATTAGCACATTAAAAAATACCTCTTGGTGGGAATCTATCACTTTACAACATCATTTTTCTTAAAAAAAAAAAAAAAAAAAAAAAAAAAAAGAGCATAAATTGTTAATTCTCTGGGTCATTCACAGCATATAAAAATCAAGCACAATATCACCTCCTTAGGGCCTCCAGGTGTTACTGCAGATGCAAGCACTGATTTGTACAGAATCAAAGGCTATTCTAATCATAGCACATACCAAGCTTGCAGTCACTGTTATTTATCATTCTTTTCCCCAGCTAAGGAACATGCAATAATTAGATCAGGCTAAATCTATTCCACGGAAAGTCTGTGCATTTTTTTGTAAATCTGGAGTCATGGTGCTGATTTTGGGGCTAATTCTCATGCTAAATTCTATTCTGATCTTCAGATTTGTGCACTCATGCACTTTGGTGATTATCTCATAGCTTACAGGCTCCAAGGCACTTTCTTTGTTATTACTATCTATTATGAAATTGATGGATGAAACTTGTGTCTCCATATAATTGAGGCATAAAAGGACTCATTGGTCTAATCTTACTCTTTAACTAGGTATGAGATTTCAGCAGATGGTCAATATGCACAGTGCATACTTTAGAGCCTTTGGAACAAAGAACATCAATAAATGAACCTTTTTGCAGTAATTCACAAATGTATTCTCCTTCCTTTCTTAAGACAAATGATTTATCAATCATTTTGAGTTTCAGGGGCTTGCCCTGAGCTTTGTCATGCAAGATAACTGGTTTCCATTGTATTGTGAGGAATAGTTTGAGCAAAACAGCTCACACTTAGCAGTATCTTATGTTATTTTCTTTTTTACTGCTCCCCAAAAGGAACTGTCAAAAATAATTTCTACCGAAAAAGCCGAGTCTAGTTTTACATCCCTTGAATACATTGACAGGGTAGATAAACCCAGGAAAATTAATCCAACTTAATAGGAATCTGTAGGTACAAAATTATGTTTTTGAAAAATCTGTTCTAAATTTCAATATAAAGATTTTTTATGCATAGTAATCCACATATTTATTCATTTTCCCTCTGATCATTTAGAAGATTAAAAGATGGATTTCAGAAAAAAAACCTAAACACAGCAAGAAAAGAAAAATGGATCTCTTACAGTATTAGTCAGGAAGCAAGTGGGTCAAATTACAGTGTAAAGGTAACTGCATCTATATTAGCTAAAATCAGACAAAAAGATTTCAGATCATACTTAAAAATGCTGTTACATGTAATACTAGTGTATGATGGATTATTTAAATGAGGAGAGTAAAGAAGCAGAGTAAAACAAGGATAAAGCAACGTAAAGGAAGCTGAGTGTGAAGTAAGAGAATCATCAGACAGAGAAGAAAACCTACAAATCCCCTGAAACAGAAAAACAATTACAGATAAAGACGTAACAAGAGACAAAAGGACAGAATGTATTGTACTTGGAACTGAATAGAAATATAATGGGACTTACAGCGTAATGGAAATTCTCTGGTTTGTATTCCTTTCATTTGAATGGTACACATAATTAATTTTCTTTTTTTTGAGATAAGGGTTTTTTCTACCTGTGTTTCCTGTCTGGCTCTCCCAATAATGATTACAGTTTTACTTTAAGATTCCTTTAATTCAAATATACATCAAATGCTTACTCAGTTTTAAGACATTTAAGGCTTTTTTTTTCAGGATCTTGAAAATTTTCTCAGATCACAAGGCACTTATCCAAATATGTTCTGCAGGACAACAGACACTTGATATTTCATTGGGGAAATAAAAGTGCAGGGCCAGCCTCTGACTTCTATTTTCTGATCTCAAAGCCTAGGGATTCTCAAGTTGGAGGTTGCATCTACACGTTTGTGTTTAATAGCAATTGACAGATTCATCTTATCCCTTTGGCATCAGTAACATCTAGTAGCTTTGAGTTTCATAATTTAAAGGCACATTGTATGAAAACTATTTTGTAAACCTGTCTCTCCCCATTTAATCTTGGATTATTATGATTAGTGAAAATATTTCCCTAGTAATTTATCCATGGACTTCATGATTTTGTATTATTTTATAATATTGCCCCTCGTTTGTCTGTTTCCAAGCTGAAAAGCCCTAGGCCATATTGTTGAGGGTTTTGTCTAATTTGGAGAAAAGTAGGCTGGGGAGGGACCTCATTGCTCTCTACATCTTCCTTAGGAGGGGATGTGGAGAGGGAAGTGCTGATCTCTTCTCCCTGGTAACCAGTGTCAGGATGCAAGGGAATGGTTCAAAGCTGCACCAGGAGAGGTTTAGACTAGATATTAGGATTCATTTCTATACCAAGAGGATAGTCCTACGGAGGTGATCAATACCTCAAGCCTGTCAGTGTTTAAGAGTCATGTGGATAATGCCCATAATAATGTATTTTAACTTTTGGTCATCCCTGGAATGGTCAGGCTGTTGCCTCGATGGTCATTGTAGGTCCCCTCCAACTTAATTGTTCTCTTCTGTTCTCTTCTGTTCTCTTCTGTTCTCTTCTGTTCTCTTCTGTTCTCTTCTGTTCTCTTCTGTTCTCTTCTGTTCTCTTCTGTTCTCTTCTGTTCCGTTGTTCTGTTCTATTCTGTTCTATCTGATCTTAACCAAGCCCTTCCTTTAAGTATCTCTTGTGTTTTTACTGGTGGATTTACTTCTCCACCCATAACTTTATTATATCTGGTAACCCTCTTGGTTCATATTTTACAATCACTTCCTTTATCATTAAACTCCAGGGTGATTATTCTTTTGTGATATCCACTCCTCTTACAAACAGTTCATAATAAATTCAAATATCCACATAGTAGGCGTGGGTGTTCAAAAAATATTAAAAAAGATATAGACATGGCACTTCATGATATGATTTAGTGGCCATGGCAGCATTCAGGCAAAGGTTGGACTTGATGATCTTGAAGGTCTTTTCCAACCTTAATAGTTCTGTGATTCTCTGATAGGACATGCAAAGTGCTCTAGGAAGAGCCTTGAGCAGGGAGGTTGGTCCAAATGACCCCACTGGTGGTTGCTTTCTTTGTGTAACTTCGTGATTCTGTGATACCATCACATGTCAGGCTACCTCTTGCACCCCTGGCTTTGCCAGCATACTCTCTAGAGAAGCCTGTAGTATTATAACAATCCAAGCCCTTTCTAGAAGTTCCCCACTTCCCTTTAAAACCTGTTTTGGGTGAAGGGATTTGCCCTCCTCTCTTTTCCAGACAGTCTACAGACCAGTTTGTTATGCACAACTTCTCATTTTTTATGTTTTCTTAAACATTACTGTCTAAGGTTTTCTCAGAAAAAGGTTAAGTGTGGGGATTTTATCTTTTATACATCCCATACCTTTTCTCATCTCTGGATGTTTTCTGGATGAAACCACAGGTCATTTTTTTCTTAGATTTTATTAACCATCTCTCCTCTTTCCCAGATACTGCATGTCTGCTAATCATCCAGAGATCTGAGAAAGTGCACAGGCCTTTGAAGGTCTGTGCAGACCAAACATTAATGTATGGTTTACTGAGTGCAAAACTGCAAGATCAGCAATTGTCAGCCAAAACAGCAGTGCAAGTGCCCAGAGAGAACTGCAAGGTGAACCATTTGTTTCCATCAGTAGAAATTAAAAGACAGGGAATAAATTTTTGCTTCTCTGTTGTTGTATGAGGAGTACCTTTTTGGGATGAGTAGTTATCCTGCATATGTATAAATATAAGCATGGATGATAAGAAGCTGAGGGAGAGACTGTGACGACTTGGTTCAGGAATCTTACTAGGGCAAATAGAAGTTGTGCTGATGCAATAGAGAACAGAATTTTGAATTCCAAAATTTTTTTAAACTGCTCTTATTTTATGAATCTTCACATTTTCTGTAAAGCTTGTATATGTTGTTGTGAGTTTGCTCTGGACCAATTTCTCTCAGCCCTCACACAATTGCTATAAGTTGAGAGAAGGTTTATGCAGAGAAAAGAGATCTGATTGGGGAGAATAATATTAAGATTTGTTACTAGTAAGATAAAAACTAAAGAACTATATATACTAAATTCTAATTACGCAAAAGTACTATGTGTTTACAGAAATACCACTCCCCTCTTGTATCAGTCCAGGAGGAGAAGCAGCCTCTTTTCCATTTCTGGAGCTACAGGTCTTTCAGTAAATCCATGACAATGTTTATTTGGCTTAAAAAATACCACATCAGGATGTATAATGTGTCCTGAAACGTGATTCAGTTGAGGTGTTGCAAAATGGTTACTCTGGGCAGTATATGTACTGCTAAACCCCAAATACTTCAAATAGCCATCTTATTTACACATTGCTTTGAACGTATTTCAGCTGAAAGGAGAATTACATGATTTGGCCATAGCATTTTTTGAAAGTGCTTGGCACATCACCTCCTCCCCCCCCATCATCTCCCTCCCAAGATTATGAATGTGTCTTGTTAGATATTGACTGCTTTGGGGTAGGTCAGGAGTAAAGTTATTTGACAACATTACTGAGGAGCTGCTCAGCACATTAGGAGGCAATCTCTATACAGCTACAGCAAATTTAACTGATGTTAATTAGATTCAGTGTTAATCTAATGGTAAAATTTTGTCCTTGAAACCAATAAACCTTTTGAGTTTTCAGGGAAAGTTTCTGTTCTGTGAAATATGGTAGGAATAGCAGGTTTGAAAAAATTTATAGAGTCCTTGATAGTCTGGCACAGTGCCATGCCATGGAAACTGTTTGCACTCTGTAAATGTGAATCAACTTCTTTCATACAGCAAAAGGAGTAACTCTGTTTCCTGTTAAAGGCAGGAAAAGAGAACCAGGGTAACAAGCTACATCCCTGAGGATGAAGGCTAAATTTTCATACAACAGACTAATAGAATATTTAATTTCTTCCTAAGCCCCATACTGAAATACAGCCTGCTGAGATCTGTTACCTTCACTAGTGTGTATGTCATGAATGGCAGTTATATAGAAACTGAGCCTGGACACATCAATATCACGTTACTTCCTAATACAAATGTTGTTTATTGTTAATAGAATTTTAAGCACACAAATTAACTTCCAGCTCAATTTCTCTGTTAGTTTGTTTCTACAGAGAGGACTTCAGCACACCTCTTTTCTACCTGTACAAATCTTTATTTTCTTGAACAAATAAACAAATTTTCAGCTTTGTCATTAAGCTTGACCCTATTTTCACTTCTACTGAATTTCCTGGAGTTCCATAAAAACTGCAATGTTAAACTGTATGCAGAGAACTGATGTACAAAAGTAATAAGTAAATACACCACACTGTCCAACGGGTAGAGTAGTTTATACGATACATTTAAAATTCACAAGTGCCAGTGAAAATTCTTGTCTGAGGAAGGATTTGTCAGTATGGCTCAATAGTCTTAACTAAGGTGGTTTCTCTTTTTACAGACATTGTTAAAGATTTTCAGCTAAAAATATAGACTTTATGTTTCCTACCCAGCTATACTGCAATTCCTTGTATTTCAGAAACCGTGGCTGAAAGTCTTACATTTGAATTGCACATCAATTTACCACTTTTCTAGTGGGTTGGGTTTTTTTTTTTGTTTTGTTTTGTTTTTTGTGGTTTTTTTGGGTTTTTTTAGTGTTTGCAGGGACAATGGATCAGCATATTTTTCCAGCTAATAAATATTAAACAAAAATTAATGCTTGGAAATACCACTTTTCCACATCTTTTAGACCTCACATGCTTTTCAATATTTGAATAACCATTCCTGGCTGAACATATGATCTTGCTGAAAAAATGCAAAAACTTACAAGTTGATGGGACTAAGTTAAACGAGAAGATTACTTTTAAATGGAGAGCTTATCAACTGAATTCACAAATAAATAGCCAGTGAAGAAGAGACTGTATTTACAATTGTAGGTGAATTCACTGCAAATGAAGGACACGACTCTTTTGGTTATTCATTACAGGTATGTCCCATTATGCCATGTGCATGTTTTGTTGAGTTTCTGTAATTTGTTCATCATCTTGCATAGGTGAAGTAACATGCACTCATCTACCTGCATGCTTGAGGAGACTAGTCTCCATAAGTGCATTTGTGTCTTGCCTGGGGACACCACTGGATGGGTTTATGTTCAAACTTCCATTAGATATCTTCTTAAAATGACCAGGAAAAATCTTCACTGTTTCATTAATTTACAACTCATCTCACAAATACTGTAAAATATTACATATATTCTTTCCAAGAGAGCTCTGGGAATCCCATGTGTCCTGCGAGTTTTTGCTGCAAAGTCTGATTAAACTCAAAATTAGAGGTTTCAGCAAGTTAAACATATCCTGAATTAATAGCACTTCTGAACTGAAATGCTATTATTTAACACTGGTTTTCTCTCTTAAGCAGTGTTAAAAGTGGTAAAGTCTTAAGCTGGTCCTATCCTTAACAGGGCTATCACTTACAAAGTCAAACTAAACAAACTTCAAAAGTACAAACAACTGTGTGGAGTCCTCTCTTACCTTACAGTAAAAACTCATTATAATGACAGCTAAATAGTATACAGAAAATGAGTGTTGCATTATCTGACTCTTTACAGAACTGCATACAGTAAATTCAAAAAATATTCAAAAAATCTTTAAATATACATTTTTTCAAAGTAGTATTCTTAGAAGTGTAATACCTGATGAAAATAATTTAAAAAATATGTCAAGCTTTCACTATATCACTGATGCTAGACAGAATAGCATATCGCTTTCATGTACTCATTTACTGCCTTTTTTTTCTTTATTTCTGACACTTACAAACATTTCAGAGCTATTAGTTTAACATTTCACCATTTAGTTTTGGAAGTTCTCACTTAAGTAGGTCCTGACTTCAAACAGATTTTTTATTTAATCAAAACCAAGCTAGTGCCATGTCAGGTAGTATGTATCCTCTAAGCAGTAGGTTCCAGTCATTGTTCATTCTTTTAGTTTCATATATTAAAGCATCTATTTCAAGTGTCATTAGTACAAATAATCTTTCCAAAGGCTTCTAAAGATTTCCTTTAATGTATGTTTGTATTTGTTCTTTCTTTTTTACAGCTCATGTACCCTCACATTTGTCCCTCTTTTCACTAAGCCACAAAAATTGTCATACATATATCACTGAAACACAAAAACGTTGTGGCTTTATCATACTGATTAATCCATAGCCTTTGAGTCCATTATACAATAAAGTGACAAAAAACATGTATATCTGGAACATGGCTTGGACAATACAGAATATACAAGTACCACACTAGTAAGTATCAGCAGTGGGATAATATTTATATTTCAAACTTCTCCAAACAAAACAAAACCTCAAAGATTAAAATCAGTTTTCAAGTGAAATCATGACTTTGCGGCTGAACCTTTCACAACCTTTTGGTTGTATTTCGCATGTCATAGGTTCAAATGGACATTTCTGTTGTTTGGACCATTAAACTTCTGCATCTGATTTCCACATGTTTTAAGGAATCCAAAATTAAATTCTAGCATGATATTTCAAAGCAAAAATAAAAACCGATACCAAACCAAAACACCAAAAATCAAGAATCTGAATAAACTTTAATTTCTAAGACATTCCAGTAAATTTTCCAGATAGAAAAATAGAGATTATATTCAGAGCATTTATTTTTCTTTATTATCTAGTAGAAAATATTCAAAAAAATAACTACACATAATCACGTTTAAAACAAATCATCTTTAATTTGGCATTAAGAGAAAATTATTCGATTGAAAAAAAATCCAAAATTAAAGAAAAAAACTGCTATAGGTTTTTGTGACATAGACTCAGGAAGTTTAATACACTGTAATGCTTATTACATATTTTTTGATTCTCAGATTTACTAGGCTTGTGCTTAGACACAGCGTAGCAAACCAGAATATCTTACTGACATCCAGAAAACAAAAAGACCATAAAAAAAGATGCAAATTTAAGTTCCTAGAACTTTTTGGCACTTAGCTCACAGTGTTGTGTAGCTAAATGAAAAGAAAACAACAAAATCATCTGTATGTGTATAACTGTCACAATGGTTTGTCAGTGCTCAGTCTGTTTTGCCAGAAACTTTTCCTTTGCTGTGAATTTACATTAGTTTCATTTGAAGATGTGATAGTCTCAGAAAGATATATGACACAAACTTATCATTTTATCACAGGCCAAAATGCTGGGCTATCTTTTCCTTTTATTAAGTAATGGTTCTTTCCAGGTAAGCACAGGAACTAGAAATAGTTATTGATTTTGCTACTGTTTTCTCACAGGAAATTAAAGGCTTTATCTAAAGTGCATAAATCTCAGGTGGGTAAGATAATTAATGTATCCTGAGTACACTTTAGAAATGTATGAACACTAAGGTAAAGAGGTCAAATCTATTTGAAAAGCTAGTCAGATTTATACATTTTAATGTCCTGCTTGCAGCTATAAAAACTTGGGAATTCACAGTTACGTGTAAGTATTTTTTAAGCTATAAAAACCAAATGAGGTGCATCTGTTCCAGAAAAAAAGGCTGTATTTTATACTAATATCTGTAAAATTAAGGAGTACCTTCAAGCATTCAGTCCCAAAGTTATCTGATGTCATAACGCAGAGATGATATTAGCATACAAGAATTGTTTCAGCAATAATGTAGTTTACAATTCAGTAACCACAAATTGCTTTGGGTTGCAGAAGCACTCTTTCACTCCCTGACAGGAAGCAAAATATAATAGGATTAGTTTAGTTATCTCTAAGGAAACCTGAAAAGAATAACATCTTTCCCAGGCCCCATATCTGTGGGGATGGTGAAACCACAACTTCAATGCTTTGCAATTGCCATACTTGACTAAAAGTTCTATTTAATCTGACTGTCCTTTCTATAAACTAAATTTATTATTCTTTTTTTTTCACATTGACTAGGGAAATAATTGATCCTGGTTAATTTCATTGCATCATCTTATACAATTTTAAAACCGTTCTGTCCTCATACATGTTTTAGCAGAATGAACAGTCCTGTTCTATAGGTTCTAGTTTGTGAGCTTTTAATAATTTTTATTGTTGTCATCTAACCCTTCTGCTGCTTTAAAATGTCTGATTTAAAATGTGGCTTTCATGCTGAATGCAGTGCTTCAAAAGAAGTATGGTGGAATGCCAAAGCAAGTTCTTACTTAAGACTCTCTATCTAGGGAAAAACTTAGCAGCAAATGTTTTTGAGCAACTTCTCTAAATGACAATCAGACATTTGCAACAGTCCAAAGGTTTAATATTCAAGCACAGTAAGCATTATAAGTTTGACTTAAAATTCTTAAATATTCTTTAAAAAATTCTTGGACTGAACGAACTGCATTGCTTATGAATAACATCTTGACATACTATTGTCAGATGATCAATTTAAACATCAAGCAATCTTTCAATCTACACAGTTTATGCGTTATTGCAAAAGTGTCAGTTTGTTTACTGGGCTAGATGCTCTGAAGTGTTGTCTTTTTCCCCTCAAAGGTCAGTTTGAAACTTCTTTCATTTTCTGCAGAAAAAAAAAATCTATGCACTTTTCATAAAGTTATGATTTTTTTTCTATCTTTCCTTCTCAGATCAACAGAAAATGGTATCAGTAATGCCACCTGAGACACATCAATCTATACCCATGGCAGATATATCATCTGTGAAACTAGTTCAAGAAAACTGTCAGCTCTCATTGGGAAATTAAGCTTTCTATTAGGGGAGTGAATCATAAATGACAAATACTGAATGATAGGTTGGAAGAAGTTATTGTTCGTGAACTGCATCCCAGCTTCAAGTTCATTCTCACCTCACAATTATAGTAGTCTGTTCTTATCTCTCCTTTAATTTATATGCATATTTGTTCATAAAAATCTGTTGCACTGTTCTACAGATTTAGGACATTGTAAAAATTATTCAAGACAATAAAGTTATTCCAATAAGAGGAGAATAAATAATAATTGTAAAAACTTCACTTAACAGAAACCAAGAAAAAAGTGACCATTTGTCTGACTAGGTTTTACTGTTTTTGCTCCTGTCATATTTGTGTGAGAAGAGGCTTCTAATGGCAGGGGTGGCTAACCTTTCACAGATCGAGATCCAGGAGATGTAAATGTGCAATATCAGGAAGACACAGGTTTTAAAATAGAATAACTGAATTTAGAACTCATATGCTGTTGCATGAATTAAATCTTGACACTACACAAGATCCTGCTGTAACTAGCTAACTCTGAATCTGCTGTAAAAACATACTGGTAATTACTTCTTGATTTTGAGAAATGGTGACTTCTACAGACAACACCCTTGATTCTTCTGGTTTTATTACCAGTTTTACAACTAAAGGAAAGCATTGTCTATCCTCTTGTAATATATGAGGAAATGAGAAATGAGGGAAATTAGCCCTGTTCTCTTAAGAAGAAATTATAGTCTAGTCTCATCCAAAAAAAACCCCTCAAAACACCCAGACTCAGAATGTGTGGTGAAAAAGGAACTCAGAGCTAAATTACAGTTTGGTGCAAGAGCTAATGATGACTAGCTTCAAGATAGCCAGTGAGGCTTGAGACAAGAAGAGCCTGGAGTGACAGTCACTTGAGAACTGATTGGCTTCTAGCACAAGGAGTACAAAGGTATGCACCCACATACAGAATTCTTAGACTTTTATATCTTTAATTCTTAGACTTTTATATCTTTTACTTATTATCATATATCTTTTTTTACTTCTTATCATATATCTTTTATATCTTTTACTTATTATCATATCTAATGGGGGCATTCAATCCTAAGACCCCTTTTGCCCTGGTAGCACCCTCAGAACTGCCCCACTGGA